>OX422208.1:450592760-451842760 GCA_949130495.1 Sambucus nigra | reverse complement strand
CCATCACCACCACACTCTCTGCAGCAAAATTGAGAAATATCAAAAGTCCAACACTAATTTAACCCAATCTTGTAACCCACCATAACCTGCAATCCGACCATAGCAGCTCCCGCCCACGACCAAATTCAACCCCAAACCTGAACCTTCAAATCCCATAACCCACCGAACCCCATGCCCCGTGATCCGACCAAAATAGCTCTAACTCGGACTTGCTAGAACTCAACCACCTCTTGCAGCTCTCAATGCACACCCGACATCAAATTCCGACCCTCAAATCACTGACCCGTTTCTATAAACCACCTGCTTCCAACAAACCCAAAACCTATTCTACCCGGCCGATTTAACTCAACAACATCGGCCACCCAATTAAACCTTCACACACCTAAGCTAATCTCACATGCCAAAACTCAAACTAACATCCATACCCACCTTAGTTGAAAACACCACCGGCCATAGCCACTATCTCCAGTGACTTCGACCCTAACCCATAACTCCATCCGTCTGTCCCATATCCCATGGCTCTAGTGACCATAAAGCCACCCAACACCTGCTTTGGCCGAAAAACTCCTACCAAGACAACAACATCCCACAATTTCGTCCACCACCTACACCAAATAAAAAAAACCACCTCCACACACCTAAGCTAATCTCACATGTCGTGGTAGAAGGTGAATGTTATGGGCCGTGGGAGATCTTTTTGTGAGTGACCTTGGAAACGATCTTTCTTCTCTATATTTTGTCTTTATATTAAAAAAATAGATCTTGACATGACTCTATTTCATAATAAGAAAGATCTCCCGTGGTCGTACAAGTTAATAGTGGTGCATCCACAAACAACTCATGAATGATGTTTACATCTTCAAAAATTGACATACCAATATGAGAGCCAACATATATTGATGAAATTTAGGAGCTTGACGATATAAAACCCTAAATAGATGCTATTAAAACAAAGGTTAAAAAATTCTAATATTCACAAAGATTACCACGGCAATCACCTTTTTGAAGATGTTTCAGATGATGAAAACATGAACCATGGGCTCCAAATCAGAGGATCGAATGAGAATCAATAAACGACATTGTGATCGGTATGGATGACGATAACTCCAAAGGCAAAGAGGTCCAGTGTTCCCAATTCGTCTTTGTCTTATAAATATTCTCCAGAAATGGCTATTGATATATATTTAAAGTGGGAAGATGGATGGGAGAATGAAATTGAGAAGTGAGAAAGTCGGATTGGAAGAAGATCATTCAATTTTTGGGGGGCTAATCAAGGGTTGGAAACTGAGTATTCGAGTTGCTGAAAGAAAATAAAAATAAAAAAGAGTATTGTAATAAAAGGTAGTATTGACACTTGGATTGGCCGAGTGATTAGCAAAATTAAATGATTGTATTGCATTTTATAGTATATAAAAGATATCGCCTTACTATTTTTAGAGATTTTTAAGCATTTTGTTCTGACAAAAAACCCATTTCTCTAACAATACGAGTGTTCGATGAGCTTTAAACTTGTCAATTAAGGTAAATTATCAATTTTTTTACCATTAATTAGCCTTTTTATACTTACGTGTCTTGCATGCACCAACTCAAGCCCGAACGCGACATGCAATATCATATATGACATATTCAAACTCCGTATACTACATATAAATTTGTGCATGTAATCTTTTACGTGGTACGCTCGCTTAAAACATAAACTAATCTTTTGGACACTATTTTACAATGTGGCTATTTACATAAAACTTTCACGCGAATAAACTATTTTACAATTACTTTATTTATTAAAATCAGACATATCACATTCTTCCCTCCTTAAGAAATTTTGTCCTCGAAATTTCTTTCTCTATCCACAAACATTGATTTCCCCACAATGCCACTATTTTATCAGTGTTCACTACTCTAGACCATACGTAACCACTAAATGCATGACGTTTCATTGGGATGGGTAACCAAACTAAGTCGAACATCTATTTATATGACCTCATTCCCATCTCCTAGGTTCAAAATTTTATACTATCCCAAAATCAACCTTTAAATACAAAACTGTGTACCCACGACTTTGGTCGTCTGATAGTTTGAATCTTCTAATCCCCTTAACTGTTAGAGATTGATCCCACCTCACCATTTATCAATTATCTATTTATAGGAGAACTATAGGAGAGTGAACGAATGGGCTGACACAAAATGGCTTCGACAATTTTGATGTACTCTGGTGTTAATCGAAAGGTGGAGTGTTGGACAAAGTATTTGTAGGTAGTTTATGATTGTTTTTTAGTATATTAAATGGTAATGGTAACACTCAATGCACGTAGAACAAGGTCGTGATGATAGTTATAATAGTGTTCTACATTCTACCTACTATGAGATCGGCTAAAGAAGTTTTTTCGAGATCGTTTAAGCTAAAGACCTGTTATAGATTAGTCTCGGATTGCACTTGGGATGTTTTCTGGTGATATAGCTTGTTGACAAGTGCTAAATAGACTGGGAAGTCCATTATTCTCTAGGCTGAGGTTTGATATGGTCAGTAGTCTTGATAGAATCTTAGTCAAGTGGTATCTATACTCTCTATAGGACGTATGCTAGAACAAATGATTCCCTACGGGGAAGGAAGCCTAACCAATTTCCACCACAGTAGCGTGGTCTTCTTTTGGTATCATCAGGGGTATCAATTGATAAATACCATTTTCACTGAGCTTCGAGGGTGTTTAATGATGTTTGGGCCTTTAGAACATCAAGAATTTGAGAGGGTATTATCAGTATCCCCATGTTGTCGCTTGCAAGAGTTGCAAATGGAAATCCTATTAATTTAGACTGGATGTAAGTATGTAATTTTCCATTAGAGTTTTCATTTTGTCATCGGTAAGAAGCATCAGATAATTGATGGAACTAAAGATATTAAAGCATCATCCATTAGAGGCTATATAGAACCCTTCAGGGTGATTTTAAATGCATAAACTAGACATTCTGAACCAAAAGCTATTGCATTTCTTCTCCCCTTTGGCATAAATTTATGTGTCCAAATCTAAAGTCCTTGAATCAATGCCCCTATCTGTCGTGGGCCCCCATATTTCTCATCCTTTTCACGAAAACAAATCAATGGAACTTCTGAGGAGGCTTATCTAGTGTGAGTGACCCCAACTTCACTGGGGGGCCTATTCTCAAGTTCTCGATTAGTACCAAGAAAATATCAGAAGGATTTACCAAATACCTAACTTCGTTACTTTGAGGGATACCAATACTGATGAAAGGTCCTGCTCCTTAATCCCTGGGTATGTCTGCTTCAATGAATGATTCTTAAAATATGGGGCCAGTGTCACACCCCGCCTAATTCTGGCATCGTTCGCAACTAAAAATAAGTCGGGTGTGAGTAAATAAACTACCATTCTTAGCATGTGACATATATGAGACATATATAATTAATCCACAAGATAAATGATAATCAATCCCAAATGATAAACCATCTAACTAATCGATAAACGATCCATCTCCATGCTAAACTCAAAGTAAATCCAATCTCTAATAATGTGAAACTTGATAATCTCCAATAGAATCTAGTGAAATAACTGAATAAAACCCATAACAACTTTGTAACCGAATGGCCCAATCAAAACCATAAAATGTGTCTCAAATTAACTATGAAGGAATGGAAAACTAAAATAAATCAATGCGCATAAGGTAGAGAAACTCCAACTGCACCTCCAAGCAAATCTCCAAATAATTCTACGCAGCTTCTCCATAACTTATCCTGACAAAAGTTAGTCAATGCATGAGGTCAGAGCCCCGAGCATGAATACACACTACTCCCCTTAAATAAGATCCGTGAACCCAGACAGTAGAATTATACGCAATAAATATCATAACAAAGTATTTTAATTACGAATATAATTAAACGCAGGAAATATAAATCACTAACCAATCCCAAAGTTTTCGATAAAAACACACCAATATCATTTTAATTATCCCACAGTCCCAAATTGTTAATTTAAATAAATTAACCCAAATTATCACTTTCTCAATTTATTTCGGTTAAGAATAGCGATCCTCCTGCCTCGGGTTATTTCTCCACCAAAATACACATCAGATAGCCAAAACGCCAATTGGTCCATTTAGACTATCGACCCCTGCTACATGACGAGGTTCCACACACGACATGACATAAAACGCCGGCTAGCCCGTTTAAACTGTCGGCCCTCGCTGATTATATCGCCAATATATTTTAATACCCGTTTTATTATCTTAGGTATTAAATTCTCAATTTCTCAATTATCAAAATTAACAAATTACCCTACCATTTTAATCGATGTGAGATTCTCAAAATATCTCTTACTCCCATACCTAAGGGTCCCCAAGTCGCCAATACGTCCTACCCTATGTATAGCATGAATTTCTAACATAAATCTCGACCTAGTCCCATGCCTAGGAGCGCGTAACGATGATAAAGTATCAAAAATCAGCCCACCCCTGACATAATAAAGTCATAATAATCTACCCTCAGTAGTCCCATACCTAGAAGGCATAAATCATCAAAAGGCCAACCCACTAGTCCCATACCTAGAAGGCATCCTATAATATAGGGAGAGAAAAAATACCCAACAACCTGTCGTCACAATGGCAATTTAACAATACCGACAAGTCACACAAACAAGCATAATTAATCAACGCAAAAAACTACGCATACTAGTCCAATTCAATTAAATATTAATTTAATTATCACATCGTCATAAATAACCAATTAATCCCATTTCTTTATTTTAAATTAAATACACTGAGATTTCACCATAAATACGTCATATTTCCAATCTCATTATCTCTACACGATTTACATGAGTTATACATCCCCAAATTCATTTTATTCAAAACCAAGGTTTTTCTACATGCAACCTATACCAATAAAACACAAAAAGTACTCATCAATCCTACGTACCCAGGGGTTATGAATATTATTCAGATTTAATAAAAACAGTCCCATAATTAGTGTCCACTTTATCTAATTAAGTTACTTATTCATTTTAATAAAAAACACATGATTGAGGACCTAGGCGACACTTAAAATGCATAATACTAAAGGAAAAGAATAGAGTATTCATGCCTAAGATTAAATTGAAGAAAAACTGGTAGCACGGTTGGATTCCTCTTGAAAAATTAACAAAGAGGTTTTCTTAAACAAACTTGGTTAAACCCCAATTCAGCCTTCAAAAACTTGATTATGTTGGAGGTTTATGATTATGGTGGAGAGCAAAAACTTTTAGAAGAACTCTCTGGTTTAAAAACTTGGGAAGAGTGATTATGAGAAGTACCCCCACGAATTAGAATGGTTAAATACCAATTAAGAATCCTAAATCAACTCAAACTTTAAAAAGAATCACTCACCGACTCAAACTCTAGGCATAGTCAATCGTTCGACTCCTAAGGTCGATCAATCGGCCCTACATATCTGGCGACAGTTCCCCCATAAAATGCCTATAAGGCAAAAATAATAAAAACCTTATAAAAACTCCATTTTAATTACGAATTCAATTCCGATTGAAGTTTTATTATTCTAATATCATAACCAACATATTTAACTAATAAAAACTATTAAATCCAAAGTTTTAATTTTCTCAAATATTCCAATTAATTAATTAAAAACATGGGGTGTTACAGTCGAGTTCCCTTTACCTCAGTCAATGCTAAGGATTTTAATATCTATTAGAAATACACTTATCAACTAGTGGTTAATACTTAGAGATCACTGATGGCCATAATCTTGGACTTTTAGGTGGCTAGTCGAGGTCATCGTGATGTGACACTGGCCTGATTCTTTGAGTTACACCACATTCAAGAGCAGGGCAAACAAAATGAAAAGGGGTTAAAAAAATTTTATCCAAAGGTTGATGTGGTATTTGATATGGATGTTCATATTTCCCCTAATAACTTGAGAAATGAGTACTTCTTCATGGGTGGTGCATGGTATAAATCTGGTCTTGATGTTCTAGAGGGTTAGTCCACTTTCTGGTGTAGTCCCCTAATTTGGGTGAGCATTTATCTCCCTTTGTGGTTCGTACTTGATCTTTGTATTTGGACTTTGTATGAGTCATGTTAATCCTATTACTTTATTTAAATTGGTTGATGAGTCATCTAAGCTAGAGAGAGAGGAGACGAAGAAGGACTTGAAGTTGGCTTCCATCCCTTTTGAGACATTGATCACAGTATAATCACCATTTTGATAGTGGACTAGGACCTAAGCCCAAGCCTATAACTTTAGGAGTCATCCTTCCACCCCCAAGCTCATGGTGGGAGAATTATTGGGACCAAAACCCCTTATTGGTGCCTCTTACAAGATGAAAGATGTCACCAAGTTAGTGTGTAAGGTTCCTGAGGCATCTAATGAATAAGATCAACCCCAGGGTGGAGCTAAGCCTTCTTCAGTGATTAACGGGGCCATTCTATCTTTCTCCGATGAATAAGGAGATAAATCGAGTAAGTGGTTAAACTTGTACTTTTTATTATTTTTCCTCCATTACTTTTATTTTTCTGATAATAAACCTTTTCTTATCTTATTGATGTAGTAAATAAATGGGAAAAAGAAGGATGATGAGTCAATTTTCCATGGATATCTCAACCGACATTGTTACTGCCAAGTGGAAGAGGTCCCTAATAATTAAGAAGCTGAAGCTTGATATACAAATGGGTCCTCTTGTAGCTGAGGTTAAACTGGATAATGAAGCTAAATAGGAACCTAAGATCAAAACCCTACCCTTGATGAAAACATCGTTAGGGGATGGTAAAATTCCTTGGGAAACCCAAGGTGGTTAATCTATTATAGTGGTCTTACAACCCCTAGTCTCAAAAAGAAAAATAAAGGAGAATGTAGTTTTTTAAGAGGGGGAAGACCTAAAGAGAGGTGTTGAGACCCTTAGCCATTCAAATTGGTTAGTCATGAATAAGAGATAATCTTGATATGCTTCCATTAAGGAAATGGACTCTTAGGCTTATTTGGTGGATGTAGTTCATTCAATGGCCCAAGATGAAGTTCTCCGATGCTTTGACCAAAATAAGGACTCAAGAGACCTCAATTAATATTAAGGACTTAATCAACCTATTAGAAAGGTATCTTCAAAGATACTCTGATGTTATATCTTTTCTTTTACCTTATGTTACCTTATACTTATATATCCTTATATTTTTACAAGTTTAACACCTAACTGAGGCTCTTATGGCTAATGACGTTGATGGAAGCAAAGTATAGAACATAGTTATTGAGATAATGAAGTAATGGACCCTTAATTGGGTGGAATTAGATCGGACCATCAGTGATCTAAAGGTGGAGGTAGTTGTCCTTAAGAAGAAGAAGGAAGACCTGAGGTATCGTCTCATTATTCTAGAGAAAGAGAAACTTCTTGATGCCAAGAATCTTAGGGATGGTACTGCCCTAATGGACGTCGTGAGATACTCCCTAGAGAAGGTAGAGAAACTTCATGCTCTTGGCTAGATTGAACTTTTTGAAATGACAAAGACTTTTTAAGTATAGAAGGATCAAGGCTAAGGCTTATAGCACAGACTTCTTTATGCCAATGGTGAACTGTAACTTTTAGAATAGCTAGTCTGAAAGATCAATATCATGAAGGAAGAAGTGACCTCCAAGGGCCAAGAGCTTTAAAAAGAACATTATATAGTTCTCTTACTTTATTTCATGCTCCAAGGGAAATCCATTCTACTATTAAGAAGAATATGGACATTTATCTTGAAAATGATCCCTTTAAGAAGTATATTTTCCAAAAATACAACTCTAGATTTGATGCCTTCAAGGCTAAGGTGCACAGGTTATTTCCTAAAGAAGGTATTTATGACTTGTTTGCGAAGGCCACTGGATCAGGTGGGGATAGATCAGATCACGAGGTCAACCTTGAGAAGCCTTAGGAAGACGACTCTACTTCCACCACAAAGTGAAACTTCAATAAATCCCAAAGTCATTGGCCTTGATTGTCTCTTTCATAATTTTATTATTTAAACTATTAATTGATTGTGGGTTGGTGGATGTAATTTCCCAATATTCAATTTTCAATAAAGGTGGTTTTTAATGGGAATGTGTTTATTCTCATTCATTCGAACATGTACTTGCTTTACTTTTTGCTTTGTTAAGGAACTTTATGCACTGTTTGAGATGTCTCAGGTTTTATTTGTATGTAGTATACCCCTAGCCAACAAATATTACCTTGTAAAGGAAAATGATTTGGTGAGAATATATGATGCCGTAGATCTTAAGTACTTAAGACCTATGCTTTATACTTGAACATTTTATCGAAGTGAAGACTGAGTTTTTTTAGTGGGGTATTGAGCCTTAAATCATTGGCATTTTTTATACATGTTATCTTGTTAGACTGGAAGCCCATACTTTTTGTTTAAAAACTTATCCCCTAAAACATTTTGGGCATAAGTGTTCAAAATTCGAACCTGTAAAGGATCATAAGACCTTAAGCTTAAAATTTTTTTGAATATCAAAATCCTTAGAGCGGTCATAAGACCTCCGTGTTTATAAATAATGTCAATCGGGTCCCATGAAGGATCCTATGACCTCTGAACTTAAGAAAAATTGGAATTCCAAAATCCTTACAGGTCCTGAGATATCTAGATTTTAAAATAATGCTACTTAAAGTTTTGCAAAGGGTTACAAGACCTTGAACTTAGGATTTTTTTTAATCTAAAGTTCTTATAAGGGCCTGGGATCTCCAAACTTAGAAAGTAATTGAAATTTTAATGTCCTTGAAAGGGTTTGGTACCCCCGACCTAAAAATATTTATATTGTGAAGTCCTTACAAGGGTATGTGACCTTTGAATCTATACGAAATTGGTATTTTGAACTCCTTTTAAGGCTTTAGGACCTTGAGACTTAGAAAATATTTGAAATTTTGAACAATTATTATATTTTGAACACTTAAAAACTTTTCCACCTCCCCCCCCCAAAAATATTTTCTTTAATTAAGTCTGATGAGCATAAGGTTCGTATGCTTTTTGATCAATTGCATAGTAAAGAAAAGGTTTTGATGTAAGGAAATGGGCTACTTACAGGTCTCTAAACCATAGACTTTTGGAATTATGGATGAATATCTCAATAATTATTTTAGTCTTTTATGGGTCCGGACATATTTTGACTATATTTTTTGGGTTTTTTAAACTCGAGAATTATAATTTTTAAGGATCATAACACTTTTGGCTATTAGTGTTAAGCCAAGGCTGAAGTCCTTGCAACTTGAATGTTGGATCCTGAGACCTCAGCTTGAGCTTGGAGCCAACGCTAAAATCCTTTCTACTCTATTTGGGGGTCATAAAACCTTAGTTTTCTTGAGGGATACATCATGAGTAATAAAAATTCTCTTTTTTCATTAAAATAATAAGGTATACCAATACATCACTGGTAGTATCTTTTGAGGAGCTCTATGTTCCAGAGATTAAGGAGTTTTCATCCCTCCATGTTCTTCAAATAATAACATCCATGTCCTATAATTTTGGTCACCACGTATGGGAATTACCATTTAGGGGCTAGCTTCCCTTCACTAGGGTTTCTAGTTACCAGAGTGGCCTCGTATAAGATTATATCTCCCACCTTAAATTCCCTATAGTGGAATTTTATATTGAATAGCTTGTTTTTTGCTGGTAGGCTTCCATCCTGATCATTGAAGCTTCACTTTTATCCTCTAATTCATCCAAGAATACCTTCAACTTTTCTTCATTCTCCCCTAGATCAAATTAAGATACCTTTTGTGTGGGTATTTTGACATCAGTTGGGATCACAACCTCAGTGTTATATGTCAAAATGAATGAAGTTTCTCCTGTCTAACCTCTAACTCTAGTCATATAATCCCATAGGATATTTGGTAATTCTTCGGAACATTGCCTCTTAGCTTTCTATAGTCTTTTCTTCAAAATGTGGGAGATTATTCTATTAGTGGCTTCGACTTGGGCGTTGGCCTGTGGATGACCCAAAGATGAATGGTGATTACCTATGTCGTAGACTAAGAAAAATTCCTTGAATATTGGGTTATTGAACTGCTTACATGGGTCTAACATGATGGAGGTAGACCAAACCTGTAGATGATGTTCTTCTAAATGAAATTTGTGGTCTTTTTCTCATTGATGGTTCAACCTTTGTCCACATGGTTAATTAATTGATGGCCACAATGTAAAACTCACTTTGACCTTTGCTGAGAGATAGAGGCCCTACCAAATCCATGCCTTATTGACAAAGGGCCATGGACTTAGCATTAGAGACATCTTCTCAAATATCCTCTTTGGAACATAGAAAATGTTTGGCACTTGTCACAATACTGCAACACATCCTAAGCCTTATTTTTGAATGTTTTCTAGAACTATACTTAGCTTAAAACCTTATATGCTAAGGTCTTTGGGACTTATGGGCATCACAAACACCTTTATAGAGGTTTTTATGAATTAACTGGCTTCTGACGGGTACAGATATCTCTTAGGTGTTACAAAGTATCGGTTGTTGTATAATACTCCAATTTCTAGGTAGTACCTAGAGGTTATGATTTTTACCCGTCTATACTAGAGCTTATCATTTGGAAGCCCATAATTGTTGATGTATGATTTAATAGAATTGGTCCC
The DNA here is from genome assembly GCA_949130495.1 of Sambucus nigra. Lineage (NCBI taxonomy): Eukaryota > Viridiplantae > Streptophyta > Magnoliopsida > Dipsacales > Adoxaceae > Sambucus > Sambucus nigra. Next base: position 451,832,158 of record OX422208.1, on the reverse strand, counting down.
ATGTGAGAACTGATTAACGTTTGCAGTGTTGATCAGTAGTTATGTAATGCTTGGTTTATCTAAGGTGACAATTATAATTTCGGGGTATATTTCATTTAATGATTCCATACATACGAGGTGGTTTGCCTCTAAGTTCTCATCCCGAGAGACCCTTATACAAAACTTGGGTATCCTCTTGATGAGGTGTTGTATAATTGCTAAGTACCCTTCCATCTTATCGCATTTAGCCCTATAAAACTCTGTGAAATCATAGAATGGTATTGGAAATAGGGCCTCAATTATTATGCTAAGATGATGAGATATAAATATAGCTTCTCTATCCTTGGATACTTGATTTCATCCCCTTAAAGTGCTCGTCTAACGTAATACATTAGGTATTGTGCCCTAAATTCTTCCCTGATGAGGGCATAAATGATTGTGGTGGGTGAGACAGCGTGGTAAAAAACAAAGCTCCTCCCACGGTCATTCGGGACAACAGTGGTGGAAATCCTAGATACATTTTTAGGTTCTTAAAGGCCTCCTCAACCTCAGGATTCCACTAAATGGATTTTTTCAGCACCTTAGAGAGAGAAAACAACCTGTCTGTGGCCTTGTATCTCCCATATAAGATTTGGAACTGCTTTACTATATTTAGAGATTGCATATATAATAAGGCATGGATTTTATTTAGTTGGCTTCAATGCCCCACCTGGTGACCATGAACCCAAGGAACCTACCTCCAACCATAAAAAAACCACACTTCTTCGAGTTGAGTCTCATTTGGTTCCTTTGAAGGACATTAAAGGTTTCTCTAAGGTTTTGAATATGGTTTTGAGTTTCTAAGATTTTAACCAACATGTCATCGACATATACGTCCATAATATTAGCAATGAGATCTTTAAAATTGGAGTTTACCACCCTCTGATAAGTGGAACCTAAATTCTTTAGTCCAAAAGTCATAACTTTATAAAAGTAAGTATTTTTATCTGTGATTAATGAGGTATTTTTTCGTGAGTATGGGCCATCTAAATTTGGTTATACCCGAAATACGCATCCATTTAGGAGAGGATCTCATGACCAGTTGTAGAGTCTACAAAAGTGTCAATATAAGGTATTTGTGTAATACCTCGTGTTTTTATGATATTTATTTATGGGATTAATTGAATTAAATGTGTATTAATTGGAAATTAATCCGGATAAAAATACTAGCGAGATGCGAGTTGGTATTTGATTTTAATGAGTATATATGGCTATATATGACTGTTGAATTATGAAATTTGTCGTAAGATTGAAATACGACAATTTGGAAATTTTGTTGGGACGCGTGTGACAGTCGCGTCAGGAATATAATTATTTTAATTAAAAAGTGAATTTTATTTCTATTAACCGTATGGTCATTTTGAGTGTGCCAACGCGTCCGGAAGGGTCGAAATAGTCAGAAAACACTAGCCGGGGGTTTAGTTTGGGTCCCGGGGCATTTTTAGGCCATACCGACAACGTAAAAGGGTAGTTTGGTAATTTTGGAATTTTGGGAATTAAAACCCACGAAAATTAGAGTTAAAAATCTGACTTAGTCTTAACCCACTTAGCCATTTCCAACCCCAATCTAGGTAGTGGGCTACGGGAGAAGTTTAGAAACCTTAAACTTGCCAAAAACCAACCTCCACCTCCATTGTCATCCTTAGAGAAGAAATTTGTAGAGAGAGAAAGAGAAGAGAATTCTGCAGAGAGAGAGAGAGAGGACAATTCAACCTTCAATATTCAACCTCAAATTCAGATAAAGATTATAGGCAAGTGGTTTAATTATGTTATTTGCAAAGAATGTTTCTTCCATGCGTAGGAAATTTATACAAATGTTTTGTTCTTGGAGAATGATAAAGACCCATTGAATTGAAAATTGAGAATTACATTTTAATGAGGAGATTGCATGTAGAATTGTGCTAGGGTGATTATTCTGATAGAAATACATCTTTTATATTACCAAAAATGGATCTAATTATAACTATGGAAGACTTTAAATTTCTAGGGATCATGTTCTTGAAAATTGGGGAAAATTGGAGAGATTTGATGATTAGATGTGGTTTGGGATGATTAGACCCCATATAAATGTTGTTATACGAATTTAATATGTTTAGGGATGATTAGAAACCTTGTTGGAATGACATTTATATAAGATTAGAGGTGAAGAAAAGTTGGAAAAAAACGTAATAGGAATTTTCTGGGCTCAAACTGTCACCTTGTTAGAAGACCTGCCCAGGTCGTTCGAACGAGCTCGTTCGAACGAGCTTCTAACGAGTTGACAGTTTGCCTTCTAACAAGAGGGATGTTCATTCGATGTCTTTCGTTCGAACGAGATCTCGTTAGATGCCCAGTTCGTTCGAACGAACTCTCGTTCGAACAGCCTCGTTCGAACGAGACTTCTAACGAGCTGACAGTTTAGGTTTTTTGGCCTGTTTTGATTTTGCATGTCCCACAACCTTGTTTAATTGTTGAGATAACATTCCCTTGATGATAAATTGATATAGTTGGGATATTTGGGATATATTGAGGAGTAAAACATAGAAGTGTAATTTGAATTGAATGGAATTTATAGAATAGGATGTGAGTGACTATTGCGATGCGAGAATTATTGACGGCTTAAATAATTGAATTAACCGGGAACATAAGAATTGTGTAACATTATAAGTCGGTACGAGAATGAGAAGTGTACCACAAATAAATTACGGTGATTACTAAGATGGGTGTATACTTAGTTTATGTATATGATTTTATGTGTATGACATACCTACCATACTTGCTATCACGGGAGGTTTACGTTCGCTTAGGGCCATCTAATCCTTGTGTTGCCCGGATTTAGATTGGTACCTCGAGAACATAGGTCAGAGAAGGACTTATTGGGATGTTAATAAGTCTGCTGATCGTGGGTGCGTAGGTATGTGCGTGACCCATGTGATGTGACTGTGTTCGCCTCCATTGTTTGTGATTTGCTATTATCTGAGAACGATTCCTGAGAGATTCGGAATGCGTGATCCTTATGTACATGATGAACCGGGATGGATAGCAGAGTATGTATGCACCGCAGCTTAGTCTCGGGTGCTTGTATTGTATATTTATGGCGTGACTAATATACACTTAAATTAATGAGAACTTTCATGTTGGTATTGCGCGTATTAATACAGAAAAGCTTTGAGTAACTATAAAGGGATAACCTGTAATAAATGGTATTGCTAATAATTGAGAATCTGAGTTTAAGTAAAGCACCCTACTTAATTGATGACGTTAGAATGTATAATGAGAACCGAGTAGAAAGGATAGAACTCATGTCAGTTTAGTTAGATAAAAATATCACTTAGATGGGTGCTATTCGTTAGGAGTGCACAATTAGTCGAGAGGTGAGTATTTCATGCGAGTGAACGTCCTAACATGTATTTTGCTTTCATTGTTTTAATGTCATTTAAACACTTGCTATTTTTAAAATACTCTCCACTTTCGGGCACTGACCCGTTTGCTTTCAAATCTATTTTTGTAAAAGCCATTTTAGGTGCCCAACCACAAATACACCATGCTTAGGATCCTCATTCAGGTGACGAGCTGTAGCTGTTTGTGGAAGTTACAGGACTTTGCTAGTAGACGCTTCATCTATCTTGACTCTATTCAGATTTCATCAGTTGTAGGGCATGTCGCCCATTTCTATTAGAAAGATTTCCTATTTCAGATTTTCTGACTTTTGGCATGTAATTAGTTCAGGTAACATTGTTTTACTTAGTTAAGTTGTGGGATTGTTGTGAGGAGTTTTCCTCCGGACTTAATATTATTTTGTTGGTTATTCTATTGCTTCGTTATGGTGAATGGTTGTAATTATTTCATTATCCTCCTATTGCATGTTAATCAGAGTTAACTTAAAATTTGGCAACTCACTTTTTAAATACTAGGTGGTTAGTAATCATTAAAATGTTTTCGACAATGATGCTATTAACTGAACCAACTCGGCATTTTGGTATTAATTTAATAAAGGAGTAGCTACCCGGTATTTAATTAGTCGGGGTGTCACAGGTGGTATCAGAGCATCAGGTTCTAGTGTCCTTTAGGATATGTACGGCTTATTATGTTTCCGCAGAGCTTTCTTTGATGTAGAGCCCTATATTTTAGGACCGTTGTATTCTTTTGTATATGCTACGTTCTTCAGCTACTTTGAGTTTATAACTGCAAACTTATAGACTTTATTCTTGTTTCAGATGCCTCCACGACGTGCACAACGGGTTCCCAGGGATGAACGCCAGAACCACAGCCCGCACCAGTTCTGGGCACGATGAACGCCACCGAGGTTGCAGCCATTGTAGCCCAAGCGGTAAATGCTACACTAGTCATGGTTAAGCAGGCACCACCTCAGGCGCCAGTTTCCGCGCCAGTCCATGCACATGCATTCTCGTCTTCTTGGGAACGTGTTCGAGATGCTTTTTAGAAAGCACACCAACCGGAGTTCGCAGGTAGCCCCGATGTTGTGGTTTCGAGTCAGTGGAGGAAAGACATTCAGCGGCACTTGAGGATGTATGAGTGCACCGATGTCCAAAAGTAGATACTAGCTACCTTCAAGCTAGTTGGATCTGCACTGCAGTGGTGGGAGTCTATTACCACCGTGGAGGAGAGAGATACTCTCACGATCCAGGAGTTTTGGGTGCGGTTCGACCGCAAGTACTTTCCGTCAGCTGTTCACACAGAAATGAGGAGGAAGTTGATGAATCTTAGGCAGGAAGGTAAGACTGTGGCCGAGTATGAGGCCGAATTCACAAATTTGTTGAATATTATTCCGGATGAGATACCGACAGAAGAGAAGAAGATACAGAAATTTACAGACGGGTTGACTTGGAGGATCCGTCAGCATTTATTGGGGAACCTATCGTTGGCCACTTACTCTGATGTGGTTAACGCTGCACTGTTACACTGCCAGGATCACCACTTTCACATGGCTGAGGGCAAGAGATCGGGAGAGTCCAGCCATCAGGGCAGGACTGGAGGACATGGTGCCAGTGGGGCACAATCTGTTCAGGGGCAGAGACAGGGTGACCAGGGTTCCCAGCAGGGGGATCATAAGAGGTTCAAATCGGGAAATTTCAGGCACGGACAGGGAGGTTTCCGGCAGGGCCATCAGGGTCCGAACGGCCATCAGGGCCAGCAGGGTCAGAATGGCCAACAACAGTTTCAGAAGGACCAGCAGGGCCAGGGGAGGAATGGTAACGGCCACCAGGGCCGGGGGCAGCAGGGATAGAGAGGGGGGAACTTCCCGGGGAAGTGTTACATTTGTGTCAAGACTGGACATAAACGCCAGGATTGTTCGGATAGGGGCAGGGCCCCGCAGCAGCAGCAGGGTACTCGACAGGAGCCACAGAGGCCCATGTTTCCCGCCGCCCTCCTGGCACCACCACAGATGGCAGCATTACCACCCATTCCAGCGGTCCCAGTTCAGCAGGGACAGCTACAGTATGGGAGAGTATATCAGCTTCAGCAGGCCGCAGCCCCACAGAATCCACCAGCCATTGAGGGTATGTTCTCTATTCAGGGGACTATGGGGCGTATGTTATTTGACACGGGGGCTACACACTATTTTATTACTATGAGATTTTCACGCACCATTGGGTTGTTAGACACCGCCGAGAGTACGATTACTTGTGTAGATTCGCCGTTCAGTAGGGGTTCCGTGATTTCACGTGTTTGTAGAGGCGTGGGTATAGAGATCGGGAGGTTTACCTTACCCGTGGATATGTTAGTATTAGATATGACCGAGTATGATGCCATTATTGGCATGGATTGGCTAGTTGTGTATCGAGCCATGATTGATTGTTTCAGTAGGAGTATTATCTTTGCCATTCCCGGGCAAGAGATGTTTTTAGTGGCGATGCCTCGTCCTGAGGGAGGATCGTCCACTCATTTGTACTATATAGAGGAGGAGACCTCTAAGGAAGTGGTGATACCACTTGATTCGATTCCGGTTGTTCGAGAGTTTGCCGACGTATTTCAGGATATACCTGGATTACCTCCGAGTAAAGAGATAGAATTTGTGATTGAATTGACGCCGGGCACGCGGCCTATTGCCCGCGCACCTTACCGTATGGCTCCAGCTGAGATGAGAGAGTTAAGGGATCAGATTGAGCAGTTGTTGAGTCAGGGGTTTATACAAAGGAGTACCTCACCGTGGGGTGCCCCTGTGTTATTCGTAAAGAAGAGGGATGGATCATTGAGGTTGTGTGTGGATTACCGAGAGTTGAATAAGGTCACGATACGGAATAAATATCCATTGCCCCGAATCGATGACTTATTCGACCAGCTGAGAGGAGCTTCTTTCTTCTCCAAGATTGATTTGCGATCGGGATACCATCAGTTGCGTATCAGGGAAGAGGATGTCTCGAAGACTGCATTCTTAACGAGATATGGTTCCTACGAGTTCCGGGTGATGCCTTTTGGTTTGACCAATGCCCCATCCATGTTTATGGACTTGATGAATAGGGTGTTCAGAGAGTTCCTTGATCAGTTCATCATTGTCTTCATTGATGATATTCTGGTTTACTCCCAGACAGAGGAGGAGCACGCAGAGCATTTGAGGCAGGTTTTGCAGACGCTGCGTCAGAACGAGCTGTATGCAAAATATGAGAAGTGCGAGTTTTGGCTGAAGGAGGTTTAGTTTTTGGGGCATATTATTTCCGACCGGGGGAAATCTGTTCATCCGGGGAAGGTATCCGCGGTGAGGGAGTTGGGATAGACCATGACACCTACGGAGATCCATAGTTTCTTGGGACTAGCAGGATACTACAGGAGGTTTATTCGGGGATTTTCGAAGATAGCAGGTCCTTTGACACATCTGACTCATAAAGGTGTGCCGTTTATTTGGAGTGATGCCTGTCAGCTGGCATTTGATGAGTTGAAGGACAAGTTGACCTCAGCACATGTGCTAGCATTTCTGAGACTGGTAGTTGAGTATCTAGTTTACACCGATGCATCCTTACAAGGACTTGGAGGTGTATTGCAGCAGGAGAGTCAGGCCATAGCTTATGCTTCCCGTAAGCTTAAGCCTCACGAGAAGCATTACCCCACTCATGACTTGGAGTTGGCGGCAATTGTATTTGCCCTTCGAATTTGGAGACATTATCTTTTGGGGGAGAAGTTTCAATTGTTCACGGACCACAAGTCCCTACAGTACCTATTCACGCCAAAGGAGTTGAATATGCGGCAACGGAGGTGGCTTGAGTTCGTGAAGGATTATCAGTTTGATATCCAATACCACCCGGGGAAGGCTAACGTGGTAGCAGACGCGTTGAGCCATAGGCCAGTAGATGAAGTGGCAGGGGTGTGGAAGGCAAAGTGTAAGGAGTTGGTACACCAGGATGCAGTGGCCCGATCATTCATGTCGGTGATGACTGTTACACCACAGATTGTCACGAGAGTGGTAAAGGCACAAGCAGATGACTCGTTCTGTCAGGAGCAGATAGTTCGATTATTAGCAGAGGGAGCCGAGTCCTATACCGTTAGCTCAGACGGGGGATTATGCTTCAACGGCAGACTAGTTGTTCCGAAAGGGGAGGAATTGTGACACGAGGTGATGACAGAGTCGCACGGCTCACGGTTCGCGGTACATCCCGGTGGGGACAAAATGTACCAAGACATGAGACGACAGTATTAGTGGAGCGGGATGAAGAGAGATATTGTCATGTTTGTTTCTAAATGCGCCACTTGTCAGCTGGTAAAAGTGGATCATCAGAGATCGGCAGGACTTCTACAGCCATTAGAGGTCCCGATGTGGATGTGGGAGAGCATATCCATGGACTTTATCACGGGGTTTCCTACGTCACAGAGAGGTCACGACTCCAATTGGGTAATTGTGGACAGGTTGACCAAAGTCGCTCATTTTCTACCCGTAAGGACAGACTACACTATGGGACAATATGCCCAACTCTTTATTGCAGAGATAGTGAGACTTCACGGTGTGCCCCTAAATATCGTGTCTGACCGAGACAAGATATTTGTTTCATGGTTTTGGGAAAGTTTTCAGGAGTCCATGGGCACAGAATTGCGGTTGAGTACGGCGTATCACCCGCAGACCGATGGGAAAACCGAGCGTACAAACCAGATGTTGGAGGACATGTTGCGTATGTGCATCATTGATTTCGGGGGTGGATGGGAGAAGTATCTTCCACTGGTGGAGTTTGCTTACAACAACTCCTACCAGTTCACTATTGGCATGGCTCCATTTGAGGCGTTGTACGGTAGACCTTGTCGTTCCCCAGCATGTTGGTTGGAGGTGGGGGACAACAAACTACTTGGGCCGAAAGTGATTTAGGATACTTCGGCAAGGATAGAATTGATACGGAGTCGCATTCGGGTAGCTCAGGATCGGCAGAAGAGCTATGCTGATGCGAAGAGGTTCTTCAAGGAGTTCCAAGTGGGGGACCAGGTTTTACTCAGATTATCTCCTATGAAGGGGATCATGCGATTTGGGAAGAAGGGGAAGTTGGCACCGAGATACGTGGGGCCATTCCCTATCATCCAGCGGATTGGGTCTGTTGCATATAGACTTGGGTTACCGGAGCATTTGCATCGGATTCATGATGTGTTTCATATTTCCTCGCTAAGGAAATATCTTAGAGACGACTTGGCTCATTCTCACATTGCTTTGGAGGACATCGATCTCCAGCCTGATAGCTCCTACGAGGAGGGGCCGACTACTATTTTGGACCGAAGTGAGCGGAAACTGCGGTAAAAGATAGTTCCGTTAGTGCGTGTTCAGTGGCGACATCATAATGTTGAGGAGTCCACATGGGAGCGCGAGGATGAGATGAGCGAACGTTATCCAGAGTTGTTCTTACCAGGTACTTTTCAGTTTCGAATTTCGGGACGAAATTCTGTTATTGGGGGGAAGTATGTAATACCCCGTATTTTTATGATATTTATTTATGGGATTAATTGAATTAAATGTGTATTAAATGAAAATTAATCCGGATAAAAATACTAGCGAGATGCGAGTTGGTATTTGATTTTAATGAGTATATATGGCTATATATGAATGTTGAATTATGAAATTTGTCGTAAGATTGAAATACGGCAATTTGGAAATTTTGTTGGGACACGTGTGACAGTCGCGTCAGGAATATAATTATTTTAATTAAAAAGTGAATTTTATTTCTATTAACCGTATGGTCATTTTGAGTGCGCCAACGCATCCGGAAGGGTCGAAATAGTCAGAAAACACTAGCCGGGGGTTTAGTTTGGGTCCCGAGGCATTTTTAGGCCATACCGACAACGTAAAAGGGTAGTTTGGTAATTTTGGAATTTTGGGAATTAAAACCCACGAAAATTAGAGTTAAAAATCTGACTTAGTCTTAACCCACTAAGACATTTCCAACCCCAATCTAGGTAGTGGTCTACGGGAGAAGTTTAGAAACCTTAAACTTGCCAAAAACCAACCTCCACCTCCATTGTCATCCTTAGAGAAGAAATTTGTAGAGAGAGAAAGAGAAGAGAATTCTGCAGAGAGAGAGAGAGAGAGGACAATTCAACCTTCAAGATTCAACCTCAAATTCAGATAAAGATTAGAGGCAAGTGGTTTAATTATGTTATTTGCAAAGAATGTTTCTTCCATGCGTAGGAAATTTATACAATTGTTTTGTTCTTAGAGAATGATAAAGACCCATTGAATTGGAAATTGAGAATTACATTTTAATGAGGAGATTGCATGTAGAATTGTGTTAGGGTGATTATTCTGATAGAAATACATATTTTATATTACCAAAATCGGATCTAATTATAACTATGGAAGACTTTAAATTTCTAGGGTTCATGTTCTTGAAAATTGGGGAAAATTGGAGAGATTTGATGATTAGATGTGGTTTGGGATGATTAGACCCCATATAAATGTTGTTATACAAATTTAATATGTTTAGGGATGATTAGAATACTTGAAACCTTGTTGGAATGACATTTAGATAAGATTAGAGGTGAAGAAAAGTTGGAAAAAACGTAATAGGAATTTTCTGGGCTCAAACTGTCACCTCGTTAGAAGACCTGCCCAGGTCTTTCGAACAAGCTTCTAACGAGTTGAAAGTTTGCCTTCTAACGAGAGGGATGTTCGTTCTATGTCTTTCGTTCGAACGAGATCTCGTTAGATGCCCAGTTTGTTCGAACGAACTCTCGTTCGAACAGCCTCTTTCGAACGAGACTTCTAACGAGCTGACAGTTTAGGCTTTTTGGCCTGTTTTGATTTCGTGTGTCCTGTAACCTTGTTTAATTGTAGAGATAACATTCCCTTCATGATAAATTGATATATTTGGGATATTTGGGATATATTGAGGAGTAAAACATAGTAGTGTAATTTGAATTGAATGGAATTTGTGGAATAGGACGTGAGTGACTATTGCGATGCGAGAATTATTGACGGCTTAAATAATTGAATTAACCGGGAACATAAGAATTGTGTAACATTATAAGTCAGTACGAGAATGAGAAGTGTACCACAAATAAATTACAGTGATTACTAAGATGGGTGTATACTTAGTATATGTATATGATTTTATGTGTATGACATACCTACCATACTTGCTATCACAGGAGGTTTATGTTCACTTAGGGCCATCTAATCCTTGTGTTGCCCGGATTTAGATTGGTACCTCGAGAACATAGGTTAGAGAAGGACTTATTGGGATGTTAATAAGTCTGCTGATCGTGGGAGCGTAGGTATGTGCGTGACCCATGTGATGTGACTATGTTCGCCTCCATTGTTTGTGATTTGCTATTATCTGAGAACGATTCCTGAGAGATTCGGAATGCGTGATCCTTATGTACATGATGTACCGAGATGGATAGCAGAGTATGTATGCACCGCAGCTTAGTCTCGGGTGCTTGTATTGTATATTTATGGCGTGACTAATATACACTTAAATTAAAGAGAACTTTCATGTTGGTATTGTGCGTATAAATACAGAAACGCTTTGAGTAACTATAAAGGGATAACCTGTAATAAATGGTATTGCTAATAATTGAGAATCTGAGTTTAAGTAAAGCCCCCTACTTAATTGATGACGTTAGAATGTATAATGAGAACCGAGTAGAAAGGATAGAACTCATGTCAGTTTAGTTAGATAAAAATATCACTTAGATGGGTGCTATTCGTTAGGAGTGCACAATTAGTCAAGAGGTGAGTATTTCATGCGAGTGCATGTCCTAACATGTATTTTGCATTCATTGTTTTAATTTCATTAAAACACTTGCTATTTTTAAAATACTCTCAACTTTCGGGCTCTGACCCGTTTGCTTTCAAATCTATTTTTGTAAAAACAATTTTAGGTGCCCAGCCACAAGGACACCATGCTTAGGATCCTCATTCAGGTGACGAGCTGTAGCTGTCTGTGGAAGTTACAGGACTTTGCTAGTAGACGCTTCATCTATCTTGACTCTATTCAGATTTCATCAGTTGTAGGGAATGTCGCCCATTTCTATTAGAAACATTTCCTATTTCAGATTTTCAGACTTTTGGCATGTAATTAGTTCAGGTTACATTGTTTTACGTAGTTCAGTTGTGGGATTGTTGTGAGGAGTTTTCCTCCGAAATTATTATTATTTTGTTGGTTATTCTATTGCTTCCTTATGGTGAATGGTTGTAATTCTTTCATTATCCTCTTATTGCATGTTAATCAGAGTTAACTTAAAATTTGGTAACTCACTTTTTAAATACTAGGTGGTTAGTAATCATTAAAATGTTTTCGACAGTGATGCTATTAACTGAACCAACTCGGCGTTTTGGTATTAATTTAATAAAGGAGTAGCTACCCGGTATTTAATTAGTCGGGGTGTCACAATTTGATAGCATTCTGTAGGGCATGCATTATTCAGTTCAGTGAGATTGACACACATTTTCCAATTCTTATTGGATTTGGGCACTAATACCATGTTATAGAGACATTCTCGGTACTTGACCTCTCAAATTATGTTAGAGGATAGGAGATTATCAACTTCCTCTGTTGCACCATTGTTACCCTCTAGTATAAAGAAGTTCATCTTTTTTGGACAGACATATGATTTTGATCCATGATTAGTTGATGGACCATGACTTAGGGTCCACCCCAATTATGTAAGAGTGCGTCCATACAGATTTGCTTATTTTCACTCAGGAAGATAAAAAGTTCTTATCTAATGGAGGGGTCGAGGCCGACTATAATTTGAACTTCTTTGGTTGGATCCTCTAAATCGATGCACACAATTATTAAAACTTCAACTGGCTCTCCCATTTTCTCTTTCTTTTCTTACCTACGATCTATAGTGTCCACATATAGAAATTCCATACTTGGGACTTCTGGGGGTGGATCTTCATGCTGAGCTTCCACTCCTTCGGGGAGGTTATCCATAGTAGTGGTTTTGACATCTCGAAGAGAGAAATATTTGTTTATGAGAAAAAGGAACTTTTCATTCCCGAATACAGTGCTAAAATTATGACTCTTAAAATTGTATCGGACTTTAGACCCTCAAGTTTTCTATTATGGACCTCACACGAGTAAGAGGATAAATGTGTCAAAGTGAGAGACAAAGGTTTAAAGTGGTTCAAACCTCAGGACATGGTTCTACTTACCGTATAAAATGTGCTTTGCCTCTTTATTAGAAAATGGTTAAGTATTACAGTCTAAGAGACCCCTTGAGCTTTGGTCAAGGGAGTTGAGGATCTAACAACCTTTGTTGACATTTCAGAGGACCTTAGGAATTAAATTAATGACTTATCTGAGGATTCCTAGGTATTTATTTAGGTCTCTTATAATATATACAAAGTGTATAAATAATGGAACGGGTCCAAATATAAGTATAGGCTTGTAAAAGTGGATTACACGTATAAATAAAGTACGAATACGTATGAAATGATATAAATCTTATGAGTCTGATAGTTTAATAATCGAATCCCCTTGAGTGTTAGAGATAAATCCTTTCTCCCCTTTCATCAAACTTCTATTTATGGGATAACTCTTATAGATATAGGGAATGGGCTCTCACATCATGGCTTTAACAACTCTGAGGTCCGACACTGTGAGTCAGAAGGTAGAGTGTTGGAAAATGTATTTGTATGTGGCATAAGATGGTTGTGTAGTTAAATAAATGATGTTGGGAGCAATAAATTCATGTGTAACTAGGTAGTGGTGGTAGGAAGAATATTGTTCTCCTTTCTACATGCTTTCTTAGACTTGTTAAGGAAGCTCTGTTGAGGTCATCTAAGCTCAAACCCCATCATAGTTTAGTCTTCAATTATACTTGGGACGCTTTGGGTGATATACCTAGTTGATAGGGGATGAATAACTCAGTAATTCTTCGGACTGAGGTCCGTTCTAGTCATCATTCTTGATGGATTCTTGGTCCAGAAGTGATAATGCAAAGAGCGCGCCTACTTGTAGGAAGCGATGGTTCGAACAAACAAAAAGCTTTTTTTTTTTTTTTTAATTTTAAAAATTGAAACTATAAACAAATTTAACCCAATTAACTTTGACCCATTTTAAATCATTTGTTTTGAAAAATGATTTACCCGATTTTATCTTTTTATCCTAAAGTATGCATCTAGGTGATATGTAGATAAAATAAATAAATCATCCACAACACGCTAATGTAAGAGGAAAACCATTAAGGACCTTGGAAGACCCAACCAAATAGTTCACTATGACATGGAATTACCAAAGTTGACACTAGACTTACTTAATGACTTGATCGCCATAAGCTTTGAGCCTATCACTAAGGGTGGCATTCTACACCTTAGGTTTCTTACCCTCATTCCTTTGTTTAATGGGACACTCAGATACCCTATGGCCATAACCCTCACAATCATAACATTTTTCTAACTCATCCTTTTTCAAGTTCTCATTCCGGTTCTTAGGGAAGTGATCAACCTTGTTGTACATATTTTTCTCAAACTTTTTCACATAATTTGTTTGCTTATGAAACTTGAGAAATTTAATGAATTTCTTTGCAATCGTGGCCATATCCTCGGACTCGATGTTAGACTCATCATCCGAAATAGGTGTTTCCTCATTTCAGGCTTTCAAAGAATTCCCCTTTTATCTCTTCATCACATTATTGGAGGTAAACATGTTAAGCTCATAAGTTTGTAAGTCACCTATAAGCTCTTCAAGTTTTGTAGAATCAATAGTACCCAAAGAATTCAAAATGGTCACCTTTGGACTAAATCTTTTAGGTAAGGACCTCAAGGTTTTCTTAATTACTCAATTATCTAGTATCTTCTCTCCCATGTTAAATGACGAGTTAACTATGTCGGACTGTCTAGTGTAAAAATCATCATAGGTCCCACTTCCAACATCTTCATCGTTTCAAACTGAGTGGTGAGGTTTTAGATTTTGGAAGACTTCACAACACTATTTCCTTCATGGGTGAGTTGGAGTATGTCCCAAGCCTATTTAGGCATTTAATTAGTCATAATATGATAGAAATCTTTTGAGGCGACCTAAGTATACAAAGCATTTAAACCTTGATAATTAGAATTTTCTAACCTATGATCGGCCTCATACCATGATTTTAGGAGTTTTAAGTAAAAGAATTTCACCTTCTCTAGTGACAGGAAGATACCACCGATTGATTACAACTATCCACACCCGCCCATCTATGACCTTAAGTGCTGATTTCATACACATTCCCAAGTATGCATCATTCGACCCATCAAACATCAGGGTTTTAATACAATCAAATCCTGTAAAATTCATGCATAAAAATGGGATCTAAACACGATAAATTAGTTTTCTACCTCTGATACAAATTTGAGAAAGCAAAGAGCACGCGTGCTACTAGGCAAGGATGGTCTGAACAAATAAAAAGTCTATTTTTAGATTTTTTTAATTTTAAAGTTTGAAACTTTAAACAAACTTAACCCCATTAACGTTGCACCATTTTAAACCATTTGTTGTGAAAAACTAATTTACGCAATTTTATCATTTTATCCTAAAACATTCATCGAGGTGATATGTCAATAAAATAAATAAATCGTCCACAACACGCCGATGTACGAGGAAAATCATAAAGGGAAAAAACTCAAATGGCTCAGATAATCAGTTCATTATGATGCAAAATTACAAAAGTTGATAGTGGACTTACTCAACGATTCGATCCCCACTAGTCTTAACGCTCTTTAATCTTCGAGCGCTCCTCCATAGTGCAACGTAGGTGTCCACCCATGCAAGATTCCACAATGCATGAGTATGTCCTGATATACACCTATGAGGGTCATCAACCATATATGTATTGTAACACGAAATCCAATGCTTCTTCACAGCAACACCACAAACACGGAATCCACCACGTGTAAATAGTAAGTACAAAATCCACCACACGATATAGGTTCTTTTCATATGTAGAGAATCAAACCTTGGTTTCCAACTAAAGATCTAAAAATAAATTTATGTGAAGAACTTAGATCTTTTAAACAGAAAGGGTGAAACAAAGGCTTTGGAAATTTGGTAAACAGATAGGAAAACGTTTTTGGTCAAAAGTTCTTACAAAATCCAAGTCCAACACACCTTAAATTGTAAAAAGATGAATTTCGAGGAGGCGATCTAGTTTGAATAAAAACATAAGTGTAGCCTTCCCGTCCCCCCCCCCCCCCCCCTTTTTTTTTGGGGGGGGGGGGGGGGGGGGGGATAGGGTGAAGGTCTTGCACCCTCTTCTTCTATGAGCGCTTCGACCGTCGTCGATGTGGGGTGATGTAAAAAGATGGACTCGCCAGCCTATTTTGTACAAAATAGGCAAAATAACATGTTTCGTCCTCGAGATAACGACATCAAAGAAAAACTAACGCTTACGAAACTAAAAGTTTGAAGGTTCGGGGGCTCAGTTACAGAATGGGAAGGTGTTAGGCACCCATCCCACCCTTTTGGTCTCTCATGGGCTTGTGTTACTATTTTTTGTAATTTCTTCGTGAAGTGTATGTGCATGTATATATAAATGGAGGTCGGAGTCGTCCAACTCACATCATGGAAAAGATGGAATGAGGTCATCCAAAGGAAAATTCCCAAAATAACGTATAGAAAATAGGATGTATGCGTTTATTGATATATTGATCATTATGATGAAGCGATAATATATGTGGGACCAAATGCCAATAAGTATCACAAATATAATATGTTTTAAAATAATGTATAGATGAAAATGAGAAAATGGGAAAATTGAGAAATCGGACTCAAGTCTCAGGTTTTAGCCCGAGATGCCTACGTAGCCTATAAAGGCATCAAAGTCCACGTAGTTCATATGAGGCATAAGGGTAGGTTTATCTCATTGAATTGAATGAGAATTTATCATATGTGTGTGTGGAAAATGTATTTTAGTTTTGAAAAATTGTGGCGGATAATCCCATTGGAATTTATAAGTGTAACCCTCTTTTTCTTTGTTTTTTTATAGAAAATAAAGTATGTGAAATATAACTAATAAAGGATGAAGTATTAATGTATATGAAATAAGTGAATACTAGATTAAGATACGTAACTAATGCAAAAATAAAGAATTTAAAGAGAGGGAAGGATTTTTGGACCTTCTTTGGAGAAATGTGTCTTGATCTTGATCTTTGATGATTCCCTTGAATGTTGAGATGAATGTTGGATGAGAGAAAATGATATTTGGCCAAATTGGATATGAAAATGATGGGAATGAAACATGGAAATGAATTTCACATAAGGACACTTCGCTGATTGCAAGAGAATGTTGTTGATATCACTATTATTGATGGATCTCAGGTGTGTCTTGGGAGTGAGGTCATGCCCTCTATTTATAAGGTAAGGGGGTACCGATAGGCATAGCCCTAGCCCTAGCCCTAGCCCTAGCCCTGTCAATTGGTAGGTAACCCTTGGCACAGTGATGACAGGCAGGGAAATGGACCTGCTAATTGTCATTCTTGTGTATATTATTTTTAAAAAAGGTCATAGAATGCAACCCGTCGATCCAAATCATGCATAGGGCATACCGTTAGAAAGGTAATTCAATCACCTTTAAGATTCCTTTGGGAGGATCCAGGTTTGGGAGTTGACTTTGGGTCAAACGTGGCTCGAAATCACTCATTGGTCCCTTGGATCGGATATCATCGGATGGAAATGGATTGTTCGTCCAAATTGTAAGTTCGAATCGCGCATAGGGCGGACCGTTGGAAAGGGTATGCGAGGAAATTTGACATTACAAAGAGATTCGCTCAGTTTGGAAAGATAACTATGGTCAACCAAGGCCCGAAAGCGCATGGTGACCTTTCAGAGTAAAATGGGTCGTTTGTCCATATCGTAAGGCTAATTCATTCACAGGGAGGACCGTTGAAAAGGGTATTCAGTTCCCTTTGAAGATTCATTCAGTCTCATTCGAGTTGAAGGGTTGACCCTGGTCAAACAGAGCTCGGGAGTGCCCTATGGCCTCTGGATCAGTTTTTGGGGGAAAATAGGTCATTCATCCGAATGGTTATTCCTCTTCGCACACGGGCTGGATCGTTGGAAAGGGTTTTCATTTCCCTTCAAAGATTCAATGAGCTATCTCTCTGACATTGAAGTTGATTGGTGCCAAATAGGGGCCGGGGAGCGCCCGATGGTCTCTAAATCGATTTTTGATGGTAAAATGGTCCGTTCGTCCAAACCGTTATGACGATTCACGGACGAGGCATGTAAGATACGAGTAATACAACATATTCTAATTCAGTTTGTTAAAACCACATGAACGAAAAACGAGTTATGTTAGGACTTGAGAACAAATTACTAAGTATTATTAACATAAATACTAGGGAATGAGAAGTTTTAAAGCTATCTTTAAATTTTTCATAATTACAAAACCACCCCCTAAAGATTTAAAATTACTTTTTAAGTATTCATATATCCAATTTGACCTAAAAAGTACAAACCAGCCCAACCCCACATTCTCTAAACTTCTGAAAATTTCACTAAAGCCAAACAAAGTTGGAAAATAATGCATAACCACCTTAAAACTTAACAAAAACTTTCCAAGGATTAACGATGCGTAAAGGCCACACGCGCGATGGAGGTCAAAATCAGCGCGTGGTACCTCTGACCTGGCGAGTGTGAGCACGTGACCAGTTAAAAAATCTAAAACAATTCCAAAAAATTCATTTTATTTTTGTTGTCAAAATGGTATATTGTAACACCATGTTTGGATGTCCAAAACTCAAAAATTACATAGGCCTTAGTTTAACCTTTAACCTTTAAAATTGAATGTTTACACATAAACCCCTCAAATGTCTGACCTCCATAATTTTACCCCAAACTTTTTTTACAACTTTTAGAACTCATTTGAAATGAATAAGTCTTCTGGTACATGTCTAATCAAGCTGAGGAACTTAGTGAAATAAAAGTTTAAGTTTATTTATATATTAAACTCCAAAAACTTATTTTTTCGCAAATATAAGTTCTTTTTGCATTTCAACACCAGTCATACACTTCATGCATACAATATATATTGTCATTCCAAACAGATTTGCACGGAATACCTTACTGTCTACTAAGAACTCGATGACCTATTTCAAAACACTAAGTCGATTATTTCTTATTCAATATTATATCTCGCAATGCTATTGAAATTAGACCTATCGCTGATATCACTTTGTGATAGACCCAGTATATCTTATTCTCATTGTAGAACTCATTTGAGTAGTTCAAATTGTTTACGTGCAATTGATTCATGTTTTGAAATTATTAGGAAAATCATATTATTTCATATGATGCTTTTGACCCGTTACTGATTTATAGCATACATTATAATAAGGGAATAATCTTTTGTTATCCCCACGACTGTATTATTTTTCATGAAGGACTCAGATGTTTGAGGGACTGGATTATTGCTACCATATGGAATGTCATCTAGTGACTTAGCACGGTTACTTTTATCTCCAGTTATCTGGATTGATTATCTCCAATTTAATTGGATTGATTTAGTTCTATGTATTTGCTATTACCCTTAAGCCTCTAATTAATTAATTATGGGTTATTTTTTTGGAAACCATTCCCATCTATTACCAAATATATCCCTATGTTGTTACCAATTTCTAGGAAAACATTCTCATATTATATTATTTGAATCTTCGTCTTATTGAAACTCTTATACTAACTCTTTTAAATTATATTTGAACTATATAAAATAAGGATTATATACATGAAAAATTTGCTTATGTTTTTCAAATTCCCGATGGATCCGGGGGATAGAGCAGAATATACTACTCCGCACAATAATAATCCTTTTTCTCGCATTACCTTAAGAATTATGTTCACCCAGAAAATCAACTAAGGAAATGAAGCTCCTGTTTTAATATCTTGTGTTACTACGTATAAGTGGATGTATTATGTGTAGTTCTAATCTTATGTCGCACTTATCTTTCCCAGTTTTACGTTTGCTCTCTTGGAAGAATATGTAATAAGTTTGTGATTTATTTTATTTTCTGATGTAAGAAACTTGTAATTCCATACCATATAATATTAAGGCATGTCACTATCTTAAATATGTTTTATTTTTACAATACCTATATTTATTTTCCAGTTCCATTTCTAGACCCAACCCCCAAATCACTCCTGATTTTTTAGGATGTGATAGGTCAGACCATTGGAAAGGGTATTCAGAGCCCTTTAAAGTTTCACTGAGCTTTTTCTTTGACGATAGAGTTAACTAGAGTCAAACAGGGCCCATGAGCACCCGATGGCCTATAGATCGGTACTCAGAGTACGACCCAGGTTTTCTAGTGAAATGGGGAGGTGTTAGGGACCTAAGGAGGGACTTATGGGTCCTATAATGTGGTAACTATAGATACCCTTAACAGGTGAGCTTGGAATAAGTGAAATCCATTGAATAAACTCCACATGATATTTTTTAAAAGGGGTTGATTCTGTGGACCTAAAGGGACAAGGATGATCATTTTAGAGGGTCGAGGATGATTTTGGGGACCTAAGGAAATGCTAGGGATTGCCGATTATATGGGCCAAGGTCGATTCTAAAGAACTAGGGTAGGGAGTGACCAATTCTGAGGCTTAAAGCCAATTCTGAGGTTTTAAGATGGGAGCGACCAATTTGGTGTGTCGAGATCAATTCTGAGGACCCTAAGTCAAAACAAATTCTGATGGCTTAAGTAGGAGGGACCAATTCTATGAGTCAAAACCAATTATGAAGGCTTAGGTAGAGGTGCCCAATTCTCTGGGTTGAAGCCAATGTTGAGGGTTTAAGTTAGAGTGACCAATTTTAAGGGTTAAAGCCAATTCTAAGGGCTTAAGTTGAATCATCAATTCTAAGGGTCGAAGCCAATTCTGAGGGATTAAGTAGAGGTGACCAATTCTGAGGGTCAGAGACAATTTTGAGGGATTAATATTAGGAGCGGCCAATTCTGCGGGCCGAGGTCAATTCTAAAGACCTTAAGTAGGAGTGACCAATTCTGAGGGTCAAAGCCAATTCTGGGGGCGTAAGTAAGGGTGACCAATTCTGCTGGTCGAAACCAATTCTAATTGCTTAAGTAGAGGTGACCAATTCTAAAGGTTGAAGTCAATTATGAGGACTTTAAGTAGGAGAGACCAATTCGTGGGTCGAAGTAAAATCTGAGGGCATAAGTAGTGGTGACTAATTCTATAGGTCAAAGCCAATTCCAACGGTTAAAGTAGAGGTGACCAATTCTGCTAGTCGAAGATAATTCAGAGGGCTTAAGTAAAGGTGACCAATTCGGAGGGTCGAAGCTAATTTTGAGGGCTTAAGTAGAGGTAGCCAATTATGTGAGTCAAATCTAATTATGAGGGCTTTAAATAAGTTGTGGGGCATAGTTTTCTTGGGAAAGTTTGGAGACTCCACCGGGGAAAATATATCTACTATATGATTGGGTGCAACCTTTTCGGGGAATTTTGTTCGATTTTTATGGGATCCCTTGGAGACGTTGCTGGGGAGATATCCAATTGGATTTGGAAATTCCTCTAGGTAAATAATTATGTTAGAAAATGTGGTATTAATTCAATTGGGGATTTGAAAGATTTGAAAAAATATTTTTCTTGGTGAAAAATGTTCTAAAATTCATATGGGTAATTTTTGGAATTTTCTGGTATAGTTTGGAAATTTTTCTACAAAAATTCAGGGAGGTGCTGACTGACAGGGTGTAGGAGGTGCCAAACGGCAATGACAGGGTCTTTTGGACTAGCTCGGATAAATGAAGGGGCAGTGCCCATCGGTATGTGGCAGGGACTACTCATCGGCATGAACCTTAGCCTCCTATAAAAAGGGGATTTTTTTTTTACATTTTTCACAGCTTTCAGATATTCTATCTTTTGCTTTTCCTTTCTACGAATTGTTCTTGCGTTCTTTTACCCTCTAAAACTAAGAAATTGTGTATTTTTCAAAGTAGTACGATCCACATGGCATGGTTGAGCGTATACGACTGGGCGCATTTTGAGTGGCGGCCCAAGGTTCCCCTAGTGCTCGGCATTGAGAATGCCTTTGAATAGTTTGAGCCGATTGTAGATGACAAAGCTCTTCTGCGCAAGCCTGCGCACCATTGATCCTCTAGCGTGGTGAATCCTAGTGGCTATGTAAGTGTTAATGACTGATTCATTGGCATATTTCCCTATTTTTCCTTAATGTTGGCAAGGATTTTTCCTTTTGCTTTGGCAGACTGATTTATCTATGTTGAACCTATGTTCTCGGAGGATGACGGGGTTCAAGGACATCCGGGAGCACCTTCCTTTGGTGGTGCATTGGGTGGTTTCATAGTTTGGCATCTCCATTGGGTGAGACACCCCGTTCGACGCTCTACGCTCATTCTCCACGCTTTAGGGAAGAAGGCGTGGGATACCGCCCACACTATGTATTTTGGCTTTGGGGAGATGAAAGTGACTCCTATTGATGTATTACAACTGCTGGGGCTAAACTGTGAGGGTGCTCATATAGAAATGGACCTAACTTTGTGGGCGACACCGACGCCGACGCTGGTGGAGGTGGTGTTGGGTCGATACTCTCGGGGGAATCCATATGTCTCTCTATTTTGAAGGAGGTTTTATTGAGTTAATAAATCGATGACACTGACGGACTGCAGGTGTGGAAGATGGCCCGTTTGTTTATTCTTTTACTGTTGGAAATATTTTTTGGTGGCGACATCGTCCACTTGTAGTTTTTTCCTTACTTGAGGGTATTCTCAAATATTCCTCATTTTTACTGGGGGAGTTTGACTTTGGCGACCCTTTATTCATCTCTTGATACATTAATTCGGTGCTGTCGGAAGACTTTAACTGACGCCATGTATCTTTTGGAGATATTCTTTCTTTTATGCATTTTCCTTTTATGTATTTTATTCTTGATTGCTTTCTTTCGATTTATGACCCTTATCCTTTGCAGGTGTGGTTTTATTAGGTGACTGATATTAATGCCCACTTGATATGTTTGAAATATGAGTCGGTGGAGGACTTCTGTCGTATGTACCAGTGGTGAAATTCCAACCAATAATCGAGGTAGACTCTCTCTTTGGCAGTGGTACGTTAGTTCTTGAATGGACTGACGAGTGATTGGGTAAATTATTCTTTCCTCTTGAGACCATTTTTCTTCGATGACCTTTTCAAATGTTTATTTTTCCACTGGGGATCTTGGAGATGACCTTCGATCCCATGGGGATGGCCTTCCAACATACGGGGGCGACTGAGGGGAACGCGTAGCTGTGTCATTTGTTGGAGCATGAGTTTGGCTTCTGCTAGTACCTTGGGGAGAGATTAGCTCGAAAGGTGGTGGAAGACGAGGTGATGAGTCCACCTGCGATGCCCCCGAGGTATATGAGGCGGGTACGGGAGATGCCGAAGGAGGCAAGGGTGGCGACGATCTTCGGTGGGCCTTCTTAATCGTATATCGACACGATGACAACCTATTATTATCTGGATTTTGTGTCTAGATGGTTGATGCTGACCAGCACATATGATGTTATGCCTCTTCCCCCTGCGGTTTCTAGTAGGGGCATGAGTCATCCAGTGGGGTCTGCCCATAGTACAGGTGGTACGTTGAAATCGACAACAGGGATGAAGTCAGAGTTTTCATTGTTGTTGGCTCCTTCTTCTTACAACATTAGATGCCCTGATGGAGGATCGATGAGTATGCTACATCGCCCCGATGCGACGGTCCCGACGGTTTTGGGGTTAACAGAGGATGTCCTTCAGTCAGAGGTATACCTTTTATTTATTTGACTTTTGTCTTTCTGATTTCTAGCCCCAGACTGACTGATTTTCTATTTTCTTGTTTTTCTTTGAGCACATCTGGGTGTTGACTACCTTACTCAAGGATATTTGGGATTGGGTATCTTTTGTGATGGCTCAGATTCGGGACTAGATCCTAAGTACTTCTTGCTTTGTGTTGTCTTCTTCGTCTAGGGAGGGGTTTGGATCAGGTAGCGGAGGCTCTTCAGCACATCACTGGGGAAAGGGCATACGCCACAGGGATAGGGGTTCTTAGAGAGAGAGAGAAAGAGATAATGGATATAATGTTTAGAGAGAGATATAGAGAATGTTTTGAGAGAGTGTAGGGGATTGGGCTGAGTTCCATTATTTTTTTATTTTCCTGCAAGGCAAAATGTAATAAAGCAATATATATGCAATGAAATGAAGTTTTTATTAATTTATCCTCGCTTTAATGACTTAATGTATATGCACTTTTTACTTTGTTTGTTCAGACCATAAAAAGTATTTAAAAATAATTTGAGGAAAAGTAAGCACCCAAAACTGTACAATTTATACCCCAAATAGACGTACTTTAGTTGCTAATTCTCGATAATATGGGTCTTATGTGCTTAAATATTAATTATGCAGGCTTAATTGTCGTTGCGGTGTCAAAAGCTCTATTTTTCAGGCAATTTGCAGTTAAAATGGAGCTATATACCCTTGTCCACTATCCTACCCTATCCTAACATACCCTAAATCGTCCCTAAACCTACCCCGAACCCCGTGTGTGTTTTGTTTGTCCCCTTTTATTATTTTTTAGATTTTTCGTTTGAGTCATTTTTATTTTTAGGATTTATTTTAGATTTATTTAGTATTTTCTAGATTTTATTTTCTATTTTATTTTTTATTAGTATAATTTTATTTTATTTTGATTTTGATTAGTTTTTAGTGTAGTCTTATATTACTAGGATTAGTTTTTAGGAGTTTAGTTTTAGTTTATTATATTTTATATTTTTAGAACTTTAATTTTCATTTAGATTTTAAGTTTTTATTTATTTTGTTTTATTTTAGTTTTTATATAAGCTTAGGATTTTATTTTTTTATTTTTTTAGTTTTAATATTTTTATTTTTATTTTCTTTAGTTTGTTTTATTTTTAATTAGATTTTACTTTTATTTTTAGTTTAATTTTAGTTGAGTCTTTATTATTTTAAGGGTCCAAATTAAATACACACACCATATGTTTGATGTTTTGCTTGACATAGCAAATGAACTCTGAAAGTTATGAAATTTTAACCTTGTATTTTTAAATATGTTTTCTAAAATTGGGTTAAAATATCTTATAAAGTTATGGTGTATAAAAATTATGAAAAATCCTGGAAGATGACTGAACAATAGATGAGCTTATAGGGCGGATTTGCTATGTGGTAAAGAAAAAGGCATATCTTGCTCTAGGAAACTCAGAATGATGTGTCGTCTTTTGTTTTGGAAACCTAATATAATAAGGATTGGATTAACAAGAAGAATTAAAGTAGTTGTTGGATGTAATTTTAATGTGTTATATTTCATTACCTGAGTCTAGATGGGACTTCATTTATGATGAATGATTTGAATTGAATCGTATGATGCTTATGAATTGAGTTATCTTGAAGTTGTTGTTTGAATTTTTAATATTCTTATGATGATACTAATATTGTAAGAATGATAGGAAGAGAAGAATAACCGACTGAACAAGCGCCAGATAAAGGAAAAGGGAAAGCTTGTTAAAGTTCTAAGGTGAGTGTACTTATTATTGTTTCATATATACAGATATATGAATATAACTCTGAGAGAAGGATTGGTTTGAATACTTCGGTATTCAGGATTTGTTTGGATATTAAAATATCTAGGATTGTTTGGGTCTTATCATCCAAAATTTGTCATCGCCAATGGGCAGAATTATTTGGGTCTTATGATCCAAAATTTGTTATTACCAATGGGCAGGATTGTTCGGATTTTATATCCACATATTCGATATAGAGTTATCATTCCATTGCAGGGAAGGAGTACCTGACTAAGATTAATTCTTACGGTTTATATTTTAACAATTTCAGGTTTCTACGCTGCCAGCTAGGATACTATATGATCGATAACTTTGAGAGTTGCACCGTTAGAAGAGTTGGGGTTTAAATATGTGGATTTTATCATCGTCACATTGAAGATTTTAATATACTCACACATTGTATATATTGAGTTAGCATGAATTGAGTTGATCATAGTTAATCATAGTATTGTATGTCCGCTAAATTATTACTCTGATATTGATTTCATTATGGAATAAGAATAATATTATGTTCATTATGCACATTATGCAGAAAAATATTGATAAATGAATTATATTTCCAATGGGCTCGAGATTATGATCCAATGATTCTAATAAAAAATGATTAGTATGGACATTGGGTTTGGGGTGTGACAATTAGTGGTATCAGAACGTGGTTATTAATTTTGGGCGTGTGTGACGATTAGATTGCAATTATCGAGTTGATTTGATATTTATGAATTATTTATGTACTAACCAATAGTTTAGTATTATAAACTGTTTATGTTGTTTGTTAGAACTTTATTGTATTACAAATAATTCCAGATGGAAGCTGGGAATGGACAACATGGAGAAGAGGGAGTAGCTTCTCGTACAGACAATATTGAAGAAGAGTAGAGTGTTGCTGGAAGGGCCAGAGAGAATGACCAACCTACAGAGATTCAGATAATGGCACAGGCAATGATGAGGATGACAGAGCAATAAGAAAGAAATATGGCACAAATGGAAGAACCACTGGTTAGTTATCTAGAATCAAAGACTGTGGCCAGGATTGAGAAAGAGGCAAGGAAGGAAATGAAAGATTCCATGCATGAGAAGTTTTTGAAGTTGAATCCTCCAGAATATTCAGGGTCTGTTGAACCTACAGAAGTTGAAATATGGGTCAGGGATTTAGAAACTATCTTTGTAGTTATGAAGGTTCCAGATAACCAGAAAGTGAATTTAGCTGTGTTTCAGCTGAAAGGAGAGACCAAATATTGGTGGGAAGCTTGCAACCATCTGGTGCCCAGGATGGAAGGTATTGATGTTATTACTTAGGATGAATTTATTAAAGCTTTGTATATTAAGTATTTCCCTAAAGTTCATAGGAAGGAGAAACTGGGGGAATTTATAAATTTGACCTAAGGGAAAATGTCTGTGAGGGAGTATGAGGCTAAATTTACTGCTTTGTCAAGATTTGCAACTAAATATGTTGAGAATTAAGAAGATAAATGTAGTAAATTTCAAGATGGACTGATTTGGCCTATTCAAAATAGAGTGGCCACTTATGAGTTAGAATATTATGCTTCTCTGGTAAACAAAGCCACGATAGCAGAAAAGGCAAATGAACCAAGGGGTGGTGAGTAGAGAGTTTTAAGAAAAGTAGATTCGACGCATCTCACTCTAAGGTGGGTGAGGGTGGAAGTGTTAATATGGAACCTCATAAATTTCAAAGAGGTGGTGGAGATAGTGGTATAGGTTAAGGGAGATTTGGTAGAGATACTAGGGGTGGATGATCTTCTTGTCTGGTTAGGAGGTCAGGAAAGGGTGAGACACCAACGAGAGGTGTTACATGTTTATTTTGTAAAGAGGAATGGCATTATAAATATGAGAGTCCTAAGCTTAAGGTATTGGAATTCTACCATTGTCATCAAGTGGGGCATATTATGAAGAATTGTCCGCAGTTGGCAGAGACTCCAGCAGCACATAGTAAAGTAGCAAGCAGAATGTTATCTCCGGGTAGTGCAGTGAAAAGTATGGGCAGAGGACAAGCTAGTAGTTCCAGGACAGGTGGATGAGTTTTTACAACGAAAGAAGCTCAGATTACTCCAGATGTAGTGACAGGTACACTTTCTATTACTGATAGAAGTGCTTATGTTTTGATTGAACCTAGTTCCACACATTCTTTTGTGTCATATGATTTTGTTGTATACCTGAATAGACCATGTACTCGTTTAGATGTGGGGTAGGGTATTTATATGCCTATGGGGGATATGATTGTAGCTGAATATGCGTTTCGTGATTGTGTTTTGACTGTGAGGTCTAGAGATACAATTATAGATCTACTCCCATTGGATATTTCTGATTTTGATATAATTCTGGGAATGGATTGGTTATTTAAATATCATGCATCTATGGATTGTTTCTGTAAGGAAGTTATTTTTAGTATGCCTGGTGAGCCTGAATTTAAATTTGTGGGGGAAAGAAAAATTGTTCCCACTTGCATCATTTCTTCTATTCAGACAAGGAAATTATTGAGTAAAGGTTGTGAGGGTTTTATTGCACTTGTTCTTGACAATAGGAAGGGGGATTTATAGTTAGTTGATGTTCCTATTGTACGGGATTTTCCAGAAGTGTTTCCTAGTGAGTTGCCCAATTTACCTCCAGAAAGAGAGGTTGAATTTAGTATTGAATTAGCACCGGGGACATACACTATTTCAATGGCACCGTATATAATGGCACCTGTTGAATTAAAAGAACTTAAGATCCAGTTGCAAGATTTATTGATAGGGGGTTTATACAACCTAGTGTATCTCCATGGGGTGCACCAGTTTTATTTCTGAAAAAGAAAGATGGTACTATGCATTTGTGTATTGATTATAGGCAACTGAATCAAGCTACAATTAAGAACAAATATCCTTTACCTCGTATAGATGATTTGTTTGATCAGTTACATGGTGCTAAAGTGTTTTTAAAGATAGACTTACGATCAGGGTATTATCAGTTGAGGATGAAGAAGAATGATATTTCTAAAACTGCTTTTCGAACTCGATATGGTCATTTTGAATTTCTGGTGATGCCTTTTGGGGTGACTAATGCTCCAGCTGTATCTATGGATATTATGAACCGAGTACTTCATCCTTTTGTTGATTCATTTGTGATAGTTTTTATTGATGATATTCTGATTTATTCACGTGATATGGTTGAACAAGAAAAACATCTCACAACTATTTTGAATCTATTGAAATATAAGAAGTTGTATGCCAAGTTTAGTAAGTGTGAATTTTGGCTATCATAAGTTGTATTTTTAGGCCATGTTATTTCTGGAGATGGTATATGTGTTGATCCTAAAAAGGTAGAAGCTATTGTAAATTAGGAGAGGCCCAATAATGTGACTGAGGTGAGAATTTTTCTGGGTTTAGATGGGTATTATAGAAGGTTTATTAAGGGATTTTCTTCAATTGCCTTGTCAATGAATAAATTGACCCAGAAAGATATTAAGATTGAATGGAATTCTGATTGTGAAAATGGTTTTGAATAATTGAAGAAGAGGTCGGTAACTGCACCTGTTCTTACTATTTCGCATGGTGGAGATGGTTTTGTTATTTATACCGACGCTTCACACCAAGGGTTGGGTTGTATTTTTATGCAGCATGGTAGAGTTATTGCTTATGCTTCTAAGAAGTTGCGTACACATGGACGTAATTATCCTACACATGATTTGGAACTTACTGCTATTGTCTTTGCTTTGAAATTATGGCATCATTATCTATATGGTGAGGTATGTAAAAGTTTTACTGACCATCAAAGCCTTAAGTATTTATTTACTCAGAAGGAGTTGAATTTGAGGTAGAGACAATGGATTGAGTTAATTAAAGACTATGATTGTATAATTCACTACCACCCAGGGAAGGCAAAGGTAGTTGCAGATGCTCAGAGTAGAAAGGCTTCAGGCAGGTTATCTTGTATTCGGTGTGCTAGAGTTTCTCACATCATGGAGTTGAGATTAATGGGAGTACAATTGAAGCTAGCATATGGGGACATGTTTTTTGCTCATGTAAGCGTGAGGCCTTTGTTAGCTACCCGTATTCCTGATTTGCAAAGTCAAGATCCTTTTCTTGAGAAGAAACGACAAGATGTCCGAGATGGTAAGTCTGAAGATTTTTGTATTGTGAATGATGGCACTTTATTGTATAAGCAACGGTTATGTGTACCTAATGTGGGTGGATTGAAAGAGCCAATTTTAGATGAGGCTCATAATTCCATTTATACTATGCATCCTGGTAGTACTAAAATGTATTGGGATTTAAAGGAGCATTATTGGTGGAATAATATGAAGAAGGAAATAGCTGATTTTATTGTTAGCTGCCTTATATGTGAGCAAGTGAAAGTGGATCATTAGAAACCTACTAGTCTGCTTCAGCCATTGCCAATACCGGAATGGAAATGGGATCATGTAACGATGGATTTTGTGGTTGGGATTCCTTGATCTTAGAAGGGGTCAGATTCGATTTGGGTAGTGGTGGATAGATTGACGAAGTTCGCTCATTTTTTAGCAGCTAAGACTACGTATACAGTTGATAGGTATGATATATTGTATGTTAATGAAATTATTTGATTGCATGGAGCACCGGTATCTATTATTTCAGATAGGGACCCTACTTTTACATCCAGCTTTTGGGATAGTTTGCATTATGCTATGGGTACCAACTTAAACTTTAGTACGACTTTTCAGCCCTAGACAGATGGGAAGTCTGAAAGGACAATATAGATTTTGGAAGATATGCTTAGAGCTTGTGTGCTTGATTTCAAAGGTAATTGGGATGAATATTTTCCATTGATAGAATTTGCATATAACAATAGTTTTCAATCTACTATTGGTATGGCACCATATGAAGCATTATATGGTAGACGGTGTTGTACACCCATATGCTGGGGTGAAGTTGGTGAAAGGAAGATAGAGGGTCCAGAGTTTATTGAAGTCACCACTGAAAAAGTGAATATTATTCAAGATAGAATGAGAACGGCTCAAAGCAGACATAAAGTTTTGCGGATAAGTGACGTAAAGATTTAGAATTTTAGAAGGGGGATTGTGTGTTTCTTCGGATATCTCCATGGAAATGAGTTATGAGATTTGGAAAGAAAGGTAAATTAAGTCCACGCTACATTGGACCTTATGAAATTCTTGAGAAAGTCGGGATGGTTGCCTACAAGTTAGTGTTACCACAGGAGTTTGCTCGATTACATGATGTTTCGCATGTTTAAATGTTGAGAAAGTATGTAGAGGATCCTTCACATGTATTAGTGGAACAACCTATTGCGTTAAAGAAAGATTTGAGCTATATGGAAGAACCACTAGCAATCGTCGATAGGAAAGAACAAATATTGAGATCAAAAGTGATCCCACTTGTGAAAGTTGTGTGGAGAAGGCTTTCCATGGAAGAAGCTACATGGGAGAGTGAGAATAGCATGAATATACGTTATTCGCATTTGTTTGATTCAGACAACCAATGTATGTCAATTTCGGGGATAAAATTTCCTATCAGGGGGAGAATTGTGACAACCCGACTATAATTATGATAAATTAAGGTTAAATCATGATTATCTTATGTGATATGGATAATATGTTATTAGTATATATAATGTGAATTCATTATATTTAGTCTAATCCTAGCTTCATAAAGCATGAAAAAAAAACGAATTAGTTACGAATGTGAAATTTTGATGTTTTCGGTAGGAATGTTCATGTTTAAGGCTACTTTTGACCTTTATAACGTAATAATTGACTTGAGGTGAAAGATATATATTTGTAGACAGATGAGTTATGGTTGTAACACAACAAACAGTGTGTTAAACATATGTTCGAGTAAGAAGTTATACTAAAACTACGAAACAAGGGCAAAACCGTCCATCCGTTAAGTGGTATTTTGTCTTATTATGGCAACAAATGTTTTGTTTTCATTGGTTGGTAACGGTGGTGGATTTGGACGACTTCAAACCCTTAGAATTACCTCCTTATTCATCCAAATTCAGCCATAAGAGATTTGAAGCTTAAAGAAAGAGAATTCGGAAGTTAGGAAGAAAAGTGAGGAGAAAATTGGGAAAAAATTTATAGAAAATTACGTAAAATCCCCTAAGGTAATTCCACCCATGAATCTTGTTATTTTTCTTGTACAAATTCTTTATATGATATAAATACTTGATTTTTATCGAACTTTCATTCTTGGGTGCATATGTATGGAGATATGCAAGTTTAAACAAAGTTGAATGTGTAAATTCTTAAATTGCTTTATTTAGTAACCTAGTTTATTCAAACTTCCATATCTTTTTGCATGATTATTGGAATTGATTGATTACAATTGGAAACTAAAATAGACTCACATATGTATATATCATATCTTAAAATCAAGTAAAAATACCAAGAAATGAACCTTGGGTGATGATTTGAACTTCGAGTATGAAATCTGCCCCAAAAGAGTAAATATGCATACCATATGATTGATGTTTTACTTGACATAGCAAATGAACTCTGAAAGTTATGAAATTTTAACCGTGTATCATTAAATATGTTTTATAAAATTGGGTGAAATATCATAGAAATTTATGATGTATAAAAATTATGAAAATTCTTGGAAGATGACTGAACAATAGATGAGCCTATAGGGCGGATTTGCTATGTGGTAAAGAAAGGGGCATATCTTGCTCTTGGAAACTCAGAATGATGTGTCGTCTTTTGTTTTGGAAACCTAATATGATAAGGATTGGATTAACAAGAATAATTAAATTAGTTAATGAATTGAATCGTATTATGCTTATGAATTGAGTTATGTTGAAGTTTTTCTTTTAATTTTTAATATTCTTATGATGATACTAATATTGTAAGAATGATAGGAAGAGAAGAAAAACCAACTGAACAAGGTCCAGATAATGGAAAAAGGGAAATCTTGTTAAATTTCTAAGGTGAGTGTAATTATGATTGTTTCATATATACAGATATATGAATATAGCTCTAAGACTAGGATTGGTTTGAATACTTCGGTATTCAGGATTTGTTTGGATATTAAAATATCCAGGATTGTTTGGGTCTTATGATCCAAGATTTGTCATCGCCAATGGGCGGAATTATTTGGGTCTTATAATCCAGAATTTGTTATTGCCAATGGGCAGGATTGTTAGGATTTTATATCCACATATTCGATATAGAATTGTTATTCCATTGCTGGGAAGGAGTACCTCACTAAGATTAATTCTTATGGTTTATATTTCAACAATTTCAGGTTTGTACGCTCCCAGCTAGGATATTATATGACCCGTAACTTTGAGAGTTGCACCATTAGAAGAGCTGGGGTTTAATATGGGGATTTTATCAATGTCACACTGAAGATTTTAATATACTCACACATTGTATATATTGAGTTAGCATGGATTTTGTTTATCATAGTTAGTCATAGTATTATATGTCCGCTTAATTATAACTGTGATATTGATTTCATTATGGAATAAGAATAATATTATGTTCATCATGCACATTATGCAGAAAAATATTGATAAATGAATTATATTTCCAATGGACTCAAGATTATGATCCAATTATTCTAATAAAAAATGATTAGTATGGACATTGGGTTTGGGGTGTGGCAGTATTTCTCCCATTCCCAAAGCCAATACCGATCGTGTAAGAGAGCCAATTAGGAACATTAGTAGAGGTCCACTTTTAGGTCACATTCCTCACTATGTTTTCACTTGAACTCATTGCGGTAGGAAGGGTCACCTTAGACATTATTGCTATGACTTTAAAAATGCTCCTAGGAAGTTTAGAAATAAAGTCGTTTCAATTACCAAAACCCCTAGGCGTCATTAAACACCTATTGGGTTAGGAAATCAGACTTAGTGGCATTAGGAATTAAACTTCATGATTCTCATTTACTTTCACATAATACTTCTCATTCTCAATCTCAAGGATGATTGTGTTAGCCATGCTTGTTATACGCTAGTCTTTGCTTCATAATATATATCTTGCTAGAGTTATGACATATGTATCACTTTGAATTTTATTTTCCATTTACTTGAGTCTTATTTGAAAAATATAAAAATATTTTATTTTGATAAAGTTTTGTAATTACAAAAAGATTTTTGTTATCATATATTTTTAAAAAAATACAAAAAGATTTTTAGTTTCATATATTTTTTGAAAAACACAGATAAATTTTTTATTTATTTTTTATTTCATGAGATTTCATGTTTGATATGGCATATTGGTGTGGTTGGCCCCCCATCACTTCATTACCCCTCTGACTAGGACATTTGGCCATGATTATTGATACTTAGAATGATCTTAACCATTGATTATTGGGATTGTTTCGAAGTTGATTTGCATTTGGATTTGACTTTGTATATATGTCGTCGCAAATACATGCATGGATATGAATTTTTGACTTCTCATGTGTATTTGAGTGTGGGGAGACGTTCTTCTCTTAATTTTGTCATCTATGTATAATAAGACTTGGGAGGAGATGTGTATGTAACAACCGTTTGAAATAGCGTTGCTAAAGCCGTTTAATGAAAATAAACTATTTAAGCAACTCCGAAAAGTTTGTTGAAGAAACTCTTTACTTAAATCAAACTAATTTTGAACACAAGATGTGTTAACAAAATTATGTACGAGATTAGGACAAGATTTGATAACAAGTTTTAGTAAACAGTTTAAAATATTTTAAACTCAACACACAACAGAATGGGATGAGAAGATGTAGAAATATTAATACTTAAGATTTTTAACGTGGTAAAACCTCACCAATGAGGAAACATCCACGACTCCCTCTACGGAGTAAAACAAAAAAAAATATCACTAAAACAAATATGTGAGTTACAATCTATTTAACTAACATGCACACAATAACAAATCTATACAAGTTCAGGATTGTACCCTCTGGCGTCCTTAAACTTTTCTGCAGATCTTGATTGTTGATGTAGTCTTCTCAGTTTGTCAACTCTTCCTTTGTTTCAGCAGTATACGTCGACTTATGTTCACCAAATCTTATAGCCAACACTTTCAGTGTATGTAGTGTGAAGATGTTTGTGAAAAGTGTTCTATAACACATGCATGAACTCACACACACTTAGATTTATAAACAGTCCTATACAAATTACATATAAAGTCTATATGCAGTGAGTTTGTTATTTTTCTTTCTTACAAAACCAAAAACCTTTTGACCTTTCAAAATAACCCAGATTCCACGGAGATCTTGCTTAAGAAATCGGTCAAGACCTTTCTCAATCTCTTTTGAAAATATTTAGGAGATTGAAAACCCTCCAAGTGCGAATCCAACTAGGTCAGGTTAAGTTTTGTAAAAACAGAAACTATAAAACATTTATTGTTGATTCTGAAGTAATAAAATGTTTTGACAGAAAATAATCAACAACGTTTTTCTCAAGATGAGAAATAAAATGCAACTAAGTGTATTATGACATGAAAAACTTCAGATCTATGATTTCTATTGAATTAGAAACAAGATCTGAGTAAGTGTCTAAGTTGGAAATAAGATTTTATGAACACAAGGTGACAGCAACCCAAGATCACTCAACTCGAACTCTCATAAACTCAAGAAACACTAAAGATGGTGTTTATTTGGTTATGGTGTTTTGGAGAGGTAAGTGGTTTAGGTTGGAGAAGTTTTAGACGAAGTTAGGGTTTCTAACTTGACTCTCTGGTTTCTCTCTCTCTCTTCTCTTTCTTTTCTCTCTCTCTCTCTCTATTCTTTCTCTGAGAATTTTCAAAGTGGCAAAAGCTTTCGAAGGCTGAGATGAGAGTCCTTTAAATAGCAAGAGGAGAAGGTTCCAGACTATCGTTCAAAAACAAAGGCTGAGATTGAGTCAAGCTTCTTTGACATCAATCCAATGGCTCACAACAGGCGGTGGATTAAACAGGCTGTGATTGGCTTAAAGGTTTACACGGGGATTCACTCAGGCGGCATGCAGGCTATTGATAAGGGTTGATCGAAGGGCTGTAAACATGCGAAGTTTTGTCTCTGTAAAGAAACACAACTCTGGCCAATCAGAGAGCAACAAGTGTTGGTCATAGAATGAATACAAACGCGCGTCCAAAACTAATTACAAAGCCAGCCCTGGAGTCTCTGGCGCTTTTGGTTTCTACCCAGAGTAACTTTAGGCCAAAAATCACAACAATACATATTTAGATATTAACCCCAAAACTTTTTAAATCAAGTTTTAATTTAATAAAACCTTAATTAAAATATGTTTAAAATTCCCAAAAAATTTATAAAAATCAAATTGAGGGATTTAAACACACTCACCACATGAATACACATAAAGGTGCAATATGATATGCAAAAATTAAGTTCTAAGTGTGTGAGTGATGGCTATAGTCTCTGGATCATTACAAGATGAATAAGAGAAGAAGCAAAACAATCTCTGAGGCTCTTTGGTTTCTAGGATGGACACAATTTTGTCACAATTTCCAAACTAGATGAGCTCTTATACAGTCTAGACTCAAATGAGTCAAAAGTATAAGGGCTTCAATCTCCCCCTTTGGAAATATGAGACAAAATCTCCTTTGAGTCATCTAGAACTCGTAGGGCGACAACAAATAAGAAAAACCTATTCCTATAAAAGTTCTATCTACCCAAATCCTAGAAAGCAAAAATTACATAACTCAACTATATACAGTTTAACATCCTATTATTACAATAGAGAATGACTGTACAAGAAGAATACCTGCAAAGAATTACTAAGATCAAGATGTTTAGTATATGTAGAGATAGACTCAAATTTCTCCCCCATTTTGTCTAAAATGGACAAAGGGAAGGAACTTGGAAAATATAACAGGTATTTACTCGACACAAACCATACCAATAGATTTACGTAAAGAATTGAATCTATTATAATCAAGAGGTTTGGTAAACAAATCTGCAAGTTGTAGATCAGTAGGAAGATATTTGATTTCTAATTCCTTGGTTTCAACTAATTCACGAATAAAGTGATGTCTTATTTTAATGTTCTTAGTTCGCGAGTGTTGAACCGGGTTCTTAGAAATATTAATCGCGCTTTGATTATCACAATAGATATGAAGTGTGGGTTCTAGAATACCATAATCACTTAGCATTTGTTTAATCCACAATAATTGGGCACAACAGCTACCAGCGGCTATGTATTCAGATTCAGCAGTCGAGAGAGATGTGTAGTTCTGTTTTTTACTACTCCATCCTACCAAGTTATTACCAATATAACAACATGCGCCTGAAGTGCTTTTACTATCATCAGTACAACCAGCCCAATCAGCATCAGTGTACCCAATAATAGTGCTCGGTGTGTCATTCGTGTACCAAATTCCTAAATTTAGAGTGCCTTTAACATATTTAATTATCCGTTTAACAGAGTTTAAATGGCTCTCTTTGGGGTTGTTTTGATATCGCGCACAAACACACACAGCATACATGATATCAGGACGCGAGGCAGTCAGATAGAGTAATGTGCCAATCATACTACGATATAAAGTAGGATCTACAGATTTTCCATTTTCAGCTTTTGACAATTTTTTTGTAGTACTCATAGGCGTTTTAGCACTTTTAGCACTCTCGAGGCCAAATTTCTTAACTATCTCTAATGCGTACTTAGTCTGCGAAAGAAACAATCCATCTGGTTTTTGTTTGACTTGGAGACCTAGGAAGAACTGTAACTCCCCCATAAGGGACATCTGAAATTCCTTACTCATAATTTCAGCAAAATATTTTACTTCTGAGGTAGAAGTGGATCCAAATATGATATCGTCTACATAGACTTGAGCGATAGTAATGTGTTTGCCAAAATGTTTGACAAATAAGGTTTGGTCATTTCCACCTCTTTTGAAACCTTTATCCAGTAGAAAACTGGACAAACGCTCATACCAAGCTCTAGGAGCTTGCTTAAGACCATATAAAGCCTTTTTCAACCGAAATACATGATTAGGATAATTAGGGTCAATGAACCCTTTAGGTTGTTCTACATAGGTTTCCTCGACAAGTATTCCATTAAGGAACGCAGATTTTACATCCATTTGATATAATGTAAAATGCATGTGACAAGCTATAGCAAGAAGCAGACGAACTGATTCTAAATGAGTAACAGGAGCAAATGTCTCGTTAAAATCAATTCCCTATATTTGGGAATAACCTTGAGCAACTAGTCTAGCTTTATTTCTAATTATCATCCCAGTTTCATCAGTTTTATTTTTGAAAATCCAACGAGTACCAATAACCTTTTTGTGATCAGGACGTGGAACAAGATACCATACATCATGAATGAAAAATCATAAAAGTTCATCCTGCATTGCAGAAATCCAGTGAGAGTCATTCAATGCCTCATTTACATTCTTTGGTTCCACAAGTGAAACAAAGCATGCATAAAGTGGATAATTTCTAAGTTGGGATCTTGTACGTACTGGCTCACTAGGGTTACCAACTATGTTGTTTATGGGATGATCTTTAGAAACCAAGTTAGGTACTTCAGGTGACTCAATAGGTAATGAATTATCTATTTCAAAAGAGCCATTTTCTAAAATATTTGACGATTCTTCTTCTATAGTTAATTCACTAGTCTTTCTTTTATAGTAGTGTCACTAACAATTACATTTATGGATTCCATTAAGGTTTTAGTGCGAAGATTATACACCCGATAAGATCTACTGTTAGGTGAATATCCCAAGAATATGGCTTTATCTCCCCTGCTCTCAAATTTAGATAAGTGTTCCCTATCTTTGCACACATAGCAGGTACTACCAAAGGTTCTAAGGTACTTAAGATTAGGCTTTTTATTGTACCAAAGTTCATAAGGAGTTTGTTTGGAATTCTTTCTAAGATAGACCCTATTAATAAGATGGCATGCAGTACGAATAGATTCTACCCAAAAATACTTAGGTAAGTTCTTGGCATGGAGCATGACACGTGCCATCTCTTGAAGGGTACGATTCTTTCTCTCAGCTATACCATTTTGTTGAGGGGTCTTAGGAGCACTGACTCATGTTTGTAACCACTATAGTCACAGTATTCTATAATACCAGTATCTTTGAATTCACCACCTCTATCGCTTCGGATTCTATTCACTTGAGTGTCTTTCTCATTTTCAATCCGTAAAAGAATCTTTAAAAAAGTTTGGAAAGTATCGGATTTCTGTTTTAAGAAAGCTACCCAAGTGAATCTAGTGAAGTCATCTACCATAACTAATATATAACTGTGTCCACAGAGACTAACAGCTTGAGAAGGACCCATTAGGTCCATATGGATGAGTTCTAAGGGATTAGCGGTAAGGATATCTTTAACCCTTTTATGAGGTGCTTTAACAATTTTTCCTTCTTGACAGGGACCACAGACAATGTTATGAATAGGTTTAATTTTTGGTATTCCTCTAACTATTTGTTGAGAGGACAATTTACTCAAATTTTCGTAATTAATGTGACCCATTCTGTTATGCCATATCTCATTGTCATCCATTCTGGTAACATTACAGATTTCAGAACTAGTCATGACAGTATAACAATTGTCAGGAGTCCGGAATCCTGTAATTACGCATTCTCCCTTTTCATTTAAAATCTTGCAATTGTTCTTTGAAAAGGTAACAGTATGGTTTAAGTCATAAAATTGCGAAATGCTGAGTAAATTAGCCTTAAGACCTTTAACTAAGAGAACATTTTCAAGAACAGGAAGTCCTTTTTCTTTAAGAGTTCCTTTGCCTATGATCTGGGATGATACTCCATCACCAAAAACAACTTTTCCACCATCAAAGTGGGTTTCATTTAAAAGTTTTGTATCATCACCTGTCATATGCTTGGAACATCCAGAATCCAAATACCAACCAGAAGATGTAAGTTCAGCTTTTAAGGCAGAAATAACAATATTACACTTCATCTGGGGTACTAGATCATCTTTTCTAACCCAAATTGCTCTGTTTTTCTGTTTGCGCTTGTTTGCTCTCATTTGATTAAATTTGCGAGCATTAGATTTTTGTTGAAAAACATTTTGCGCATGATTTTGAGTAAATTTAAACACCTGAGCATTTGATTTAGAAAAGTTTCTGGGATTCCTTCTAGTAAATGTCCTTTTAGGTTTAGTCTTTCTATTCCTATAGTTGGAGTTTTTGTCTGGTGGCCTGGGAAGGACATAATTGTTACGACTCCTCCTAGAATAGTTAAAGTTTTGATACATGGAAGTATTGTAGATAGGCTTAATCAGTCTCCTAGCATAGCAATCATCGAAAGAATGTCCGTATATATCACAATAGGAGCAATAAAGATTGCTCAGAATGGGGTTTACCTTAGGAAAGTCTCTAAACAAAGGTTTTGAGAAATTTTGAGGCTGAATTTTATTCCTAGGTAGCACAGGTTTGAAAGCAGGTTGACTTTTCCTAATTGGGGGGCAGACATATTTTCCCTTTGGTAAACTTTCATGCTTAGAGCAACTTGCATCTCCAGTGTTAGTGTTTTGATGATCAAACTAAGTTTTTAGAGAATGAAAGTCTGGACATGTTTCAATAGGTCTTTTGCCTCCTGACACAAATTTGATAGGTTCAACAGGTTTTGTTTGTGTCTTCAACTTGGGGCAAAACCCTATACCAGTTCTATCATCAGAATTGGTTTTAGATTCAGCAACAAATCCATCAAAACAGTTTGAATTATTTTCAAATTTTGTAAATTTTTTGAAAACAGTTGCTGTCTTTTCTTTTGTTTGTTCCAATTCTAATAATGTCCCTTTGTATTTTTTCTCCAGAATTTCATTAGCTTCAGTTAAAGTTTTCAGTTTTTCATCAAACACTTTGACTTCACTTTCATGAGACATGCATTGAGTAGTATACTCTTCAGCATTCAGTTTTACCATCAGGCTTAGATCCTCTAGCTTTTTGGTAAGATCTTTCATAATCTTTTCTAGTCTAGTGCTTTTCTTTAGAGTTTTAGAATATAGAGTGTGTATATCTGGGAGATCTTCATTGTCTGAGTCACTAAGTGAGGTGTGTGAAGTGACCCCTAAGGTTTTATTTCTTAAACTCACGCACCCATTGACATCAGCAGTATCGATTCCCCTTTGACTCACACACCCCGAGGAAGAAGTATTAATGTTCTCAGTAAGTAAAGCATCTAAACCAGTTAAAGTATGATTCAAAGCAACAGAGCTAGAATTACTAGACTCATCCTCACTATCAAGCACAGGCATATCATCATTATATATGATTTTGGCAAAGAAGGATAAACAAGGATCAAAACCATCAGATGTCTCAGGTTCCTCATTTTCAGAGTTACTTGAGTCATCCCATGTTTTGCAGATGTTGGCTCTAGAGTGTTTGTTTTGGGTATTTAAATTAACTCTACAGTCTTGAGCAATGTGTCCTAGTTTACCACATCTATAGCATTCAGTCTTCTTGAGGTCTCTGTGAGGTCTTGTGTTGTCCTTGTTCTGTTTGTCATGAGGTTTCTCATGGGACTTGTGATTTGAAGGAGTTGAATAATTAGACTTGCCCTGTCTGTTTGCAATACTGTTTCTAAATTTAACAATTTTCTTAAATTGTTTTGACATTAGGGCAATCTGATTATCTAGACTTTCTAAGTCACAGTCCTCATCAGAATCATTACTAGGAGTGTTTAACTCAGGCTTAATCATCTTAGAAGTAAAGCTAAGATTGGAATTGGTATGTTTCCTATGAGTGTGGGTCAATTGTTTCTTAAACTCTAATTCCATTTCCCCAGTTCTTAATTTACTACTGAGTAATTTAGGAGTGAGATTTATATCACACATTTCCTCAATAGCATATCTTTTATTGTCAAATTTCTGTGGTAATGATCTCAGAAGTTTAGACACAATTTCTTGTCTATCATAAGTTATACCATTAGCATGCAATTTAGTGACAATATCAGTCAGGTTCATATAGAAGTCATCAAAAGACTTAGATTCAGACATGATTAAAGAATTATACTGTTGAATTAACATCTGAGTTTTAGCAGCCTTAACCCTAGAGTCTCCTTCATGGGCAGTAATCAAGGTATCCCATGCGTCCTTAGAAGTGGTACAAGATGAGATTCTCTTGAACTCATGTTCATTTATAGACATAAATATAGCATTCTTTCCTTTATTATTGTTGCGAGAAACTTATTTCTCTTCTTCAGTAAACTCACTTAATATTTTCTTAACCCTCTCATTACTTCCTTCAGTGGCTGGTTTAGTAGGATAAGAGTATCCATTTTCAATAATGTCCCAGACATCATCTCCCAAAGTTCCTTGAATGAAAGAAATCATCCTTACTTTCCAGTAAGAAAAATTGGTTCCATCAAAGACTGGAGGTCTGGTCAAGTTACCATATCTTTCATTTTTCTCGTCCATGATTGATTTTGAGAAAACAGTTTCAGAAACTCAGGATCTTTTTGAAATAAGTTCACCAAACGCTCTGATACCAATTGAAATAGCGTTGCTAAAGCCGTTTATTAAAAATAAACTATTTAAGCAACTCTGAAAAGTTTGTTGAAGAAACTCTTTACTTAAATCAAACTGATTTTGAACACAAGATGTGTTAACAAAATTATGTACGAGATTAGGACAAGATTTGATAACAAGTTTTAGTAAACAATTTAAAATATTTTAAACTCAGCACACAACAGAATGGGATGAGAAGATGTAGAAATATTAATACTCAGGATTTTTAACATGGTAAAACCTCACCAATGAGGAAACATCCACGACTCCCTCTATGGAGTAAAACAAAAACAAATATCACTAAAACAAATATGTGAGTTACAATCTATTTAACTAACATGCACACAATAACAAATCTATACAAGTTCAGGATTGTACCCTCTGGCGTCCTTAAACTTTTCTGTAGATCTTGATTGTTGATGTAGTCTTCTCAGTTTGTCAACTCTTCCTTTGTTTCAGCAGTATACGTCGACTTATGTTCACCAAATCTTATAGCCAACACTTTCAGTGTATGTAGTGTGAAGATGTTTGTGAAAAGTGTTCTATAACACATGCATGAACTCACACACACTTAGATTTATAAACAGTCCTATACAAATTACATATAAAGTCTATATGCAGTGAGTTTGTTATTTTTCTTTCTTAAAAACCAAAAACCTTTTGACCTTTCAAAATAACCCAGATTCCACGGAGATCTTGCTTAAGAAATCGGTCAAGACCTTTCTCAATCTCTTTTGAAAATATTTAGGAGATTGAAAACCCTCCAAGTGCGAATCCAACTAGGTCAGGTTAAGTTTTGTAAAAACAGAAACTATAAAACATTTATTGTTGATTCTGAAGTAATAAAATGTTTTGACAGAAAATAATCAACAACGTTTTTCTCAAGATGAGAAATAAAATGCAACTAAGTGTATTATGACATGAAAAACTTCAGATCTATGATTTCTATTGAATCAGAAACAAGATCTGAGTAAGTGTCTAAGTTGGAAATAAGATTTTATGAACACAAGGTTACAGCAACCCAAGATCACTCAACTCGAACTCTCATAAACTCAAGAAACACTAAAGATGGTGTTTATTTGGTTATGGTGTTTTGGAGAGGTAAGTGGTTTAGGTTGGAGAAGTTTTAGACGAAGTTAGGGTTTCTAACTTGACTCTCTGGTTTCTCTCTCTCTCTTCTCTTTCTTTTCTCTCTCTCTCTCTATTCTTTCTCTGAGAATTTTCAAAGTGGCAAAAGCTTTCGAAGGCTGAGATGAGAGTCCTTTAAATAGCAAGAGGAGAAGGTTCCAGACTATCGTTCAAAAACAATGGCTGAGATTGAGTCAAGCTTCTTTGACATCAATCCAAGGGCTCACAACAGGCGGTGGATTAAACAGGCTGTGATTGGCTTAAAGGTTAACACGGGGATTCACTCAGGCGGCATGCATGCCATTGATAAGGGTTGATCCAAGGGCTGTAAACATGCGAAGTTTTGTCTCTGTAAAGAAACACAACTCTGGCCAATCAGAGAGCAACAAGTGTTGGTCATAGAATGAATACAAACGCGCGTCCAAAACTAATTACAAAGCCAACCCTGGAGTCTCAGGCGCTTTTGGTTTCTACCCAGAGTAACTTTAGGCCAAAAATCACAACAATACATATTTAGATATTAACCCCAAGACTTTTTAAATCAAGTTTTAATTTAATAAAACCTTAATTAAAATATGTTTAAAATTCCCAAAAAATTAATAAAAATCAAATTGAGGGATTTAAACACACTCACCACATGAATACACATAAAGGTGCAATATGATATGCAAAAATTAAGTTCTAAGTGTGTGAGTGATGGCTATAGTCTCTGGATCATTACAAGATGAATAAGAGAAGAAGCAAAACAATCTCTGAGGCTCTTTGGTTTCTAGGATGGACACAATTTTGTCACAATTTCCAAACTAGATGAGCTCTTATACAGTCTAGACTCAAATGAGTCAAAAGTATAAGGGCTTCACCGTTTGCTGTGAGGATTTATATTTCTTTTACTGAAAAAATGATGAGTGTTCGTGGAAAAGGTCTACGAGAGAGTAGTAATCTCGTCATGAAAGCCACCGTTTAAAATAACCCGAGAAAAAACTAAGGCAATAAAAAGAAACATATGCCAAAATAGGGCCAATAGGATTTCTCTAAGGTGAGAAAATATAGAAAACCTCAAAGGAGATAAAAAAGAAAATATGATTATTTGAGGGTGTTTGGATGGAAAAATTCAATGGGTTTGCACCACGAATCCTTATGTTGAAAAATCATGTCATGATGTTATTGTTTCTAAAATTGTCAAAATTTTGGATTTGTGTGCATGTTGTTTATTTAGTTCATTTGGCTCATTTTATTAACTGTCGCATACCGTTAAAACTTAGTTTGACAACATCTAGCTATCAATTATATCTTTTTGATCATTTCAATGTATTCAAGTTGTGATTCATTTGTTGTAGTTCACGCCCATTCATTTTGTATCCATGTTTGAGCATATTGATACTATGTTAGCATGAAACTCATACTTTTTTTTTTCTATTTTGAGTCTGTTCTGCTACTGTTTTGTATTTTTAGTTGCCATTTTCATGAAATTTATTAACTGGACA
This sequence comes from Sambucus nigra, assembly GCA_949130495.1. NCBI lineage: Eukaryota > Viridiplantae > Streptophyta > Magnoliopsida > Dipsacales > Adoxaceae > Sambucus > Sambucus nigra. The sequence continues at coordinate 451,788,185 of OX422208.1, read as the reverse complement.
AATCCTGCATAGTTTTAGAGTTGGAATATAAGGTTTATGAAGTTGTTCAAACGACATATCCATGTCACTCGAACAGTCAATCGCGCGACACTAAAAATGAGATTTTAAAAGTGTCAGGCATTGTCATTTCTTAATTGGTTTCTAGGGTCGTTAGATAGTTGCATCGCATGACCACACACAATTTTGGGTCATTTCTTGGATCGATAAAGCGAGATCTTATCTCATTCAAATGATAGTACATTCTCGTTTGAACGACCTGCGTTGAGTGGAGTTGACTTTTTGACATTCTCATTATATTTTTGTACATGCTTCGTATATATGATTGTATCACAATATTGTGGTACACTTGATCAGTTTGATTGTATTCGATATTGATTATTCATGCTTGATTCATATACTGCATTGATTCGTTTAGTCACATCATCACTGATTGATTTCTTTTTTTTGTGATTGTTTGCTAGCTGTGATTTGATATATTATGATTTATGTTAGCAGGCTTTCCATGTAATCTAGCTATGCTTCAGTTGATTTTTCACATACTTGATATTCATTTGTTTATCTTTTTATCTGGCTGTCTATTCAAGAAAAAAAAGGGGCAATAGTATGAGATGTAGGGGGAGTTTTATTTGATGAGCACATCTGATTATTATGTTTTCATCATATTGTTATCATATGTTTTGCTCACATGTTTATCAAATGATTTATTTTAGGAAATGGTGTTTCATAGAATTTTATATCATTTGTACATCCATACTTCACATGGTATTTGTTGTATCGTGTGTTTAGTTATTATTCAAAGATTGGAGATTTTGCGACTACATCACATGAAGACAAGTTTATGCTGTCAGTCCAAAATTTGTTTACTATATCGTGTCTTGTATTTTCTTTTTTGGATTTATTGGATAGTATTTTTGTCATTCGTCTTGAAGGCCTGGGTTAGGCATTTCACTTTTTGGTTTTGTCACGGATTAGATAACAACGTGAGTTAAATACCCGAGAGGGTTAAAAAGTGGTGTCGACTAGGGAAGATCTCACGAAGGAATTGAGTCATAATTTTAACACAAACACAACACATCACAACTTTGTTTTAGAAAAATTCAGCATAAAACCAACATATTACTTCAGTTTCAAGGGTTCACCTTCCCTTTCCCATCGAATAAAAAAAATGCCCGAGTCTACACATAATGAACCCACCGCTTGTGTTCTCGAGGAACCACTTCATCATAGGCTAGCTCTGGCTACGAGTGCTCACCATTTTTTTGAGATTGAATCCGAGATGGTTCCTACCTTTTAGGATAAGGATCGTGTCCCATTATGCATGGCTCCCTTTGAGCCCAATATTTCGAGTGATTCCACTATCTTTGATCTGGATGCCTTGTTTGACTTACCCACCTCATTCATTAGTGATATTTGTATGTAGAAGTTGATCAGTCCATCTTTAGGTACCACACTCCCTTGTTAGTATTCCTTTACTCTTCCTACGAGTTCCCTTGAGGATCACTCTGAGTCTCATGAGGAGTGTGTGTTTCGCAAGCTTGATTTGGATCATCTTCCTCCACCCTTTATCCCACCCGATCCACCATTTATTCCACCTGACCCACCCATTGTCCTTTCCACCCCACCACCATGTTTGGATCTTGATTTTACACCTTTCATGTTTCCATATACATTTTTGGATCCTCACCCGATACCAACCTCCACCTTCCTTGAGAGTATATGTGGTTTTACTCTCTACTTCTGTGACACCGAGCTGGTTACTCTTCTTTGCCCATCACTCTCTTGTAGTGTTGATTTTTCCCATTTATAGCTCATTGACGTGTCACGGCATGACCATTATCGTCGTCCATTTATATAACGGTTGTGCCATTTTTATGAGGCCCACCCCACCACTATTTCTACAGCCTTTCGCCTCCCGATTCAATTAGATCATCATGCTTATAGGGCCCTTGTTACCCTCACCTTTTGGCTCAATAAGTTCCGTGATCGATGCTTATTCTCCCTTTCCTTTCTTGTCCTTACCCTAATACCCACCCGCACATGATTCACTGATGCTTTGCATTGTTTGATGCACTTTTCCATATAAGTTCATTGACCTTTTGTCTTTCATCCGACAAGGTTGATTCTTCAGTCTTTTTTGGGGGTTATTCTCATCACCCCATTTTTCTGCCACCCCATGCTTTCATAGTTCTTATCATTAAGGCCAGTTTCCTTCGGTCCAGCTGAAGACATTAAACTTAGTGTTACTGGGAGGTTGCCCGTCGTTTCTTGTATGAGTCTCATCCTTTTGGGGGGGGGGGGGGGGGTGTTTCACACCACCCAATGATTTTTCATGTTATAAACTGTACAAAGTTTCATCTTATAATTTATTCAGGTTAATTTGGGCTTCATTTCTCCACTTCATTAGCGGTTGATTCTGGTAGTATCTTTCCTCCCTTCTGCTCTCAATTTTAAAAATCATTTTATTTAACATCGAGGACGGTGTTCCTTTTTTGAGGTGGGGAATTTTATCAAAATCGCACCTCTTTTGAAATTTTTAATTTTCAAAACCTGATTTTTAAAATTTTCGTGTAGTTTCTTTCATCTCATTCATTGACATGAACTTTCTATCATCCATCTTTATAGTCTAGGAATCAAGTGAGAGGATATATTTTTTCTAAATGGCTTATTTAATACATAACAAGGCATTTTGCACCATGAATTTCTAGACTCAACAAAAATTGCGCACTTATCACATCAATATAGTTTATAGTTGAAGAGTACTACAATTCTTAAGAGAACCTTAAGGATCACTAGTAGAGACTTTAACTTGTGAGATTTGTGCCATTCACCTTTTAGATAGTTTTACGCAATCTCTGAGTCACAAGTTGATTCAACTTCTTTTGGTTCTGCACTTAAATTGTTGTATGATCTCATTATTCTTCATTAACAAATTTCGCTTGGACACTGAGAACGACATCACTTTAGAGTTGAAAGAAACATGTGTCTTGAAAGTTTTCCCGATCACTATATTTTCACCCATTACCTTTCCATATTCTTTCATATTCCCATATATTCCTCACACCCTCACCTATCCATATAACATCCTTTATTTTTTAGAAAAAGGGTGTTTTCCAAATGTAAAATGTCTTTAGTGATTGAGAGTAAAAAAATAGAAAAATAGCAAAAAAAAAAAAATAGAAAAGAGACGAAAAGAGAAAGAGGAAAAAAAAAGAGAAAAGAAAAGAGAAAAAAAGAAAAAGTTTGCCGTAAAGTCTTGTGAAATAAAGACATTTATGCCTAAAGTGTAGATCACTCTTATCACATATACATCCATTTTTCATCCATACATCACCATCTTACCCCATACCATATCCTTTCCCATCTCATTTTTCCCTCACCTATATGAATCCACGTTTTGCCCTAGGTGTTCGGGCAAATGAAAGTCAACATGATGAATAACTCGATGTTCTCACTATTGTAATTAACATTCTTTCATGAGATCATGTTTTCTTCAAAATGTTAGTTATTTCTTATATATGTGTGAGATGTTTGACCTTTCTTACATTTACTCACCTCCTCACACACAAGAGTGATACACTTACCCAAATCTTGTGGGTCTGTTTGAGAGATCTATATCCGTGAGATTTTGAAGTTGAAGTGTTGATTCCGAAAGGCAATCTAGGAATTACTTTTATGATACTTGACTCGTTTTGACTGGTTCACACTACACACATTGAGTTCTAGGAAGGATGTGCCTTGAGTATTTACTTAGCTAAATTTTTTATACACTTCTATCTTGTATTTATCAAAATATTTATCTCATGATGGACTGTGCGATTATTCTATGTCTAATAAGAGATTGAATGTCGTTTGCAAATAATGAATTTTGTGGGTATATTCCCTACAAACCCTCACGAGATAAAACTCATTCTATAGGGCAACCTATAGGTTTAAAGGCTCGTTGCACATGCTAAGTGCAATCGCAAGTGCCTGCGAAAGTGGTACACTTTTGATTTCTTATCTTTGTTTCTCTTTATCTTTTTTCTCAAGGCCTAGCAATGTTCTGTTTGGGGGTAGTGTGATAAGTACCCAAAAGTGTATATATTTATACACCAAATAGACGTATTTTAATTGCTAATTCTCGACAAAATTGGGTCTTATTCGCATAATTGTCTATTGTGCAGGCTTGGTTGCAGTTGCGGGTCCAAAAGCTCTAGTTCGAGGCAATTTACAGCATGAAAGGGCTAAATAGCAAGTCTCATAACCCTAGACTACCCCAGACCGAGCCTAAATCTAACCCGAACCTAAGTTTGTACTTTTATAAAATTTTAGATTTTTATTTAAGTGGTTTAAATTTTTGGTATTTATTTAGAATTTTTAGGATTTATTTGCTATTTTTATTTATTTCTTTTTTATTTAGTATAAATTTATGTTAATTTTAATTAGCTTTTAGCTTTTATTTTATTTTATTTATTTATTAGGATTAGTTTGTAGGAAGTTAGTTTTAGTTGTATTTTATTTTACACTTTTTTTAGACTTTACTTTATATTTTTATTAGATTTTTAGCTTTTACTACTTTTATTTTATTTTCTTATTTGAGTTTTTTATATAGATTAATATTTTATTTTTTAGTAGATTTTAATTTTTTAGTTTTATTAGTTTTATTCTTTTAGGTAGTGTTTTTTTAGGGTACAAATACACAGGTGTCACTAACACAGTCGCCTACACCAAAATATTCACTCACCTACACCCTAGTCTCCATAAACCCTCACACACCCTACATCCCCCAACCCATGTTCAACCTCCCACTAAACCCATTTTCTGTCTCCTCACTCACCACCATTAAAATAACCCATTTCCTCTCTAACACACTCACCCACACCTATCTCATCTACACCCTCACTTCGGGATATCCAAACCTGTTTCTAAACCCAACAGCTTCGAACCCGCTGCCCGAACCCTTGAACCTACTAACCCAGCTTAAACCCAAACAATCGGGTTCATCCAAAACCCGCAAAACCATTTCGCCGCCCAATAATTTCTAACTCCGCCCCCCTGCAGTCATACCACCAAATCGGTCCACTCCGGAGAAACCCACCATCCATATCCAACATTACCAAACCCCGCTTCATTCCCCGAGTCATGTTTTCCCATATCTGCTAACATAAATCCAAAGCTTACATACGAAATAACAACCCACATGTGTTTAAATCCATTTTACCACATATTCCAAAATTACCCCCAACTAACTCCTTTTACCCCAATACCAAAAATACTCTCTTAACAAATCTGATTATTTCCACACCCTTACCTCAACCACCCCATGCACACTCTTATCTCTACCCAAAATACCCCTTATCTCCATGTGCATTATATAAGAAGACCCAAGTCCATAATAAGGGACATCACCTAGAAACCCTAAGAGGTTTTTGAGAGAGGAGACTAGAGAGAGAGATAAACAACTCGTAAATAGTTTTTTATTTTATTTTATTTTATTTTTAGATTTGTGAGTAATCAATTTGTGAGAGATTCAATTGTGTTTTGGTATATTATTGAAAATCATTTGGATGCTCAAAGTGGATGGATGATATGAAAATTCAATGAAGAATTAGAGCTTAATTTCACCCGAAGAGATATGGTTTGATTGTTCACTTTTCCATTTTTATTTTATTTCCTTGCTTATTTGATTATCATGATTCATATTACGTGAGGCTAAAAAAATTCCTTTAAAGGGGTGGGATGAACCCATAGTTTGATTTTAATTAATTTTAATTAATTTAATTAAATTAAATTTCCCTTTGATAATTAACTTGTCACTCTTACTTTTGATTTACGCCTTGAGAGAGGGTAAATGATTTTTGAGAGAAAATCGAGATTCTATTTTTAGTTTTCATTTTAGAATCGAACTGGAGACGAGTTTTTCTAAAATGCGTAATTATTTCTTTGAATTTCTACTCTACCGTTATTTTTATGATTTAAACTAATTTAGCAAATCGATCCTAGCGGGTGATTTGTTAGATGATGTTTGGATCTACATTTGAAGAGTTGTAGGAGTGTTAAATTTAATTCTCTAAAATGTTATTATTAAAATTACATTTTTGACGAGAGTTGGTGTGTGATTTTGGTACTAGCTTGGGATATTTAATTTGAATGTACTAATTAATTAAATTAACTATAATTTATGGTGAATCCCATCTCTTGTTCGCTCTCACTTTTATTTTCTCACTATCTCATATTTTACATGTTCATTTAGTTAGAGTTCACTTCATTTTCATCATACTTTTTAGTTAGTTTTTAGATATTTTATTTTAGTATAGTTATTTCCTCGTTCACCACTCCTAAAACATATTTTAATATTGAAAAAAAGTAAAAAAATGAAATTAAATAAAAAAAATGAAATACATTAGTTTTCCTCTTGTTTCACTCCTTTGATATGGATTCATACCTCACTTACCATGATTCTCTAGTTTTATTATGTATTTTTGTATGTAATTGAGAGTTTTAATTAGATAGGCTTTCCACAATGATGATATTCCAAAAAGATGTCTATTAGGCTTCATAGATACTTGGTCGGCTAGAAGGTCGACCAACTTTAGAAGGTCAACCAACAAGAATATCAATAGTTACTCGGATGGGATGCCAACCAATACTGAATTCCTAGAGTTTCATTTATTGTTCACAGATGTAAACACTTGTTAATAAAGGCGCTCAGTCTCTAGGGTTTTCCACCCCTATAAATATAAACTATTACCTTAGCTCAAGGTACAACTCGAACCACTTATATGCACACCACACATAGGTGTTGTATACCCTACAAAATAAAAATCAACAGTGGACATAGGCTATTTTACAGCTGAACCACTCTAAAAATATTATCTCTTATGTGTGTGGTTTGATTCATTCACCTTATTTTTACCAATGATTATAAATTTGGAGTTATTCCATTTTTAGATATCAATAGATTGGCGTCATTTCAAGGGACGTTTGTCTGTCATCGTTCTCAACCATTTGTTTCTTTTCTTTATCTCTAAAGAAATTACTGATCCTGATAATAGCGATCGAAATGAAGGTAATCCCATCATTCCGTCTACTCTTATAGTGAGGCAGACTTATAGGGAATTCTTCTCAACCTTAATAGAGGCTAGGATCCATGCATGAGTTTTTTAAGCATATGGATCGCACAATGCAAGATATGTCCTCTAATTATAGAAGGGATATTCCATAACCACCAGTTAGACATAAAAGAAGTTATCATTCTCATTCTTGTCACGATATGTCATATCGTCCAGGTGCAAGTTCTATATTTCGTTAAATGGATTACTATGATGGTGGATCTTTTTCCAAAAAAGACCAAGTGTCTTGGAAAGGCTAAGTAGGGAGTTTACTTTTGATCGTCTAGGCCTCTAAGTAACTAGAGGACATCAAAGGGAGAAGGAATGCTGTCGCAAATACAGGGAAGGTTCCACAAGTTCTAAGGCCAGCATGAGGGGCTCTGTGCGTGTCGAGCAGACCTCTTGGGAGGAAAGTTTAGCATAAGGACATAGTAAAGCTGCTAGATCTACCCTGTCCATGTATAAGACAGAGGAGCATTCATGGAAGGGACGGTTGGAAGATCGGCTAGGGTAAATGGCGAAGACAAAGAATCCACTACAGAGGAGTTTCATCAAATGATCACCTTCCATCCGAGAAATTGTGGAATACCCCACACCTTCCAAGTTTAAGCCACCGGTGTTCACTCCTAAATATGAGGAGAAAATTGATCCAGTTCATCACATAGTGCAATATCAAGAAACTGCTGACATCTACTTTGTGCCTGACTAAATGAGATGTAGATGTTTCTCCAGTTCCATCGCAGGACCAACCCATATTTGGTCTAACAATCTCCAAAAAGGTAAGATCTCTAGTTTTCATCAGTTAGGTGAATTTTTTATAAATAACGTTTGATTTGGAGCTAAGCTGATCAAGAGTATCACTCATCTCTTGACTGTGCAACAAAAGCCGAGAGAAAGTACTAGGGAAATATTACTCGTTATAAAAATGAAAAACTAGAGGTGCACTACACGAAAAATGCTAATCTGGAACGCTTAGACGAGGAGAATCTGGCACGGTTCTAAACCCTGCCAGATTTGGCACGATTTATTCCCAATCTGGCACGGTTTAAAACAGTGCCAAAATCTATCACGGTGTAAAAGCATTCCAGAATATATTACTAAAAAAATAGGGGCATACACCAAATAATCCCTCAAACATTTTTTAATACGCATTTAATCCAAGCCTTTTTATTTTTCTTCAAAAAGTCCTTCACTATGCCGCTGGCGTGGACCTTTAAAAAAAAGAGAATATTAGTTAAATGGGTGTTTGAGGGACTTTTTGGTATATCATAAAAGGCTTGGAATAAATGTGTATTAACAAAATGTTTAAGGAACTTTTTGGTATTTGATCCAAAAGAAATACTAATACTAATATCAATTTTCATTTTGGAGCTAAACCATTCTCCCCGCTCTTTCTCTACCAAAAGTTCTCTCTACCAAATCCCCTTCTCTCTCCCCCCTTAGGTTCCACTTCAAAATCCTCTCTTTGAGATTAATCCCATACAATTTTTGGACTATTCTAGTTCGATTTAATTGTTTTATATGTTGTGGTCACATCGTTGGTTAACGAAGCTAGGGTTTTGATCACGCTGGGATCGGACCCACTTAAAACTGTTCAGACCTTCGAGAAGAAAATCAAGGAGGATGGTGGTGCGATTCTGCTCACTGCTTAGGTTTGATTTTATTGCTGTTTTGATTTTATTAGAGTTTTCAAAGATTTAATATTTTGTGGATATTTTCAGATTTTTTGTAATGGAGTTTTGATTTTCAAAGTACTCTTAATTGATGCACACAACAAGAAAAAACATATTTCGCAACAAAGAAACTATGTCGCGAAATGTATTAATTATGTGGCAAAAGGCATTTCACGACATAAGACTGACTGTCGCCCCTGTGTCGCGGTATCCCTGTCTGGGAATGTATTATGCGACATACATATCTTTGTCGTTGAATGTGAATACCAATTGCGACAGGACATATGTCGCGAAATGTATATACTTATTGAAATATATATTAATATTTATTTTTTATATTAAAAAATACCTTACCTTTTGCGACATAATGACATGTCGCGGAATGTAGTTCTTAGGCGATATGCTATACATGTCACGGAATGTTGTTCTTTATGCGACATGACATACATGTCACGGAATGTCATTCTTTAGGCGACATGCCATACATGTCGCGAAATGTCATATTTTAGGTGACATACATAGCATGTCCCGGAATGTCTCCTTTTAGACGACATGATAAACATGTCGCAAAATGTCATCTAATTAGGCGACAGTGTATGTCGGTAAATGTCATTTATAGTGCCACTAAAAGTCATTATTCAGAATATGATTTGATTTTTAGCAACACCCGCGTTATGTCGTTAAAAGGCTTTTTTTTTCAATAAATAATTCCAAAAGAAGATTGCAAGATGCATATATATATATATATATACATTTTTGCCATGATATAGCATGTATAAATGTACATCCAAACTATCACATAAAATACACCATATTCAATTCTACAATTCTTCGTTAAAAAACAATTCATTTTATTCAAATGAATATGATTACAACAAATGTTCAAAATAACACCAACTACAAAAATAATACACATTTCGCGAGAAAATTTGAGTCATCCAATCAACTAGCCCAATGAAATCCATCATCAATCTGTGACAAGAAATAAATAAACACATGTTAACCATAATTAGATTACATAATATGGAAAAAAAATCTACTTTTATCATAAGTGCGCCTCTTTTTGCTATTTTTGATAGTCGTTTTACATTTTCACGGCTTGACGCTCAATTTTCAAATTCGGGTATGTTTTAATTAATCAATTTAGAATACTTCATTATTTTAGAAAATTTTGTGAGAGTTTCCTTTGTTTATTCAGGAAATCCAACATGTTTAAACATTTAAAATTAACTCATAGACATCAACAAAATCCATAAATAAATAATCAACAAATCCCTTCCAACAATGGTCTTACTTTAGTTACACGCTTCACCCCTAGTTCTCAACATGTTTCCTAAACTTATGTTTGAGTTGATCAATTTAAAACACTCAATAATTTAAAAAAAAATCGGCAGAATTTCCTTTGTGTATTCGAGAATTCCAACCTATTTTAACATTTAAACAAACTCAATGACATCAACAAAATCCATAAATAAATAATCAACAAATCCCTTCCAATAATGTTCCTACTTTAGTTACACGCTCCACCCCTAGTTCTCAATATGTTTCGTAAACTTATGTTTGAGTTAATCAATTTAAAACACTCAATAATTTTAAAAAAAAATTGGCAGGCTTTCCTTTCTTTTTTCAAGAAATCCAACTTGTTTAACATTTAAATAACCTCAACGACATCAACAAAAACCATAAATAAATAATCAATAAATCCCTTCCAACGATTAAACATAAATAGACTCATAAATAACTCAATCGATAAAAAGGTTCACCCGTTGGAAGCTATTTACTGTTTTCACCCATTAACGACAAGTTTTAAGCCTAAGTCTATATTTTTGCAAATTATCATCGTATTGTCGAAATGAGAGTCTCGTGAATACGCGGTAAGTTCAGGAGTTCGCGCCTCTTTCGAGGTCGCTTGGGCGTTGTTTTGGATTTTCACCCTCTAAGTAATATTTTAAGCCTAAGTCTATTTTTTTTATAAATTATCCTCGTATTCTCAACTCGAGAGTCACATGACTACGCGGTAAGTTCCTACGTGTTACATTGGTCCTGTGGGAGGCGTTCGTACCTCTTATGGGGCCGTTTAGGGGATGTTTTCGATTTTCACCCTCTAACTGCATATTTTTACGCGTAAGTCTAGCGTTTTGCAAATAATCATCGTATTCTCGAAACGTGAGTCTCATGACTACGCTGTAAGTTCCCACATGTTACATTGGTCTCGTGTGAGTTGTTCGTGCCTCTCACGGGGTCGTTTTGGCGTTGTTTTGGATTTTCACTCTCTAAAGTCATCTTTTAAGCGTAAGTCTAAATGTTGCAAATTATCCTCATATTCTAAACCCGAGAGTCCCATGACTACGAGACAAGTCCCAATGTGTTATGTTGATCTCGTGGGAGTTATTTGTGCCTCTTATAGGGCCGTTTAGGGGCTATTTTGGGTTTTTCGCCTCTAACGGCATATTTTTAAGCCTAAGTCTAGATTTTTACAAATTATCATCGTATTCTCGAAACGAGAGTCTCGTGACTATGATGTAAGTTACTACATGTTACCTTGGTCTCGTGTGAGTTGTTCGTGCTTCTTACGAGGTCGTTTGGGCATTGTTTTGAATTTTCACCCACTAAAGTCATGTTTTAAGCCTAAGTCTGATTTTTGCAAATTATCCTCGTATTCTAAATCCGAGAGTCCCATGACAACGTGGTAAATCCCTACGTGTTACATTGGTCCCGTGGAAGGTATTTGTGCCTCTTACGAGGCCGTTTATGGGCTGTTTTGGGTTTTCACCCTTTAACGACATATTTTTAAGCCTAAGTCTAGATTTTTGGAAATTATCATCGTATTCTTGAAATAAGAGTCTCGTGACTATGCGGTAAGTTTCTACATGTTACATTGATCTTGTGAGATATTTTTGTGCCCGTTACGGGGTTTTTTGGGCATTGTTTTGGATTTTCACCTTCTAAAGTAATGTTTTAAGCCTAAATCTAAATGTTGTAAATTATCCTCATATGCTCAACCTGAGAGTACCATGACTACCAAGCAAGTTCCTACATGTTAAGTTGGTCTCGTGGGAGCTACTTGTGCGTCTTACAGGGTCGTTTAGTGGCTCTTTTGGGTTTTCACCCTCTAACGGCATATTTTTAAGCCTAAGTCTAGATTTTTGCAAATTATCGTCGTATTCTCGAAACGAGATTCTCGTGACTACGATGTAAGTTACTACATGTTACATTGGTCTTCGGTGAGATGTTCGTGCTTCTTACGAGGTCGTTTGGGCATTATTTTGAATTTTCACACTCTAAAGTCATGTTTTTAGCCTAAGTCTGATTTTTGCAAATTATCCTCATATTCTTAACCCGGGTGTCCCATGGCAACGTGGTAAGTCCCTACGTGTTATGTTGGTCCTGTGGAAGGTGTTCGTGCCTCTTACGGAGTCGTTTAGGGGTTGTTTTGGGTTTTCACCCTTTAACGACATATTTCTATGCCTAAGTCTAGATTTTTGGAAATTATCATCGTATTGTCGAAACGAGAGTCTCGAGACTATGCGGTAAGTTCCTACATGTTACATTGATCTCGTGTGATACGTCTGTGCCCCTTACGGAGTCCTTTGGGCATTGTTTTGGATTTTCACCCTCTAAAGTCATGTTTTAAACCTAAGTTTAAATTTTGAAAATTATCCTCGTATTCTCAACCCTAGAGTCCCGTGACTGCGAGGCAAGTCCCTACCTGGTAAGTTGGTCCCGTGTGAGGTGTCTGTGCCTCTTACGGGGCCATTTAGGGGTTGTTTTGGGTTTTCACCCACTAACGACATATTTTTAAGCCTAAGTCTATATTTTTGCAAATTATCGTCGTATTCTCAAAATGATAGTCTCGTGACTACGATGTAAGTTCCTAGGTGTTACATTGGTCTCATGTGAGCTGTTTGTGGCTCGTTCGGGGTCGTTTGGGTGTTATTTTGGATTTTCACCCTCTAAAGTCATGTTTTAAGCCTAAGTCTAAATTTTTCTAATTTTCCTCTTATTCTCAATCCGAGAGTCCCGTGACTATGAGACATGTCCCTATGTGTTACGTTGATCCCGTGGGAGGTGTTCGTGCCTCTTATGGGGTCATTTTGGGCCTATTTTTGGTTTTCACCCTGTAAAAGCATATTTTTAAACCTATGCCTAGATTTTTGCAAATTATCATCGTATTCTCAGAATGAGAGCCTCATGACTACGCTGTAACTTCCTACGTGTTATATTTCTCTCGTGTGAGCTGTTCGAGCCTCTTATGGGGTTGTTTGGGCAATTGTTTTCGATTTTCACTGTCTAAAGTCATGTTTTAAGCCTCGGTCTAAATTTTAAATATTACACTTGTATTCTCAACTCGAGAGTCTAGTGGCTAAGAGGAAAGTTTCTACGTGTTACGTTGGTCCCAGGGGAGGTGTTAGTGCCTCTTACGGGACACTTTAGGCATTATTTTGGGTTTTCATCCTCTAACGGCATACTTTTAATCCGAAAATTATCATCGTATTCTCGAAATGAGAGTCTTGTGACTACGCTGGAAGTTCCTATGTGTTACATTGGTTTCGTGTGAGCTGTTCGTGCCTCTTATGGGGTCATTTGGGCATTGTTTTGGATTTTCACCCTCTAAAATCATGTTTTAATCCTAAGACAAAATCTTGAAAATTATCCTCGTACTCTCAACCTGAGAGTCCCATGACTATGAGGCAAGTCCCTACGGATTAAGTTGGTCCCGTGGGATGTGTCCGTGCCACTTACGGAGTCGTTTAGGGGTTGTTTTGCATTTTCACCCTCTAACGGCATATTTTTAAGCTTAAGTCTAGATTTTTGCAAATTATCATCGTATTCTCAAAACAAGAGTCTTGTGACTACGCTGTAAGTTCTTACGTGTTACAGTGGTCTCGTGCGAACTGTTCGTGCCTCTTACGGGGATGTTTGGGCGTTGTTTGGGATTTTCACCTTCTGAAGTCATGTTTTAAGCCTAAGTCCAAATTTTACAAATTATCCCCTTATTCTCAACTCAAGCGTTTAGTGGCTACGAGTCAAGTTTATGCGTGTTACGTTGGTCCCGAAGGAGGTGTTCATGATCTTACGTGGCCATTTAGAGGTTGTTATAGGTTTTCACCCTCTAACGACATATTTTTAAGACTAAGTGTAGATTTTTACAAATTATAATCCTATTCTCGAAACGAGAGTCTCGTGACGACGATGTATGTTCCTACATGTTACATTCATCTCGTGCGAGTTGTTCGTGCCTTTTACGGGGTCATTTGGACATTGTTCTTTATTTTCCCCCTCTAAAGTCATGTTTTAAGCATAAGTCTAATTTTTGCAAACTATCCTCGTATTCTCAACCTGCGAGTCCCGTGACTACGTGGTACGTCCCTACGTGTTATGTTGGTCCAGTGGGAGGTGTTTGTGCCTCTTACGGGACCGTTTAGGGGCTGTTTTGCATTTTCGCCCTCTAACAGCATATTTTTAAGCTTAAGTCCAGATTTTTGCAAATTATCATCGTATTCTCAAAACGAGTGTGTCCTGACTACGCTGTAAGTTCCTAAGTCTAAATTTTGCTAATTTTCCTCGTATTCTCAACCCGAGAGTCCAGTGACTACGAGGTAAGTCCCTCTGTGTTACATTGGTCCCGTGGGGGTGTTCGTGCCTCTTACGGGGTCATTTTGGGCCTATTTTTGGTTTTCACCATCTAAAAGCATATTTATAAACCTACGACTAGATTTTTTCAAATTATCATCGTATTCTCAGAATGAGATCCACGTGACTATGTTGTAAGTTCCTACGTGTTATATTTGTCTCTTGTGAGCTGTTCGTGCCTCTTACGGAGTCATTTCGGCGTTGTTTTGGATTTTCACCCTCCGAAGTCATGTTTTATGCCTAAGACTAAATTTTAAAAATTATCCATGTATTCTCCACCCGGGAGTCTAGTGGCTATGAGGCAAGTTTATACGTGTTACGTTGGTCTCGTGGGAGGTGCTCGTGCCTCTTACGGGGTCGTTTAGGGGCAGTTTTGTGTTTTCACCCTCTAACGGTATATTTTTAAGCCTAAGTCTAGATTTTTGAAAATTATGCTCGTATACTCAAAATGAGAGTCTCGTGACTACGCTTTAAGTTCCTACATGTTACATTGCTCTCGTGTGAGCTGTTCATGCCCCTTACGAGGTCGTTTGGGAGTTGTTTTGGATTTTCACCCTCTAAAGTCATGTTTTATTCCTAAGTTTACCTTCTGCAAATTATCCCCGTCTTATCAATCCCAGATTCCCTTGATAACAAGGCAAGTCCCTGCGTGTTAAGTTGGTCCCGTTGGAGGTGTTTATGCCTCTAACGGGGCCATTTGGGCGTTGTTTTTCGTTTTCAGCCTCTAATGGCATATTTTTAAGCCTAAATCTTGATTTTTGCAAATTATCGTCGTATTATCAGAACCAGAGTCTCATGACTACGCGGTAAGTTCCTATGTGTTACATTATCTCGTGTGAGCTGTTCGTGCCTCTTACGGGGTCGTTTGGGCGTTGTTTGGATTTTCACCCTCTAAAGTCATGTTTTAAACCCAAGTCTAAATTTTGGAAATTATCCTCGTATTCTCAACTCGAGAGTCTAGTGGCTACGAGATGAGGTTATACTTGTTACGTTGGCCCCGTGTGAGGTGTTCGTGCCTCTTACGGGCGTTTAGGGGCTATTTTGGGTTTTCACCCTCTAACGGCATATTTTTAAGCCTCGGTCTAGTTTTCTACAAGTTATCGTCATATTCTCAAAACGAGAGTCTCATGACTACGCTGTAAGTTCCTACGTGTTACATTGGTCTCGTGTGAGTTGTTCGTGCCTCTTAAGAGGTCATTTGGGCGTTGTTTATGATTTTTAACCTCTAAAGTCATGTTTTAAGCCTATGTCTAAATTTTATAAATTATCCTCGTATTCTCAACCCGAGAGTCTACTGGTTACGAGGAAAGTTTCTACGTGTTACGTTGGTCCCGTAGGTTATGTTCGTGCCTCTTATGGGACACTTTAGGCATTGTTTTGGGTTTTCAACCTCTACTGTTACATTTTTTACCTTAAGTCTACTTTTTTTCCAATTATCCTTGTATTCTCAAAACGAGAGTCTCGTGAGTACGTTCTAAGCTCCTACATGTTACATTGCTCTTGTGTGAGCCGTTCGTGCCCTTTACAGGGTCTTTTGGGCGCTGTTTTGGATTTTTACAATCTAAAGTCATGTTTTAAGACTAAGTCTAAAATTTGTAAATAATCGTCGAATTGTCAATCTGAGAGTAGCATGACTACGAGGCAAGTCTTTACGTGTTAAGTTCGTACCGTGGGAGGTCTTTACGCCTCTAACAGGGCCGCTTGGGTGTTGTTTTGGGTTTTCACCGTCTAACGACATATTTTTAAGCCTAAGTCTACATTTTTGCAAATTATTGTCGTATTCTCGAAACGAAAGTCTCGTGACTATGTGGTAAGTTCCTACGTGTTACATTGATCTCGTTTGAGCTGTTCGTGTCTCTTATGGGGTCGTTTGGGTGTTGTTTTCGATTTTCACCCGCTAAATTCTTGTTTTAAGTCTAAGTCTAAATTTTGAAAATTATCCTCGTATTCTCAACTCGGGAGTCTCGTGGCTTCGTACGAAGTCCCTACGTGTTACGTTGGTCCCATGGGAGGTGTCCGTGCCTCTTACGGGGCCGTTTAGGTGTTGTTTTGGGTTTTCACTCTGTAATGGCTTACATTTAAGTTGAAGTTAACATATTTGCAAGTTATCATCGTATTCTCGAAACGAGAGCCTCGTGACTATGCGATAAGTTCCTACGTGTTACATTGATCCCGTGTGAGCTGTTCTTGCCTCTTACGGGGTCGTTTGGGCGTTATTTTGGATTTTCACCCTCTAAAGTCAAGTTTTACGCCTAAGTCTAAAATTTATTAATTATCCTCGTATTCTCAACCCGAGAGTCTAGTGGTTATGAGAAAAGTTTCTACGTGTTATGTTGGTCCCGTGGGAGGCTTTCGTGCCTCTTATGGGAAATTTTACAAATGTTTTTGCTTTTCAACCTCTAATGGAATATTTTAAAAATTATCCTCATAATCTCAGCCCGAGAGTCTAGTGGCTACGAGGCGAGTTCATACGTTGGAGGTGTTTGCGCCACATACGGGGTCGTTTATGTGTTGTTTTGGGTTTTCACCCTCTAACGACATATTTTTAGGCCAAAGTCTAGATTTTGGCAAATTATCATCGTATTCTCAAAATGAGTGTCTCGTTACTTCGTGGTAAGTTCCTACATGTTACATTTATCTCGTGTGAGGTGTCCGTGCCTCTTACATGGTCGTTTGGGCGTTGTTTTGGATTTTCATACTCTAAAGTCATGTTTTAAGCCCAAGTTTATTTTTTGAAAATTATCCTCGTATTCTCAACCCAAGAGTCTAGTGGATACGAGGCGGGTTTACACGTGTTACGCTGGTCCCGTGGGAGATGTACGTGCCTCTTACGGGGCCGTTTAGTGGCTATTTTGGGTTTTCACCCTCTAACGGCATATTTTTAAGCCTAAGTCTTGTTCTTTTCAAATTATCATCGTATTCTCGAAATGAGAGTCTCGTGACTACGTTGTAAGTTCCTACATGTTGTATTAGTCTCGTGTGAACTGTTTGTGCCTCTTAAGAGGTCGTTTGGGCGTTGTTTTGGATTTTCACCCTCTAAAGTCATGTTTTAGGCCTAAGTGTAAATTTTATAAATTACCCTCATATTCTCAACATGAGAGTCTAGTGGTTACGAGGAAAGTTTCTACGTGTTATGTTGGGCCCGTGAGAGGTGTTCGTGCCTCTTACGGGACACTTTAGGCATTGTTTTTTGTTTTCAACCTCTAACGGCATATTTTTAAACCAAAGTCTAGATTTTTGCAAATTATCCTCGTATTCTCAAAATGAGAGTCTCGTGACTACGCTCTAAGTTCCTAAATGTTACATTTCTCTCATGTTAGCAATTCGTGGCTCTTACGGGGTCGATTGTGCATTATTTTGGATTTTCACCCTCTAAAGTCATGTTTTAAGCCTAAATCTAAGTTTTGTAAATAATCCTCGTATTATCAAGCCGAGAGTCCCGTGAGTACGAGGCAAGTCCCTACGTGTTATGTTGGTCCCGTGGAGGTGTCTATGCCTCTAACGGGGTCGTTTGGGTGCTGTTTTGGGTTTTCACCCACTAACGGCATATTTTTAAGCCTAAGTCTAGATTTTTGCAAATTATCATCATATTCTCAAAACGAGAGCCTTGTGACTATGATGTAAGTTTTGACGTGTTACATTGGTCTCGTGTGAGCTGTTTGTGGCTCTTACGGGGTCGTTTGGGCATTGTTTTGGATTTTCACCCTATAAAGTCATGTTTTGAGCCAAATTCTAATTTTTTCAAATTATCCTCATATTCTCAACCATAGAGTCTCGTGACTACGTGGTAAATCCCAACGTGTTACATTGGTCCCGTGAGATGTATTTGTGCCTCTTACGGGGCCATTTAGGGGCTATTTTGGGTTTTCACGCTCTAACAGCATATTTTTAAGCCTAAGTCTACATTTTTGCCAATTATTATCATATTCCCGAAATGAGAGTCTCATCAATATGCGGTAACTTCCTACGTGTTACGTTGATATGGCGTGAGCTGTTCGTGCCTCTTACGAGGTCGTTAGGGCGTTGTTTTTTATTTTCACCCATTAAAGTAATGTGTTAAGTCTAAGTCTAAATTTTGCAAATTATCCTCGTATTCTCAACCAGAGAGTCTCGTGGTTACGTGGGAAGTCCCTACGTGCTACGTTGGTCCTGTGGGAGGAGTCCGTGCCTCATACGGGGCTGTTTATGTGTTGTTTTGGGTTTTCACCCTCTAATGAAATATTTTTAAGCCTAAGTCTAAATTTTTGCGAACTATAGTCATATTCTCGAAACGAGAGTCTCGTGACTACGCGGTAAGTTACTACATGTTACATTGATCTCGTGTTAGCTGTGCGTGCCTCTTAAGGGGTCATTTCGGCGTTGTTTTGGATTTTCACCCTCTAAAGTCATGTTTTAAGCCCAAGTTTATTTTTTGAAAATTATCCTCATATTCTCAACCCAAGAGTCTAGTGGGTACGAGGCGGGTTTACACGTGTTACGTTGGTCCTGTGGGAGATGTTCGTGCCTCTTACGGAGCCGTTTAGTGGCTATTTTGGGTTTTCACCCTCTAACGGCATATTTTTAAGCCTAAGTCTAGTTTTTTTCAAATTATCATCGTATTCTCGAAATGAGATTCTCGTGACTACGCTGTAAGTTCCTACATGTTGTATTAGTCTCGTGTGAACTGTTTGTGCCTCTTAAGAGGTCGTTTGGGCGTTGTTTTGTTTTTTCACCCTCTAAAGTCATGTTTTAGACCTAAGTGTAAATTTTATAAATTACCCTCATATTCTCAACATGAGAGTCTAGTGGTTACGAGGAAAGTTTCTACGTGTTATGTTGGGCCCGTGAGAGGGGTTCGTGCCTCTTACGGGACACTTTAGGCATTGTTTTTGGTTTTCAACCTCTAACGGCATATTTTTAAGCCAAAGTCTAGATTTTTGCAAATTATCCTCGTATTCTCAAAATGAGAGTCTCGTGACTAAGCTCTAAGTTCCTACATCTTACATTTCTCTCATGTGAGTTGTTCGTGCCCCTTACGGGTTCGATTGGGCATTATTTTGGATTTTCACCCTCTAAAGTCATGTTTTAAGCCTAAATCTAAGTTTTGTAAATAATCCTCGTATTATCAAGCTGAGAGTCCCGTGAGTACGAGGCAAGTCCCTACGTGTTATGTTGGTCCCGTGGAGGTGTCTATGCCTCTAACGGGGTCGTTTGGGTGCTGTTTTGGGTTTTCACCCACTAACAACATATTTTTAACCATAAGTCTAGATTTTTGCGAATTATCATCATATTCTCAAAACGAGAGCCTCGTGACTATGATGTAAGTTTCGACGTGTTACATTGGTCTCGTGTGAGTTGTTTGTGGCTCTCACGGGGTCGTTTGAGCATTGTTTTGGATTTTCACCCTATAAAGTCAGGTTTTAAGCCAAATTCTAATTTTTTCAAATTATCCTCATATTCTCAACCATAGAGTCTCGTGACTATGTGGTAAATCCCAACATGTTACATTGGTCCCGTGAGATGTATTCGTGCCTCTTACGGGGACATTTAGGTGTTGTTTTGGGTTTTCACGCTCTAACGGCATATTTTCAAGCCCAAGTCTACATTTTTGCCAATTATTATCATATTCTTGAAATGAGAGTCTCATCAATATGTGGTAAGTTCCTATGTGTTACGTTGATATCGCGTGAGCTGTTCGTGCCTCTTACGGGGTCATTAGGGCGTTGTTTCGTATTTTCACCCATTAAAGTAATGTTTTAAGTCTAAGTCTAAATTTTGCAAATTATCCTCGTATTCTCAACGAGTGAGTCTCGTGGTTACGTGGGAAGTCCCTACGTGCTACGTTGGTCCTGTATGTTCCTACGTGTTACATTGGTCTTGTGTCAGCTGTTCGTGCCTCTTAAGAGGTCGTTTGGGCGTTATTTTGGATGTTCACCCTCTAAAGTCATGTTTTAAGCTTAAGTATAAATTTTTTAAATTATCCTCGTATTCTCAACCCGAGAGTCTAGTGGTTAAGAGGAAAGTTTCTAGGTGTTACGTTGGTCCCGTGGAGGTGTTCGTGCCTATAACGGGAAACTTTAGGCATTGTTTTAGGTTTTTAACCTCTAACGGCATATTTTTAAGCCTAAGTCTAGATTTTTGCAAATTATCCCTGTATTCTCAAAATAAGAGCTCGTGACTACGCTCTAAGCTCCTACGTGTTACATTGCTCTCATGTGAGCTGTTCGTGCCCCTTACGGGGTCGATTGGGCGTTGTTTTGGATTTTCACCCTCTAAAGTCATGTTTTAAGCCTAAGTCTAAATTTTAAAAATTATCCTCGTATTCTCAACCCAAGATTCCCGTAACAACGAGTCAAGTCCCTACGTGTTAAGTTGGTCCCGTGGGAGGTGTATATGCCTCTAACGGGGCTGTTTGTGTGCTGTTTTGGGTTTTCCCCCTCTAACGGCATATTTTTAAGCCTAAGCCTAGATTTTTGCAAATTATCATCGTATTCTCGAAACGGGAGTCTCGTGACAACGATGTAAGTTCATACATGTTACATTGGTCTCGTGTGAGCTGTTTGTGGCTCTTACAGGGTCGTTTGGGAATTGTTTTGGATTTTCACCCTCTAAAGTCATGTTTTAAGATGAAGTCGAATTTTTGCAAATTATCCTCTTATTCTCAACCCGAGAGTCCGGTGACTACGTGGTAAGTCCCTACGTGTTACGTTGGTCCCGTGGAAATTGTTCGTGCTTATTATGGGACTGTTTAAGCAATGTTTTGGGTTTTTACCCTCTAACGACATATTTTTATGCCGAAGTCTAGATTTTTGCAAATTATTGTCGTATTCTCGAAACAAGAGTCTCGTGAATACGCGGTAAGTTCCTACGTCTTACATTGAAGTCGTGTCAGCTATTCGTGTCTCTTGTGGAGTTGTTTGAGCGTTGTTTTTTATTTTCACCCTCTAAAGTCATGTTTTAAGTCTAAGTCTAAATTTAGCAAATTATCCTCGTATTCTCAACCCAAGAATCTTGTGGTTACGTGGGAAGTCCCTACGTGTTACGTTTGTCCTGTGGGAGGTGTTTGCGCCCCACACGGGGCCGTTTATGTGTTGTTTTGGGTTTTCACCCTCTAACGACATATTTTTAGGCCAAAGTCTAGATTTTGGCAAATTATCGTCGTATTCTCAAAACGAGAGTCTCGTTACTTCGTGGTAAGTTCCTACATGTTACATTTATCTCGTGTGAGGTGTCCGTGCCTCTTATGGGGTCGTTTGGGCGTTGTTTTGGATTTTCACGCTCTAAAGTCATGTTTTAAGCCTAAGTCTCAATTTTAAAAATTATCCTCGTATTCTCAACCCGAGAGTCTAGTGGCTACGAGGCAAGTTCATACGGGTTATATTGGTCCCGTGGGAGGTTTTCGTGTCTCTTACGGGGCCGTTTAGGGGTTATTTTGGGTTTTCACCCTCTAATGGCATATTTTTAAGCCTAAGTATATTTTTTTACAAATTATCTTCGTATTCTCGAAACGAGAGTCCCATGACTACGCTGTATGTTCCTACGTGTTACATTGGTCTCGTGTGAGCTGTTCGTGCCTCTTAAGATGTCGTTTGGGTGTTGTTTTAGATTTTCACCCTGTAAAGCCATGTTTTAAGCCTATGTCTAAATTTTATAAATTATCCTCGTATTCTCAACCCGAGGTTCTAGTGGTTACGAGGAAAGTTTCTATGAGTTACGTTGGTCCCATGGGAGGTGTTCGTGCCTCTTACGGGACACTTTAGGCATTGATTTGGGTTTTCAACCTCTAACGGCTTATTTTTAAGCCTAAGTCTAGATTTTTGAAAATTATCCTCGTATTCTCAAAATGAGAGTCTCTTGACTACGCTCTAAGTTCCTACATGTTACATTTCTCTCATGTGAGTTGTTCGTGCCCCTTACGGGGCCGATTGGGAATTATTTTTTATTTTCACCCTCTAAAGTCATATTTTAAGCCTAAGTCTAAGTTTTGTAAATAATCCTCATATTATCAATCCGATAGTCCCGTGACTAAGAGGCAAGTCCCGACGTGTTAAGTTGGTCCCGTGGGAGGTGTCTATGCCTTTAACGGGACCGTTTGTGTGTTGTTTTGGATTTTCACCCTCTAATGGCATATTTTTAGGTCTAAGTCTAGTTTTTTTCAAATTATCATTGTATTCTCGAAATAATTGTCTCATGACTACGCTGTAAGTTCCTACGTGTTGTATTAGTCTCGTGTGAGTTGTTTGTGCCTCTTAAGAGGTCGTTTGGGCGTTGTGTTGGATTTTCACCCTCTAAAGTCATGTGTTTAGGCCTAAGTGTAAATTTTATAAATTACCCTCATATTCTCAACACGAGAGTCTAGTGGTTATGAGGAAAGTTTCTACGTGTTATGTTGGGCCCGTGAGAGGTGTTCGGGCCTCTTACGGGACACTTTAGGCATTGTTTTTGGTTTTCAACCTCTAACGGCATATTTTTAAGCCAAAGTCTAGATTTTTGAAAATTATCCTCGTATTCTCAAAATGAAAGCCTCGTGACTACGCTGTAATTTCCTACGTATTGCTCTCATGTTAGCAATTTGTGGCTCTTACGGGATCATTTGGGCGTTGTTTTGGATTTTCAGACTCTAAAGTCATGTTTTTAGCCAAAGTGTAATTTTTGCAAAATATCCTCGTATTCTCGACCTGAGAGTCCAGTGACTATGAGGTAAGTCCCTACGGGCTATGTTGGTCCCGTGTGAGGTGTTCGTGCCTCTCACGGGTCCGTTTAGGGGCTGGTTTGGATTTTCACCCTCCAAAGTCATGTTTTAAGTCTAAGTCTAAATTTTGCAAATTATCCTCGTATTCTCAAACCAAGAGTCTCGTGGTTATGTGGAAAGTCCCTACGTGTTACGTTGGTCCCGTGGGAGGTGTTTGTGCCACATGCAGGGCCGTTTACGTGCTATTTTGGGTTTTCACAATCTAAAGACATATTTTTAGGCCTAAGTTTAGATTTTTGCAAATTATCATCGTATTCTCAAAACAAGAGTCTAATGACTATGATGTAAGTTACTACGTGGTACATTGGTCGCATGTGAGCTGTCCGTGGCTCTTACGGGGTCGTTTGGGCATTGTTTTGGTTTTTCACCCTCTAAAGTCATGTTTTAAGCTGAAGTCTAATTTTTGCAAATTATCATCGTATTCTTAACCCAAGAGTCCCGTGACTATGAGGCAAGTGCCTACGGGTTAAGTTGGTCCCGTGGGGGGTGTCTGTGCCTCTTACGATACCGTTTAGGGGTTGTTTTGGATATTTACCCTCTAAACTCATGTTTTAAGTCTAAGTCTAAATTTTGCTAATTTTCCTCGTATTCTTAACCCGAGAGTCTCATGGTTACGAGGGAAGTCCTTACGTGTTACGTTGGTCCTATAGGAGGTGTTCGTGCCTCACATGGGGTCGTTTACGTGTTGTTTTGGGTTTTCTCCCTCTAATGACATATTTTTAAGCCTAATTCGAGATTTTTACAAATTATGATCGCATTCTCGAAACGAGAGTCTCGTGACTACGCGGTAAGTTCCTACATGTTACATTGATCTCGTGTGAGGTGGTCGTGCCTGTTACGCGGTTGTTTGGGCGTTGTTTTGGATTTCCACGCTCTAAAGTCATGTTTTAAGCCTAAGTCTAAATTTTAAAAATTATCCTCTATTCTCAACCCGAGAGTGTAGTGGCTACGAGGCGATATTATACGTGTTATGTTGGTCCCGTGGGAGGTGTTTGTGCCTCTCACGGTGCCATTTAGGGGTTCTTTTGGGTTTTCACCCTCTAACGGCATATTTTTAAGCCTAAGTCTATTTTTTTACAAATTATCATCGTATTCTCAAAAGGAGAGTCCCGTGACTACGCTGTATGTTCCTACGTGTTACATTAGCCTCGTGTGAGCTGTTCGTGCCACTTAAGAGGTCGTTTGGGCGTTATTTTGGATGTTCACCCTCTAAAGTCATGTTTTAAGCTTAAGTATAAATTTTTAAACTATCCTCGTATTCTCAACCCGAGAGTCTAGTGGTTACGGGGAAAGTTTCTAAGTGTTACGTTGGTCCCGTGGAGGTGTTCGTGCCTATAACGGGAAACTTTAGCCATTATTTTAGGTTTTTAACCTCTAACGACATATTTTTAACCCTAAGTCTAGATTTTTGCAAATTATCCCCGTATTCTCAAAATGAGAGTCTCGTGACTACGCTCTAAGCTCCTACGTGTTACATTGCTCTCATGTGAGCTGTTCGTGCCCCTTACGGGGTCGATTGGGCGTTGTTTTGGATTTTCACCCTCTAAAGTCATGTTTTAAGCCTAAGTCTAAATTTTAAAAATTATCCTCGTATTCTCAACCCAAGATTCCCGTAACAACGATTCAAGTCCCTACGTGTTAAGTTGGTCCCGTGGGAGGTGTCTATGACTCTAACGGGGCCGTTTGGGTGCTGTTTTGGGTTTTCCCCCTCTAACTGCATATTTTTAAGCCTAAGCCTAGATTTTTGCAAATTATCATCGTATTCTCGAAACGGGAGTCTCGTGACAACGATGTAAGTTCATACATGTTACATTGGTCTCATGTGAGCTGTTCGTGGCTCTTACAGGGTCGTTTGGGAATTGTTTTGGATTTTCACCCTCTAAAGTCATGTTTTAAGCTGAAGTCGAATTTTTGCAAATTATCCTCTTATTCTCAACCCAAGAGTCCTGTGACTACGTGGTAAGTCCCTACGTGTTACGTTGGTCCCGTGGAATGTGTTCGTGCTTATCATGGGACCGTTTAAGCGATGTTTTGGGTTTTTACCCTCTAACGACATATTTTTATGCCGAAGTCTAATTTTTGCAAATTATTGTCGTATTCTCGAAACAAGAGTCTCGTGAATACGCGGTAAGTTCCTACGTCTTACATTGAAGTCGTGTTAGCTATTCGTGTCTCTTGTGGAGTTGTTTGGGCGTTGTTTTTTATTTTCACCCTCTAAAGTCATGTTTTAAGTCTAAGTCTAAATTTAGCAAATTATCCTCGTATTCTCAACCCAAGAATCTTGTGGTTACGTGGGAAGTCCCTACGTGTTCCGTTTGTCCCGTGGGAGGTGTTTGCGCCACACATGGGGCCGTTTATGTGTTGTTTAGTGGTTTCACCCTCTAACGACATATTTTTAGGCCAAAGTCTAGATTTTGGCAAATTATCGTCGTATTCTCAAAACGAGAGTCTCGTTACTTCGTGGTAAGTTCCTACATGTTACATTTATCTCGTGTGAGGTGTCCGTGCCTCTTACGGGGTCGTTTGGGCGTTGTTTTGGATTTTCACGCTCTAAAGTCATGTTTTAAACCTAAGTCTCAATTTTAAAAATTATCCTCGTATTCTCAACCTGAGAGTCTAGTGGCTACGAGGCAAGTTCATACGGGTTACATTGGTCCCGTGGGAGGTTTTCGTGTCTCTTACGGGGCCGTTTAGGGGTTGTTTTGGGTTTTCACCCTCTAACGACATATTTTTAAGCCTAAGTATATTTTTTTACAAATTATCCTCGTATTCTCAAAACGAGAGTCCCATGACTACGCTGTATGTTCCTACGTGTTACATTGGTCTCGTTTGGGTGTTGTTTTGGATTTTCACCCTCTAAAGCCATGTTTTAAGCCTATGTCTAAATTTTATAAAGTATCCTCGTATTCTCAACCCGAGGTTCTAGTGGTTACGAGGAAAGTTTCTATGAGTTACGTTGGTCCCGTGGGAGGTGTTCGTGCCTCTTACGGGACACTTTAGGTATTGCTTTGGGTTTTCAACCTCTAACGGCATATTTTTAAGCCTAAGTCTAGATTTTTGCAAATTATCCTCGTATTCTCAAAATGAGAGTCTTGTGACTACGCTCTAAGTTCCTACATGTTACATTTATCTCATGTGAGTTGTTCGTGCCCCTTACGGGGTCGATTGGGAATTATTTTGGATTTTCACCCTCTAAAGTCTTGTTTTAAGCCTAAGTCTAAGTTTTGTAAATAATCCTCGTATTATTAATCCGAGAGTCTCGTGACTACGAGGCAAGTCCCTACGTGTTAAGTTGGTCCCGTGGGAGGTGTCTATGCCTCTAACGGGGTCATTTGGGTGTTGTTTTGTATTTTCACCCTCTAATGGCATATTTTTAGGCCTATGTCTAGATTTTTGCAAATTATCATCATATTATTGAAATGAGAGTGTCTTGACTATGATGTAAGTTCCTACGTGTTACATTGGTCTCGTGTGAGCTGTTCGTGGCTCTTACGATGTCGTTTGGGCGTTGTGTTGGATTTTAACCCTCTAAAGTCATGTTTTAAGCCCAAATCTAATTTTTGCAAATTATCCTCATATTCTCAACCTTAGAGTCCCGTGACTATGAGGCACGTCGCTACAGGTTAAGTTATTCCCGTGGGAGGTGTGTGTGCCTCTTACGGGGCCGTTTAGAGGCTCTTTTGGATTTTCACCCGCTAAAATCAAGTTTTAAATCTATGTCTAAATTTTGCAAATTATCCTGGTATTCTCTGCTCGGGAGTCTCGTGGTTACGTGGGAAGTCCCTACGTGTTACGTTGGTCCCGTGGGAGGTGTCCGTGCCTCATACGGGGTCGTTTATGTGTTGTTTTGGATTTTCACCCTCTAACAACATATTTTTAAGCTTAAGTCTAGATTTTTGCAAATTATCATCGTATTCACAAAATGAGAGTCTCGTGACTATGCGAAAAGTTCCTACGTGTTACATTGATTTCGTGTTAGATGTTCATGCCTCTTACGGGGTCGTTTGGGCATTGTTTTGGATTTTCATGCTCTAAAGTCATGTTTTAAGCCTAAGTCTAAATTTTAAAAATTGTCCTCGTATTCTCAACCCGAGAGTCTAGTGGGTACGATGCGAGTTTATATGTGTTAGTTGGTCCCATGGGAGGTGTTCGTGCCTCTAACGGGGTCGTTTAGGGGTTGTTTTTGTTTTTCACCCTCTAACGGCATATTTTAAGCCTAAGTCTTGTTTTTTACAAATTATCGATATATTCTCCAAATGAGAGTCCCGTGACTATGTTGTAAGTTCCAACGTGTTACATTGCTCTCGTGTGAGCTGTTCGTGCCTCTTAAGAAGTCATTTGGGCGTTGTTTTGGATTTTCATGCTCTAAAGTCATGTTATAATCCTATGTCTAAAATTTATAAATTATCCTCGTATTCTCAACCCGAGAGTCTAGTGGCTACGAGGAAAGTTTCTACGTGTTACGTTGGTCCTGTGGGAGGTGTTCGTGCCTCTTACGGGACACTTTAGGCAATGTTTTGGGTTTTCAACCTCTAACATCATATTTTTATGCCTAAGTCTATATTTTTTCAAATTATCCTTGTATTCTCAAAACGAGAGTCTCGTGACTACGTTCTAAGTTCCTACATGTTACATTGCTCTCGTGTGAGCTGTTCGTGCCTCTTAAGAGGTCGTTTGGACGTCGTTTTGGATTTTCACCCTCTAAAGTCATGTTTTAAGCCTAAGTCTAAATTTTATAAATTATCCTCGTATTCTCAACCCGAGAGTCTAGTGGTTACGAGGAATGTTTCTATGTGTTATGTCGGTCCCGTGGGAGGTGTTCGTGCCTCTTACGGGACACTTTAGGCATTGCTTTGGGTTTTCTACCTCTGACGGTATATTTTTAAGCCTAAGTCTAGATTTTTGTGAATTATCATCGTATTCTAAAAATGAGAGTCTCGTGACTACGCGGAAAGTTTCTACGTGTTACATTGATCTCGTGTGAGCTGTCCATGCCTTTTACGGGGTCGTTTGGGCGTTGTTTTAGATTTTCATGCTTTAAAGTCATGTTTTAAACCTAAGTCTAAATTTTAAAAATTATCCTCGTATTCTCAACCCGAGAGTCTAGTGGCTACGATGCGAGTTTATACGTGTTACGTTGGTCCTGTGGGAGGTGCTCGTACCTCTAACAGGGTCGTTTAGGGGCTGTTTTAGTTTTTCACCCTCTAATGGCATATTTTAGGCCTAAGTCTAGTTTTTTACAAATTATCGGCATATTCTCGAAAAGAGTGTCCCGTGACTAGGCTGTAAGTTCTGACATGTTACGTTGGTCTCGTTTGAGCTGTTCGTGCCTCTTAAGAGGTCATTTGGGCATTGTTTTGGATTTTCACCCTCTAAAATCATGTTTTAAGCCCATGCATAAATTTTATAAATTGTCCTCGTATTCTCAACCCGAGAGTCTAGTGGTTAAGAGGAAAGTTTCTACGTGTTACGTTGGACCCGTGGGAGGTGTTCGTGCCTCTTATGGGACACTTTAGGCATTATTTTGGGTTTCCAACCTCTAACGGCATATTTTTAAGCCTAAGTTTAAATTTTTTCAAATTATCCTCGTATTCTCTAAACGAGGGTCTCGTGACTACGTTCTACGTTCCTACATGTTACATTTCTCTCGTGTTTGCTATCCGTGCCCCTTATGGGGTCGTTTGGGCGTTGTTTTAGATTTCACCCTCTAAAGTCATGTTTTACGCCTAAGTAATTTTTTTTAAATAATCCTCGTATTATCAATCCGAGAGTCCCGCGACTATGAGGGAAGTCCCTACGTGTTAAGTTGGTCCCATGGGATGTGTCTATGCCTCTAACGAGGCCATTTGGGTGTTGTTTTGGGTTTTCACCCTCAAACGGCATATTTTTAGGCCTAAGTCTAGATTTTTACAAATTATCATCATATTCATAAAATGAGAGTCTCGTGACTATGATGTAGGTTCCTACATGTTACATTGGTCTCGTGAGAGCTGTTCGTGGCTCTTACGGGGTTGTTTGGGCGTTGTTTTTTATTTTCACCCTCTAAAGTCATGTTTTAAGCCGAAGTCTAATTTTTGCAAATTATCCTCATATTCTCAACCTGAGAGTCTCGTGACTATGACGCAAGTCCCTACGGGTTAAGTTGGTCCCGTGGGAGGTGTTTGTGCCTCTTACGGGGCCGTTTAGGGGTTGTTTTGGATTTTCACCCTCCAAAGTCATGTTTTAAGTCTAAGTCTAAATTTTTAAAATTCTCCTCGTATTCTCAACCCAAGAGTCATGGTTATGTGGGAAGTCCCTACGTCTTACATTGGTCCCGTGGGAGGTGTTCGTGCCTCATACGGGGTCGTTTACGTGCTGTTTTGGGTTTTCACCCTCTAATGACATATTTTAAGCCTATGTCTAGATTTTTGCAAATTATCATCGTATTCTCAAAACGAGAGTCTCGTGACTATGCAGAAAGTTCATGCGTGTTACATTGATCTCGTGTGAGCTGTTCATGCCTCTTACGAGGTCGTTTGGGCGTTGTTTTGGATTTTCACGCATTAAAGTCATGTTTTAAGCCTAAGTCTAAATTTTAAAAATCATCCTTGTATTCTCAACCCGAGAGTCCAGTGGCTATGAGGCGAGTTTATACGTGTTACGTTGGTCCCTTAATAGGTGTTCGTCCCTCTAACGAGGCCGTTTAGGGGCTGTTTTAGTTTTTCACCCTCTAACGACATATTTTAAGCCAAAGTCTAGTTTTTTTACAAATTATCGGTATATTCTCGAAACGAGAGTCTTGTGACTATGTTGTAAGTTCCAACGTGTTACATTGCTCTCGTGTGAGCTGGTCGTGCCTCTTAAGAGGTCATTTGGGCCTTGTTTCGGATTTTCACCCTCTAAAGTCATGTTTTAAGCCTATGTCTAAATTTTATAAATTATCCTCATTTTCTCAACCCAAGAGTCTAGTGGCTACGAGGAAAGTTTCTACGTGTTACGTTGGACCCGTGGGAGGTGTTCGTGCCTCTTACGGGACACTTTAGGAATTGTTTTGGGTTTTCAACCTCTAACGACATATTTTTAAGCCTAAGTCTAGATTTTTGCAAATTATCCTCTAATTCTTAAAATGAGAGTCTCGTGACTACGTTCTAAGTTCCTACATGTTACATTTCTCTCGTGTTTGCTGTTCGTACCCCTTATGGGGTCATTTGGGTGTTGTTTTAGATTTTCACCCTCTAAAGTCATGTTTTTTGCCTAAGTAATTTTTTTTAAATAATCCTCGTATTATCAATCCGAGAGCTCGACAACTATGAGGGAAGTCCCTACGTGTTATGTTGGTCCCATGGGATGTGTCTATGCCTCTAACGAGGCCATTTGGCTGCTGTTTTGGGTTTTCACCCTCAAACAGCATATTTTTAGGCCTAAGTCTAGATTTTTGAAAATTATCATCGTATTCTTGAAATGATAGTCTCGTGACTACGATGTAAGTTCCTACATGTTACGTTTGTATCCTGTGAGCTGTTCGTGGCTCTTAGGGGGTCGTTTGGGCGTTGTTTTGGATTTTCACACTCTAAAGTCATGTTTTGAGCTGAAGTTTAATTTTTGCAAATTATCCTCGTATTCTCAACCAGAGAGTCCAATGACTATGAGGCAAGTCCCTACGGGTTATGTTGATCGCGTGTGAGGTGTTTGTGCCTCTCACGGGTCCGTTTAGGGGCTATTTTGGATTTTCACCCTCTAAAGTCATGTTTAAAGTCTAAGTCTAAATTTTCCAAATTATCCTAATATTTTCAACCCGAGAGTCTCGTGGTTACGTGGTAAGTCCCTACGTGTTACATTGGTCCCATGGGAGGTGTTTGTGCCTCATACGGGGCCGTTTATATGCTGTTTAAGGTTTACACCCTCTAACGACATATTTTTAAGCCTAAGTCTAGTTTTTTACAAATTATCGGCATATTCTCGAAAAGAGTGTCCCGTGACTACGCTGTAAGTTCCGACATGTTACGTTGGTCTCGTGTGAGCTGTTCGTGCCTCTTAAGAGGTCATTTGGGCATTATTTTGGATTTTCACCCTCTAAAATCATGTTTTAAGCCCATGTATAAATTTTATAAATTATCCTCGTATTCTCAACCCGAGAGTCTAGTGGTTACGAGGAAAGTTTCTACGTGTTACGTTGGACCCGTGGGAGGTGTTCGTGCCTCTTATGGGACACTTTAGGCATTATTTTGGGTTTTCAACCTCTAATGGCATATTTTAAGCCTAAGTCTAGTTTTTTACAAATTATCATCGTATTCTCGAAAAGAAAGTCCCGTGACTACGTTGTAAGTTCCTACGTGTTACATTGATCTCGTGTGAGCTGTTCGTGCCTCTTAAGAGGTCGTTTGAGCGTTGTTTTGGATTTTCACCCTTTAAAGTCATGTTTTAAACCTAAGTCTAAATTTTGAAAATTATCCTCGTATTCTCAACTCGAGAGTATAGTGGCTACGAGGCGACCTCATACGTGTTACGTTGGTCACGTGGGAGGTGTTCGTGCCTCTTACGGGGCCGTTCAGGGGCTATTTTGGGTTTTCACCCTCTAACGGCATATTTTTAAGCCTAAGTCTAGGTTTTTACAATTTATCATCGTATTCTCCAAACGAGAGTCCCGTGACTACGCTATATGTTCCAACGTGTTACATTGGTCTCATGTGAGCTGTTCGTTCCTCTTAAGAGGTCGTTGGACATCGTTTTAGATTTTTACCCTCTAAAGTCATGTTTTAAGCCTAAGTCTAAATTTTATAAATTATCCTCGTATTATCAACCCTAGAGTCTAGTGGTTACGAGGAAACTTTCTATGTGTTACGTTGGTCCCGTGGGAGGTGTTCGTGCCTCTTATGGGACACTTTATGCATTGCTTTGGGTATTCTACCTCTAACGGCATATTTTTAATCCTCAAACCAGATTTTTGCAAATTATCCTGTTATTATCAAAACGAGAGTCTCTCGCATGTTACATTGCTCTCGTGTGAGCTGTTCGTGCCCTTAAGGGGTCGATTGGGCATTGTTTTGGATTTTCACCCTCTAAAGTCATGTTTTAAGCCTAAGTCTAAGCTTTGCAAATAATCCTCGTATTATCAATATGATAGTCCCATGACTATGAGGCAAGTCCCTACGTGTTAAGTTGGTCCCGTGGGAGTTGTCTATGCCTCTAACGGGGCCGTTTGGGTGCTGTTTTGGGTTTTCATCCTCTAACGGCATATTTTTAGGCCTATGTATAGATTTTTGCAAATTATCATATTATTCTTCAAATGAGAGTCTCGTGACTATGATATAAGTTCCTACGTGTTACATTGGTCTCGTGTGAGTTGTTCGTGGCCCTTACGGGGTCTTTGGTGGTTGTTTTGTATTTTCACCCTCTAAAATCCTTTTTTAAGTTGAAGTGTAATTTTTGAAAATTATCCTCGTATTCTCAACTAGAGAGTCTCGTGACTATGAGGCAAGTCCCTACGGGTTAAGTTGGTCATGTGGGAGTTGTTTGTGCCTCTTTCGACGCCGTTTAGGGGCTCTTTTGGATTTTAACCCGCTAAGGTCATGTTTTAAGTCTAATTCAAAATTTTGCAAATTATCCTCGTATTCTCAACTCGATAGTCTCTTGGTTACGTGGGAAGTCCCTACGTGTTACGTTGGCCCCGTGGGAGGTGTCCGTGCCTCATACGGGGCCGTTTACATGCTGTTTTGGATTTTAACCCTCTAACTACATATTTTTAAGCTTAAGTCTAAATTTTTGCAAATTATCATCGTATACTCAAAATGAGAGTCTCGTGACTATGCGGAATGTTCCTACATGTTACATTGATCTCGTGTGAGATGTTCATGCCTCTTACGGGGTCGTTTGGGCATTGTTTTGGATTTTCACGCTCTAAAGTCATGTTTTAAGCCTAAGTCTAAATTTTAAAAAGTAACCTCGTATTCTTAACTCGAGAGTCTAGTGGCTATGGGGCGAGTTTATATGTTATATGTTGGTCCCGTGAGAGGTGCTCGTGCACCTAACGGGGCCGTTTAAGAGTTGTTTTAGTTTTTCACCCTCAAATGGCATATTTTAAGCCTAAGTCTAGTTTTTTCCAAATTATCAGCATATTCCCAAAATGAGAGTCCCGCGACTACACTCTAAGTTCCTACGTGTTACATTGGTCTCGTGTGAGCTGTTCGTGCCTCTTAGGAGGTCATTTGGGCGTTCTTTAGGATTTTCACCCTCTAAAGTCATTTTAAGACTATGCCTAAATTTATAAATTACCCTCGTATTCTCAACCCGAGAGTCTAGTGGCTACGCAAAAAGTTTCTACATGTTACGTTGGTCCCATGGGAGGTGTGCGTGCCTCTTGTAGGACACTTTAGGCAATGTTTTTTATTTTCAACCTCTAACGGCATATTTTTAAGCCTAAGTCTAGATTTTTGCAACTTATCCTCATATTCTCAAAACGAGAGTCTCGTGAATACGTTCTAAGTTCCTACATGTTACATTGCTCTCGTGTGAGCTGTTCGTGCCCCTTATGGGGTCGTTTGGGCATTATTTTGGATTTTCACCCTTTAAAGTCACGTTTTACGCCTAAGTCAAAATTTTGTAAATAATCCTCGTATTATCAATCCGAGAGTCCCGTGACTATGAGTGAAGTCTCTACATGTAAGTTGGTCCCGTGGGAGGTGTCTATGCCTCTAACGAGGCCATTTGGGTGCTGTTTTGGGTTTTCACCCTCAAACGAAATATTTTTAGGCCTAAGTCTAGGTTTTTGCAAATTATCATCGTATTCTTGAAATAAGAGTCTCGTGACTACGATGTAAGTTCCTAAATGTTACATTGGTCTCGTGTTAGCTGTTCGTGGATCTTACGGGGTTGTTTCGGCGTTGTTTTTGATTTTCTTCATCTAAAGTCATATTTTAAGCCGAAGTCTAATTTTTGAAAATTATCCTTGTATTCTCAACCTGAGAGTCCCGTGACTATGAGGCAAGTTCCTACGAGTTAAGTTGGTCCCGTGGCAGGTGTTTGTGCCTCTTACGGGGCAGTTTAGGAGCTGTTTTGGATTTTCACCTCTAAAGTCATGTTTTATGTCTAAGTCTAAATTTCAAAAATTATCCTCGTATTCTCAACCCAAGAGTCTCATGGTTATGTGGGAAGTCCCTACGTGTTACGTTGGTCCCGTGGGAGGTGTTCGTGCCTCATACGGGGCCGTTTACGTGTTATTTTGGGTTTTTCACCCTCTAATGGCATATTTTAAGCCCAAGTCTAGTTTTTTACAAATTATAATCGTATTCTTGAAACGAGAGTCCCGTGACTACGCTGTAAGTTCCTACGTGTTACATTGGTCTCGTGTGAGCTGTTCGGGCCTCTTAAGAGGTCGTTTGGGCATTGTTTTGGATTTTCACCTTTTAAAGTCATGTTTTAAGCCTAAGTCTAAATTTTAATAATTATCTTGGTATTCTCAACTCGAGAGTCTAATGGGTACGAGTCGAGTTCATACATGTTACGTTGGTCCCGTGGGAGGTGTTCGTGCCTCATACGGGGCCATTTACGGGCGATTTTGGGTTTTCACCATCTAACGGCATATTTTTATGCCTAAGTCTAGTTTTTTACAAATTATCATCGTATTCTAAAAACGAGAGTCCCATGACTACGCTGTATGTTCCCACATGTTACATTGGTCTCGTGTTAGTTGTTCGTGCCTCTTAAGAGGTCGTTTGGGCGTTGTTTTGGATTGTCACCCTCTAAAGTCATGTTTCAAGCCTAAGTCTAAATTTTATAAATTATCCTTATATTCTCAACCCGAGATTCTGGTGGTTACGAGGAAAGTTTCTATGTGTTAAGTTGTTCCCGTGGGAGGTGTTCGAGCCTTTTAAGGAACACTTTAGGCATTGCTTTGGGTTTTCAACCTCTAACAGCATATTTTTAAGCCTAAGTCCAAATTTTTGCAAATTTTCCTCGTATTCTAAGAACGAGAGTCTCTTGATTATGCTCTAAGTCCCTACATGTTACATTGCTCTCATGTGAGCTGTTCGTGCCCCTCACGGGGTCGATTGGGCGTTGTTTTGGATTTTCACCCTCTAAAGTCTTGTTTTAAGCCTAAGTCTAAATTTTGTAAATAGTCCTTGTATTATGAATCTGAGAGTCCCGCGACTACGAGGCAAGTCCCTACGTGTTAAGTTGGTCCCGTGGGCGGTGTCTAGTGGTGGGAAATGAACGGTTATGGGCGGTTATGGACGGGTCAAAAATGGATACGGATAAATTTGGGCGGGTCAAAAGCGGGTTGGATAGAATAATTTGGACGGGTTTGGTCGGGTCAAATCCGGGTTGGGTCGGGGCAAACCCGGATCGAATCGGGTTGACCTGCTTTTTTTTTTCCTTTTGAAAAAACAATTATTATACCATATACGAATAAATATGGTATAATAATTTTGAAAAAAAATATACAAGAAAGTAGTAAAATAAAAAAAATCTTTAAACTCTTTGGTAATTTGAGTTTTATTTTTGAGAGTTTCCAAAATCATTTTGACCCGCTAATGACCCGCCAACAAACCGTCTTGTTGGATTGCTCAAACCATTTTGACCCACAAACACAATTAATGGGTCCCAAACACATTATTTTGGGTGGGTTATGGACGGTTTCATCCTCAATAGCCCATATTGCTGGGCCTAGCGGTGTCTATGCCTCTAACGGGGACGTTTGGATGCTGTTTTGGGTTTTCACCCTCTAACGGCATATTTTTAGGCTTAAGTCTAGATTTTTGTAAATTATCATCATATTCTCGAAATGAGAGTCTTGTGACTACGATGTAGGTTTCTACGTGTTACATTGGACTTGTGTGAGCTGTTGGTGGCTCTTACGAGGTCATTTGGGCGTTATTTTGGATTTTCACCCTCTAAAGTCATGTTTTAAGTCGAAGTCTAATTTTTGCAAATTATCCTCGTATACTCAACTTGAGAGTTTCGTGACTACGTGGTAAGTCCCTAGTTGTTACGTTGGTCCTGTGGGATGTGTTTGTGCCTCTTACGGGGCCGTTTAGGGGCTGTTTTAGGTTTTCACCCTATATCGGCATCTTTTTAAGCGTAAGTCTAGATTTTGGCAAATTATTATGGTATTATCGAAACAAGAGTCTCGTTAATACATGGTAAGTTCCTACATGTTACATTTATCTCATGTGAGTTGTCCGTGCCCCTTACGGGGTCGTTTGGGGGTTGTTTTGGATTTTCACCCCCTAAAGTCATGTTTTAAGTCTATGCATAAATTTTGCAAACCAACCTCATATTATCAACTTGAGAGTCTCGTGGGTACTTGGGAAGTCCCTACATGTTACATTGGTCCCGTGGGAGGTGTTCGTGCCTCATACGGGGCCGTTTTTGTGTTGTTTTGGGTTTTCACCGACTAACGACATATTTTGTAGCCTAAGTGTAGATTTTTGGAAATTATCATCGTATTCTCGAAAAGAGAGTGTCATGACTACGTAAGTTTATACATGTTACATTGATCTCGTGTGAGTTGTTCGTGCCTCTTATGAGGTCGTTTGAGCGTTGTTTTGGATTTTCACCCTCTAAAGTCATGTTTTAAGCCTAAGTGTAAATTTTAAAAATTATCCTCATATTCTCATCCCGAGAGTCTAGTGAATATGAGGCAAGTTTTTAGGTGTTACGTTGGTCTCGTGGGAGGTGTTCATGCCTCTTACGGGGCCGTTTGGGGGATGTTTTGGGTTTTCACCCTCTAACGGCATATTTTTAAGCATAAGTCTAGATTTTTTATAAATTATCATCATATTCTCGAAACGCGTGACTACAAAGTAAGTTCCTATGTGTTACATTGGTCTCGTGCGAGCTATTCCTGCCTTTTACGGGGTCATTTGGGTGTTATTTTGGATTTTCACCATCTAAATTCATGTTTTAAGCCTAAGTCTAATTTTTGCCAATTATCCTCGTATTCTCAATCCGAGAGTCCCGTGACTACGTGGCAAGTCGCTACGTGTTACGTTGGTCCCGTGGGTGGTGTACGTGCCTCTTACGGGACCGTTTAGGGGTTGTTTTGGGTTTTCACGCTCTAATGGCATATTTTTAAGCCTAAGTCTAGATTTTTGCAAATTATCATCGTATTCTCAAAACGATAGTCTCGTGACTACGGTGTAAGTTCCTACGGGTTACATTAGTCTAGTGTGAGTTTTTCGTTCCTTTTAAGAGGTTGTTTGGGCGCCGTTTTGGATTTTCACCCTCTAGAGTCATGTTTTAAGCATAAGTCTAAATCTTGTAAAATATCCTTGTATTCTCCACCCGAGAGTTCCATGACTACGAGGCAAGTCCCTACGCGTTACGTTGGTCCCGTGGGAGGTGTTCGTGCCTCTCACAGGGCCGTTTAGGGGTAGTTTTAGGTTTTCACCGTCTAAAGGCATATTTCTAATCCTAAGTCTAGATTTCGCAAATTATCATTGTATTCTCGAAACGAGAGTCTCGTGACTACACTCTAAGTTCCTACATGTTACATTGGTCTCGTGTGAGTTGTTCGTTTCTCTTAAGAGGTCGTTTGGGTGTTCACTTGGATTTTCACCCTCTAAAGTCATGTTTTAAACCTAAGTCCAAATTTTATAAACTATCCTCGTATTCTTAACCCAAGAGTCTAGTGGCTACGAGGAAAGTGTCTACATGTTACATTGGTCTCATGGGAGGTGTTCATACCTCTTACGGGACGCTTTAGGCATTATTTTGGGTTTTCACCCTCTAACGGCATATTTTCAAGCCTAAGTCTAGATTTTTGGAAATTATCATCGTATTCTTGAAACGAGAGTCTCGTGATTACGCTGTAAGGTCCTATGTGTTACATTGGTCTCGTGTGAGCTGTTTGTGCCTCTTACGGGGTCGTTTGGGCGTTGTTTTGGATTTTGACCCTCTGAAGTCATGTTCTAAGACTAAGTTTAAATTTTGCAAATTATCCTCGTATTCTCAACCCGAGAGTCCCATGACTACGAGGCAAGTCCCTACATGTTAAGTTGGTCCTGTGGGAGCTGTCTATGCCTCTTACGGGACCGTTTAGTGATTTCACCCTCTAAGGGCATATTTTTAAGCGTAAGTCTAGATATTTGAAAATTATCATCGTATTCTCAAAATCAGAGTCTCGTGACTACGTTGTAAGTTCCTACGTGTTTCATTGGTCACGTGTGAGTTGTTCATGCCTCTTACGAGGTCGTTTGGGTGTTGTTTTGAATTTTCACACTTTAAAGTCATGTTTTAAGTCTAAGTCTATTTTTTTGGAAATTATCCTCGTATTCTTAACTCAAGAGTCCCATGACTACGTGGTAAGTACCTACGTGTTACGTTGGTTCCATGGGAGGTGTTCGTACCTCTTACGAGGCCATTTAGGGGATGTTTTGGGTTTTCACCCTGTAAGGGAATATTTTTAAGCGTAAGTCTAGATTTTTTCAAATTATAAACGTATTCTCAAAATGAGAGTCTCGTGACTACGATCTAAGTTCCTACGTGTTACATTGGTCTCGTGTGAGCTGTTCATGGTTCTTAAGAGGTCATTTGGGCATTATTTTGGATTTTCATCCTCTAAAGTCATGTTTTATGTCTAAGTTTAAATTTTGCAAATCATCCTCGTTTTCTTAACCCGAGAGTCTCGTGGTTATGTGGGAAGTCCCTACGAGTTATGTTGGCCCCTTTGGAGGTGTTCACGCCTCATACGGGGTCCTTTATATGCTGTTTTGGGTTTTCATCCTCTAACGACATATGTTTAAGCCTAAGTCTAGATTTTTGCAAATTATCATCGTATTCTCGAAACGAGAGTATCGTGACTATGCGGTAAGTTCCTACGTGTTACATTGATTTCGTGTAAGCTGTCCGTGCCTCTTACGAGGCCGTTTGGGTGTTGTTTTGGATTTTCACCCTCTAAAGTCATGTTTTAAGCCTAAGTCTAAATTTTAAAAACTATCCTCATATTCTCAACCCAAGAGTCTAGTGGCTATGAGGCAAGTTTTTACGTGTCATTTTGGTCTCATGGGAGGTGTTCGTACCTCTTACAGGGCCGTTTAGGGGTTGTTTTGGGTTTTCACCATCTAACGGCATATTTTTAAGCCTAAGTCTAGATTTTTGAAAATTATCATTGTATTCTCAAAACGAGAGTCTCGTGACTATGTTCTAAGTTCGTACATGTTACATTGCTCTTGTGTGAGCTGTTCGTACCCCTTATGGGGTCGTTTGGGCGCTGTTTTGGATTTCCACCCTCTAAAGTCATGTTTTATGCTTAAGTCAAAATTTTGTAAATAATCCTTCCGGTGACTATGAGGGAAGTTCCTACGTGTTATGTTGGTCATGTGGGAGGTGTCTATGCCTCTAACGAGGCCGTTTGGGTGCTGTTTAGGGTCTTCATCCTCTAACGGCATATTTTTAGGACTAAGTCTAGATTTTGGCTAATTATCATCGTATTCTTCACATGAGAGTCTCATGACTACGATGTAAGTTCCTACATGTTACATTCGTCTCGTGTGAGTTGCTCATGGCTCTTACGGGGTCGTTTGGGCGTTGTTTTGGATTTTCACCCTCTAAAGTCATGTCTTAACCTGAACTCTAATTTTTGCAAATTATCCTCAGATTCTCAACCTGAGAGTCCCGTGACTATGATGCAAGTGCCTACGGGTTAAGTTGGTCCCAATGGATGTGTTTGTCCCTCTTATGGTGCCGTTTAGAGGTTGTTTTTTATTTTCACCCTCTAAAGTCATGTTTTAATTCTAAGTCTAAATTTTGTAAATTATCCTCGTATTCCCCGTCTAAGAGTCTTGTGGTTATGTGGGAAGTCCCTACGTGTTACGTTGGTCCTGTGGGAGGTGTTCGTGCCTCATACGGGGCCGTTTACATGTTGTTTTGGGTTTTCACCCTCTAACGACATATTTATTAGCCTAAGTCTTATTTTTTGAAAATTATCATCGTATTGCCAAAACGAGAGTCTCGTGACTACGTCGAAAGTTCCTACATGTTACATTGAACTCGTGTAAGCTGTTCATACCTCTTACGGGGTCTTTTGGGCATTGCTTTGGATTTTCATGCTCTAAAGTCAGATTTTAAGCCTAAGTCTAAATTTTAAAAAATATCCTCGTATTCTCAACCCGAGAGTCTAGTGGATACGAGGCGAGTTTATACGTGTTACGTTGGTACTATGGGAGGTGCACGTGCCTCTAACGGGTCCATTTAGAGGCTATTTTATTTTTTTCACCCTCTAATTTCATATTTTAAGCCAAAGTCTAGTTTTTTACAAATTATCATCGTATTCTCGAAACGAGAGTCATGTGACTACACTATAAGTTCCTATGTGTTACATTAGTCTCGTGTGAGCTGTTCGTGCCTCTTAAGAGGTCTTTTGGGCATTATTTTAGATTTTCACCCTCTAAAGTCATGTTTTAAGCCTAAGTCTAAAATTTATGAATTATCCTCGTATTCTCAACCCGAGAGTCTAGTGGTTACGAGGAAAGTTTCAACGTGTTATGTTGGTCCCGTGGGAGGTGTTCGTGCTTCTTACGGGACACTTTAGCAATGTTTTTGGTTTTCAACCTCTAACGGAATATTTTTAAGCCGAAGTCTAGATTTTTACAAATTATCCTCGTATTCTCAAAACGAGAGTCTCGTGACAACGTTCTAAGTTCCTACATGTTACATTGCTCTCGCGTGAGTAGTTCGTGCCACTTACGAGGTCATTTGGGAATTATTTTGGATTTTCACCCTCTAAAGTCATGTTTTACGCATAAGTCTAAATTTTGTAATTAATCCTCGTATTATCAAGTCCCTACGTGTTAAGTTATTCCCGTGGGAGGTGTCTATGCCTCTAACGGGGCCGTTTGGGTGCTATTTTGGGTTTTCACTCTCTAATGGCATATTTTTAGGTTTAAGTCTAGATTTTTGCAAATTATCATCATATTCTCAAAACGAGAGTCTCGTGACTACGATGTAAGTTCCTACATGTTACATTGGTCTCGTGTGAGCTGTTCGTGGCTCTTATGGGGTCATTTGGGCGTTGTTTTGGATTTTCACCCTCTAAAGTAATGTTTAAGTCAAAGTCTAATTTATGCAAATTATCTCGTATTCTCAACCTGAGAGTTTCGTGACTACGTGGTAAGTCCCTACGTGTTATGTTGGTCCCATGGGATGTGTTCGTGCCTCTTACGGGGCCATTTAGTGGCTGTTTTGGGTTTTCACCCTCTATCGGCATATTTTTAAGCGTAAGTCTAGATTTTTGCAAATTATATGGTATTCTTGAAACTAGATTCTCGTGAATACGTGGTAAGTTCCTACGTGTTACATTGATCTCGTGTGAGCCGTTCGTGCCTCTTATAGGGTCGTTTAGGCGTTGTTTTGGATTTTCACCCTCTAAAGTCATGTTTTAAGTCTAAGTTTAAATTTTACAAATCATCCTCGTATTCTAAACCAGAGAGTCTCGTGGGTACGTGGGAAGTATCTACATGTTACGTTGGTCCCGTGGGTGGTGTTCGTGGCTCATACGGGGCTATTTACGTGTTGTTTTGGGTTTTCACCCGCTAATGACATATTTTTTAGCCTAAGTCTAGATTTTTGCAAATTAGCATTGTATTCTCGAAACGAGAGTCTCGTGACAATGTAGTAAGTTCCTACGTGTTACATTGATCTCATGTGAGCAGTCCATGCCTCTTACGAGGTCGTTTGGGCGTTGTTTTGGATTTGCATCCTCTAAAGTCATGTTTTAAGCCTAAGTATAAATTTTAAAAATTATCTTCATATTCTCAACCCAAGAGTCTAGTGGATATGAGGTAACTTTTTACGTGTTACGTTGGTCTCGTGGGAGGTGTTCGTGCCTCTTACGGGGTCGTTTGGGGGATATTTTTGGTTTTCACCCTCTAACGGCATATGTTTAATCCTAAGTATAGTTTTTTACAAATCATCATCGTATTCTCGAAACACGTGACTACGAAGTAAGTTCCTACGTGTTGCATTGGTCTCGTGTGAGCTGTTCGTGCCTCTTACGGGGTCGTTTGTGTGTTATTTTGGATTTTCACCATCTAAAGTCATGTTTTAAGCCTAAGTCTAATTTTTTCCAATTATCCTCGTATTCTCAATCTGAGAGTCCCGTGACTACGTGGTAAGTCCCTACGTGTTATGTTGGTCCGGTGGGTGGTGTCCGTGCCTCTTACGGGACCGTTTAGGGGCAGTTTTGGGTTTTCACTCTCTAATGGCATATTTTTAAGCCTAAGTTTAGATTTCTTAAAATTATCATCGTATTCTCAAAACGATAGTCTCGTGACTACGTTGTAAGTTCCTACATCTTACATTGGTCTCGTGTGAGTTGTTCGTTCCATTTAAGAGGTCGTTTGGGGTTTGTTTTGGATTTTCACCCCCTAAAGTCATGTTTTAAGCATATGTCCAAATCTTGTAAAAATATCTTTGTATTATCCACCCGAGAGTTCCATGACTACAAGGCAAGTCCCTACTTGTTACGTTGGTCCCGTAGGAGGTGTTCGAGCCTCTTATAGGGCCGTTTAGGGGTAGTTTTGGGTTTTCACCCTCTAAAGGCATATTTCTAAGCCTAAGTCTAGATTTTTGCAAACTATCATTATATTCTCGAAACGATAGTCTCGTTACTACGCTCTAAGTTCCTACATGTTACATTGTTCTCGTGTGAGCTGTTCGTTCCTCTTAAGAGGTCGTTTGGGTGTTCTTTTGGATTTTCACCCTCTAAAGTCATGTTTTAAACCTAAGTATAAATTTCATAAATTATCCTCATATTCTCCACCCGAGAGTCTAGTGTCGACGAGGAAATTTTCTACATGTTACATTGGTCCCGTGGGAGGTGTTCGTACCTCTTACGGGACACTTTAGGCAGGGTTTCCACCCTCTAACGGCATACTTTTAAGCCTAAGTCTAGATTTTTTGGAAATTATCATCATATTCTTGAAATGAGAGTCTCATGATTACACGCTAAGGTCCTACGTGTTACATTGGTCTCGTTTGTGCTTTTCGTTCCTCTTATAGGGTCATTTGGGCATTGTTTTGGATTTTCACCTTCTGAAGTCATTTTTAAGCCTAAGTCTAAATTTTTCAAATTATCCTCGTATTCTCAACCCGAGAGTCCCATGACTATGAGGCAAGTCCCTACGTGTTAAGTTGGTCATGTGGGAGGTGTATATGCCTCTTACGGGGCCGTTTAGGGATTTCACCGTTTAACACCTTATTTTTAAGCCTAAGTCTAGATTTTTGAAAATTATCATCGTATTCTCAAAACGAGAGTCTCGTGACTACGATGTAAGTTCCTACGTGTTATATTGGTCTCGTGTGAGTTGTTCATGCCTCTTACGGGGTCGTTTGGGCGTTATTCTCAAAACGAGAGTCTCGTGACTACAATTATCCTCGTATTCTCAATCTGAGAGTCTCGTGACTACGTGGTAAGTACCTAAGTGTTACGTTGGTTCCATGGGAGATGTTCGTGCCTCTTAAGAGGCCACTTAGGGGATGTTTTCGGTTTTCACCCTCTAAGGGCATATTTTTAAGCATAAGTCTAGATTATTTAAAATTATCATCGTATTCTCGAAATGAGTGTCTTGTGACTACGATATAAGTTCCTACGTGTTAAATTGGTCTCGTGTGAGCGGTTCGTGGCTCTTACGGGGTCATTTGGGAGTTGTTTAGGATTCTTACCCTCTAAAGTCATGTTTTAAGCCGAATTCAAATTTTTGCAAATTATCCTTGTATTCTCGACCCGAGAGTCTAATGGCTACGTGGTAAGTCCCTACGTGTTACATTTATCCCGTGGTATGGGTCCGTGCCTCTCACGGGGCTATTTTGTGTTTTCACCCTCTAACGGCATATTTTTAAGCGTAAGTATTGATTTTTGCAAATTATTCTCATATTCTAGAAATT
The DNA here is from genome assembly GCA_949130495.1 of Sambucus nigra. Taxonomy (NCBI): domain Eukaryota; kingdom Viridiplantae; phylum Streptophyta; class Magnoliopsida; order Dipsacales; family Adoxaceae; genus Sambucus; species Sambucus nigra. The sequence goes on along the minus strand of OX422208.1, from coordinate 451,744,194 downwards.
AGAGTCTTGTGAATACGCGGTAAGTTCCTACGTGTTACATTGATCTCGGGTGAGCTGTTCGAGACTCTTACGGGGTCATTTGGGCGTTGTTTTGGATTTTCACCCTCTAAAGTCATGTTTTAAGCATAAGTCTAAATCTTGTCAAATATCCTTGTATTCTCCCCCCGAGAGTTCCATGACTACAAGGCAAGTCCCTACGTGTTATGTTGGTCCCGTTGGAGGTGTTCGTACCACTTACAGGGCCGTTTAAGGGTAGTTTGGGGTTTTCACCCTCTAAAGGCATATTTCTAAGACTAAGTCTTGATTTTTGCAAACTATCATTATATTCTCGAAACGATAGTCTCGTGACTATGCTCTAAGTTCCTACATATTACATTGGTCAGGGGTGGGCTGTTCGTTCCTCTTAAGAGGTTGTTTGGGTGTTCTTTTGGATTTTTACCCTCTAAAGTCATGTTTTAAACCTAAGTATAAATTTTATAAATTATCCTCGTATTCTCAACCCGAGAGTCTAGTGGCAACGAGGAAAGTTTCTACATGTTACATTTGTCCCGTGGGAGGTGTTCGTACCTCTTACGGGACACTTTAGGCATTATTTTAGGTTTTCACCCTCTAACGACATATTTTTAAGCCTAAGTCTAGATTTTTTGAAATTATCATCGTATTCTTGAAATGAGAGTCTCATGATTACACTATAAGGTCCTATGTGTTACATTGGTCTCGTGTGAGCTTTTCGTGCCTCTTACGGGGTCGTTGGGGCATTGTTTTGGATTTTCACCCTCTGAAGTCATGTTTTAAGCCTAAGTCTAAATTTTGCAAATTATCCTCGTATTATCAACCTGAGAGTCCCATGACTACGAGGCAAGTCCCTACGTGTTAAGTTGGTCCTGTGTGAGGTGTTTATGCCTTTTACGGGGACGTTTAGGGATTTCACCCTATAACGCCTTATTTTTAAGCCTAAGTCTAGATTTTTGGAAATTATCATCGTATTCTTAAAACGAGAGTCTCGTGACTATGATGTATGTTCCTACGTGTTACATTGATCTCGTGTGAGCTGTTCATGCCTCTTACGGGGTCGTTTGGGCGTTATTTTGAATTTTCACACTTTAAAGTGATGTTTTAAGTCTAAGTCTATTTTTTACAAATTACCATCGTATTCTTAATCCGAGAGTCCCGTGACTACGTGGTAAGTACCTACATGTTACGTTGGTCCCATGGGATGTGTCTATGCCTCTTACGAGGCCATTTAGGGGATGTTTTGGGTTTTCACCCTCTACGGGTAAATTTTTAAGCGTAAGTATAGATTTTTTTAAATTATCATTGTATTCTCAAAATGAGAGTCTCGTGACTATGATATAAGTTCCTACGTGTTACATTGGTCTCGTGAGAGCAGTTTTTGGCTCTTACGGGGTCATTTGGGCGTTGTTTTGGATTTTCACCCTCTAAAGTCATGTTTTAAGCCGAATTCAAATTTTTGCAAATTATCCTTGTTTTCTCAACCCGAGAGTCTAATGGCTACGTGGTAAGTCCCTACGTGTTACAATGGTCCCGCGGTATGTGTCCGTGCCTCTTACAGGGCCGTTTAGGGGTTGTTTTGTGTTTTCACCCTCTAACGGCATATTTTTAAGCGTAAGTATAGATTTTTGCAAATTATTCTCATATTCTAGAAATGAAAGTCTCGTGAATACATGGTAAGTTCCTACGTGTTACATTGATCTCGTGTGAGCTGTTGGAGCCTCTTACGGGGTCATTTGGGCATTGTTTTGGATTTTCACCCTCTAAAGTCATGTTTTAAGCATAAGTCTAAATCTTGTAAATATCCTTGTATTCTACACCCTAGAGGTCCATGACTACAAGGCAAGTTCCTATGTGTTACGTTGGTCCTGTGGGAGGTGTTCGTGCCTCTTACAGGGCCGTTCAGGGGTAGTTTTAGGTTTTCACCCTCTAAGGCATATTTCTAAGCCTAAGTCTAGATTTTTGCAAATTATCATTATATTCTAGATACGAGAGTCTCGTGACTACGCTCTAAGTTCCTACATTTTACATTGGTCTGGTGTGGGCTGTTCGTTCCTCTTAAGAGGTCGTTTGGGTGTTCTTTTGGATTTTCACCCTCTAAAGTCATGTTTTAAACCTAAGTATAAATTTTATAAATTATCCTCGTATTCTCAACCCGAGAGTCTAGTGTCAATGAGGAAAGTTTCTACAAGTTACATTGGTCCCATGGGAGGCGTTAGTACCTCTTACGGGAAACTTTAGGCATTATTTTGGGTTTCCACCCTCTAACGGCATATTTTTAAGCCTATGTCTAGATTTTTTGGAAATTATCGTCATATTTTTTAAACGAGAGTCTCATGATTACGCGGCAAGGTCCTACGTGTTACATTGGTCTCGTTTGTGCTTTTCGTGCCTCTTACGGGGTCATTTGGGCGTTGTTTTCAATTTTCACCTTCTGAAGTCATGTTTTAAGCCTAAGTCTAAATTTTGCAAATTATCCTCGTAGTCTCAACCCAAGAGTCCCATGACTACGAGGCAAGTCCCTACGTGTTAAGTTGGTCATGTGGGAGGTGTCTAGGCCTCTTTCGGGGCCGTTTAAGGATTTCACCCTCTAACGCCTTATTTTTAAGCCTAAGTCTAGATTTTTGAAAATTATCATCGTATTCTCAAAACGAGAGTCTCGTGTCTACGATGTAAGTTCCTACGTGTTACATTGGTCTTATGTGAGTTGTTCATGCCTCTTATGGGGTCGTTTGAGCGTTGTTTTGAATTTTCACACTTTAAAGTCATGTTGTAAGTCTAAGCCTATTTTTTGCAAATTACCCTCGTATTCTTAACCTGAGAGTCCCATGACTATGTGATAAGTACCTACGTGTTACGTTGGTCCCATGGGAGGTGTTCGTGCCTCTTACGAGGCCATTTAGGGGATGTTTTGGGTTTTCACCCTCTAAGGGCATATTTTTAAGCGTAAGTCTAGATTTTTTAAAATTATCATCGTATTCTCAAAATGAGAGTCTCATGACTACGATGTAAGTTCCTACGTGTTACATTGGTCTCGTGTGAGCGGTTCTTGGCTCTTACAGGGTCATTTGGGCGTTGTTTTGGATTTTCACCCTCTAAAGTCATGTTGTAAGCCGAATTCAATTTTTTTACAAATTATCCTTGTATTCTCAACCCGAGAGTATAATGGCTATGTGGTAAGTCCCTACGTGTTACGTTGGTCCCGTCTTATGGGTCCGTGCCTCTTACGGGGCCGTTTAGGGGCTCTTTTGTGTTTTCACCCTCTAACGGCATATTTGTAAGCGTAAGTATAGATTTTTACAAATTATTCTCATATTCTAGAAATGGGAGTCTCATGAATACGCGGTAATTTCCTACGTGTTACATTGATCTCGCGTGAGCTGTTTGTGCCTCTTACGGGGTCGTTTGGGCATTGTTTTGGATTTTCACCCTCTAAAGTCATGTTTTATCTCTAAGTTTAAATTTTACTAATCATCCTCGTATATCTAACCCGAGAGTCTCGTGGTTATGTGGGATGTCTCTATGAGTTACGTTGGTCCCGTGGGAGGTGTTGATGCCTTATACGGGGCCGTTTATGTGCTGTTTTGGGTTTTCACCCTCTTACGACATATTTTTAAGCCTAAGTCTAGATTTCTTCAAATTATCATCGAATTCTCGAAACGAGAGTTTCGTGACTATGAGGTAAGTTCCTACGTGTTACATTGATCTCGTGTGAGTTGTTCGTGCCTCTTACGAGGTCGTTTGGACGTTATTTTGGATTTTCACCCTCTAAAGTCATGTTTTAAGCCTAAGTCTAAATTTTAAAAACTATCCTCATATTCTCAACCTGAGAGTGTATCTATGAGGCAAGTTTTAACGTGTCATGTTGGTCTCATGGGAGGTGTTCGTGCCTCTTACATGGCTGTTTAGGGGTTATTTTGGGTTTTCACCCTCTAATGGCATATTTTTAAGCCTATGTCTATATTTTTGCAAATTATCATTGTATTCTCAAACCGAGAGTCTCGTGACTACGTGATAAGTTCCTACGTGCTACATTGATCTCCTGTGAGTTGTTCGTGCCTCTTATGGGGTCGTTTGGGCGTTGTTTTGGATTTTCACCCTCTGAATTCATGTTTTAAGACAAATTCTAATTTTTTTAAATTATCCTCGTATTCTCAACCCGAGAGTCTAGTGGTTATGATGCAAGTTTATACGTGTTACGTTGGTCCCGTGGGTGGTGTCGTGGGAAGGCATGTATTTATAGTGATGGGAGTCCAAGAGATAGAATGATGTGAGGAAACAAAATCCATCTCTTTTTAGTGGTCATTGACCAACAAATTGTGTAATACACTGACCAAGTTGCCAATCATGTATGGTTGTTGTCGACCAAGAAATAAATATGACCGACCAAGAATAAAATACAGCCGACCAATAATTGATTCAATACATTCCGCCGACCAAGTAAATATCATCAGGAAGCTTTTGTTTTATCTAACACTTGTCACCGACCAAGAAGCATAAGATCTCTGACCAAGAAGTTGATGATCGTCGACCTGTTTAGTTGGTGACAATCAACAAAAGCTGGTCTTGAGCGGACCAAGTTAGGGTGATGCCAACTAGTAGTCCTTGTCGCTGACTTTGGTGAGTTCGTAGTTGTAATATGTTGGTTTTCAACTAAGAAACAGGGATACAGATATAGTGTCGATGAATAAAACGAAACCTCTGACCAAGAAATAGGGTTTACTGACTAAGAAAATATGTGAAAGAATAGAAATGTGTCGGGCATGGTTGCCGACCAATAAAAACATCTCCAACCAATAATTAGGACGTCAGGAACCTCCCTTGATGTAAATACTCACCAACTGCGCAAAATTTATATGGTCGACTAATAACTGATGTCGCTGATCACCATACTCCTATAACGTTTAATTATGATCTCCAACAGGTGATTTAGAAACTAATTTGGTGTCGTAACCATGCTGGTCAGACAAATAATTAGGGAAAATCAATCGCTAATATGTAACCAACTTATGTTAGATATTATCGATCTGCAGTGAAATCAGTTTCAAGCATTGCCGACCAGCGTTGGATATTGCAGATCTGTGATAGGTTCCATCGATTTTTCAAGAAGAAACGTGTATAAGACATTTGGGTTTTGAATCAGGGTATGAAATCTGATATTTTTGGAAGTTCAACTCTTCTGGTAGCACTGGTCCAATCTTTACGGATATTACTTCTAGCGTCCCATATGAAAAACACCCATCACCGCTTAGGTCTAAAATGGGTAAACTGTGATGGTTTTACTATCTGATTCGACAAATATTAGAGAATTAAACTTCGTTTTTATTCACATGCCTCCCTTGAAAATTAAGTCCAGGTTGGTATTCATCAAATTGATTTAACCCATGTTGAGAGAAGACTTGATAAACCCAAACGTTTGGATTTATGAACCGATTCATCTCCCCCCTTTTTGTGATGATGGCCTTAGATCAAATTAGATCTACACAAGGAAAATATATATGCTTAAACAAAAAATATTCATGATGAGAGAAATTATTTGATGTGTATCTCCAGTCAATCAATATGGTCAGAATATCTCATGTGTATCTGTATATAACCGTGTTTGCATAAAATTTCATAAAACTTGTGATTATGAAATTGACTATTGCACAAATTTGTGAATAAAAATTGATTCAACAGTCTATGAATATAAAATCAGAATTGAATCGAACGATGCATATATAACTTATAATCGATTATGAGTAGAGATAAAAAAAACATAGCCTGTGATGATGATAGTCATCTCTTCGAATAATAAGTAAACAGTTTTGTGTCTCTTCCCATAGACGGCGCCAATATGTTGAAGACTAAAAAATGGCATATATGTCATTTTTGTGCGTCAACAAAAGATAAAGTAATGAATATGAAGATGAAAGTAAGTAGTCGCATCAAACATATAAGAGACATGATTTTTAATGTGTTTCGGTTATGAATAAAGCCTACATCCACTGATATTTTATTCCCAGGGATTTACAATAACACAATATGATGTAGAGAAAGAAGTGTGTATATAATTGCTTAGTTTGGATTATTCAGCTTGTCCCTTTGGCGAAGGGAAGGCATGTATTTATAGTGACTGGAGTCCAAGAGATGGAATATCTTTATATATTCAGACATTTACATCGATGTATAATGAATATGACTGTTTGTCTTCTAGGGTGGTTGGTCTTCCTTGAGTCTGTTGGTGTGCCGACCAACTCTCTTCGGGTGCTGACCAACTCTCCTCGGGTGCCGACCAAGTATAAATATTTCCACATAGGATGACATGTGTCCATTTCTTATTAGTCCACGAAGTTGGAGAAGTTTTGCGTCAACACTTGCCTTTAGCCATTTTCTTTTCTAGATTAGCAGATAATAACTTCAATTCTTTAATTAGAATAAAATAAGCATATTGCTCTTCAGAATCAAATATGGAAGGCACATTAGGAAGATTTAATTTATCATAGTTAGGTAGATTAGTACCTCTGGATGAAAGGTTATATATAATGTTAGTGTAGGCATTTTAATATCCATAAATGAATGCCTTGCTTCGAGTTCTGCATTTTCCTAACGGAACACTGTCTCTCCACTCTATTTAGTTGAATATGAAAATGAATTGTGTTAGGATAGCAAGGACATCTCAGAAACTTGCTTGTAGAGAGATCCCCAACACCAATTTCTCCACTCCAATCAACTCATAGAATAGTTTGTTTTACTGTGTCACATCACCTGTTTATCAAAGGTCATTTCATATATCCATAATCTCAAATGATACTTACCAGGACTGTAGCCAGCTAAGCTTTCCACAAGAGAGACCATAATGTCTTTCTCCAACCATGAGGAATTTAATTTCTTCGTAGAAGCGGTTTAAGATGTAGAATATCAAAATTATGTGACTTTTCATATTACTTAATTGTCCTCACATCAACACTTCTCGCGTAAAACTGATACTGAGGCTAAGATTCTTCATCATCTTCATCGTACTCATCTTCACTAGAGTAAACTTTAACAGTCAACACACGGAACCGATACTTAACGTTGTTAGCAATAAATAAAATTTAGATTCTATCATGCACTCTTCCATATAATTTTCATAATTGGTAATATACTTTGACACAAATGGGATATCTTATTTGTGATAAAAGTTTCAATATATGATCTGCGTGAACCACTACCATGAGGGGGTTTTAAAGAAATCTTTCTTTTATGACTTGTAACAACCATTACATTATCCCATGTCCAAGATGATGTAAGACATGGAAACTAAAATTTGATTGGAGGTAGAGACTAATTAGGGTGCTCTTAAAGTCTTTGTTTGTATGAGATAAATTATAATTCGTTTATGCTATGTACAAGATTGTATGTATATTACTCAACCATCTGAACACCAGTATGAAAAGCATCATTTTACTAAGACCCGAAATGAATCAAAGAGTAGAAAAGCCCCGATTTTGCACCACTAGTAAGGAGTTATTCAAGCGTGACTTATTTGACGATGTGCGGTGTCATGGTATTCCTCTTGCTTGCAAAGAAATCATCACTCACCGTGAAATGGTTTAGGTATTGATGTGCAAGATCGGTTTTGAGTAAAAGAAATTTTATTTATATGGTCCCTATTTTTTTTTTTTCAATACTTAGGCTTAAAAACATGTTGTTAGAGGGTGAAAACCCAAAGCAGCCCCCAAATGGCCCCTTAAGAGGTACGACCACCTCGTATGGGACCAGTGTATCTCATATGAACTGAACAGTGTATCTCATACAACGATAATTTAAAATATCTAGACTTAAGATTAAAAACATACCGTTAGGTAGTGAAAACCCAAACCATCACCCAAACGGTCCCGTAAGAGCCATTAACACCTCGCACGAGACCAATCACGAACTGACAGAGTAGTCACGGGACTCGGGGTTTGAGAATACGTCGATAATTTGAAAATATCCAAACTTAAGCTTAAAAACATGTCATTTGAGAGTGAAAACCCAAATTATCCCCCAAACGGCCTCATAAAAGGTACGGACACCTCGTACGAGATCAATGTAACTAGTATAAACTGACCACGTAGTAACGGGACTCCCGTTTTGAGAATACAATGATAATTTGAAATTATCCAGACCTAGGCTTAAAACATGCTATTAGGTAGTGAAAACCCAAATCAACCCCCAAATGGTCTAGTAAGATGCACTTACACCTCACACGGGACTAATATAACTCGCAAGAATTGACAGAGTAGTCACGAGGCTCCTGGTTTGAACATATGATGACAATTTGAATATATCTAGAATTAGGCTTAAAAGCACACCATTAGAGAGTGAAAATCCAAACCATCCCCCAAAAGGTCCCGTAAGAGGCACTAACACCCCTCACGGGACCAATGTAACTCGCCGAAATTGACAGAGTAGTCACGGGACTCCTAATTTGAGAATATGATGATAATTTGAAAATATCTAGACTTAGGCTTAAAAACATGTCGTTAGGAGTGAAAACCCAAACCAACCCCCAAACGGCCATGTAAGAGGCACAAACACCTTGCATGAGACCAATGTAATTCATAGGAACTAAACGTGTTTTGAGAATACGACCATAATTTGCAAAACTATATATTAGACCTAAAAACATACCGTTAGGTAGTGAAAACCCAAACCATCCCCTAAACGGCACCGTAAGAGGCACTAAAACCTTGCAGGGAACTAATGTAACTTGTAGAAACTGACACAGTAGTCATGGGACTCCTAGTTTGAGAATACAATGATAATTTGAAAATATCTAGACTTAGGCTTAAAAACATGCCGTCAGGTAGTGAAAACCCAAAAAAGCCCCTAAATGGTTCGGCAAGAGATACTAGCACCTCGCATAGGACCAATGCTACTCGCAAGAATTGATAAAGTAGTCTCATGGGTAGGGGTGCACATGGTTCGGTTTGGTTCAATTTTGATACTAACCGGAGAACCGAACTGGGATGGATGGGACGGTTCCAGAATTTTAGAACCGAAACCGAACCGACATTTTTATAGAACCGAATGAAACTGAACCAACGGTTCCTGAATTGTTCAGATTGGTTTTCAGTCCCAAATTCATATTTCAAATTTAGTGAAATCTTAATATTAGTGTATTTCAAAAATAATGTTTTTAGGGTCAAAATTAATTTTGATCCCCAATAATATGAGTTAGAAACTCAAGTAATCCTAAAAATATAAATTACAAGTGTTATATACATATATATTTATTTATTTTATAAAATATATCGTATCGGTTTAGATCGGTTTGGGTAGCGGATCGGTTCAGGTTGGATTTAAAGTGTAATCGAGAATCAAACTGAAAATATTAGTTTAATTTATTTGGAACCGGAACCGGACCAATAGTCTAAAAAATCGAACCAACCTAACCCAATATAACTGGTTTAGTTCGGTTTATCAGTTTTCCCTATTCCATTGTTCACCCATACCAACCCCCAAACAATCTCGAAAGAGGCACCAACAGCTCGCACGAGACCAATGCGACCCGTAGAATTGAACGCGTAGTCACGAGACTCCTGTTTTCAGAACAGGACGATAATTTGCAAAACTCTAGATTAAGCTTAAAAACATACCGTTAGAGGTGAAGCCCCAAAACAAGCCCCAAATGCCCCTGTAAAAGGTACGAACACCTCTCACAGGACCAATATAACTCTTAGGAAATGACCTCATAGTAACAGTACTCCCAATTTGAGAATACAACGGTATTTTGAAAATATCTAGACTTGTGCTTAAAAACATGACGTTAGAGGGTGAAAATCCAAAACAACCCCCAAACGGCCTCGTAAGAGGCACGAACATATCACACAGAACCAATGTGACTTGTAGAAATTGAACGCGTAATTACGGGGCTCCCGATTTGAGAATATGAAGATAATTTGAAAATATCTATATGAGGCTTAAGAACATGTCGTTAGGTTTGATAATTTTTTCAAATTACTAATATCATATCTTTTTTGTATCCAATATTTTGGAGGATAATACTTTATCGTTTCCTTTTATCCATATGGAACAAACTAAGAAGTCAATGGTTTACAATAAGGAGATCTTTATTTATTGTCATCGATATTTCAGATTTTTTTATGTGTTATGACCGTGCGGGATTTTGTAATTTTATTGTTAACTTTTATGGTTGTGCGGGTTTTTGTAATTTTACTGTTATATTTTATTGTCGTGCGGGTTTTACATTACGCAGGTTTTATATTAATAGGTTTTAAAATGTCCAAAAAAGAAAGGAAACTCTGCCCAATTTTTTTGTCTGCGAACTATTAGGACATGTAATATTATGAAGTTTGTATGTACATTAGTTTTTCAACAACGTGCGGGATTCGCAATTTGTTAATTTTGTTGCTTCTTGTGCAAACAATAAATATTTTTCCTACTAGATTTGGAATTTGTTAGCTTTCCTAATTTGTTTTAAAATATTTTTTTATTAACTGAAAAGTCTAGCACGATTTAAAACCGTGCCAAAAAGCATGTGAGATTCAATATTTGGCACGGTTTAAAAGCGTGCCACATTCAATATCTGGCACGGTTTAAAAGCGTTCTAGATTAGGCAATCTAGCACGGTTTTAAACTGTGCCAAAAAATCAAGCACCCCTAATTCTGACATAATTTTAAACTGTGCCAGATTGGGTTTGGCATGGTTTTAAACACAACCAGATTACTATTTTTGGTTTAGTGGTGGTAGACTTTGAGGATAAAACAACCAATATAGCACTTATGAGTGGGTTGCTTGCTAAAGATCTTTACTATGCTTTAGACAAAAAATTGACATAAAACCATGACAAAACTAATGGATAAATCTGGAAAAATAATGAATGTTGAAGAAGCTATGGCAGCCAAGGAAGCTCTTGATACCAACGGTGAAGATCAGAAAAATAATTATAGGTCCTTCAAGAAGGATAAAAAAGACAAGAAGTTGGATCGGATAAAGAAATATGATGAATATACGTCGCTTAACAAGGGTGTTCACCATATCCTGGAAGAGATCAAAGGGAACAGAGATTTGAATTAGCCTGGAAAGCTGAAGAAACCCCCCAACAAGATGGATACGTCCAAATTTTATGTTTTCCATAGGGATTAGGGGAACAACACCAATAGTTTTATTTCACTAAACAATGAGATTGAAAAACTTATTCGGCGGGGAAAATTAAGCCAGTTTATTGATCGGAATGGTAATCAAGATGATCGAAGGATTTCATAATCTTTTGTCCGAGCAAAGGAAGACAACAAAAGGGTACGAAACACTGATTTTAAAAAGGATCCAGACTTGGTGAAGAAACCTGATGAGCTAGAATTGGAGGTTGTCGTGTTATCCTTTAGACGCCACTTCATCAAAAGAGAAGACGTTGGTAGTTAATACGCAATTGTAGAAACAAAAGTTTACTTAAATGAAGCTAAGGCTTGTCCAACAATCAGACACATTGATATGGATAAATCAAGTGATAATCAGCTAGGAAAGATCAACAGAGACAAGCTAGTGATCAAATTTTCCAAAATTAATTGGAGTGGGGTTCTCTATCCTCGTGACGATCTGTTAGTTATCACATGCGTAGTCCATCGTCGCAGAGTTGCAAGAATCTTGGTTGATAATGGGAGCTCAACTGATGTAACGTTCTATAGTTGTTTCAAAAGTATAGGGCTGAAGTGTAGCAAGCTAGAACCATATCAAAGATCTCTTATTGGGTTTATAGGTGATAAAGTATATCCATTGGGAACCATCAAATTAGAAATACTTATCGGCACATGGACGACGAGTAGAAGAGAAATAATTCAATTTTTTGTGTTAGACAAAAATGTCCCGTCAACTTAAATTATCATCATGGGAAGAGTGGCAATAAAGCAGTTAGAGGCTGTGCCATCTACCATGCATTAATGCATAAAATTTCCAATAAACTATAGAGTCAGCATAGTAAATGACAAATAAAAAGAATCTAGGGAATACTATTATACATCAGTCGACCAACAGGAGATATAAATTAAGGGCACAACCACTTTCCACATCGACAACCTAGATCCTCGGGAAGAAGAAGAGATTGTAAAAGGGAAATTTATGGAAGTAACATAAGATGTTGTACTGAATGACGAGAAGCCATAAAGAACAACCCAGATCGGTTCTAAGTTATCTCCCTCCCTCAAATTAGAATTGATCACATTCCTTCGAGAAAAGAAAAAAGTGTTATCCTGGAGTCATGAAGATATGTTGGGGATTGATCCAAACTTCCTTTGACATGATCTTAATATATGTCCATATGCTAAGACAATTAAGTAAAAGTGAGGAGTATTATGTCCTGAGACGAATATAGCGATCTAGGAGTACATAAAAAGTTACAACAGGTAGGATTAATTGAAGATGTTAAATACCCAAGCTGGTTGGCCAATGTGGTCATGGTGAAGAAGAAAAAGACCAAGTCTGGACAAATTTCCTGACAAATTATTATTATTCGACCAATAGTTGATGAGGAGAGAATCAAGAAAACTATTGTCGACTAAGTTGCTTGGTTGAAAGCCAAATTTATTCCTATTGCTACTCAAGATACCCAGTTGAAAGTCAAAGATAATGTCCTTAAGAAACTTCAAAATCAAGTACAGAGGTTAACAATTCAATTTCACAAACATCCAAGGGAAGTGTGGATGGAGGGATATAATGAGGCCTTAGCCTACATGGATGATCATCTTGGTCAAAGTAATCGTAAGGGCTATAAATGTGAATGGACCAACTAGATGATTTCGTTGAAGTGTGATCAAAATAGCGACTTATGGAACTGTAATGATTTAAGTCTATTGGATTATGACAATCCTTGTTTCAAATTGGATACAAGAAGAATTCCTCCCAATTCCATTCCTTAATTCGTAATAACTAAATATTTAGGGTATTACGGTCTTCATGATGAGTGTGAGACGATTAATCCACCTCATTTTCTTTACAAGCCGAGCAGTAGCAATAGGCAAATGTTAAGGAATTTCAACACAATCAACTCTCCATATACCCTTGATCATCCTCCCGTCGGCAAGGAAAAGGGACAAGGAAAATGTCCAGAAGAATAAATTTATATTTTTTGTACTGCATTTTGCTCACTTGTTGCTATTGTAATACATTTTGATCAATGAAATAAAGTTATTTTTGAGTACTTTCTTATTATTCAAGCTTATGGTCAATGTTAATATTTTTTCTGAATATATAACATGTATAATAATTAGTTAACCGGCTTATATGCTATTTAACCTACTCAAATGTTCAATATTTTATTCATGTTTGAATCAAGTATATGGCCTTAGATTCGACTAATACACTTAGATAAAACTATCTATAGATTTATTGTTGTAGCATTAGTTATTAGGGGCGACCAAGTGTATTAGGAATGTCTAATTATTCCAGTATGTTAACGTGGTCGGGTAAAACTTCTAATTAAGAAATTTTACTGACTTCCTTTTAGTGACTTGCCGTGGACAAATCATATATGAAGATGAAATTGGAAAAGTTTGAACCATGCTATTTGGCGAAGAATTTTTTGAATTTTTTTTTGAAGTGAGAAAAGTTTGAGCCATGCTATTCAGCGAGGAATTTTTTGAAAGCTTTTCTGAAGTTGGAAAAGTTTGAATTAAAATTGGTCGTTAGTTATGATTAAGGTGTAGCCACAATACTCCAAAAAATTGAATACAAAAAAGATGTATATTGATCTCAATCTGAAATTTCATTAATTTGAATAACTAATTGTAATAAGAAAATAATTGTTAGAATGTATTATTGACAGTACATGCGCAGATGATCTTCATTCCTAGGATTCTTAAATTCCTCCCCTTTTGGAGTTTCCAAATGATAAGTTCCTTGTCGAATAACCGTCGAGATACGACAGAGACCATGCTAATTAGGCTCTAACTTGTTGCTCTTCTGGATTACTTTCTTGAGTATCAGATCCCCTTGCTTCAGGTTGGTCGAATTGACCATTCGGTTATAAAACCTTATAGTTCTTTGTTGGTAGGCATCCATCCGAACAACATCATCTTCCCTGACTTCCTCTATCATATCCTGATCAAGTCGCCTCATCAGGTCACTCTTGGAAGAATCGAAGTTCAGTACCCTGTGAGTCGAAAGGCCTATTTACACTGGTAGTACTGTCTCAGTAGTAAAAGTTAGAATGTATGGAGTTCTTCTTGTTGTTGTTCTGAGAGTAGTCTTATATGACCAAATGAAACTATGTAGTTCATTAATCCAATTTCCTTTAGCCTCATCCAATCTATTTTTTAACCCATCTAGTAAGGTTTTATTGGTGATCTATGTTTGGACATTGCATTGTGGATGCCCAGGTGTTGAATGAAGTTTCTGGGTGCTTAACCGAATACAGTACTCTTTAAATTCTTCATTGTCAAATTGAGTCCCATGGTTAGTGATGAAGGCATAGGGCATGCCATACCTGCAAATGATTTGATTCCATATGAACTGGACTAACCTCTGATAAGTAATGATAACCAAGGGTTTAACTCTACACACTTGGTATTTTAGTCAATTGCTATGACTAAGTACTTAAATCTTCCTTTAGTGGTCTGTAGTGGTCCGACCAGGTTAATTCCCCATATATCGAAAGTCCATAGAAAAGTGATGGGTGTTAGACTTACTCCTGGTCTTATGTGTATGGTAGCAAACTTTTAGCATGTATCATATTTCTTGGCGAAAGAAACACATTCTGCTTTCATAGTTGACCAATAGTAACCTTACATAACCATTCGTTGTCTTAGACACCTCCCAGTCATTTGAGATCAACATGGGCCTTCATGCATTTTTTTAATAAGACTATTCACTTTGTTTGGATGAGCACAATGAAGTAGAGAAATAGTATAACCTCACCCATATAGAACACCTTTTCTCCAACACGTAATTAACTGCTTTATGCATCATCTTTTTAGCTTCTTTATGTATGAAAGGCAGTGTTCCTCTTTCAATGTACTCCCTAATCGGGTTCATCCATGAAATACCTAATTCCCCATATATGACACTTACTTCCATCCCATCAATTCTTCTATGGGAAGGAATCTCCACTAGGACTGTTTGCCTGAGTTCTTTTGGAGTTGCTGAAGCAAGTCGAGCAAGAGCATCTGCTCAAGCATTCTCTTATTTGGAAATCCTCACTAACTTGACTGAAGTGAATAGAAAAATAACTTCCATTGATTTTTTATTACATCTCATCATAGTTTCCCCTTTAACACCATAAATTATTGTATTTGATTAACAATTAGCTGAGAATCACTCTATGCCAATACCTACTCGACGCTCAGTGACGAAGACAATTAAAATCCTATGACTAATGCTTCATAATATGCCTCATTATTGGATGCCTTTAATTGGAATATCATAGAATATCCTTCATCCAAGTTATCTGGAGTGTTGATGATGAGGCCTGCTCCAGTTGTAATAGCACATGAGAATCCATCCAAAAATAATTGCCAAGTTGTAATGTCGTTAGAGAACTTTTCTTCTGATAATACTCCATGTCTGAACATCTTATTGCTTTATTGAATTTTTCATGAGTATCCAACGAATTCGATTGGTCCCCCCCTGTCTATGTTTGCTTTTGGGCTAAACTCTCTTCCATAGAAGTCTACTCGGTAGGCAAACATGGACTAGGTTGCTCCTCTACATATGTGAATTCAACAATAAAATTTGCCAATGCTTGGCCTTTTATTGCAAATTGGGGTTCATGGACAATTTCACACTCTCCCCATTTAATTGCCCAAGACATTAACCTTCCCAACTTCTCTGGATTATGTAGTGCTTGTCGCAAAGGTAAATCCGTGTAGACAATAATTTTTGTGATCTTAGAAGTAAGGCATTATCCTCCTAGAGGCTTCAATAAGAGCCGTAGCTAAAATTTCCAAGCATGAATATCTAATTTTAGTTCCTCAAAATGTCTTTCTACTATAATATACTGGCCTTTGAACTATTTCATCAAGTCGAATCAACATCGAACTAATAGCTAACTATGAAATAGGCAAGTATAGATATATTTTTTCTCCTAGAACTGACCGAGAAAGGAATGTGGGAGAGCCTAAGTACTTCTTCAAGTCTAAAACGGCTTCCTCAAATTCATTATTCCACTCCAAAGTCTTTCTAAGTACCTTGAATAACGGAAGACACTTATTAGTTGCTCGGGAGACAAAACGGTTTAGTATAGCTACTCTTCCTGTTAATTTTTTAACTTCTTCATTACTGGTCGAAGACTGGATTTCAAGCACGACTTTAATCTTATCAGGGTTTGCTCTCATTCCCATTTGATTTACAATATACCTTAAAAACATTCCCCTATAAACTCCGAAGATACATTTGGTTGGGTTTAGTTTCATCTAATTCTTTTTAAGTTGATCAAAAGTGATCTTTTCAGATTGTCTAGTTCATCTCTCATGGCACTATTCTCTTTCTCTATCATTGCAGGAATTGACTTGGCATTATCCAAATCTTATTTAAAGTAAAGTTACTTCTTATTCAGTGCAGAAGTTATATCTTTGACCTTAGTGTCGAAGTCCCAGCCTTCACTTAAGGCTTTATACTTAGCCTTATAATCAGAATGAAATAAGGCCAGGGACATCTTGTTGCAGTGGCTAAATTGTTTCATAATATGCAGCGTTATTGGAAACGGTCTTATCCAAAAAGCAATGGACATGGATATATGATTACTTCAATTAGTTGGAAACATCTAGGCCGAGCAACCATGACAAATCTTCCCCGGATAAAGGAATATGGCCAGCCTCCAAAAAGTTTCTAATCCACCTCAGCAGGTCTGATTTAGCTGAAATTATGGCCTTCTTCCTATCATCAAATTATAAAGATTCAAATGTATGAGCTCATATGGCAAATCTAAATGAGCAGACAACACAAAAGATAACAAACTAGCAAAAAATACAGACCATTCAAAAGCATAAATATTTGAGACAAAAAACAGTCGTTCTTTCATTTATTGATAGTTGAAGTACAAGAGTTGATACATCTTCAAGGGAAAAAAGTAAAATTGTTAAACCTTATCCTTATCTTTATCCTGGTCTTGGCCAACGGCTAGTTGGTTAGCACTGGTACTGAGCACCATAGAAGAATCAAAGGTCTTCTAAATCCTTCCTCATCATCACAATCCTCATCTAGATTGTCAGAAGTCTCCTTTGTAATGACCAACCTCAGAGCTTCAGTCCACCCCTCCTTGAAGGACTATTTTTTAGCATACTCAACTTGAGCAGAAGCAGTACAGATGGATTTTTCCCATCCCTTGTCAAAGGATGCTTTGTATTTGGTCTTCAAGGAAATCACTTTGACTTCAGCAGCTTGGGCCTGACTGGTGATTTTTGCTAGTTTGTCCTCGAAAACTGTGGCCTTACCCTCAAAATCATTCAAATTCTTTTCAAAAGCTTCATCTTTTTCCTCTGCAGCCTTTATCTTGCCTTCAGCATCATTATCCCTATCATTGGCCTTCTTCAAATCCTCTTCCTAATATTTTTGTTTTTCCTCTAAGGCTCAACGAGATTCGAAAAAAGAATGATTTAGACCTTCAAAGGCCTATTTGGCTTCTCCCGAAGAAGAATGCAATTGATCGTCCTTCTCCATCATCTGTTTAGAATCAACCAGGAATTGCAAGAATGGAAAAAGGTCAGACATTATAAAGAGTTCACCATTATGAAGAAAATAGAAAAATAGTAAGAAAATTACCAGTGCCAAGTTATGGAAAGACCTTCCAGTCAGCTTGGACCTAGGCATGGAGGATGATCCAGCTCTATTAGGATGGAGTGTTAAAGATTTAAACAAACCCCTGGCCATCCCACAATTAATAGCACCAGAGGCTGACCCAATGTCAAGGTCAGTCTGAATTTTCCTCACCAACTCTTATACGTCGGTGATATTCTTTGCAACTAATGTTTGTTGCTCGAAGAATGTCTTTTGAACCTATTTTGAGGATCGGGTAAACACCTCATCAACCTCTTCAAATGACGTTCTATATTTTGAGTCTCATCAGCACCAGGTTAGGCATCTTCTTGGGGGTTGGAGATAAGGGTCCACCCACCAGGTTGGGCATCTTCCCATTCATCATATCTATTAAAGGAGAATGAGGTATTTAAGAAAGGTCTAAGGATTCAAATGAGGAAGAAGTTCCTCCTTTAATTAATTCAACCCCAGCAGGCTTAGTGGCTGAAGAGGTTGGTACATGATCCTCCTCAGGGTCAATAGGAACTTGGGGTAGAATAAAGGTAGTTCGGGCAATAAAAGAAGTAATGAAACTTTTATATTCCAATAGCAATTAAGCATCCCTGGGGTGTTCTTATCCAATAATTTGGTTTAATCCCCACATGAATTTAAGATCGTTGATATTGATTTCCCCATCCTTGGGGCACCTACTCCTACTTTCCTCTACATCGGGAAGAAATATCAAAGTTAGTCGGCAAATATCAAGAATCCATATCAAAAGAGGAAAAACATTTAATGGAATTACAACTATGTCGCATCCTTATTGAAAACATGGGGGACCTGTGTGAGATTCTCCAGTAGGGAGAGTATTGTATGCTAGTTCTTACCAACTACCCCATATTCCTAATAATCCATATTGGATTCTGGCAAATTTACTACTAAATCCTTATTGGCTTGCCTAGTCTTCAGGTAATAGGTATTTTCTCCAACAGTACCCCACTAGTAACATAACATTAATTTCAAAACCCGAATATGGGTTCCATAAGTTTTGTTCAACATATGTACACCATTCACAACCCTCTAAGTGTTGGGGGCTTGGAACAATACCAAAGTATTGGCAAAATTGAAAAAAAGAGGGTTTGGTGGAAAGGTGATGCCACACTCAGTTATGTATAAACTCGGGATCCAGTGACCCTCAGGGAGGGAATAGACGTCAATAGGCCCCCTAGAATAAATAAGTCTACCCAATAGGGGATTTTACTTTGTTTTCTCTAAATTCATCTAACGAACTCTCATCTACGATGTGAACAATGATGGAAAAATATAAAAGGATGATAAAATAGAGAAAAGGGAAAAGAAGGCTTACAGGTAATCAAAGACGGTTGAAAAAACTAAATGGGAAATAGTAGAAAACTATCTCACAGGAAAGAGCTTGAAGGTAAAGAAAGTGCTCAAAAGTTCAAAAGGTTAAGGTAAGAAGAAAAGAGGGAAATTTCATACGTATTTATAGGTTTCCTCGATAATTGGGAATGAAATGATTAACTAAATGAAGCGTATATCTACCGTTGGTTTCATGCTTACTAAAGCATCAAAAGACGACTGTATCCTTTGGCGGTTCAAAAAAGTTTGAATTATTTACAAAAGTGCCATTATCAAAAAGTACCAGTAATTTTTTTTTACAAATTTGAGAGGTTGGCTTCTAACCAAATACTCAATACTATACGCCAAGAAACTTCTTGGACTAAATACTCCATACGTTCAATCAAGCATAGAGAATTGGGGGATTTTATTGTATGTAAAAATTACTCTCGTACTTGGACCAATGAATAACATACACCTATCCTACTACGTGGTAGGCCAACCTACTTTATCGGCTTTAGAATGTAAACACTAACCAATAGGAATATCAATAGTTACTTGGATGGAATGCTAACCAACAATGAATCCTAAAAGTTTCATTTATCGTACACAGATGTAAACACATGTTACTAAAGGCTCTCCATCTCTAGGGTTCTCCACCCCTATAAGTATAAACTACTCTCTTAGCTCAAGGGACAACTCAAATCGCTGATATGCCCACCCTACTGAGCTATTATAAACACTATTAAATAAAAACCAACAGTGGAAGTAGGCTATTTTATAGCTGAAACACTCTAAAATCTTATCTCTTGTTTGTGTGGTTTGAGTCGTTCATCTAATTTTTAGCTGTAATTATAAATTTGGAGTTAGTCCATTTTTAGACATCAACAATCATTATATTTGTTTATTTTACATCACCTATGCGTCTCACTGGTCATATGCTAGTATTTTAACATATTCGTTCCAATAACCCAATTATTGTGGCATCATATATCCAACTGAAAATGATAATACACACTATTGTGCTCTTCTACCCCGACCTCACTTTTTTTTATAATGTAATAGTGTGTCATTGAGTCATGTAAGTATATTAAATGAGGACAAATTGGTATTTAGATTCATAAAAACGGAATTCATAGTCAACTAACGGTGTTCGTAAAAAATGACACCCACATATCAATATTGTGAATTAGTGTACCGAAACCCCCAAATAGGATAAACTATTGAAATCCACACTCAAAATAACCTAAAAACTTTTGTTCAAATTTTTGTCATTAAATTAGCTCACAAAACTCAAAATTTCTTTTTATCTCTATCTTATAACTATTTGCAAAATCCAACCATGGGGGGTGACTTTATTGTGAAAAAAATAACTTAATGATATAAATCATGAAATATTTTAAATTAAAATTACATATTTTTTCGAAATAGTCACTATTATTAGAAATAAAAACATTATTTTTAGTAAAATTTAAAAATTAAGAAGTATGATAGTGTACAACATCTAATTCAAAGATATTTTAATTGTGGTCGTCTAAACTAATTTTTGAAAAATTAAGAGAGGGTTAATCAATAATTTAAGAAAAATACATAGAAATATATAAATAAAATTAAATAAAACTAAAACATCATTTCTAACATTCTAGTAGACATTTTTTAATTATCCCTACAATGTTCAACCAATGCAGAGTTTCCCTAATTATTTTATTTTAAAGAGTTATGAGAAATAAATTGCCACTTTACCACAATAGCTAAATAACAGATTTGTACAGAAAAAAAATCTATTTAATGCACCAGATTATAAACCGTAATGTGCTAGAAAACCAAATCAAGAAAATATATATATTGTTACAAAAACAAAAGCAATTAAAGAATATAAAGAGCATATAATTTCTTATCTGGTCACATGTATGTATATATGTAACAACTCCCATTTTCTCACATAATGGCTGGCCAGACAGATATGCCGAAGATAGGGCTTGCTTGTCAATTAATACCATTCTCAGCATCAAAACATATAAAACATGTATTAGTAAACTGCAATTGAATTTAAATAAATATCTAAAATGATGATAAAAAGCCAACATGCACTAAGTGTGAACAAAATCCAACATAATCAATAATGTCTCAAACCAACTAGAAATAACTAGACTCTAGGCTTACGAACATACAGTATTCCTAAACTAGAATCAATAAATATGGAGAATCTGATAAGTAAAAGGAGACGGCAAGGTTGATCCGTCACTAGTCCTGCTATTCGTGTCTAGGGGAAGAAAACATTTATAATTTTGATCAACGCCTTAGAGTTGCAAGAATTAGCTTATTTAATTTAATTTTTAATAATACAATAAATTCAAAGTAAGTATCCCCCGTCATAGCTCACATACAATAAGTATCTCACCCCTTATCTAAGAGTGATATATTCTGTTTTTGATTAAGTCCCAAAATAATAAATGATAACTGTGCCAATTTAATATCAGATGCATTAAATAAAATCAACATACTGAAATGTAATCATATACATTCATGTTATCAATGCCCAAAGTATCTTAGTCTCATATAACTCGTAAAGGTGACATTAACAAACATTATACACATAACATAGTATGGGATCTGTAATTATCATCTACATTCTTAGACAACTTAACTAATCTCATTTAATTCGGGTATATATATATATGTCATTTCATATATGCGACACTCAAAGGAATCTACTGATGGTGTCTTGTTCGTTCTCTATCGGTAAGTCTGAAGGGGTCCTCTATCCAATCAAACATCACAAAAGCACACACAAGTGGGGGTCCCTACATACTACACCAGTTCACGGCCCATACCTAGCGGCGACAAAGTGTAACAATTCCCATTTCCTCACGTAAAGGCTAGCCAAACACATTACGAATATGGGGCTTGTCAATCAGTTAATATCATTCTCAGCACAACGTAATAAAATATTGTTATATAAAAATGATGATACTTTAAATTTTATGAATATTTCGCCAACAATAATTAAACTCAAAACAACACCAACTAAATAATAAATCAAAAAGTAATTAAATATCACAACTCTAGCATAATGTAAATAAATAAATAAATCTCGGGCTTATGCCCTTATAAATGTTTCCAAACTAAAATAACTGAACTCTCGCATAAAAGCACTTAAGTTAGAGCCAATAATATGGATGGCTGCTAAGCACAAGAGATTGCAAGGTTGATATAGCAACAGTCTCGCTATCCTTGTCTAGAATTAACCTGGGGGAAAAATATTTATGTTCGGGTCAGAGCCCAAGGTGTGCAAGAATTAACTTATTTAATTTATGATGGAATAGTACAGTCGGTGCAAAACAAATATTCCCCCTTCGTCACTCACATGTGTTACCTCACCCCTCATCTAAGTGTGATGTCATTCGTATCCTAATAAATTGCAAATAATAACATGACAGAGTCTCAAATTAGTAATAATGGTTAACTGATTTAAGTGTACTGACTACATTTAACTATCTATACCCATAATATCGCAGTCTCGTAATTTTCACATAAATGGCATAAATATCTATTATGCATTAAAGAATCACAATTGTAATATATGTCCACATTCTTAGACATTTCAGTTTATATCATATAAAGTCTAGGTATTTATATTTATGCCTTTTATATATATGATACGTAATGGCATCCATCGTTGGTGTTTGACTCATACTCTATAGACAAGTCCAGAGTAATCCCTTATCCTAAGTGGACATCAAAAAATGAACACAAGTTGGGGAAGGTCCTTACGCAGAACACCTATACACGACCCATACCCAGCGGTGACACAGGAATGGTCAGCATCCACACCTACCTCTCGTAGATGGCACCTCCACGCAGTACCTATATGACGTACACATCGTCAAGCCCACCTGTGTTGCTGTGTGGTACCGGGTCCAAATGCGGGAACCCCTGAGCCGAGAGGACAGTCAACTTCTATGTCCACACAAATACATAATAGTACATATTATTATCTCATATAATATGTATAGGTATTTAGGGGTATTTGATTAATTGATGTAAAGGATCGCAACACAAATTTATGAACTGAATTTTGGAAGAAATATCATGGTTATTGCCTCATGAAATAAACTAATTAGATTTAGAATTTAAGGATACTTTCCAACCTTATGTTTTAAAACACGTTATTAATCCAAGATTTACATTCAATTAGTCCATATCCATAACCCATTATATAACAGAAAGAGGATCACCCATGCCTATCATAACATCACTAGGGTGTTCATATATTTCACATTATATGTACACACACATAACACTAACAAGGATGGATGTCACATATACATCTAATTTGTACCATTCATACAAAGCATATACATACACCAAGTATACCACCATATATGTACATGAGAAAGAAAATAATGATTTTTGTATCCGATTGTAACACGCCGGGCAAAATCCTTAACAATTAGTATCTAGCATCTATAATCCACAAAATAAATATAACAAATCCAAAATTTACACTTCCAAAATAATTACAATTAAATTCCTTGCAAAAATAAACTAAACTCTCCAAATATTACACTGCCAAGCTACACCAGAAATAATAAAAATCATCCAACCCTCATGCTCTAAAATCCTCCAAATAATCTATAGTGTCCAAAACCACGCTAACCTGCAACTAAAAGAAAAATATGGGGAAGTACACAATATGATAAGAATAGATGCTCAAAAATAATAATGGTGAGTAAAGTGCAACGATACGAATCCGCAATTACGAATCAAATGCAATACTCAAGCATTGTACCAATTTTATTTTTTTAATAACACATCAATGGGTCACCAGACCTCACCTCACCCGACCCAAGCTTCGTAAAGTTTCATCATGTCTGTTGGACTTTTGGACTATTAGTGGTTGACCATTCTCCGTGCCATATAAAAATCTCATGAAACCATGCCCATCAACAAATACAATATCTTGATGAGTCAATATTTTAAATTAAAGAAATATCTCACAGGATTCCAATGAATACCATAATCCAACATGTGTGCAAATAACACATGAAAGAAACAGAATACTTTTTGAGAAAATTTAAGAGCATATTGTGTAAGTCCGTACCATAAAATCATCACACGAAATCCATAAAAATTATGCCTCAAAGTACTGATCACTCGACAATGTTCCACTCCCAAAAATAATTAAAACTCGCTCTAACCCAAACTCGAGAAAACACCAAATAAGCCTTCAAATCTTGAGTCAAAACTTGATAACTTTATAGCTAAGGTTTGTAGATTGAAGAAGGTGAAAATAGAGGAGGCCACTGATTTTTTTTATAATTTGGTGCTAAGTGGTTGGCTTCGTAGTATTTAGGTTATATACGAAATGTTTTTTTTTGAGTTAGCGGCTCCCACTTTGGTTTGGAATGCATAGGTTATTGGGGATTAATGTAATTGTTTTTTTATAATTTAACAAAATTTGGCAATCATTATAAGTCTTCTTATATCACCTTAAATAAGTACTTTCACCGATTTTTTTAAATGCTTACGCTGCTTTTTCTGTACAACAGAATACTACCCTTATATTTCAACTCGAAACCTCCTTTAAACAAAACTTTAATCATATTTTGGGAAGTCCAAAATTCATATTTTTAAGAAGGTCCAAGGACAAAACTTTCTTAGTTTTGCGAGACGAACGTAACCGAGTATTCAAAATTTTCAACCAGAGATTTTCCAGGCATGAATACTCTATTCCTTTTCTTTAGTATTTATGCGTCTTAAGTGTCGCCTAAACGCTTAATAATGTGTTTTTTATCAAAATTAATTAGTAACTTAATTAGAGAAAGTGAATACTTAATTTTGGGACTATTTTTATGAAACTTTTAAATATGAACAAAGCTTTGAAACTTTTGGGTGCGTAAGTGAGATTATTGAGTTTTTACGATTTGGGGTATAGGTTTTTCATGTAGAATTTTTATGGGATTATTTATATGATATGTGGGATGCGTATACACCTATAAAAATTATGTGACTTATAAAAGAGGACAATTATGAAGAGTTGAATACTTTTGGCAAGTTGATTAATTTAACATTTTTTATAGAAAAATTGTGTTGAAAATTGACGACGTTATTATTATTGTAATTGAAAATAATCGTAGCCTTTACGTTTGAATTGCTATGTTGCTCATATAAATCTTGTGTTGTGTGATTTATTATTAGTCACTTTTGTCATCGCGGGGATGAGGGGACTTTGGGTAGTTTATTGCTCAACCTTAATTATAGGATACTTACTAGGTATAGGACTAGTGGGTAGGCCTTGGGTATGATTTATGCTTGCTAGGTATGGGACTAGTTAGTGTAGATTTTACAGATGGGTGGTTCGGGGGTGGACTGATTTTTATGTTTTATTATCGTTGCGCTAGCCTAGGCATGAGACTAGGACATTATGATTGTTATAAATTCATCCTATTCATAAGGTAGGACGTATGTGTAAACTGGGGACTCTTAGGTATGCGAGTAAGGGATATTTTTAGGATCTCACATCGATAATAAGGGTGGGGTAATTTGATAATCAAAAAATTGAGAAGATTAGAATTAATGCCTAAAATAATAACGGGTACTAAAATTGGTGGAAACATAATGTGTGGGGATTGACAGTTTAAACGGGTCAGCTTGCGTTTATGTCGTGTCGTGTGTGGAACCTTGTCATTTAGTGGGGTCGACTGTTTAAACGGATCATTTGGCTATTGACAAGGGAAAGTGTAAAGATTTTGTGGGAGTACCACCCATGGCAGGAGGACCGCTATAATTAAAATAATAATAAATTAAGGAGAATGATAAATTGGGTTAATTTAATTTAATTAATAACAAGGGACTTGGTATTTAAGATTATATTGGTGTGCATTTTGAATAATTATTATTGAGGATAGTTAGTTTTGTACAACGGCGTTTAATTATATTTGTTTAATTAAAATACTCTATTATGATATTTATTGGGTATAATGCCATTGTCTAGATTCACGGATCCTATTTGAGGGGAGTAGTGTGTATTCATGTTCATGGATCTGACCTCAATCGTTGACTTACATTTTTAGGTGTTAGTGCTAGAGTAGTTTCATAGGACTTATCACGATATTGCTTGGAGTTGTAGCTGAAGTTTCTTTTATTTACTAATTTATTTATTTTAGACTTCCCTTTTCGTTGTATTCTATTATGAGACTTCTTTTGAATTTTATTGGGCCATTCGGTTCTAAAGTTGTTTACGGTTTTAGTTGGATTATTTTAATTTGGAGTTATTTAGATTATTTATTTAGAGATTTATTATTTGGAGTTTAGCATGATGATGGATTTTTATCGGATGGTTGGTAATAATTTATTGGGATTGGTTTAATTGTTACTTTGTGGATTGAATTTAATAAGTCTCATATCAGTCACATGCTGAGAATGGTTTTTTTTAATGATGCCCGACATAGTCTAGCGGTGGTGGCTGACCAACCTGTTGTCCGATGATCGAGTGGAAAATCGAGCTTCCGTGTAAATACGCTAATCGTTTTTATCTGCTTCCCACAACAATACAAAAAAAAACTAAACATTAACTACACTCTTATGGAGTTGTAACACCCCGTATTTTTGACGATTTAAATAATTGTATGATTAATTATTATTATGGGAATAAATATGCGATTAATTATTGTTGTTCGATTAATTAAATTAAAATGTGAGAAATTAATTTGTTATTAATCCGGATTAAAATAATTATTAACTAGCCTGCCAAGGGTTAATACTTATTGTTGTGAACTGTTAAATATTATAGGGTGATAAGTAATATGGAATTATGATATTTGATAAATTGTCGGAAGTGAGAAATACAGCAGTTTGGTAATTTAAGTATGCCACGCGTGTGAGTCTTGTTGGGACTAATTGAATGGAATAAAAAGAGAAATTATTTATATTAACTTGTATGGTCATTTCGAGTGCGACATTGAGTCCGGGAGGGTCGAGATAGTCAAAATAGTATACCCGAGTGTTTAGTTTGGGCCCCGGAGCGATTTTAGGCCTAACCGGCACCCCGAGAGGGCATTATGGTAAATTGTATTTTTGGGCTAAAGTAATGGACGAAAATTGGGATTTCTTATATCAACCTAGGAAAGTCCATTAGGTTTAATAGGTTACACAAATCAATAACGGCCATGGAGGGTGTGAGGGAGAACCAATTTCCAAGAGAGAAGGCTCATTTGGCATCACCTTGCACAACCGTGACCACCAGCGCGGAGATCGCGAAGAGAGGAACGAGTATATACCAACATCACCAACGGATCAGACCGTCATATTCGAGGAAAGTGTTTATTACTTTCTTTCTTTTAGCAATAAGCATGCTCATGTTAGTCTAGGTAGAATTAATCATGATTTATATGTTAATTGGGTGAAAATTAAAGATTTAAATTATGATTAAGGATTGGTTTAATTAGTGGTTGGAATTCATTCATGTATGTAGAGGATTAATCACAGAATTTGATTATATATTGATGAATGAATCTGGGTTGATGAGGTTCTTTAATTGGAATTTTGGAAACTAGGATTCATGTGAATTAATTTCGGGGTTTTATGTAATTATGATGATTAATGACGAATTAAGGATCCTAGCATGATAGAAATGATCTATAACTGATTAGGGGTTGATGGTTATTGATGATGAGTTGTTGGGAATTGAATCTTATAGGTTTTTAGGTTCAAAAATGGTGAAAAGCGTTGAAGTTTGGTGAAGAAGACGAACAGTGCAATCTCGCGCGAAGTGGTTCAAACGAGATGGGGATCTCACACGAAGTGGTTCAAACGACATGCATTCTGGTTGAAACGACATATCAAAGTGGTTCAAATGACATCTCATTCTGGTTCGAATGACATGTCTTCTGGTTCGAACGACATGCCATTCTGGTTCAAACCACATGTCATTCAGGTTCAAACCACATGTCATTCTGGTTCAAACCACAGGGTGAATTTCTGGGAATTTTGCTTAGAGCCCAGTTTGGAGGTTATATGTTTATTGGAGTGAGAGAAACTACCAAATAGTAAATTCAAATAAGAATCAATTTTGGGAAAAGGATGTGGGAATTAATACTTTAATTATTTCGATATAGAGAGAATGTACCTTGGAGATTACGAGAGAGATAGTAATCTAATTATTTATACTATACGTAGTAATGAGGTTAAAATACATATGGGGAGTTTATATGTAGGTTGGAGAGAATACCTATAATTTATAATAGGATGTGTGTATGCCTATTATGTGATATTATTGTAAGAGAACTAATGGGTGATAACTCGGGGGTGCAAGAACCTTATAGTTAAGGGCACTAATGAGTGATAACTCGGGGGTGCAGAAACTGTATCGTTAAGTGTACTAATGGGTGATAACCCGGGGGTACAAGGATGATTATTGTTAAGCGCACTAATGGGTGATAACCCGGGGGTGTAGGATTAATATTGATAGGTACATTAATGGGTGCTAACCGGGGATGCAAGATTCTATGGTTAGGCGCACTAACGGGTGATAACCCGGGAGTGCTGAATATATATATATATATATATATATATATATATATATATATATATATATATATATATATATATATGTATAGGGATGATGTGACTATGTATATATATTTACTTGTGAATATGGCTACTGTGTGAATTTAGTAGACTTGGTAATAATAATAATTGTTACATTGCACTAAGTGGTCTTAACCTAAGGGTGCAGGATTAGTGTATATATATAGGGATAATGAGACTATACATATGTATGAGTGTACTTGGGTAACTTTCTACTTTGTGAGACTAGTAGATAAAATGAAAATGAGAAGTAAAATGATCTTAGTGAATAAAAGATTAACCAATCAAAGGGTTAATAAAGAAATTTAGTATGTGAGATAAACTATCTGAATAGCGTATTGTATGGGCGATATGGGAATACTACCTGTGAGTATAGTTAGTATTAGTATGGTTTCTGACTAGTTAGACTGGGAGGTATAACTAGGGGAAGATTAGATGTACGTTAGGCGTGCACAATAGACGAGAGGTGAGAAACTCATGTGAGAGTTCGATAACTAACATGCGTATAAGACTTATTTTAAAAAACAGTTTTAAATACTTGCTAAATCATTTTTACACATCGGGCTCTGACCCGTTTCTTGTATCTCTTCTCTCTTTTGATATATATATATGTATGTATTATATCAGGTACCCAGCCACAGGAGTATCAAATTTAGAGATTTGGATTGCTTGACGTGTTGCAGCTGTTGTGGAAGCTGTAGGTCCTTGCAGTACACGCATCTGTCCTTTCCATTCAGTTTTATCTAGACTTATTGTTTAAGTCATATGTCGCCCACTTCTAGTTCTTTCATCAGAGTTATTGTATTCAATTTAGTTCATGGTTTGGAGTTTTGAACTGAGAGTTTTACTCAGTATTATTTATTATCGTACTTGATTCATGTTCAATATTTATTTACATTCCTATGTGTGGTGAATGGTTTATATTTTAAGATGGAAAGAAATGGATTTACTTGGTTTTATTAAAATTGGAAATGTTCTGACACATAGCTTAATTTTATATTAGGTGATTAGTATGTTAAAAAGTTTTTCGACAGTGATGCTGAGAATCAACCAACTTAATATACTATTTTAAATTGGTAGAGGACTGATCACCCTATATTTAATTGGGCGGGGTGTGACAGGTGGTATCAGAGCATCAGGTTCTAGTGTCCTTTGGATCTGTGCGGCTTATTACCTTTCAGCGTGTCGTTCTTTGATGTTGAGCCTTATAATAGGATTGTTGGGTTCCCTTACGTATGCGACTTACGTTCTCTTACTATGAATTATAATGGATGTGACTCATTATACGAAATTCAGTGTCATTCGAACACCGAACATTTTAGCATGGCCAACGAGGGTTGTAAAAAAAACCATGGGAGAAGAGGCTCAACAGAAGACGTAGAGAAATCGGATAAGAGTGATTGGGACAAAAATCACCATGAGACATACTTAAGTAAGAGATAGTAAAATCATCACTCGGGAACTGTGGGTTCCCAGGGCACAGTCATAGATGACGGTGGAGTGATTTCAAGACCACCTAACATAGTCGATAAAGGGGAAATCAGAGGGACTCTTTCAAAAAACCATCGATGAAGATGCAGAAAAGAAAATGAGAAAGTGTAACAGACCAGCGGAGGTATAAAATTCGAAGGCAATTGTGTAGAGTGGGGCGTAACGGAACACATAATTAAATTTGGAGTTAAAAGCTATAGCTCTTAGGAGCATCGTGTAGTGATTAGAGGAAATCACCATATATGAAGAAGTGTGTTTGAAATTTAGAGAGAAATTTGGGTACGATTTGACCGTGAGGTCTTCCATTCGATGTGATAACAAAATATGAGTGAAATTTTGATGTTTAGCACAATGGGTAAGATAGAAACCGATCGTGAGAGAAAGGTTGAATTGCATAATGAACCTCGTACCTGGCAGAGGGGTATAAATTAACCAAAGGGTTTATAGTTGATAAAGGACCCACGAGTAAAATACCGGTATGGATGAGAAATCCATCTAGGATGACTAATGTTGATATCATCAAACTTATACGGTTGCTAGTGATTGCAGTCCTTCCAAGAGAAGGGAGTAAAGAGGGTTAACGAACCTGCTGAAGAGTAGAAACTAAATTTAACGGTGTTAGTGAAACCTCACATGAGAGTATACCCAATAGGGAACTCATTTAGATGATGTTGAGTGATTAAATTCAAGAGGAAGATGAAGTCAATCAGGCTATAGAGGCCAACCATAGTTCCGGATAGCTAGCGTAGCCAAAGGGACAGTGGAAGAATAATTGTGAATTAAGACTGTCAGTCCGAGAGAAGGACATTCCGAAAATGTTCAGTGGGACCAGTGATGGGAAATAGTTCGTGAAGTTTTACTTATGTAATGGAAACAGAACTACAAGTGTTTAATGTGTCAACAATTGAGAAGTGAGACCGAAGAGATTAGAAATGGTAAACCGTGTCAGTTAGGCATAACGACTGGAGGAGCGAGACTTCCAGCAAAAGAATTTGGGGTCAAGGGAATTTGGCCCAGGAAATTTATAACCCGAGAGTGATGGGTTCTGGCTGGACCAGTAGAGTCCTCGTTAATAGAAGCATGCAGTATGTCAGAGTCTACGGGACCCTGGATGTAAATGGGAGTTTAATAAAGCTATAATTAAGGCCTGGAGAGCTTGGGCCAACGTTTTAATAATGGGCGCGAAATCCACAAGATGGAATAAATTATCCATGGTGAGAGGGGACAACCATAGGGTGAAATCTTAGGATGTATGATGATTGCAGATGCTCATGGGTCGTGATGGCAGCCACGTGCTGAGACCCTATGATTTGGCGCGACTGGTGAGGTTTCGCTTCTTCCTTGTGAGTAAAGGATAGATTCTAGTGACATGAGTATGCCAAAACTTTTATGTAAATTGGAAACCCTAAACTTCGTGTGCAGTTCGAGTTTAGTGGGAACGTTAGTTTTAACAGTTTTGTGACAAACGTATTTCTCGTTGTTAGCAGGGTATTTTGATGATTTTCCGTGAGTGAACCGGGTGGGCCCTAAGAATATGTTTTGTTGTTATAAATTACTACTGCATTGAGTCAGCTTTAGTAGAGTTTATTATGGTAATGTGTAGTGATTAATTACCATATGGTTAAACGATAGTATAAATATATTGACATGACTGTCGTGCCAGATACTCCGGGAGGAGTGATCCTTATTTTGTGCGGCGCCACCTGAAATAGGGTTGGGCCTAGATATGTATATATATGAAACTTTCATGGTAATAGACCTCAACGAGTATAGAGTCTAATTATATGTGATTCCTGAGCATAGGGATTTATTTGTCTGTTAGGACTTAGAATACATTGTGTTCTTATCGAGCGGCAAAATATAGCTCGTTATATATCTATAGCACAAAGTACTTGGGATAGTGTGGGCGCCATGTTTCATGTTACATTTTTAGGGACATGAGAGTGGACGAGTAAAATTTTATATCACAATACGTAGATTGTGGTAAAGTACATAGTATGTACCGAAGGCCTTACGGACCTCGACAACTGGCTAGATTAGATAGTAGTATATCGGGGGATTCCTTATTTGGATTTTTCTTTGCGAGCCACGCATGAAACTAGGGAACGTCGGGAGTTGGAGAGAAGTTTGGCCGATAGTACATAAGTTTTGTATGTTGGTTATTATACCTATAGGAGGATATAATTGAGAGTTAATGATTCATTTATGACTTAAGGCCAATAGAGTCGCCTAGTCTCAGTATCATTATGAATAGAGCAATGAGACCATTGAAGGATTGATTAACTTATGGTTAGTGAGGCGGCTGAGTGCACCCCTACCACATCAGCATACCAAGTGTGCAAGAATTGAGGTAAGAAAATTTTATGTCTTTTGTATAATGATGCGTGAGGTATAGGGTGTATGGGCACCCTAAGGGATTGAATCAGGTAGTGGATTGTGATTAGCATGTGAATTCGATAACATGTAGTCGGGTATGCCGGAGCTTATTCACGACATTTTGGCAGAGACTTACGTTTCTAGATAAGTTGAAATTTATTCAAGAAAGACAAGATGTGTCAGAATACAAACAACAATGGTGATGGGTTTAATGTAGAGTAGCCTTCAAAGTTAGTCTGCAGTGGGTCAGCTAACTGTTAGAAAAACGGCGGACAATTCGAAATCGGTAGGGGCTTCTTCCACTAGAGAATGTAAGAGTATTCCTAAGCATCTTCTCATGTAGCTGAGATGGTGATATTATAAGTAATAAAATGCGATTGAGTACGGCCTAATACCCACAGAGGGATGGTCAGGACAAGCGGTCTAATCGGATGCGGGAGAGAAAATTTTATGTGAACTCTGAGATCTTAGGGGAGGACGAGAGTAGTACCTTCCACTAGTGGAGTTTGTGTCCAAATAACTCCTATAAATTCACGTTCGGGCAGAGTGCCAGTAGAAGTATGGCATGGTAAACTTGGTTGTTGTCCTACTTGAGAGTTAAAGGTGGGGGACCAGTTATGATTTCAAATATCGGAGAAGGATAGATATTATCGTAGATATTGTGTGTGAAACATATATTGCACAACCAATTGTATGAACGACACGAGACAAAGTCGTATGTATATGAAAAGAGGATAAATCTACTAAGGTGCAAGTAGTAGAAGGCTAGATAGTGAATATCTAAAATAAAGTTGAAGTAATGAAACTTAAGCAGAAAGGCTTGGGCAAGAGCCTATATGACAGGGTAACCTGGAGTTTAAAGCAAATACATGTAAAGTGTTCATTATTAAGGGTATTCGATAGCGTACTATATCGGTGGTACGGAGTAGCTTACTTGTGAGCGTCGGGATGCGATGCGCAATATTTTTACAGCGTTGTCTGTACCTGGTATACTTTCTCCGAATTTCGGGTCGAAATTCCATTGTATGGGGGGAAGTATGTAACACCCCGTATTTTTGACGATTTAAATAATTATGTGATTAATTATTATTATGGGAATAAATATGGGATTAATTATTGTTGTTGGATTAATTAAATTAAAATGTGAGAAATTAATTTGTTATTAATCCGGATTAAAATAAGTATTAACTAGCGTGCCAAGGGTTAATACTTATTGTTGTGAACTGTTAAATATTATTGGGTGATATGTAATATGGAATTATGATATTTGATAAATTGTCGGAAGTGAGAAATACGGCAGTTTGGTAATTTAAGTCTGCCACGCGTGTGAGTCGTGTCGGGACTAATTGAATGGAATAAAAAGAGAAATTATTTATACTAACTCATATGGTCATGTAGAGTGCTCCATTGAGTCCGGAAGGGTCGAGATAGTCAAAATAGTATACCCAGGTGTTTAGTTTAGGTCCCGGGGCGATTTTAGGCCTAACCGGCACCCCGAGAGGGCATTATGGTAAATTGTATTTTTGGGCTAAAGTAATGCACGAAAATTGGGATTTATTATATCAGCCTCGGAAAGTCCATTAGGGTTAATAGGTTACACAAATCAAGAACGGCCATGGAGGGTGTGAGGGAGAAACAATTTCCAAGAGAGAAGGCTCATTTAGCATCACCTTGCACAACCGTGACCACCAACACGTAGATCGCGAAGAGTGGAACGCGTATATACCAACATCACCAACGGATCAGATCATCATATTCGAGGCAAATGTTTATTAATTGCTTTCTTTTAGCAATAATCATGCTCATGTTAGTCTAGGTAGAATTAATCATGATTTATATGTTAATTGGGTGAAAATTGGAGATTTAAATTATGATTAAGGATTGGTTTAATTAGTGGTTGGAATTCATTCATGTATGTAGAGGATTAATCACGAAATTTGATTATATATTGATGAATGAATCTGGGTTGATGAGGTTCTTTAATTGGAATTTTGGAAACTAGGGTTCATGTGAATTAATTTGGGGTTTTTATGTAATTATGATGATTAATGACGAATTAAGGATCCTAGGATGATAAAAATGATCTATAACCGATTAGGTGTTGATGGTTATTGATGATGAGTTGTTGGGTATTGAATCTTAGAGTTTTTTAGGTTCAAAAATGGTGAAAAACGTTGAAGTTTGGTGAAGAAGACGAACAGTGCAATCTCGCGCGATCTCGCGCGAAGTGGTTCAAACGAGATGGGGATCTCACGCGAAGTGCTTCAAACGACATGCATTCTGGTTCGAACAACATGTCAAAGTGGTTCAAGCAACATCTCATTCTGGTTCGAATGACATGTCTTCTGGTTCGAACGACATGCCATTGTGGTTCAAACCACATGTCATTCTAATTCAAACCACAGGGTGAATTTCTGGGAATTTTGCTTAGAGCCCAGTTTGGAGGTTATTGGTTTATTGGAGTGAGAGAAACTACCAAATAGTAAATTCAAATAAGAAGGAATTTTGGGAAAAGTATGTGGGAATTAATACTTTAATTATTTCGATATAGAAAGAATGTACCTTGGATATTACGAGAGAGATAGTAATCTAATTATTTATACTATACGTAGTAATGAGGTTAAAATACGTATGGGGAGTATATATATAGGTTGGAGAAAATACCTATAATTTATAATAGGATTTGTGTATGCCTATTATGTGATATTATTGTAAGAGCACTAATGAGTGATAACCCGAGGGTGCAAGAACCTTATAGTTAGGGGCACTAATGAGTGATAAATCGAGGGTGCAGAAACTCTATCGTTAAGTGTACTAATGGGTGATAACCCGGGGGTATAAGGATGATTATTGTTAGGCGCACTAATGGGTGATAACCCGGGGGTGCTGGATTAATATTGATAGGTGTATTAATGGGTGCTAACCCGGGGATGCAAGATTCTACGATTAGGCGCACTAATGGGTGATAACCCGGGGGTGCTGAATTATTATATATATATGTATAGGGATGATGTGACTATATATATATATATATGGACTTGTGAATATGGCTACTGTGTGAATTTAGTAGACTTGGTAATAGTAATAATTGTTACATTGCACTAAGTGGTCTTAACCTAAGGGTGCAGGATTAGTGTATATATATAGGGATGGTGAGACTATATATATGTATGAGTGTACTTGGGTAACTTTCTACTTTGTGAGACTAGTAGATAAAATGAAAATGAGAGTAAAATGATCTTAGTGAATAAAAGATTAACCATTGAAACGGTGAATAATGAAATTTAGTATGTGAGATAAACTATCTGAATATCGTATTGTATGGGCGATACGGGAATACTACTTGTGAGTATAGTTAGTATTAGTGTGGTTTTTGACTAGTTAGACTGGGAGGTATAACTAGGGGAAGATTAGATGTATGTTAGGCTTGCACAATAGACGAGAGGTGAGAAACTCATGTGGGAGTTTGATAACTAACATGCGTATAAGACTTGTTTTAAGAACCAGTTTTAAATACTTGCTAAATCATTTTTACATATCGGGCTCTGACCCGTTTCTTGTATCTCTTCTCTCTTTTGCTATATATATATATATATATATATATATATATATATATATATATATATATATATATATATATATGTATGTATTATATCAGGTACTCAGCCTGAGGAGTATCAGATTTAGAGATTTGGATTGGTTGACGTGCTGCAGCTGATGTGGAAGCTGTAGGTCCTTGCAGTAGACGCATCTATCCTTTTCCATTTAGTTTTATCTAGACTTATTGTTTAGGGCATATGCCGCCCACTTCTAGTTCTTTCATCAAAGTTATTGTATTCAGTTTAGTTAATGGTTTGGAGTTTTGAACTGAGAGTTTTACTCAGTCTTATTTATTGTCGTACTTGATTCATGTTCAGTATTTATTTACATTCCTATGTGTGGTGAATGGTTTATATTTTAAGATGGAAAGAAATGGATTTACTTGGTTTTATTAAAATTGGAAATGTTCTGACACCTAGCTTAATTTTATATTAGGTGATTAGTATGTTAAAAAGTTTTTCGACAGTGATGCTGAGAATCAACCAACTGAATATCCTATTTTAAAATTGCAGAGGACTGATCACCCTATATTTAATTGGGCGGGGTGTGACAGGAGTATAGCGACGAGTTTAGGTATCGAATCGACAGAGAATGTTTGATATAATTTAATTGATTTATTACTTCAAAAATAAAGTGTAAAAGATGATGATGGGGTGAGAAAGGAAAAAAGGGGGAAATAAAGAAGTTAACTAAAACTAATTGGAAAATTAAGGTAGGGACAAAATCCCCTAACTCCTAGTGTGTTTACCGTGTATAAGACTAGTTATGAATTAGATAATTTATTAAATCCAGCCTTTATTAATCTCAAGCATTATATATATGAGGTTTAAGCCCGCATCATACATAATCAAAACTAAGAATGAAGTGGTGTCGTGATAGTTACACTCACGTCGCGCTCTTAAGCATCCCGATTACGTAGGGAAAACGAGATCAAAAGTCCTACGACGGTTGAGATCACTACACAACACGATTCGATCATTTATTTAATTCATGGAACTAATTTTACACACATGCAAATCACATCGGGTTGGGTTCATGAACCCCAACCCCTAAACAATCTAGCCTAACATGGTGTAACTATAATTAACTACACAAGAATCCATTAACAAGCATGTCAAAATAAGGAAAGAATGATAAAAGTGTTTTACCAAGATTGAAAAACACACCTATGTAAGAAGAAATTAAAGATTGAAGAAAAATCGATAAAACTCTTGAATTAAAGGTGCAACATATGCAAATTCTTATCCTAGATGTTCTTCTTTGTTTTGGATCTTTTACTTCAATGAAACTTGAATAAAAACATTCCTAATGACTAAATATATAGGCTAGAGTTCGTTTAAAAGTGTCCCCAAAACATAAAACTCTTTTGGCTCGAAGATAAGGACAAAATAAAAATCCTGTATCTGGCAATATTTCACACTTAAAAAGGGTGACTAATTTTGTAATGGATCTGGAGCGTCACAAATGATCAAACCGGTTCAGATTCTAGGTGAATTGGTCCGTATTTCCAAAATGGTTAAGCCTTGGTCGCCTCTTTTTCATTTGGATTTTTGGATTTTTTTCTAAATCTTGAAATGGGTATAACTTCTTCACCGTAGCTCGGATTAGGGTACCGTTTTTTCTAGGATTCATACAATTTCAAGATCTTCAACTTTTCAGTTGGCACCACCTACGTTCTAAGGCTGTAAAATTATGAAAATGCCCTTGAACTCCCCATTTCTTGGTTTCTTTCACTGTTTTGAGTTCTCTTTCACACTAATTTTCATGAAATACGTGTAAAACACATAAGAGCTACACAAAATAAGCAATACATGCCAAAAGTCTTAGTATCATAAATATGAGACAAATTCAAGTTATTTACAATTCACGAGATCATAAAAATACCGAAATTAAGGGGATAAATGTGGAGAAATTATGCCTAATCAAATCCCCCTAACTTAAAACTTTACACGTCTCGAGCAATGTAAAAGAATGAGTGTATGTGTTAAGGACCCTTCAAAAACTGTATTGGGATAGAATACCTCTTTCGCTGGCAAGAGATTGCATTTAGAGTATGCAACAAGCCGTTAAACCCCTAGGTTACCCTAGGGGGACGAGTGGTGTCTCGTGAGGGTTTGGAGTGAATATACCCACAAAATTGGACTTAGACTCTAAGAAAAAATCAAAATAATTAAAAATTGTTCAATTTAAACTTTTCAAAAAATAATCACCATAAATTCATATTCAAAAGAGTCTCAAATAATAGTGTGTGTGTACGAATCCAAAAATTAAACCTCCAATTTCCACCGATTGATCATTACACTACTTTTTCAAAAATTCATTTTGATTCAATTTCTCACGAATTCACTCACAAACGAATCACTCGGATTGTGGCTATTTATCTCGGTATGCGTGATATAAAGAGTAAATATAATGGGTGCTAATTCACACATAAAAAATTGAAAAGACGAAAATATATTATGAATAGATCTCATCAACGGAATACGATAATTGAAAAACGGGAAACATCGCCTCTTATACACACCAGTCAATCTCTCATATTATCTTTTGATATTTTATCTCTCCATGCGATAATTGATTTCGTAATTCGGACTCGGTTAGGACTTTTATGGGTTATATGGTGTATTGGGTAAAATTAGGAAAGGCTAAGAATTTCGGAATTGGAAAATTTTGCTTATGATGTCCGTTAGTGCTTTTTCAGGCTCTTGCTCATTTTTCTCTCCTTCTTTTCTTATTTTTTTTTTCTATTTTTCACTTTTTCTCTTCTTACTATTTTTGTTGAGCATTTTGTATTTTTTTTCTTGTCCGCTTTTATTCACTTTTTGTACTTTATTGATGAAATTTATATTTTTCAAAATTCCAGGCAATTTGGGTTTTTCGGGCTACAAAAGGAAAGGACAAATTTATTAGGCTCAAATTGGGTTGCAAAGGAAAATATTTGCACCACTTTTCTAGCCAATATTTTTGGGTGACAAATGATGGCCTACTTCATTGTCCAAATCACTAATTACTTTACCATATGCATCTCGAGATTAAATTAGTTTAGAGATATGTTAGCGCATATTTCGAGACAACATCTCACACATTTCACGTAACCGATCAAAACAAGGGTATTGAGATCACGACGACTTTTTAGATGCTGAAATTAGCTTTTAGTTAACCATTAATTCAAATTGATTTTAAAAATTGAGAAAAAATAATAGGCTCAATATCTCACCGCGTTTGATTAACATCCACACTTATTCATAAAATCATCAATTTTCGCACAATTTCCATCTTTGGTCAATTTTGACTTAGTGCTCTTGAGTTTTTTACAATTTAAGACTTCAAATATAATAAAGGAGATATTTTTGAAAATTTTAAATTCCAATTTTTATTTATTTTGAAGAAAAAATATTTTTGGCTTTTCAACTTTTTTCAATTTTTATTTTTGGGAAATTTTTGAATTTTTTTTTTGAGAAATTTTCTAAAAACACATACTTGGAACGAACATGTGATCAAATCAATGAATCTACACAATAAATGGGACAAATATTCCACACCCCCTAATAAGCACCCAAAACTGTACATTTTATACCCCAAATAGATGTACTTTAGTTGCTAATTCTCGACAATATGGATCTTATGCACATAAATGTTTATTTTGTAGGCCGAATGCACGTTGCGGTGTTCAAGTGCATATTTCAAGGCAATTGTGCATTTAATGAAGCTAAATTACCATCCCGAGCCTAAACCTAGCGTAAACCTACCATAAACCCTGTGTGTGTTTTGTTTGTCCCTTTTTATTATTTTTAAAATTTTTAGTTTGTGTTATTTTATGTTTTAGGATTTATTTTAGATTTATTTAGAATTTTTAAGTTTTAATTTCTATTTTTATATTTTATTTTTATTAGCATAATTTTATTTTATTTTTATTTTTATTAGTTTTTATTTTTATTTTATTTTTTTATTTCTTTCTAGTTTTATTTTTATTTGATTCTTTATTTTATTTTTAGAATAGAAATTTAATTTTTAGATTTTTAATTTTTCTAATTTTATTTTATTAATTAGTTTTAATTTTTTTAGGGGTTCAAATTAAACTCACACACACACTAAACACACACACAAAAACACACCATATATCCACAAACACTCATCTTACCCTCACCATAATCCTATACACTTAACCTACACCTAAACACACCCAACCAACACTCACCCTCACCTAACTTTCCTACACCCTACTACACCTAATCATCACCACTTCTTCTTCAACCTCCAACCATCTCCTCTCTCCACTTTCCACCATAAGACACACCCACCATTGGTGGGCCACCAACACTTTCATTCTCTCTCTCATAAACCCACATGTAACCCTCATACTGCAACCCCCATCTCCAATCATCTCTCACTCCCTACCGCCGATGAACCCACCACCGGAGTAACCCTTCCTCCGTCCGGCGAAACCGGCGGACAGCCCCACCATCTCTTCCTCTCCGATCCGCTGACCCGGACCCCTCTCGCCCATCCACCACCACCCCCCACTCCGGCGGGGTGTCCACCTAACCAGCGCCAGTCACCTCCCGGCGGCGACCTTACGGCCAACAGCCCTCAACCGGAAACACCCTGAAATCCGACCCTAAGCCCCGGTCGCGATTCAACCCACCGCCGCACCCAACCATCCCTACCTGAAATAGCCGGCGATCGTCCTCTTCGATCCGCCGGCGGACTGCCAACCCTTCAAATCCAAACCGGGTATCCAACCAAACCCAAATCCATTTCTTCCATAACCCAATTCAAAAACCCATTCGCCATTTCCATCTTTGAACCACCACAAAGCAAGCCACGATCTGCCAAATAAAATCCAAATGCCACTTAATTCCCCATGTGTCTTATTAAACCCTTTTTACCCTTTTTCCAAAAATGCCCCCAACTTATCCCCACTCTCTCATAACCTCACCATCCACATGCTCCCTTTCCATTTTTTCTAATTACCCCTCACCATATCAGATTTTTATTCTCATTCACATGACACACCCAAACCACATGCACACTTATACCAATTATCCAAATTAACCCTCATGCTCCATGCCTTCTATAAAAAGAAGATGAAAACCCCATTTTAAAGAAGAGCTTTTAGATAGGAAAATTCCAGAGAGAGAATTGAAGAGAAAAATACCATTTGTAAATAGTTTTGTTTTAATTTTTTTTAGATATTTGTGAGGTTAAATATTGATTGAGATTTAATTGAGTGTTCATTTATTTTCAAATTAATTGGATTCTCAATTGGAGGGTTTTATGCTTCTCATTCAAGGAGTGAAGTTTATTGAATTCAAGAGATTGGTTTGATTATTCTTCTCTCTACTCTTTTATATTAAATGCCCATTGAATATTTGTTTATTATGTTTGATACCATGTTAGGCTAAAACCCCTTTTAAGGGGTGGGGTAAAACCCTTATTTGATGTTATTTTAGTTTAATTAGTTTGATTACTTGAAATATCCATTTGAATGTTAATTTTTATCCCTCACCCTTAAATTTATGCCTCGAGAGAGGATAAATGATTTTCGAGAGAAAATCGAAATTCTAGTTATAATACCCATTTTAGATTCGAACTAGAGATAAGGGGTTTCTTAAGTGGGGTATTATAACTTGAATTTCAACTCTAAATTTATTTTCTAAGATTGACATAAATTTTAATTGATCGATCCTAGCGGGTGATTAATTAAAAGGAGTGTAGATCTAATTTTTTAGAGTTGTGGGGTGTTAAACTTAATTTTCTAAAATGTTACTATTATAATTACACTTACAACGAGAGTTGGTTTGTAATTTTGATATTAATTTGGGAGAACTCAAATAATTAAATTAATTAATTAGAATAACTAAAATTTGTGGTGTAATCCCATTCCTTGATTGTTCTAACAATTATTTACCTCACTTTATTTTTTATTTTACTGTTAGACTTTGTTTTCATTTTAGTCATTTTCTAGTTAGTTATTTTCATCTCACACTTTAGTTTAGTTAGTTCAAATCATCACCTCACCCCATTGTTTTAATATTGAAAAAGCTAAAAAAAGTAGAAAAGTGAAAAAGCACAAAAAGAAAATAAAAAGTGAATTACAATTGAATTTTTTCCATTTGCTTTACCCCCTAGAAAGTGGATTGATACCCTTACTTACCTCTACACTTTAGATTGTTATATTTTGTAGGTATGTGAGGTTTTGATAAGAAGGACTTTTCAAGCAACAACAAAAGACAAATAAAAATACACTGAAGAGTTTTTTCTATCACCCCCTAACTTAAATGTTGCATTGTCTTCAATGCGAATCAAGAACACAACATAAAGAGATGAAAAGAAAGATATTACCCAAATGGAGCAATCGCAAATAAGTACGAATCCATTGAATCTACAAAACATGTTAGAAGCAAGCATAGAAAAAAGAATAACAAAAACATTAACTAATGACGCTAGACTATAATATAAAAAAGGAAAAGAAAAAGAAAATAAAAACTAATTATGTACAACCTACGATTTTAACTTCTAATAACTCATATAGTAGAAGTCGAAAAATTTAAGGGTCCACCCAAAATACAATTTGAATTTGAGGGGCAATCTGTGTACCCTCAAATTTTTCATTTATGCCTCCTGAAAAATAAGAATTCCGTTTAAACAACGGAAGGCATGTGTAACCTGAAAGAAATGGACCATCACTAATAAAAAATTTCTGGGGGATAATAAGGGATTTGGGTGCATAGAGGGACAATTTACATTGGAATCTAAGAAAAATATAATCCCCTCCCAAAGAATTTTTAAGTAGTATGGGAAGATGGGTACACAAAAAGGAAGATTTCATCTTGGAGAACAATTTAAGAAAAGGTTCCTTGTCCTCAAAATCTTCTCCCCCAAAATTTTCAATTTAATCTGGTGGAGTGACACGTCTAAGTGTATGGACCATAAGATGAAGCATCTCAAAATTATATTCCCATACAAGAATCAGATCAACTTCCTCAAGACATTCATCCAGTTCTTATGATGGATTTAATGGTTCGGTAATATTAGGGTCACAAGGAGACAAATATTCTTCAACCTCAGTAGATTTTGGAATATTTATAAGAGGTTGAGATTCAAAATAACTTGGATCACTCTCAATGATTTTGTCCTCAAAAGTAATAGGTGAAGCCAAAGTCTCGACCTTCTCTAAGCTCTGCAAATAATCATTAAACTCCTTACAAGTTGCTCTAGTTTTCAACTCTATAGCAACAAAGTCATCAAATTGTTTTTTGCTATTAAGCAAGAGTTCTTCCAAAGTAGGATTCCGTGGTTCTAGCACCTCGGATTTCTCATTTGGTTGAAAATTGAGAACACAATATATAACTAACTTACTTGAGTCTAGATTATATAGGAGTTCCAACTAGTTTGGATATTGAGACAAAGTAGGATTAGATTTTATGAGTTGTTCCATATCCAAAGGTTCAAGAAGAAGGAAGAGGAAGAAGAAATTAAATCCAAGCAATCCTAATAGGGAAGTTATTTCTAACCTGAAAACCACTAATGGGACACTCTCACTACATCATATATTTATCCTATTTGCATTAATGGTTCTACAACACTTTAAGAATTTTTAAAATCAAATCAATTCAGTTCAAAACATTTTACACAATTTTAATGTAATTTTGAATTAATTAAAACTTGATTTTAAAAGTGTTATGGTAGAAATTTGAATTTCAAAAAAT
The DNA here is from genome assembly GCA_949130495.1 of Sambucus nigra. Taxonomy (NCBI): domain Eukaryota; kingdom Viridiplantae; phylum Streptophyta; class Magnoliopsida; order Dipsacales; family Adoxaceae; genus Sambucus; species Sambucus nigra. The sequence continues at coordinate 451,700,361 of OX422208.1, read as the reverse complement.
AATTTTGTTAGATGAAAGTTAGCTTGGGTAGAATATAAAAGCGCTAGAGACTATAAGGTGTCTTTGTAAATATTTCTATAACATGCATTTTACTTCTATATTGTCCATACACGTGTTGGTAGCTAGACGGGTAGATTTGTGTTTTCTCATAGACTCAACTTCGATCACCAATCTCAACCCTTGGATTAGCTTTATCAATGATCTGTATGTGTTGTGTTATAATCCCAGTGTTTATCTTTGATCCAATGAGATTCTTTTATTTCACCGCTTGGTTATAAACTCTTGGATTATCAGTCAAACTTTGTGGACTAAATCTCAGCCATTGATTGCAAATGGAGTTCCAGATCCTTCCTTCCCATACTATAAAATCGGACTTACTCTCAGCATTTTGTGACTTCTGTTAAAATCATCCCACAGAGAAAATAAAAAGAGAGAAGAGAGAGAAGAGAGGGAAAGGGAAGAAATTCGAGAGAAAAATAGAGAGAAAATGGAAGAAGATAAATCCGTCGTTGTCCGATATTACCTCTGAGTGAATCCCTTCGACCCAAACATTTTTAATCTTCAAACACCTTTACCAGAAACCAAAAATTATGAGAGATAGAGCCAATCTAGGGTTTCTGTTGGTTTGGTAGTTGGGTTGACGTCTTGTAGAAGACTTCTTTTTTTGTAAGTCGCTCTCAACACACCTCTCTGAGAAAATAGCAAGTACCACATATTAAAACTTGAGATTTTCTAAAGAGAACATCACACGCTTATTTTTTTTCAGTTCTCTTTTTGGATCTCTATCTTCAGATCCATTTCATTCCAAAGTTTTTGAAAAACAAACTTCTAGGGTTTCAAGAAAAAACAGATCCTTAAGATCATTTGTGTCTCTTGGTTTTTATTTCACTTTTTTTGAAATAAACGTGTTAAAAAATAAAAAGGCTCCACATAGGACCTTGGCAATATTTGAAATCAAGGTTGTTCTTCTAAATCTGATCTTGAGTTAGAAGTTTCTTTAACAAAATCATTTGAATCAATTTCTGCATGTTATTTCTGATTCTACTTTTATGATATAGACTTCTAGTCTAGTTTGGATCTCAATTGGTGGTTTAATATTTCGAAAATCTTTTCAAAATACTGAAATTGTATAGGACCTTCGTTGTCTTCTGAGCAAGGTAACCTTGAGATCTGTGGATTAATAGAAAGATCAAGAAGTCTTGATTTGTAAAATACAGACTTGGAAATATCCTATTCATTTTAGAACTATTTGTAATTTTATAGGAATGTCTGTAAATAATACTAAGAGGGTGAGTTGCATATCTTCATACAGTACACATAAAAAACACTTCTCACATGAACTCTTAGACACAACAGTTTGTTTGAGACTTAAAAGTTGAAAGAGTTGCAGGAGTCATAATTCAAAGAGAAGTAGATCAGGAAATATGTAAAAGAGCAACAAAGAAGAGATCATTTCTAGTCAGAAACTTTTGGAGTGGAGTAGCTCATGTAGGTACAATTTTGAAGTTAGATTTAGCATTCTTGTATGTTTGCTTAAGTGTTGTAACTTGATTCTTTATTCTAGCGAATTTTTTTTTTGTGTCGTAGAGGGCACCGTGGATGTTTACCTTAATTAAGGGTTTTAGCATGTTAAAAATTCATGTGTCGATTCCTTTGAATATTCTTAACTATTGTTGTGATTGGGACTGCATGGTAACTTTAGTAGATATTTCTTAAACTTTAAAAAGAATGTAATCAACTATCGAATCTAAACCATACATTTAAGAAGATTTTATAACCCATCTTGTGTGTTTTTTAAAAGAGTTTTGCCCAAAAAGTTTATTCGGAGTTTACGTAATTCATAACATTTTGTTATTAACCTTGTAAACAAGCTTTTAGCATTAAAGCTTTGCTTTATCTGGTATCAGAGCGGGGTCACCTTTTGTGATCCTGAAACTTGAGAATTTTTTTCGAAACATCTTTTTGAAAATTTCTGAATATGGAAGAAATTTTTTAGAAGTTAGGTAACCTATCCAAACCACCACTCTTTGAAGGAAACAAATTTTTATACTGGAAAGTACGAATTGTTTCTTTCATTCGAGGAACCCTTAGTGATGATGTCTGGGACATGATTGAAATAGGGTATGAACATCCTACTAAACATACCTCTGAAACCGATCCAATAAGAACTAAGAAAATTCTCAGTGAATTTACTAAGGAAGAGAAAAAAGCTTATCTAGATAATAACAAAGGAAAGAATTCCATCTTTATGTCCATTAACGAACATGAATTCAAAAGAATATCCATATGTTCTACTTCAAAAGAGGCACGGGACACATTAGTTAATTGCTCATGAGGGTGATGAACGTGTCAAAGCTGGAAAAAATCAAATGCTCATCTAGCAATATAACACCTTGATTATGAATGACAATGAATCCTTTGGCGACTTCTACATAAGGTTAACTGATATCTTTACAAAACTTCATGTCAATGGTATAACCTAGAGCAGAAAGGAAATTTTTATAAAGATTCTTATGGCATTGCCATCTAAATTTGACAATAAGAGATATCTTATTGAAGAAATAAATAACCCTAATATGACTCCTGAATTACTTAGCAGTAAATTGAGGATTGTAGAATTGGAACTACACTTCGAAAAGTAATTGACTAGACAGAATAATAAAGCCTCTAGTTCCAATGTTGTGTTTTCTTTTAAATTACCAGTGCCTAAATTTAAAACTCTATATTTTGACACTGACTGTCTTAAAAACTTTGATTTGGAAAACCTTGACAATGAAATAGCGCTTATGAGAAAGCATTTCAAAAAGGTTTTGAAATTTATAAAAGTTACAGCCTCTCAACAAAGAAAAACAAATTATCAAGGTAATCAATTTCGCAGACCTCATGAGAGAGACAATACCAAACACCCTTATGACAATAGGAAGAACTATGATCCCAACAGACCTAATCCTGACATAAAAGATGTTAAATGTCACCGTTGTGGTAAACTAGGTCACTATGTTAGTAAATGTTCAACTAGTCTTAATAACAACAACAAGGCCAATATATGTAAGACATGGGACGACTCTAGTGATTATGATGAGGATTAAATTGACTCAACCCAAATAAATGAGCACCGCATGTCTTTCTTTGCTAAGATAATATATAGTGATGATGCATGCTTTCCTGTTCATGAACCTTCTATGCCTGTTGATCTTGTTAATGATATTGTTGATAATTATGTTCATATTACTATTGAAAGACTGTGTGTTAGTCAAAGTGATAATGTTGATGACGAATTGAACGTGTGAGTGAGTAAAAAACCTATCAAAACATAAAGTACACTTTACACGATGCACTTAGCGAGTATGATGATAAATTGCCTGATTTACCTGAGTAATACACCAAAGTGGTTAAGAAGAGTGATCGCATAGAAAAAAATGATAAAAAAACTCAAGTGAGTTTATCAATTTGCTTAACTAGACCATTCGGAAGAACACTGAAGATTATACTGCCCAATGTGTTGCTCACGAGACTGAGATTGAAGACTATGCCTTGAAAATAAAAGATTTGATTCAAAAGAACTATGAATTTGAAGAAAAATATAAGGCAACCCTTACTGAACTAGAATAGTAAAAGAAAATGGTTTCAAATGTGTTTAAAAAATGCCAACACTTTGAAACACAAAATAAGTCTTATGAAAAAATTATTATTGGAAGCAAATTTGACTCTAAAGATAATTCTGGCCTAGGCTTTGGAGAAATAGTGCACACAACTAAGACTAAAGTTTCTCTTTAAAATGTTACTTTTGTCAAACAAGTCCAAACTTTTCAAAATGTTCAAAAAGGTGAATCTAGTCTGAATGTCTTTTAAGCAAGACATAATCAGTACAATCAATGGATGAATCCAAACATTTAGACCAAATATGTTTGTCCTCATGCTAGAAACCAAAGACGAAAACTTAAAACCAATGGCAACTGGACTACTGTACCTAATAGAACGAAGCCAATTTTCAAAGACTTTAGTAATAAAGTCAAGTCCTATACCCATTAGTACGTACCTATTGCGATATTTTTGGCTATACTCTTGATGGATGTTTCTAGAAAAGGTTATACACCCTGACCTACCTAAACTTTAACTATTCTCGAAAATCAAGAAATACTTATGTACTCTCGAGACAGGCACAAAGCACTTCAACTGGATGGTACTTAGACTCTGAATGTTCTAAACATATGACTGGGGATGAAACCAAATTGAAAAATAAGACAGACTTCCTTGGAGGTAATGTCATTTTTGGCGATCATGTTTCATATCAGATCATAGGTAAGGGAACATTGAGTGAGCATGGGCTTCTTGAACTAAATGATGCACTCTTAGTTAAAGGCCTTAAAGCTAATCTTTTAAGTATATCACAATTTTGTGACTCCAATCACTCAGTTACCTTTTCAAAAAATGATTTTAAAATTATGGATGAAAAAGGTAATTGTATTTTAATAGGGAACAAAACCTCAAAAAATTATTACAGAGTAATCCCCAAGTCTGAATCTTTCCATGTTACAAGATTAGAGGATTATAATATATATCACAATAGATTGGGACACACAAATTATGATAATCTTAGAAGATTGAGTTCCCAAGAGATAGTTAAAGGTTTACCTAAAATTAAAAAGTCTTTTAATCCTATGTGTGGACCTTGTCAGGAAGGAAAAATAAGTAAATCCCCTCACAAGAAATTTAGAGATGTCCTGACCACTAAGCCTTTAGAACTTATCCACAAGGACCTTATGGGTCCCTCAAGAACTATGAGTTTCTATGGAAACTATTACATCCTAGTTACAGTGGACGACTATCTGAGATATACATGGGTAGCTTTTATGAAACAAATATCAGATACCTTTAATGAATTCTTAAGACTCCTCTTAAAAATTAAGAATGAGAAGGATACCCAGGTGTGTTGAATTAGGAGTGATAGAGGTGGAGAGTTCAAGGATTCTAGTATTTCAAAGTATTGTGTAGCTAATGTCTATAAACATGAGTTTAGCGCTCCTAAAACCCCGCAGCAAAATGGTATAGCTAAACGTAAGAATAGGACTTTACAAGAAATGGCTAGTCTTATGTTACATGCTAAGAATTTCCCTCGATATTTTTGGTTAGAAGCTATCCAAACTGCGTGTCACATTATTAATCGTATCTAGCTCAAAACAATTCCAAAGAAACCTCTTATCAGTTATGGTTCCACAAAAATCCAAACTGAAAATATTTTAAAACCTTCAGGAGTATTTGCTACATCTTCAAAGATAGAGAGCAACTTTCAAAATTTAATACACGAGGAGGAAAGGGAACTTTTCTTGGTTATTCTCAAAATAGTAAGGATTCGCGTGTTTTTAACTATCGAACCAAAACTATTATGGAATCAATTAATGAAATTGTGGATGACACTAGTGTAAGGTGAAGTGACAGTTAACAGGTAGCATTTGATGAGGACAAAACTAATTTATCCACTTATCCTCAAAATTATACTAATTCATTGCCTGAGAGTCCTTCAGTACCCACTAGGGTTTCTAAAGATCATCCCATTGAAACCACTGTCGGTAATCCTTCGAAACCAGTTTGAACTAGATCCTAACTTTGACAAGTGGAAAATTTATCTTGTTTTATTTCTCTTGAGTAACCTAAAAATGTTAATGATGCCCTTTCTGACTCATTTTAGATAAATGTTATTCAAGAAGAGATAGTCCAATTTCAGAGTCATGATGTGTGGAATCTTGTTCCTAGACCAAAAGACTCGAAGGTATTGGCACAAGATGGATTTTTAAAAACAAAACTGATAGAAATGGTGAGGTAGTTAGAAATAAAGATATGTTGGTTGCACGAGGATACTCCCAGATTGAGGGAATTGATTTTGATAAAACCTTTGCACCTGTTACTCGTCTAGGATCAGTTTTCTCCTTCTTTCCATATATTATCATATGCAATTCAAGTTATTCCAAATGGATGTTAAATCCTCTTTTTTAAATGGAATCTAATCTAAAGAAGTATACGTCAAACAACCCAAATGATTTGTTGATCCTCTACACCCAGACTATGGATTTAGGCTTAAGAAATCCTTATATGGATTGAAACAAGCTCCTAGAGCTTAGTATGAGCGACTGTCTACTTTTGTTGTGTCTCACAGATTTGTCTGTGGCAGAAACGATCAAATGTTGTTTGGTAGAAAGGATAATCAACATGTCTTAATCGCACAAGTATATGTGGACGATATTATTTTTGGTTCCACCTGTCCTAAATAAGTTAAGAATTTTTTTGATATCCTGCATACCGAATCTCAGATGTCACTTATGATTGAACTACAATATTTTTTGGGTTTACAAGTAAAACAATGTAGTGATGGCCTTTTTATTTCTCAATCCAAGTATTATACAAATCTAGTCAAAAAATTCGGCTTAGAAAACGCTAAACCTTCTAGAAACCCCATGAGTACTTCAACTAAACTTTGTAAGGGGTATAATGGGAAAAGCATTGATCCCACTCTTTATAGAAGTATGATAGGGAGTCTGCCGTATCTTACCGCGTCTCGACTCGACATATCCTTCATTGTCTGTAATCCGTGCTAGATATCAAAGTAACCTTAAAGAATCCCACTTATTAAGTGTGAAGAGAATTATTAAATATATTAAGGGTACTCTAAAATTTGGTATTTGGTACAAAAAAGACACAACTAGTTCTATTGTAGGGTACACCGATGTCGATTGGTACAATTGTTTTGATGATAGTAAAAGCACTTTCGGTGCTTGCTACTAGATAGGCAATAATCGCGTAGGTTGGTCGTGTAAGAAACATAATTGTATTTCCTTATCTAGCATCAAATCTAAAGATATAGTAGCTGGTAATTGGTGTTCACAATTATTATGGATTAGACATATGCTTAGAGATTATGGTATCATAGAAAAGTAGTTAACCATGTTTTACGATAACCAAAATGTTATTAATATTTCCAAAAATCCTGTAATGCACTCCCATACTAAGAACATTAAGATTAGACATCATTTTATCCGTAACCTTGTCGAATCCAAAGACCTCCTCGTTGAATATCTGAACACTCAAAAGCACCTCGCAGATCTCTTTACCAAACCATTAGACAACATACGCTTTGAGTATTTGCGAACATCTATAGGCATCATAACTCTCAATTAATTTTTATCACATTTATCATAACATAGGTAGTATCTTGCTTATAATTAGTTTCTGAAGTTTTGGGGCATGGTTTTTTGATAAATAACTAAAGACACCTCCTAACACTGTTTCATGTAGGAGACCCCTGATTCTGCCATGTTCATGATATATTCTGTGATCGAATTTTTTTATATCCCTTGTATATTTGAGAAAAATAGGGCGAGAAGATCTTAAGTATTCTTGAGCGATTTTTCTACCTATTCCTCATTCTAACTCAATTAATATGTCATTCAGTGTTTATTTTGTTACAGGCATTTCAGACCTGTTATATAAGCATCTTACACTTTTGTAGGATATTGGTCTGTATATAGTTGAGTGATGTATTTTTTACCTTATTTCCAGTTCTAAGATTGGAATAGGTAGTTAGAATCTTTGTATAGGACAACTAGGATTTTTCAATTTTCACCCACGAGTTCATAATACTCAAGGGAATTTTGTCTCTAATATCCAAAGGGGGAGATTGAGAACCTAGTATATAATTGACTTACTTGAGTCTACATTATATAAGAGTTCCAAGTAGTTTTGATATTGAGACAAAGTAGGATTAGACTTTATGAGTTTCTCCATACCCAAAGGTTCAAGAAGAAGGAAGAGGAAGAAGTAATCAAGTCCAAGCAATCCTAATAGGGAAGTTATTTCTAACCTCAAAACCACTTATAGGACACTCTCACTACATCATATATTTCTCCAATTTGCATCAATGGTTTTACAACACTTTAAGATTTTTCAAAATCAAATTAATTCAGCTCAAAACATTTTATACAATTTTAATGAAATTTTGAATTAATTAAAAGTTGATTTTAAAAGTGTTGGGGTTGAAATTTGAATTTTAAAGAATAATTTTGTTAGCTGAAGTTAGCTTGGGTAGAATATAAAAGCGCTATAGACTATAAGGTGTCTTTGTAAATATTTTTATAACACGTGTTTTACTTCTATCTTGTCCATACACGTGTTAGTAGTTAGACGGGTAGAATTTTGTTTTCTCACAGACTCAACTTCGATCACCAATATTAACCCTTGGATTGATTTATCAATGGCCTACATGCTTTGTGTTATAATCCCAGTGTTTACCTGTCATCTAATGAGATTCTTTCATTTCACCGTTTAGTTATAAACCCTTGGATCATTAGTCAAACTATGTGGACTAAATCTCAGCCATTGATTGCAAATGGAGTTCCAGATCCTTCCTTCACCTACTATAAGGACTTACTCTCAACATTTTGAGACTTTTATTAAAATTATCCCAGAGTGAAGAGAGAGAAAGGGAATAAATTTGAGAGGAAAATAGAGAGAAAATGGAAGAAGATAAATCCATCTTCGTCCTTCCTCACCTCTGAGTGAATCCCTTTAACCCAAACAGTTTCAAACTTCAAACACCTTTACCAAAAAACAAAAATTATGAGAGATAGATCCAATCTAGGATTTTTGTGGGTTTGGTTGTTGGGTTAACGTCTTGTAGAAGGCCTCTTTTTTTAAGTCTCTCTCAAAACACCTCTCTGAGAAAATAGGAAGTTTCACATATTGAAAGTTGATGTTTTCTAAAGAGAACATCACACGCTTATTTTTTCTAGTTCTCTTTTTGGATCTCTATCTTCAGATCCATTTCATTCCAAAGTTTTTTAAAAACAAACTTCTAGAGTTTCAAGAAAAAACAGATCCTTAAGAGCATTTGTGTCTCTTGATTTTTATTTCACATTTTGTGAAATAAACGTGTTAAAAAATAAAAAGGAGACACATAGTACCTTGGCTATTTTTTAAAAAGGAGACACATAGTATCTTGGTTGTTCTTCTATATCTGATCAAATGTTGTGGATGTTTCCCTTGATTAAGGGTTTTTCCTCATTAAAAATTCCAGTGTCGATTCCTTTGAATATTCATAATTGTTGTTATGATTGGGATTGCATGGTAACCTTAGTAGATATTTCTTAAACTTTAAAAAGACGGTAATCAACTATCGAATCTAAACCATACATTCAGAAAGATTTTATAACACATATTGTTTTTTTTTTCGAAAAGAGTTTTTCCCAAAAAGTTTATTCGAAGTTTACATTATTTATAACATTTTGTTATTAACCTTCTATACAAGCTTTTATCATTAAATCTTTTCTTCAAAACATTCTTCAACTTCAAAATTATCGGAAGAAAAATTCTCATTAGGTTCAAGTAATGCATCAAACTCATGCTCCCAAAAATGATTTTTTCCCCGATACTCTTTTTCATGTCTTTCGTCTTCAAGCCTTTCGTTTTGATAAATTTGGATGGCCATTGCACTGGGCTTGTATTTATGAGACTAATTTTTAGTGATATTGATCCAATGTTCATAAATATTGAGGTCATCCTCTGCACTATTATCATAACAATTAAAGCCACCAAAAGAGTTAAAGTAAGACATTTCAATTTGGGCAATTTAAAAACGTGACACCCATATTTTTGGATATTCTTTTTTTGATTTTTTTTAATGTCAAATTCTGGATTGACCAACCTAACCTAAAGTCTACCTAATTCCTTGGCAACGATGCCATTTTGATCGAGTGGAAAACCGATAATCCGTGTAAATACACTAATCGTTACCGTCGGCTTCTCACCACAATACAAAAAAAAAACTAAACTTTAACTACACTCTTATGGAGTATAATGGCGAGTCTGGGTATCGAATCCACATGGAATGATTGATAGATTTTAATTGATTTATTACTTCAAAAATAAAGTGTAAAAGATGATGATGGGGTGAGAAAGAAAAAGAGGGAATATAAAGAAGTTAACTAAAATTAATTGGAAAATTAAGGTAGGGACACAATCCCCCAACTCCTAGTTTGTTTGTCGGGTATAAAACTAGTTATGAATTAGAAATTGATTAAATCCAGTCTTTATTAATTTCAAGCATTATATATATGAGGTTCAACACCGCGTCATACATAATCAAAAGTAATAATAAAGCGGTGCCATGATAGCTACACTCGCGTTGCACTCTTAAGCATCCAGGTTACCTAGGGCAAACGACATTAAAAGTCCTACGATAGTTGTGATCACTACACAACACGATTCGATCATTTATTTAATTTAGGGAACTAATTTTACACACATGCAAACCACATCAGGTTGGGTTCATGCACCCCAACCCCTAAAAAATATGGCCTAACATGGTGTAACTATGGTTTACTACACAAGAATCCATTAACAAGCATGTAAAAATAAGGAAAGAATTATAAAGTGCTAGAATTTAAGGTTACCAAGATTAAAGAACACAACTATGCAAGAAGAAATCAAAGATTGAAGAAAAAAAAAAAGAACTCTTGAATTAAAGGTACAAAATATGTAAATTCTTCTCTTAGATGTTCCTCTTTGTTTTGGAGCTTTTACATCAATGAAATCTGAATAAAAAGACACTCTAACGACTAAATATGTAGGCTAGAGTTCGTTCAAAAGAGTCCCGAAAACATAAAACTCTTTTGGCTCAAAGATAAGGACAAAATAAAAATCCCGTTTCTGGCAATATTTCACACTTAGAAAGTGTGAATAATTTTGTAACAGATCTGGAGTGTGACAAATGAGCAAACCGGTTCGGGTTCTAGGTGAACTGATTCGGATTTCCAGAATGGTTAAACCTTGGTCGCCGTTTTTTCATTTGGATTTTTGGATTTCTTTCTCAATCTTCAAATGGGTATAACTTCTTCACCGTAGCTCGGATTGGGTTGCCGTTTGTTTCCAGTGTTCTTGAAATTTCAAGATATTCAACTTTTCAGTTGGCCCCACCTCCGAACTAAGGCTGAAAAATTACAAAAATGCCCTTGAACTCTCCATTTCTTGGTTTCTTTATTTGTTTTGAGTTCTCTTTCGCACTAATTTGGATAAAATACCTGTAAAACACATAAGAGATACACAAAATACAAAATAATTGCCAAAAATGGTTTACAGCATAAATATTGACAAATTCAAGCTATTTCCAATGCACGGGATCATAAAAATATCGAAATTAAGGGGATAAATGTGAAGAATTTTAGACAAATCATCCAGATTGCGCGACGTGTTATAGATGGTATCAGAGCATGGTATTTGGCCTCGTAGGTTGTGAATACGTTTAGCTTCCATGTTGTCCATCTTTCATCCCCTTTGTTGATTCGTCCTCCTTAAAGTAGAGGGTCTGGCATTTGTGTTAGATGCATTTCTTAAAGAGATGGAGTTTTGCGTTAAGGACGTTGTAGGCATTGAGTTTAGAATTGTAAGCTTGATGTGAGGATAGTTAAAACTAATTTTTGGGAGATGAGAATTATTTTTGAGATTGTTAGTGGATATGTTAGGTATCTTAAGTATCGATTTTGATGAAAAATTTGATTTGAGGATTGTAGTATTTTTGTGACTTCTGGAGATAGAATCGAGTGATGATTTGCGAGAATGTCTGGTTCGCTATTATTTTCATAGTTATACGTATATATATAGTAGGATATATTTTATTTTTTTATCGTGGAGTACACGCGTGTACGATTAGGTGTATGGACGTCCGATCGTTACATTTTACGGATAGGCATGTGTGAGACTTATTTTTATTTTTGTGGATTTACGCTTCATCGAATTTTGAGGATGAAATGCATGTGCTAGTGGGGAAGTATGTAACACCCCGCGCAATCCAGACAATGGGGTGGCTAGCCGCCGCCGCCAGACTACGCCAGGCGTCACTAAATTAATAATTGTGTTGAAATTCGATGACGATATTATTATTGGAATTTAAATTAATCGGAGCCTTTACGTTTGAATTGCTATGTTTCTCGTATAAATTATCTGTTGCGTGATTTATTATTAGTCACTTTTTCCATCGCGGGGATGAGGGGCCTTCGGGTAGTATATTGCTCAACATTAATTATAGGATGCTTACTAGGTATGAGACTAGTGGGTAGGCCTTCGGTATAATTTATGCTTGCTAGGTATGAGACTAGTGAGTGTAGAGTTTATAGATGGGTGATTCGGGGGTGGACTGATTTTTATGTTTTATTATCATTGCGCTAACCTAGGCATGAGACTAGGATGGTATTATTGTTATAAATTCATCCTAATTCATAGGGTAGGATGTATGTGTAAACAGGGGACCCTTAGGTATGGGACTAAGGGATATTTTGAGGATATCACATTGATAATAAGGGTTTGGTGATTTGATAATTGAGAGATTGAGAATATGAGAATTAATGCCTAAGAAAATAATGGTATTAAAATTGGTGGCGACATAATGTGTGGGGACTGACAGTTTAAACGGGCTAGCTTGCGTTTATATCGTGTCGAGTGTGGAAACTTATCATATTTTGGGGTCGACAGTTTAAACTGATAAGATGGCTACTGACAAGGGGAAGTGTAAAACTTTGGTGGGATTACCACTCGTGGCGGGAGGAACGCCATAATTAAAATAATAATAAATTGAGGATAATGATAAATTAGGTTAATTTAATTAAATTAATAACACGGGACATGGTATATATGATTATATTGGTGTGCATTTCGAATAAGAATTATTGAGGATAGTTAGTTTTGTACAATCGCATTTAATTATATTCGTTTAATTAAAATACTTTATTGTGATATTTATTGCATATAATGCTATTGTCTAGATTGATAGATCCTATTTGAGGGGAGTAGTGTGTATTCATGCTCGGGGCTCTGACCACATGAGTTGACTAACATTTCCAGGTATTAGTGTTGGAGTAGCTGTATATGACTTATCATATATCACTTGGAGGTGCAGCTGCAGTTTCTTTTATTTACGTTTTAATTAGTTTAGACTTTCCTTTTCATCATATTCCATTATGAGACTTCTTTTGGATTTTATTGGTCCATTTAGTTCCAAAGTCGTTTACGGTTTCAGTAGGATTATTTTAATTAGAAGTTATTTAGATTATTTATTTAGAGATTTATTAATTGGAGTTTAGCATGGTGATGGATTTTTATCGCATGGATGGTAATCATTTATTAGGATTAAATTAATTGTTACTTTGTGGATTGAATTTTATAGGTCTTATTTATGTCACATGCTGAGAATGGTATTTATTAAGTGACGCCTGACGTAGTTTGGTAACAGTGGTTGGCCACCCCATTGTTCAGATTGCACGAAGTCTTACACCGACTTCCCTCAACTCCCGACTTTTGCCAATTTTGTGCGTGGGACGTCTCGCAAGAGAAATCCAAACAAGGAACCCTCTTCATACACTACTATATGACTTAGTCAGTTATTGATATCCATCGTCCCAAGATTAAATGAAATGGAAATAAAAATAAATGTCAATTCCAACTTTTTCCCATTGTAAACTAAAGTCTCATATCATTAAATGAATACACAAAATCCCAATAAATTTAGCCATTTAATTATTCTAAGTACGATAACCCAAAATGGCATAGGGCCTAACATCCCTCAACTCCCGACATTTTCTACTTTCAAGCGTGGTATGTCTCACAATTGAAATTCAAATAAGGAACCCTACCGATACACAACTGTATAGCATTGTCGGTTGCTAAGTTTCGTCAGTCCATGACCCAAGTGTAACAACCTTCGCTTTTAGGAGGCTAATTTTATATTAATTTACCGCATAAGGTAATTATATAAAATGTTGGAACTGGAGTAAATATTAATTGAATGAGCTGGAAGTTAATATTTACTGGAATGTTGCATATTTACCGTATGTGTAGGTAAATATCCTCATGTTGTATGTTTTATAGTGTCATCTGTTTAAAATGACATTTTGGTTTAAATGAAATCGGAACTGGAAATAATTCATAAAATTGCCCGATGCCAGTTTAGGGGGTGTAGTTAGTCCCAGAATGTTCGAGACAGTCAAAATAAGTGCCATATTGTATTTTTGGGTTTCGGTCACTTTTACCTGGTTTTAACTTAAATGCGTATTGGGAGTCATTTTAATGTGGTATTAACCACTTAAGTTGGGAGACTTGTGTTAAGCCCCGATTTTAGTTTTCTAAATCCCCTAACTTCCCTATTACATGTCTTAAAACATAGAGAGAAAAGGAGAGAAAGAGAGAGGAAGAGAAAAATGGAGAAAGAAGAGAGATTTGGAGATTGAAGGATTGGGATTACTTCTACCACCAAGAAATCTGAGATTTCAACTCTAAGGCAAGTTTTCTACTTGCTAATATCTGATTTAAGATGAATAATTTGTATGATATTTATTTATTTGTATTTATGGAGCAAAAATGGAAATTATGGTGTTTAAACCCTAATATTAGTTTTTGATGATGAAATTGTGGGTTTTAGTAGTTAATAATCATGTAGAATGATTTGGGGTAGATTTATGTTGATGAATGTGTGTAAAAATGAAGTAGAAATTAGTTTTGGGGAAGAACTAGGGTTCATAACCAGAAGCCCCCTTCTTGTCCCATCTGCAGGGGCGAATCGATTCGCTAAGGGTCAGTTTCCAGGTCTGCTTGGACCGAATCGATTCTGGTCCAAGACGAATCGATTCGGCAGGTTACAGAATCCTAAGTTTCTTTGTCCAAACCGATTCACTTTTTGGGCGAATCGATTCATTTTCCTGCTGTTTTTGAGTTAATTTTATAACTCAATTTCAACTCATTTTCTTTAAGTTTAGGGCCTAGGAACCTTCTTGAATGAAGTAAACTTAGAGTCCTAGAGTTTTAGATGAGTTACTTAGTTACCCTACATTAGGAATGGATTATGTGGGGATTTTTCCGGGGCTATGCCAATTGATGTTAGGGCATTCTTTTCTTTTAGTTAACTATTAAGAAACTAGGAGTTATAAGGTTATGGTTGGGAGACTTTAAGAGCTCAATGGAGCTAGTTTAATCTTGATGGTTCATAATAACACCGTAAAGGATTGTTGGGAGAATAAATTGAAAGTTTATGCATTCCTTTGAGTTATGATAGTATTGGGGTTTTAAAGTAATACCCTACAATGTTTGGAGACAATTAAGAGTTTATTTACTCCTTTGTGGTTGTATTAACGATATAATATATCGTATGGCTCCGGACAATAAGATGAATTATTTACAAAATGTAAATGATTATGGTTTCGAATAAAAAGAAACATACAACGTAAATTGGAATTGAAAATGAAATGGAAATTGTAATGATAATGGTAAATGATAATTTACTTAATCATAAATACGGTAATTGCTAATTTACTTAAACACACCTCTCTAAATGCCATCATAAGGAAAGTTTCGTGAGTGTGGTGATGCCCCTAGCTAGTGAATGCAGGGTGGATATAGTCCCAGGCCATATGAGCGTTGTTGTATATTTTCTGCGCTAGTGAGGAGATTCCGGGTGTGGTCTTAACTTTCCCGCAGTCATATGGTTGCTTCTTGACGTTGCGATAGGTGCCCAAGCTGCCTTGTTTGATAGGCCCCTGGAAGATGATGGTTATTTAGTGGCGCGCCCAGTGGGGAAACTCGGAGGGGCGGTCTTAGAGTCGTTATATGTATATAAATATAACAATTCATAATCAAGTGGGACTTGATGTATGTGATATGCCATAAAGATCATGATACATTGCCATAATGAGCACAATGAAATGCCACAAAGAGCATTTGTTGATGATAATATTCCTGCTAAGGAATGGAATGCCATGAAGGGGATGTAATTGAGATAGAAACCATAAAGAGCTTTAAAGTTTGATTATATTTTCCTGTTAAGGAATGGAACTATAAAATGGAATAATGTTTTGGTGGAAGCTTTTAAATTAATGTAAATCATTCTTATTCTCTTGTTTAATTGATTTAGATTCATAATTGTATAAAATTGTGTAGTTAGATTCTCATTATTTAGTCGTGATTATCATTCATAAATGTCATACTCTTTATTCATCTGGTAATCGTATAGAACCGGGCCCTGACCCGTTCATATTTCTTGTTGTGCTTACATCTTGTATCTGCTCAGGTACTCCGCCGTAAGGATGCCTGATCTGACTTCCTATCCCAGTGTCTTTGGCGAACCGTGATGCTTTCGGGTATTTACGGGACATATTGCAATAGACGCCGTCATTCTTGCTCTCTAGTCAAGATCGGGTCATTTACTCGGGCGTGTGGCTCAAACGGTTGTATTTGCTTAATGTAATGTATTATGTAATTTACATTAAAATGTTGTATCATATTGTATGAGCCTGTTGACCGACAGCATATTCGGACCCTTATTGTTTATTTGAGGTGTATGTAATATTATATATTCTTGGGTTTCCACTTTCTTTTTTAGTTGGGTTGTTTAAATTCTTTTCTTTAACTTAAAACAAAAATTTTTGGCAACCCATTTTTCTGAAATAAGGAGTGGTTATCATGTATACTTTTTATTTTGTTGTGATGCTGAGAATGATTCCATCCTTTATTCCTATTTTATTGGAGTATCAAGCTGGACACCCCCTATTTCGGAACAGCGGGTTGTCACAGATGGTATCAGAGCATCAAGTTCTAGAGTCCTTAGGAATCTGTATGAACGCTTTACGCTTTCAGCGTTGCTTTTGATTGGATATAGAGCCTTTGGATTAAGATCGTTGATTTCTTTAGTGAGATCTCGTTCTTCTGCCATGAGGTAGAAACTATAGAATCTTTTGCGCATTCGTGTGAGAATAGTAGGTCGATTGAAGAAGGGCTCCCGGGAAGGTTGTTGTGAAGGCGTCGCGAGATGGAATTATTAGGAACTGTAAGTTGTAGTAGGGGATGAGGACTGCTTTGGAGGTCGCTCCCTTTTTGTAGCACTTTCTTATCGTGCTACTGCGACCACTGATTACACTAGACATAGTTTTCTCAAGTACCGGTAGACGTAGAGGGTGGTACTAAGCTTGAGATTTCAAGCAACGTTAAATTGAAGAGTAGAAGTCCCCAGATAAAAAGGATGTTGGAAAATCCTTCACCCGAAGGAGTAGTGTTGAAATGGTGGGAGCGTAGTCACCTTATTTGTGGGTGCCGGAAGTTTTGCCCATGGAGAAACCCGGTAGATACTTTATATAGTAAGTTTCTTTGGGATAACTGGAAGGAGGAGAAGGTAGATCCTCAAATGTTCACACGAGGCTCGGTCGGAGGCCGACATGTGAATAAAGAGTTGTACAGTTAGGGAAGCCGTACACCAAAATAAGGAAAAAAGAGACCTTTGATGGAATGATAGGCTCCAGAATAAGTGTCGTTAACACTTCTGATGGAGCAGTGATCAAGAAAACTCATTCGTGGACATCTTCCTGGGGAGGTTTCATTGAACTGAGGAAGAGGAGGCCGAGAGCGTGTTCTCTTTTACTGAGAAAGTGAGAGGGACTGCGTGGGCAATTGTTTGGCAGCTACGGGTGGAACAATGGTTATGACGTGGAAGAACCACACATTTTCATTATGTTGATTGGAGAACAAGGGCAAGAATAAAGTGCCTAGGTGGGGAGTTGACGGAAGAAATGTTGGTTAGGATAAGACTCGAGTACGGAGTCTGAGAACTATTAGTATTGACCCGGAGTGATTGGCATAAAATGTTGGCGGGAATTCCACCTTATTAGTTGGTGGTGTATTCCTTAGGATAAGATTTAGTAGTATTGTATCTACTATAGATTCGGGTGTGTATATTGAGGTTGTGGTAGTATCGACACTACTAAATAGAGTAATTATGACTTCCGTGGAAGGGAAGTTTTATATTTTCCTTCACTCGTTATAAAGCGAGTGATGATATAGTTTCTTTTAAGTACTATGTACGTTATGTATTACTTGTATGATGTGTACTATACAAGTGAAGATATTTTGGTTTGATTGGGGTGATAGAAAGCAAATAGATTGCGAGGCTATCCTACTTCTACTTTCAGGATGGAACTAGTTGTCCTATAATATTTCTCCTGGATACAGGTTGAGACTTTATAGGGGTGGGTGAGGTAAGCAAGAGGTTTTTATTACTTGTTGTGTTATCTTGATTAAGTGTTTGGCTATTTATTTGCATTGTATGTGATTGTTATGCCTTATCTCCACGACCAACAAGGTTGAGTAGTAATGCATCGGAGGGGTTCCTTGTTTGGGTTCCTCTTTTGTGGGACGCTCCACGCGTGAACATCAACGACGTTGGGAGTGGAGAGATGCTGTTATTTTTGCTTTTAGTTCATTCCATTCAATTTTATTTTGTTGGTTAAGAGTTGGGTTGAAAGGTTTAGCCTAGAATCACGTAGAAGAGTGATTAAGGGCTATTAAAGTGCGAGATAGAAGCACTGTATATAGTTCTCTCCTCTCATCGATGTGAGGGAGACTGAGATACGAAGTCGAATTGAGACTTCGGGTTATGCCTTGATAAGAAGGCTATTTAAAATGATGTAATTATGTATTGGATAAGTATTTTTTTAGACTTTACAGAAAGTATTTGTTCGATTAGTTGAAATCCTTTAATTATTCATCATGGTAATTCATAGAAGTAAAATCTTATTAACAGGATTGTGGGTTAGAATTTTACCGATCCCGATCATGTGTTTTAGATCGTCGCATCATGATGACCGACGATGCGAGGTAGTAGTGTAACAAGAGGATTCCTTGTTTGGATTTTGCTTCGGCGAGACGTCCCATGCATGAAACCGAGCGAATGTCGAAAGTTGAGATAGGTCTTGGACAGTAGGAATATACTTAGTATTATACGTTTACGACTTAGATAGGATATATATATATATATATATATATATATATATCGACCTTAGGTTTATTAGGACGTAAGACCATTAGGGCATGGGATGTTGGTTTAGGAAAGCTATAGGGTGTTGACCACCAATATGTTGTGGGTTAAATCTAAGGGGGATTAGATCCCTAGGAACGAGAAGTGTGGAATCTCGAGATATTTCGGACGTTAGGCCGCAGGAGATGAGACCTCTATTAGTTAAGGTGTTACGTTGGTAACTTAACTTTTGGGGAGTTAAAATGATGAATTGACTTTCACTCCTGATCTCATTTTGTTAAGTTCGAGGGTGAATTTAAGGAACAAGTCTCTACCGGTATGGGGAGTAATAATACTGGATCATGGACCCATTGTCTATGCGTCTCATAAGCTTAAACTTTGTGGAAAGTATTATTCCACGCTTGATTTCGAATTCATTGCGGTCGCAATCGCCTTAAATTGTTGGAGGCACTACCTCCTGGACAGGAAATTTAGTCTTTCTCGCGAGCAACAAGTTGTTGTAGTATGTCGTGGGAGAAATCAAGTTGGTGTATGAAGTTCATAACGGACTATTGATTTGATTTTTCTCATTCCCTAAGGGAATGCGATTGGGGTAGTAGATGCGTCGAGTAAGAAACTCGTCAGAGATATTTGTGATGGCATGAAAAGCCAAATGAAACAAGCATGACTAGGAAGACTTTGTAGCAATAGCATTCCGGTCTATGATTGACCATTTCACCCACTCGTGTGAAGAAGAGTAGTAGTGGAATGAAGAAGAGTATATTTATAGATGTCTGCATTGAATTGCCAGCATCGTACTGGTCATGATCCTATTTGAGAAAAATTATTGATCATTTGACCAAACCGTTGGTTTTCCTGGACATTGCGGGCGGACGATATGTAGAGGAGTACGCCCCGCTTCTTTTATGGAGGGGTGGTAAAATCGTGTGAAGTGCCTAACAATAGTGGTGGACCGAGACTAGTTATTCATGTCAAGGTTTGGTAAAGTTTCCATGAAGGAATGGGAACAGTATGGATAAGATATTATAGGTTTGTGGGTATATATATCTTACCACCCTAAAGTGGATGGATAAATGGAGGAAGTTAATGTAAGGCCGAAAGGCATACCATAAAGGTGCGCCTTAGACTAAATGGATGGACGGGAGCAATGACTTGTGTGGATGGAAATTTTTCGTACAAGAATTAAAATCATTTCCTAAGGTATGGCACCGTGAGTGGCCTCGTGTAGCCGGTTGAGTGATTTGCATACTCGTTTAAGATAGTATACCCTTTATGCGTATAAGGTATGCCCGAATTTTGAGGGAAAAATTCCCTCATAAGGGGGGGAGTATGTAACAACCCTCGCTTTTAGGAGTCTAATTTTATATTAATTTACCGCATAAGGTAATTATATAAAATGTTGGAACTGGAGTAAATATTAATTGAATGAGTTAGAAGTTAATATTTACTGGAATGTTGCATATTTACCGTATGTGTAGGTAACTATCTTCATGTTGTATGTTTTATAGTGTCATGTGTTTAAAATGACTTTTTATTTAAATGAAACCAGAACTGGAAATAATTTATAAAATTGCCGAATGCCAGTTTAGGGGGTGTAGTTAGTCCCAAAATGTTCGAGACAGTCAAAATAAGTGCCATATTGTATTTTTGGATTTCGGGCACTTTTACCTAGTTTTAACTTAAACGTGTATTGGGAGTCATTTTAATGTGGTATTAACCACTTAAGTTGGGAGACTTGTGTTAAGCCCCGATTTTAGTTTTCTAAATCCCCTAATTTCCGCATTACATGTCTTAAAACATAGAGAGAAAAGGAGAGAAAGAGAGAGGAAGATAAAAATGGAGAAAGAAGAGAAATTTGGAGATTAAAGGATTGGGATTACTTCTACCACCAAGAAATCTGAGATTTCAACTCTAAGGCAAGTTTTCTACTTGCTAATATGTGATTTAAGATGAATAATTTGTATGATATTTATGTATTTGTATTTATGGAGCAAAAACGGAAATTATGGTGTTTAAACCCTAATATTAGTTTTTGATGATGAAATTGTGGGTTTTAGTAGTTAATAATCATGTAGAATGATTTGGGGTAGATTTATGTTGATGAATGTGTCTAAAAATGAAGTAGAAATTAGTTTTAGGGAAAAACTAGGGTTCATAACCCTTAGCCCCTCTTCTTGTCCCATCTGCAGGGGCGAATCGATTCGTCCCCTCGGGGAATCGATTCGCTAAGGGTTAGTTTCTAGGTCTGCTTGGACCGAATCGATTCGGGTCCAAGCCAAATCGATTCGGCAGGTTACAAAATCCCAAGTTTCTTTGTCCGAACCGATTCGCTTTTTGGACGAGTTGATTCGCTAGGGAAAATCGATTCGTTTTCCTGCTATTTTTGTGTTAATTTTATAACTCAATTTCAATTCATTTTCTTTAAGTTTGGGGCCTAGGAACCTTCTTAAATGAAGTAAACTTAGAGAACTAGAGTTTTAGATGAGTTACTTAATTACCCTACATTAGGAATGGGTTATGTGGGGATTTTTCCCGGGATATGCCAATTGATGTTAGGGAATTCTTTTCTTCTAGTAAACTATTATTAAACTAGGAGTTGTAAGGTTGTGTTTGGGAGACTTTAGGAGCTCAATGGAGCTAGCTCAATCTTGATGGTTCATAATAACACCGCAAAGGAATGTTGGGAGAATAAATTAAAAGTTTATTCATTCCTTTGAGGTATGATAGTATTGGGGTTTTAAAGTAACATCCTAAAATGTTTTGGAGATAATTATGAGTTTATTTACTCCTTTGTGGTTGTAGTAATGATATAATTTAACGTATGGCTCCAGATAATAAGGTGAATTATTTACAAAATGTAAATGATTATGGTTTCGAATAAAAAGAAACATACAACGTAAATTGGAATTGAAAATGAAATGGAAATGGTAATGATGATGGTAAATGATAATTTACTTAATCATAAATATGGTAAATGCTAATTTACTTAAACACACCTATCTAAATGCCATCATAAGGGAAGTTTCGTGCGTGTGGTGATGCCCCCTGGCTAGTGAATGCAGGGTGGATATAGTCCTAGGCCATATGAGTGTTGTTGCATATTTTCTGCGCTGGTGAGGAGATTCGGGGTGTGGTCTTGACTCTCCTGTAGTCATATGGCCGCTTCTCAACGTTGCGATAGGTTCCCAAGTTACCTTGTTTAATAGGCCCCTGGAAGGTGATGGTTATTTAGGGGCACGCCCAGTGGGGAAACTCGAAGGGGCGGTCTTAGAATCGTTATATGTATATAAATATAACAATTCATAATCAAGTGGGACTTGATGTATGTGATATGCCATAAAGAGCATGATGAAGTGCCATAAAGAGCACAACGAAATGCCACAAAGAGCATTTGTTGATGATAATATACCTGCTAAGGAATGGAACGCCATGAAGGGCATGTAATTGAGATAAAAGCCATAAAGAGCTTAAAAGTTTGATTATATTTTCCTCTTAAGGAATGGAACTATAAAATGGAATAAATGTTTTTGTGGAAGCTTTTAAATTAATGCAAATCATTCTTATTCTCTTGTTTAATTGTTTTAGACTCATAATTATTTAAAATTGTCTTAGCTTATGCATAAAATTGTGTAGTTAGATTCCCATTATTTATTCATGATTATCATTCATAAATGTCATACTCTTTATTCATCTGGTAATTATGTAGAACCGGGCCCTGACCCGTTCATATTTCTTATTGTGCTTGCATCTTGTATCCGCTCAGGTACTCCACCGCAAGGATGCCTGATCTGACTTCCTATCCCGGTGTCTTTGGTGAGCCGTGATGCTTTGCGGGTATTTACAGGACATATTGCAATAGAAGCCATCATTCTTGCTCTCTAGTCAATATCGGATCATTTACTCGGGCGTGAGGCCCAAACGGTTGTATTTTCTTAATGTAATGTATTATGTAATTTACATGAAAATGTTGTATCATATTGTATGAGCCTGTTGACCGACAGCATATTCGGTCCCTTATTGTTTATTTGAGGTGTATGTAATATTATATATTATTGGCTTTCCACTTTCTTTTTAAGTTAGGTTGTTTAAATTCTTTTCTTTGACTTAAAACAAAAAAATTTGGCAACCCGTTTTTCTGATATATGAGTGGTTATCATGTATACTTTTTATTTTATTCTGATGCTGAGAATTATTCCATCCTTGATTCCTGTTTTATTGGAGTATCGGGCTGGCCACCCCCTATTTTGGAACAGCGGGTTGTCACAGATGGTATCAGAGAATTAGGTTCTAGAGTCCTTAGGAATCTGTGTGAATGCTTTATGCTTTCAGCATTGCTTTTGATTGGACATAGAGCCTTATGATTAAGATCGTTGATTTCTTTAGTGATATCTCGTTCTTCTGCCATGATGTAGAAACTATAGAATCTTTTACACATTAGTGTGAGAATAGTAGGTCGATTGAAGAAGGGAACCAGTGAAGGTTGTTGTGAAGGCGTCGCGAGATGGAATTATTAGGAACTGTAAGTTGTAGTCAGGGATGAGGACCCCTTTAGAGGTCGCTCCCTTTTTGTAGCAATTTCTTGTCGTGCTACTGCGACCACTGATTAAAGTAGACATAGTTTTCTCAAGTACCGCTAAACGTAGAGGGTGGTACTAAGCTTGAGATTTCAAGCAATGTTAAATTGAAGTGGAGAAGTGCCCAGATAAAAAGGAGGGAGGAAAATCCATCACTCGAAGGAGTAGTGTTGAAATGGTGGGAGCGTAGTCACCTTATTTGTGGGTGCCGGAAGTTTTGCCCATGGAGAAACCCGATAGATACTTTCTATAGTAAGTTTCTCTGGGATAACTAGAAGGAGGAGAAGGTCGATCCTCAAATGTTCACACGAGGCTCGGTCGGAGGCCGACATGTGAATAAAGAGTTGTACGGTTAGGGAAGCCGTACAGCAAAATAAGGAAAAAAGATCCCTTTGATGGAATGATAGGCTCCAGAATAAGTGTCGTTAACACTTCTGATGGAGAAGTGATCAAGAAACCCCATTCGTGGAGATCTGCCTGGGGAGGTTTCATTGAACTGAGGAAGAGGAGGCCGAGAGCGTGTTCTCTTTTACTGAGAAAGTGAGAGGGACTGCGTGGGCAATTTTTTGGCAGCTACGGATGAAACAATGGTTATGACGTGGAAGAACCACACATTTTCATTATGTTGATTGGAGGACAAGGACAAGAATAAACTGCCTAGGTGGGGAGTTGACGAAAGAAATGTTGGTTCGGATAAGACTCAAGTACGGAGTCTGATAACTATTAGTATTGACCCGGAGTGATTGGCATACAATGTTGGCGGGAATTCCACCTTATTAGTGGGTGGTGTATTCTTTAGGATAAGATTTAGTACTATTGTATCTACTATAGATTCGGGTGTGTATATTGAGGTTGTGGTAGTATCGATGCTACTAAATAGAGTAATTATATGACTTCCGTGGTAGGGAAGTTTTATATTTTCCTTCACTCGTTATAAAGCGAGTGATGATATAGTTTCTTTTAAGTACTATGTACGTTATGTATTACTTGTATGATGTGTACTATAAAAGTAAAGATATTTTGGTTTGATTAGGGTGATGGCAAGAAAATAGATTGTGAGGCTATCCTACTTCTAGTTTCAGGATGGAACTAGTTGTCCTATAATATCTCTCTTGGATACAGGTTGAGACTTTGTAGGGGTGGGTGAGGTAAGTAGAAGGTTTTTAGTACTTGTTGTGTTATCTTGATTGAGTTTTTGGTTGTTTGTTTGCATTGTATGTGATAGTTATGCCTTATCTCCACGACCAACAAGGTTGAGTAGTAATGCATAGGAGGGGTTCCTTGTTTGGATTCCGCTTTTACGGGACGCTCCACGCGTGAACCTCAACGACGTTGGGAGTGGAGAGATGCTGTTCTTTCTTCTTTTAGTTCATTCCATTTTATTTTATTTTATTTTGTTGGTTAAGAGTTGGGTTGAAAGGTTTTGCCGAGAATCACATAGAAGAGTGATTAAGGGCTATTAAAGTGCGAGATAGAAGCACTGTATATAGTTCTCTCCTCTAATCGATGTGAGGGAGACTGAGATACGGAGTTGAATTGAGACTTAGGGTTACGCCTTGATAAGAAGGTTGTTTAAAATGATGTAATTATGTATTGGATTAGTATTTTTTTAGACTTTACAGAAAGTAAATGTCCGATTAGTTGAAATCCTTTAATCATTCATGATGGTAATACATAGAAGTAAAATCTTATTAATAGGGTTGTGAGTTAGACTTTTACTGATCCCGATCATGTGTTTTAGACCGTCACTTCTTGATGATCGATGATACGCGGTAGTAGTGTAACGGGAGGGTTCCTTGTTTTGATTTCGCTTCGGTGAGACGTCCCACGCATAAAACCGAACGAATGTCGGAAGTTTAGATAGGTCTTGGACAGTAGGGATATACTTAGTATTATACGTCTACGACTTAGATAGGATATATATATATATATATATATATATCGACCTTAGGTTTATTAGGACGTAAGGCCATTAGGGCATGTGAAGTTGGTTTAGGAAAGCTATAGGGTGTTGACCACGAATATGTTGTGGGTTAACTCTAAGGGGGATTAGATACCTAGGAACGAGAAGTGTGGAAACTCAAGAGATTTCGGACGTTAGGCCGAAGGAGATGAGAAAAATCTTAGTTAAGGTGTTACGTTGGTAACTTAACTCTTGGGGAGTTAAAAGGATGAATTGACTTTCAATCCTGAGCCCATTTTGTTAAGTTCGGGGTTGAATTTAAGGAACAAGTCTCTGCCAGGATGGGGAGTAATAATACTGGAGCATGGACCCATTATCTATGCATCTCACATGCTTAAACTTTGTGGGAAGTACTATTCCACGCTTGATTTAGAATTCATTGCGGTAGCAATCGCCTTAAAGTGTTGGAGGCACTATTTCCTGGGCAGGAAATTTAGTCTTTCTCGCGAGCAACAAGTTGTTGTAGTATGTCATGGGAGAAATTAAGTTGGTGTATGAAGTTCATAACGGACTATTGATTGGATATTTCTCATTCCCTAAGGGAATGCGATTGGGGTAGTAGATGCGTCGAGTAAGAAACCCGTCGGAGATATTTGTGATGGCATGAAAATCCAAATGCAACAAGCATGACTAGGAAGAATTTGTAGCAATAGCATTTCGGTCTATGATTGACCATTTCACCTACTCGTGTGAAGAAGAGTAGTGGTGGAATGAAGAATAGTATATTTATAGATGTCTGCATTGAATTACCCGCATCGTACTGGTCATGATCCTATTTGAGAAAAATTATTGATTGTTTGACCAAATCGTTGCTTTTGCAGGACATTACGGGAGGACGATATGTAGAGGAGTACACCCCTCTTCTTTTATGGAGGGGTGGCAAAATCGTGTGAAGTGCCTAACAATAGTGGGGGACTGAGACTAGTTATTCACGTCACTGTTTGGTAAAGTTTCCATGAAGGAATGTGAACAGTATGGATAAGATATTATAGGTTTGTGGGGTATATATATATATATATATATATATATATATATATATATATATATATGTTACCACCCTAAAGTGGATGGATAAATGGAGGAAGTTAACGTAAGGCCAAAAGGCATACTTTAAAGGTGCGCCTTAGGCTAAATGGACGGACGGGAGCAATGACTTGTGTGGATGGAAATTTTCTGTAAAAGAATTTGAATCATTTCCTAAGGTATGGCACCGTGAGTGGCCTCGTGTAGCCGGTTGAGTAATTTGCATACTCGTTGGATGAGGCCAGCGATCAATTGGTTCCTTGGACTTGGAGCGATCCTGGAACATTTTTGTAGTGATTGGGCTTTTAAGCCTTATGCTACATGGGCTACGCATATGCAGGGAGAAGTTGAGTAGTGTTGGGGTTAAGAAATTTAGCGTTGGTGTGAGTACCCCTGAGGTGTGATGTAACGCAATTCAAGATGTAAGACTATTTATGCCGAGTCACGTGGTTATCATCTTCCGCCATAGGTAGTTAGAATTGGTAATTTGTGAGGAACGCTTTGTGCTATGCCAAAGCACAAAGATTGTAGACTGAGATCGATAGTGACGACCTTAGTCCGAGTCCATTTTGGGACGCCGAAATAATGAGGGTTTGTTAAGGGAGATAGAATGATAGTTTAAGATAGTATACCCTTTATGCGTATAGGGTAGGCCCGAATTTGAGGGCAAAATTCCCTCTTACGTTGGGGAGTATGTAACAACCCTCACTTTTAAGAGGCTAATTTTATATTAATTTACTGCATAAGGTAATTGTATAAAATGTTGGAACTGGAGTAAATATTAATTGAATGAGTTTGAAGTTAATATTTACTGGAATGTTGCATATTTACCGTATGTGTAGGTAAATATCCTCATGTTTATGTTTTATAGTGTCATGTGTTTAAAATGACATTTAGGTTTAAATGAAACCAGAACTGGAAATAATTTATAAAATTGTCGGAAGCCAGTTTAGGGGGTATAGTTAGTCCCAGAATGTCAGAGACATTCAAAATAAGTGCCATATTGTATTTTTGGGTTTCGGGCACTTTTACCTGGTTTTAACTTAAATGCGTATTGGGAGTCATTTTAATGTGGTATTAACCACTTAAGTTGGGGAAAAACTAAGGTTCATAACCCGTAGCCCCCCTGCTTGGCCCATGTGCAAGGGAGAATCGATTCGGCCCCTGGGGCGTATCGATTCGCTAAGGGTCAGTTTTCAGGTCTGCTTGGACCGAATCGATTCGGGTCCAAGCCGAATCGATTCGGCGGGTTACAGAATACCAAGTTTCTTTGTCCGAACCGATTCGCTTTTTGGGCGAATAGATTCTGCCCTAGGGCGAATCGATTCAATTTTCTGCTGTTTTTGAGTTAATTTTATAACTCAATTTCAATTCATTTTCTTTAAGTTTAGGGCCTAGGAACCTTCTTGAATTAATTAAACTTAGAGTCCTAGAGTTTTAGATGAGTTACTTAATTACCCTACATTAGTAATGGGTTATGTGGGGATTTTTTCGCGGATATGCCAATTGATGTTAGGGCATTATTTTCTTCTAGTTAACTATTATGAAACTAGGAGTTGTAAGGTTGTGTTTGGGAGACTTTAGGAGCTCAATGGCGCTAGTTTGATCTTGATGGTTCATAATAACACAACAAATGATTGTTGGGAGAATAAATTGAAAGTTTATTCATTCCTTTGAGGTATGATAGTATTGGGGTTTTAAAGTAATACCCTACAATGTTTGGAGATAATTAAGAGTTTATTTACTCCTTTGTGGTTGTAGTAACGATATAATTTATCCTATGGCTCCGGATAATAAGGTGAATTATTTACAAAATGTAAATGATTTTGGTTTCGAATAAAAAGAAACATACAATGTAAATTGGAATTGAAAATGAAATGGAAATGGTAATGATGATGGTAAATGATAATTTACTTAATCATAAATATGGTAAATGCTAATTTACTTAAACATACCTCTCTAAATGCCATCATAAGGGAAGTTTCGTACGTGTGGTGATGCCCCTTGGCTAGTGAATGCAGGGTGGATATAGTTCCATGCCATAAGAGCGTTGTTGTATATTTTCTGCGCTGGTGAGGAGATTCCGGGTGTGGTCTTAACTCTCCCGCAGTCATATGGCCACTTCCCGACGTTGCGATAGGTGCCCAAGCTGCCTTGTTTGATATGCCCCTGGAAGATGATGATTATTTAGGGGCGCGCCCAGTGGGGAAACTCGAAGGGGCGGTCTTAGAATCATTATATGTATATAAATATAACAATTCATAATCAAGTGGAACTTGATGTATATGATATTCCATAAAGAGAAAGATGAAGTGCCATAAAGAGCACAATGAAATGCCACAAAGGGCATTTGTTGATGATAATATTCCTGCTAAGGAATGGAATGCCATGAAGGGCATGTAATTGAGATAAAAGCCATAAAGAGCTTAAAAGTTTGATTATATTTTCCTGTTATGGATTGGAACTATAAAATGGAATAATGTTTTGGTTGAAGCTTTTAAATTAATGTAAATCATTCTTATTCTCTTGCTTAATTGATTTAGATTCATAATTATTTAAAATTGTGTAGTTAGATTCTCATTATTTAGTCATGATTATCATTCATTAATTTCATACTCTTTATTCATCTGGTAATCATATAGAAACGGGCCCTGACCCGTTCGTATTTCTTGTTGTGCTTACATCTTGTATCCGCTCAGGTGCTCCGCAACAATGATTCCTGATCTGACTTTCTATCCCAGTGTCTTTGGCGAGTCGTGATGCTTTGCGGGTATTTACAGGACATATTACAATAGACGCCGTCATTCTTGCTCTCTAGTCAAAATCAGGTCATTTACTCGGGCATGTGGCCCCAATGGTTGTATTTGCTTAATGTAATGTATTATGTAATTTACATTAAAATGTTGTATCATATTGTATGAGCCTGTTGACCGACAACATATTCGATCCCTTATTGATTATTTGAGGTGTATCTAATATTATATATTCTTGGGTTTCCACTTATTTTTAAGTTGGGTTGTTTAAATTCTTTTCTTTAACTTAAAACCAAAATCTTTGGCAAGCCGTTTTTCTAAAATAAGGAGTGGTTATCCTGTATATTTTTTATTTTGTTGTGATGTTGAGAATGATTCCAACCTTGATTCCTGTTTTATTGGAGTATCGGGTTGGTCACCCCCTATTTCGGATCAACGGGTTGTCACACCAAGTCTATAATGTGCTCAATTAATTCACAAGGCTCTCCAGGACCTATATTTGCGTATTTACGCATATTTAAACTCATGGTGTCCCAATTCCTTTAGTATTTTCTTCCTTGAAAATAAACATTAATTCCCAATAAATTACCAATATGAATGTAACAAGAACAATAACCAAAAATATCCTAGAATCCGACATTTCTCAACTCCCGACATTTTCTACTTTCATTCTTGGGATGTCTCGCGAATGAAATACAAATAAGAAACCCTTCGATTACACTACTACACAGCTCATTTGGTCATTAAGATCCGTTGGTCCAGGACCTAATTCTTTTAATGTTTTTAAATCAATTTATATGTCATCACAAACCTACTCATTCCCATAAAGGCTATCATTGTCCAATCCCAATGAACTCATCATGATAATTAAATTATTTATGATTGTGCGCCTCATTGTGTATTCGGGACTATCATCAGCCCGAATCCCGCCAAAGTAACCAAATACTTCTAAAATACAAATTTCTTTCACTTTGCATACTTATAACACAAATAGGAAGGTTTCATTGTTGGATAATTATCTTTCTATTACATTGCTCAACAATCACGCCTAAAATAAGCATAAGCCTCCCCGTAGGAATTTCTTTACATCCACTCACCAACCTAAGATTGTCCCATCTCACCCACGATGAACCAACATAAAAACACTATCCCAAATATGAAGTCTAAATTCTCCAATGTACGAACAAGGCTCGAATGACCACTAAGTCCACACATCCAACAAAACATATATTACATACTCCAAAGTAGGGGGAAATGCATACTTTATCCCAAATACTATCATTAGTCCCTATCTTTGCCACTAAATTCATCTGTAACCCGATGCCCGTCTGACTATGCCTCCTGGACTTGTAGGCCCTACTTGTTATGACCATCAAAAATCCTATATCTATTACTTAAACTACTCAATTGGAACCCTTCAAAATGTCAAGTCCTTTAACAATTACGACCACCTATCTTATCAAGATAACACGATGTAAAAATTAATCTCTTATTCACCTTTTTCTTCATGTATGATTTCAAAAACAATGTGTGGCAAATATACCCTTGAGCTTCCCCCGAAAGTAATTACTAATTAATTGGTCCCACTCTTCCAGTGTTGTGACGGACCTTTACTACCCTAACATTGCTCCTATTAATATGAATGAACTAACTTCTTCTTGTGTACTATCGTGCATTATAATCTTACTCTATTTATATAAATGTCTCCCTTTTAATTTTCAGTCACTGGATTTCCCGAACTTCTCGCAATTCTAACAAGTGACCTATATTAGGGTCCCTATGGCTCTCTCTCTCCAAAACTGACCCTTTCTTGAACGGGTATTACTGACTTGCAAAGAATACAATGATTCCTAATCATAGGGATCTAAATCAAAGAACGCAATGCAGAATGTAATGAGATCATACAGATCCGAAGGGCACTAGAACTGTGCTCTAATACCAACTGTAACAACTCCCATTTTCTCATGTAAAGGCTGGCCATGCACAATACGCCGAAGATGGGTCTTGTCGATCAATTAATATCATTCTCAGCACAACGTAATAAAATATTGTTATATAAAAAGTTTAATACTTTAAATTTAATGAATAGTACACTGACAATAATTAAACTCAAACCAACACCAACTAAATAAATAAATCAAACTGTAAGTAAATATCACAACTCCAGCATACTGAAAATAAATAAATAAATCTCGGGCTTATGCCCTTACAAATGTTTATAAAATAAAATAACAGAACTCTAACATAAAAGCATCTAAGCTAGAGCCAATAATCTGGAAGGCTTCTAAGCACGAGAGATCTCAAGGCTGGTACATCAATAGTTCTACTATCCCTACCTAGAAATAATGTGGGGGAAAAACATTTAATTTTAGGTCAGAGCCCGAGGTGTGCAAGAATTAAATTATTTAATTTATGATGCAATAGTACATTCGATGCAAAATTAGTATTCCCACTTCGTCACTCATATGAGTTTTAACACCTCACCGTCATCTAAGTGTGATGTTATTCGTATCCTAATAAATTGCAAATAATAACATGACAAAGTCTCAAATTAGTAATAATGGCTAAATGATTTAAGTGTACCGGCTATATTTAACTATCTATACCCGTAATATCTCACTCTCATGATTTTTACATAAATGGAATAAATATATATTATGCATTAAAGAGTAACAATTGTCATCTATGCGCACATTCTTAAACATTTCAGTTTATATCATATAAAGTCCGGGTAATGAGATATGTATGTCCTTTATATATATATATATATATATATATGACACATAAGGGCATCTACCGTTGGTGTCTGATTCGTGCACTATTGGCAAGTTCAGAGGAATCCCTTATCCTTAGCGGACATCACAAAACACACAAAAGTTGGGGGCGGTTGCTATGCAGGACATTTGTACACGGCCTATACCCAACGTTCACACATGAACGGTCAGCGTCCACACCTACCTGTTGTAGATAATGCCTCCACGCAGTACCTATATGACGTACACATCGTCAAGCCCACCTGTGACTCGGTACGAACGCGCGAACCCCCGAGATGATAGCACAGTCCACTGGTATCTCCACACAAATACATAATAGTACATATTATTGTCTCGTATAATATGTATAGGTAATTACTTTAGAATCAACATAAAAGTCCAGCTAAAAATATAAAATATTTTATGAATTAATAATTTACCATCTAATAAATTACTGATTCTGTCCCATAGAGGAATTAACTAACGATCTAGTTATTGATAATTATTAATAATCAAATGTGGCATAAAGTTTTGTTTTTACAATTTCTCATGTAAACTTTCCTTTGCGGTTAAGCCACCCGACAAAAATAGTTTCAGAGTATTATCAAACCAGGCCCAAACTGAAAAGGGATGAAAAATCAATAGAGCCAACACATTGCTCGAACGACCGCGAGGTTCATTCGTGCAACGTGGCACGTCGCTCAAATGACCCACGACGTCGTTTAAGCGACCTCCTGCCTTCTTCCCCCTCCGCTTCTCAATTACATTTCATCCTGTTCAACATCTCTAACCTAGAAAATAGTGTGCAAAAATCGAGAAAATCAACATGGGGCAATGTATATCTAAACCAAAAATATTTCATTTGTTAGGACTGTTAACGAGGGAAGTATCCTTAAATTCATAATCTAATTAGTTTATTTAATAAGGCAATCACAATGATATTTCTACCGAAATTCGGTCCTTAAATTTATGGTGATATCCTTTACATAAATGAATCAAATGCTACTAAATAATTATAAAAAGCTTAAGGAATCTATCATCAATTTTTAGATTTATGATACCTAAATTTTTGGGACATTTTCTACATAAAAAAATAAGTCCTCTAGATGTATTGTTCATCATCAAATCAAATATACTCAACTTAAATCCCATAAATTTAAATTGGTCATTACATGCATCAAGAAATATATTGAAAAGCATAAATTAAGAAAGATAATTCTTTTCTCAAATATTCGTGGATGAAAACCTTTTGAAAGCCCCTTTATTTTCCCTTTGTTCTTTCCCCTTCTCTCCTCTTTTTGGTATTTCTCATTTCCTCTCCCGTATAACTATTGTTTTAGGTTTTCTCTAATGATAGTGGGGGAAGGGTTTATCCCCCACTTAAACTCTAATTAAGTAGCTAATCCCGGGTTGGGTTTAAACCCAACTTTTGGACTCCCATACGGACCCGAATCCATAATCCAATTAGCCCAAAAGTTTACTAACTCATTTACCTATGATCTGGGACCAATTATAAATGTTATGAACACTAAACTGAGTCTCTAACATTTTCCAAAATGCATCCCAATTATTTTTATTTCACTTAGACATTTTCATTATGTTCAAATGACACGTGCTCGTAATTTTATTTATGTGTGATTTATTTTTCACTAACAAGCCCATTATGTGCAATTAAGTTTTATGTTTATTTTTTCAATAATAGGTGTTTATTTTAAATTTTAAATTATCTCATCTAGATTTAAATTCACCCAATTTAATTTATTCTTCAAATTAATATCAAATTATTAAATTTAAATTAGTTGAAATATTTTATTCCAAAATTACGGGGTATTACACAAAGGATCCCAGCATCTACACTTACCTCTCATAAGTGGCGTTACAACGTAGTACTAATACTAATGACTTACACAACATCAAGACCACCCGTGCCGACATGTGCTACGGTCCCAAATGCGTGTAACCCCAACTGATAGGACCGTCCATGAACATAGGCAAGTCCACACAATAAATATAAGCACATATGATTCTCATTTAATATGTACAGGTAATTACTCTATAATTACCAAAGCTATTCCAATGATTACCCATAAATATCCACCCACTAATAATCGACCATCTAGTTAATTAGTAATTCCTTCTTCTTTATAAGATTATTTAACCATCTACTTAAATGTAATTTTCCAATTAATAATTGTGCCACAATAGCATTTTTAATAAAATCATTGTTGACCCAATCAACGTCTTCTCAATTCGTATGGTTTTGTAAAAATACCCCAGATTCATCCTTTATCCAAACTCCTCCTTCCCCTGGGGTCGAATCGATTGGCCTCTATGGCCGAATTGATTCAGATTTGGATAGTAGCCCGGGTCTATACGTTTCTTTGATACGCAAATCCTTATTTCTTTCCAAAATTCATTCTAATAATTTATTCAAATGTTATAACAAAAGTGTAGGTCCCAGTGAGTTAGTCCTTCATATTAGGATGGCTAATTACATATGTTAACATCAATTTCATTCTCCAAATCACATAATATACAACAACTGACAAATCTATAGAAATCAGATTCATCATCTCTAAAACCTAATTAATTCCATCTATATACAAGGTCCAAGTTTGCATAATCTCTAGATCCTATTACATGTATATCAGGTTTTCCAAGTTATTCGGGAGTCCTAAAGCATGTGTAATATCATAAAAATCAAAATTATAAGCATTCTAAATTTCTATGTTTAATGCACCTAATTTCAAATTAGTCTTCTCTATATGCACAAGATTTAATCACCAATTTCTTACTAAAACCCAAAAATCATATGGGGTTTACTACGATGAATCAAGAAATACATTGGACATTATAGTAAACAATAAAATTCTTGCATGGATTTGGTGATTGATGATTTCCTTTAGAATCCCTTCCCCCTCTCCTCTTAGGCTATTGTTCCCTTCTCTCTTGGGGTGGGGCTGCAAGGTTTAGGTTTTTGTTTAAGTGTGGGGATTATTAATCTTGCCCTTAAGTAGATATTAACCCCAATTCCCGAGTTTAGCCTAATTTCCCATTTTTTGACCTCCAAATGGTCCCGAACCCATAATTAAAATCACCCAAATACCTCCCAACTTATAAACCTATACCACGGGTCCTTTTCTAAAGGTCTAAAACACCTAAATGAGCCTATAAAGCCTCTCGGAATGCCTACCAATTAGTTTTATTCAACATGTATAATGTAATTGTGTCACGCATCGTATGTCATTATTTTCTACCGAAATTATTCACATAAAAAGTCAATCTCACATGATTATGAAATAACAGTAAATTAGTTTGTTCAAAACTAATTAATTGAATTCACAGATTTAATTTAATTCCTATGAATTTTATTTTATTCCAAAAAAAATATTTTATTGCATTCTTGAAAAAATACGGGGTACAATATATCTTTGTTATATATTATGCTCATATATATAGTTTTGAAAAAACACTTATAATATAATGGCTACTTGGACCTTGGGGATAATTTTCGGTGATTTGATGTGATCATCAATATTTAGGATGGACAAGCACTCAATTTTTGAATTGGAAGTGCACAAATCAATGCATTGTTGTTATCAAAATATCATAAATGCAGTTATATTATTTTTTTTACAGTTTATCATGTCTAATTTGTTATAACATAAAATAGTCAATAACTGATGTTTCAATTATTTCATATTTAACATGTTATTAAAAAGATGTTTTCCTTACAAGTTCTAAAATAAATTTTAATGTTTGATAGATTTTAAAATACTAAATACTAAAAGGGTTATGGGCACTTCGGTCCTTAGAAGTTTACCACATTGGCATTTCAAGCCCTAAAGTATACAGATTGTCACATAAATTTGCAAAGTTTGTTAATTCAATCACTTTGGTCCAAAATTAAACGGATCATTTTTTTTTGCGAGAATTTTTTTTTATTCAATATATTTGTTAAATTCTTTAAAAAATCATAACTTTTTATATAAATTTAGAAAATTATGAAAAAATATCATCGGAGGCTTGTCGTCACGTAAATGCTTTTTATATATAAATTTATTAAATTTAGCATATTATTGACATACTTTATATCTTTGGTCTTTGTGTTACTCAAAAGTCACTAGGCACAATTGTTGTCAGAGGCAAAAGGCGTGCCAAGGAGCCAATGTCCTCGTAGGGCCTGGGTGCAACGCGGAAGTCATTGTGCAAAATCTATAAAAATATGCAAAAGTTGAATATTTAAAATAATAAGATAATTTATAATCTAAACTTTGAAATATATAACATATATTAATATCGATCATTTGCTATTTAGGGTACAGTAGTTTTCACTATTTAGAGTTTGGGACCATTTGTTTACATTATTGTTGATTGGGGTTCAAAATCAATGGAGACCATTAGCTGACCGGTGTGACACCCCGCTTATTAAAATAAGAGGTGGCCAGCCAATCAATCCAATAGAACAGGAATCTTAAATGGTCCATTCTTAGCATCACTGTCGCATAAATAATAATACGAGATAACCACCAAATATTTTGAAAACGGATGCATATATCATTTTGCAAGTTGGATAAAAGAAATTTACATAAATCAGTTTATAACAAAAGGTTGATATGTATAAATATATATCAGTTTATCAACAATACTAGAAGGCATAACCGAATAAGATGTCGGTTAAAAAACTACATACAAAAGAATACATCAAGTATGACAGTATATACGTATACTAAACTTGGACAACATGCCCGAATATACAGACCGATCATATCTAGAGTATCGAAAGAAATGACGTGTCTACTACAATATTCGTAAAAGTTGTAGCTCGTTAACACTAGAAGAATAGTCAAAGTGGGCGCCCATGGGGCAAAGCACCTGAACATATATAAGAACCACACATGCAGAAGAAATATAAACAGGTCAGGGACTGGTTTGATATGATATACATCTGAATAAATGCATGATTGTTATGAATACTACTTTCATAAATAATACAATTCGCTCTTCATTTAAGGAATCATCCTCACCCCACTTCTAAGTGCACATCCTATGGCATACAATTAATTTTAGGTTAAACTACTCATCTACTTAATAGGAGTAACCTAAGTACATTCCACATGCAAATATTATTAATTAAAGATATATCTAAAAGTCAATAATCACTAGGGACCATGGGCAATAAAGTTGATTCTCAGTTTTCTTAATTCAATTAATCAATTGGATGAAATACCATAACAATGGGAACAATTACAATAATAGTAATTATGGTTCTAAGACCATCCTTCCGGGAGTCACCCCACTAGATACGCCCCTAAATACTATCATCTTCCAGGGCCTATAACCAAGACCACCTGGGTATCCTAAATCGCAATGCGTTGGAAGCGTCCATGTACCTTCGACCGTGAGTCATAACCATACCCGAAATTACCTCACTTTGAACCATACAATCATACAACGTGATAACCGGTATCATAGCCTTAGGACTACATTCTCCTTTCATCATTAACCAGGGGATTCACCCTTAACGCGTACTTCCATTATAATAGCATTTAGAGAGGCATGTGTAAATGTGCCATAGTTATAAACTATCTTAAGGTAAACATACGGTACTTAAATTTCGAAACCGTATGTACGGACAAGTTTGGCTATAACATATATTTATTATCACACTAGCCCCCGAAGGTCCAACACACAGTAACGGGATCTCCACTAGTCCTACTCCTGTTTACTAGACAAAATGAAATATAATACATTTATAAGCATTCCTCGAAATAAGCCAGGACACTCCCGTACTATCCTAGAGTACAACTCCCCTTATATGAGGTCATATTACTTCTTAATACATCCTAAGAAAAGGTTCCTAAGCGTTAAACTCGAAAAAAAAGGAGTAGAAAGGAAATCCAATTCTCGGGCTGGAAATAGAGTACCAGATCATTCCATTCATCATTTCAACCGGATCGGTCCGCTAAATATGCCTTATGTAAAAAAAATTGGCGGCCGGATCGATCCATTTTTTTTGGAGGACTGGATCGGTCCGGTACTAGGTAAGTCATCCATCCCCCATTTTTCCTTACAAAACCTAAATCTTCACATTCGTCTTCTTCCCTCTACACCAACTATCATGAACAAATATCATCAATAAATCAATTCTATATGATCATCTAACAATATACAACCTCAAATCATATCTAACTTATATAGGTGAAGGTTTGAACAACAAACTCAAACAAAACTCTAAATGGGTTAAATCCTAAGAACAACAACTAATCACACTGTTTATTCAACATAATCATAAGGTATTACAAGTATAATAACTTTCCTTGGGATTGTAGTCTCGAATTCTTCTTTGTTGAAATGATTTCGGGCTCGAAATGGCAAAATCTCTTCTTTCTCTGAAGCTCTCACTTCTCTCTAACTCTCTAGGTCTAAAACACAAATATGAGGTATAAAATGCTCTTGCAAGACTTAAATACCCGAATGACTTAAGTCTAACATTAAATGATACTAAACACCTAAAAGGAATCGTAACATCATATTTAAGTCATATATAGATATAAGTACCCTGGAACCCCAAAATAACGTTGACACTTATTTTGACTATCTCGACCCTTCCCGGACTAATCGCGCCCTCTAAAATGACATCCGGGATATAGTTCATTATTTTCTATTCCAACGTCATATTACCATTCCAATAATAATCCAATTGGAATATAAATTATACTTGTCGCCTCCACGCATAGCGACTCAACATTAACATAATATTACACTATTTACATTCGCATGAAGGTAAATATGCAATACTCATAAATATTAACACTTAAATTACTGAAATTAATATTTACTCCCATTTCCTTTATTTATATAACTGACCCACATCGCAAATTAATATAAAAATAATTACTCAAAAGTAAGGGGTATTACATACTCCCCCCATAACAAGGGAATTTTTCCCTCAAAATTAGGCATAACTGGTAAAAAGAGGGGTGGATATTTTTCTCGGATATCCTCCTCTCATTCCCAAGTTGATTCATAGGCATTGTGGTGACCCCACTAGACTCGAACAAAGGTCACCACTTTCGATCTTAGTCTACGCTCCCCGTGGTCTAAAATGGCAATCGGTTGTTCCTCATACAAAATATCGGGTTGCAACTCAATATCGTCTAACGAAACATGCCACTGAGATCACTCGAATATTTTTTATTTCTTTAAAGACGAGACATGGAATACATCATGAATTTGCCGTAAGTGTTTCGACACGCAAATTGATAAGTGACGAGGCCTATATAGCGTGGCGCAAGTTTGCCATTTATTCCTAATCGCATTATCCCCTTCATCGGGGACACCCTCTCTAAAACTTGATCCCATATATCCAATTCCACGTACCTCCGATTTGCATCGACATAGCTCTTCTGGAGATCCTGCACAATTCGTATGCGATTTTGAATGAGCTCAATCTTTGAAGAGATATCCTGGATCATTTCAGGTGCAAGGATCTTATTGTCTCCTACTTCCAACCAAGAAGTAGGTTATTGACACTGTCGGCCATACAATGCCTCATACGGTGCCATACCTATCATAAATTGGTAAGAATTATTATATGTAAATTAGACAAAGGGAAGGTATTGTTCCCATCCTCCTTTAAAGTCAAGTATGCACATGCGAAGTATATCCTATAACATTTGGTTGACTTTCTCTGTTTGCCCATCATTTTGTGGATGGTATGACGTAGTCAAATGCAATCCGGTCCCCATCGCCTCTTGGAAACTTCGCCAAAAATGGGATACAAAAATTTTGTCTCGATCAGAGACTATATTAATAGGCACCCCATGAAGTTTCACAATTTCTGCAATGAAGAGCTGGGCATAGCTCGCCGTGTTATAATCCATCCATACTGGTAGAAAGTGTGCCGATTTTTTCAAACGATCGACAATTACCCAAATAGAATCGTGACCACCTTGCGATATCGGTAATCCCGTGATGAAATCTAGTGATATACCCTCCCATTTCCACACTGGTATTTCTAATGGTTGCAACAATCTAGTTGGCCGCTGGTGGCCCACCTTTACCAATTGGAAAGTGGCACATTGGGAGACAAATTCAGAAATGTCCCTTTTCATTCCCGCCCACCTATACTGACGTTGCATGTCTTGGTACATTTTATCCCCGCATGGATGCACCACAAATCTTGAACCATGGGATTCTATCATGACAGCACATCTCAAGTCTCCTTCGTCCGGGACTATAAGTCTTCTATGGAAACGCAACCCACCCTCAAAACTAATAGAGTAGGACTCCGCTCCCTCGGTCAGTAATTGGCAAACCCGGTCCTGATAGTCTTTATCCCCTACCTGTGCTTTTATGACTCTCATCACAATAGCAGGCGTAACGGTTAAAACTAACATGGATGATCTAGCTACAACATCATCCTAGCCAAGTTCTTTCCACTTAGCCTTCCAAACATTCGCAAGCTGTCTCATGATTCTTTGACTCAGCGCGCCAGCTACCACATTTGCCTTGCCTGGGTGATAGTTAATATCAAATTGATAGTCCTTTATGAACTCTAACCACCGTCGTTGCCTCATATTTCGATCTTTTTGCGAGAACAAATATTGTAATGACGTGTGGTCCGTAAAAAGACTAAATTTCTCACCCAGGAATTAGTGCCTCCATATCTTCAAGGCAAACACCACTGTGAAAATCTCTAAATAATGCGTGGGATAGATATTTTCATGGGTCTTAAGCTTGCAAGATGCGTATGCAATGGCTCTATGCTCCTGTTGTAGCACACCACCCAATCCTTGTAGAGAAGCGTCTGTGAAGAGCAAATAGTCTACTCCCGATTTTGGTAACGTGAGTACAGGAGCAGAGGTCAACTTATCCTTCAGCTCTTCAAAAGCTAGCCGACAGGAGTCATCCCAAATAAATCGTACTCCCTTCTAGGTCAATTTCATCAAAGGTCCCGCAATTTTGGAGAAACCCTTAATGAAATGGCGATAGTATCCTATCAAACCCAGAAATCTACGGATTTCCATTAGTGTCGTGGGCTGACCCCATTCCCTCACCGATGAAACCTTGCTAGGGTCTACTAAAACACCCTCAACTGTTATGATATGCCCCAAAGATTGCACTTCCTGCAACCAAAATAAACATTTCTCAAACTAGGCATAAAGACGATGATTTCGTAGAGTCTACAAGACCAATCGCAAATGTTCGGCATGATTAGCTTCAGTCTGAGAATATACTAGAATGTCATCGATAAACACGATCACAAACTAGTCTAGAAAGTCATAAAATACAAGATTCATAAGGTCCATAAATACCGCATGAGCATTAGTCATCCCAAAGGGCTTAACTAAAAGCTTGTCGGACCCATACCTTGTCAAGAATGCGGTTTTCGACATGCCTTACTCTCAAATTTGCAACTGGTGGTATCTTGTCCTCAAATTTATTTTAGAGAAGTATGACACTCCTCATAATTGATCAAACAAATCATCGATTCGAGGTAACGGGTATTTGTTTCTGATGGTTACCTTATTCAACTCATGATAATCGATGCATAACCGAAGGGAATTATCTCACTTTCTCATAAATAACACAGGGGAACCCCATGGAGAGGTGGTACGCCGAATGAAACCCTGTCCCAACAGTTGCTGAATTTGATCCCTCAATAACCTCATTTCTAAAGGATCCATATGCTATGGAGTTCGCACAATCGACCTGGTTTCCTGTGCTAGGTAAATTATGAACTCAATCTCATGACTTGGAGGTAGGCCAAGGATCTGCTGAAAGACATCTTCAAATTCCCTGACAACTAGAATCGAGTCTAAGCAAATCATGATTTCTTGTTAAGTCTCCTCCTTGATATAATACAGTGGGTGCTTGAACCTCCCTCCGGAAGGGGCATAGCCACCAAAAACATTTCTTGCCCTGGAATGGTAGAAACTATTCTCCTCCCTTAACAATTTACCTTGGCCTGGTATTTTACTAACCAATCCATTCCTAAAACGACATCATAGCTGACCATATCCAGGACGACCAAATCGTCCTGAAAACGCAATCTACCAAGATCTATTCCTACCCCTTTACAAATAAAAAGTATAAGTGAACCATCACCCATAGAAGACTCAACGCTAGTGAAAGTACTTTCAGTAGACTTAAACAAACCCGTTGAAAGAGCAAATTACCTCGCAAAAAATGAATGTGTGGCGCCAGTGTCAAATAACACCCGACCCACAAACCCGTGCATGAGAAACTTACCCTCAATAGTTGGTGGTGCTAACGGTGCTGGAGGAAATAAAGCTTCTTGGATATTGTACATAAGTCCAAACTAGAGTTGTCCCTGCTGTAATGGGACAGTTGGAATAGGTGCTGGAGGTTGTTGTTGTGCCTGTGGATTCTAAAGGCCTCCTGGCAATTGCCCCTATTCAACTATGGATAAGCTCTCCTTATGTGACCTGTCTCACCGCACTGAAAAAATGGCCCGCGAAACCCTCCAGGTGTTAGCCTCGGTTGTTATTTCAAAACTACCCCATGCCTTGGCCCTGTTGGCCTTATCCCCCATTATTCCCTCTATATGCTTGGCTTGGTTGTCCCAACTGCTACTGTTGCTGAGCACCCTGACCGTGTCTAAAACCACCTCCACCAAAGTTGAAACCCCCAAAAGCATTGCTTCTTAACTAAGTTTACTGGTCGGAGGTCCCACCCTTTCTATTTATTCCCAGACTATTGTAGTGATAGTAGTGCTCCACCGGCACCATTCCCTCCTTATTTACTAGATTGACCAGAATCTCCTATATTCTTCATCACCTTCAAGTGAAAGCGGTTATCTTGACAAAATTTTGTAAAGTCGGGTTCCCTAGTAGATGTGACCTTATCCTCCAACTCAATCCCCCGATAAACTTTAAGATCCCCCTTTCTTCTGGATTTACCTCATCTGGCACAAAGTTTGCCAAACGGGTAAATTCTTCTTCATGCTCCACCACTGTTCGCTCTCTTTGAATTACATTATGTAGCTTACTCCTCATCTTCTTTCAGATTGCTGGAGGAGAGTACTTTAGATCAAATATGGGACAAATTTTCAAGATTGTCATCGTATCCCTCTGTTCTGGAGTAGTCACCGACTCCCACCATTAGAGAGCAGCTCCCACGAGTTTAAAAGTGGCGAGAATCTGTTTTCTCTCTTCGCTACATTCCACCATTCGAAGATGGTGTTGAACATCCTTCTTCCATTGATTTACAACAATCACATCAGCGCCACCCTGCAATTCTAAAGGGTGACCTTTCAGGAAGGATTCTCTAACTCGTTCCCATACAGAAGGCCCCGTATGGGCTTGAGCCACCGGTGCTACCGGTTATCGAGATTCGGGAAATTGTTGCCCCATAGTGGTTATTGCAGAGTTTACCTATTGGGCCGCAATATTACCCACCTACGCCGCGTTTATAGTGCCTTGTGGTGGTGGGGACTCTACATAATCTTCTACTCGATTTACCCTTTCCGGGTGACCTCGTCTAGGCGGCATCTGAGATAAAAAGGCTCTAAATCAATATACAGTTAAAGAAATTTATCCTTATAGGAAACTCGTAAACGCTGATAAGCAAAACAATCCTAATAATAGGGTTTTATATCAAAGAACACTATGGTAGAACGTGATAAGTCCGTATAGATCCTAAGGACTCTAGAACCTGATGCTCTGATACAATTTGTGGCACCCTGCTTATTAAAATAAGAGGTGGCCAGCCAATCAATCCAATAGAACATGAATCTTAAATGGTCAATTCTTAAAATCATTGTCGCATAAATAATAATATGAGAAAACCACCAAATATTTAGAAAACGGATGTCATATATCATTTTGCAAGTTGGATGAAAGAAATTTCCATAAATCAGTTTATAAAAAAATGTTGATATGTATAAATATGTATCAGTTTATCAACAATACTAGAAGGCATAACCGGATAAGATGTCGGTTAACAAACTACATACAAAAGAATACATCAAGCATGACAATATGTACGAATACTAAACTTGGGCAACATGCCCAAATATACAGACAAATCATAGTTAGAGTATCAAAAGAAATGATGTGTCTACTGCAAAAATTCCTACAACATCCGCAAAATGCAGTAGCTCTATAACACCGGAAGGAATGTCAAAGTGGGCGCCTATGCGGCGGAGCACGTGAGCATATATAAGAACTACGTAAAAAAATATAAATGGGTTAGGACCCAATTTGATATGATACACATGTGAATAAATGCATGACAATTATGAATACTACTTTCATAAATAATGCAATTCGTGCTTTATTCACAGAATCATCCTCAACCCTCTTCTAAGTGCACATCCTAACGCGTAAAATTCAGTTTAAGTTAAACTACCCATGTAATTAATAGGAGTAACCTC
Source organism: Sambucus nigra (assembly GCA_949130495.1). Taxonomy (NCBI): domain Eukaryota; kingdom Viridiplantae; phylum Streptophyta; class Magnoliopsida; order Dipsacales; family Adoxaceae; genus Sambucus; species Sambucus nigra. The sequence goes on along the minus strand of OX422208.1, from coordinate 451,656,057 downwards.
ACTACATTCCACATGCCAAGCTTATCAATTGAATATATATCTACAAGTCAATAATCATTAAGGACCATGGGCAACTAAAGTTGATTCTCAGTTTTCTTAATTCAAGTAATCAATTGGATGAAATACCATAACAATGGGAACAATTACCATCATAGGAATAACGGTTCTAAGACCATCCTTTCTGGAGTCACCCCAGTGGATGCACCCCTAAATACTATCATCTTCCAGGGCCTATAACTAAGATCACCTAGGTATCCTAAATCGCAACGCATGGGAAGCGGCCATGTACCTTCGACAGTGAGTCATAACCATACCCGAAATTACCTCACTTCGAGCCATACAATAATACAACGTCACAACCGGTATCATGGACTGAGGACTATACTCTCCGTGCATCATTAGCCAGGGGATTCACCTCTAACGCGTACTTCACTTATGATAACATTTAGAGAGGTATGTGTAAATGTTCCATAGTTATAAAATATCTAAAGGTAAACATACGGTACTAAAATTTTGAAACCATATGTACGTACAAGTTTGGCTACAAGATATAATTATTATCAGAATAGCCCCTGAAGGTCCAAGACACACTATCCGACTCTTCGCTAGTCCTACTCTTGTTGACTAGACAAAATGAAACATGATACACTTATAAACATTCCTCGAAATAAGCCCGAACACTCCCGTACTATCCTAGAGTACAACTCCCCTTATATGAGGTCATATTTCTTCTTAATACATCCTAAGGGAATGCTCCTAAGCTTTAACCCGAACGAAAAGGAGTAGAAAGGAAATCCAATTCTCGAGCTGGAAAGAGATTACCGGCTCAATCCGTTTGTCATTTCACCCAGATCGGTCTGCTAAATATGCCTTATGCAAAAAAATTGGGGGCCAGATCGATTCGTTTTTTTGGAGGACTAGATCGGTTCGGTACCAGATTAGTCGTCCATCCCCCATTTTTCGTTACCAAACCTAAATCTTTCAATTCTTCTTCTTACCTCTACACCAACTATCATCAACAAATATCATCAACAAAGTATTTTTATATGATCACCTAACAATATACAACCTCAAATCATATCTAACTTATATAGGTGAAGGTTTGAACAACAAACTCAAACAGAACCCTAAATGGCTTAAATCCTAAGAACAACAACTAATCACACGGTTTATTCAACATAATCATATGGTATTGCAAGTATAATAACTTGCCTTGGGATTGTAGTCTTGGATTCTTCTTCACTGGACCGATTTCGGGCTTCAAATGGTATAATCTCTTATTTCTCTCAAGCTCTCACTTCATTCTAACTTTCTAGGTCTAAAACACACAAATGAGGTATAAAATGCTCTTGCAAGTCTTAAAAACCCAAATGACTTAAGTCTAACATTAAATGCTACTACACACCTAAAATGACTCGTAACATCATATTTAAGTCATAAATAAAAGTACCCCGAACCCGGGCACTTATTTTTTACTATCTCGACCCTTCCTGGACTAACCGTGCCCTATAAAATGATATGTGGGATATTGTTCATTATTTTCTACTCCAACATCATATTAACATTCTAATAGTAATCCTATTGGAATATAAATTGTACCTATCACCTCCAAGCATAGCGACTCAACATTAACATAATATTACAGTTTTTACATTCGCGTAAAGGTAAATATGCAATACTCAGAAATATTAACTCTTAAATTACTGAAACTAATATTTACTCCATTTTCCTTTATTTATATAACTAACCCACATGGGAAATTAATATAAAAATAATTACTCAAAAGTAAGGGGCATTACAATTGGTTTAACCATCAGTTGACTCATTTTTTCAACCAAAAAACTCTTTTACCCCTCAATACAATAATACGCATTGGTATAAGTGTATATTAGTGTATTAAAAACAAATTCTATATTTCTAATTTTTTGTAGTAAAATAAAATTATTAAATATTTTTTTAAAAATTTATAACTTAAAAAAAATTAAGCACTATTTTTTATAAAATCAAAATGTTTTTTAAGATCAAAAGTTTGTTTTATAAACTATTTTTTATAAATTTTTTTTATATAAAATGTTAAAAACACTATTTCTTTTAAAACCCTTGATTTTAAAATGTTTTTATACTTCTTTAAAAACTATTTTTTATAAAAACTATTAGGTTTCTATAGTTTTAAACGTTAACTTTTTTTTACTGTTTTTTTACTTTTCAATATTTCACATTTTACATGTGTCAAACTTTTACTATGTGTTAACCGTTTTTGATATATAAAATTATTTTCCATCTTTTTATTAAATGTTATATTATTATAATACCTTTTTTTTAAAAAAAACCGTTTTAAAACGGTTCTTTTTAATAGAAATTGTAAAGTTCTTTGTTGTTTTTTAACGTTCCAAATAACATGAAGAGTTTTTTTTAATAAAAATATGTGAAATTATTTATTAAAAACATGATTTTTTTAACATTTAAACTAACGTAATTGTTAGCGTGGTTTTTTTCCCCAAAAAAAAGTTTATAGATAAATGTATTTTTATTTTTGTTTTTTAATTTGTACGGTTTCTATTGTTTTTAACTTTTTAAAAAAATGTTTTTTTAATTTATTTTTTTTAATAAAAAAAACTCTATTTTCATACAAACAAGTTTTAAAATGTTTAAAATGTAAAAAAATATTTTAAAAAGAATATTAATTTTTTTAACTCTGCTAAAAACTCTTAACCGTGTTTAAAGAACAATGTCTATAAGGATATTTAATAGTGTTGACAATTGTTAATTGTGTTTATAAAACAGTTCTTATAAATTTATTTAATCGTGTTTTTATAAAACATTATTTATAAAAAATATTTTAACTGTGTTTATTAAAATATTTTTAACTTGTTTATAAAACTGTTAACAGTGTTTATAAAAGAGTGTTTATTAAAAATATTTTTAACGGTGTTTGAAAAAGAGTGTTTATTAAAAAGATTTTTAAATGGGTTTATAAAACTGTTTTTATCATATTTGTAACTGTCTTATGAAATGTTTTTATAAGAACTATTTTTATAAAAACTTTTGTATTAGCCCACTGTTTTTATTTTTTTAAATATGTGTTTTCATAAATGTTTTTGTTTCAAAAACATTGTTTTTATTAAAAAAAATAGTTTTTTTAAAAACAGTGTATAAAAACATTTTAAAAATAAGTGTTTTTTATAAAAATATTTTATAAAAACTATTTTTTTAACATTGTATACAAAATTTATTTTATGAAAACATTTAAAAAAATTGTTTATGAAAAAACCGTTTGATTTTATAAAAAAAATGTTAATAAAAAAATAGTGTATAAAACCTTTTTTCATTTTATAAAACATTTTGATTTTATTAAAAATATTTAATAACTTTTTCATTAAAAACAATTCGAAAAAAATCTGGAATTTAATTTTAGTACACTAATATATACTTACACTAATGTGTATTAGTGTATTAAGGTGAAAAGACTTTTTTTGATAGACAAAGTGAGTCAATAGACGGTTAAACCAATTAACTAATGTTTTGCAACAATTTTGAACCCCAACCAACTATAATGTAAACAAATGAACCCAAACTCTAAATAATGAACATTATCGTACCCTAAACATACCTAATACTATTATGCAAGGTTATAAAGAGGCACATTAGAAGAAGATAAAGCTTATAACACAGCATGGAAAATATATATTTTCACATATCTAATTTATTTAACAATTTAAATATTCAATAACTAGCAAAAGAAAATAAATTGATGTATATGAAAAATAATTACTCCAAGGTGTGAAAACAAGAATCAAAATCAACGTATAAATTGTTCTATGATGCAACACTTTTAGGTTTGAATTATGCTTGCTTCTTTTGCCTAAGTAGGGAATTGTGAGAAAGATAAACACGAACCAGGGAGTTACTTGGGTTAGTTTTGGGGTGAGATATCGTCTAATCTTTCATATTGTGTTGTAAAATATGTACAATCAGCATATCAATCGGTACATTATTGTATTTAGGGCATTATCTAGAAAATTTTAATGAGATGCGCATGAGCAACGCCTTGAGCCTTAAGCTTAGGCATACAAGGCGTGTGCTTTATTGAAGGAGTGTTGGCTAAGTGAGGCAAGGCACCAGTGTTGTGCCTAGGTGATCCTGGAGTCTAGGCGCACCTTTAACAATAGTGATAGACACTACATTGTTTACCAATTTTTGGTTCATAATATTCTAACATGCTATAATAAATTAATAAATATTTTTGAAAGAAAGTTTAATTTTATTAATAATTTAAAATAAGGAATCGTACATTATAGTATATTAATTCTAGGGCGTAACTTTCTTGCAAAATTCAAGACTCAAATGTGACAACCCGATTAAAATAATAACGGGTGGCCAGCCCTATACTACATAAATCAGGTATCTCAGATGGCTCAGTCTCAACATCAACTGACAATACTAAATAATATAAGGCTAACTACCCGAAACTATTAAAAGCGGATGCCAAAAACTAAATAAAACATGCAACAAACAATAAACCAACACTATCAGATACTAACAAAGGTAGAATGCACAAGTATGATGATGAAAGGAAGTGTTAGTATAACGTGAAATGCGTATATACAAATGAATATACTCGAATAAGCTGTCGGGTCACAGACAGTACAACATCCATGGGGAAGAAATATAAACAATTATAAATAACTCTAATCTAATCCCGGAGTACACAATGAATCCTATGTAGATTTACAAAGAAATAGGTAGCGACTACAATCTAAGTCCCACAACAGCTCCCGAGACTCTGTATAGATGGGCATCCGACATCAATGCGGTAGAACACCTGTAATAATATATATATATATAGTAGGTGAGAAATATAAACGGGTCAGAGCCCAAGTTGTAAAAATGTTTAGCAAGTGTGTTAACCGTGCGTAATAAATATCAATGCACTTATTTCATAATTAAGGTGAAGTCGCACTCTCGTGAAACCCCACTCACCTCTCATCTAAAAGCGCACACCTATTCACGTCCTGGAATCTTTATTTAGTTCCCCCACCCATAAGGACAACCTAACTTACCATAGGCACGACCTATACCCGTAGGACCTGCTATTCTAACATAACCCAACAATCCTTCCCATTCTAACCACACTTAAATGTATATACACATATAGATGCCATACTAGGCTTAATTGATTTCGATTTAACTAAATCAGTTATCCATTTTATTGCTTCACATATTAATATTTAAATTCAAATTAAGAGTTTATTCTCTAAGTAACATGCACAATTTAATAAGGACAAAACTTCTCTCTGCTCTCAACATTGCATTGTATTTCATGCGTGGGGCGTCTCGCAAAGAGAAATCCAAACAAGGAACCCCCTTATACACTACTCCTTGACAATGTCGATCCTAGAGATCCATTCTGTCATCCACACCATCATACTACTAATATATAAGTATAAAAGGCAAAACTTCTCACTACTCTCAACATTGCACTTCGTTTTATGCGTGGGGCATCTCGCAAAGCGAAATCCAAACAAGGAACCTCCCCGATACACTACTCCATGACAATGCCGATCGTATAGATCCATTATGTCATCTACCTAAATTCTATCTCTGCAACTAATAAATTTTTTTTGGATTACTCTCTAAGAGTAACCCCAAACTCTCCAATAATTAACCTTGGGATGATGTAACCGAAATATTCCTGAAGTGCGATACATCAACCCCCAACAATCAAGTACACCATAATCTCCCAAGATGTACACCATAAAGCTTCATAACCTTTCCACCTATAGGATATAATAAATAAATATATATATATATATATATATATATATATATATATATATATATATATATTTGTTACACTAAATATACGTATATACTACCATTCATTCCCATAGCCAAGTGTACATATCATATATAATGTACAAGGGCCATACACATAATATAACCGGCTATATACTACCGATATACTTCACCATGCTATCATCTTCCCATTGCCCAAACCATGTAGCATACTAGGTACCACCTGGTGGGGCTAAACGACACCCACCTTGTGATAAACTCACACACATAACGTTCGGGAAGTGGTCATAGTTCCCAACTGGCAATGAGACGAAATATACCCACCATGGCTCATCCCAAAAAAAATTTAAATCACATAATAACACAATGGACGACTATGACCTGGAAAATATCCACACTCTGCTCCTCGAGCCAGGGTGCTCACCCTCATCACGGAAAACTTCCCAATGATAGCATGTGCGGGGTATGCTTAACCACATAAGTATATATATCATTCACAAGCATAGTATATATACATCCATATAAACTAAACCTTAATATACTATTTAGCTATTCTCGCCATGAGTATGCATTTATATTCATATCTATACAAACACTTATACATATACTAGTGGTAACCCGTGCGATGCACGAGCATGTGTAATACATTTGTAACTATTAATATACATTTGTAACTATTATCAGTAGTGAAAATTAAGTGATCTTAATGAAATTCCTAAACATGAAATATAAATGATATTATAGACTAAGCACATGAACTATTTTTTTCGGATACCATACTCTCAAAATCAAACTAATTAAAAATAATTACGTCATATTTGGTAGTATGAAATATTCGATCACGTAGTGATTAAATCAGGCAAAATAAAACACACTCGATAACATGGTACGAATTGACACGACGTTATAAGTTAATTTGTGAACCCTTAATACTTTCAGATCATATCATCACCAAATCAATATAATACAATAGTTAACCAATAAGATCCACCAAGTTTAGTAAAATACGAAAAATTGTTGGGGCTCGTATATTTTTTTGTATATTAATATTAATATAACCACAAATATGAATAATAACGGATGAACACAACACGGTAACATACGTCAATCTTCTTTCAAGCGTATTAAAAAGTTAAAATGCACATGTTATAAATGACAACGTGATGAAGCACATGTTCCCCTTGAACGAACACATTTGAACACAATTTTTATTCTCAAAATCTATATTTAACTTACAATACTTTTATGCTTCAGCACATGAATGAATTCGTAATTGGTGCTTGAAGATTGCTTTAGTAGAAGTTTAAAATCGATTCAAAGGGATGGTGAATGAATTCACATAGTTTGAAAAACACATCCTATATTTACATGCAAATATAGAACTGAACAACTCTCAATACAAACCTTTTACTAAACCTAAGCATGTATCAATTTTTTCTAGATACTATTGGTAATTATAAGAAAAGTGAAAGATATTATGTAAATACAATGTGCAAGTGCAATACTGCAACTCCAGTATTTTTACATATACAATTCTTAACAAAATATGATTGAAATAATGGGTTTTAGGATAACAATTGATTTTAATTAATGTTAACTTTCTGGAAAACATTATTTAAACTCCATATAATTGGTGATTAAAACATCTTTTAGTTTTATTTTTTAATCGATTCGAACAAAACCGATTAAAAGGAAGTTATTTTTTATTAAATTAATACAAATGGCTACAGTGTGTTGCCGATTTGGAAGAAAAAAAATCTATAAGCCCAAGTAATCATGACCTTGGGCATGTGGTTGGTAAACTTGGTTTGTTAATTTCTTTTCAACTTTTAAAACAATAATTGTTTGAGAAAAGATTGTTGGAACATACTATTTATTACCTTGAGATTGAAAAGCAGTCTACCAAACCAATCAACATGATGCTCTACTCAGAACAAATCTCACTTCATTCAAAACTACGCACTAACGATGGATTGACGCATGTGTGAATTTCAGAATTGAATCTAAAACTTGGGTCTCGATAAAATTTTTCTTTCATCATATAAGTGCTGAAAAAATAATGTGTTTTCTAAGAAAAAAATTGCCTGATTTTAAGAGGAAGACTAAATTAAATTTAATATATACATCATTGGTGAGTCACAAGCATTAAGGCTGAAAAATATGGCCATTACCAAAAGAAACACATGACCGACTTCTTGTTTATGCCATTTTTTTTATCATTATGTCAAATAAGATGCTCATCTTAATTAAACTAATAAAGAAAGTTGTTATCGGGAGATGAATATGAATCTATACAATAAATAAAAAAAGAAGACTTCATATGGAGAGATGAATTAATTATTCTAGTAAGACTTGATGAAGATTTTAAACAAATCTATGACACCTGACTTAACTAAAAACCCACAAAAATATGATTATTAAATGTAGAAGGGAAAAAAATATTCTGCTATCTTTATCTTTTGAGCCTGCATCATTTTGATCCACTGGATTGGAAAATGGAATAAGATGATATCATAAACCAAAACTATAAATGTCATAGACATGTTGATATTATTATGGAGAGAAAAGGGGAGATAGAGATAAGAGTACCAAGTAACGAAAACCTCAGCATTGACCACCCCTCTCAACTTAAACTTACAATTTCTTTCATTCAAAAAACCCATAAGATCACAAATGCTAAAGTAGGTGTGTGAGAGAGAGAATTATATAGGTGGTTCAATAAAATGAGATGAAATGTATAGGTATGCAAATGGCGCACCTACCACTTTTCTTTGAACCATTTCCCCTCATATCCATTGACGGAAAATATAAAATTTAGACAAACATATTAACATACATGCGAGCAAAAGAAAAGAAGGAATGTTGGAAAAAACACACAGACACAAATATAAATCCCAGAATAAACACGGTGAGAGTTATATAAAACCCAGAAGAAGAAACACAGACACATATATACAACTATACATTGTCAGTGCGTGACTGTATGTGCTCCATTTTTGTGGTGGATCGGAGCCAATCCATGCCAACAGGTTTCAGGAGCCATGACCCGGATAGAGAGTTGTGCTTTTTGGTCAGATAGTTACGGGAATGGAGAGAGAAGAGACCGCCTAGAGGTGAGGCCAGTTCCGTTTGAACCCGTCTCAAGGTCTATGTGTTTCAAAGATCCTCCATTGATAGCTTCATTTATCCACTCTCCTCCTCCTCTCGTGGAGGGGGTACTGTTGCCTTTTTGGTTATGTTCAGCGACGAAGTAACACTGCTTTTGTGGTGTCTATGAAAACTCGGTGTGCAGGGTGAGAATGACATACATGCACAAAGAAAGAAATAGATATGGAGAAGTAGTTTTGGATCTTGGGGAGTTGATATTTAGTGTTATGGAGAGACGTGTGTGGGGTAGTTTTACTCTAGTTCAAAGGAGATTACACGTGTATTTATTGGGTTTTAAAAAATTACAAAAATCTGAGAAATTTTGGTTTAAGAATTGGAGAGTTGTGAGTTAAAGACTACATACGTATATATAATAAGATATATACATACTATCTCTCGTTGTATGTATGAAGCTCATAAGCTCGACCATTAGTATCCACATTCCTCAATTTACTAGCCATCACTCCAATCATAATAGCTCAATTCGTTATATGAACACAATCCCTCACTTGAAACATATTCAGCCATTTCCCTTTATGATATAAATAATCTTCCAACATAGATATCTATCTCCAACATTAAGGTTATCACCCAAAGTTTAGTGTAGGTAACATTCACTACCCATCGCATCTATATTCGAAAGTACTCCAATAACTCTAGTACTTATTCAATTATTGGTATACACATAACTAATAGTCTATAAATCTCAAGCCAAATCTTAAATTCCTCACATGATCCCATCACTTATGGTAATACCACACTGATATATAATCACTAACCCGACTACGGTTCAATTGCCCCTATGAATCCCTATGTCTTATTTCATTTACCATCTATTCCTTAGGATAAACATTACTAAGGATACGCGACCACTCTCTCTCGTCGGTCCCCAATTTGTATCTTAATAGAATCCTATCTCTATAAAGATTCGACATGAATATCGGCCTATAATTTCACAACATACCCTCACAACTCTCTCTAAGAGATATTAACCTCACATCATATCTAAACTCACTTTTAATCTAAAATTAGAATTCCCATCCCCGATGAGGTTTCCCACAATCTCTATACACAACTCCAATACATACACATAAACATGTATTTACCCAAACTATTTCGATCCGTCCCCATGATCATATGATGTGAGAATACCTCAATAAAACCCCACAACATAACTCTCACATCATATACAAAAGTTTCAAATTGAGAAACCCAACCGAAATGGATAAAAACTCATTCTAGGAAAATTTCTCAAAATGCCCTATTTTCGAATCGATTCGGCCCCTCCGAATCGATTCAGACCAACCTGCGAATCGATTCGGCCCTTCCGAATCGATTCGGATCAACTAGAACTGTTAGTATACAAGATAGAGAATCGATTCGCTAGGGGAAAATCGATTCGACTTGTGAAGCAAGCCATGAAAATGGCTGATTTCTCCTAAACTCAAATTTTCCAAAATTTTATTTATGCCTATTCCAACCCTTAATATTCAACCCCAACATGTTTTCAAACATCAAAACTCATCTTATATCTAATCTCATCAATTTATATCCCTTAAACCCAAGTGTAAACTTCAATTTCAAGATTGAAACCAAAAATTAGGTTTTGATAAATATACCCAAAAGTCCAATTCTTTTATCCACAATTATGAAATGAAATACACAAATGAATTATTTAGCAATATTAAACACTTGCCTCGAAATTGTAGAGGTTGGATCATCCTCGAGATCGCGTTTGGGCCGGAATCTCCAAGTTTTTTTTTCTCCTCTCTCTCTTCCTTTCTTCTTCTTTCTTTCTTCCTTTCTCTTTTTCTCTATTTCTCTCTAATAAGTTGGCTTGATCCGAAAGCCTTTAAATCCCTTAAAACATAAGTCCCAGTTTGAAATGTTAATACACACTTTAAATGACTCGTTTCCTCCAATTTGAGCCAAACTGACTTAAAAGTAAGCAGGAGACGAAATAAAACCCAATAACAGTCATTTTGACTTTCTCGACCCATCCAAAAACAATGGCGCACTCAGAATTATCATTTGGAATACTTTAAAATGTCCTCAATTTTTGGACTTCAATTTTCAAATTTTAAAATTCTCCAATTTAATTAAATTTTATTTCTCCCAAAATTAAATTTCTTAGTTCCAAAATCGTGGGGTGTTACACTCTTCCCCCTTACAAGAATTTCTCCCGCGAAATTTAGGTTATGCCTAGGACTTCAACCTCATCTAGTCCTTACATCTACCCTCTAGTTTACTATACCGATCCTTTCCAGTTCTTGCGTCAAACCATGTAGATTTTAAAAATCAAACTAACTACCCAGGGCACCCATACACCCCGTACCTGAGCTCCACTTGTAAAAACATAATCAGGGTCCACTAGCCTCAAATCGTAATATAACTGTCAACAATTAAATTTCTGGCAGCATATTAAGTATATAAAAGTTCAGAAATTCCCAATGGTTGAACTCTTCTCAATTCCTAACACTAGCTACCTTCATGCGGGGGAGGTCTCACAAGTGAAATCCAAACAAGGAACCCTCCCAATACACTGTTGTGTAGCTATGTCGGGGATTGAGATCAGTTGAACCAGGGTTAAGGTTTTATAAAAAAAAATCGAGTTTTAGATATCGCCCGAAGTCCTATGTAACAATACAATATAAAATAATTCCATGTTTCTCGATACGCCAAACAAACACCTTATGTTTAGAACACAAGGCCTCCGTAAACACAATACTCTAACTAATACCTAGTTCTCAAAACTAGCACAACTATCAGCTAAATTCTCCGCTCGACAATAAATCTACTAAACTCTGAACCTCTCAGTTATACAATTCCCTTACATTACATCAACACATTTCCACTAGACAAGTTCTTCCCTTATTGGAATGCTAGAATTACCTGTCCCAACCTATTCGTTACCCAATAACCTTAACATTTCACACTCCCAAAAATCAATAGAGCAACTCTCTATTAGCTCATCACAAGACGATCTAATATCCCAGAAGGTGTCGCACAAAGATCACACTTGCTCACTCCCTCTTCCCATAAGGCAATACTCCCGATATTGGGACAACTCCACACACCTCACAGTGGTACAAGTCACCGACACCAGGTTTCCTGGCAAATGTTAAAGAATTTCTCAATCTAAACCTCCCAAGGGCTCCCTATTCGCTCTTTATCGGTACTTACTGAAAAGTTGGATCCCCGGATTTTAATACTCTTAATTAAAATATAATTTCCTTTCTCTTTAAACTCAAAAGATGCGGAAGCGATATAAAGGTGATGGTTCAACTTCCAAAAATTAACATAAACAAAAGTGAATAATTAATGAAACACACCAAATTAGTTAATACTCACTTAAACCGTTTAAGACCAATTAATTAGATCCAAGTCCTAGAATTTGCCTAAGTCATAATTTTCAATTATCTAAAGTTAGGCAAAACCAATTTTAGCATATGACATGAATAAACCAAATTTACCCAATATTTAATTTAGTCCCAAATTAAATGAGTGTGATAATAAAACCAAATTTTATCTTGAATAAATTCTAAGTATGGTTTCTAAATTATTGTGCAAGATAAAATAAACAATATCACACTACGCCGCGATGTACGAGGAAAAACCCAAGACGGGAAACAACCTCGGACGGCCCTAGCCACAAGTCCACTAGATACGGAATTATAATTACAAGACAGATAGACTTACAACGACTGACTCGATCCCTCTCAAGCCTCGACGCTTCTTCTCGTAGACACCTCTTCCTAGCGGACAACCTCGAAACGCCACCGCGGTCTCGGAATCCACCGATGGGACTGTATATGGTCACCGTCACCCTAGCATGGAGCCTTTCTCCGTGTGGGTAGAATCACAACAAAAAGTCTTCTTCTTTGATGGATGTAAAAGCAAACCAAAACTTCTCTTCTTGAATTCGGTAGAGATAAACCGGTGCCAAAACTCCAAGTAAAGATATGTATATAGAACTTGGATAAACAACTATTGGGTGGAAACACTAGAGTTTGTAGGATTTTTCATTTAAAAAATAACACTCAAAACTTGATCTTTTTCCTTAAACAAATTTTCTATCAAGACACTCTCTAGGAGTTTGTATGGTATGAAAAAGATACCCCTTCAAAAATGATTCCCGTCCTTAATAAAGCCTTAAAAAATCAGTTAAGAAACAAGTGGGGAAATGGGGTGAAAACTGCCAAAAACTGCTCAAAACCGTTCCCGCCTGGCATCTCGTTCGAACGAAGTTGACTCTCGTTCGAACGAGATTTCTAGCGAGCGACCAGACTGGGCTCGTTAAAAACTCGTTAGATATCTCGTTAGAACGAAAAACTCGTTCGAACGATATATCGAACGACTGACCAGTTAGGATCGTTGGCAAACTCGTTCGAACGAAACCTCGTTAGAACGAAAAACTCGTTCGAACGACATATCGAACGACTGACCAAATTAAGTTCGTTGGCAGTCTCGTTCGAACGAAACCTCGTTAGAACGAAAAACTCGTTCGAACGAGATTTCGAACGACTTCCAGAAATTTTTCTAACATTCAATTTTTGGCCCAGAAACTTTATGTACTTTATTTTAAAGTTTCGATTAAATTATTCTGAAAGTAAAACATGGTTTTTATTAAACCTAACACCCAATAAATATTGTTCCAAGCTCCTATATAAATATAATTACATTCATACCTTGGGAGCATGGAACCTTAGATGATGACGTAGAAACGAGGCACGCAAATCGGCATTTTGTTGAAGCTTGATATTCTTTGCCGCTACGTCTTCAACACATACTTCATAGGTTTGAGAGTATTACAATAAATTACTAACCTATGAATAAATGTTTTTGTCCGGAATTGAGCCAAAACTATATATGGACTCAATTGGAAATTTGTGTCCTTACAAATCTCCCCCTTTGGCTATTCCGGGACAAAAATCAAAACAAAAATCCTAAAGGGCCGTCAAGCTCTACTAGACTCAAAACATAACCCGCCCAAACTTGACTCAACCCAAGGATCAAACGCTTTGCCATAGAAAGATGCCGCTTTAGAATAATTCCTGCACACTTAAGCAAACTCATCAAATGCATAGGGAATATCAAAATATTAAATGCAATTAATTCATTACGCCCTAAATTAATTATCCTCTCTCCTTATCAAGACACATGACCTACTTAGAAAGACGTCTCCCCCTAAGATAAATCTCCCCAAAACTAAGATAATATAATAATAGGATTAGATACCATTTCTCCCCCTATCATCATTCTCCCCCTTTTTGTTCGGGAATAGGCAAAGGATAAAGAACTAATAAACAGCAGGTGGAAGCTTAAAGTGAAAAGACATGAAAGCATATGGGCAATAAAAGCAAGGCAAAGACAAATAAATATCATAAATATAGATACTAAAGATATACCAATAGAGAACTTGCATATATATGTAGATATAAACACACACATGACATAAAATACAATAAGTTTGCACACTCGTATGGCAAAAATGTGTCATATGGAAACGGAAGTGTAGGGGTGTGTACTAGCAACAATTAAATTTAGACCCAAACACTTAAGAAACGTTCACGGAGTTCTCATTTGATTGCAAACTTCATCACAGTTAAATATAACCTCATGTGACAATATAAAGATTGAACTCAATGAACAAACAAACACAATGCATACAATCCTAGCATGATGATGATTCTACAAACCAAATAGAGTCATGACATTAAAGACAACTAGGATAAACGGACATTGTGCAAACCGTTGATATACCATCCAATTCTCCCTCAATGAGCATATATATTCTTTTGTTTTTGAATGAATATATCAAACAAACATAGGCCTTGGCAATTGCTTTCTGTTTAATGCCAAATATTCTGTTTTTAGGCCTTTGGATCACGTATTTCTTTTAGATCCAATAAACGGTGGCTTACTATCGCAAAGGATCACTTAGTCCTTTCGGAGCCCTTCCCCGTGCATATTTATTTATCATGTTTTCATTTTCACACAAATCTCACATGCAACGGATTTTGACATGCACTAGTCCTCCTAGGTCATAGATATGTAGATGACTAGATTGATAGGAGAACACCTCAAAAAGCTCAAATATAACATGTGACTTTAAGATTTCAAAAGAGCTCGTGCATGTGTGAAAAGAGGCATATAGAAATAGAATCCATTTAAACAACACAAGATCCAACTACTCCATATAAAGCATGGTAAAGAACATTTTAAGGATTGAAAATCTAAACCAAAAGTTCTAGCCACGTGGGAGCGTAAAAGATGGGATTCAAACACAAGTATATGCCACATAAAGTGTGTCAAACAAAAATACACACAAAAATAAAATCTTTTTGAGTTTTTTTTTAATATGTTTAATCAAAAATAAATATTTACTCAAAAAGAATTAAACAAAAATCATTTGTATTTTTCATTAAGATTAAATGAAATAAATAAAACACAAATGATAAACAAAAATCTTTTTATATTTTTCAATTAATTCAAACAAAAAAACAATACAAAAAGATAAATAAGTCATAATTTCTAGCATGTGATATCAAATAAAGTAATGACTAGAAAATTGACTAAACAAACATACATTTAGCATGTGAATATAGCATGAAGTACAAAAGTTAAAGTATGCAAACACTAACACATTCAACCTTTAAATTTAGCAAGGGAGGAAGGATGTGAAAGTAAATGAGAATCAAAATCCCTATTTTGTAAGGCAACCAAATCAGATTTCCTAACCCAAATTAATGAAGAATGACAATCTTGGGGTGTAGGAACATTAGCTATCGTGGTTACTTTACTATGGGATTTTCTAGGAATTCGTTTAAGATCAAAACAAAATTTCCTAAGATGACCTTTTCGACCACAATGTGTACAAGAGAGAATGTGTCGAAAAGATTTACTTAAGGAGTGATCTTTAAATGTATTCCTAGTAGATTCTCCTAAAACATTGGTTTGGGCATTATGAGTAAATTCATTACAAGTATTGAAGCCTAAACCACATGTGTCATTTTTAATTTGGACCGTTCCTAACATTTTATCTAGTTTTTGTGAACGACATTCCAAATCAAATTTAACATTACTAGAATCTTTTAATTTAATTTCCAATTCTAAAATGTTAGATTCTAGTAAAACATTTCTCTCTTCAAAAGGAAGAAGCTCCTTTTTCAAGGATTCCATTAAACCCCTAAGGCTATCTCTTTTGCCTTCTACATAATCAAGCTTCTCTTGAAGAGTCCTCACATCTGTCCTAAGGTCTTCTATTAAGGCACTATCATCAACGACCTTGACACTCTTTCTTAAACAAGCTTCTAACTTCAAATTAGTTCTTTTCAAATTAATAGATTCTTTATATAATTCATGAAAAGCATTTTGAAGTTCACTCACATCAACCTCTTCTTCATTTTCACTCTCTCTTTCTTCGCCACTCTCACTATCATTAAAAACAAGGGAATCATGAACAATGACCTTGGAAGTGGCATGTGCTATCGTGTCATCAATCGATGAGTTCTCATTATCACTCACATGACTAGCCAGAAAAGCCAAAAAAAATTTCTTAGTGGGGGAATCGGGCTTTTCTTCCTTATCACTATCACTAAGGGTTGCATTATATGCAGTGGGTCGTTTACCCTCTTTCCTTAGTTTAGTGGGGCACTCATAAGCTCGATGGCCATAACCTTCACAACCAAAATACTTGTTAGACTCGTCCCTATCTAAATTGTCATTACTAGGTTTAGGGATCCTCTCGGCTTTAGAAATCTTCTCGCTTTTATCATTTTTAGAAGTATCAAATTTCTTGAAATCATTTTTAAATTTATCTTTGTTAAATTTAAGAAATTATCTAAATTTGCGAGCAAACAAAGCCATATCTTCCGAGTCACTTTCACTATCGCTCTCTACTACTTGTTTGACCTCTTTTCGGGCTTTTAAAGCAACACCCTTTTCAATTTTCTTTTCAGTTTTAGAGGGAAACATATCTAGTTCATAGGTTTGTAAATCACCTACAAGGTCTTCTAATTTCGTAGAGGCTAAAGTGGGTAAAGAATTTAAAACGGTCACTTTAGGAATAAATCTATCGGGTAGGGACCTCAAAATTTTCTTTACAACACGGTCGTCAGGTATTTTCTCTCCCAAGTTAAAGGATGAATTAACAATATCAGAAAGTCTAGCATAAAATTTATCAAAAGTTTCTTTTTCATCCATTTTGATAGTTTCAAATTGAGTGGTGAGGTTTTGGAGTTTTGAAGCTTTAACGACACTAGTTCCTTCATGAGTTAATTGTAAAATATCCCAAACTTCTTTAGCGGTTTCACACGTCATATTACGTCGGAATTCATCCGGTGTGACAGTGCTAAACAAGGCATTTAAACCACGAGAATTAAAATTAGCAAGTTTAAACTCATTTTCAGTCCATCTATCGGCGGGTTTGATAACACGTTCATTTTCAACTAAGTAAGTTGGTGGGGAGTATCCGGTAACAACAGAAATCCAAACTCTCTCGTCGATAGATTTTAGTGTTGATCTCATTCGCGCTTTCCAATACGCGTAGTTTGAACCATCAAAAATAGGAAATTTTGAAAATGGGGAAAAATCTATTTTAGCCAAAAAATTAAAAGATCTTAACGAAATAATTTATCGTTTTTGGCTCTGATACCAATTTGAAAAGTTGGATCCCCGGATTTTAATACTCTTAATTAAAATATAATTTCCTTTTTCTTTAAACTCAAAAGATGCGGAAGCGATATAAAGGTGATGGTTTAACTTCCAAAAATTAACATAAACAAAAGTGAATAATTAATGAAACACACCAAATTAATTAATACTCACTTAAACCGTTTAAGACCAATTAATTAGATCCAAGTCCTAGAATTTGCCTAAGTCATAATTTTCAATTATCTAAAGTTAGGCGAAACAAATTTTAGCATATGACATGAATAAACCAAATTTACCCAATATTTAATTTAGTCCCAAATTAAATTAGTGTGATAATAAAACCAAATTTTATCTTGAATAAATTCTAAGCATGGTTTCTAAATTATTGTGCAAGATAAAATAAACAATATCACACTACGCCGCGATGTACGAGGAAAAACCCAAGACGGGAAACAACCTCGGACGACCCTAGCCACAAGTCCACTAGGTACAGAATTACAATTACAAGACAGATAGACTTACAACGACTGACTCGATCCCTCTCAAGCCTCTACGCTTCTTCTCGTAGACACCTCTTCCTAGTGGACAACCTCGGAACATCACCGCGATCTCGGAATCCACCGATGGGACTATATATGGTCACCGTCACCCTAGCATGGAGCCTTTCTCCGTGTGGGTAGAATCACAACAAAAAGTCTTCTTCCTTGATGGATGTAGAAGAAAACCAAAACTTCTCTTCTTGAATTCGGTAGAGATAAACCGGTGCCAAAACTCAAAGTAAAGATATGTATATAGAACTTGGATAAACAACTATTGGGTGTAAACACTAGAGTGTGTAGGATTTTTCATTTAAAAAATAACACTCAAAACTTGATCTTTTCCTTGAACAAATTTTCTATCAAGACACTCTCTAGGAGTTTGTATGGTATGAAAAAGATACCCCTTCAAAAATGATTCCCGTCCTTAATAAAGCCTTAAAAAATCAGTTAAGAAACAAGTGGGGAAATGGGGTGAAAACTGCCAAAAACCGTTCCCGCCTGACATCTCGTTCGAACGAACTTGACTCTCGTTCGAACGAGATTTCTAACGAGCGACCAGACTGAGCTCGTTAGAAACTCGTTAGAACGAAAAACTCATTCGAACGATATATCGAACGACTGACCAGTTAGGTTCGTTGGCAAACTCGTTCGAACGAAACCTCGTTAGAACGAAAAAGTCGTTCGAACGACATATCGAACGACTGACCAGATTAGGTTCGTTGGCAGTCTCGTTCGAACGAAACCTCGTTAGAACGAAAAACTCGTTCGAACGACTTCCAGAATTTTTTTTTAAAATTCAATTTTTGGCCCAGAAACTTTATGTACTTTATTTTAAAGTTTCGATTAAATTATTCTGAAAGTAAAACATGGTTTTTATTAAACCTAACACCCAATAAATATTTTTCCAAGCTCCTATATAAATATAATTACATTCATACCTTGGGAGCATGGAACCTTAGATGATGACGTAGAAACGAGGCACGCAAACCGGCATTTTGTTGAAGCTTGATATTCTTTGCCGCTACGTCTTCAACACATACTTCATAGGTTTTAGAGTATTACAATAAATTACTAACCTAAGAATAAATGTTTTTGTCCGGAATTGAGCCAAGACTATATATGGACTCAATTGGAAATTTGTGTCCTTACACTTACCTTATCGATAACGAAATTATCCTTCTTATCTCTGCCCAAATCACGAAAAGAAATACATCAAATCAAAATGCACCCAAAATTTTTTATGGGTATTACATCTCTTATCTAGTCAAATCAACGTCTGAGGCGAAAGCAACTGTGTCAGAACGTCATTTAAATGAGTACACCTCACAGAAGAAGATAAACGTAGTGAATACAACAATCCTACTAGTAGGGCTTTATGTCAAGAACGTCAACGGAAGAACGCAAAAAACCCACACATATCCTAAAGACTCTAGAACCTGATGCTTTGATACCATTTGTGACAACCCGTTATTATTTTGAGCGGGTTGTCACATCGAACCATTTATGAAAAATGTTTATTATTATCTAAATAACTCAAAAACAAATTTAATTATTTATTGAATTTACTTTTATAATAGATATAAATATTTAACTAAAATAGTTATAACTACTATTAATGGAATTATTTTGGTTAGATATAAATATCAATATAATATATATTATATAAAAATTAAACATAGTTTTTAAACTATTTAAATATTAATAAACATATTTCTTATAAGGTTGGGGCCTTAATTTTTGCAAGAAAGTAACATAACCAATACATGCTAGAATTAATATATTAATTTACAACTCTTTATTTAAAATTATATTTTTCTTTCAAAAATATCTATTTACTTATTATAATAGGTCAGTATATACTTATGAACCACAATCTAGAAAATAATGTAGTCATTGGTGACCTTTAATTAACACAAAGACAAAAAATATAAAGTATTGTGAGGACATTATTTTATTGTTCGGCTTACATTTGAGTATGTTGCATACCGCTACAACCGTCGAAGACTTATTCAAGATCAATTATGCCTCAAAACGGATCCGAATATTAAAGTTCTTCAACATTCAAGTCTCCGCGAGATTAATTTTGGTAAGGCTGTGTTTAAGTACCATAACGGTTCACTTAGAGTGTTAGGACAATTTTTTTGAAATATTTTCTAAGTGTTGGAGGGGAGTTTTTCGTCAAAAGATTTTTTTGAAGTTTTGAGGCGGAGTATTTTCTGGCAAAATAAAAAAAAAAAATTTAAATCTCGTTCCAGCGACAACTTATCTCGCGCGAAGCTCGTTCGAGAAACAACTGTCAGCGTTCGAGAAAGATGGTCTTTTCATTTGAAGGACGCGCCACCTTGATGGTTTTATAAATAGCGTGTTAAATAATTTGTTTTTCTTCAAAAGACTTAAGAATTTTGTTCTACGAAAACTGCTTTGGCAAAAACATTTTGTCTTCTCACTTTTGAGAGTTTTTCTTTTGTTTTTAATTCACAAAATGTCCCAATCTTTATTTAATTATTTTGGAACCCAAGATACAACTTTGGTGAAGTTTTTCTCTTGTAGAGAGGGTAAATCTATGACTGACGACTGCGTGTCGATTGGGAGTGTTCGTGGGTGTTGTCGGCTGACTTGGGCTGCGTGTTCTTGTGGGCTGCTGAAGTTGTTCCATTGCTGACTCTAAGCTGCGTGTTTATGTGATTGTTCTGAGGAGTGATAATAGAAGATTTATTTTTAATCTTTGAAAGTTATGATTTACTATTTTATAGTGAAATAAAGGTTTTGTCCGAAAGGGATTTTTTCTGAAATCTATGAGTTAATCATTTTATTTGTGACGGTTTCACACACACACAAACGTAGTCGTAAGTTTAAGGGATGAATTAATTTGGTTTGATATTTGACACCGATTAAATAAGGTTAACCTGAAAATTTGCGAAGTCATTTTAATCAGTGTCACATATATGTTTTTATAAATTGGTATCAGAGGAGGTTACACCAATTTATTATGTATTCCTAATTCCGCAAAAAAAATGTGTTATTGATTTTTTTGAAAAATATATTTTGTGAAAAATCACAATTTTTTCGATGGAGCACTTATGTAATCAAAAGCCCCCTGTTGTTGACAAAAGTAAAATTTTTTATGATTTAAATCACTTGAATTTTATGTTTACGAAAAGAAAATTCTCGTTTTAACTCCTCTATGGATCTTTGGCAAATGGTTCAAAATCAAAGAGATTTTTACCATGAGAATTTTTTTCCTTTGGACCATGACTTTAATGGGCTAAAATTGTCCAAAAAGGCGGGTGATGATAGAGTCCTATTTTTACAAAAATAATTGTAGGAGTTTAAAAACTCTAGGATTGGTGTTTGTGCCAAAGAGGATACAAATATTTTAATCGATGAGTTTTTGGCACGTGAGGAGACTCTTAGGGATAAGTATGCATATTTTAAGGGAGAACGTGATAACCTTTTAGGAATAATTGAAAATTTAGAGAAGGAGTTCCAAAAATTGGAAGAGTCTAATTCTTTTCTTGAGTAAAAACTTTTGAAAACAAGAAATGATTTGACAGATTCGAGTAGTGTCGGCAGCAATGGTCGTGGCTCGTCGTGTTCTCATGTTTTAAGTGTTAAAGCCAAGACCATTATTTATGTTATAGGGTCAATAAATCCCAAGGACATTAGAAAAGGTCAACCCATAGCTGTCGTTTCACCCGTTTACACATGTTCACATTGTGGTAGGAATGGTCACCTTAGGCGTTTTTGTTTCGATCTTCGAAAATGTCCTAGGGTATTGAAATATAGTGTTCCCTTGGTTACCAAAACCCCCATGCGTCATTGCACACCTATATGGGTTAGGAAATCACTTTTAGAGGAAGTAGATGTTAGAGTAGTTGATTCTCGGTTGGTAGCACATGACTCTTATCTTGCCATATCATATAGATGATTGTTCTTGTTTGTCATGCGCTATCTATGCTTCATGATATATGTATACTAATGTTATGACATGTGTACTTTTTGTATTAGATTTTCATTTTGAAAAATACAAAAAAAATATATTTTGATGAAATATTTGGAAAAAGGCAAAAAGAGTTTTGTATTTTGTTTACACCGTATATGAATGGACATTTTAGAATGACTGAGTCACAACTTCATTCCATATCCATGTGACTATTTTATAGTGTTTTGATATGCATCATCATTTCATTTTTATTCTTTACAATGTGTGGAGTCATTATGATGTCATTTGTGATTACTACCTACATGTTTGATCATATTTTGCTTTAATGCACACTTCCACGAACTTTTTTATTATTGTACTCGTCTATCACATATTGGTCGGAGTGTTTTCATCTCAATTCTGTCTTTAAAACGAACCATATGCGATAAAACTTGACAATGAAAGTTTTTCATGTAAGAACCGTTGCCCATGAGGAATTTGTTTAATTTAAAAAAATGATGAGTGAACGGGATAGGGTTGCGAGAGTACAAAATTAACTTTTCGTGAAAGACACCAATTTAAAAGAGCTTGAAAAAATTAAAAGGCAATAAAAAATATATATGCCAAAAAGGGGCCACCTCAAAAGAAAAAAAATGCATAATTATTTATGAGGCAGTTTGGATAGAAAATAAATCAACAGGTTTGCACATCCTAACAATGTCGTGAAAAAGCATTACATAGTTTTAGACGTTATTGGTGTGAGAATCATTATTAACTTTGATGTATTGATGGACTAAGTTGATGTCATTTAAATTCAACACTTTTGACACCTAAGGATGATTTTGAGTTCATTCGTTTGGAGTATCTGTATTCATTATGCACATGTGTTATGCGTGATTGCATTGATTTGCTTATTGACTATGTTCACACCCATTCATTATGTTTCCCTGATTTGGTTGTCTAAGTGTAAATTCATGGTGTGTGATTTTTGTAAAATTATTTTTGCATTTTTTTATGTAAAATTTAAGAATCAAAAAAAGTTTGTCGTATCTTTTGGGTTACTCCTTTGCATGAGTGTAGTTTGATTCATATTTTCTATGCATATTTGTTGTGACACTCCATGTTTATTTTGTTTATTCGTTTTCTTTTATATTTCACACAAATAAGAAGGGGGAGAACGAATTATGGGGGAGTTTATTTTTGCATTAGGGTGGATTTTGATAATTAATTGATTTATTCTTATATCATTTCAAACTCGATGCATAACAAAGGTATTTTCTTTGTCTCATGTGTATAGGTACAAAATTAAAGTTCATTATTTTGCACACCCAGATAAGAAAAACGTAAAAATTTGATAATTTGATGTTGAATATTTTTTGAGGAAAAGTTTTAGACTTACATGTTTAGTACCTTTTCAGTTTTGGGTTTATGGGAGGGTATTATATTTGTATAGGAATTTTATCTTTGATAATTCGGATGTTCTTATTTTGTACCGACATAGATATAGGGGGAGATTTGTAAGGACATTATTTTATTATCCGGCTTACATTTGAGTATGTGGTATACCTCTACAACCGTTAAAGACTTATTCAGGATACATTATGCATCAAGACGGATCCGAATATCAAAGTTCTTCAACATTCAAGCCTCCGTGAGATTAATTTTGGTAAGGTTATGTTTAAGTACCTTAACAGTTCACTTAGAGTGTGGGATAGTTTTTCCAAAATATTTTGTAAGTGTTGGAGCGAAGTTTTTTCGTCAAAAGTTTTATTGAAAAAGTGTTGAGGAGGAGTATCTTCTGGCGAAATGAAAATTTTAATTATTAAATCTTGTTCGGGCGACTTAGGTGTGTTGTTCAAGCGACGGCTTATCTCGCGTGAAGCTCGTTCGAGCGATAGCTGTCAACGTTCGAACGAGATGGTCTTTTCATTTTAATGAAGATCCACCTTAAAGTTTTTATAAATAGTGTGTTAAATAATTCATTTTTCTTCAGAATACCGGAGGATTTTGTTTTACGAAAACTGCTTTGGAAGAAACATTTCCTTTCTCACTTTTGAGAGTTTTTGTTATATTTTTAATTCACAAAATGCCCCAATATTTATTTGAAATGTTTTGGACCCCAAGATACAACTTGTAACAACCCCTATTTTCTCACGTAAAGGCTGGTCAGGCACGATATACTGAAGATAGGGCTTTCATGCCAATTAATACCATTCTCAGCACCATAGTAAATGTAAATAAATTATTTCCCACAATGTTGGCATTTATAAATGAAGAAGTCATACAAAATAGTCTAATAATCAACATCACCATAATAGTAATGATAAAATCCATTTAACATAATAAATACCAAATGACATGATATAAAAGAGTATCGGGCTTAGGCCTTGAAACTATTCCAAATATAAAATGACTGAATACGAAAAGCACCTAAGAAAATATTAACTGAATCTCAATCTGGAGCGTAAGCGAGATTGCAGGACTGCCACAGCACAATCTAACTATCCATGTCTAGGAGAACGTGGGGGGAAAACATTTAAATTTTGGGCCAGAGCCCAAGGTGTGCAAGAATTAACTTGAATAAAATATGAATGTAATCATACAATCGATGCACAATAAATATCCCCGTTTTCGATACTCGCATGCAAATGACACCTCGCCCCTTATCTAAATGAAATATCAAATTTGCACCCCCAAATATTCCAAATAATATATATGTAATAAAATCTCAATTTTAAAGGAAATTCCCTCCCCATTATATTTACCCAAAATGAAATCTCTACATTTTTAAAGATTTACCAATTTACATTAATACCGGTCTTCCAGTTTATCAAATATGAAGCATAAACATCTATTATGCATTGTAAAACTAAATATTAGTGAGTTCCCATATCCTTAGGTAGCTTAAGTTATTTCAAGAACATTTAGGGGCTTAGTAATATAAGTCCTTCCATATATGTGACACACAAGGGCATCTACTGTCGGTGTCGTATTCGTGCTCTATCGGCAAGTACGAAGGAATCCTAACATCCAAGTTGGATGGTCCAAAGGAATCCTAAAATCCTAAACAGACACAACAAAACACATAAAATTTGGGGGCGGTCCCTATGCAGGATACCTGTATACGACCCATACCTAGTGGTAATACAGGAGTAGTCAGCGCCATGCCTACCTCTCGAGGGTGGTAAGCCTCTACGTATTATCTATATGCCTACACAACGTCAAGTCTGCTTGTGCCGATGTGTGGTCACTGGTCCGAATACGCGAACCCCGAGCCGATAGGAAAGTCCACTGGTATGTCCACACATAATTATAATATAGTACATGTTATTTTTCTATAATATGTAGAGGTAATTATCCCCAAATTATCGTAAGGTTCAAATTAAAATTCCATATTATGAATTATCCAATTAATAATTTATCATCTTATAAATTATTAATTATACCCAGTAATTACTAATTTAACAATCTAGTTATAGGAAATTATTATTAACTTCAATATGAGTGGAATCCTATTCCATAAATCAATTACGCCATAAAAAGCCTCATTAGTTACTTTAATATACCTACACTACTATTGTTCATGAGGGATACAATATAGGATCCTCAGTTAGAGAATTTCAGGTTTAAAGTGACAGCAAAAAGGGGAGGGAAAACTCGTGTTGTTGGAATGAGTGGGGTTGTCGTTCAATCGAAATGACTTGTCCTTTGAATGACTTGCCACGTCATTTGAACGACGTCTCATCATCTTCTCCGACCCTCGCGCATTTTGGATTTCTCAGATATATCCAAACTCCCAAAATTTCAAACAGATTTTTCTACTGTTGACATTTATCAGTCCCCAAAAATTACTAACAAATTCCAGTTATCAATTATTCAAGATCCAATTCCCAACTCATTCTATTCCAATTAAAGAACATAATAATAAGCGAATTACATCTAGATTTTAGTCCATTAATGGTTCCTAGAAATTTCTTAAAGTATTTAACTCATTATCCTCCAATAATTAACAAAACTTGATCGGAATCTAATCATCAATAAGGCTTTAGATTCCTAATTTCTGGAATGAATGATACATGTATATTCTTCCTCTACATGTGGGATTTCATCATCAAAGTTAAACATAATTATCCCTAACTTCCAGAAATCTAAAAGGGATATAAATTATGCATTGAGAGATACACTAGAAACATAATTTATGCAAGAAAATTCTTGCCTTTAAATTTTGTAGAGGAGAATCCTTGAAAGCCTTTGTTCCCTCCTTCTTCTTCTTAGTTTCCCTTCCTTTGTGTGTTTCTCTTTTCTCTCTCCCGTGGCTTCTTTCTTAAGTTATGATTTGTGATAATGGGGGAGTGTTTTTTTCCCACTAAACCACTAAATTGAGTGCTAACCCCGAGTTGAGTTATGGGACCAACTTTTGGACCCCCAGATGAGCCAGAATTCCGTTTCTAATTAGTCCAAAACTCTCCCAAACCACATGTTATTGAACCAAGACCATTTGTAAAGTTTTAAACCACTTAAATGAGTTCATATAAGTCCCAAAATGGGCTCTAAATTATTTATGCCAAAATTATTACTTTTTATCGCGTTGCACATAAATTATATAATTTTCTTTTATGATATGCAAATAATATATTCATGCACAAAATGAATAATACACACAAGTATGCCAAATGATAATCTTCCACTTAACACATCCGAATAAGATATTTATTTAGATTAAATTTTCTAAATTCGAAAAAGGAATATTTTCCACTCATTAATTAAGAGAAAAACTGTGGGGTATTACATTCGTCCGCCCTAATAATAAGATTCCTTACTCGAAATTAAGAAAGTATGTCCCTCGCTAAAAGAGTTCTAGATACTTTGCGCGCATGTCATCCTCTCTATCCCAAGATGACATGTCCTCCCAATGGTGCCCCCACTGCAGCTGCTGGAGCTCCTTATAAGTAGCATCTCGCAGGAGCTCAATCTCGTCGACATCGATGTGCCGGTATGCCACCTCGTCTCTAAGGAATCTTCGTAGTGAGGATATATGAAAGATATCATGCATCCTCTATAAGTGTTCCGGAAATCCCAACTAGTATGCTACGGGGCCAATTCTCTCCAAGATAGGGAAAGGTCCCACGTATCGAGGTGCCAACTTTCCCTTCTTTTCAAATCTCATCACCTCCTTCATGGAAGACACTTTAATCAATACCTGGCCTCCAATATCGAAGTCTAAGTGTATCCTACCCGCCGCATCTACATATCTTTTCTACCGATCTTGAGAAATTCGTATCCTGGCCTGAATTATCTCTACATTCTCGGAGGTATCCTGAATGAAGTCCGTCCCTAGTAATTTGTTATCCCCCACCTCTAACCAACGCGAGGGGGAACAACAGGGTTTCCTATAGAGTGCCTCAAATGGAGCCATACCTATAATTAATTGGTAGCAATTTTTGTAGGCGAACTTCACTATAAGCCAATATTGCTCACAACTTCCTTTAAAGTCCAAAATACACATACGCAGCATGTCCTCTAGCATCAAGTTCACCCTCTCCATATGCCCATCAGTTTGATGATGATACGAAGTGTTCAGTCTCAACTCTGCCTCTAAGGCCTCCTAAAAGCTCCTCCAAAAGTGGGATATAAATGTCATGTCCCTATTTGATACTATATTAAGTGGTACCCCATGTAGCTTAACGATCTCTTCAATAAAGAGTCTGGCGCATTGCTCGGAGTTAAAATCTGTGCAGACTAGTAGGAAATGAGCCACCTTTGTCAATCTGTCAACAATCACCCAGATCGAATCATGCCCCCTCTATGAAGTAGGTGGCCCAGTAATGAATTCCATGGATATGCTTTCCCATTTCCACACCGAGATATCCAAGGGTTGTAGAGTACCCGTAGGATGCTGATGATCCGCCTTCACCAGCTGACAAGTAGCACATCTGAACATAAACTCTGCTATATCTCTCTTCAAACCGGCCCACCAATACTAACGGAGCATTTATTTGTACATTTCATCTCCATCGAGATGCATCGTGTATAACGAATCATGAGCCTCTGACATAATGGATCATCTTAACTCAGCATCATCCGGAACAACCAGTCTCCCCCGAATCTCCAACTTCCATTTGACCCGATAGAAAAATGCTCCACCCTTTGGCTAGAAACTATCTCACCCGCTCTTGACAAAGCTGATCCTCCGCCTGTGCCTTCAGCACCCAAATAATGATCTTAGGGGTGATGGTGAGAACTACCATAAAGGCTCATGTCAACTGATCATCTCCATGAAGTGACCTCCATTTTTCTTTCCACATCGCTTCGAGCTTTAGAAATGGCTTACGTCTCAACCCATCCACTATGACATTCCCTTTCCCCGAGTGGTACTGAATGTCGAACTGGTAGTCTCTAAAAACCCAAACCACCTCCTCTGATGCATGTTCATCTTTCTCTGAGTGAACAAATACTATAAGCTCTTATGATTTGTGAAAAGATGAAAATTTTCCCCTAGTAGGTATTGTCTCCACACTCGTAAGGTAAAAACCACAACTGCTAACTCCAAGTCGTGGGTGGGGTAATGTACCTCGTGAGTCTTAAGCTTCTGGGGGTATAAGCTATCGACCTCTCCTCTTGCATCAGAACCCCGCCAAGTCCCTTCAGGGATGCTTCATTATAAACCCTGTAATCAACTCCCACCTAAGGTAACACTAGAACATGTGATGTAGTCAATCTCGTCTTCAACTCCTCAAGCGCCTGCTAGCACGCCTCATCCCAGACAAAAGGTACCCGTTTCCTTATCAAATTCGTTAAGGGTCCGGCTATCTTTGAAAACCCCTCAATGAATCGACAGTAGTACCCAACCAATTCCAAGAAGCCATGCCCCTTGGTGGGTGTAATGGGTTGTCCCCACTCCATCACAATAGAAACTTTCCCTGGTTCCGTGTATATCCCCCGCTCGGACACAACATGACCCAAGAACTGTACTTCCCTCAACTAAAATCCACATTTCTTGAACTTTTCATACAACTGGTGATCTCTAAGTGTCTGTAAGACCACTTGCAGATGCTCTGCGTGCTCCTCCATAGTTCGAGACTATATAAGAATGTCATATATGAATATTATCAAGAATCGGTCCAGAAAGTACCTGAAGACTCGATTCATCAAATCCATAAACATTGTCGGTACATTGGTCAGCCCGAACGGAATCACCAAAAACTCGTACAACCCATAACGAGTAAGAAAACCTATCTTTGAGACATCCTGCTCCCGAACTCTCAACCGATGGTAGCCCGACCTCATGTCGATCTTTGAAAAGTAGGAAACACCCCTCAACTGATCGATCAAATCATCTATGCATGTTAACGGGTATTTATTTCTAATCGTGACATTGTTCAACTCTCTGTAATCGACACAAAGCCGTAAGGATCTGTCCCTTTTCTTGATAAACAACATTGAATGCAAAGTACTCCTCCTAACGAACCCCTGACCTAATAAATGTTCAATCTGGTATCGTAGCTCCCTCATCTCCAATGGAGCCATCATATACGAAGTGCGGGCAATAAGTATGGTGCCTAGAATCAGATCTATCACAATTTCAATCTCTTGACTCGGTGGTAACCCCAAAATCTCCCAAAAAAATCCGAAAAATCCCTAACCACTGGAATGGAATCTAGAGTCACTAAAACCTCCGAAGAGGTATCCTTCTCAATAAAATATAGATTCATGCTCGAACCACCCCTGGGGTGAGGCATTACAACTACATACATCTCCTACCCCAATATAGCGAAGACGATGGACCTCCCAAAGAAATCTACACATGCCCTATAAGTGGCTAACGAGTCCATCCCTAAAATGACATCATAATCATGCATATCCAGTACTCGTAAGTTTACAAAAAAAGTAAATTGGCCAATCTAGATGCCGATCCGCTAAAAAATTGACCATACTAGCACCCATCTACCCACTGATAAGTCTATATGTAGAACTACATCTGTGGTAAGGTCTATCATACCTGATTCTCGTGCAAACCCCATGCATGACCAAAGATGGGAAACATACCCTCAACTTCTCGTGGAGGTGCAAGTCCATATGCGGCAGCTACATGGTAGACCCGACCATACTACAACTGTTTTTGCCCCTTAAGTGGGGCGACGGGTGGTGGAGAGGCTTTCGATCCAGCTCCCTGAGCCTGAAATGGTGGGAGCTATCCCTACGATGTCTGTTGTCCTCTCTGGCCTCCCTGCCCTTGGGCTAACTGATTCACCCATGGGAAAAACCGCGTAGAATGACACCTCTCCCCATAAGTGTAGCAATTTTCCTAAAAGGTAATTCGTGCAAGTTGTTGGCCCTACTGGCCTCTAAACGGATGCCCCTAGTGGCCTCTATACTGATGGCCTTAATCTGCCTGACCCTGGCCCTGCCTCTTCCTATCATCTGTGTCCCTGAATCTCTTGCACAGATCGGTGGATGGGGTGCCCCTGCGTTGTTGGGACCCAGACCCACTAATCCCACTCACCATGCCCTGCTGGCTAGATAACTTTCCACTATGTCTCTTTTCCCCTCTGCTTTTTAGGAATGCCCTATGATCCTGACAATGAAGGAGTGTAGTATTAACCGTCTGGTTGTACGTCAAGAAAGCATGATTTCCCAAAAAATCCTTCCTAATATGCCAAGATGACCCCTTGATTAAGTGGTCCATCCTCATCTGCTCTGTCTGAACATCCTTCTTTGTAAAATACGATAGATAATTGAACTCCTCATCGTACTCTGCAACTGTACATACCTCCTGCTTCAGGTTCATGAATCTAGTCATCATCTCGAACTTCATAGATATGGGGAAGTATCTCCCCTCAAATCTCTCCCAGAACTAGTCTATTATAAGGTTGTCCCTCTCCTCAATCGTCATCACTACCTCCCACCACTGAAGGGCGACCCCCACCAACCTAAAGGATGTTAACATCTTCTTCTGAATGGGCGATCACTCAACCATCCTCAAGAGTCTCTCAATAACTTTCTTCCAATGACTAGCAATAAGAATATCAGACCCTCTTACAAACTATAGAGGATGGACTTTAACAAATGTCCCCTTGCGCGATCCCATGCGTATCCCGATGCCTGCACTGAAATAGCCACCTGCTTGGGTGGATGTTGTGGTGCCTGAGGTGGTGGAAAATGTTATAGCATAATAGCCATCACAGTGGACACTTCCTGGGACACTATAGTGGCTATCTTCGTCAGAGTAATAAGTTGTGGGGCCTGCGAAACTTATGGGACCTGTGGGGCATGTGGTGGCAGCGGTGGATGGGGTGGCTCTTGACAAACCTCCTCCTCCCTAACTTGGGGCTACTCACCTGGGTCTGCCCCTACGCCCATTTTCGATATGAAAGAAAACGAGTCCTACACATAGGTTCTATATATCAAAGGATGTAATGCGGAACATAATGAGAGTACACACAGATCCTAAGGATACTAGAACCGTGTTCTGATACCAACTCTAACAACTCCTATTTTCTCATGTAAAGGCTGGCCAAGCACGATACACCGAAGATAGGGATTACTTGTCAATAAATACCATTCTTAGCACAATAGTAAATATAAATAAATTATTTCCCACAATGTTGGCATTTATAAATGAAGAAGTTATGCACAATAGTCTAATAATCCACATCACCATAATAGTGATGATAAAATCCAGCTAATAAAATAAATCCCAAAACAACATGAAGTCAAAGAGTATCGGGCTTAGGTCCTTATAACTGTTCCAAATATAAAATGACCGAATATGAAAAGCACCTCTGATAGAAGTAACTTAATATGAATCTAGAGAGTAAGCAAGATCACAGGACTGCCACAACACAATCCAACTATCCCTGTCTAGGAGCACTAGAGGGGAAAATATGTAAATTTTGGGTGAGAGCCTGAGGTGTGCAAGAACTAACTTGTATAAAATATGAATATAATCATACAGTCGAT
Source organism: Sambucus nigra (assembly GCA_949130495.1). NCBI lineage: Eukaryota > Viridiplantae > Streptophyta > Magnoliopsida > Dipsacales > Adoxaceae > Sambucus > Sambucus nigra. Next base: position 451,624,038 of record OX422208.1, on the reverse strand, counting down.
GCACAATAAATATCCCCCTATTCGACACTTGCATGCAAATGACACCTCACCCTTTATCTAAATAAAATATCAAATTTGCATGCGAAAATATCCCAAATAATATATATGTAACCAAATCTCAATTTTAAAGGAAATCCTCTCCCCATTAGATTTACCCAAAATAAAATCTCTACATTTTTAAAGATTTACCAATTTACAATAATACTGGTCTTCCCCTTCATCAAATATGAAGCATAAATAACTATTATTCGTTGTAAAATCTAATATTAGTAAGTTACCATATCTTTACGCAGTTTAAGTTATTTCCAGAATATTCAGGGGATTAATAATATAAGTCCTTCCATATATGTGACACACGAGGGAATCTACAATTCGTGTCGTATTCGTACTCTATTGGCAAGTCTGAAGGAATCCTAACATCGAAGTTGGACGGTCCGAATGAATCCAAACATCCTTAATGGACACCACAAAACACATACAAGTTGGGGGTGGTCCCTACGCAGGATACCTATATACGGTCCATACCCAGGGGTAATACAAGAGCAGTCATTGCCACACCTAACTCTCGAGGGTGCAAAGCCTCTACATAGTGCCTATATGCCTACATAACGTTAAGTCCACCTATGCCGACGTGTGGTCATCGGCCCGAACGCGCAGACCCCCAAGTCGATAGGAAAGTCCATTGGTATGTCCAAACACAATTATAATATAATATATATTATTCTTCCTATAATATGTAGATGTAATTATCCCCAAATTATCGTAATGATCAAATTCAAATTCCATATCACCAATTATCCAATTAATAATTTATCATCTTATAAATTATTAATTATACCCGATAATTACTTATTTAACTATGACAGCCCGCCATCCGAAATAGGGGGTGGCCCTCCCGATACTCCAAAATAACAGAATCATGGATGGAATCATTCTCAGCATCACAACAAAATAAGAAGTTTACGGGATAACCACTCCTTATTTCAGAAAACGGGTTGTCAAAAATTTTGGTTTTAGAATTTAAAGAAGAGAATTTAAACAACCCAACTTAAAAAGAAAGTGGAAACCCAAGAATATATAATATTACATACACCTCGAATAAACAATAAGGGACCGAATATGCTGTCGGTCAACAGTCTCATACAATATAACACAACATTTTAATGTAAATTACATAATACATTACATTAATAAATTACAAAATCTTGGTCCTCTTGCCCGAGTAAAAAGACCCGATCTTAAGTTGAGAACAAGGATGACGACATATATTTCAAAATGTCCCGTAATACTCGCAAAGCATCACGACTCGTCAAAGACACCGGGATAGGAAGTCAGACCAGGCATCCTTGCGGCGGAGTACCTGAGTAGATACAAGATGCAAGCATAACAAGAAATGTGAACGGGTCAGAGCCCGATTCTATATCATTACCAGATGAATAAAGAGTATGACAGTTATAAATGATAATCATGACTAAATAATAAGAATCTAACTACACAATTTTATGCATAAGCTAAGAAAATTTTAAATAATTACTAGTCTAAAACAATTAAACAAGAGAATAAGAATGATTTGCATTAATTTAAAAGCTTCCACCAAAACATTTATTCCATTTTATAGTTCCATTCCTTAAAAGGAAAATATAATCAAACTTTTAATCTCTTTATGGCTTTTATCTAAATTACATGCCCTTCATGCCATTCCATTCCTTAGCAGGAATATTATCATCAACAAATGATCTTTGTCGCATTTCATTGTGCTCTTTGTGGCACTTAATTATGCTCTTTATGGCATATATAATACATCAAGTCCCACTTGATTAAGAATATTTATAATTATATTTATATAACGATTCTATGACCGCCCGTCCGGGTTTCCCCACTGTGTGCGCCCCTAAATGACCATCATCTTCTAGGGCCTATCATGAAGACAACCTGGGCACCTATAACACAAGACGTCGGGAAGCGGCCATGTGCCTGCGGGGTAGTCATAACCACACCCGGAATTACCTACCCATCGGAGAAAAATATACAACAACAAATGCTCACATGGCCTAGGACTAAATCCACCCTGCATTTATTAGCTAGGGGCTTCAACTCACGCGTGAACTTCACTTATGATGTCATTTAGAGAGGGTGTGTTTAAACCATTTTATTTACCATATTCAAAATCAAGTAAATTTTCATTTTCCATATTCATGATTAAGTAAATTATCATTTACCATAATCATTACCATTTCCATTTCATTTCCATTTACCATTTTCATATGTATGTTTCATTTTATCCAAAACTAGTATCATTTACATTTTGTAAATAATTTAGCTCATTTAAACCAGTGCCATACTTGAAACATCTTATCATTGTAACCTCAATGAATGAATAAACTTTTAAGTTATTCTCCTAACATTCTTTTGGGGTGATAATATAAACCATCAAGACTAAATATAGGTCAATTGAGCTTCTAAAGTCTTCCAAACATAATACTATAACTCTTAGTTTTATAGTAATCAACTAGAAGAAAAGAATTCCCTATCATCAATAGGCATAACCCCGGAAAACCCCATATAAACCATTATTAATCTGGGGTAGTTCCCCAACTCATCTAGAACTCTAGGACTCTAAGTTTACTTCATATAAAAAGGTTCCTAGGTCTTAAGCCTAAAGAAAAGGAGAAAAATTGAGTGAAAAAAATAACTAAAAAATAGCATGATTTTGAATCGATTCGCCCTAGGACCGAATCAATTCGCCCTAGCGAATCGGTTCGGACATAAGACCTGGGATTCTGCAAACTGTCGAATCGATTCGGCCTTAATCCGAATTGATTCGGGTGCCCAGACCTGGGAACTGACCCTTAGCGAATCGATTCACCCATGGGGCCGAATCGATTCGGCCTGGAGAAATCGCCAAGAATGGCTTATGGGTTGTAAACCCTAGATTTTTCTCCAAACTCAAATCTCTTCCATTTTTACACATATCCAACATCACTAATCTACCCCAAATCAACCTACATGATTATTAACTACTATAATCCACAATTTCATCATCCAAAAACCAAGATTAGGGTTTAAACACCATAAATCCCATTTTTGCTCCATAAAGACAAATACATAAATATCACACAAATTATTCATCTTAAATCACATATTAGAAAGTAGAAAACTTGCCTTAAGGTTGAAATCTCAGATTTCTTGGTGGTAGAAGCAATCCCAATCCTTCAATCCTTCAATCTTCAATCTCTCTCATTTCTCCTCTTTTCTCTTCATCTCTCTCTCTCTCTAGGGCTTGTGGTGTCTAATGGAAGGAATGGAAAAAGGTGGGGAGACTTAAATCATGGCTTAAATTTAAAGTCCTCAACTTAAATGGTTAATACCACATTAAAATAACTCCCAAATACGCATTTAAGTTCAAACGAAGTAAAAGTGCCCGAAACCCAAAAATACAATTATTTTGACTGTCTCGGACATTCTGGGACTAACTACACTCTCTAAATTGGCATTCGACAATTTTATAAATTATTTCAAGTTCCAATTTCTCTTAAACCATAATGTCATTTAAAACACATGACACTATAAAACATGCAACCTGATGATATTTACTTTCACCTACAGTAAATATACATCAAACGAGTAAATATTAACTTCCAACTCATTCAATTAATATTTACTCCAGTTCCCAACATTTTATATAATTACCTTATGCGGTAAATTAATATAAAATTAGCCTCCTAAAAGTGAGGCTTGTTACATACTCCCCCCTTATGAGGGAATTTTGCCCTCAAAATTCGGGCATACCCTATATGCATAAAGGGTATACTATCTTAAACTATCATCCTATCTCCCTTAATGAACTCTCATTATTACGGCGTCCCAAGATGGACTCGGTCTAAGGTCGTCACTCTCGATCTCAGTCTACAATCTTTGTGCTCTGGCATAGCACAAAGCGTTCCGCACAACTATCAATTCTAACTTCCTATGGCGGAATATGAAATCCACATGACTCGGCGTAAATAGTCTTACGTCCTGAATCACGTTACATCCCTGCTCGGGGATTCATATACCAACACTAAATGGCTTAACCCCAACACTACTGAACTTCTCCTCGCATAGGCATAGCCCTTCAAAACATATGGATCAAAATCCCAGTCACTAAAGAAAGGTTCCAGGACCGCTCCAAGTCCAAGGAATCAATTATTCGTTGGCCTCATCCAACGAGTATGCAAATTACTCAACCGGCTACAAAAGGCCATTCACGGTGCCATGCCTTAGGAAATGATCCATAAGGCCATTCAAAAAGCCCAATTATTTTATGGGAATTTCCATCTATACAAACTACTGCTCCGCCAGTTATGTATCCTAAGGCGCATATTCAAGATATGCCTTTCGGCATTAAGTTAACTTCCTCCATCCACTTTAGGGTGGTAAAATATACTCCATTTCCGTACGGTTCCTATACCTTCAGGGAAACTTTACCAAACCTTCGATACGAAAGCCTAAACTCAGTCCACCACCACCTTGATAGACACTTCATCCGATTCTACCATTCCTTCCTAAAGAGCGGGGCGTACTCCTCTAACTATAGTCCACACCTAATGACTGGAAGAGCAACGATTTGGTCAAACGATCGACACTTTCTCAAATAGGATCATGACCATTTCGATGCTGGAAATTCAATGTAGACATCTATAAATATACTCTTCTTCATTCCACCACTACTCTTCTTCACACGAGTAAATGAAATGGTCAGTCACAGACATGAATGCTCTCGCTACAAAGTTTTTCGAGTCATATATGTTTCATTTGGCTTTCTATGCCATCATAAATATCTCCGACGGGTTTCTTACTCGACGCATCTACTACCCCAATCGCATTCCCTTAGCGAATTGAGAAAAATCCAATAAATAGTCCGTTATGGACTTCGTATACCAACTGGATTTCTCCCACGACATACTGCAACAACTTGTTGCTCACGAGAAAGACTAAATTTCCTGCCCAGGAAGTAGTGTCTCCAACACTTTAAGGCGATTTCTACCGCAATGAATTTTAATAAGCGTGGAATAATACTTCCCACAAAGTTTAAGCTTGTGAGACGCATAGACAACGGGTTCATGCTCCAGTATTATTACTCCCCATCCTGGCAGAGACTTGTTCCTCAAATTCACCCCCGAACTTAACGACATTAACTCGGGAGTGAAAGTCAGCTCATCCTTTTAACTCCCCCGAAAGTTAGGTTACAAATGCAACCTTATATCTTAGAGAGGCCTCATCTCTATCGGCCAAACCTCCGACATCTCTCGAGACTCCAAACTCCTCACTTCTAGGGACCTACTCCCCCTAAGGGTTAACCCACAAGATATTTGTGGTCAACACCCTAAAGCCTTCCTAAACCAACATCACATGCCCTAATGGCCTTATGTCCTAATAAATCTAAGATCTATATATATATATATATATATATATATATATATATATATATATATTTATCCTATCTAAGTCGTGTACGTATAATACTAAGTATATCCCTAGTGTCCAAGACCTATCTCAACTTCCGACATTCGCTCGGTTTCATGCGTGGGACGTCTCACCGAAGCTAAATTCAAACAAGGAACCCTCCCGTTACACTACTACCTCGCATCGTCAGTCATCAAGATGTGACGGTCTAAAACACATGATCGGGATCGGTAAAAGTCTAACTCATAGCCCTATTAATAATATTCTACTTCTATGTCTTACCATAATAATTAATTCAGGATTTCAACAAATCAGACATTTACTTTCAGTAAAGTCTTAAAAATACTTATCCAATACCTAATTTCTTCATTTTAAATAGCCTTCTTATCAAGGCATAACCCGGAGTCTCAATTCGACTTCGTATCTGAGTCCCCCTCACATCGATCAGAGGAGATAACTATATACAGTGCTTCTATCTCGCACTTTAATAGCCCTTAATCACTCTACTACGTGATTCTCGGCTAAACCTTTCAACCTAACTCTTAACCAACAAAATAAAACAAATAAAATGGAATGAACTAAAAGAATAAAGAACATCATCTCTCAACTTCCAACGTCGTTGAGGTTCACGCGTTGAGCGTCCCGCAAAAGCGGAATCCAAACAAGGAACCCCTCCTATTCATTACTACTCAACCTTGTTGGTCGTGGAGATAAGGCATAACAATCACATACAATGCAAACAAGCAACCAAACACACACGCAAGATAACAAAACAAGGAATAAAAATCTCTTACATACCTCAACCACCCCTATAAAGTCTCAATCCATATCTAGGACGGATATTATAGGACAACTAGTTTCATCCTGAAACTAGAAGTAGGATAGGCTCGCAATCTATTTGCTTGCTATCTCCCCAATCAAACCAAAATATCTTTTCTTGTATAGTACATATCATACAAGTAATACATAACGTACATAGTACTTAAAAGAAACTATATCATCACTCGCCTTATAACGTGTGAAGAAAAATATAAAACTTCCCTAGCACGGAAGTCATATAATTACTCTATTTAGTAGCGTCGATACTACCACAACCTCAATATACACACCCAGATCTATAGTAGATACAATACTAGTAATCTTATCCTAAGGAATACACCACCCACTAATAAGGTGGAATTCCCGCCAACATTTTATGCCAATCACTCCGGGTCAATACCAATGGTTCTCACACTCCATATTCGAGTCTTATCCAACCCAACATTACTTCCATCAACTCCCCAGCTAGGAACTTTATTCTTGCCCTTGTCTCCCATCAATATAATGAAAATTCGTTGTTCTTCCACGCCAAACAATTTTTCCACCCCTAACTGCCAAACAGTTTTCCACATAGCCCCTCTTACTTTCTCAATAAAAGAGAACATGCTACCGGCCTCCTCTTCCTCAGTTCAATGAAACCTCTCCGGGCGGATGTCCACCAATGGGATTTCATGATCACTGCTCCATCAAAAGTGTTAACAACACTTATTCTGGAGCCTATCATTCCATCAAAGGCTTTTTCTTACTTATTTTGGTGTACGGCTTCCCTAACCGTACAACTCTTTTTCACATGTCGGTCTCTGACCAAGCCTCGCGTGAACATTTGAGGATCTACCTTCTCCTCCTTCCAGTTATTCCAGAGAAACTTACTATAGAAAGTATCTACCAGGTTCTCCATGGGCAGAACTTCCTGCACCCGCAAATAAGGTGACTACGTTCCCACCATTACAGCACTACTCCAACGGGTGAAGGATTTTCCTCCATCCTTTTTTTAGGCACTTCTCCACTTCAATATAACGTCGCTTGAAATCTCAAGCTTAGTACCACCCTCTTCTTTAGCGGTACTTGGAAAACTATGTCTACTGTAATCAGTGGTCGCAGTAGCACGAAAAAAAAGTGCTACAAAAGGGAGCGACCTTCCAAGCGGTCCTCCTCCCCGACCACCACTTACAGTTCCTAGTAATTTTGTCTAATGACGCCTTAACCACAACCTTCCTTGGCGCCCTTCTTCAATCGACCTACTAATCTCACATGAATGCGCAAAAGATTATATAGGTTCTACCTCATGGCAGAAGAATGAGATCTCACTAAAGAAATCAACGATCTTAATCCTAAGGCTCTATGTCTAATCAAAATAAACGCTGAAAGCGTAAAGCGTTCACACAGATTCATAAGGACTCTAGAACCTAATGCTCTAATACCATTTGTGACAACCCACCATCCGAAATAGGGGTGGCCAGCCCGATACTCCAAAATAACGGAATCATGGATGGAATCATTCTCAGCATCACAACAAAAAAAGAAGTATACGGGATAACCACTCCTTATTTCAGAAAACAGGTTGTCAAAAATTTTGGTTTTAGAATTTAAAGAAGAGAATTTAAACAACCCAACTTAAAAATAAAGTGTAAACCTAAGAATTTATAATATTACATACACCTCGAATAAACAATAAGGGACCGAATATGCTGTCGATCAATAGTCGCATACAATATAACACAACATTTTAATCTAAATTACATAGCACATTACATTAATCAATTACAAAATCTCGGTCCTCTCGCCCGAGTAAAAAGACCCAATCTTAAGTAGAGAACAAGGATGATGGCGTCTATTTCAAAATGTCCCGTAATACCCGCAAAGCATAACGGCTCGTCAAAGACATCGGGATAGGAAGTCAGATCAGGCATCCTTGCGATGGAGTACCTGAGGGGATACAAGATGCAAGCACAACAAGAAATATGAACGGGTCAGGGCCCGGTTCTACATGATTACCAGATGAATAAAGGGTATGACAGTTATGAATGATAATCATGACTAAATAATGAGAATCTAACTACACAATTTTATGCATAAGCTAAGACAATTTTAAATAATTATGAGTCTAAAACAATTAAATAATAGAATAAGAATGATTTGCATTAATTTAAAAGCTTCGACCAAAACATTTATTCCATTTTATAGTTCCATTCCTTAAAAGGGAAATATAATCAAACTCTTAAGCTCTTTATGGCTTTTATCTCAATTACATGCCCTTTATGGAATTCCATTCCTTAGCAGGAATATTATCATCAACAAATGCTCTTTGTGGCATTTCATTGTGCTCTTTGTGGCACTTCATTATGCTCTTTATGGCATATATAATCCATAATGTCCCACTTGATTAAGAATTGTTATAATTATATTATATAACGATTCTAAGACCGCCCGTCCGGGTTTCCCCACCCCTAAATGACCATCATCTTCTAGGGCCTATCATCAAGACAAACTGGGCACCTATAACGCAAGACGTTGGGAAGCAGCCATGTGCCTGCGGGGTAGTCATAACCACACCCGGGATTACCTACCTATCGGAGAAAAATATACAACAACAAACGCTCACATGGCCTAGGACTATATCCACCTTGCATTTATTAGCCAGGGGGCTTTAACTCACGCGCGAACTTCCCTTATGATGTCATTTAGAGAGGGTGTGTTTAAACCATTTTACTTACCATATTCAAAATCAAGTAAATTTTCATTTTCCATATTCATGATTAAGTAAATTATCATTTACCATCATCATTACCATTTCCATTTCATTTCCATTTACCATTTTCATATGTATGTTTCATTTTATCCAAAACTAGTATCATTTACATTTTGTAAATAATTTAGCTCATTTAAACCGGAGCCATACTTGAAACATCTTATCATTGTAACCTCAATGAATGAATAAACTTTCAAGTTATTCTCCCAACATTCTTTTTGGATGATAATATAAACCATCAAGACTAAATATAGCTCAATTGAGCTTCTAAATTCTCCCAAACATAATACTATAACTCTTAGTTTTATAGTAATCAACTAGAAGAAAAGAATGCCCTATCATCAATAGGCATAACCCCGGAAAAACCCATATAAACCATTACTAATCTAGGGTAGTTCCCTAACTCATCTAGAACTCTAAGACTCTAAGTTTACTTCATATAATAAGGTTCCTAGGTCCTAAGCCTAAAGAAAAGGAAAAAAATTGAGTAAAAAAAATAACTCAAAAATAGCATGATTTCGAATCGATTCGCCCTAGGGCCGAATCGATTCGCCCAAACAGCGAATCGGTTCGGACGTAAGACCTGGGATTCTGCAAACTGCCGAATCGATTCGGCCTTAACCCGAACCGATTCGGGTGCCTAGACCTGGGAACTGACCCTTAGCGAATCGATTCGCCCAGGGGGCCGAATCAATTCGGCCTGGAGAAATTACCAAGAATGGCTTACGGGTTGTAAACCCTAGATTTTTCTCTAAACTCAAATATCTTCCATTTGTACACATATCCAACATCACTAATCTACCCCAAATCAACCTACATGATTATTAACTACTATAATCCACAATTTCATCATCCAAAAACCAAGATTAGGGTTTAAACACCATAAATCCCATTTTTGCTCCATAAAGACAAATACATAAATATCACACAAATTATTCATCTTAAATCTCATATTAGCAAGAAGAAAACTAGCCTTAAGGTTGAAATCTCAGATTTCTTGGTGGTAGAAGCAATCCCAATCCTTCAATCTTCAATCTCTCTCATTTCTCCTCTTTTCTCTTCATCTCTCTCTCTCTCTAGGGCTTGTGGTGTGTAATGGAAGGAATGGAAAAAGGTGGGGAGACTTAAATCGTGGCTTAAATTTAAAGTCCTCAACTTAAATGGTTAGTACTACATTAAAATGACTCCCAATACGCATTTAAGTTCAAACCAAGTAAAAGTGGCCGAAACCCAAAAATACAATATGGCACTTATTTTGACTGTCTCTGACATTCTGGGACTAACTACACTCTCTAAATTGGCATCCGACAATTTTATAAATTATTTCAAGTTCCAATTTCACTTAAACCATAATGTCATTTAAAACACATGACATTATAAAACATGCAACCTGATGATATTTACTTTCACCTACAGTAAATATACATTAAACGAGTAAATATTAACTTCCAACTCATTCAATTAATATTTACTCCAGTTCCCAACATTTTATATAATTAACTTATGCGGTAAATTAATATAATAAAATTAGCCTCCTAAAAGCGAGGCTTGTTACATTAACCATCTAGTTATAGGTAATTATCATTAACTTCAAGATTTGTGGAATCATATTCGATAAATTAATTACCCCATAAAAACTGTAATTGGTTACTTTAATATACCTACAATGCTACTGTTCATGAGGGATACAATAAAAGATGCTAAGTTACAGAATTCCAGGTTCAAATTTATATGAAAAAGGGGAGGGAAAACCCATGTCGTTAGAACGATTGGGGTTGTCGTTCAAACAAAATGGCTTATCATTTTAACGACTTGCCACGTCATTTGAACGATGTCTCGTCATCTTCTCCTCCCCTCTCCCTTTTGGGGTTTCTCAGATATCTCCAAACTCCAAAAATTTCCAACAAATCGTAACCCAAAATTTTTCTACTATTGACATTAATCAGTCCCCACAAATTACTAACAAATTCCAACTATCAATGATTCAAGATCCAATTCCCAACTCAGTCTATTCCAACTCAAGAGCATAATAATAAGGGCATTACATCTAGATTTCATTTCATTAATGGTTGTTAGAAATTTCTTACAATAATTAACCCATTATCCTCTAATAATGAACAAAACTTGACAGAAATCTAATCATCAATAGGGCTTTAGATTCCTAATTTCTGGAATGAATTCTACATGTATATTCTTCCTCTACATGTGGGTTTTCATCATCAAAGTTCAACATAATTATCCCTAACTTCCAGAAATCTAAAAGGGAGATAAATTATGCATTGAGAAATACATTAGAAACATAATTTATGCAAGAAAATTTTGTCTCTATAATTTTGTAGAGGAGAACCCCTGAAAGCCTTTGATCCCTCCTTGTTCTTCTTGTTTTCCCTTCATTTGGGTGTTTCTATTTTTTCTCTCTCGTGGTTGCTTTCTTAAGTTACTATTTTTGATAATGGGGGAGTGGTTTGTTCCCACTAAACCACTAAATTGAGTGCTAATCCCGAGTTGGGTTATGGGTCCAACTTTCGAACCCCCAAATCATCTTGAATTCCTTTTTGTAATTAGTCCAAAACTCTCCCAACCCATATGTTATTGACTCAAGATCATTTTTAAAGGTTTAAATCACTTAAACGAGTTCATATAAGTCCAAAAATAGGATCCGAATTATTTATGCCAAAATTATTACTTTTTATTGTGTCGAACATAACTTATATAATTTTCTTTTATGATATGAAAATAATATATTCATGCACAAAATGAATAATACACACAAGCATGCCAACTGATAAGCTTCCACTTAACACATTCGAATAAGATATTTACTTAGATTAATTTTTCTAAATTAGAAAAAGGAATATTTTCCACTAATTAAGAGAAAAAATGCGGGGTATTACACAACTTTGGTGAAGTTTTTCTCTTGTAGAGAGGATAAATCTATGGCTGATGATTGCATGTTGATTGGGAGTGCTCGTGGGTGTTCCTAGCTGATTTGGATTGCGTGTTCTTATGAGCTGCTACGGTTGTTCCATTACTGACTCTAGGCCGCGTGTCTCTGTGAATGTTTTGAGGAGTGATCATTGCAGATTTCATTGTAATATTTGTAAGTTGAAATTTACTATTTTATCGTGAAATAAAGGATTTTTCCTGAAATTTGTGAGTTAACAATTTTATTTTTGATTGTCTGACACACACATGTAGTTTCATGTTTAAGGGATGAATTAATTTGGTTTGATATTTGACACCGATTAAATAAGGTTAACATGGAAATTTGCTAATTCAATTTAATTAGTATCAGACATACATTTGTACAAGTATCTCAATAATATGTCAAATTTAAAAAAAAATTATAAAAAGAATCTATTATACGACACGACTCCGCTGATATTTTTTCATAATTTTTTAAATTTATGTAAAAAGTTATGATTTTAAAAAAAAAAATTAACTAACAAACTAAATGAAAATTTTGATTCCCGCTAAAAAAACTTAATTGTTCGTTAAGTTTTGGACTAAAGTGAATGAAATGGCAAACTTCAATGTGATATATGCGAATTTGTGTACTTTGAGGTTTGAATTGCTAAAGGTCTCAAACTTCGAGGGACTAAAGTTAGTTGGAAAATTTAATGAGGTAAAAAATCTCATTTGCAAGTTTAGATGAGGGCATAAAGGTAAATTGGACAAATTCAGTTCACTTAAACAGTCTCAACTAGTATAAAAATATAATATGAGCTAAATAAAAATATTATGACCTATGTTTTCACAAAAATAATATTATGAGCCCTTTTGGCAATTAACCCTTCAAATAATAAGGACCAGTGATTGCTCATATATGAATCGGTCCTGGTTTAATAATCCCAAGTCTACCCAATTAATTTCTTACGTCCTCCTACCTAAGCCCACTGACTTGCTAAATTTATTTTTATTAAATTATTTATATACAATTATTTTTATATGATGCAAGTACTTTTTTGGTATTTTTCGTGTAAAAAATCTTAATTAATTTTCATGATCATTTGAATAAGATATTTAGCTGTGTGTATTACATTTACCATCTATAGAACTTAGTTTGTTGATATGCCTAAGCCCGATAAATTTTACGAGTATAAACTTTTACGAAGATTGCTTTATAGACTTATTTAATTATACAAAGCCCTATATGTTTACTGACTTGATCCTAACATTTGTCCACCACAGACTTTTATAATTATTCAAAACACCTAGTGGATTTCACCATTTGACTCTCTCTCACCCTTTCTCTCTCTCTGAGAGAGAGAGAGAATGGAAAATTGTGTTAATGTAATAAAATAATGTTTAAATGCAAATCTACATGTGTGTGTGTGTGTGTGTGTGTGTGTATATATATATATATATTGTATTGAATACTTTGATTCTTTACAGAGTTTTACAACATGTTTGTAGGTTAGTAAAATGAATTGTGCGTGTTAGATGATGAGCAATTACTACATCAAGCATTGTACCTTGTCATTATTACAATACACTGTATCATATTTATTATAACGACAAATCATTTGTGGATGATTTAGCTATGTATTTGAGACTGATATCATTATATACGAGGGTTGCATATATGTTTGGATTTTAAATTATCCATGTTATGTTTATATAATATATTATAAAAACACAAAAATAGATGGAAAAATGAAATAGGTTGAGTATGAGATTCTAGAGTGTGAAATCAGAAGACAAAAACAAAGATGTTACATTGAGAGGGAAGACTGAATGATTTTTTAGTATAAGAAAAACTTAACCACCTTAGGTATATTTATTGGTATATTTAACCTTTTTTTTATGAATAGTTTGTGGTATTGGACTCACATTAAATAAAAATTATTCTTAAGTAAGTTATCAACAACCTGTTAGATGATGGATGGTAATATGGCAAACAAAGTGGACCACCACCATAAATTCTTTTCTCCACAAAATATTCCTTATGTTTCCATCTGGAGTTCTCTCCTTTGTTTTACTCATTGTCCCCTCTTCTTTTGTTGAACCAATTGGGTACATATTGGATGTAATCAATAGAATAAAAATATGCAAATCTCGACAGAGAAACATACAAGATAGAGTGACATATATTAGAGTGTGTAGCAGGAAGTGTTATTTTCCACAAAAAATATTGAGTGATGTTACTGATACATAGTGTAAGATAGAAAATACATAGTTAGTATTTTCAGAGTGCGAGTGATACACAGTGTGTGTTTTAAAAACATCATCATTATTAGTGAAAAAGAGTTTGTCATGGACGTAGCTAGATTGGTGAACCATGTAAATTTCTTTTGTTGTGTGTGCAATGTTATTTTAATGATTTTTTCGTGACCCATTTAATCCCAAGGTCATGGAAATATTATTTGGCGGAAATTACTACGTCTAATTTCCTAACCATAAATAACAGAGCTCTTAGTCTGACAACCTTGAGTAGACGGAGCGATTTGATAGAAAATAATGTGCGTAGATATTTTAAACTCAACATATTTTGGTTGTGGCATCACGAAAAAAACCCTAATATCTCAAAATTTGATGGTACAATTTTTAGATTTGGGAAAATGCAAATTGAGGACTATCTCTACTAAAAGGATTTGTATTTACCACTAGGCGAAAATCCAGAAGAGATGAAGGTTCTCAAATGGTAGTTCCTTGACCAAAAATCTCTTGTCACTATGAGGTATCACTCTAAAAATCGGTGGTCTTTTATATTCAAAATGAGAAAAAGACTACATCTCTCACGGCTTCCCTCTCCAGCATGTATGAGCAGCCCTCCACAGTAAATAAAATCCCGTTAATTAAAAAAATTATTGAATCTGAAAATGGTCAAAGGTGGGAAATATAGAGAATTATAAAAAAAATGACAACGACCATTCTATGTGTGTCCTTCAGGTGAAAATAATTTTTCTTTTCAAAAACCTTTTCAATTTTATGAAGCACCAATTTTATGAACTAATTTACATAAGCCAATTTTATCTTCTTAACCGTAAACATGCATCTAGTGTGATTAAGCAAGATAAAGTAAAGAATTCTCATAAAACATGCTGATGTATGAGGAAACCACAACGGGAAAAAAAAACTTGCACGACCTTAGTCAGACAATTACTATGATACGATTTTACAAAGGAAGATTTCAGTCTTACCTAGAGACTCGATCCCCACAAGCCTTGATGCTTCTTATTCTTTTCGACTTCTCTTCGACAGTGTAACGCAAGAGTCCACCTACACTAGTTACACAATACATGAGTCCATACGTGCTTTTGTATCCACCGATACATCTAGCAATTGTTAATCGGCAAGTATGGATTCCACCACACGAAACAGGTTCTTCGAATGATAAATAATTAAATTATGGTGGAAACATAAGATCTCTATGGCATTAGGTATATAAACTCGGATCTTATAAAGACAAAGGATGTTTTTAAATTTGGAAATCTGTGGTAAACATATGTAGAAAAACCTATGGTTTTTGTGTAATTTTGTATGTTTTGCTCCTTGATTTTCTGAGCAAAAGACGCCTTAAATAATAAACTTGAGGAGGCGCATCATTAGAACGAAATCTGCATGTCTTTTAAACCATATGGGCATCTTGTTAGAACGAGAATTCCATGTCATTTGAACAAAAAACAAATGTCGTTTGAACAACAAACATATGTCGTTTGAACAACTACTGAAGTCGTTTGAACCTTCAAAAATCAAGAGAAAGTTCCATATGACTCTAAATGATAATTATCTCAAAAAATTCCATTTCAAAACACTTTATAATTGTATTTTAAAAAATAACATCCTTAGACAATATTTATCGAGTATCTATAAACTAATATCCATCCATACCTAAGAGAATTCAAAAAAATAAATGAAGAAGTAAAACGTGCAACAAAACTACAGCATGATCTATCCTTGAAGTTGAGCCATTACGTCCTCAACACAATGTCCTCAACACTACAGATAAATTTTACTAAATGGGAATCATGACAAGTAAAATTTATCTATGAACCGAAATGGTTTTTGTCCGAAATAATGCCAATACATACAAATTCACACTATTTAGACATTTATCCTATTAAATCTCCCCATTTGGCTATTCAAGGACAAAACCAAAAAAGTGAAATTCCTAAGCCAGGCCGTCAAGCCGAAGACCTAAAACCCAATCCTATAAACCCAAAAAGGAAAAAAAAGAGAAGAGGACATATACTATCAGATATAGCTATCAAACGTAGGATGACCGGTGAGCATGAACTGTGTGAATGTGATGTGGTCGCAAAATCTCGAATCGCAAAAGAATAACTACACAGACAAATGCCATGTGAAGTATCGAGGAACAAATGATATATAAAATCAATATGATATCAATATAAAAATACTAGAAAAAATATCCCCTACATGACATATTTATCTCTCCCCCTTTTGTCTCGAATAGAAAACTAGTGAGAAAAATAAACATATGAACTAATAACTAACATGAATATAACACGAGTAGATTATTTAGATAAACATGAGCAACTTGTTAAAATATCAATATATGTCAAATCATAGCTAGTAAATAGTTACAAAGAATAATCATCAACATAAAATAATGTGACAAAACAAAATCAATGCAGTGTATGAATCAGAGCATGAATAATCAATATCAACTTCATATAAATAGCGAAAAATGACCCAGAAGTACCAAATCAGTGTAATAACATAATATATATGAAGCAGGTACTCAAACAATTTAAAAGACCAAAAAAATCCCAGTTGGGTCATTTGAGCAACAATGCCATGTCGTTTTAACGACTGAGGCAGGGGAGGAAGGTTTTCCCCAGCTCCTTACAGAGACAAGAGGCACAAGTACCACAGGCAAGCTTTGGAGAACAGTAGGAGGCTACGAGATCAATCTCATCACCCTAAAGCCATGTCATCCATTTTGTCACCTAGTTACTATGATGATCAATCCTTCTTTAAAGAGCATCCCAGTATACTAGAAAGATTAAGTAGAGGCTCAACATTCGTTCGACTAAAACCATGTCAAAATCATGGGAAGGCAACAATAGTACCTCAAGGTCATGGCCCGATAAGAGGAGATATAAAAAGATCCTTCATCGGGGGCTCCCGCAGATCAGCTAGGGCATCTACCGTGCCCGAGCAGACTGCCCAAAAAGAGAGCTAGACTGAAAATTAAGGCCAAACTACAAAATCAGCCAGTGAAAAGACCAAAGAGGACAACCAACCACTGAAGAAATCCATCAATGCTTGGAGGATCACCTCAAAGAGATGGCTAAGTCAAAGAACCCTTTGCAAAGGATTTCGTGGAGGTTTCTTAATTCTTCCCATGTAGTGTGGTGTATCTCACTCCTGCCAAATTCAAGCCACCAGTTGTCTCCCTAATGTATGGCGGATAAATAAATCCAATTTTTCACGTTGAGCAGTATCATGCAACTACAGACATTTATTCCATTCCTAACAAGATGCGGTGCAGAGTTTTATTCCTGCACAATCACATGATCGACTCAAATCTTGTATAATAGCTTGCCCCAGGTATAAATATCCAATTTGCAATAGTTAGCTAACCTGTATGTTAGTAACTTTTGTTTCAACACAAAACTAAGGAAGAGATCCCCCATAATTATATCACCCACTTTAACACTGAAAAGCCGAAGGTGGTAGATTACAATGAGTATATTGCTATAACCGCTTTAATGAGCGGCCTATGGTTAGGGAAGCTATTTTGGGAATTCGAAAAGGAACCACTAACGACGATGATGAAGTTAATGTCTAAAGTAGGGAAAATCATGAATGCCAAAGAAGTTATGGCTGCCAAGGAGTTTGACCAGTCTAAGTCATTGTCTAATAAGGAGAGAGACAAGATGGATCAGAAAGACCGAAAGGTTAAAAGGCTAAAGAAGTATAAGGAATATTCCCCACTAATAGTAGGCATCCATCACATTCTTGAGGAAATTCAGAAGCAAGAAACTCAAACGTCCTGGGAAGCTAAAGTGCTAACAAATAGGAAGGATCGAAGCAAGAATAGGAGACAATCAGAGTAACCATGTGTGACAACCCGCCTAATAAAATACCGAGCGATCACTCATATATAAAATTAAAACAAGAGTCGCATATGGATCATTCTCACCATCACTATCGAAAAACTAATTTAATTAGAAATAACCTATTAGGCTAGCGTCAAAATTTTACTTAACTACTCTTTTTAAACAACTACACTATTAACACATCCACATAACCTATATAAATGAAACTGAAATGAAATGAAATAACCGAACACTCAGTTCAAACATCATACAACCATATCGAATGCCGCACTAAAAGGCGGTAAAAGAATAAATAAATGCAATTGGGTTATCAGCCCGAATGTTTATACAATACCTCCTATCTAGATTATAAGGACAGAAGCGTCTATTGAGAACGTGCAAGCATCCAAAGCTGCTGCAGCACACGTCTGACTCGAAGAAAGTGTCATCCAGGCATCCCTATGTCTAGACACTTATACAATATATATATATATATATATATATATATATATATATATATATATATATATATATATATATATATATATATATATATATATATATATATATATATAGCAAGAGAGGAAAAATATAGAAATGGGTCAGAGCCCGATTTGTGAAAATATTTAGCAAGTGCATAAATGCTTTATTTAAAAAAAAATTATCTCATATTTAAATTGGTATCGCACTCCCATGAGATACCCCTCACCTCTCTTCTAATAGTGCACACCTATCGAATCCTAACAAATACCCTAGTCAATCTACCCTTCCTAACTAGTCCGTTGCCCTTTTTTAACAATCCTAGTTAACTCAAGTACTAAGGGCTAAACTTCTCCCCAGTCTCAACACTATGCCATGTTCCTGCGTGGAGTGTCTCGCGAAGCGAAATCCAAACAAGGAACCCCCCGATACACTACTACTTGGCAAGGTCGATCGTTGAGATCCATTTGACCCTCAACACATGACTTATATATATATATATATATATACACACTCGTATAATAATATACATATTTGCTCAATCACATATACATCTTACAATATACATCCGGATAATATCTTCTAGGCTGAGGTTTACTCAATACTCATCTTTATAATGCACATCTGGATCTATCTCCCGGACTGAAGTTTACTTTATATTCACTTTTATAATGTACATCTGGATCTATCTCCCGAACCGAGGGTTTATCCTTTTTCATTTTAGTCTCTTTACTCTGATAGAGATATATATTACCTTGTTCTCATGCACAAGGATTATACTACATAATACACATCCGGATCTATCTCCCGGACTGAGAATCTCTATATTCTCATAGACATATATATTACCTTGTTCTCATGCACAAGGAATATACTATATAATACACACACGGATCTATCTCCCGGACTGAGAATCTCTATATTCTCATAGACATATATATTACCTTGTTCTCATGCACAAGGAATATACTATAATCACCACACACACACACACACACATATATATATATATATATATATATATATATATATATATATATATATACATAGATACATATACACTCATCACTTATCGAGTGTATACCTGGCTATAATTGCCAATCTCACATAGCGATGACCAACAATCCCAAAGATTCTCTCAAATAATCATAATCATGCATTCGCACACTCATAATACTATAACCAAAGCATTCCCTTTCAAGGGTTTATTGGATATCTCTAACTAAACCAATTCACACTAAGTACATAAATATATTCCCAAATTTATCCTAGTAGTCTCGTAGGATTTACCCAACCATAATCGATATAATTATGTTCTCCTACACGCATAATTATATAGGCCTAAATGTCCACTGAAATTATCCCAAGGAATATTCGTCACCAAACACCCGTAACTTAAATAGGTCATGGATTCGATTTCCAAGAACCCAATGACTACATTTTGCTCAAATAATAATCTATAGGTCCCACTTTATACTTAGTAACCCATGTGACCGTATCGAAAATATATACAAATTTTATTTTTTGACCAAGAGCCGAATCGATTCGCCACTAGGCCGAATCGATTCGGCAATGATGTTGGTTCCTATTCATCTGAGACTGTTTCTGCCATTAACATACCTACAAGCTTTTTGTTTCTTCTCCTAACCTCCTCTAACCTTAACCAACAACATATACACATATAAATAGGGGTTCTAAACATCCTAGAATCCATAATCCACAATTTATTTCAATAAATTCCTAAGTTTCTCGAATTAGAAATTATTCGGGGTTTACTCGTTTTAATTCCAGAAAAACCGTTTAACCCACGAAAACCCAAAATCATTAGGGTTTGTTATTACCAAACTATGATATGAGAGTTATGCTCAAAAGTAAATAAAGCAGGTAAACACTTGCCTCGTGGATAAAATCCGACGATCCCGAGTTGAATCCCACGGAGGTTGGCCAAAATCCCCCTTTCCTCTCCTTTGTCTTCATTCCTCTCTCTCTTCTCTCTTTTCATTCTCTTTTCTCCCCCTTTCCCTCCTTATATAGGGAGAAAAAGGGTTTACCCCTTTTAAAACAAAAAAATGACTCGTTTACTCAATTGCGAGTCCCTATTCGTTTTAAAAAAATTCTCGGAGCCTAAATACTACCCTCGGATACTTTATTCTGACTATCTCGGCCATTTCGAGACTCATTGTGCAGTCAAAATTTCAATCTGAGGTACTTGACCGCAACCCCCTAATTTAACCCATTGCCTCTCACATCGGGTTTTCCAATTAAAACCTTACCTTTTGTCGCTTTACTTAATGGCGACCTATAATTAATATACTTCGACATATTTACTTAATCCCAAAGTAAATATAACACCCATTAGAAATCATCTAATCCTTGAAAATCCCAAAAATTACTATTCTGAGAAATTCCTCATTTTTCCCATTTCACCCATTTATGGAATTTAATTATCCCCAAATGTACGGGTTGTTACATACTTCCCCCCTTACAATGGAATTTCCTCCTCGAAATTCGGATGTATCCTTCACCAATCTAGGATTACAAATTCCACTACGTCCTAGCACCCCCCAAAATCGAAAGGTGCTAGCACGATGGTCCCTTACCATATTCCACCTACCTCAAGGTGTACTCAAATGTACTAGCTTCACCACAAGCTCATCTAAATTTCTACCTGCTAATGCCCAACAACGACGTGTTACTCCGATTGCTTCTCTTACTTCCAATAAGAGAAACGAGTCCATAACTACCGCTCTAACATCTCGAAAAGCCGATACTCTTGCTTATCATCTACTTCCAACAATTTCGTCACTTATCTCGGGCGTGCTACCTCCCCTTATACCATTGGATCATCGTACACCTCTCACTACGTTCCATTAAACTAATTTCCCTCTTGTTTATAACGGCCCCCTTCTATGCCTGGTGGAAAGATAAATTGACTTGCTAAGGTGCCCATACACCTTCTTACCCGTGCACATCTGCACTTCCTTTGTGAACGTCCGACACATAACACTCTCTCGAAATAATGGGTCTTACTCCCTCGGCATATAATAATACATGGGTCTTCCCAACCAGCAAAATTCCCATTCTTCTCAAGTTTAACCAACAAATCTTCTTGTGGGTTACTCAAAATTATCTCTTTACATCGGCGCTACTAACCCTACGGACTCAAGATTCTAATAATCCTACGATTAATGTGTTTCCAACACATATAAAACTAGTACTATCCTAAATGTCTCTAGTGACCAAGGCCTCTCTCAACTTCTGATATTTGTTTGGTTTCATGCGTGGGACGTCTTGCAAAGAGAAATCCAGACAAGGGACCCTCCCGTTACACTATTCCCTCGAATCGTCAGTCACCGAGATATAATGGTCTAAGGCACATCAACGGAACATCCTAAATCCTATCTTGCTAACCTACGAATGCATTTTGACTATTCTATCCTTATGCCTAAGCGAAAAGGAAAGTCTAACTAATCGAGGCGCCCACTCTCTCCAAAAGCGTTACGAACATCATACCCAAAACATATTTCCTCCAAAATTTCATTTTTCGTTAAGGTCTGGCTATACTCCTCAAATTAAATTCTCTAAGTCCTACTTCACCCACCCACTTGTGGTGAGAGGACCACTTTAGTGTGTTTCCATAGCACAACATTTCCACAAGCATACCATCATCACATGGATCATAGTCGATAGTGTTTCATTCACACTATATGACTTATCCGCAAAACCAATATTCTTACATCATATAACATGTCTCCACTCCCGACGTCGTTAAGGTTCATGTGTGGAGCGTCTCGCAAAGATAAATCCAAGTAAGGAACCCCTCCAATACACTACTACTTAACCTTGTCAGTCGTGGAGGTCCGTCAACTTCAAATACGCAACTGGGATAACTACATCCCCTCTTTCAACCAAATGTGTTCTGAACTCCCATCTCTATTCAGGAGCCATACCACTAATCGCTCGCACTAACACTCAGTCCTTGCGCAATCAATAATGAGCTTAGACTCACAGCTCAACAATAATCCTTGTATACCTTAAATCACATCTATAAGGTCGCCACACACTCAACTAATGATAATGAAACATCTGTTCATCGAAGTTCCATCTACCCATAATAATAAAGGCGAACTCAACCTTTATCCAGGTGAGATATCGCAACAATAACCTGTGCACCCTGGAACCGCGGACACGATAGTCTTGCCATCATTAGCCTGCTATCGCTCTGAACAACAAATAACATAATATAACACATATAAAATGAGTAGTACAAGCCAGATATATATGTATTCAAAATATCAAAATCCGCTTTTATAACGAATGATGAAAAATATAACTCCTCTACTACAGAAAACACATAGGCGTACATTATATAATGTTATCGAGACCACCTCAAAACTCAAATTACACACACGAATCTAGGGCTAACAAACACCGTGACTTAATCTAGTCACACCAAATATACCCTCACCATATGAGGTAAAACTTATAACGATAACTTCACCAATCTCTCTGGCTACTTAAAACGGTTCTCGGATTTAATAGACTTGTCGCAACTGGACCAAATATTTCTTTAATCAACGCCCCATCTCGGGTCACCCCGACCCTTTTAAGGTTATCAGTATTTTGGAATCCATAGCCGCGATCCTGATAATCCCTTTACTAGTTAACCTTAACTTCTTCGTTAAAAGGCAACTCCATTACCTGCCTCAGCAGCCCTGTTTTAACAAATTCCCCAGCTGGATGTCCACCAATGGGGTCTTCGAACATACACATTCTCCATGAGTGTTAGCAATGCATCTCTAGTGGGCCTATCATTCCTCAAATGGGCTCATTATTCATTGTACCTACCTCACCTCGGTATAATGTTCACTTCTCCATATTACCCTTTATTCACTGTCGGCCTCTGGCCAATCCTTATGTGAATAATTTAAAATGGCATCACCACCATTTCTAATCGACCAAAGAGACTAACGGGTATATCCATCCATAAGATCCCTCTATGGGCAAAACATCCTGCTTCCCCATATGTGGTGGCCATCATTTAACCACTTCAATATTGCTCCTACGAGTGAAAATTTTTCCTCAAATTTTCACATCTGGGTATTTCCCATACTCTGCTCTAAGACAAAGCTCCCGAGCCTTCTACTTCCACTAGGTAGTGCTATACTTACTTTGCACGACCTAACCTCAACATATGGCCTTTATCAAAGACCCTTTTGAATTCTCCAACTCAACTTCACCGGGTAATTCAACTTTAGCACCACTCTCTACTACGGTGGTACTACAATACTCGTGACTACTATTCTTGAGTAATCGTTGCCACAATTCTTAGAAAATTCCATAAGGAGAATGACCTCTACTACGGTCCTAGTCTCCAGCTGCAAATCATAGCTCCAATTAAGCCCCACCTCCTGCTTCCCTCATCACGACCTTCCTTGGTCGCCCTTCCTCGATCAACACACAAACCTCAGGCGAGCACGCAAAAGATTTACTATAATCCTAGGTCAGAGTAGGAGAACGAAATCTCACAAGAAAAATCAACAATCCTAATCATAAGTCTCTACATCCAATCGATAGCAATTCTCAAAGCATAGTATGTCCGCACAGATTCCTAAGGACACTTGAACCTGATGCTCTGATACCATCTGTGATAACCCGCCTAATAAAATATCGGGCGATCACTCCTATATCAAATTAAAACAGGAGTCGCATATGGATCGTTCTCATCATCACTGTCGAAAAACCAATTTAATTACTAATAACCTAGTAGGATGGCATCACAATTTTACTTAACTACTCTTTTTAAACAACTACACAATTAAAACATCCACACAGTTTATATAAATGAAACTGAAATGAAATGAAATAACCGAACACTTGGTTCAAACATCATACAACCATATCGAATGCCGCACTAAAAGGAGGTAAAATAATAAATAAATGCGATTGGGTTATCAGCCCGAATGTTTATACAGTATCTCCTATCTAGATTACAAGGACAGAAGCGTCTATCGAGAACCTGCATGCATCCACAGCTGCTGCAGCACACGTCTGACTCGAAGGAAGTGTCATCTAGGCATCCCAGTGTCTGGACACCTATATAATATATATATATATAACTAGAGAGGAAAAATATAGAAACGGGTCAGAGCCCGATTTGTGAAAATATTTAGCAAGTGCATAAATGCTTTATTTTAAAAAAAAATGTTTTATCTGATATTTAAATTGGTATAGCACTCCCAAGAGATACCCCTCACCTCTCTTCTAATAGTGCACACCTATCACATCCTAACAAATACCCTAGTCAATCTACCCTGCCTAACTAGTCTGTTACCCATTTTTTTAACAATCCTAGTTAACCTAAGTACTAAAGGCTAAACTTCTCTCCAGTCTCAACACTATGCCATGTTCGTGCGTGGGGTGTCTCGCGAAGCGAAATCCAAACAAGGAACCCCCCGATACACTACTACTTGGCAAGGTTAATCGTCGAGATCCATTTGACCCTCAGCACATGACTTATATATATATATACTCATATAATAATATACATATTTGATCAATCACATATACATCTTACAATATACATCCGGATAATATCTCCCGAACTGAGGTTTACTCGATACTCATCTTTATAATGCACATCTGGATCTATCTCCCGGACTGAGGTTTACTTTATATTCACTTTTATAATGTACATCCGGATCTATCTCCCGAACTGAGGGTTCATCCTTTTTCATTTTCGTCTCTTTACTCTCATAGAGATATATATTACCTTGTTCTCATGCACAAGGAATATACTATATAATACACATCCGGATCTATCTCCCGGACTGAGAATTTCTATATTCTCATAGACATATATATTACCTTGTTCTCATGCACAAGGAATATAATATATAATACACATCCGGATCTATCTCCCGGGCTGAGAATCTCTATATTCTCATAGACATATATATTACCTTGTTCTCATACACAAGGAATATACTATATAATACACATCCGAATCTATCTCCCGGACTGAGAATCTCTATATTCTCATAGACATATATATTACCTTGTTCTCATGCACAAGGAATATACTATAATCACCTCGTATATATATATATATATATATATATATATATATATATATATATATATACATATGCACTCATCACTTATCAAGTGTATACCTGGCTATAATTGCAAATCTCACATAGCGATGACCAATAATCCCAAAGATTCTCTCAAATAATGATATTCATGCATTCACACACTCATGATACTATACCCAAAGCATTCCCTTTTAAGGGTTTATTGGATATCTCTAACTGTACCAATTCACACTAAGTACATAAATATATTCCAAAATTTATCCAAGTACTCATAGGATTTACCCAACCATAATTGATATAATTATGTTCTCTTACACGCACAATTATATAGGCCTAAATGCCCACTGAAATTATCCCAAGGAATATTCATCACCAAACACCCTTAACTTAAATAGGTCATGCATTCCATTTCCACGAACCCAATGACTACATTTCTCTTAAATAATAATCTAGAGGTCCCCACTCTATATTTAGGAACTCCTAAGATTTATCTCCAAACAATTCTACCAGTAATTCTCCCAATATCAGGTTTGATTTCTAACTAACGATTTCGATCTTGGACAGCCTTCCGTAGAAAAATCATTATAAATCCAAAACAAATTAGAAAAACACGCGGTTAGTGCCCACGCGACCGTATTGAAAATATGTACAAATTTTATTTTTTGACCAAGAGCCGAATCGATTCGACAATGACGTTGGTTCCTATTCATCATCTTCTCCGAGACTATTTCAGCCATTAACATACCTCCAAGCTTTTTGTTTTTTTCTCCTAACCTCCTCCAACCTCAACCAACAACATATACACATATAAATAGGGGTTCTAAACATCCTAGAACTCATAATCCATAATTTAATTCAATAAATTCCTAAGTTTCTCGAATTAGAAATTATTCGGGTTTACTCGTTTTAATTCCTGAATACCCGTTTAACCCACGAAAACCCAACCCAAAAATCATTAGGGTTTGTTATTACCAAACTATGGTTGAGATTTATGCTCAAAAGTAAATAAAGCAAGTAAACACTTGCCTCGTGGATAAAATCCGACGATCCCGAGTCGAATCCCGCCGAGGTTGGCCGAAATCCTCCTTTCCTCTCCTTTTTTTCCCTTCCTCTCTCTCTTCTCTCTTTTCTTTATCTTTTCTCCCCCTTTCCCTCCTTATATAGGGAGAAAAAGATTTTACCCATTTTAAAACCCAAAAATGACTCGTTTACTCAGTTGCAAGTCCGTATTCGTTTAAAAAAAATTCCCGGAGCCTAAATAGTACCCCCGGATACTTTATTCTGACTATCTCGGCCATTCCGAGACTCACTGTGCAGTCAAAATTTCCATCCGAGGTACTTGACCGTAACCCCCTAATTCAATCCATTGCATATCATAACGGGTTTTCCAATTAAAACCTTACCTTTTGTCTCTTTACTTAACGGCGACCTATAATTAAAATACTTCGACATATTTACTTATTCCCAAAGTCAATATAACACCCATCGGAAATCATCTAACCCTTGAAAATCCCAAAAATTACTATTATGAGAAATTCCTCAATTTTCCCATTTTCACCCATTTATGGAATTTAATTATCCCCAAACGTACAGGTTGTTGCATGATGTGGAATAATAAATGACAAGAAGGGAGGAGGAATGGAGACTCAAATGATGATCCAAATCTCCCTAAAATTCCTAAGGATCCTGTACATGATGTCGGCATGGTATACTTTAGGTTTCACTTCGTTGCCGAAAGAGATGTGAAAGGCGAGAAGACCTAGTTAAAAGGAAAGCCTATTTGAACAAGGCCGAAGCTTTTGATCGTGTGAGGCAGATCAACCTAGCAGCAGAGGTAGACACATGCCCTCACAAGGTGAACATGGATAAGTTAATCATTGGGTTCTCTAAAGTTGACTTATCTTTGGTAGCGTATCCTCATAACAACCCTCTAATCTTGACTATGATGATCCATGAAAAAAGAGTGGCGAGAATATTGGTTGATAATGCAAGCTCCACAGATGTTATGTTTTACAAGAAGGTTGAAGCTCCGAGACAGTAAGTTAATGCCATACCACAACTGATTGACTATTCAGGGGAAAAGGTATACCCACTGGGAATGGTGGAACTCGAGGTCATAATGGGCACATGGCCAACCTTCTGAATTGACAATGTTTAGTTCTTTCTACCGGATAAAAAGGTACAATCCACTTATAACATGATATTAGGAAGGGTGGAACTGAAGAAATTTAAGGTTGTCCCATCCACATTACACTAGTGCTTAAAGTTTTAAATTAACTATGGAAGAATGTCATCAAATGCAACCACGCAGAGGCACGTGAGTGCTATTACACCTCTACCAACCAGGAAAAGCATGGGAAGTTGACGACCACCTACAAGATTCAAACCAGTGATCCTTGAGATGAAGAAAAAATGGTCAAAGGGCAGGTAATTGAAGAAATTAAGACAATTCCACTTGATGTCGACCACCCAGAGAGGATAGTCCAGATCAAATCATCACTAGAAAAATGAAGCAATGCAAGAATATGTTCGCATGGACCCATGGAGACATGCCCAATATTGGTCCTGATTTCATTTTTCACGAGCTGAGCGTGTTGAAAGGAATAAATCTAGATAAACAAAAGTGAATGATGTTCGACACATAGAATAACCTCATTGTCTAAGGGGAGGTCCTTAATCTATAGATGGCTTATATTATCAACAAGATCAAATACCCAAAATGGTTATCCAATGTAGTGATGGTGCGCAAAAATAATGATAAATGGAGGATGTGTATCAATTTCATAGACCTGAACAAGGCATGCCCAAGGATCGCTATCCATTGCCCCAGATTGACCAAATGGTAAATGCAACCTTTAGACACGAGCTCCTCGGTTTCATGGATGCTAGGGGTGGAAATTTTGGGAACGAAATGAAATGAAATTGAAGTAATCTTTCGTGTTTGGGTCGTGTTCGGGTCTGGGTTTTTGGACCCATGATCGAGTCGTATCGTGTTCATGTCTAATTTATGCCACCAAATTGACCCAATAAGGACCCGATAGTGACCCAATTAAGGACACGATATATACCCTATGTAGACCCACTATTGACCCCATTTAGACCCATTATCAACCCATTATTTTTTTAATTCCTCACTAACTGGTCTAATCGTGTCCAATCATGTCATTCTAATCGTGTTCAATCGAATCATATTTACTTATCATGTTATCATGTCTTGTCGTGTTTTTAACGTGTCGTGTTTGGGTTAAAGAAAAAACATGCTATCATGTCATGTCATGTCGTGTTTGGGTCCACTAGTTTCTTATCATGCTGTGTTGGGTCGTGTAAAAACACGACCCATTGACCCATTTTGCCACCACTAATGGACGCTTATTTTGGATACAACCAGATTAGGATGAATCCCTCTGATACAGAAAAAACATCTTGCATAAGTAGTCAAGGTACTTAATGTATAATGTTATGTTGTTTGGTCTAAAAACTTGAGGCGCTACCTACCAGCGATTGGTGAATAAAGTCTTTAAAGAGGATATTGGGGAAAAACATGGTAGTATATATGGATGACATTCTTACAAAGAGAAGAATGGACGATGACTACATCAAGTACCTCAGGTAGACTTTTGATTTATTGAAAAATCACCAGGTGAATCCAAATCCAACGAAATGTGTCTTCGGGGTGAAGGAAGGTATGCTTCTGGGATTTATCGACAATAAGTGGGGTATTAAAGCCAATTTCAATAAGATCCAAGTTCTGATCAACATTAATCTCCCATGATGAAAAAAGACGTGCAGTGGCTAATGGGGAAAGTAACACCACTTAATAGGTTCGCCTCTAGAGCCACATATAAGGAATAATAGAAGGCTTTCCTAAAGCTGAATTCGTAATTAGTCTTGCCCCCTCTCTTTTTAAGAGATGTTGCGAGGAAAGGCATTATTTTTATTTCCCGTGTATGAATCATCTCTTAGTTTGGCATGGGTATAGCACGAGGAAGGTATTCAAAGGCCATTTTATTACACTAGCAAAGCGTACCTAGGAGTCGATATTTGGTAGCCACGAATGGAGAAGTTGTTATTCGCACTACGGGAAGCTTTAAGGAGAATGAATCCGTATTTCCAAGACCACACCATTGTGGTTTACACCGAACTACCCTTGAGGCGGATCTTGCATGAACTAAAAAAATCTAGTCATCTGATGGCTTGGGCGATCAATCTCGACGAGTATGGCATCCAGTATTAACTAATGACTGCCATCAAGGGGAAATCATTATCAAATTTAATTGCTAAGTTCACTTATGAGGAAAAGACATACTAATAGACTCTTCTGTGAGATAATTCTATTCCTAAAAACAAGCAGATTTTTTCAGAACGGAGCTAAATTCTAGGAGCGATAGAGGAAACTCATTTGGGAGATAACTCCATTAACGAAGGCAAGAACTCTTCTCCAAAAGAGAGATTAATTCCAAGATGGATAGGTAGACTCCCCTCAGCGAGATCTCCTCAAAAAAGGGAGACAAGGATCAGCAAGATGTATCTCAAAATAATTTATTCAGATTTAGAAGAGTTAAGAGAGAAGATTTTTCCCAGGATAACATTATCCGGAAGCTATTTGTTAATGGATAATCGTTTTTGGCGAGTAGCGGTGCGAGTATCATCACCGCCACTCTAAATGAAATAGGCGTGGAGTATTCCCTGTTCTTTCAGTTTGAAGCTTGCAACATTGAGATGAAATACAAAGCTTTGATTATCTAGTTATGGTTAGCGTCTTCCCTAGGGGTCGACCATATTATGGCATGCAGTGACTCTTAGCTGGTAGTTAACCAGCTACTAGGGATTTATAAAGTATGGGAGGATTCCATGGATAAGTACTTGACCATAGTGCGATAGTGTTTAGGAAAATTCACAGAAGTAAAGGTTATGAGGATACCCAGATCAGAAAATTCTCAAGCAGATGCTTTAACCAGATTAGCCTCAACCACAAGGACCACTTTAAGGAGAACAATACTAGATAAAATATTAACCCGTAGGAGTACGAACGAGGATATCTTAAATGTGATGGAAGTGACCCTGGGACCATTATGGATGGATCCTATTTGAGCATTTATGGAAGTTGGTGAACTCCCCTCAGACTTGAAGCGAGAAATAAAGTTGCGCTACAATGTGATATATCCAAGTATGACGTCGTCCCAAGCTAGGACCTTCTCGACCAAGGCCGACCTTACAAACCATTGTGTCGGACGGTTATAGACCCCTTTAGATCAGATCTTCACTACAAGTCTCGGCCTCATACTAGCCTTTAGGGCTGAGACCTTTCAAGTATCTCATTATTCCCTCACCAGTCTCGTCTCGGCCTGACACCATCTAGGTAGCCAAAACTACACTTTAATCCAGACCATCAGTTGCCCAGTAGGACATCAGATGTATCAACTTTGTCCAGGCCAAGAATTTTTAGGACTACATACATCGCACACGTGACATAAGTTTCCTTCATGACTAATCCACGTGGGCAGGAAGTTAAAACAAGATCATAAGAACAAGTCAGGGGATATTTCATCATCATTACATACTTTTGCTAAGAACTCCCTATTGGGTACTTCACCTTGCACATGATTTTTACATGATTGAGAATTCAATGCCTACCCCCAATACTATATATATTCATCTTTTTCAGCAAAGGAAGGGATCCATTAAACCCAATCCAAACTCTGTCTAATTTACAGTAGAGAGGGATCTTGAATGTTGTACAACCAAGGTCATGAGAGCCACTTTTACATAGTGAAAACCTTACATCCCTGCACAGTGGAGTAGGCTAAAAAGTTAAACCACTTACATGCTGGTGTTCTTCCTCTTCTCCTCACCTCCTTCTCTTGTTTTAATATCCCTTCTATTATATATTTATATTATTATGCTGTGTTTAAGATTGAGGTACACATATAAATTTAAATGGTGATTTCCTAACATCATCACAAGGCACCTCACTATGTAATAGAGGTTGGAGTGTTGTATTGGAGGGGATACATCATCTCATTGCTGAGGTGTGTCCATCCCACATAAGTCAACAAGATAATTAAGTAAGTGCCTGGGGGATGTTGTGGAGGACATTATGCTAGAAGATCACTGGTGAAGCATATCGCAACCTAAGGCTAATACTGGTCGATGATGAAGGTGGAATATGCAAACTATGTGATGAAATATGATAAGTGTAAAAAATATGCCAAAATTCACTACATACCAGGATCGCTGCTAACACCGATCACATAGCCTTAGTCATTCGCATTGTGTGGAATCGATATGGTCTGACCGCTTTCGAGAACAAAGGGTCGATTCAAATACTTAGTGGTGGTTGTTGATTGCTTTACGAAATGGGCAGATGCAGAGATGTTGTTTGAGATTCCCTATTAAAGGGTCTTCCAATTCATTTGGAAGAGTATTATCTGTCGTTACCACATTCCTTATGAATTCATCACAAACCATGGTACGAAGTTCGATAATCAAGACTTGAATACTATTGCACGCGATACAACATTCGAAAGTTACACTCTACACCAAGACAATCACAGTGCAATAGACTGAAATCACCGAAAAAATGCCGTTGGACGGAATGAATAAAATACTGGGTGATGCGAAGGGAAATTAGAGCAATGATTTACTCAGAGTACTTTGGTCTTATAGAACCACTCGATGAATGAAAATAGGAGAGACAATGTACAATCGAGGATTGCCCGCTACTACAAATTGTATGTACATCCAAGAAGTTTGAAAAGGGGGGATCATTTCCTAAAAAATGTGATCTATAAGAACAACAAACTCAATCCCAATTAGCATGGACTGTACCAGGTGAAAAGCATGGTAAGGCCGAGAACTTATAGCATTGAAATGTTGGAGGGGGGAGTAATTTAAGAACCCATTGAATTCTTATCATCTGAGAAAGTACTATCTGTAAAAT
The DNA here is from genome assembly GCA_949130495.1 of Sambucus nigra. Classification (NCBI taxonomy): domain Eukaryota; kingdom Viridiplantae; phylum Streptophyta; class Magnoliopsida; order Dipsacales; family Adoxaceae; genus Sambucus; species Sambucus nigra. The sequence goes on along the minus strand of OX422208.1, from coordinate 451,591,497 downwards.
TGTTTACTTTAGTCATGTATTGAGCAACTTCATATTAATAAAATAATGTTTCAGCCTCCATGTTTTTCTTTAATATTTTGTTTTTAGGAAAGAGATATGTGCACACATATCTAGTTAATAGGCGTCGACCAGAATAAAAATTGTACAAATGTGTTGTATGACCTCCTAAGTCATTAACATAATTTATATGACTTGGTTGAACAAACAAGTCATGAATAGAATGATTAAAATTTGTATGACTTAGTTGAACAAACAAGTCACGAACATGACAAACATAATTGTTATGACTTCGTTAAACAAACAAGTCACTAATAGAAACTGTATGGTCCTGTTAAATAAAAATAAACCACGAACAAAAAATCAGCTCCATGCACAATCTTATCTTCCCAAGTTTGTGAACAAGAAGCTTGACCTAGCCCCTTTACGATCCAACGAGTCATGAACATCGGTGATCAGTCACTTTTGTACTTAAGTATACGACGTTGGCTCATTAGAAGTTTTTTACAAAAAGAAAAATGGGTAATGGACAGATCTCAACATTCACAGTGCTTCATATATAAAGGCATGTTTAATCATATTTTTACGTGAAAAAAGAACAAGCGATTATTGAATAAATATCCATTCATGATCTCCCACAAAATGATAATAACGATCACACCCAAATGTTCAAAAAAGACAGTAACTAATATAGATAAGCTTCACAAAAAAAGTCAAATAGCAATATTTGGGTTAGCAAATCCTCGAGAAGTCGATGCTGGAACATGGTCGTCCACATGAAAATCATTTAAAGGGGAATCATCACCATCATCCCCAGCTAAGGCAATAGCTTCCTCATCGTCCCCTTGCCATTTACTCACTTTATCGATAATGTTAGGATAATGGGTCATGACCCTATATTTTAAACTCCTCGTATCCATCCAAGAAGAAACCAACACAATCCACATTATAGTTAACTGAGGACTTGTATTTCAGGATGCCCACCGCCTCGATAAAAGTGAGGGCCTCACAAGCACTTTATAGATTTATGGATATGATTGCCTTATCCAACTCTACCTTTTTAGAGCCCCTCGGGGAGTAGCAAGAGACTCATTCAATCTTTTGAATGTGGCATAATTAGTTTGGGACTTAATATTTAAGATGTGATCTTGTCCTCTACCTTGCTCAACTAGATCATTTTTATCATCGTCTGATCATCTCTCTCCACCAGGTCATCAGTGGTATTCTTTAACTCCCAATACACTTACTCCAAGTCATCTTTCAACTTCTTATTCTATTCAGATAGCTCCTCAAATGAATAATGGTTCACCACTACCTTCTCCCTCAAAGTTGTACATGTTAGGGAAGCTTGACAACGAGAAAAAGATAAGTCATTAGAATCAGAATGCAACACAAGAGGAAAAATATTAAATGGAAGGAAGACCTACCACTAAAAGTCTATGCTGGGTCAGCCTCCTCAAGGATTTAGGGTCATAACCTCTCACAAATTCAAAATCTTTGTTGTGGACATGATAAATGAGAAGATCGGTGGCATTATTAGCATGGTGAAAGATGGAGTCTGGATCAGCCCTTAAATCCTCATGTGTCATCTTGGGAGTAGGGTCAAATTTAAACTCCGATAAATCCCCATAAAGAGAACTAGTGCCCTGACCCCTCACCAACTTACAAAGGGGAGGCCTATATTTTTCCACCTAAGGCATTTTATTAGCGTTTTGAGTACTCGGAGGATCTATAGGCCTTTTCTCCTCAACCGTGGGCACTAACGGATGCATGGGGATTTTTACTTTGGAATTGGATTTGGCAGCCTCAGCCATGTCATCTTTCTACCTAGTAGTCTGTTTGGCAACCTCTTTCTCCTCAACCAACCTTCTTTGCTCGGCCTCAACCTAGCTATGATTAGCTTACATTTTCTTTATTCTGGATAGCCTTACGATATATACTACGAGGGGCCATTCCAAATGTTTCCTCAAAAGGATGCTCTGCAACACATGATAAAAGACGAACAAGTAATTTAAACAACATGTCTAACATAGAAAAGAACTAAAGTGGAAGGTATTATACTACTTACTCCACTTTCTTCTTCTTCCTCAACCAGGTGCTCAGTTGCGTCAAGATGAGTCTTGTGCCGAACACCCCCCCCCCCCCCCCCAAGGAACCTGGAATTCCTCTAGGGGATGACTATCTGGAAAGGTGTGATAGCCAGTCGTAATGAACTTCTCTATCGAGAACAACTCCTCAAACTTTGGTGACTTCCTCTCATAGTAGGTCTCAACCGGATCCACTAGGGATCTAGCTAGCATGGGGGACTTTTCACTGAAATGACCAACATACAAAGAATCAAAATTATGAAATGAGCCAAAATAAGCGATTAAACAAAGAGACAGAAAAATCTGTACCTATTAAATTTGGTCCATTCCACTCCTTAGGAACCCTACACGATCTATCCTGCTCATGGTGTCTAAACTTCCACTCACCCTAAGTAAACACATACTAACCCTTATAGCTTTGATTGATGGTCTGAACACTGGTCCCCATTCGATATTAGGATTTTTGAGGAGAAAATAGTAATATCTTGGGTCTTTGGCATTATCTTTTAACCCATGAACATACCTAAAAATATTCTCCATAAGGTCAAACCCCATCCTAAGTTTCCAAAACATCATGGGCGCCAAAATAATATTATAATCATTGGGAGGTAACTGAGTCAAAGTGAACCCATAACCTTTAAAAATTTAATATACCACAGGAAAAAGAGGTAACCTTAATCCCACATGGAGAGCCCAATGAGGAAGGTACATCTCTTTAGAGTCTTTCAGAGTGTAGAATCTCTCTTCAGGCAGAGCAATCCTAGTCTGAATGGCTAATGGGAGGCCATATTTCTCCCTTAAGTGATCAAGCGCGTCTTCTGTAATGGTACTGGGGTACCAATGGGCATCGATTTAGGCAAGATCATAGGAGTAAGATTACCCGGTAGAGTCATCTTCCTCCTCCACTGCCACATCAACCAAAGACTCATTTATAGGGGATATGGGTGGAAAGAGACCCACACTTGCGGGCCTCATATCCTCATCTCTATCTGAACTAACCTCATCAAAAATGGATTCAACTTTTATGGTAGACATGGAAATGTATTTATAGGATTATCACCAGGAGAAGGAGGAGTGGATCGATCTACCTCAAAATTATCTAAAATAAGGTAACTAATAAAAGGTTCATTAGGAATAAGACAAAACCACTACTTGACGATATTTTTGATGTATAATTATCATAACCCGGTTCGTCTTTAGGTCTAATTACTTACACAGGACGTGGAATCTTCGCTCAGTAATTCTCGGGTGCTCAGACTCAAGTTTGCAAATAAAGTCGTAGATATGTTAAATGTGAGGAGGGAAACTCATATATACAAAGGATTAACTTCAAAGTAAAGCAAATGCAACAATAAAACTAAGTGTTTGGCATAAAATCAAATTGTACAACAAATTGATACCGTAGGTTTCTAGCCTGACTAAACCCTAGGCCAACTAACTCAATGGCCATTTAATTTAGAGTATCTCACCCAGAAACATAAATAACAAATTATAAACCAGTAATTAAAAGGTGAAAAACCAAAAACCTAGAGTGATGAAACCCTAGCAAGGACTGGGAAAGATGTACCTAATGGAATCAACCGAATATGATGGTTTAGAGCAAGCACTAGATAGCATCCCTAAACACGAAGAAGAAACTAGAAAGATTATTTTTTTTGCAAGATCACTTCCTTAAAAATTTTAAGAACACTCTTCTCTATATCTCTTTCGCTTTGTAACTTCAAGTATTTGAATCTATGATAACGATTAAGACTCATGGAAGTTATTTATAGTTTTAAGAGAGCGGCTAAAAAGAAACAGTAAAAGAATATGAAAAGCCTACAAATTTCAAACGATAGTACAAAGCACCTGCACATGCGCTCTACAATAATCATTACCAAGAAGATGGTTCAACTGACTGCCAAATGTCCTCAGTACTTCCAAAATAACATAAACGTAATTTTCTCGGCCCAGGATGACCAAAAATAAGACGACCTCATACTATAGTACGAGGAAGATAAACACGTAACCCACTTGTTTCACAAAATCCATGAAGCTCATTCATGAAGTCTTGGGGATTTTCTATTATACCCTTGTGAATCAGCCTACGTAGATCTTAAATGACGCCAAGAGAGGACCCATGCATGGTCAGTCTCATTTCTCACATCAGGTAAGCTCAGGTACAATCCTGGTCAGCCAACCTCAATGAACAGGTGTTCTCCTGTCATGCAGTAACTCACTCATACAGTTTAGCCGTGTTCACACATATACCTGATGAACTTTTCACTAGTCACGTGGAAATAAGATAAATATGGTGGTTATTATCACACATCTCAGAACGCCTACATGGGATCGAAGTCATATCAGTTTGTTATCAATAAATTATCACATATATATCGATGTAACTGCCTGACCTATAAAGGCATTCCACCTATCCCCTAAATATTCTTGAAAAATTACCTATAAATAAAGGGGAAACCCACATAAAAAGGGGACTGAATCATTATGTAGTCACTGTAACCCAAATTATACACCTAACAGTAATAAAAGAAGAATGACACCCGTGGATGTAGGTTTCCATCTTGAGCCGAACCGCATAAATCCTATCTCATTCTCACTCTCTATTATCTACATTCTCTTTACTATTGATTCTTGCAGTTATCTTTCATTTTATTTGCTATATTCATTTTTGGATGATAACAGTGTAGTTTCTTCGATATGATATGGTGGAATATACAATTTTTAACAAGTTGATAAATACTGAAAATCCACTAAGGGACCTTAATGGGATATATCACGTATGCACTATATTTTCGATAATGTCTGTGTACTTTGGGAATTATTGTTGACGCTAAACTCGAATTTGGATATTTATGAAAATTTGTTGAGTTACACTTTGGGTTTAAATAAATATTAAAACGAGTATTAATAATGTTTTAAAACACGTCTGACCATGTAACCATTTATTCTACATATTTTCGAAGTAACAAATTTATTTCTAAACCTATGATTTTTATAGTTTTAAATTAATTTACTTTGAATATTTGCCTAAACTAATTGTAGTGTTAAAACATTTAAAAAACCAAAAACCATTTTCCCCTTTCTTTTAAAACTAGTAATTGAATTAAATTTTAAAAGACAGTCCATGTGGATTCGACACTCTAACTCCCCGATATACATTTAAAACATGTGTAGTTGAAGTTTAGTTTTTTTGTACTGAGGTGCAAAATCGATGACAAAGATAAGCATATTTACACGACCTTCGATTGGCGCCCTATCAAAGGCACCTCCAACTTGAATTATAAAAATCTTCAGCACCTCACCCAACCCATTTTGAACTACTCACCAAGAAGAAAAATAAACTTTTGATGAGTTTTATGCTCAACCAAGAGACATGGTTAATTTGACAGTTACTTTAGGGAAAGTCATCAAAGAGAAGATTGTGGGGAACAAATCATAGAGGCTCAACACTCTACAACTCGAACAAGCCCAACATGCTAATCCGGTCAAATTCAGTGCTGACTGGATATCATAATGGCTTATCAGATGAATAATTAAGGCCTTAATTGGTTACCTATATTCTCGGACAAAATTAAAGGGAATCACCAACGGGCCAATAAGGAGCTAGGAGAGTTTCTTATATAACTTAACTACTTTTCACTGCTATAAATACAACCCTCAACCCGTCCAATAAGGAAATGGATGTGTATCATGAATCACTTTGGGGCACCAAGGACAATCATAATGGACAAGGGTACATAGTTTGAAAGTGGGGCGCTTTGAGGTTTCTACGATGACCATGGAATCAAGCACCATTTTAGTTTTATTGCCTACCTCCAACGAGAAGAAGTTTACAACAATTCAATACTCGAAAATTTGAAAAAGAATTTGGAAAGAGAAAAAGGATCCTAGGTTAATGAGCTTCCCCACGTTCTCTAGTGATATTGCACTATGTCGAGGAGACTTACTAGAGAAACTCCCTTTGCTATAACTTATGGGGTGAAAGATGTAATTCCCTTGGAAGCTGGTCCGCCATCCATGAGGTCCATTATTACTGAGATAGGTTTGAATGACAAAGCAATGAGAGCTGAACTTGACCTGGCCGAAGAACAGAGGGAACACGCCATGATAAAACTATCATCCTACCAACATCAATTAGGCAAGCAATACAACAAGGGATCAATCCTAGAAAATTTCATGTCACAGGTTATGTCTTCAAAAATTCCTCGATAGGGCTAAAAAACCTTCTGATGGAAAATTAGGACCTAACTAAGAGGGGCCATTCAAGGTGATATGGGTCCATCTGCAAAGATCCTATCACTTGGAATTAATGGAGGGCAAAGAGATACCCAGATCTTGGAATGCAGCTAAAATTATGATATTTTACTTTTGATTTCATTTCTAGCATACTGAATTTTTGAATTTTTTTATTTTAACACTTACGATGCTCGGAGTTTGATTTAAAATCATTAATAGAGATCTACAGAACTGCGGTAATTATAAAAGGGATATACAAAACTGCAGTAATTATAGAGGAATCGAACTGATGAGTCATATTATGAAATCATAGGAAAAGGTTATAGAACAAAGATTAAGAAATGAGTTAACTATCTCGAAAAACCAATTTGGATTTATGCCAAGAAGATCCACTACATAAGCAATTTACTTATTAAGACAATTGATGGAGAAATGGAGAAGTAAGAATAAAAATCTATATAAGGTCTTTATAGATCTAAAAAAACTTTATGATAGAGTAACTAAGGATATAATTTGTTGGTATTGAAGGAGTAAAAGAATCCTCGTGAGTTATATTAAAGTTATTGAAGATATGTATTATAACACAATGACTAGAAGAAAGACTACATGTGGAGAAACTAATGACTTTGCAATTAAAGTGGGTTTACGTCAAGGATCGGCCTTAAATCCTTATTTATTTGTTGTAGTTTTGGATGATATTACTAAGTACATTCAAGTAGATGTCCTATGGTGTATGTTGTTTGCGGATGATATAGTTTTAATAGACACTTCAAAGAAAAGCTCAGCGATGAGAGTAGATATTTGTAGAAAATCCTTAGAGTCTAAGGGACTAAAAATCAGTAGAAATAAAATGGAATTTATGGAATGTAAATTTAATAATGAGGCATCGAGTAATATAATTGTGAGGATTGAAGAAAAAGTGATCAACCAAACAACTAATTTCGTTATCTAGGTTCAATATTACAAAGTAATGGGGATATTGATCAAGATGTTACAAGTACAATATCAATTGGTTGGATGAAATGGAGACAAGCGAGTGGAGTGTTATGCAATAAAGGATAACAAATAAATTAATAGGAAAATTTTATTGAACAGTTATTAGGCCATCAACCTTATATGGAGTGGAGTGTTGGGCGTTAGAGAAGAAACATGAACAAATTTTCCATGTTAGTGAGATGAGTATGCTCCGCTAGATGATGGGAATTACTAAAGAGGACTAAATTAAAAACCAATGTGTGAGAGAAAATTTAGGTGTAGATCCCATTAATGATAAATTAAGATAAAGTACACAATATGCTCCTAAATCTCTAGGCAGATTTATCGTTACTTTCTCATCGTGGTTTGAGGTATGGGGTTTTACACAATATGCTCCTAAATCTCGTGAGTGTTTATTCCGTTAGTATCTTATTTAATTGAACTCATATTTGAATTGATAAATTCTTGGAAATCTGGAAAAATAATTGTTGGAATTATTTTGATTCATGTGGTATTATTCATGTTGTTGTTGAGCATATTTTTCATGAGATTTTAATATGGCACGGAGGTTGGGCACCTGCCAAAATCCCTGCTTCCCAGAGCTATGCCTTGATAAAGCATATGCGGATGGAGTGAGGCCTGGTGACCCATTGATGTGTTGTTGAGAAATTATATTAATATAATGCTAAGATTTGCATTTGATTTGAATATCCGTACTCGTATTGTTATGTTTTATTCACCGCTATTATATAATTGTTGGGCATCTTTCCTGTCGTATTGTGTACTTCCCCATATTTATATTTAGTTGGTAGGTTAGCGTGGATTGCGGCGCTATGGACTAATTGGGATGATTTTAGCATGGATTATTTGGGAAGAATTTTTTATACAAGATGAGAAGACATGTATTTATTTATTTTGATGTATAGAGCATTGGAGATTTACTTTAATTGTATTTATTTGAGAGAATATTGTTGTATTTAATTTCAAGATTGAGATTCGTGATTTCTCTTATTTATATTATTATAGGTTTTAGATGCTCTATACCTTGTTGATTGATGGTTTTAGTTTAGTTTTATCGAGTATGGCTCTGCTCCCTTCGGGCAGGGTGTTACAGACATGTGTTGTGTAGACCAGTAGATGCCCTTATAATAAAAGGAAGACTGTTGGAAATAGAGGTTAAAAGAAAAAGAGGTCTCCCTAAGATATCCTGAGAAGAAATAATTACGAGATGCCTTAAAGAATTAAATTTGAATGTTAATAATGCATATAATTATTAAAATGGAAAAGGAGAATCCATGTGGCCAACCCCATATGATATGATTAAGGCAAGGATGATGACGATGATGATGATGATGATGATGATGATGATAATGATGATGATGATAATGATGATGAGGACGACGATGATGATGATGATGATGATGATGATGATGATGATGATGATGATGATGATGATGATGATGATGATGATGATGATGACGACGACGACGACGACGATGATGATGATGATGATGATGAATAGAGATCTAAGTGGTTCAATCAATTACTTAGCATTATTCAAAATGATAGGCTCACATTTCTCATTAACGATTGAAATGTTAATTACAATAAAACTTAAGGTCTCTACGTCTTACTCATAGGAAATGCAAAGACTGCACGAATTGCTCAGGCGAGAAAAGACCTATAGGGGACCCTTAAGCCAAATGCATTTTTTCCATAATTTGTTCTAGGCCTAAGGTGTGACAACACGAATATAATTATGATAAATTATATTTAAATCATGATTAGCTTGTGTGATATGTATAATATGTTATTAGTATATATAATGTTAATTCATTATGTTTAGTCTAATCCTACCTTCATAAAACATGAAGAATCGAACTAGTTACAAATGTGAAATTTTGAAGTTTTCGGTAGGAATGTTCAAGTTTAAGACTAGTTTTGACCTTTATGACATAACAATTGACTTGAGGTGTAAACTAGATATTTCTAGATATATGAGTTAGGGTTGTAACACAATAAACGGTCCATCATACGGACATCCGAGTGGGAAGATATTGTTTTTTTACGAACAGGGGCTAAAGTAGTCATTTAGCCTTAAATGATATTTTATTTTATATGATGCCACATGTTATAAATTGATTGGTTGGAGGTGGAGGTTGTTTTGTCTGACTTAAAACCTTGAGATATCCTCCTTTCTTCAGCAAACTCAGTTTGGGAGAGTTTTAAGTTGAGGAAAAACAATTGTGAGGGTTAGGAAGAAGAAAGTGAGGAGAAACATTCAAAAACGAAATTTCATAGAAAATTACGTAAAAGCCCCTAAGGTAACTCCAACCATGAATCTTGCTATTTTTCTTTCATTTATGATTTATGTTGATGTAAAAATTAGATCACTCTAATTATTCAATCACAGATAAATAAACGAAGCAAAGAATTTTAAAGTGGTTCAGCCTTATAAGAATGGCCTACGTCCACTGTTATGTTATTGCTGAGTGTTTGGGAATTCTCGATTTCAAGTTCTATCAAGAAATTCCGGTCTGGGGTCCCCTTTACAATGAGGATTGTACAATGTATTTATAGCCCTGAGGCTATAAAGTGAAAGGGTAATACCTTAAATGATGTACATATGAAAGGGTAATACATTCAATGCCCCTAAAGCGTGTGCGTCTGAATGATAAGCATTTAATGAATGGTCAAACTATTGGTTATCTAGCTATTAATGCTTTATTCGAGGTGAAGCTCGGACTACCTGAGTTGCTCGGACCGCCTTAAGCTTCTCGGTACTCAAGAGTTCCTCGGAGAGGTCTTGTTCCTCGGAGTGTGTGAGTTCCTCGGGGAAGCAGTATTCCTCAGGGAAATAGTCTTCCTCGTTGTAGTCTTGTTCCTCGGAGCGCGTGGGTTCCTCGGAAGTGCTTATTGTTGACTTGTAGATCGCCACGTGTCTTCATTTAATTGGGCCATGTCAGCAGATTAAATTTGGTATCAACAGAAGCCCCCAATGTTTCATAGTTCGAAATTTGAGGAGTAAGGAACATTATTTCTCAGAATATGGTACCTTTTAATGGTCCTCCTAATTTTTAGGAGTGTTTCCTACGTATTTATTTCTCTTTCCAAATTCGTAGAATCAGTTTTTTTTGAATTTTCATAACCGCCTCGATCTCTGCGTACTTTTTGTCCGTTTACCGCCGGTAGCGTAATCGTTTCTTCTCGCTTCGATTGCCGCACCCTTTTTGTTCCTCTAGCCGCCGGTAGCGTAATTATTTCTTTTTGTAATCATTACTTTACCATTTCCTAATGCAAGGTATTTAAACTTCACAGACACTCCCATCGCCTTCTACCTTTTTCAAATTTGAATTTTTGAGTTTTCCGTCGTCTTTTTCTCTCCTGTGTATTCATCTCTTCCATCGTTCGTTGTCATTAGATCCACTCTTTTCCTGTAAGATCTTCTTCTTCATTTTCCTTTATTCATCATGGTTTACCCTGTTGAATCTCTTGATAAGTTTCGCTCTGATTTTTCTATTCCCTCCTGGGTCGTCTTGGAAGAGCTTTCTGAGCCTTCTGATTATTTCCATTTGGCTGAGGGACATTGGCTCTCCAGCCTCTTTATTGCTGAGTGTGGATTTTCTTTTCCACCAAATCCTCTATGTCTGGAATTCTGTCATTACTTTGACATTGTTCCTGCAAGAATAGCCCCCCAATACATGGAGAATAGTTAATGGGGTTCATAAATTAAATCAATTCCATGGAACTCGCATAGGAATTTCAGAAATCATGTATTTCTATAGATGGGCAGTTAATGATGACATTTTTTATTTAAAAACTAGATTTTTAAATAGAGCCTTAGTAGTCAATCTCCCTGATGCCAATAGGGATTATTTTGAGCATGGGGTTGTCATAAAAAATTGGCAACATGCTCCTTTATCTAGATATGAAGTTTATCAGGGTCCCAGATGCCCTCCTTATGGTAATGGGATAGGTTATTTTTATTTCATTTTATTTATTTTGAAATCATGCTTCTTTTGTGTTTGATAAAATGTGCCACTGATATTTCAATGTCTATTTATTTGCAGTTGACAGTAAAAGAAAGTGCCAAAAAGAAGCAGATGTCAATGTAAGGCATTTGAAACTTATCTGGAGTCTGCATGAGAGTGTTGCCGATGAGCACATTAGATCAGCCTCATATCTATTGCAGTACAAGAGTTACACAGTCTCTTTTACTGCTCGTCCACTAATAAGTGACACAGAGCCAGTACCAGCTTCCACCAGCTCCTCGCCTGAATCTCACGTCCCTTTAAGAGAAAGGATGAAGAGAAGAAGACCTCCCACTCTGTTCGAGAAACCTGCCTCTAGTTCTGGTGAGGCAAAAAGAAGTAAAGTTGATGTCCCAGGGGAGGGAACAAAGAAGAATGATGCACCTTCCTCGGCTGCTGTTGTGAAGATTGCCGAGAAGCCCGTAGTGGCTCCAAGCAGGTCTGCTTCTCCTGGAGAGGTGATTGTAATATCACCGACCAAGGGTTCTTCCTTGGTTGAATCTGTTCTTGTTCCCCTAAGGAGGTTGAAAAAGAGATCCTCGGTCAATTTGGCTGACACCATCACTTAGCCACCAGCTACTGGAACTGGGGTTTCAACTTTTGTTCCCCCGAGCTCTGCCATGAGCTCGATAAAGTCCTGGATCATTCTCGAGGTCCAAGGTACTGAAGAAAACCTTACTCGGGACATGGTCACTTCGTTAGCTGCTCGTCATCTTGCTTTTGTAAGTCTTCTTACTTGGAACTTTTCATATTTCTTTTGTCATTTCTGTTTCTGACTTTCTTTCTTTTTACTTTCACAGTTGACAAGCTGCTTTAATATAATTCTGAAGAGGGATGAAGCAATTAAAGCTTCATGCTCCTCGTCCAGTGTGGAGGGAGCTCTAGAAGAAGCTATCAAGTCTTTGGACGATTCTTGCCAGACATATGCTACTGACAAGGCTGTCTGGGAGAAGAAGCTTGCCTCCACCGAGCAGGAGAAAGATCGAGCTGTTGAGGTCTCCAAGGAGTTGGAGAAGAGAATAAAGGAGTTAGAAGGGAAAAATAAAGAGATTGAAGAGAAGCTCAAAATTGCTGGAGAGTTTGAAGATAAACTTAAGGCTGCCGAGGAGGAGCTGGCTCAACTTCAGAAAGTAGGTCGGCAGAAGGAGGAGATTGAAAATAAATTGAAAGCTGCTGATACCATGCTGTCCGAGAAGCTTTCCTCGGAGAAGTTGAAGAGGAATATGATTGTGAAGAAGTCCTTTAGTGCTGGCTGGGAAAAGGGGTGGAACAAGGGGTTGGCTGCCATGGTGTCGTAAGTGGACTATGGCAGTCTTAAATACTTTAGGGATGATTGGGTTGCTTCTCTTCAGGAGATGAAGGTGGATGAAAATTCTGAGCTCTTTCAGCAACACATCCCTAGTCCTCCTCCAACTCCTGAAGAGTTAGAAGAGGACGAAGCTTCCTACGAAGAGTCTTCTATGGTGATGGGAGATCATCCCTCAGCCATTCAGCCTGCTGCCGAGGAACTTCAGCAAATTGTTACTTCCTTCGAGTAATTACCAGTGCTCCCCGAATAAATATCCATTCCTTCCGAGCAACCTACTTCCTCGTCCCAGCCTCCCGAGAAGGTTTTGGGAGATAAGAGAGGTGTAGAGTTGTTCGGATTTATCTTTACATTTTCTTTTTCTTTTATCAAATGTAACCCAGAACTTGTAACTCTGAACTATGATCTAATAAAACATGGACTTTTTCGCATACTATTGTCTATATTTTATTCATACTCTGTCTTGATTCTTATTGATTACTGCTTTTTCTTTCTCTGTTAGTTTCTGCCCAGGATGGAGCTATTTTCCGCCCATGATACAAAGCTATTGCGATAATGTAATAAATACTTTAAGGCTGGTCACACAGACCTGAGTGCAGCACAAGTTGTAGACATCCTCGACCAAGATGCTTTAGAACGGGCAGTGGACGCATATCAATATCTGAAGTGTCTGCTTGATCGAGTGGTGGCCAATAATGTGGCCTACTATGATATGATCGAGGATCTCCAAGGCACCCTCGAAGACCTCTAGCTTCAATATAAAGAATCCACTGCCCTGTTGCATGAGGGGTACGAGAAGAAGTACCAGCAGATCATTTCCGACAAGGGCTACGAGAAGCTTTTTGTTGGGTACGATGTGAGGGAGAGAACCTTGAAGGGTGAGGTCGAGGAGTGCAGAAAAATTGCCGAGTTATTAGAGCAAGAAAACAACAACTTGCAGAAAGAGCTATCACAGTTGAAGTCTGGATCCTCTTCTTCAAAAGACTTAATCCTAGTGATCGATGAGGGATTCTAGTTCTTAGAGGTCGAGAACGATAACTTGAGGGACGAGTTGGAAACCTTAAAGAGGTCTGGCCCTTCCACATCTTCTTGGGGTCGAATAAGGGCTCCTCGAGGACGAGCAAGAGCAGCTCGGATTCCTGTTGAGGAACAGAGGACTCAGTCTGCCTTGGAGAACCAGGACTTCCAGTTAATGGCGAAGAACTAAGCGTTGGCTGAAATGTCAAAGAAGATCAGGGACTTGGAAGATCAGCTCTCTGAGTAGAAATCTACCTTGGAGAATAAAGAGATCTTTATCAAAAATCTCCACGAGCAGCTGGATAGATTAACATATCAATTCCACAAACAACCCAGGGAGTTCTGGATGGCTTAATATAACGAAGCTCTCTTTCACTTGGACGATCGTATCCAGAATGCCAATAATGAGGGCTAAAAGGAAGGCTGGTTGAATGCCTTAGGTGTGCTACAACTCGAACAGGGTCATTACCTGTGGGACTACCATGATCCTGGGCTGCTCGACTTACCTGTGCCACCATACAAACTGGACATGAGTTGGATCCCTGCTCGGACCATTCCTCGGATCTTGATTTCCAAATATCTCGGTGACTACAATCTCCATTCAATTATTGAAGTATCTCATCCCAAGCACCTTCTAGATCGACCATCCGTGATGAATGTCAGGATGTTAAAGGATCTCAACTTCATAAATTCTCCTCTGTCTTTAAATGATCCGCTTGCTGGCGAGGAACCCATGTCAAAAGCAGAGGGAAAAAACCCAGTAGAGTAGTAATTTTAATGTAATTGTTAGTATACATATCAGTGTAAATTTCATTTCATTATCAGTATAATTTGTTTTGGATTTAATGAAGACTTTCATTTCTATTCGCTATTGTCTTGTAATTATCAAACACTTTATATTTCTACATGCATATCCGTTAAAAAGATAACAATATTGTGTAGTTTGTCGAGCAACTCAGTAATAATTACGAGTATAAAAAATGTTACTTGATCACTTAATAATAAAGTTTTGTTTCTCGACCAACTCAGTAATAAAGTTATGAGTATCAAAAATGTTTCCGACCAACTGAGGTCGTTAAATTATCCTTGTCGACCAACTACAGTTAGTGGGCTTTTATCCCCGACCGGCCATAGTTAGTAGATTTTTCTTTTAAATGATTCCGACCAACCAAAGTCGGTAAATTTTCCTTGTCGACCAACTACAGTTGGTGGGTTTCTATCCCCAACCAGCCATAGTTAGTCTTTTTGAAATAATTTTACCTCCCGACCAACTCAAGTTGGCATTTTCGAGAATATATTTACTTCCTAACCGACATAAGTTGGCATTTTTAGGAATACTTTTATTTCACGAGAAACATATAGTTTTATTTCCCTTAGGAATACAAATTTTACTTCCCGGAGGAATACAAGTAGCTTTACTTCCAGGAGGAATACAGGTAGCTTTACTTCCCGGAGGAATACAGGTAGCTTTACTTCCCGGAGGAATATTGGTAGCTTTACTTCCCGGAGGAATATAGGTAGCTTTACTTCCCGGAGGAATATAGGTAGATTTACTTCCCGAAGGAATATTAGTATCTTTACTTCCCGGAGGAATATTGGTAGCTTTACTTCCCGGAGGAATATAGGTTTCTCGACCAACCTTAGTTGGCATTTTTGAGAAAAAATTTGAGTAGCCTGAGCTTTGTCGAGTTTTTCCCTGAGTAGTGTGTAGCACTATTCCCCGAAAAACTTGTGACACCCCGCCTAATAAAATACCAGGTGATCAGTCCTATACCAAATTATAACAGGAATCCCAGTTGGATCATCCATAGCATCACTGTCGAAAATTTTGTAAAACTTACTAACCACCTAGTATTCCAAAAACTGGTGCCAATTTTAACTTTTTAATTAAACAAAACAATACATGCGGAATAAAAATATAAACCATTCACACAACTGAATCAAAATAAACTGAATCATAATTACACAACTTACCGAATAAATCACCGGCCACCAAATAAATAATCCAATACAAATATTCAACACCTGAATGAATTACACCTGAAAACTGTACCGAGAAGTCTGGGCTACAAGCCCTAAATAAAACTGAGACTGATAAAAGATTCCTACTCTAGGAATGAATGAGAGATGCGTCTAATCCAAACTCCTGCTAGCATCCATATATGCCGCAGCTCCGTGTCCCTGGAATAGAATATCAATCCTGGCGTCCCTGTGGCTGGACACCTAAAAGGTTTTGAAAATAGTTTTGTAGCAAGGGTTAGAACCCAAAACATTTTGAAAATATTTAGCAAGTAAATTAACTACAGTAATTTAAAATGCATGAATGCACTTCATATTTAAGTTAGTGTCGCACTCCTTTCAGGACATTCTCACCCCTCCACTATTGTGCACACCTACCGGTTACCTTAACCCCGCCTAGTTGTACTACCCCGTCCAACTAGTCCTGATATAACCTTCCCTTACCATATTACTCTAACCCGAGTATAATAATTTCTTGAATTATAAGTTATCTCTCAATTAACTTAATTAATTCCTCTTAAATCATAGCCTATAACCGTCTCACAAGTTATATAAAGTAAATACATCACACACTGTATTATTCCCACAAATGAATAACTTAATTAATTTCTCATTAATTAACAACATATAACTGTAACCCGAGTTATTTAAGGTAAATACATCACACGCTGTATTATTCACCTACATATAATATTTACTACCATATTATACGTACCTTTACTAACATCCACACCTATATCATACGCATATCCATCCTTCCAAGTATACCCTCACCGGATGATTCACTCTAAAATGCCATCTCACTAGGTGTGCTCACAAAACCTAGTTTTCCAAGTTGGACTCGCTCACCAACCTGGCCTACTACATAAAGGATTGGAGGTGGTCATATTCCTTCCTGAAAGTGAGATAATCTCCTCACCCATGTACCGGATGCTATGACCTAGGGATATACTCGCCCTACTCCTCAAGCTAGGGGATTCACCCACATCGCGCAACCTCCCTTGATAGCATTAGAGTATTTAAATTGAATAAATATCTAGTCACTGATATTTACTATCACACACAATGTATATACACATATATATATACTATCACTACACCGTATATATAATATAAACTCTGGCTTTACCGTGTACTCAAATTATCCCGTATACTGCCTGAAATTTCCTGAGTCTGTGGCTCGACTCCAATTAAATTAATTATACATCTATTAATTTAATATCTCCCCGAATCTACCACCCAACTCTAATTAAATTAACTAACACACATATTAATTTAATATCTTCCCGAGTCTATCGTCCAACTCTAATTAAATTAACTATCACACATATTAATTTAATATCTCCCCGAGTCTATCGTCCAACTCTAATTAAATTAATTTTTACACCCATTAATTTAATATCTCCCCGAGTCTATCGTCCAATTCTAATTAAATTAATAATTACACCCATTAATTTAATATCTCCCCGAGTCTATCGTCCAACTCTAATTAAATTAACTATCACACATATTAAATTAATACTTACCCGAGTCTACAATCCGACTTCTATTTAATTAATTTACACATTAATTAATCAACACATATCCGAGTCTGCAATCCGTCTCTAATTAAATTGATTATCACATTTATTAATTTAATAACTTGGTGTCACCCAACCATTATCCCCGGACTCTCTCACTTGGCCCGTACCTCAATATTTCCCGAGTCCATGTTCCGACACCAAACAAATTACTTTCTCTCAATAATTAATTTAATGCCTTGATATCACTTAACCAACATACCCGGACTCGCTCACTTGATCCAATTTACATTTCATAATATAATAACCATATTTTCGCCTACAATGTGTCACACCTTTATTTCTATAATTTTCCCAATTATATTTGCCTATAATAATTAACTTACCCGGACTCGATCCACTTGGCCCGAAATTAATTATTTCCCGAGTCTATATCCCGACTCTAAATTACTTAGTTTATCTCCAAACTTAATTCACTACCTTGGGTCGCTTTACCAATATACCCGGATTCACTCACTTGATCCGTACCTCACTATTTTGGAATAAAGTCTCTTAAATTTATCCATTAAATGTCCCACATAAATTCATCCTAGTCCCAATTACTCTCTCCCAAAATTGCTAGGAATATTTTTTTCCCAATTATTTATTGCTTTTAAATGTATGGGAATTTATTTCTAATTAAATCCCCCCTTATATACAAACTAGGCGAACTGTCCAGAATTCCGAATCATCGATCGATCGAACCCCTGGGTCGATCGATCGATCGTCCCTGACTTCGTCTTCTCCAAGAAGCAGTCCCACCATTAACGAAAATCTTCCACTTTCATTCTTTTCCCTGGACTAACCCAAGCCCAATCAACCCTATTTCTACATAAGAATAGGATCAAAGTACCTTATAGAACATCAAACTGAAATTAAATCTCACGATTTCTTACTTTTTCCCGATTTGGGTATTATTCGGGTTTCAAATCCCCAATCCGAATTTCATGTATTTTAACAGCAATTAACCATCTACTCTTACTGATTTTAACATCTGATTCAGGACTCTACATTCTAGAATCATAAACACGATCAATCTCCCCCTAATCTCATTAAAGTATATAAATTTACAAAAACCCAATTTAAATTTTGGTGACACACCCAAAACGAATTTTCACACACACATCACTATGATATGAATTGATTATCAAACTTTTAGAAATCACAACAGTTAACCACTTGCCTGTAAGTGTTCGTAGTGTCAGATCCGTTGGCGTAGTCCCTCAATTTGGCTACAAAAACCTCCAATTTGCTCTTGATTTATTTTTTCCCCAAATCCCCTCTCAAACCCTAGGTTTAGAATTTTGTTGGCTGCTGATTTCCTAATCCCTCACTTAGGTTAAAAACCCTCCATCCCGTTTTTAGCCTAATGAGCTTAATTAAAGTGGCCCAACTCACCCCGTGTGGGCCCGGCTATGCCCAAAAATACCCCGAGACCCAATTACTACCCCCGGGTACTCTTTTCTGACTATTTTGACCCATCCGGACTCAACCGCGCACTCAGAATTGGCGTTCGAATTAATTTATAAAAATCCTTATCTCACACCCAGTTTAGTCTATACCAACTCCCGGCTGGGATAAGTGTATACCTTGTCATTAATACTCGAAATGACGTAATTAAATTATTACTATTCACTTAGTAAATAAATTTCCCTAAACATTAACCATTCACTCCCCGATTAATATTTAAATATATATATATTGCCATAATTAATTCAATTAAAATTACAATACACAAGTAATTTAAAATTCCCGAATTAATTAAATATTAAATGTACAAAAATACGGGGTGTTACAAAACTTTCAATAAAAAGAAAGAATTATGTAGAATATCTTCATTTTATTCATCACTGATAATATTTGCGCAAGTGCTCTGCATTCCAGGCATTCTTAAACTCCTCGCCTTCTAAAGTTGCCATTCGATAAGTTCCTGGTCGAACAAATTCTGTAACTCGGTATGGTCCATGCTAGTTTGCCTCCAGCTTATTGTGCTTTTGAATTACTTTCTTGAGCACATAGTCTCTTTTTTTCAAGTCGCACTTCTTCATCCTCTTGTTGTAGAACAAAGCTGTTCGCTGCTAGTAAGCAGCATTTCTAATGGCTGGTTCTTCTCTAACTTCCTCGAGCATGTCTAAATCCAATCTTCTCATTAAGTCGCTGACAGGGGAATTGAAATTCAGTACCCTGTGTGTTGGGAGGCCCAACTCGGCAGGTATAACAACTTCACTTCCAAACGCCAGCATGTATGGTGATTCTCCAGTTGCTACTGGGGGAGTAGTTCGGTAAGCCCAAAGTACTGATTGTAACTCGTTGATCCAGTTTGCTTTTGCATCATCCAATCTTTTCTTCAAATCATTTAGCAGCGTTCTGTTTGTCACTTCAGTTTGTCCATTGCTTTGAGGATGGACTGGTGCTGAGTGGAACTTCAAAATGTTTGACTGATGGCAATAGGCATCGAACTCCTCATTATCAAATTGTGTTCCATGATCAGTGATGAAAGCATGAGGAAGACCATATCGACAAATGATGTTCTTCCAAATAAATTGGTACACCTTCTCGTATGTCATATCAATGAGTGGCTCAGCTTCTACCCACTTAGTAAAATAATCCACTGCGACGACGAGCTATTTGAACCTTCCTATGGTCGTCGGCAGTGGCCCAACCAAATAAATTCCCCACATGGTAAATGGCCAAGGGGAAGTTATGGGTGTCAACAATGCTTGTGGAGTTCTTCGGATGGAGAAAAAACGTTGGCACTTGTCACATTTCTTTGCATAGGCTATACAATCAGCCCTCATCGTCGGCCAGTAGTATCCCTGTGTCATCACCCTTTGTAAAAGCGTCTGACCTGCTACATGTGCTCCACATGACCCTTCATGAATCTCTTCAATCAAATCTTTCACCTCGGAGGGATGTACACATCTCTGCAAACCTGCCATAATTCCTCGTCTATACAGAATACCGTTAGTTAATACATACCGAGCAGCTTTAAACTTCAATTTCTTGACTGCGAGCTTGTCAATTGGTAATTCTCCCTCTTTAATATATGCCCTGATGGGATCCATCCAAGATGGTCCTAAATCAAGGGTAATAAAGTTCATCGTCAGATCTTCATCTATACTCCGACTAGCCAACACTTCAATTGGGATTGTTCGTCGTAGCTCGGTGCGAGTAGCAGATGCTAGTCGAGCTAGGGCGTCTGCTCTCGCATTCTCCATTCTCGGTATTCTGACCAGCTGAATAGCAGCAAATTCTGATACCAACTCCATCACCTTTGCATGGTATTTAATCATTAATTCTCCTTTGGCTGCATATATTCCCAACATTTGATTTACGATTAATTGAGAATCACTTAAAACAATTATTTGCTGCGCCTCCATAATTTTTGCCAAATTAATACCTGCAATCTTGGCCTCATACTCAGCCTCATTATTGGAAGCTTTGAATTGGAAACGTAGGGCGTATTCCATGTCTACCTCGTCCGGAGTGCTGAAAACTATCCCTGCCCCACTGCCTGTTGTGCAAGATGAGCCATCTACATATAGCGTCCATATAAGTAACTCGTCTTCAAATTTCTGATCAGTCAGAGTTCCTCGATGAAATATTTATTGATTCCTTTTATCCTCCCTGGATATTTCTTGCTCTTCGTCGATCATCTCTCCTTGCTCTTTTACCAATCAGAATTGGTCTGAGCTCGAATTTGATGATCTTGTAACATCCACTTGCCCTTTTACCAACCGGAGTTGGTCTGAGCTTGTGTTTGTTGATCCTGTAACATCCACAGGTTGATCGGCGAGCAACTTTTGCTCCTCGGGGGTATCAGGATATGTGAACTCTGCTATAAAATATGCTACAGCCTGCCCTTTTAGCGATGATCTGGGTTCATAGACTATATCATATTCACCAAGCTCTATTGCCCGGTACATCAATATCCCTAATTTTTCTGGTTTATGAAGGGCTTGACTCAATGGCATATCAGTATATACGACTATGGTATGAGCCTGGAAGTATGGCCTTATTCTCCTACTCTCTTTAATCAACGCCAGTACTAACGTTTCCAGCCTTGGATATTTGATCTCTGCTCCTCGGAAGGCCTTACTCGTATAATAAATTGTCTTCTTCACTCCATTCTCCACTCTGATCAATGCCGAGCTAACTTCATTCTCTGACACTGCTAGATACAAGTACAATTTTTCTGCCATCACTGGCCTGGACAATAATGGAGGTGCTCCCAAGTATTTTTTCAAGTCTTGAAAAGCCTTCTCACATTCATCATTCCACTCAAAAGTCTTTCTGAGTGTCTTGAAGAATGGGAGACATCTATCAGTTGCTCGTGACACAAATCTGTTGAGTGCTTCTACTCGTCTTGTGAGACTTTGTACTTCCTTCTTCGTCATTGGAGATCGCAGCCCTAATAGATCTTTGATCTTTTCAGTATTTGCCTCAATGCCTCATTGATTGACGATGTTTTCGAGAAACATGCCTTCTCGTGCTCCAAATATGCACTTCATCGGGTTCAGCTTCATTTGATATTTATCCAGCTGATCAAAAGTCTGACTTAAGTCAACTAGATGGTAGGCAACTTTCTTGCTTTTTGTCAACATATCGTCAACATAGACTTCCATATTGCAACTGATTTGTTCAGCAAAAACCTTATTCATCAGCCGCTGATATGTCGCACCTTCATTTTTCAAACCAAAAGGCATAACATTATAACAATAAGTTCCCCTAGGGGTAATGAAAGAAGTACTCTCCCTATCTTCAGGTTTCATTTTAATCTGATTATATCCAGAATAAGCATCCATGAAGCTCAGCAGCTCGTGTCCCGAGGTAGCATCGATTAGTTGATCAATTCGGGGCAGTGGAAAGTGATCCTTTGGGCATGCTTTGTTGAGGTCGGTGAAGTCTACACACATCCTCCATTTGTTTTTCTTCTTTTTTTACCATCACCACATTTGCTAACCAGTCTGGATATTTAACATCTTCAATGAAACAAGCTTTCTGGAGCTTCTCGACTTCCTCCTGTATAGCCTGATTCTTCTCTGGGCTGAACACTCTTCTTCTCTGCTTCACTGGCTTGATCTCCTTATTCACATTGAGCTCGTGACATAAGAAATTTGGGTCTATCCCCGGCATATCTTCATGACTCCACGCAAAAGTTTTTTTTCTGCTTCTAAGGAAAGTTATCAATTCCTGTTTCAATGAGGCTTCCAATGACGAACCTACTTGAGTAGTACGTTCAGGGTGCTCGTCGTCCAAAATGATTTTTTTAGTAGCTTCCACCACTTAACCCTTCACAAGTTGCGACTCATCTCTAGGATCCAATATTTCAATGTCGGCACCTTCATCCACTTGATAGGTAGTAGTCGTTTTCCTTGATTCCTCCATTTCTTCTTGCTAGGCGGATGAATAATAGCATTCCCGAGCTACTTTCTGATCACCTTTAACAACTCCTACTCCAAAATTTATTGGAAATTTCAGGCATTGATGCACTGTAGATGGTACAACTTCGAACTTCTTCAATCCTACTCTTCCCATGATGATATTGTACGATGACTGAACATTCTTATCCATCACGAAGAAATGTATTCTTTTTGTTCGACAAGCAGGGCACGTACCAATGAATATATCCAACTTGATCGTCCCAAGTGGAAATACTTTCTCGCCAGTAAAACCGATGAGGGGTCTGTGATAAGGCTCCAGTTGAGATAGCTTTAGATTTAAACTATCGAAGCACGAGTAGAACATGATGTCTGTCGAGCTATCATTTTCTACCAGTACTCTTGAAATCATTACTTCTTTCATTCTCATCTTGATCACCAGTGGGTCATCATGAGGATATAGAACACCTTCAAGGTCATTCTTTGAGAAACCAATGACGAATTTCTCTTTATTCACCTTTCTCGGGCGATCCTCTTCAACTAGATTTATTCGCTGAATGTACGAGCAAGCTTGAGCTTCATCGAGGTAAGATTTTCTCTCTGCAGTAAGATCTCCTCCTCCTGCATCTCCACCTGTTATAATATTATAGTCAAATGACCCAAAGCGTATTGAAAATACCTCTTGTTCTGGCTGCCTTGGTCTCTTGGGAAGATCGGGGTCATCCTCGGGATCAACTTCATGGTTTATTTTCTTGTTCTCCTCTACTCGACGAGGAGATCTAGACCTATCTCTAGTTCGGTCGTTGTTTCTTCTTTTGCTTCCACGATCAACATACTTTGACAGTTTTCCTCGTCTGATGAGTGTTTCGATCTCATTCTGAAGAGCTATGCAGTTTTTGGTCATATGGCCATGATCTTTATGAAACTCGCAATACTTCGCCTTATTCCTCTTGTCAGGGTCTGCCTTCATTTTCTCTGGCCAGTTTAGTTCCTCGTTGTTCTTGATTTCCTCTAGAACATGGTTGATATCCTTCTTCAAAGGAGTATAATTATCATATTTCTTCATCACGTCCCATACCGACCTGTTTTTTGAAAGCTTGTCATTACCATTGTTCTTATGTTCTTTCTTCTTAGCTTTATCACCTTCCACCTTAGTTTCTTTGGCATCCATGTTCTTCTTCGCAACCATAGCCTCCTCGACGTTCATAATCTTGGACACTTTTCCCATCAGGTCTGACATGGTTCGAGGTGGATCATTGGCCAAAGTGTAGTACAACTTGTTCGACAGTAGTCCACTCATCAAGGCAATAATAGTTGTCTTCTCCTCATAATCAATTACTTCCAGTTTCTCGTTATTAAAACGAGTTATGTAATCTCTGGTACTCTCACCAGCTTTTTGTCTAACACTTAACAAATGTGCTACTCGTTTAACTGGCTTTGCTCCAAAACAGAAATTCTCAATGAATAACTCGTCCAGTTGAAGAAAAGTTGAAATGTTACCCCGAGGAAGATTATTATACCATATTTGAGCAGATTCGGTAAGAGTTTTCGAGAATGCCTTGCATCTCATCTCATCTGGATCAGCATAGATGTCGGCTGCAGCCTGGTATTGTTCTCTATGAAGGACAGGGTCAGTCTGTCCATCATATTTAGGGGTCACAACAGGTGCTTTAAACTTTGATGGTGTTGGAAAATCTACAATAGACTAGACAAAAGGTGATCCTCGAACAAAGGTTCGTTATAGGGGGTTCTTAGCTTTAACCATTTCTCCCAATCTATCCTCCAGCCTTTGAATAGAGCCTTTCCATGCATCATTTCCTTCCTCGGGCCTATTGGTTCGAGTAGCTGATCGCGTTGAAGTAGCTTCCTGGGATCTCTCTTGACGAGCAGCTGGTCGCGACTGGGCAGATCCTTCCCTTAAATCTGATTGGTCGTCGAAAACTCCTCGATGGGGCTCTAGGAGGACTTTTGCTCCTCCTAGGACCTAATCGATCGAAAGGAGATACTCTGCTTAATCTTTCTAGCGCACAGACCCTTTCTGGGGAGAGAGTGATACGTTGTTCAGTATCTGTGGCTCGTACTAACGAACTTCATCCAGGTTCATAAGAAAAATCTTCAGACTCCTCATTGCGATATGAATTGGCACGCCTAGTATGTGAAGAAGATACACGGGTATTTCTTTGAATACTTCGTGGTTTTGAATGGGTTGGTGCACCGCCATGAAGGGTTTGGATGAGTTGTCGCATTGTTTCTTGCATGACGGTCTGGCCCTGAGCCAGATATGGAATATTTGGCGGAGCAGATGGGTAGAAGCTGAGCCACTCATTGATATAACGTACGAGAAGGTGTACCAATTTGTTTGGAAGAACATCATTTGTCGATATGGTCTTCCTCATGCTTTCATCACTGATCATGGAACATAATTTGATAACGAGGAGTTCGCTGCCTATTGCCATTAGTCAAACATTTTGAAGGTCCACTCAGCACCAGGCCATCCTTAAAGCAATGGACAAACTGAAGTGACAAACAGAACGTTGCTAAATGGTTTGAAGAAAAGATTGGATGATGCAAAAGCAAACTGGATCAACGAGTACTCCCCGAGTAGCAATTGGAGAATCACCATACATGCTGGCGTTTGGAAGTGAAGCTGTTATACCTGCCGAGTTGGGCCTCCCAACACATAGGGTACTGAATTTCAATTCCCCTGTCAGCGATTTAATGAGAAGATTGGATTTAGACATGCTCGAGGAAGTTATAGAAGAACCATCCATTAGAAATGCTCCTTACCAGCAGCGAATAGCTTTGTTCTACAACAAAAGGGTGAAGAAGTGTGACCTGAAAGAAGGAGATTATGTGCTGAAGAAAGTCATTCAAAAGCACAATAAGCTGGAGGCAAACTGGCATGGACATACCGAGTTAAAGAAGTTGTTCGGCCAGGAACTTACCGAATAGCAACTCTAGAAGGGGAGGAGTTTAAAAATGCATGGAACGTAGAGCACCTGCACAAATATTATCAGTGATGAATAAAATGAAGATATTATACCGAATTCTTTCTTTTTATTGAAAGTTTTTTGGGGAATACTAGTGCTACACACTACTCGACAAAGCTCAAGCTCAGGCTACTCAAATTTTTTCTCGAAAATGCCAACTAAGGTTGGTCGAGAAACCCATATTCCTCCGGGAAGTAAAGCTACCAATATTCCTCCGGGAAGTAAAGCTACCAATATTCCTCCGGGAAGTAAAGCTACCTATATTCCTCCGGGAAGTAAAGCTACATATATTCCTATGGGAAGTAAAGCTACCAATATTCCTCGGGGAAGTAAAGCTACCTGTATTCCTCTGGGAAGTAAAGCTACATGTATTCCTCCGGGAAGTAAAATTTGTATTCCTAAGGGAAATAAAACTATATGTTTCTCGTGAAATAAAAGTATTCCTAAAAATTCCAACTTATGTCGGTTAGGAAGTAATTATATTCTCGAAAATGCCAACTTGAGTTGGTCGGGAGGTAAAATTATTTCAAAAAGACTAACTATGGCTGGTTGGGGATAGAAACCCACCAACTGTAGTTGGTCGACAAGGAAAATTTACCGACTTTGGTTGGTCGGAATCATTTAAAAGAAAAATCTACTAACTATGGCTGGTCGGGGATAAAAGCCCACTAACTGTAGTTGGTCGACAAGGATAATTTAACGACCTCGGTTGGTCGGAAACATTTTTGATACTCATAACTTTATTACTGAGTTGGTCGAGAAACAAAAAATTATTATTAAGTGACCGAGAAACATTTTTTTATACTCGTAACATTTACTAAGTTCATCGAGAAACATAATATTATCACAAGTTCAAACTACACAATATTGTTATCTTTTTATCAGATATGCATGCACAAATATAAAGTGTTATAAGACGATAGCGAATAGAAATGAAAGTATTTCATTAAATCCAAAACAAATTACATTGATAATGAATGAAAGTTACATTGATATGTATACTAACAATTACATCAAAATTCCTACTCTACTGGTTTTTACCCCTCTGCTTTTGACACAGGTTCCTCGCCAGCAGGCGGATCATTTAAAGCCAGAGGAGAATTTATGAACTTGAGATCCTTTAATATCCTGATATTCATCACTGATGGTCGATCTAGAAGGTGTTCGGGATGAGATACTTCAACAATTGAATGGAGATTGTAGTCACCGAGATATTTGGAAATCAAGCTCCGAGGAATGGCCCGAGCAGGGATCCAACTCATGTCCAGTTTGTATGGTGGCACAGGTAAGTCGAGCAGCCTGGGATCATGGTAGTCCCACATGTAATGACCATGTTCGAGCTGCAGCACACCTAAGTCATTCAACCAGCCTTGCTTGTATCCCTCATTATTGGCATTCTAGATACGATCGTCCAAGTGAAAGAGAGCTTCATTGTATCCAGCCATCCAGAACTCCCTGGGCTGTTTGTGGAATTGATATGTTAATCTATCCAGCTGCTCGTGGAGATTTTTGATGAAGATCTCTTTATTCTCCAAGGTAGATTTCTGCTCAGAGAGCTGATCTTCCAAGTCCCTGATCTTCTTTGACATTTTATCCAACGCCTGGTTCTTCGCCATTAATTAGAAGGCCTGGTTCTCCAAGGCAAACTGAGTCCTCTGTTCCTCGACAGGAATCCGAGTTTCTCTTGCTCGTCCCCAAGGAGCCCTTGCTCGACCCCGAGAAGATGTGGAAGGGCCAGACCTCTTCAAGGTTTCCAACTCGTCACTAAAGTTGGCGTTCTCGACCTCTAAGAACGAGAATCCCTCATCGGTCACTGGTATTAAGGCTTTTGAAGAAGAGGCTGTAGACTTCAACTGTGATAGATCTTTCTGCAAGTTTTTGTTCTCTTGCTCTAGTAACTAGGGAATTTGTCTGCACTCCTCGACCTCACCCTTCAAGGTTCTCTCCCTCACATCGTACCCAGCAAAAAGCTTCTCGTAGCCCTTGTCGGCAATGATCTGCTGGTACTTCTTCTCGTACCCCTCATGCAACAGGGCAGTGGATTCTTTGTATTGAAGTTGAAGGTCTTCGAGGGTTCCTTGGAGATCCTTAATCATATCATAATAGGGCACATTATTGGCCACCGCTCAATCAAGCAGACACTTCAGATATTGATATGCTTCCACTGCCTATTCTGAAGCATCTTGGCCGAGGATGTCTATAACTTGTGCTGCACTCAGGTCTGTGTGACCAGCCTTAAAGTATTCATTACATTATCGCAACATCTTTATATCATGGGCGGATAACAACTCCATCCTGGCCAGAAACTAACAGAGAAAGAAAAAGTAGTAATCAATAAGAATCAAGAGAGAGTATGAATAGAATATAGACAACAGTATGCGAAAAAGTCCAAGTTTTATTAGATCATAAATATAGAGTTACAAGTTCTGGGTTACCTTTGATAAAAGAAAAAGATAAATATAAACCCGAATAACTCTACACCTTTTCCTTGTCTCCCAAAACCTTCTCGGGAGGCTGGGACGAGGAAGTAGGTTGCTCGGAGGGAGGGGATAGTTGCTCAGGGAGCACTAGAAATTGCTCGGAGGAAGTAACAATTTGCTGAAGTTCCTCGACAACAGGCTGAATGGATGAGGGATGATCTCCCATCACCATAGAAGACTCTTCGGAGGAAGCTTCGTCCTCTTCTAAGTCTTCAGGAGTTGGAGGAGGACCAGGGATGGGTTTCTGAAAGAGCTCAAAATTTTCATCCACCTTCATCTCCTGAAGAGCAGCAACCCATCCATCCCTAAAGTATTTGAGACTACCATAGTCCACTTGCGACACTATGGCAGTCAACCCCTTATTCCACCCCTTGTCCCAGCCAACACTGAAGGACTTCTTCACATCCATCTTCCTCTTCAACTTCTCCGAGGAAAGCTTCTCGGACAGCATGGTATCAGCAACTTTCAATTTATTTTCAATCTCCTCCTTCTGCCGACCTACTTCCCGAAGTTGAGCCAGCTCCTCCTCGGCAGCCTTAAGTTTATCTTCAAACTATCCAGCAATTTTGAGCTTCTCGTCGAGCTCTTTATTTTTCCCTTCTAACTCCTTTATTCTCTTCTCCAACTCCTTGGAGACATCAACAACTTGATCTTTCTCATGCTCGGTGGAGGTAAGCTTCTTCTCCCAAATAGCTTTGCCAGTAGCATATGTCTGGCGAGAATTGTCCAAAGACTTGATAGCTTCTTCCAGAGCTCCCTCCACACTGGACGAGGAGCATGAAGCTTTAATTGCTTCATCCTTCTTCAGAATTATATTAAAGTAGCTCGTCAACTGTGAAAGTAAAAAGAAAGCAAGTCAGAAACAGAAATGACAAAAGAAATATGAAAAGTTCAAAGTAAGAAGACTTACAAAAGAAATATGACGAGTAGCTAACGAAGTGACCATGTCCCGAGTAAGGTTTTCTTCAGTAACTTGGACCTCGGGAATGATCCAGGACTTTACCGAGCTCATGGCAGAGCTCGGGAAAACAAAAGTTGGAACCCCAGTTCCAATAGCTGGGGGCTGAGTGATGGTGTCAACCAAATTGACCGAGGAGCTCTTCTTCAGCCTCCTCGGGGGAATAGGAACAGGAACAGGAACATATTCAACCAAGGAAGAACCCTTGGTCGGTGATATTACAATCACCTCTCCAGGAGTAGCAGACCTGCTCGAAACCACTGCGAGCTTCTCGGTAACCTTCACAACAGCAGCCGAGGAAGGTGCATCATTCTTCTTTGTCCCCTCCCCTGGGACATCAAATTTACTTCTTTTTGCCTCACCAGAACCAGAGGCATGTTTCTCGAATAGAGTGGGAGGTCTTCTTCTCTTCATCCTTTCACTTAAAGGGACATGAGATTCAGACGAGGAGTTGGTGGAAGCTGGTACTGGCTCTGCGTCACTTATTACTGGACGAGCAGTAAAAGAGGTTATGTAACTCTTGTACTGCAACAGATATGAGGCTGATCTAATGTTCTCTTCGACAACACTCTGATGCAAACTCCAGATAAGTTTCAAATGCCTTACATTGACATCTGCTTCTTTTGGGCACTTTCTTTTACTGTCAACTGCAAATAAATAGACATTGAAATATCAGTGGCACATTTTATCAAACACAAAAGAAGCATGATTTCAAAATAAATAAAATGAAATAAAAATAACCTATCCCATTGCCATAATGAGGGCATCTAGGACCCCGGACCGTAATTTCTTGATAGAACTTGTAATCGAGAATTCCCAAACACTCAGCAATAACATAACAAAAGACGTAGGCCATTATTATAAGGCTGAACCACTTTAAAATTATTCGTCTCATTTATTTATCTGTGATTGAATAATTAGAGTGATCTAATTTTTTACATCAACAATTTATATGATATAAATCCTTGATTTTTTATTGACCTTTCATGATTAGGTGCATATATATGGATATATGCAAGTTTAAGTTAAGTTGAATGTACAAAACCCTAAATTTACTTTGTTTAGAAACTTTGTTTATTCAAACTTCCATATATTTTGTATACTTACTGAAATTGATTGATTCCAATTGGAGATTAACATGGACTCACATGTGTATGAAATATCCAGAAATTATGTTAAAATACCAATAAATGAGTCTTTGGTGAGAGTTTGAAATTCGGGTATGATATCTGCCCTAAGGGTGAAAGTATGTCCGCCATGTGTTCGATGTTTTGCTTGACATAGAAAATGAACTCTGAAAATTATGAAACCTTAATCTTGTATTGTTCAGTATGTTTACTGATGTTGGGTGAAATATCACATAAATTTATGATGTATAAAAATTATGGAAATTCCTGGAAGTTGAATGAACGATGAAAGAGCCTATAGGGAAGATTTGATATGTGGTAAAGAAATGAGCATATCTTGCTCTAGGAGACTTAAAACGATGTATCGTTTTTTGTATTGGAATACTAATATAACAAGGATTGAATTTACAAGAATAAATGAGTTTATATTTGGTCTATGATTTGACATGGATTGGGATGGAACTTCACTTGTGATAAATGATTTGAATGGAATGATGTGATGCTTATGGATTGAATTATGTTTAAATCATTCTTTGGATTATTGATATTATTATGATGATACTAATATTGTAAGAATGATAGGAAGGGGAGAAGAGTTGATTGAACAAATACTGGATAAAGGCAAGGGAAAGCCAGTTAAACTATCAAGGTGAGTGTACTTATGATTTGTTTCATATATAAATATAAATATAGCTCTAAGAGAGGATTTGTTTGAATACTTCGGTATTCAGGATTTTTTTGGAAATTAAAATATCCAGGATTTTTTTGGGTCTCATGATCCAGGATTGGTTTGAATACTTCGATATTCAGGATTTGTTTGGGTATTAAAATATCCAGGATTTGTTTGCGTCTCATGATCCATGATTGGCTTGAATACTTCAGTATTCAGGATTTGTTTGGATATTCAAATATCCAGGATTTTTTATTGCCAATGGGTAGAATTATTTGGGTTTTATGATCAAGGATTTGTTATTGCCAATGGGCAGAATGTTTTGGATCTTATGATCCAGGATTTGTTATTGCCAATGGGCAGAATTATTTGGATCTTATGATCCACGATTTGTGATTGCCAATGGGCAGGATTGTTCGGATTTTATATCCACATACTCGATATAGAATTGTTATTTCATTTTAGGGAAGGAGTACCTCACTAAGCTTAATGCTTATAGTTTATACTTTAACAATTTCAGGTTCGTACGCTGCCAGCTAGGATACCATATGACCGGTAACTTTAAGAGTTGCACCGTTGGAGAGAGCTAGGTTTAAAAATAGGGATGTTATTGTTGTCACACTAAAGATTTTAATATACTCTCACATTGTATATATTCATTTAGTATGGATTGAGTTGATCATAGTTAATCAGAGTATTGTATGTCCGTTTAATTTTGACTCTGATATAATTTTTTTTGTATGGTATAAGAATAATATTATGTTCATTATGCACATTATGTAAGGAAAACTATTGATAAATGAAGTATATTTTCCAATGGGCTCAAGATTACGATCCAATTATTCCAATAACAAATGATAAGTATAGATATTGGGTTTGGGGTGTGAGAATTAGTGGTATCAGAGCGTGGTTATTAATTCTGGACGTGTGTGACGATTAGATGGAAGTTATTGAGTTGATCTGATATTTATGAATTGTTTATATACTAACCAATAGTTTAGTATTATAAAATATTTATGTTGGTTGTTAGAACTTTGTTGTATTTCAAAAAATTCCAGATGGAACCTGGGGATGGACAACATCGAGAAGAGGGAGTAGTTTCTCGTACAGACAATACTGAAGAAGAGCAGAGTGTTATTAGAAGGGCCAGAGAGAATGAACAACCTATAGAGATTCAGATGATGGTGCAGGAAATGATGAGGATGGCAGAGAAACAAGAAAGAAATATGGAGCAAATGGCAGAACAACAGGCTATATATCTAGAATCAAAGACTGTGGCCAGGATTGAGAAAGAGGCAAGGAAAGAAATGAAAGATTCCATGCATGAGAAGTTTTTGAAGTTGAATCCTCCAAAATATTCAGGGTCAGTTGAACCTATAGAAGCTGAGATGTGGGTCAGAGATCTAGAAACTATATTTACAGTTATGAAGGTTCCAAATAACCAGAAAGTGAATCTAGTTATGTTTAAGCTCAAAGGAGAGGCCAAATATTGGTGGGAAGCCAACAACCATTTGGTGCCCAGGATGGAAGGTACTGATGTTATTACTTGGGTTGAATTTATTAAAGCTTTGTATGTTAAGTATTTACCTAAGGTTTATAGGAGGGAGAAGCTGAGGGAGTTTATAAATTTGACCCAAGGGAAAATGTCTGTAAGGGAGTATGATGCTAAATTTACTGCTTTGTCTAGATTTGCTACTAAGTATGTGCATGATGAAGGAGATAAATGTAGTAAGTTTCAAGATGGACTATATTGGCCTATTCAAAATAGAGTGGCCACTTATGAGTTAGAAGATTATGCTTCTCTGGTAAACAAATCCACAATAGCAGAAAGGCAAATGAACCAAGGGGTGGAGAGCAGAGAGAGTTTTAAGAAGAGTAAATTCGACGCATAGGGTGGAAGTGTTATGATGGAACCTCATAAATTTCAGAGAGGTGGTGGAGATAGTGGTAGAGGTCTGGGGAGAATTATCAGAGATACTAGGGGTGAAGAATCTTCTAGTCCGGCTAAGAGGTCAGGAAAGGGTGAGGCACCGATAAGAGTTGTTACATGTTTCTTTTGTAATGAGGAAGGGCATTATAAATCTGAGTGTCCTAAGCTTAAGGGATTGGAATGCTACCATTGTCATCAAGTGGGGCATATTAAGAAGAATTGTTCACAATTGGCAGAGACTCCAGCAGCACATAGTGAAGTAGAAAGCTAAATGTTATCTCCGGGCAGTGCAATGAAAAGTATGGGCAGAGGACAAGCTAGTAGTTCCAGACCAGGTGAACGAGTTTTTACAATGAAAGAAGCTCATATTACTACAAATGTGGTGTCAAGTACACTTTCTGTTACTGATAGAAGTGCTTATGTTCTGATTGATCCTGGTTCCATACATTCTTTTGTGTCATATGCATTTTCCTTATATCTGAATAGACCATGCACTCATTTAGAGGTGGAGTTGGGTATTTCCATGCCTATGGGGGATATGATTATAGTTGAATATGTTTTTCATGATTGTGTTTTGACTGTGAGGGATAGAGATACAGTTATAGATCTACTTCCATTGGATATTTTTGATTTTGACATAATTCTGGGAATGGATTGGTTATTTAAATATCATGCATCTATGGATTATTTCTGTAAGGAAGTTATTTTTAATATGCCTGGTGAGCCTGAATTTAAATTTGCGGGGAAAGGAAAATTGTTCCCAGTTGCATCATTTCTGCTATTCAGAGGAGGAAATTATTGAGTAAGGGTTGTGAGGGTTTTATTGCATATGTTCTTGACACTAGGAAGGGATCTTTACAATTAGTCGATGTTCCTATTATACGGGATTTTCCAGAAGTGTTTCCTAGTGAGTTACCAGGGTTACCTCCAGAAAGAGAAATTGAATTTAGTATTGAATTAGCACCGAGGACAACCCTTATTTCTATGGCACTGTATAGAATGGCACCTGCTGAGTTGAAAGAACTCAAAATTCGGTTGCAGGATTTGCTTGATAGGGGGTTCATACAACCTAGTGTATCTCCATGGGGGCGCCAGTTTTATTTGAGAAAAATAAAGATGGCACTATGCATTTGTGTATTGATTATAGGCAACTGAATAAAGATACAATTAAGAACAAATACCCTTTACCTCGTATAGATGATTTGTTTGATCAGTTACAGGGTGCTAAAGTGTTTTCAAAAATAGACTTACGATCGGGTTATCATCAGTTGAGGGTTAAGGAGAGTGATATTTCTAAAACTGCTTTTCGTACTCGGTATGGTCATTTTGAATTTATGGTGATGCCTTTTGGGGTAACTAATGCTCCAGCTGTATTTATGTATCTTATGAACCGGGTACTACATCCTTTTGTTGATTCATTTGTGATAGTTTTTATTGATGATATTCTGATTTATTCACGTGATATGGTTGAACATGAAAAGCATCTCAGAACTATTTTGAATGTGTTGAAAGATAAGCAATTGTATGCTAAGTTTAGCAAATGTGAATTTTAGCTTTCAAAAGTTGTATTTTTAGGCCATGTTATTTCTAAAGATGGTATATGTGTTGATCCCAAGAAGGTAGAAGCTATTGTAAAATGGGAGAGGCCCAATAATGTCACTGAGGTGAGAAGTTTTCTGGGTTTAGCTGGGTATTATAGAAGGGTTATTAAGGGATTTTCTTCGATTGCCTTACCGATGACTAAACTAACCCGGAAAGATGTTAAGTTTGAATGGAATTCTGATTGCGAAAATAGTTTTGATGAATTGAAAAAGAGGTTGGTAACTGCACATGTTCTTACTATTCCGCATGGTGGAGATGGTTTTGTTATTTTTACAGATGCTTCACACCAGGGGTTGGGTTGTGTTTTTATGAAGCATGGTAAAGTTATTGCTTATGCTTCTAGGCAGTTGCGTACACATGAACGTAATTATCCTACACACGATTTGGAACTTGCTGCTATTGTCTTTGCTTTGAAATTATGGCGTCATTATCTATATGGTGAGGTATGTGAAATTTTTACTGACCATCAAAGCCTTAAGTATTTATTTACTCAAAAGGAGTTGAATTTGAGGCAGAGGAGATGGATGGAGTTAATTAAAGACTATGATTGTACAATTCACTACCACCCAGGGAAGGCAAATGTAGTTGCAGATGCTCTGAGTAGAAAGCCTTCGGGCAGGTTATCTTGTATTCGGTGTGCTAGAGTTTCCCACGTCATGGAGTTGAGATTGATGGGAGTAGAATTGAAGCTAGCCGATGGGGACAGGTTCTTTGCTCATGTAAGCGTGAGGCCTTTGTTAGCTACCCGTATTCGTGATTTGAAAAGTCAAGATCCTTTTCTTGAGAAGAAACAAAAAGATCCTCCGAGATGGTAAGTCTGAAGATTTTTGTATTGTGAATGATGGCACTTTATTATATAAGCAGCGGTTATGTGTGCCTAATGTGTGTGGATTGAAAGAGGAAATTTTAGATGAGGCTCATAATTCCATTTATACTATGCATCCTGGTAGCACTAAAATGTATAGGGATTTAAAGGAGCATTATTGGTGGAATAATATGAAGAAGGAAATAGCTGATTTTATTGCGAGGTACCTTATATGCCAGCAAGTGAAAGTGGAGCATCAGAAACCTACTGGTCTGCTTCAACCATTGCCAATACCGAAATGGAAATGAAATGATGTAATGATGGATTTTGTGATTGGGCTTCCTCGATCTCAGAAGGGGTCAGATTCGATTTGGGTAGTGGTGGATAGATTGACGAAGTCCGCTCATTTTCTAGCAGTCAAGACTACGTATACAGTTGATAGGTATGCTAGATTGTATGTTAATGAAATTATTCGATTGCATGGAGCACCGGTATCTATTGTTTCAGATAGGGACCCTACTTTTACATCCAGATTTTGGGATAGCTTGTAGTATGCTATGGGTACTAACTTGAAGTTTAGTATGGCTTTTCTTCCTCAGACAGATGGGCAGTCTGAAAGGACAATACAGATTTTGGAAGATGTGCTTAGATCTTGTGTGCTTGATTTTAAAGGAAACTGGGATGAATATTTGCCTTTGATAGAATTTGCATATAATAAGAGTTTTCAGTTTACTATTGGTATGGCTCCATATGAAGCATTGTACGGTAGACGATGTCGTACACCGATATGTTGGGGTGAGGTTGGTGAAAGGAAGATAGAGGGTCCAAAATTGATTGAAGTCACCACTGAAAAAGTGAAGATTATTCAAGATAGAATGAGAACAACTCAAAGCAGACAGAAGAGTTATGCGGATAAGCGAAGAAAAGATTTAAAATTTCAGAAAGGGGATTACGTGTTTCTTTGGATATCTCCATGGAAAGGAGTTATGAGGTTTGGAAAGAAAGGTAAATTAAGTCCACGCTACATTGGACCTTATGAAATTCTTGAGAAAGTCGGGATGGTTGCCTAAAAGTTAGCATTACCACAGGAGTTAGCTCGATTACATGATGTTTTCCATGTTTCAATGTTGAGAAAGTATATAGCAGACCCTTCACATGCATTGGTGGAACAACCTATTGAGTTGAAGGAAGATTTGAGCTATGTGGAAGAACCACTTGCAATCGTCGATAGGAAAGAACAAATATTGAGATCAAAAGTGATCCCACTTATGAAAGTTGTGTGGAGAAGGAATTCCATGGAATAAGCTACATGGGAGATTGAGGATAGCATGAAGATGCGTTATCCTTATTTGTTTGATTCAGAGAACCAAGGTATGTCAATTTCGGGGACAAAATTGATTAACTGAGGGAGAATTGTGACAACCCGAATATAATTATGATAAATTATATTTAAATCATGATTAGCTTGTGTGATATGTATAATATGTTATTAGTATATATAATGTTAATTCATTATGTTTAGTCTAATCCTACCTTCATAAAACATGAAGAATCAAACTAGTTACAAATGTGAAATTTTGAAGTTTTCAGTAGGAATGTTCAAGTTTAAGACTAGTTTTGACCTTTATGACATAACAATTGACTTGAGGTGTAAACTAGATATTTGTATATATATGAGTTAGGGTTGTAACACAACAAACGGTCCATCGAACGGACATCCGAGTGGGAAGATATTGTTTTTTTACGAACAGGGGCTAAAGTAGTCATTTAGCCTTAAATGAAATTATGTTTTATATGATGCCACATGTTATAAATTGATTGGTTGGAGGTGGAGGTTGTTTTGGCCGACTTAAACCCTTGAGATATCCTCCTTTCTTCAGCAAACTCAGTTTGGGAGAGTTTTAAGCTGAGGAAAAACAATTGTGAGGGTTAGGAAGAAGAAAGTGAGGAGAAACATTCAAAAAAAAAATCATAGAAAATTACGTAAAAGCCCCTAAGGTAATTCCAACCATGAATCTTGCTATTTTTCTTTCATTTATGATTTATATGATATAAATCCTTGATTTTTTATCGACCTTTCATGCTTGGGTGCATATGTATGGATATATGCAAGTTTAAGTTAAGTTAAATGTACAAAACCCTAAAATTGCTTTGTTTAGAAACTTTGTTTATTCAAACTTCCATATATTTTTGTATACTTACTGGAATTGATTTATTCCAATTGGAGATTAACATGGACTCACATATGTATGAAATATCCGAAAATTATGTTAAAATACCAATAAATGAGTCTTTGGTGAGAGTTTGAAATTCGGGTATGAAATCTTCCCTAAGGGTGAAAGTATGCCCGCCATGTGTTCGATGTTTTGCTTGACATAGAAAATGAACTTTGAAAACTATGAAATTTTAATCTTGTATTGTTCAGTATGTTTACTAATGTTGGGTGAAATATCACATAAATTTATGATGTATAAAAATTATGGAAATTCCTGGAATTTGAATGAACGATGAAAGAGCCTATAGGGCAGATTTGATATGTGGTAAAGAAATGAGCATATCTTGCTCTAGGAGACTTAAAATGATGTATCGTCTTTTGTATTGGAATACTAATATGACAAGGATTGAATTTACAAGAATAAATGAATTTATATTTGGTCTATGATTTGACATGGATTGGGATGGAACTTCACTTGTGATAAATGATTTGAATGGAATGATGTGATGCTTATGGATTGAATTATGTTTAAATCATTCTTTGGATTATTGATATTCTTATGATGATACTAATATTGTAAGAATGATAGGAAGGGAAGAAGAGCTGATTGAACAAATACCGGATAAAGGCAAGGGAAAAGCCAGTTAAACTATCAAGGTGAGTGTACTTATGATTTGTTTCATATATAAATATGAATATAGCTCTAAGAGCGGATTTGTTTGAATACTTTGGTATTTAGGATTTGTTTGGATATCAAAATATCCAGGATTTTTTTGGGTCTCATGATCCAGGATTGGTTTGAATACTTCGATATTCAGGATTTGTTTGGATATTAAAATATCCAGGATTTGTTTGGGTCTCATGATCCATGATTGGTTTGAATACTTCGGTATTCAGGATTTGTTTGGATATTCAAATATCCAGGATTTTTTATTGCCAATGAGCAGAATTATTTGGATCTTATGATCCAGGTTTTGTTATTGCCAATGGGCAGAATTATTTGGATCTTATGATCCAGGATTTGTGATTGCCAATGGGCAGGATTGTTCGGATTTTATATCCACATATTCGATATAGAATTGTTATTTCATTGTAGGTAAGGAGTACCTCACTAAGCTTAATGCTTATAGTTTATACTTTAACAATTTCAGGTTCGTACGCTTCCAGCTAGGATACCATATGACCGGTAACTTTGAGAGTTGCACCGTTGGAGAGAGCTGGGGTTTAAAAATAGGGATGTTATTGTTGTCACACTAAAGATTTTAATATACTCTCACATTGTATATATTGATTTAGTATGGATTGAGTTGATCATAGTTAATCAGAGTATTGTATGTCCGCTTAATTTTGACTCTGATATAAATTTTTTTGTATGGTATAAGAATAATATTATGTTCATTATGCACATTATGTATGGAAAAATATTGATAAATGAAGTATATTTTCCAATGGGCTCAATATTATGATCCAATTATTCCAATAAAAAATGATAAGTATGGATATTGGGTTTGGGGTGTGACATAAGGTGGTGTGACGGCGTAACCTAAAAGGTAAGATAAGATAATAGAACACATGATTGGTTTAATGGAGTTGAATAATTCAACAAATTGATATTAAATAGAAAATTTATTACAAGTTATATAAGTATAATTTTCAAAGGCAAAAGTTCAAAAAAGATGAACATGCTATGATCGACTCGCAAGAACAGAGCAATAGCTCTTCGTAAACTATTATTAGGGTCATATCGGAATTCATCATCATTATCGTGAGAAAATAGCTACTATTGGATAACTAAAGAGGAACAATACCTAAAGGCACTCAACCCTCTTGACTGCCAAATACTGGATGATAATAAGTCGAATAATCAACTTTGTAAATGTACCAAAGTTAAGAGGCCTTAAGAACTTTTAAAACTCCTCAAGTTTTTATCCAGCCATGCTTATACACCACACTCTGTATTTCATCCATCCTAGAATGGGAATTTACCCAGCCTTCTTTATAATCATTCGACTATGCTTCTTGGGGACCCATTCTGAACAGATAACATAACCTCAAAATATCACGATTAAGGCCTATCATCATAACGTGGGATCTTTAACTAATGTCCTCTACTTTAGAGAGTTTTCTTTTTGAGGTCATCATTTTCAATTTGGAGAAGGGACCCAACATCTCCAATGTCCTTTTCCCTTGCCAGTTGGACATTTAAGGAATTTATCTTGTCCTGTATGAGGCTACTTACATCCCCTAAGTCCTTCAGGACATCTTTGAACTTGGACACCGATGAAGACTCATCTTTGTAGGCACTAGTTATCTTTTTAAGGGACTTATAAATATATATAAATGCTCGGTGACCCTGTGAACTTACATCCCAACCAAGGAGGACATCTAAGTTTCCAGCAAAAGAAGGGACATTCTCTACAACCATTGCAGACTACAAAAAGTAAAAGGAAAATGACGATATATTCAACAAAGTGTCTAGACTATATTTCATTAACAAAAAAGAAGTTTCTCATTAATAACACCAAAAGTGGGGCCTCCTATAAACAGATATCAAAATAAAGATACAAGATCATATGAGAATAATCGGTCCTAGAATAATTTCCTTTTCTCTTCAGCTACTCCTTACTCTCTAGGGCCTTACAATTTAATGCATATCATCACCACTGTGATCGACGGGGGGACTTGTGGTGGAGACTTCATCAACATTTGGTGGAGAACCTGGTTTGTTCTTGCTAAAGTGTTCTGAATCAGCAAGGACATTCGTCCTCACCAAGATAGCATCCCAGCCTTTCTTTAAATTAGACTTCCGGATGAAAGCCAACTGGCACTTGACATCCTCAAGGGACTCAGTATAGCATTTGTCATAAATTGCCTCCATGGACGAGGAGAGACCTTCAACATCTTTTATTAAACGATCGAATTTGGCCTTAAATGGGTCCTTATCGACCTTCAATTGATCACACTCATTCTTTAGTGCGCTCATGGCATCATTGATGGACTTCTTCTCGTCATCATAAGACTTTTTGGTGGAGGCCATGGCTTCCTGAGACTTTTGCAAAGCCACCTTTAAATTGTCATTTGTATTCGAATGATCAAAGAGACTCTCCAAAATAAAAACAAAATCTATCAAAAACTATAAATAAACAAGA
This sequence comes from Sambucus nigra, assembly GCA_949130495.1. NCBI lineage: Eukaryota > Viridiplantae > Streptophyta > Magnoliopsida > Dipsacales > Adoxaceae > Sambucus > Sambucus nigra. The sequence continues at coordinate 451,550,963 of OX422208.1, read as the reverse complement.
AAAAATCATATCAAGAGCACGAAAAGGTATCCTACAATCTCAGAGAAAAATAATACTGTTTTTGGATTACTAAGGATAATAATTGAGCGACATGAGATGAAAGATGCTATTAACAACTGTTTGACATGCACGTGTTCAAGGACTACACAACCCCCTTCAGCAAACTATAGGGAAAGGAAGAGTTCTTAGTCACTGATGTCACGTGTGAGGACCTCACAAATAATGGGCATCACCCTTCTTGGAGGGCTGGGGAGGCATGAGGGCTCCTAAGCTTTAACGCGAAGGAAAAAGAGTAGAAAGGAAATCCAATTCTCGGGCTAGAAAGAGATTACTGGCTCAGGCCATTTGTCATTTCACCCAGATCGGTCCGCTAAATATGCCTTATGCAAAAAAAATTGGGGGCTAGATCGATCCGTTTTTTTGGAGGATCGGCTCAGTTCGGTACCAGATTAGTCGTCCATCCCCCATTTTTCGTTACAAAGCCTAAATCTTTCAATTCTTCTTCTTCCCTCTACACCAACTATCATCAACAAATAATTTCTATATGATCACCTAACAATATGCAACCTCAAATCATATCTAACTTATATAGGTGAAGGTTTCAACAACAAACTCAAACAAAACCCTAAATGGCTTAAATCCTAAGAACATCAACTAATCACATGGTTTATTCAACATAATCATATGGTATTGCAAGTATAATAACTTGACTTGGGATTGTAGTCTCGTATTCTTCTTCACTGCCCGATTTCGGGCTTGAAATGGCAAAATCTCTTCTTTCTCTCAAGCTCTCACTTCACTCTAACTCTCTAGGTCTAAAACACACAAATGAGGTATAAAATGTTCTTGCAAGTCTTAAATACCCAAATGACTTAAGTCTAACATTAAATGCTACTACACACCTAAAATGACTCGTAACATCATACTTAAGTCATAACTAGATAAAAGTACCCCGGACCCTGGCACTTATTTTGACTATCTCAACCCTTCTTGGACTAACCGCGCCCTCTAAAATGACATTTGGGATATTCTTCATTATTTTCTATTCCAACATCATATTAACATTCTAATAATAATCCTATTGGAATATAAATTATACCTATCACCTCCAAGCATAGCGACTCAACATTCACATAATATTACAGTTTTTACATTCACGAAAAGGTAAATATGCAATACTCAGAAATATTAACTCTTAAATTACTAAAATTAATATTTACTCCAATTTCCTTTATTTATATAACTAAGCCACATGGGAAATTAATATAAAAATAATTACTCAAAAGTAAAGGGTATTACAATTGGTTTAACCATCAGTTGACTCATTTTTTCAACCAAAAAACTCTTTTACCCCTCAATACAATAATACACATTAGTATAAGTATATATTAGTGTATTAAAAACAAATTCTGTATTTCAAATTTTTTGTAAGAAAACAAAATTATGAAATATTTTTTTTAAAAATTATAAATTAAAAAAAAATTATGCACTATTTTTTTAACTGTTTTTTATAAAATCAAAATGTTTTATAAGATCAAAAGTTTGTTTTATAAACTATTTTTTATATAAAAAGAATTTTTAAAATGTTAAAAACACTATTTCTTTTAAAAACCCTTTCTTTTAAAATGTTTTTATACTTCTTTTAAAAACTATTTTTTTATAAAAACTATTAGGTTTCTATAGTTTTAAACGTTAACTTTTTTTTTACTGTTTTTTTACTTTTCAATATTTCACATTTTACATGTGTCAAACTTTTACTATGTGTTAACCGTTTTTGATAAATAAAATTATTTTCCATCTTTTTATTAAATGTTGTATTATTATAATACCTTTTTTTTAAAAGAAACAGTTTTAAAACGGTTCTTTTTAATAGAAATTGTAAAGTTTTTTGTTGTTTTTTAACGTTCCAAATAACATGAAGAGTTTTTTTAATAAAAATATGTGAAATTATTTATTAAAACATGAATTTTTTAACATTTAAACTAACGTAATTGTTAGCGTGGTTTTCTTCCCAAAAAAAATGTTTGTAGATAAATGTATTTTTTTCATACAAACAAGTTTTAAAATGTTTAAAATGTAAAAAAATATTTCAAAAAGAATATTAACTTTTTTTAACACTGCTAAAAACTCTTAACCGTGTTTAAAGAACAATGCCTATAAAGATATTTAACAGTGTTGACAATTGTTAACTGTCTTTATAAAACAGTTGTTATAAAGTTATTTAATCGTGTTTTTATAAAACATTATTTATAAAAAATATTTTAACTGTGTTTATTAAAATATTTTTAACTTGTTTATAAAACTGTTAAGTGTGTTTATAAAAGAGTGTTTATCAAAAATATTTTTAACGGTGTTTGTAAAAGAGTGTTTATTAAAGATATTTTTAAATGGGTTTATAAAACTGTTTTTAGCATATTTGTATCTGTCTTATGAAATGTTTTTATAAGAACTGTTTTTTATAAAAACTTTTGTATAATCCCACTGTTTTTATAAGCACTATTAATAAAAAAATGTATTTTTAAATATGTGTTTTCATAAATGTTTTTGTTTCAAAAACAATTCTTTTATTAAAAAAAAATAGTTTTTAAAAACAGTGTATAAAAACATTTTTTAAAAAAAAGTGTTTTTTATAAAAATATTTTAGAAAAACTATTTTTTTAACATTGTATACAAAATTTATTTTAAAAAAACAGTTAAAAAAATAGTTTATGAAAAAACAGTGTGATTTTATAAAAAAAATATTAATAAAAAAATAGTGTATAAAACCTTTTTCATTTTATAAAACATTTTGATTTTATTAAACATATTTAATAACCTTTTTATTAAAAATAATTCGAGAAAAATGTGGAATTTAATTTTAATACACTAATATATACTTACACTAATGTGTATTAGTGTATTAAGGTGAAAAGAGTTTTTTTGATAGACAAAGTGAGTCAATAGACGGTTAAACCAATTAACGAACGATTTTCATCAATTTTGAACCCGAACCAACTATAATGAAAATAAATGAACCCAAACTCTATATAATGAACATTATCGTACCCCAGACAAACCTAATACTATTATGCACGGTTGTAAAGAGGCACATTAGAAGAAGATAAAGCTTATAACACGGCATGAAAAAATATATATTTTCACATATCAAATTTATTTAACAATTTAAATATTCAATAACCAACAAAAGAAACTAAATTGATGTATATGAAAAATAATTACTCCAAGGTGTGAAAACAAGAATCAAAATCAACATATAAATTGTTCTATGATGCAACACTCTTAGGTTTGAATTATGCTTGCTTCTTTTGCCTAAGTAGGGAATTGTGAGAAAGATAAACATGAACCAGGGACTTACTTGGATTAGTTTTAGGGTGAGATATCGTCTAATCTTTCATATTGTGTTGTAAAATATGTACAATCAACATATCAATCGGTACATTCTTGTATTTAGGGCGTTATCTAGAAAAATTCAATGAGATGCGCATGAGCAACGCCTTGAGCCTTGAGCTTAGGCATACAAGGCGTGTGCTTTATTGAAGGAGTGTTGGCTAAGTGAGGCAAGGCGCCAGTGTTGTGCCTAGGTGATCCTGGAGTCTAGGCACACCTTTAACAATAGTGCCAGACACTACATTGTTTACCAATTTTTGGTTCATAATATTCTAACATGCTATAATAAATTAATAAATATTTTCGAAAGAAAGTTTAATTTTATTAATAATTTAAAACAAGGAATCGTACATTATAGTATATTAATTCTAGGGCATAACTTTCTTGCAAAATTCAAGACTCGAATGTGATAATCCGCTTAAAATAATAACGGGTGGCCAACCCTATACTACATAAATCAGGTATCTTAGATGGCTTAGTCTCAACATCAACTGACAATACTAAATAATATAAGGCTAACTACCCGAAACTATTAAAAGCGGATGCCAAAAACTAAATAAAACATGCAACAGACAACAAACCAACACTATCAAATACTAACAAAGGTAGAATGCACAAGTATGATGATGAAAGGAAGTGTTAGTATAATGTGAAGTGCGTATATACAAATGAATATACCCGAATAAGCTGTCGGGTCACAGACAGTACAACATCCATGGGGAAGAAATATAAACAATTATAAATAACTCTAATGTAATCCCGGAGTACACAATGAATCCTATGTAGATTTACAAAGAAATAGGAAGCGGCTACAATCTATGTCCCACAACAGTCCACACCTATTACGGCTCCCGAGACTCTGTATAGAAGGGCATCCGGCATCCATGCGATAGAACACCTGTAATAATATATATATATATATATATATATAATAATAATAATAATAAGATATAATGGTTTTTGAATTTGGAAAATGTAAAAGCACATTAACGTTTGTGATTCTCCAAGAAAAAATCAAGGGCCACGATTTACTTACCAATTTCATCCTCCCGCCCAAATCAGGATTTTCCCCTCTCTCCTAATAACTTCCCCTGCCTCGGCAGCGCACTTCCCATCTCCCCTTTCTTCTCTCAAATCCCATTTCTCTCTCTCCGGTTACGAACTCACTCTTCCCTCAAAATATATTGGTCTCAAAACAATCGGTTCATCACCAGACATAGCTTAAGGCCTCCTTATAATACATGGTCCAGTACAAGCTTAAAAGTTAGCCAAAACATAACAAAAGTCATGCCTTTCTAATTTAGGAGGACAAAATCAATTTTTACCTCTTCATTTCCTCTCGCCTCCAATAAACCCAAATTGGAGCATCCTAAATCCATACAAACCCTTTCCGGCGTTTCTCTCATTTTGACCAACAAGGGATGGATATTTTCCACGAGGTATGAAAAAAACATGGGATTCTTTGTATAAACCCACAAACCCCCCAAACATATTTTTTATTTTTTTCTTTTTCCCAAATCCAAACGTTGGGTAAGATTTATTTTCATTTGGGCCAAATGTCTTGCAAAATGTTTGCGTTTTTACTTCAGGCCAAACATTTGTGGTGAACAAATCAGTTGTTTAAAGGATCCATCATTTGTGTTAATATTTCGCCTCAAGCCACACATTTGCGTTAATATTATACAATGTTTTCTCTATTTAAAAATATTATGTTAATATTGTATTTATGTAGATCTGATTATTGAAATGGTTTGGCTAATATTCTATGTGAATCTGACTATTGAAATAGTTTGGTTAATATTCTCTGTAGATCTGTTCATGTTTATTTGTTAGGATTTGGAGTTGTTAGAGAATGTGAGTGCCTGGGTACAATTTTACAACAACTGATTGCTATATTTTTGTTCATCTCAGGTGGTGATTCAAGACCAATCATATTGAATGTTTTTTATGGTATGCCAGGCATGAGTTGAGTCAAATGGACATTTGGAACCAAATAAAATCATCATCTGGAAGTAAATATTTGTCTAATGTTGTGAACGTGAATGTGAATTATTGGGTTGAATTTACGAAATAGATATTTGGTCATTACTTCCTGTATCTATATTTTAGAACAATAAATCATTTTCATTGTTAAAACTTTGAACTTAATTACGTTGGTAATTCAGAGTTCATAAATTGTATGTATTGTTATTGTATCTTTATTCATTATCCAATTTGTTCTTATTGCATTATTTTCATCTCAGATGAATTTCTTAATGAGTAAATTCAGATTGTCTTGATAGTGGTATGTATTGTTATTGCCAGCGTCTACTATTGGATTTGCATTTTGTTTGTAATAAATGTGGCGTAGAGTACGTATTTTGATGCAGACCAATCATATTCAGTTGTGTAGAGTACATGTTAATAGCTATTTTGGTCCTCAACTGCTACATAAGGCATAAAGTTGCTCACTACTCTGGTGTGTTACATCATTCTGGTTCTTGGATCGTTACATCTAGTGTTCGTATCATAATGAAATTCCCTAAAGACTGCCTCATACTCCTATACCTTATATGGTATCGCGTATTTGATACGACACCAACATTTTGCCTAACTTTTATCAATTTTGTGAAGGAAAGTTAGTTTTATACAATACATTTTATGGTTTTCATTTGATTGAAGTTGTCTTTCTTAATCTAGATTTTTTAAACGGACCTGCTTAGAATTTTTTGATAGAATTTGTCTTTCTCAGAGATGAAAAAAGAACCTGGAAATGAGCTTAGGCTCTTATCTTCTGTTCAATTAGTTGTTTTATTTATGACAACTGATTAGCAACTACCAATATTATCTTCTGTTCAAGATGACATTATATCCACAGTACCACATCCACCATCAATCCTGCGAAAATATTTATGTTTTCCTATTACTTTAATACATGAAAATAGGGAATGAATGTGCAAAGGTAGGAAAAATAATGTTGGTTTAAAGCTTTTAGAAATTATTGTCCTATCTTATATGCCATTTTTTATTACTTATATTGATATATTTTCTTTATTATCTGCAGCTTGCATAGATTGTAAATCAAGGGATGTTGGTTTCAGACGAGGTTATAATAAACTTATTATCAAAGAGACTTGTGGCTGGAGAATCTAAAGGTGAATCGGGTTTCATTCTCGATGATTTTCCTCGAACTATTAGACAAGCGGTAAGTTGCTTTTCTATTTCCCATGCTCATTGTATTATTTCAAGTTTTTTCGGATTGTAATATTATTAATTGAATTAATGGAATGCTTGCTAAGATCCAGAATTTTTAGAAAGCACACACTGAATTTGTTTAAATAATTTATTTACTATTGTCTTTACAAAGTATCTTTTCATTATATGCTATGTCAACATGATGGGTTTCATTATAGGCTATGTCAACTGTGACTGCTGGAGATTTCTCTTTCTTCTATGTAATGTTTTAATTTTTTTGTGTCAGTTTTTCTTTTTTTTAGGTTCATTAGAGTGCAACAATGTTATAGAGTAACTTTGATATATTGTTAATTTTTTTTATTATCTTATTTGATAAGTTAATTGTGTTTTATCTGTGGAATGTACAATGAAATAACACCAAATGTTTGATGATTTGCGTATGAGACTTCAGGATCACATGCTGATAGTTTTGACGTTATTTTATGGTATATATTTTGATATTAAGTTTTCTTTGGTTTGAATAAAGTAACCTATGATTGACAACCCAAATTTCAAAGATGACTCGAACATTTATGTTTTCCCAAAATTGAAGTATGTAGGTATTGAACTATGACATGTAAAATCTGGAACTCTATTTGATAATGTCTTGGTTTTCGATGATCCAGGGTATGCCAAGAAGATGGATGAGGACATGGGGCAAGCACAAAGAAGATGAGAATGAACATTTGATGAGGCTAAAAATTATCCAGTTGACAATGTCTTGGTTGCAAATAAACGTTGATGCTGATTCTCATTCAAATTTGCTATTAAAGACATTGAAACCTAAACATAATTTTTTTGTATGGGTTTTCTTTGATTACTCTTGCGTATTAAATTTGTCATATAATTTTCCAATGTTGTTATCATTTAACTTGGACTAGATGTGCTTATAACATGATGCGACTGCTATTATCATAGTCTCTCCCAATTCTTAGAGAATATTAAGCACAAGATCCTTTAGGATTTGATAAGGTACTATAACATGTTGGAAGTCCTTTTAGAATGCAAAGTACACTAACTGAATGTCGAAGGTAAAATTACTCGGAACATCACATTTTTAGGCATTAAATAACTGAATTTGACATGAATTTTGTCTATTTGGATGTGAATAATGTTTTTTAAAATATATTTTTACATTTTGTAATATGTTTATTTGGTAAGATTTTTGATTAAATTACCTATTTGATCCTTTACCTATGACATATGTTGAGGATGAAGATGACTACTCGGATGACGCAGAATGAGAAGATGTCGTCTCGAATAAGGAAGATGGCGCAGGTGCTGTGAATTATGATGTAAAGGACAAGTTGTAGGTCATGACAAGTCCGATGTTAATGTTACAATTTCGTTATTTTGAGATAAACTTGGCAGTTAGGAACTAAACAAAAGTTTTTTTTGTTTAGCTGTAGCTTTCATGTAGCCAAAGAAAAAAATATTCACAATGACCATTGTTGAAGCATAACAGTCGTTAAAAGACACTGTTTAATGAAGTGTTATTCGTTTAACCGAAAGGGAGGAGACCCCAACATGTATAATTGTAATATTTTTTAATTGTTATTTTTGTCTCAACTATTCTCATTACACAGTTTCAGTATGATGGTAATTTTTTATTCTCATTACACAGTTTCAGTATGATGGTTAGTGACTATTTATTTTGGCTATCAATCAAATTATAAGGGATGCTAATTGACAAATCATTTTTTCAAACTGTTTGGCAGGTTTGGGCAGCTGGATTTACTGCCACCTTTCTTCAAAGGCATAGCTCTTTAGGATAATCCTAAATTGAGGATAGAGAAGGAAATTAATTAGAAAGTGGAGGAAAGTAACCTCGATCCATTCAGATTTTTTTTCTTTTAGCTTTTTAGAATCTCTTCTCTTTTCTTCTCAAGTTACCTAAAGTAATCCAGTAAGTTCCCTAATATATGATACTTATTTATTTTTGGTTCACAGATTGAATCTAAATAGCAATTTCAACATTGAAAAATTATGAAGCAAAATGGTTAACGCTAGTTATTTTACACGCAGGAGGTTGAGTAAGATTATCTCATTGCTATCAGAGAATCATCCACATTGTCCTTAGCTTTACATGTACAGTACATGTGATAAGGTGATCCCATTTCAGTCAGTAGAGTCATTTATTGAGGGCCAGAGAAAAATGGGTAAAAAATATTTAGGTCCTGCTAAGACCATTTCAGTCAGTGGAGTCATTTCCATATATATAGATTTGATGTCTTCACGATGGAGCCATTGGTGGCCAAGGTGAGTTTGAGTTCTTCTCTTTGACCTATCTGTAATTCTAAAAAATAATTGGAAAAAATAGAAGCGTGATTTGATTTATGTGATTAGTTCATTTTTGTCATGATTCTTTTTGTCATTGCAATGTGACTGAATATCATAGTTTCTTATTCTTTAGATTATGTTGTTATTCTTGGGGTTTAGTCATTTAGCATAATAAATATACATAACATTAAGGACTATGTTACTAGCCAATAAACAATGTGAGGCTGCCACAACAGTTATTTTGTGATTCTGGGAGTGTGGCTGGAAAGGGTGGAAAATATAAATGGGCAAGAGACAAATATCTTACTCTGTTATATATAACAACAATTATCAAATTAATGTGTTGTTTGTTTTATAAGAGATTACTTTGTTATATATAACAGCCACTGTTATGCTTTACTTAAAATCTGCTACAACAATTAGCACTGTATAACTGATGCTCTATGAGAAACTTTTGGGATCTTCCATTTATTTAGGGGTTTTAGCTGAATTAGTTTTACTTCATTTTGACTTGGTACTTCAATACTTTAAAAAATTGATGAAGTTTTCTTCGTATTTCAATGCTGATGAAGTTTTCTTTGAATTTCAAAGATTATTAATACCTTTTCAGTTGATGAAGTGTTCTTCGAATTTTGATCTCCTGAATACAGATTCTGGGAGGGAATGCTTAGATTAGTATTTGGACTTTTCCCCACACGAACAGCAGGGTCTTCTTTTCCTCACACGAACAGTATTTGGACTTTTGCCTGCTCCCTTATCAAGATGTGAATAATCATCGGTTGGTTTGGCTGCCGGTAAGACAAATCCGGACTGATCCGTAAAATACCTGGAACACCTGCCAAACACCTGGAACACCTAGAACCACGTGGAACACCGGCCATGTGGAACAACTGCCACATGGGTTCATGGCCTGATCTGGCATGATGATGCGTTGCTAAAGCTGGACCGAATTTCATAGATGCCTACACCCTGTTCTGGCCCAGATGATGATCATGCGGCATATATGATCGATGAAGCAGATCCTAAGAATTCGCATTTATAGGTAAGTGAACGTAATAGCTGAACCCACGTGGGGGCACACATATATATATGGGCAAAGTGTAAATAAAAAAATAAAACCTGAGCTATGAAATTTCTGTAAGAAGCTACCCTGAACTAATTATTGTTGTGTCTAAACTCAACTTTCTAATGATTTTTTAAAAAAAATTGTTCTTTTTTAGATCACAAATTTTGAGAATTTTTAGTTCATTTTCATCTCTCGAGGGAATTTTGCACATTAAGCTTACTTCTATTTCCATCCCTTAGTATATATGTTTTTAGGATGGGGACATCTCCTTTCCCTTATGTATAAAACCTGAGTTATGAAATTTTTGCAAGAAGCTACCCTGAAATAATTGTTGTTGTGTCTAAACTCAACTTTCTAATGATTTTTAAACAAAAATTGTTCTTTTTTAGATCACGAATTTTGAGAATTTTTAGTTCATTTTCATCTCTCGAGTAAATTTTGAAAATCTCTCTTCTCTATTTATTTATTTTTTCAAAATTACTCCGATTATTTCAAATTCAAATATGTATTAGGAACATGAGTTTTTATGTGTGTATTGGACGGCTGAAGTTTTGATATTAATGTGAACAGGCTTCATTGGAAAGTCAGTCAACTTCTTTGAAGAATCAAATTGACAATCTCACTTCAGAAGTGGATTCACCCAAGGCCAAGGTTGCTTCCACAAGAAATGATCATAATCAGGCGGAATCTAAGCTCAACACAATCCTCTCAAAGTTGAAAGATTGTGACACGCAAATAAGTTGCATTCTGAAGGAGTAGCATAAACATCAATATAAAATCAGTGAGAAAAATATTGAGAGGAAAAAAATGGAAAAAAAGGTGAAGAGGGTTGAGATGGAGAAGAAAGATTGTTCTTCGAGGGTTGAAAGCTTAGCTGAGAAGAATGCATGGATCACATCTGAGAAATAACTTTTTTGAAAAAAGTGGCTATGATTATGATTTTGAATCACGTGATCCCCGCAAGTCAAGGGACGAATTTGAAAAGTTTCAGGCTGAACAATTAGGCCTTAAGAAAAAGGTGAACAAAAAATTCGTGTCTATGTTTGAGAAAGCAGAAGATGAGTACAATGACCTTATATCTAAGAAAAAAATTATTGAGAATGACAAGTCAAAAATCAAGATGATTATTGAAGTTCATGTAAGTGGTAATTCAATCACCGATGTATACATGATGTCAATGTCAATGGCTGGTACAACAAAATTGGGAAATAATATTATTAGTTTGTTTTCTATATAACTTTTATTGGGGAACAATATTTTTTCCGTTTTGCTATTACGTACTTTCAAAATTTTTGCTGTTTCGCGATTACTGACTTGGAAAATTTTCGCCGTGCCTTCAGGCATGGGTGTCCGCTAGTATATATATATAGGAGGAGAGAAGTACAAACGGGTCAGAGCCCGAGCGGTAAAAATGTTTAGCAAGTGTATTAACCGTGCACAATAAATATCAATGCACTTATTTCATAATTAAGGTGGAGTCGCACTCTCGTGAAACCCCACTCACCTCTCATCTAAAAGCGCGCACCTATTCACGTCCTGGAATCTTTATTTAGTTCCCCCACCCATAAGGACAACCTAACTTACCATAGGGATAAGCTATACCCGTAAGACCTACAATTCTAACATAACCCAAGAATCCTTCCCATTCTAACCACACTTAAATGTATATACACATATAGATGCCATACTAGGCTTAATTGATTTCGATTTAACTAAATCAGTTATCCATTTTATTGCTTCACATATTAATATTTAAATTCAAATTAAGATTTTATTCTCTAAGTAACATGCACAATTTAATAAGGACAAAACTTCTCTCTTCTCTCAACATTGCATTACGTTTCATGCATGGGGCGTCTCGCAAAGCGAAATCCAAACAAGGAACCCCCTTATACACTACTCCTTGACAATGTCGATCCTAGAGATCCATTGTGTCATCCACACCATCATACTACTAATATATAAGTATAAAAGGCAAAACTTCTCACTACTCTCAACATTGCACTTCGTTTTGTGCGTGGGGCATCTCACAAAGCGAAATCCAAACAAGGACCCCCCCCCCCGATACACTACTCCATGACAATGCCGATTGTAGAGATCCATTATGTCATCTACCTAAATTCTATCTCTGTAAATAATAATAAAAAAAATTGGTACTCTCTAAGAGTAACCCCAATCTCTCAAATAAATAACCATGGGATGATATAACCGAAATATTCCTTAAGTGCGATACACCAACCCCTAACAATCAAGTACACCATAATCTCCCAAGATGTACACCATAAAGATTCATAACCTTTCCACCTATAGGATATATAATATATATATATATATGTGTGTGTGTGTGTTTACTCTAAATATACGTATATACTACCATTCATTCCCATAGCCAAGTGTACATGTCATATATAATGTACAAGGGCCATACAGATAATATAACCAACTATATACTGCCGATATATTGCACCATGCTATCATCTTCCCATTGCCCAAACCACGTAGCATACTGGGTACCACCTGGTGGGGCTAAATGACACCCACCTCGTGACAAACTCACACACACAACGTTCGGGAAGCGGTCATAGTTCCCAACTGGCAATGAGACGAAACATACCCACCACGTATCATCCCAAAAAAATGTAAATCACATAATAACACAATGGACGACTATGACCTGGGGAATATCCACACTCTTCTCCTCGAGCGAGGGTGCTCATCCTCATCACGAAAACTTCCCAATGATAGCATGTGCGGGGTATGCTTAACCGCAACATGCATAATATATATACATCCATATAATTCCATCAGATAACTAAACCTTAATATACGATTTAGCTATTCTCTCCATGATTATGCATATATATTCATATCTATACAAAGACATATACATATATATATACATAATATCTCTCGTTGTATGTATGAAGCTCATAAGCTCGACCATTAGTATCCATATTCCTCAATATACTAGCCATCACTCCAATCATAATAGCACAATTCGTTATATGAACAAAATCCCTCACAAAGTTTAGTGTAGGTAACATTCACTACCCATCACATCGATATTCGAAAGTACCTCAATAACTCTAATACTTATTCGATTATTGGTATACACATAACTAATAGTCTATAAATCTCAAGCCCAATCTTAAATTTCCCCACATGATCCGATCACTTATGGAAATACCACACTGATATATAGTCACTAACCCGACTACGGTTCAATTGCCCCTATGAACCCCTAGGTCTTATTTCATTTACCATCTATTCCTTAGGATAAACATTACTAAGGATACGCGACCACTCTCTCTCGTCGGTCCCCAATTTGTATCTTAATAGAATCCTATCTCTATAAAGATTCGACATGAATATCGGCCTATAATTTCACAACATACCCTCGCAACTCTCTATAAGAGATCTTAACCTCACATCATATCTAAAATCACTTTTGATCTATAATTAGAATTCCTATCCCCGATGAGGTTTCCCACAATCTCTATACATAACTCCAATACATACACGTAAACATATATTTCCCCAAACTATTTTGATCCGTCCCCACGGTCATATCATGTGAGAAACCCTCAATAAAACCCCACAACATAACTCTCACATCATTTACAAAAGTTCCAAATCGGTAAACCCAACCGAAATGGATAAAAACTCATTCTAGGAAAATTTCTCAAAATGCCCTGTTTTCGAATCGATTCATCCCCTCTGAATCGATTCGTTCCAAGATGTGAATCGATTCGTCCCCTCCGAATCGATTCGGATCAACTAGACCTGTAAGTCTGCAACATAGCGAATCGATTCGCTAGGGGAGAATCGATTTGTCTTGTGCAGCAAGCCACGAAAATGGCTGATTTCTCCTAAACCCAAATTTTCCAAAATTTGATTTATACCTCTTCCAACCCTTAATATTCAACCCCAACATGTTTTCAAACATCAGAACTCATCCTATATCTAATCTCATCAATTTATATCACTTAAACCCAAGTGTAAACTTCAATTTCAATATTGAAACCAAAAATTAGGTTTTGATAAATATACCCAAAAGTCTAATTATTTTATCCACAATTATGAAATGAAATACACAAATGAAATATTTAGCAAGATTAAAAACTTGCCTCGCAATTGTAGAGGTTGAATCATCATCGAGATCGCGTTTGGGCCGGAATCTCCAAGCTTTTTTTCTCCTCTCTCTCTTCCTTTATTCTTCTTTCTTTCTTCCTTTCTATTTTTCTCTCTCTCTAATAAGCTGGCTTGATCCGTAAGCCTTTAAATCCCTTAAAACACAAGTCCCAGTTTGAAATGTTAATACACACTTTAAATGACTCGTTTACTCCAATTTGAGCCAAACTGACTTAAAAGTAAGCTGGAGCCGAAATAAAAACCCAATGACAGTCATTTTGACTATCTCGACCCATCCGAAAACAATGGCGCACTCAGAATTATCATTCGGAATACTTTAAAATGTCCTCAATTTTTGGACTTCAATTTCCAAATTTTAAAATTCTCCAATTTAATTAAATTTTATTTCTCCCAAAATTAAATTTCTCAGTCCCAAAATTGTGGGGTGTTACACTCTTCCCCCCTTAAAAGAATTTCGTCCGCGAAATTTAGGTTATGCCTAGGACTTCAATCTCATCTATTCACTACATCTACCCTCTAGTTTACTACAACGATCCTTTCCAGTTCTTGCGTCGAACCATGTAGATTTTAAAAATCAAACTAACTACCCAGGGCGCCCATACACCCCGTACCTGAGCTCCACTTGTAGAAACATAATCATGCTCCACTAGCCTCAAATCGTAATAAAACTGTCAATAATGAAATTTCTAGCAGCATATTAAGTATATAAAAGTTCGAAAACTCCCAATGGTTGAACTCTTCTCAATTCCTAACACTAGCTACCTTCATGCAGGGGAGGTCTCACAAGCGAAATCCAAACAAGGAACCCTCCCAATACACTACTGTGTAGCTATGTCGGGGATTGAGATCAGTTGAACCAGGGTTAAGGTTTTATAAAAAAAAATCGAGTTCTAGATATCGCCTGAAGTCTTGTGTAGCAATACAATATAAAATAATTCCATGTCTATAGACACACCAAACAAACACCTTATATTTAGAAAACAAGGCCTCCATAAACACAATACTCTAACTAATACCTAGTTCTCAAAACTAGCACAACTATGAGCTAAATTCTCCGCTCGACAATGAATCTACTAAACTCTGAACCTCTCAGTTATACAATTCCCTTACATTACATCAACACATTTCCACAAGACAAGTTCTTCCCTTATTGGAACGCTAGAATTACCTGTCCCAGCCTATCCGTAACCCAATAACCTTAACATTTCACACTCCCAAAAATCAATAGAGCTACTCTGTACTAGCTCATCACAAGACGATCTAATATCCCAGAAGGTGTCGAACAAAGATCACACTTTCTCACTCCCTCTTCCTAGAAGGCAATACTCCCGATATTGGGAAAACTCCACACACCTCACAGTGGTACAAGTCACCGACACCAAGTTTCCTGACAAATGTTGAAGAATTTATCAATCTAAACCTCCCAAGGGCTCCATATTTTCTCGTTATCAGTACTTACCTTATCGATCACGAAATTATCCTTCATATCTCTGCCCAAATCACTAAAATAAATACATCAAATAAAAATGTACCCAAAATCTGTTATGGGTATTACATCTCTTATCTAGTCAAATCAACGTCAGAGGCGAAAGTAACTGTGTCAGAACATCATTTAAATGACTCTAGAACAATCCTACTAGAGTATGATGATAGTGAATACAACAATCCTACTAGTAGGGCTTTATGTCAAGAACGTCAACGGAAGAACGCAGAAAACCCGCACAGATCCTAATGACTCTAGAACCTGATGCTCTGATACCACCTGTGACAACCCGTTATTATTTTGAGCGCGTTGTCACATCGAACCATTTATGAAAAATGTTTATTATTATTATTATCTAAATAACTCAAAAACAAATTTAATTATTTATTTAATTTACTTTTATAATAGATATAAATATTTAACAAAAATAGTTATAACTACTATTAATGGAATTATTTTGGTTAGATATAAATATCTATATAATATATATTATATAAAAATTAAACATAGTTTTTAAAGTATTTAAATATTAATAAACATATTTAATATAAGGTTGGGGTCTTAATTTTTGCAAGAAAGTAACATAACCAATACATGCTAGAATTATTATGTTAATGTACGATTCTTTATTTAAAATTATATTTTTCTTTCAAAAATATCTATTTACTTATTATAAAAGGTCAGTATATACTTATGAACCACAATCTGGAAAATAATGTAGTCATTAGTGACCTTTAATCAACACAAAGACAAAAAATATAAAGTATTGTAAGGACATTAATTTATTGTTCGGCTTGCATTTGAGTATGTTTTATACCGCTACAACCATCGAAGACTTATTCAAGATCAATTATGCCTCAAAACGGATCCAAATATTAAAGTTCTTCAACATTCAAGTCTCTGCGAGATTAATTTTGGTAAGGTTGTATTTAAGTACCTTAACGGTTCGCTTAGAGTGTTGGAATAATTTTTTCAAAATATTTTCTAAGTGTTGGAGGGGAGTTTTTCGTCAAAAGTTTTTTTTGAAGTTTTGAGGTGGCGTATTTTCTGGCAAAATAAAAAAATTATTTTTTAAATCTCGTTCCAGCGATAGCTTATCTCGCACGAAGCTCGTTCAAGCAACAACTGTCAACGTTCGAGAAAGATGGTCTTTTCATTTGAAGGACGCGCCACCTTGATGTTTTTATAAATACCATGTTAAATAATTTGTTTTTCTTCAAAAGACTTGAGAATTTTGTTCTATGAAAACTTCTTTGGCAAAAACATTTTGTCTTCTCACTTTTGAGAGTTTTTCTTTTGTTTTTAATTCACAAAATGTCCCAATATTTATGTAAATTGTTTTGGAACCCAAGATACAACTTTGGTGAAGTTTTTCTCTTGTAGAGAGGGTAAATCTACGACCGATGACTGCGTGTCGATTGGGAGTGTTCGTGGGTGTTGTCGGCTGATTTGGACTGCGTGTTCTTGTGGGCTGCTGTAGTTGTTCCATTGCTGACTCTAGGCTACGTGTCTATGTGATTGTTATGAGGAGTGATCATAGCAGATTTCATTGTAATCTTTGTAAGTTACGATTTACTATTTTATAGTGAAATAAAGGTTTTGCCCGAAAGGGATTTTTCCTGAAATCTATAAGTTAATCATTTTATTTGTGACGGTTTGACACACACACAAATGTAGTCGCATGTTTAAGGGATGAATTAACTTGGTTTGATATTTGACACCGATTAAATAAGGTTAACCTGAAAATTTGCGGATTCAGTTTAATCAGTGTCACACATATGTTTTTACAAATTGGTATCAGAGGAAGTTACACCAATTTATTATGTATTCCTAATTCCGTAAAAAAAACGTGTTATTGATTTTTTTGAAAAATCTATTTTGTGAAAAATCAATATTTTTTCGATGGAGCACTTATGTAATCAAAAGCCCACTGTTGCTGACAAAAGTAAAAGTTTTTATGATTTAAATCATTTGAATTTCACGTTTATGAAAAGAAAATTCTTGTTTTAACTCCTCTATGGATCTTTGGCAAACGGTTCAAAATCAAAGAGATTTTTATCATGATAAATTTTTTCCTTTGGACCATGACTTTAATGCGCTAAAATTGTCCAAAAAGGTGAGTGATGATAGAGTTCTATTTTTTGAAAAATAATTGTAGGAGTTTAAAAACTCTAGGATTTGTGTTTGTGCCAAAGAGGATACAAATATTTTAATCGATCAGTTTTTGGCACGTGAGGAGACTCTTAGGGATAAGTATGCATATTTTAAGGGAGAACATGGTAACCTTTTAGGAATAATTGAAAATTTAGAGAAGGAGTTCCTAAAATTGGAAGAGTCTAATTCTTTTCTTAAGTAAAAACTTTTGAAAACAAAAATTTATTTGACAGATTCGAGTAGTGTCGGCAGCAGTGGTCGTGGCTCGTCGTGTTCTCATTTTTTTTAGTGTTAAAGCTAAGACCATTATTTATTTTAGAGGGTCAATAAATCCCAAGGACATTAGAAAAGGTCAACCCATAGCTGTCGTTTCACCCGTTTAGACATGTTCACATTGTGGTAGTAAAGGTCACCTTAGGCATTTTTGTTTTGACTTTCGAAAAGGTCCAGGAAATTGAAATCTAGTGTTCCCTTGGTTCCCAAAACCACCATGCGTCATTGCACACCTATTTGGGTTAGGAAATCACTTTTAGAGGAAGTAGATGTTAGAGTAGTTAATTCTCGGTTGGTAGAACATGACTCTTCTCTTGCCATATCATATCGATGATTGTGCTTGTTTGCCATGCGCTAGTTATGCTTCATGATATATGTATACTAGTGTTATGACATGTGTACTTTTTGTATTAGATTTTCGTTTAGAAAAATACAAAAAAAAATATTTTGATGAAATATTTTGGATAAAGGCAAAAAGAGTTTTGTATTTTGTTTACACCGTATATGAATGGACATTTTAGAATGACCGAGTCACAACTTCATTCCATATCCATGTGACTATTTTATATTGTTTGATATGCATCATCATTTTATTTTTGTTTTTTACAATGTGTGGAGTCATTAGGATGTCATTTGTGATTACTACCTACATGTTTGATCATATTTTTCTTTAATGCACACTTGCACGGATTTTTTTATTATTGTACTCGTCTATCACATATTGGTCGGAGTGTTGTCATCTTAATTCTGTCTTTAAAAGGAACCATATGCGATAAAACATGACAATGAAAGTTTTTCATGTAAGAAACGTTGCCCGTGAGGAATTTGTTTAATTTAAAAAAATGACGAGTGAACGGGATAGGGTTGCGAGAGTAAAAAATTAACTTTTCGTGAAAGACAACAATTTAAAAGAGCTTGAAAAAATTAAAAGGCAATAAAAAATATATATGCCAAAAAGGGGCCACCTCAAAAGAAAAAAAATGCATAATTATTTAATTAGGGAGTTTGGATAGAAAATAAATAAACAAGTTTGCACATCCTAACAATGTCATGAAAAAGCATTACATAGTTTTAGACGTTATTAGTGTGAGAATCATTATTGACTTTGATGTATTGATGGACTAAGTTGATGTCATTTAAATTCAACACTTTTGACACCTAAGGATGATTTTGAGTTCATTCGTTAGGAGTATCCGTATTCATTATGCACATATGTTATGCGTGATTCCATTGAGTTGCCTATCGACTATGTTCACACCCATTCATTCTGTTTCCCTGATTTGGTTGTCTAAGTGTAAATTCATGGTGTGTGATTTTTGTAAAATTATTTTTGCATTTTTGTATGTAAAATTTAAAAATAAAAAAAAGTTTGTGATATCTTTTGGGTTACTCCTTTGCATGAGCGTAGTTTGATTCATATTTTCTATGCATATTTGTCATGACACTCCATGTTTATTCGTTTTCTGTTATATTTCACACAAATAAGAAGGGGGAGAACGAATTATGGGGGAGTTTATTTTTGCATTAGGGGGGATTTTGATAATTAATTGACTTATTCTTATATCATTTCAAACTCGATGCATCACAAAGGTATTTTGTTTGTCTCATGTGTATAGGTACAAAATTAAAGTTCATTATTTTGCACACCCAGATAAGAAAAACATAAAAATTTGAAGATTTGATGTTGAATATTTTTTGAAGAAAAGTTTTAGACTTACATGTTTAGTACCTTTTCAGTTTTGGGTTTATGGGAGGGTATTAGATTTGTATAGGAATTTTATCTTTGATAATTCGGATGTTCTTATTTTGTACCGACATAGACATAGGGGGATATTTATAATGACATTATTTTAGTATCCGGCTTACATTTGAGTATGTGGTATACCGCTACAACCGTCAAAGACTTATTCAAGATATATTATGCATCAAGACGGATCCGAATATCAAAGTTCTTCAACATTCAAGCCTCCGTGAGATTAATTTTGGTAAGGTTATGTTTAAGTACCTTAACAGTTCACTTAGAGTGTGGGATAGTTTTTCCCAAATATTTTGTAAGTGTTGGAGAGAAGTTTATTCGTCAAATTTTTTTTTGAAAAAATGTTGAGGAGGAGTATTTACTGGAGAAATGAAAATTTTAATTTTTAAATCTCGTTCGAGCGACTTAGGTGTGTTGTTCGAGCGACATCTTATCTCGCACGAAGCTCGTTCGAGCGATAACTGTTAACGTTCGAACGAGATGGTCTTTTCATTTTAATGAAGAGCCACCTTAAAGTTTTTATAAATAGTGTGTTAAATAATTCATTTTTCTTCAGAATACCGGAGGATTTTGTTTTACGAAAACTGCTTTGGCAGAAACATTTCTCTTCTCACTTTTGAGAGTTTTTGTTCTATTTTTAATTCATAAAATGTCCCAATATTTATTTGAATTGTTTTGGACCCCAAGATACAACTTGTAACAACACCTATTTTCTCACGTAAAGGCTGGTCAAGCACGATATGCCGAAGATAGGGCTTTCATGCCAATTAATACCATTCTCAGCACCATAGTAAATATAAATAAATTATTTCCCACAATGTTGGCATTTATAAATGAAGAAGTCATACAAAATAGTCTAATAATCAACATCACCATAATAGTAATGAAAAAAGTCCATTTAACATAATAAATCCAAAATGACATGATATAAAAGAGTATCGGGCTTAGGCCTTACAACTATTCCAAATATAAAATGACTGAATATTGAAAGCACCTATGCAAGAATTAACTGAATCTCAATCTAGAGAGTAAGCGAGATCGCAGGACTGCCACAGCACAATCCAACTATCCATGTCTAGGAGCACGTAGGGGGAAAAACATTTAAATTTTGGGTCAGAGCCCAAGGTGTGCAAGAATTAACTTGAATAAAATATGAATGTAATCATACAGTTGATGCACAATAAATATCCACGTTTTCGATACTCGCATGCAAATGACACCTCACCCCTTATCTAAATGAAATATCAAATTTGCACCCGCAAATATCCCAAAAAATATTTATGTAATAAAACCCCAATTTTAAAGGAAATTCCCTCCCCATTATATTTTTCCAATATGAAATCTCTACATTTTTAAAGATTTACCAATTTACATTAATACCGGTCTTCCATTTTATCAAATATGAAGCATAAACATCCATTATGCGTTGTAAAACTAAATATTAATGAGTTTCCATATCCTTAGGTAGCTTAAGTTATTTCAAGAACATTCAGGGGCTTATTAATAGAAGTCCTTCCATATATGTGACACACAAGGGCATCTACTATCGGTGTCGTATTCATGCTCTATCGGCAAGTCCGAAGGAATCCTAAAATCCTAAATGGACACCACGAAACACATAAAATTTAGGGGTGGTCCCTACGCAGGATACCTGTATACGGCCCATACCCAGTGGTAATACAGGAGTAGTCAGCGCCACACTTACCTCTCGAGCGTGGTAAGCCTCTACGTATTATCTATATGCCTACGCAACGTCAAGTCTACCTGTGCCGACGTGTGGTCACTGGCGAACCCCGAGCCGATAGGAAAGTCCACTAGTATGTCCACACAAAATTATAATATAGTACATGTTATTTTTCCTATAATATGTAGAGGTAATTATCCCCAAATTATTGTAAGGATCAAATTAAAATTCCATATTATGAATTATCCAATTAATAATTTATCATCTTATAAATTATTAATTATACCCAGTAATTACTAATTTAACCATCTAGTTATAGGAAATTATTATTAACTTCAATATGAGTGGAATCCTATTCCATAAATTAATTACCCGGTAAAAAGCCTCATTGGTTACTTTAATATACGTACACTACTGTTGTTCATGAGGGATACAATATCGGATCCTTAGTTAGAGAATTTCAGGTGTAAAGTGACAGCAAAAAGGGGAGTGAAAACTCGTGTCGTTGGAATGAGTGGGGTTGTCGTTCAATCGAAACGGCTTGTCCTTTGAATGACTTGCCACGTCATTTGAACGACGTCTCGTCATCTTATCCGACCCTCTCCCATTCTGGGTTTCTCAGATATCTCCAAACTCCCAAAATTTCCAATAAATTTTTCTACTGTTGACATTTATCAGTCCCCACAAATTACTAACAAATTCCAATTATCAATTATTCAAGATCCAATTCCCAACTCATTCTATTCCAATTAAAGAACATAATAATAAGCGAATTACATCTAGATTTTAGTCCATTAATGGTTCATACAAAATTCTTAAATTATTTAACTCATTATCCTCCAATAATTAACAAAAATTGATTGGAATCTAATCATCAATAAGGCTTTAGATTCCTAATTTCTGGAATGATTTATACATGTATATTCTTCCTCTACATGTGGAATTTCATCATCAAAGTTAAACATAATTATCCCTAACTTCCAGAAATCTAAAAGTGAGATAAATTATGCATTGAGAAATACACTAGAAACATAATTTATGCAAGAAAATTCTTGCCTTTAAATTTTGTAGAGGAGAATCCTTGAAAGCCTTTGTTCCCTCCTTCTTCTTCTTAGTTTCCCTTCCTATGTGTGTTTCTCTTTTCACTCTCCCGTGGATGCTTTCTTAAGTTATGATTTGTGATAATGGGGGAGTGGTTTGTTCCCACTAAACCACTAAATTGAGTGCTAACCCCGAGTTGAGTTATGGGACCAACTTTTGGACCCCCAAATGAGCCAGAATTCCGTTTCTAATTAGTCTAAAACTCTCCCAACCCTTATGTTATTGAACCAATACCATTTGAAAAGTTTTAAACCACTTAAATGAGTTCATATAAGTCCCAAAATGGGCTCCAAATTATTTATGCCAAAATTATTACTTTTTATCGCATCGCACATAAATTATATAATTTTCTTTTATGATATGCAAATAATATATTCATGCACAAAATGAATAATACACACAAGTATGCCAAATGATAAGCTTCCACTTAACACATCCGAATAAGATATTTATTTAGATTAAATTTTCTAAATTCGAAAAAGGAACATTTTCCACTAATTAATTAACAGAAAAAATGCGGGGTATTACATTCTTCCGCCCTAATAATAGGATTCCTTCTTCGAAATCAAGAAAGTACGTACCTCGCTAAAAGTGTTCTGGATACTTTGTGTGCATGTCATCCTCTCTCTCCCAAGATGACCTGTCGTCGCGATGGTGCCCCTACTGCAGTCGTTGGAGCTCCTCATCAGTAGCATCTCGCTGGAGCTCAATCTCATCGACATCGATGTTCTGGTATGCCACCTCGTCTCTAAGGAATCTTCGTAGTGAGGATATATGAAAGATATCATGAATCCTGTATAAGTGTTTCGGCAATCCCAACTAGTATGCTATGGGGCCAATCCTCTCTAAGATAGGGAAAGGTCCCACGTATCGAGGTGCCAACTTTCCCTTCTTTTCGAATCTTATCACCTCCTTCACGTAAGACACTTTAATCAATACATGGTCTCCAATATCGAAGTCTAAGTGTATCCTACCCTCCGCATCTACATATCTCTTCTACCGATCTTGAGAAATCCGTATCCTAGCCTGAATTATCTCTACCTTCTCGGAGGTATCCTGAATGAAGTCCGTCCCTAGTAATTTGTTCTCCCCCACCTCTAACCAACGCGAAGGGGAACAAAAGGGTCTCCTATAGAGTGCCTCAAATGGAGCCATCCCTGTAATGAATTGGTAGCAATTGTTGTAGGAAAACTTCACTAGCAGCCAATATTGCTCCCAACTTCCTTTAAAGTCCAAAATACACATATGCAGCATGTCCTCCAGTATCAAGTTCACCCTCTCCATCTGCCCATCAGTCTGATGATGATACGAAGTGTTCAGTCTCAACTCTTCCTCTAAGGCCTCCTGGAAGCTCCTCCAAAAGTGGGATATAAATTCCATGTCCCTATTTGATACTATGTTAAGCGGTACCCCATATATCTTAACGATCTCTTCAATAAAGAGTCTGGCATACTGCTCAGAGTTAAAATTTGCGCAGACCAGTAGGAAATGAGCCACCTTTGTTAATCTGTCGACAATCACCCAGATCGAATCATGCCCCCTCTGTGGAGTAGGTAGCCCTGTAATGAATTCCATGGATATGCTTTCCCATTTCCACACCGAGATTTCCAAGGGTTGCAGAGTACCCGCAGGATGCTGATGATCTGCCTTCACCAACTGACAAGTAGCACATCTTAACACAAACTCTGATATATCTCTCTTCATACCGGCCCACCAATACTAACGGAGCATTTCTTGGTACATTTCATCTCCGTCGAGATGCATCGTGTATAACGAATCGTGAGCCTCTAACATAATGGATCGTCTTAACTCAGCATCATCCGAAACAACCATTCTCCCCAGAATCTCAAACTGCCATCAGATCCGATAGAAAAATGCCCCACCCCTTCGGCTAGAAACTATCTCACCCGCTCTTGACAAAGCTGATCCTCCGCCTGTGCCTTAACCACCCAAATAATAATCTCAGGGGTGATGGTGAGAACTACCATAAAGGCTCATGTCAACTCATCGTCTCCACGAAGTGACCTCCGTTTTTCTTTCCACGCCGCTGCCAGCTGTAGTAATGGCTTACGGCTCAACCCATCCGCTATGACATTCGCTTTTCCCGGGTGGTACTGAATGTCGAACTGGTAGTCCTCTAAAAACTCGAGCCACCTCCTCTAATGCATGTTCATCTTTCTCTGAGTGAACAAATACTATAAGCTCTTATGATCTGTGAAAAGATGAAAATTTTCCCCTAGTAGGTAATGTCTCCACACTCGTAAGGTAAAAACCACAACTGCTAATTCCAAGTCGTGGGTGGGGTAATGTACCTCGTGAGTCTTAAGCTTCTGTGGGTATAAGCTATTGACCTCTCCTCTTGTATCAGAACCCCGCCAAGTCCCTTCAGGGACGTTTCATTATAAACCCTGAAGTCAACTCCCACCCAAGATAACACTAGAACATGTGATGTAGTCAATCTTGTCTTCAACTCCTCAAGCGCCTGCTAGCACGCCTCCTCCCAGACAAAAGGTACCCCCTTCCATGTCAAATTCGTTAAGGGTCCGGATATCTTTGAGAACCCCTCAATGAATCGAAAGTAGTAACCAACCAATTCCAATAAGCCATGCCTCTCGATGGGTGTAGTGGGTTATCCCCACTCCATCACAATAGAAACCTTCCCCGGTTCCATGTATATCCCCCGCTCGGACACAACATGACCCAAGAACTGTACTTCCCTTAACCAAAATAGACATTTCTTGAACTTCGCATACAAATGGTGATCTCTAAGTGTCTGTAAGACCACTTGCAGATGCTCTGCGTGGTCCTCCACAGTTCGAGACTATATAAGAATGTCATATATGAATATTATCACGAATCGGTCCAGAAAGTACCTGAAGACTCGATTCATCAAATCCATAAACACTGCCAGTGCATTGGTCAGCATGAATGGCATCACCAAAAACTCGGATAACCCATAATGAGTAAGAAAACCTATCTTTGAGACATCCTGCTCCCGAACTCTGAACTGATGGTAGCCCAACCTCATGTTGATCTTTCAAAAGTAGGAAGCACCCCTCAATAGATCGAATAAATCATCTATGCACGGTAACGGGTATTTATTTCTAATTGTGACATCGTTCAACTCTCTGTCATCGACACAAAGACGTAAAGATCCGTCCCTTTTCTTGATAAACAACATTGAATGCAAAGTACTCCTCCTAATGAACCCCTGACCTAACAACTGTTCAATCTGGTATCGTAGCTCCCTCGTCTCTAATGGAGCCATCATATACGAAGTGCGGGCAATAGGTATGGTGCCTAGAATCAGATTTATCACAAATTCGATCTCTCGACTCGGTGGTAACCCCAAAATCTCCCCAAAAAATCCGAAAAATCCCTAACCACTGAAATGGAATCTAGAGTCACTAAAACCTCCGAAGAGGTATCCTTCTCAATATAATATAGATGCATGCTCGACCCACCCCTGGGGTGAGGCATTACAACTACGTACATCTCCTACCCCGAAATAGCGAAGACGATGGACCTACCGAAGAAATATACACATGCCCTATAAGTGGCTCACGAGTCCATACCTAAAATGACATCATAATCATGCATATCCAGTACTAGTAAGTTTACAACAAAAGTAAATTGGCCTATTTAGATGCCGATCCGCTAAAAAATTGACCATACTAGCACCCATCTACCCACTGATAAGTCTATATGTAGAACTACATCTGTGGTAAGGTCTATCATACCTGATTTTCGTGCAAACCCCATGCATGACCAAAGATGGGAAACATACCCTCAACTTCCCGTGGAGGTGCAAGTCCATATGCGGCTGCTACATGGTAGACCTGACTATAATACAGCTGTTGTTGCCCCTTAGGCGGGGCGGCGGGTGCTGGAGAGGCTTTCGATGTGGCTGCTTGAGCCTGAAATGGTGGGCGCTATCCCTACGACGCCTGTTGTCCTTTCTGGCCTCCCTGCCCCTGGGCGAACTGATTCACCCGTGGGAAAAATTGCGGAGAATGACACCTCTCCCCATAAGTGTAGCAATTTTCCTAAAAGGTAATTCGTGCTAGTCGTTGGCCCTGCTGGCCTCTAAACTGATGCCCCTAGTGGACCCAATACTGATGGTCCTAACCTGCCTGACCCTGGCCCTGCCTCTTCCTGTCATCTGTGCCCCTAAATCTCTTGCACTGATTGGTGGATGGGGTGCCCCTGTGATGTTGGGACCCAGACCCACTACTACCACTCGCCTTGCCCTGCTGGCTAGACAACTCTCCAATATGAAACTTTTCCCCTCTGCTTTTTAGGAATGCCCTATGATCCTGATAATGAAGGAGTGTAGCATTAACCATCTGGTTGTACGTCAAGAAGGCTAGATTTCCCAAAAAATCCTTCCTAATACGCCAAGCTGACCCCTAGATTAAGTGGTACATCCTCATCTGCTCTGTCTGAACATCCTCATTTATAAAATACGATAGAGAATTGAACTCCTCATCGTACTCTGCAACTGTAAATATCTCCTGCTTCAGATTCATGAATCTAGTCCTCATCTCAGACTGCATAGCTAGGGGGAAGTATCTCCCCTCAAATATCTCCCAGAACTAGTCTATTTGTAAGGACATTTTTTGTCCATTATCAATTTGTATGTCGTACGTCTTTACACCGTTGAAGAAACTCAAGATCGCATCTACATCAACGGGTCCGAATATCAAAGTGTCTTCAACATCATAGCCTCTGCGAGAATGAACTTGGTAAAATTGTGTTTTTACGTTCCTTAAAGTTCATATTTAGTATTGGGAAATTTTTATAAAATGTTTTTTATAAAAATAAAAAGTTTTTTAATTTTCTGGGAAGCCGGACCGGTCCGCCTCTATACCGGACCGATCCGCCACCGGGCGGACCGCTTGCTGCAGATCCAATAAACCCCGGATCAAAAGCGAACCAAAGAAGCCAATTTTTAAAAGAACCGATCCGAGGTCGGACCGATCCGCCTCCAAGCCGAACCGGTCCGCCTGGGATAAATTCGGCCAGATCTGTTCGAGATTTTTTAGGCTCAAAGTTTTCTTATTTAAGCCAACTTCGGGGAGTTATTTTCCAAGACTTTTCAAGATGATTTTCAGAGTCCTAAATACTCTAAGTCTTCACCTTTTTGAGTCCCAAGACTCTTTTTGATTCACACACAAAAATCCCAATTACTTTTGTGAATCTTTTGGAACCCTAGAACACAATTTTGTTATTGTTCAATCCTTGTGGAGAAGACGTCTCTCTTCTTCATTGCTGACCACCTGGAGTTCCTGCGGGAGATTCCAGCCGACACTGTTTCTCGTCGTTGCTTTGAAGGTTTATCGAAGACACCATGCGTTACACTTGTGGGCGATTATCAGGTTGTATGTAAGTCAATGGTCTTGTAAATTATTCAAAGTTCTAGAAGTAAAAGGTTTTTCCCTTCGGGGATTTTTCCTTAACTTTGTATCGCTTGCTTTATTTGTTTATGGGTTGACAGTTGCACTTTAGATGCATGATTAGGGGCTGAAATTAAATAAGTGTGCTATATTAGAAAGTTGCGAAGTTAATCAATTATCACACGTAATTCTCACATTCTCACTATTGTAAGGTTGTCCCTCTCCTCAATCGTCATCACTGCCTCCCACCACTGAAGGGTGACCCCCACCAACCTAAAGGATGCCAACATCTTCTTCTGAATGGGCGATCACTCAACCATCATCAAGTGTCTCTCAATATCTTTCTTCCAACGACCAGCAACTAGAATATTAGACCCTCCTATAAACTATAGAGGCTGGACTTTAACAAATGGCCCCTCGCGTGATCCCATGCGTATCCCAGTGCCTGCACTGGAATATTTAACTGCTTGGGTGGATGTTGTGATGCCTGAGGTGGTGGAAAATGTTGTAGCATAATAGCCATCACTGTGGACACTTCCTGGGACACTATAGTGGCTATCTTCGTCGGAGTAATAAGCTGTGGGGCATGCGAAACTTATGGGACTTGTGGGGCATGTGGTGGTGGCGGTGGATGGGGTGGCTCCTAACAAGCCTCCTCCTCCCCAACATGGGGATACTCACCCGGGTTTGCCCCTACGCCCATTTTCGATATGAAAGAAAATGAGTCCTACACATAGGCTCTATATATCAAAGGACGTAATGCAAAACATAATGAGAGGACACACAGATCCTAAGGATACTAGAACCGTGCTCTGATACCAACTCTAACAACTCCTATTTTCTCATGTAAAGGCTGGCCAGGCACGATACACCGAAGATAGGGATTACTTGTCAATAAATACCATTCTCAGCACAATAGTAAATATAAATAAATTATTTCCCACAATGTTGGCATTTATAAATGAAGAAGTTATGCACAATTGTCTAATAATCCACATCACCATAACAGTGATGATAAAATCCAGCTAATATAATAAATCGCAAAATGACATGAAGTCAAAGAGTATCGGGCTTAGGTCCTTACAACTATTCCAAATATAAAATGACCGAATATCAAAAGCACCTATGATAGAAGTAACTGAATATGAATCTAGAGAGTAAGCAAGATCACAGGACTGCCACAACACAATCCAACTATCCCTGTCTAGGAGCACCCGGGGGGAAAATATTTAAATTTGGGGTCAGAGCTAGAGGTGTGCAAGAACTAACTTGAATAAAATATGAATGTAATCATGCAGTTGATGCACAATAAATATCCCCCTATTCGACACTTGCATGAAAATGACACCTCACCCTTTATCTAAATAAAATATCAAATTTGCATGCCAAAATATCCCAAATAATATATATGTAACCAAATCTCAATTTTAAAGGAAATCCTCTCCCCATTAGATTTACCCAAAATAAAATCTCTACATTTTTAAAGATTTACCAATTTACAATAATACCGGTCTTCCCCTTCATAAAATATGAAGCATAAACAGCTATTATTCGCTGTAAAATCTAATATTAGTGAGTTACCATATCCTTACGCAGTTTAAGTTATTTCCAGAATATTCAGGGGATTAATAATATAAGTCCTTACATATATGTGACACACGAGGGCATATACAGTTTGTGTTGTATTCGTACTCTATCGGCAAGTCTGAAGGAATCCTAACATCGAAGTCGGACGGTCCGAATGAATCCTAACATCCTAAATGGACACCACAAAACACATACAAGTTGGGGGTGGTCCCTACGCAGGATACCTATATACGGCCCATACCCAGGAGTAATACAAGATCAGTCATCGCCACACCTAACTCTCGAGGGTACGAAGCCTCTACGTAGTGCATATATGCCTACATAACGTCAAGTCCACTTATGCCAACGTGTGGTCACCGGCCCAAACGCGCAGACCCCCAAGTCGATAGGAAAGTCCACTGGTATGTCCAAACACAATTATAATATAATATATATTATTCTTCCTATAATATGTAGATGTAATTATCCCTAAATTATCCGCAAAGCATCACGGCTCGTCAAAGACACCGGGATAGGAAGTCAGATCAGGCATCCTTGCGACAGAGTACCTGAGCGGATACAAGATGCAAGCACAACAAGAAATATGAATGGGTCAGGTTCCGATTCTATATGATTACCAGATGAATAAAGAGTATGACAGTTATGAATGGTAATCATGACTAAATAATGAGAATCTAACTACACAATTTTATGCATAAGCTAAGAATTTTTTTAATAATTATGAGTCTAAAACAATTAAACAAGAGAATAAGAATGATTTGGATTAATTTAAAAGCCTCCACCAAAACATTTATTCCAAAATTATAGTTCCATTCCCTAACAGGAAAATATTGTCAAACTTTTAAGCTCTTTATGGCTTTTATCTCAATTACATGCCCTTCATGGCATTCCATTTCTTAGCAAGAATATTATCATCAACAAATGCTCTTTGTGGCATTTCATTGTGCTCTTTGTGGCACTTCATTATGCTCTTTATGGAATATACAATCCATCAAGTCCCATTTGATTAAGAATTGTAATAATTATATTTATATAACGATTCTAAGACCGCTGGGTTTCCCCACTGTGCGCGCCCCTAAATGACCATCATCTTCCAGGGCCTATCATCAAGACAAACTGGGCAGCTATAACGCAAGACGTCGGGAAGCGTCCATGTGCCTGCGGGGTAGTCATAACAACACCCGGAATTACCTACCCATCGCAGAAAAATATACAACAACAAATGCTCACATGGCCTAGGACTATATCCACCCTACATTTATTAGCCAGGGGGCTTCACCTCACGTGCGAACTTCCCTTATGTTGTCATTTAGAGAGGGTGTGTTTAAACCATTTTATTTACCATATTCAAAATCAAGTAAATTTTCATTTACCATATTCATGATTAAGTAAATTATCATTTACCATCATCATTACCATTTCCATTTCATTTCCATTTACCATTTTCATATGTATGTTTCATTTTAGCCGAAATCAGTATCATTTACATTTTGTAAATAATTTAGCTCATTTAAACTGAAGCCATACTTGAAACATCCTATCATTGTAACCTCAATGAATGAATAAACTTTCAAGTTATTCTTCCAACATTCTTTTGGGGTTATAATATAAACCATCAAGACTAAATATAGCTCAATTGAGCTTCTAAAGTCTCCCAAACATAATACTATAACTCTTAGTTTTATAGTAATCAACTAGAAGAAAAGAATGCCCTATCATCAATATGCATAACCCCAGAAAACCCCATATAAACCATTATTAATCTAGTGTAGTTCCCCAACTCATCTATAACTCTAGGACTCTAAGTTTACTTCATAGAAGAAGGTTCCTAGGTCGTAAGCCTAAAGAAAAGGAGAAAAATTGAGTAAAAAAAATAACTCAAAAACAACATGATTTCGAATCGATTCGCCCAAACAGCGAATCGGTTCGGACATAAGACCTGGGATTCTACAAACTGCCAAATCGATTCGGACTTAACCCGAATCGATTCGGGTGCCCAGACCTGGAACTGACCCTTAGAGAATCGATTCGCCTAGGGGGCCGAATCGATTCGGCCTGGAGAAATCGCCAAGAATGGCTTAGGAGTTGTAAACCTTAGATTTTTCTCCAAACTCAAATCTCTTCCATTTTTACACATATCCAACATCACTAATCTACCCCAAATCAACCTACATGATTATTAACTACTATAATCCACAATTTAATCATCCAAAAACCAAGATTAGTGTTTCAACACCTTAAATCTCATTTTTGCTCCATAAAGACAAATACATAAATATCACACAAATTATTCATCTTAAATCACATATTAGCAAGTAGAAAACTTGCCTTAAGGTTAAAATCTCAGATTTCTTGGTGGTAGAAACAATCCTAATCCTTCAATCTTCAATCTCTCTCATTTCTCCTCTTTTCTCTTCCTCTCTCTCTCTCTCTCTAGGGCTTGTGGTGTGTAATGGAAGGAATGGAAAAAGGTGCGAAGACTTAAATCGTGGCTTAAATGTAAAGTCCCCAACTTAAATGGTTAATACCACATTAAAATGACTCCCAAATACGCATTTAAGTTCAAACCAGGTAAAAGTGCCCGAAACCCAAAAATACAATATGGCACTTATTTTGACTATCTCGTACATTCTGGGACTAACTACACTCTCTAAATTGGCATCCGACAAATTTATAAATTATTTCCAATTCCAATTTCACTTAAACCATAATGTCATTTAAAACACATGACACTATAAAACATGCAAACTGATTATATTTACTTTCACCTACAGTAAATATACATCAAACTAGTAAATATTAACTTCCAACTCATTCAATTATTATTTACTCCAGTCCCCAACATTTTATATAATTACCTTATGTGGTAAATTAATATAAAATTAGTCTCCTAAAAGCGAGGGTTGTTACATACTCCCCCCTTTATGAGGGATTTTTTCCCTCAAAATTCAGGTATACCCTATATGCATAAAGGATATACTATCTTAAACTATCATCCTATCTCCCTTAATGAACCCTCGTTATTACTGCGTCCTAAGATGGACTCGGACTAAGGTCGTCACTATCGATCTCAATCTATAATCTTTGTGCTCTCGCATAGCATAAAGCGTTCCGCACAACTATCAATTCTAACTTCCTACGGCGGAAGATGATAACCACGCGACTCGGCGTAAATAGTCTTACATCCTGAATCGCGTTACATCTTTACTCGGGGATGCATACACCAATGCTAAATGGCTTAACCCCAACATTAATGAACTTCTCCTCGCATAGGCGTAGCCCTTAAAAACATATGGATCAAAAGCCCACTCACTACAGAAGGGTTCTAGGACCGCTCTAAGTCCAAGGAACCAAGTATTCGCTGGCCTCATCCAACGAGTATGGAAATTACTCAGCCGGCTACAAATGGCCACTCACGGTGCCATGTCTTAGGAAATGATCCATAAGGCCATTCAAAAAGCCCAATTATTTTATGGGAATTTCAATCTATACAAACTACTGCTCCGTCAGTTATGTATCCTAAGACGCAGATTCAAGATATGCCTTTCGGCATTAAGTTAACTTCCTCCATTTCTCCATCCACTTTAGGGTGGTAAAATATACTCCATTTTCGTATGGTTTCCATACCTTCATGGAAACTTTACCAAACCTTCGATATGAATGTCTAAACTCAGTCCACCACTACCTTGATAGACACTTTATCTGGTTCTACCATTCCTTCATAAGGAGTGGGGCGTACTCCTCTAACTATAATCCATTCCTAATGGCTGGAAGAGCAACGATTTGGTCAAACGATCGACACTTTCTCAAATAGGATCATGACCATTTTGGTGCTGGAAATTCAATGCAGACATCTATAAATATACTCTACTTCATTCCACCACTACTCTTCTTCACATGAGTAGATGAAATGGTTAGTCCCAGACATGAATGCTCTTGCTACAAAGTTTTCCAAGTCATGTAAGTTTCATTTGGCTTTCCATGCCATCACAAATATCTCCGACGAGTTTCTTACCCGACGCATCTACTACCCCAATCACATTCCCTTAGAGAATTAAGAAAAATCCAATCAATAGTCCGTTATGGACTTCGTATACCAACTTGATTTCTCCCACGACATACTGCAACAACTTGTTTCTCACGAGAAAGACTAAATTTCCTGCCCAGGAAGAAGTGCCTCCAACACTTTAAGGCGATTGCTACCGTAATGAATTTTAAATCAAGCGTGGAATAATACTTCCCACAATGTTTAAGCTTATGAGATGCATAGACAATGGGTTCAAGCTCCAGTATTATTACTCCCCATCCTGGCAGAGACTTGTTCCTTAAATTCACCCCCGAACTTAACCACATGAACTCGGGAGTGAAAGTCAGATCATCCTTTTAACTCACCCGAAAGTTATTTACCACTGTAACCTTCTATATAAGAGAAGCCTCATCTCCATCGGCCTAACCTCCGACATCTCTCGAGACTCCAAACTCCTCGTTTCTACAGACCTACACCCCCTAAGAGTTAACCCACAACATATTTGTGGTCAACACCCTAAAGCCTTTTTAAACCAACATCACATGCCCTAGTGGCCTTACGTCCTAATAAATCTAACATCGGTCTATATGTATATATCCTATCTAAGTTGTAGACATATAATAATAAGTATATCCCTAGTTTCCAAGACTTATCTCAACTTCTGACATTCGCTCGGTTTCATGCGTGGGACGTCTCGTCGAAGCGAAATCCAAACAAGTAACCCTCCCGTTACACTACTACCTCGCATCATTGGTCATTAAGATGTGACGGTCTAAAACACATGATCGGGATCGATAAAAATCTAACTCACAACCCTATTAATAAGATTCTACTTCTATGTCTTACCATAATAATTAATTCAGGATTTCAACAAATCAGACATTTACTTTCAGTAAAGTCTTAAAAATACTTATCCAATACATAATTTCATCATTTTAAACAACCTTCTTATCAAGTCATAACCCGAAGTCTCAATTCGACTTCGTATCTCAGTCTCCCTCACATCGATCAGAGGAGATAATTATATACCGTGCTTCTATCTCACACTTTAATAGCCCTTAATCACTCTACTACGTGATTTTCGGCTAAATATTTCAACCCAGCTCTTAGCCAACAAATTAAAATAAATAAAATGGAATGAACTAAAAGAAGAAAGAAAAACATCTCTCCACTTTCAACGTCGTTGAGGTTCACGCGTGGAGCATCCCACAAAAGCGGAATCCAAACAAGGAACCCCTCCTATGCATTACTACTCAACCTTGTTGGTCGTGGAGATAAGGCATAACAATCACATACAATGCAAACTAGTAATCAAACACACACGCAAGATAACACAACAAGGAATACAAATCTCTTACATACCTCAACCACCCCTATAAAGTCTCAAACTGTATCTAGGAGAGATATTATAGGACAACTAGTTCCATCCTGAAACTAAAAGTATGATAGCCTCACAATCTATTTTCTTGCTATCTCCCCAATCAAACAAAAATATCTTTACTTGTATAGTACATATCATACAAGTAATACATAATGTACATAGTACTTAAAAGAAACTATATTATCACTCTCCTTATAACGAGTGAAGGAAAATATAAAACTTCCCTAGCACGGAAGTCATATAATTACTCTATTTAGTAGCGTCGATACTACCACAACCTCAATATACACACCCGGATATATAGTAGATACAATACTACTAAATCTTATCCTAATGAATACACCACCCACTAATAAGGTGGAATTCCCGCCAACATTTTATGCCAATCACTCCGGGTCAATACCAATGGTTCTCAGACTCCATATTCGAGTCTTATCCGACCCAACATTACTTCCATCAACTCCCCATCTAGGAACTTTATTCTTGACCTTGTCTCCCATCAACATAATGAAAATGTTTGGTTCTTCCACGTCATAACCATTGTTCCACCCCTAACTGCCAAACAATTTTCCACGTAGCCCTTCTTACTTTCTTAGTAAAAGAGAACATGCTACCGGCCTCCTCTTCCTTAGTTCAATGAAATCTCCCCGGGCGGATGTCCACCAATGGGGTTCCATGATCAATGCTCCATCAGAAGTGTTAACAACACTTATTCTGGAGCCTATCATTCCATCAAAGGCTCTTTCTTCCTTATTTTGGTGTACGGCTTCCTTAACCGTACAACTCTTTATTCACATGTCGGTCTCTGACCGAGCCTCGCGTGAACATTTTAGGATCTACCTTCTCCTCCTTCCAGTTATTCCAGAGAAACTTACTATAGAAAGTATCTACTGGGTTCTCCATGGGTAGAACTTCCTACACCCGCAAATAAGGTGACTATGTTTTCACCATTACAACACTACTCCAACGGGTGAAGGATTTTCCTCCATTCTTTTTCTGGGAACTTCTCCACTTCAATATAACGTCGCTTGAAATCTCAAGCTTAGTACCACCCTCTACTCTCGCGGTACTTGGAAAATTGTGTCTACTGTAATCAGTGGTCGCAGTAGCATGACAAAAAAAGTGCTACAAAAGGGAGCGACCTTCCAAGCGGTCCTCCTCCCCGACCACCACTTACAGTTCCTAGTAATTCCGTCTAATGACGCCTTCACCACAACCTTCCTTGGCGCCCTTCTTAAATCGACCTACTAATCTCACACGTATGCGCAAAAGATTCTATAGGTTCTACCTCATGGCAGAAGAATGAGATCTTACTAAAGAAATCAACGATCTTAATCCTAAGGCTCTATGTCCAATCAAAAGCAATGCTGAAAGAGTAAAGCGTTCACACAGATTCCTAAGGACTCTAGAACCTGATGCTCTGATACCATTTATGACAACCCGCCATCCGAAATAGGGGTGGCCAGCCCGATACTCCAAAATAACGGAATCGTGGATGGAATCATTCTCAGCATCACAACAAAATAAGAAGTATACGGGATAACCACTCCTTATTTCAGAAAACGGGTTGTCAAAAATTTTGGTTTTAGAATTTAAAGAACATAATATAAACAACCCAACTTAAAAAGAAAGTGGAAACCCAAGAATAAATAGTATTACATACACCTCGAATAAACAATAAGGGACCGAATATGTTGTCGGTCAACAGTCTCATACAATATAACACAACATTTTAATGTAAATTACATAATACATTACATTAATCAATTACAAAATCTTGGGCCTCTCACCCGAGTAAAAAGACCCGATCTTAAGTAGAGAACAAGGATGACGACATCTATTTCAAAATGCCCCGTAATACCCGCAAAGCATCACGGCTCATCAAAGACACCAGGATACGAAGTCAGATCAGGCATCCTTGCGGAGGAGTACCTAAGCGGATACAAGATGCAAGCACAACAAGAAATATGAACTAGTCAGGTCCCGATTCTATATGATTACCAGATGAATAAAGAGTATGACATTTATGAATGATAATCATGACTAAATAATGAGAATCTGAATACACAATTTTATGCATAAGCTAAGACAATTTTAAATAATTATGAGTCTAAAACAATTAAACAAGAGAATAAGAATGATTTGCATTAATTTAAAAGCCTCCACCAAAACATTTATTCCAAAATTATAGTTCCATTCCTTAACAGGAAAATATTATCAAACTTTTAAGCTCTTTATGGCTTTTATCTCAATTACATTCCCTTCATGGCATTCCATTCCTTAACAGGAATATTATCATCAACAAATGCTCTTTGTGGCATTTCATTGTGCTCTTTGTGGCACTTCATTATGCTCTTTATGGAATATATAATGCATCAACTCCCACTTGATTAAGAATTGTTATAATTATATTTATATAACGATTCTAAGACCGCCGAGTTTCCCCACTGTGCCCCCCCCTAAATGACCATCATCTTCCAGGGCCTATCATCAAGACAAACTAGGCACCTATAACGCAAGACGTCGGGAAGCGGCCATGTGCCTGCGGGGTAGTCATAACAACACCCGGAATTACCTACCCATCGCAAAAAATTATACAACAACAAATGCTCACATGGCCTAGGACTATATCCACCCTGCATTTATTAGCCAGGGGGCTTCACCTCACGTGCGAACTTCCCTTATATTGTCATTTAGAAAGGGTGTGTTTAAACCATTTTATTTACCATATTCAAAATCAAGTAAATTTTAATTTGCCATATTTATGATTAAGTAAATTATCATTTACCATCATCATTACCATTTCCATTTCATTTCCATTTACCATTTTCATATGTATGTTTCATTTTATCCGAAACCAGTATAATTTACATTTTGTAAATAATTTAGCTCATTTAAACCGGAGCCATACTTGAAACATCTTATCATTGTAACCTCAATGAATGAATAAACTTTCAAGTTATTCTCCCAACATTCTTTTGGGGTGATAATATAAACCATCAAGACTAAATATAGCTCAATTGAGATTCTAAAGTCTCCTAAACATAATACTATAACTCTTAGTTTTATAGTAATCAACTAGAAGAAAAGAATGCCCTATCATCAGTATGCATAACCCCGGAAAACCCCATATAAACCATTATTAATCTAGGGTAGTTCCCCAACTCATCTATAACTCTAGGACTCTAAGTTTACTTCATAGAAGAAGGTTCCTAGGTCCTAAGCCTAAAGAAAAGGAGAAAAATTGAGTAAAAAAAACAACTCAAAAACAACATGATTTCGAATCGATTCGCCCAAACAGCGAATCGGTTCGGACATAAGACCTGGGATTCTACAAACTGCCAAATCGATTCGGACTTAACCCGAATCGATTCGGGTGCCCAGACCTGGAACTGACCCTTAGAGAATCGATTCGCCTAGGGGGCCGAATCGATTCGGCCTGGAGAAATTGCCGAGAATGGCTTAGGAGTTGTAAACCCTAGATTTTTCTCCAAACTCAAATCTCTTCCATTTTTACACATATCCAACATCACTAATCTACCCCAAATCAACCTACATGATTATTAACTACTATAATCCACAATTTCATCATCCAAAAACCAAGATTAGGGTTTAAACACCATAAATCCCATTTTTGCTCCATAAAGACAAATACATAAATATCACACAAATTATTCATCTTAAATCACATATTAGCAAGTAGAAAACTTGCCTTAAGGTTGAAATCTCAGACTTCTTGGTGGTAGAAGCAATCCCAATCCTTCAATATCTCTCATTTCTCCTTTTTTTTCTCTTCCTATCTCTCTCTCTAGGGCTTGTGGTGTGTAAAGGAAGGAATGGAAAAAGGTGGGGATACTTAAATTGTGGCTTAAATTTAAAGTCCCCAACTTAAATGGTTAATGCCACATTAAAATGACTCCCAAATACGTGTAAAAGTGCTCGAAACCCAAAAATACTATATAGCACTTATTTTGACTGTCTCGGACATTCAGGGACTAACTACACTCTCTAAATTGGAATCCGACAATTTTATAAATTATTTCTAGTTCCAATTTCTCTTAAACCATAATGTCATTTAAAACACATGACACTATAAAACATACAACCTGATGATATTTACTTTCACCTACAGTAAATATACAAACACTAGTAAATATTAACTTTCAACTCATTCAATTAATATTTACTCCAGTTCCCAACATTTTATATAATTACCTTATGCGGTAAATTAATATAACATTAGCCTCCTAAAAGCGAGGGTTGTTTCATTAACCATCTAGTTATAGGTAATTATCATTAACTTCAAGATTTGTGGAATCCTATTCCATAAATTAATTACCCCATAAAACTATAATTGGTTACTTTAATATACCTACAATGCTACTGTTCATGACTGATACAATAAAAGATCATAAGTTACAGAATTCCAGGTTCAAATTTACATGAAAAAAGGGAGGAAAAACCCATGTCGTTAGAACGATTGGGGTTGTCGTTCAATCAAAATGGCTTGTCATTCTAACGACTTGCCACGTCATTTGAATGATGTCTCATCATCTTCTCCGCCTATCTCCCTCTTGGGGTTTCTCAGATATCTCCAAACTACCAAAATTTCCAACAAATCGTAACCCAAATTTTTTCTACTGTTGACATTAATCAGTCCCCACAAATTACTAACAAATTCCAATAATCAATGACTCAAGATCCAATTCCCAACTCATTTTATTCCAATTCAAGAATATAATAATAAGGGAATTACATCTAGATTTCATTCCATTAATGTTCGTTAGAAATTTCTTACAATAATTAACCCATTATCCTCCAATAATGAACAAAACTTGACAGAAATCTAATCATCAATAGGGCTTTAGATTCCTAATTTCTAGAATGAATTCTACATGTATATTCTTCCTCTACATGTGGGTTTTCATCATCAAAGTTCAACATAATTAGCCCTAACTTCCAGAAATCTAAAAGGGAGATAAATTATGCATTGAGAAATACATTAGAAACATAATTTATGCAAGAAAATTTTTGCTCTATAATTTTGTAGAGGAGAACCCCTGAAAGCCTTTGATCCCTCCTTGTTCTTCTTGTTTTCCCTTCATTTGGGTGTTTCTCTTTTCTCTCTCCCGTGGTTTCTTTCTTAAGTTACGATTTTTGATAATGAGGGAGTGGTTTGTCCCCACTAAACCCCTAAATTGAGTGCTTATCCCGAGTTAGGTTATGGGTCCAACTTTTGGACCCCCAAATCAGCCTGAATTCCTTTTGTAATTAGTCCAAAACTCTCTCAACCCATATGTTATTGATTCGAGATCATTTCTAAAGGTTTAAATCACTTAAACGAGTTCATATAAGTCCCAAAATGGGATCTGAATTATTTATGCCAAAATTATTACTTTTTATTGTGTCGAACATAACTTATATAATTTTATTTTATGATATGCAAATAATATATTCATGCAAAAAATGAATAATACACACAAGCATGCCAAATGATAAGCTTCCACTTAACACATCCGAATAAGATATTTACTTAGATTAATTTTTCTAAATTAGAAAAAGGAATATTTTCCACTAAGTAAGAGAAAAAATGTAGGGTATTACACAACTTTGGTGAAGTTTTTCTCTTGTAGAGATGACAAATCTATGGTTGATGATTGCATGTCGATTGGGAGTGCTCGTGGGTGTTCCTGGCGGATTTGGAATGTGTGTTCTTGTGAACTGCTACGGTTGTTGCATTACTGACTCTAGACCGCGTGTTTATGTGAATGTTTTGGGGAGTGATCATTGCAGATTTTATTGTAATCTTTGTAAGTTGCAATTTACTATTTTATCATGAAATAAAGGATTTTTCCTGAAATTTGTGAGTTAACAATTTTATTTGTGATTGTTTGACACACACACACACACGTAGTTTCATGTTTAAGGGCTGAATTAATTTGGTTTGATATTTGACATTGATTAAATAAGGTTAACTTGAAAATTTGCAAAAACAATTTAATCAGTATCAGACATACGTTTGTACAAGTATCTCAATAATATGTCAAATTTTAAAAAAAAATTATAAAAATAATCTATTATACGACACGACTCCGTCGATATTTTTTCATAATTTTTTAAATTTATGTAAAAAGTTATGATTTTTAAAAAAAATTTAACTAATAAACTAAATGAAAAGTTTGATTCCTGCTAAAAAAAACTTAATTGTTCGTTAAGTTTTGGACTAAAGTGAATGAAATGGCAAACTTCAATGTGTTATATGCGAATTTGTGTACTTTGAGGTTTGAATTGCTAAAGGTCTCAAACTTCGAGGGACTAAAGTTAGTTGGAAAATTTAATGAGGTCAAAAATCTCATTTACATGTTTAGATGAGGGCATAAAGGTAAATTGGAAAAATTCAGATCACTTAAACGGTCTCAACTAGTATAAAAATATAATATGAGCTAAATAAAAATATTATGACCTATGTTTTCACAAAAATAATATTATGAGCCCTTTTGGCAATTAACCCTTCAAATAATAAGGACCAATGATTGCTCATGTATGATTTGGTATTGGTTTAATAATCCCAAGTCTACCCAATTAATTTCTTACGTCCTCCTACCTAAGCCCACTGACTTGCTAAATTTAATTTTATTAAATTTTTTATATACAATTATTTTTATATGATGCCAGTACTTTTTTGGTATTTTTCGTGTAAAAAAATCTTAATTAATTTTCATGATCATTTGAATATGATATTTAGTTGTGTGTATTACATTTACCATCTATAGAACTTAGTTTGTTAATATGCCTAAGCCCGATAAATTTTACGAGTATAAACTTTTACGAAGATTGCTTTATAGACTTATTTAATTATACAAAGCCCTATATGTTTACTGACTTGATCCTAACATTTGTCCACCATAGTCTTTTATAATTATTCAAAACACCTAGAGGATTTACCATTTGACTCTCTCTCACCCTCTCTCTCTCTGAGAGAGAGAGAGAGAGAGAGAGAGAGAGAGAGAGAATGGAAGATTGTGTTAATGTACTAAAATAATGTTTAAATGCAAATCTACATGTTTTATATATATATATATATATATATTGCAGTGAATACTTTGATTCTTTACAGAGTTTGACAACATGTTTGTAGGTTAGTAAAATGAATTGTGCGTGTTAGATGATGAGCAATTACTACATCAAGCATTGTACGTTGTCATTATTACAATACACTGTATCATATTTATTATAACGACAAATCATTTGTGGATGATTTAGCTATGTATTTGAGACTGATATCATTATATACGAGGGTTGCATATATGTGTGGATTTTAAATTTTCCATGTTATGTATATATAATATATTATATATACACAAAAATAGATGGAAAAATGCAATAGGTTGAGTATGAGATTCTAGAGTGTGAAATCAAAAGACAAAAACAAAGATGTTACATTGAGAGGCAAGACTAAATGATTTTTTAGTATAAGAAAAACTCAACCACCTTAGGTATATTTCTTGGTATATCTAACCTTTTTTTTATGAATAGTTTGTGGTATTGGACTCCCATTAAATAAAAATTATTCTTAAGTAACTTATCAACACCCTGTTAGATGATGAATGGTAATATGGCAAAACAAAGTGGACCACCACCATAAATTCTTTTCTCCACAAAATATTCCTTATGTTTCCATCCGGAGTTCTCTCTTTTGTTTTACTCATTGTCCCCTCTTACTTTGTTAAACCAATTGGGTACATATTGGATGGAATCAACAGAATAAAAATATGCAAATCTCGGCAGAGAAACATATAAGATAGAGTGACATATATTAAAGTGTGTAGCAGGAAGTGTTATTTTCCACAAAAATTATTGAGTGATGTTACTGATACATAGTGTAAGATAAAAAATACATAGTTAGTATTTTCAGAGTGCGAGTGATACACACTGTGTGTTTTAAAAAAATCATCATTATTAGTGAAAAAGACTTTGTCATGGACATAGCCAGATTGGTGAACCATGTAAATTTCTTTTGTTATGTGTGCATTGTTATTTTAATGATTTTTCTTGACCCATTAAATCCCAAGGTCATGGAAATATTATTTGGCGGAAATTACTACGTCTAATTTCCTAACAATAAATATCAGAGCTCTTAGTCTGACAAGCTTGAGTAGACAGAGCTATTTGATAGAAAACAATGTGCATAGATATTTTGTACTCAACATATTTTGGTTGAGTGGGTGCAATGGCATCAGGAAAAAAACTCTAATATCTCAAAATTTGACGGTACAATTTTTAGATTTGGGAAAATGCAAATTGAGGACTATCTCTACTAAAAGGATTTATATTTACTACTAGGTGAAAATCCAGAAGAGATGAAGGTTCTGAAATGGTAGTTCCTTGACCAAAATTATCTTGGCACTATGAGGTATCACTCTAAAAATCGGTGGTGTTTTATATTCAAAATGAGAAAAAGACTACA
The DNA here is from genome assembly GCA_949130495.1 of Sambucus nigra. Classification (NCBI taxonomy): domain Eukaryota; kingdom Viridiplantae; phylum Streptophyta; class Magnoliopsida; order Dipsacales; family Adoxaceae; genus Sambucus; species Sambucus nigra. The sequence continues at coordinate 451,507,556 of OX422208.1, read as the reverse complement.
TCTCTCATGGCTTCCCTCTCCAGCATGTATGAACAGTATTTGACCCCGATAGAAGAAGATAACTGAATCCTTTGGGCGACATGCCCTACTAAGAGAATACTGTGAATCAAATGATGATAGGCGTCTAAGAAAAACTCCATAAATCCATAGCCTGTCATAATTCGCTAAGGTTGGCGTCCCTGTTACTGGACACCTGATATAGAAGATACAATAGAAAAGAAAATATGCAAGGAAACGGGTCAGAGCCCGATTGTGAAAATGATTTTTAAAACAGCAAGTATTTAACAAGTGCAATAAATCTTTTATTATGTACATGTTAGACCCAACTCTCACTTGCCATTCTCACCTCTCAACTAGAGTGCACACTTAACTTTTCCTATTAACCTCCTAGTTAATGATTCCTCTTTTCTTGTCTCCATATTATAATTTCATTCCCATATCATAACCCCGTATGTCTCATACCATACGTCACATTATTGTTCATTTACATTTCTCATCGTTTCTCATTAACATGAATCATTTCTCAATTAATATGAATTAAGTTTTTCAATAAACATTCATTAACTTAATTCAATTATCTTTCTTTATTCACCATTATCTACAATTAATAGCATAGATAGATTTAACCATAATAAATATCCATTCATTCATTTAATCAATTATATATATATTCATATATAATACGGCACCCCGAGTCACAGCTGCGGTGCAATGCATTACTCTGCTATCATGTCCCATCATCGCTGGTCGCCGAATAGTGGACAAAAGGTTCGGTAAGGATTCCTCGAACCATAAACAACAACACAAACATTGGAGGCGAACATAGTTCTCGTATCCATGGGTCACGCACATACCTACGTAACCACAGTCAGCGGACTTATGAACTCCCCGATAAGTCTTTCATAGACCTATGTTCTCGAGCGACAAATCAAAGATCCCATGGATTCATCAGGATATGACTGCCCTCACGCGCAAACCTCCCACCGATAGCAAGTAAGCTAGGTATGTCATATACATAATCATTAATCAATCAAATAGGTATTATCATACCTATAGTATACTAACAACAAGGTACTCTCATTAACCTTAGATTATTCCCTTACGTAGCATTATATCTCTTTAAATCCCGCGTATTAAAATGTCATATCTTTACTTCATAATTTAATTATCCTCTCATCGTATAACATCTCTCCACTCCCGACGTCGTTAAGGTTCATGCGCAGAGCTTCTCGCAAAGCGAAATCCAAACAAGGAACCCCTCCAATACACTACTACTTAACTTTGTCGATCGAGGAGGTTCGTCAACTTAAAATATGCGATCGGAATAACCTCATCCCCTCTTTCAACCAAATGTGTTCTAAACTCCCATCTCTATCCAGGAGTCATACCATTACGCTCTTGTACTACACTCAGCCCTTGTAAAATCAATAATGAGCTTAAACTCAGTCATTGATGTTTAAATTGTAACCCTAAGGCTACCCAGGTGTTATATTAAATCTCCCCTACTTGAACTATCCTTAATCATCATACAAACAGATTAGAATCCAACACATGAATCTAGCAACCGAAATGTCTTTAACTTTAATTATCATAAATCTAATCAATTAAATCCCAATCAAATTAATTCAAATCTTAACTAGGGCTTACTGATCTTCTCTAAGTCCCATAATATTCAATTAATAATCACCGAAGATCTACAAAAGTTTTGGGATAAGAACCAACATTAAAAAGAAACAACATCATGAATTCTCATATTTGAAATACTCAGAAAAATTAGATCCAAAAATTATTCAAATCATCCATCTGACTTCAGATTTGGATTCTACACGAAAAATTGAGTCAGGTAAGTGTTTTGAGTTTTTCTTAAATCTCATCCAAATGCACTCAAAAAGAAGATCTAAACATTCCAAATTGGATCTTCTCATTCCACTCGTTTTTACCTCTTTTTCGAGAAAATTATCAACATATTATCTTCAAGAACACAAAATGATTTTCAGAATTTCTTCCACAGATTGATGAATATTTATTGGATTACTAACTACCTACAACATGAGTTTAATTCCTATATATTTTTAGATTCCAAAAATCCATTAACAACTATATCCTTTCATCTTCCAAGCATGAAAATCATCTCTTTTTATAACTATCCTAACATGGACAATATACGAACTTAAATTGCAAATATCAAACACTTGCCTCTAATGAAGATCTGACCTTTTGGAGTTGAATAACACAGGTGGTGATGGTGGTGGTGACCTTTGGTTCTCCTCCTTCCCAAGCAAACTTCTTTTTCTTTCCAAGCAACCTTCCACTCTCTCTAAGAAGATGACTTTTCAATTTTGTGTAGAAGAGATGAAATGAACCTACATACACTAATCTCCAAATACTAATAATAAGACAAAACCCGAAATCACTATTCATCCCCCTTGTAAAAATAACCAAAATGCCCTTTTGGGTTGTCTTTTCATTTCCAAATGACCCGAGACTCAAAATTAACATCCAAATAGACTTTTCTGACTATTTCAAACCTTCCGGACGCAACAAAGCAGTCGAAATGACTATAAGGTCGATAGAAAATAAATTTCCTTTTTAATTTAATAAATTAGTCCCGACACGTCCCATACCGCGTCTGACTAAAAAATCCAAATTATCGAAATTATATCACACCGTCATAATAATGACATCATATTCATATATTACCTAAATATCTTTAATTAATATTCAGAATCATCCATTTTAATATCCACAATTCGGATAAAACCCAAATGAATTAATTTATAATAAAATCCAATTAATCCATTAATTTAAAATATAACCCATTTTAAAAGTCATTAAAATCATGGGGTATTACATTACCTCCCAATGCTTATAAGATTATTTTAGCGCCCATGATGTTTTGGAAACTTAGGATGGGGTTTGACCTTATGGAGAATATTTTTAGGTATGTTCATGGGATAAAAGATAATGCCAAAGCCCCGAGATATTACTATTTTCTCCTCAAAAATCCCAATATCGAATGGGGACCATTGTTCAGACCATCAATCAAAGCTATAAGGGTTAGTATGTGTTTACTTAGGGTGAGTGAGAGTTTAGACACCATGAGCAGGATAGATCATGTAGGGTTGCTAAGGAGTGGAATGGACCAAATTGAATAGGTACATATTTTTCTGTCTCTTTGTTTAATCACTTATTTTAGCTCATTTTGTCATTTTGATGCTTTGTATATTGGTAATTTCAGTGAAAAAGTCCCCGAGGCTAGCTAGATCCCTAGTGGATCCGGTTGAGACCTACTATGAGAGGAAGTCACCAAAGTTTGAGGAGTTGTTCTCGATAGAGAAGTTCATTACGGCTGGATATCACACCCTTCCAGATAGTCATCCCCCAGAGGAATTCCAGGTTCCTTGGGAGGGGTGTGTTCGGCACGAGACTCATCTTGACGCAACTGAGCACCTAGTTGAGGAAGAAGAAGAAAATGGAGTAATTAGTATAATACCTTCCACTTTAGTTCTTCTCTATGTTAGACATGTTGTTTAAATTACTTGTTCGTCTTTTATCACGTGTTGCGGAACATCCTTTTGAGGAAACATTTGGAATAGCCCCTCGTAGTATAGATCGTAAGGCTATCCAGAATGAAGAAAATGTAAGCTAATCATAGCTAGGTTAAGGCCGAGCAAAGAAGGTTGGTTGAGGAGAAAGAGGTTGCCAAACAGACTACTAGGCAAAAAGATGGCGTGGTTGATGCTGCCAAATCCAATTCTAAAAGAAAAGTCCCCATGCATCCGTCAGTGCCCACAATTGAGGAGAAAAGGCCTATAGATCCTCCGAGTACTCAAAACATTAATAAAATGCCTTAGGTGGAAAAAGATAGGCCTCCCCTTTGTAAGTTGGTGAGGGGTCAGGGCACTAGTTCTCTTTATGGGGATTTATCGGAGTTTAAATTTGACCCTACTCCCAAGATGACACATAAGGAGTTAAGGGATGATCCAGACTCCATCTTTCACCATGATAATAATGCCATCGATCTTCTTATTTATCATGGCCACAACAAAGATTTTGAATTTTTGAGAGGTTATGACCCTGAATCCTTAAGGAGGCTGACCCAGCATAGACTTTTAGTGGTAGGTCTTCCTTCCATTTAATAGTTTTTCCTCTTGTGTTGGATTCTGATTCTAATGACTTATCTTTTTCTCATTTTCAAGCTTCCATAACATTTACAACTTTGAGGGAGAAGGTAATGGTGAACTATTATTCTTTTGAAGAGCTGTCCGAAGAGAATAAGAAGTTCAAAGATTACTTGGAGTAAGTGTATTGGGAGTTAAAGAACACCACTGATGACCTGGTGGAGAGAGACGATCAGACGATGACAAAAATGATTGAGTTGAGCAAGGTAGAGGATAAGATCACAAATCTTAAAGATTAAGTCCCAAACTAACGATGCCACATTCAAAAGATTGAATGAGTCTCTTGCTACTCCCCGAAAGGCCCTAAAAAGGTAGAGTTGGATAAGGCAATCATATCCATCAATCTACAAAGTGCTTGTGAGGCCCTCACTTTTATCTAGGCGGTGGGCATCCTGAAATACAAGTCCTCAGTTGACTATAATGTGGATTGTGTTGGTTTTTTCTTGGATGGATACGAGGAGTTTAAAATATAGGGTCATGACCCATTATCCCAACATTATCGATAAAGTGAGTAAATGGCAAGGGGACGATGAGGAAGCTACTTCCTTAGCTGGGGAGGATGGTGATAATGCCCCTTTAAATGATTTTCCTATGGACGACCATTTTCAAGCATCGACTTCTCGAGGATCTTCTAACCCAAGTACTTCTATTTGACTCTTTTTGTGAAGCTTATCTATATTAGTTACTGTATTTTTTGAACATTTTGGTGTGATGTTTATTATCATTTTGTGGGAGATCATGAATGGATATTTATACAATAATCGCTTGTTCTTTTTTTCACGTAAAAATATGATTAAACATGCCTTTATATATGAAGCACTGGGAATGTTGAGTTCTGTCCATTACCCATTTTTCTTTTTGTCAAAATTTTTTAATGAGCCAATGTTGTATACTTAAGTACAAAAGTGACTGATCACCTATGTTCGTGACTCTTTGGATCGTAAAGGGGATAGGTCAAGCTTCTTGTTCACAAACTTATCAAGATAAGATTGTGCATGGAGCTGATTTTCTGTTCGTGGTTTATTTTTATTTAACAGGACCATACAGTTTCTATTAATGACTTGTTTGTTTAATGAAGTCATAACAATTGTGTTTGTCATGTTCATGACTTATTTGTTCAACTAAGTCGTACAAATTTTAATCGTTTTATTCATGACTTGTTTGTTCAACCAAGTCATACAAATTATGTTAATGACTTAGGAGGTCATACAACACATTTGTACAATTTTTATTCTGGTCGACGCCTAGTAACTAGATATGTGTGCACATATCTCTTTCCTAAAAACAAAATATTAAATAAAAACATGGAGGCTGAAACATTATTTTATTAATATGAAGTTGCTCAATACATGACTAAATAAACAATGTTACAGATAGTACTTTCTCAAATGATCAGAATTCCATGGGTTCTTAAATTACTCCCCCCTCCAATATTTCAATGCTGTAAGTTCTCGGCCTTACCATGATTTTCACCTAGTACAATCCATACTAATTGGGATTGAGTTTGTTGTTCTTATAGATCACATTTTTTAGGAAATGACCCCCCTCTTCAAACTTTTTGGATGTACATACAATTTGTAGTAGCGGGCAGTCCTCTATTGGTAGGATGCCACATACAGTATCGCATTCTCCTTAATTTCTTCAATCATATTGAGGTCTATCCTACATATCAGGTCACTTTTGTGGGATTCAAAGTTGAGAATCCCTATGGCTGAGGAGCGTTATCTCAGTGGGAACTATAATTTTTGTTCCAAAGGAGAGATTGTATGGCGTCTCTCCTATTTTTGTTCATCGAGTGGTTCTATAAGACCAAAGTACTCTTCATTGCTCTAATTTCCCTTCACATCACCCAGTATTTTATTCATTCCATCCAACGCCATTTTTTCGGTGATTTCAGTCTATTGCACTGCGGATGTCCTGGGGTAAAGTGTAACTTTCGAATGTTGTATCGCGTGCAATAGTATTCAAGTCTTGATTATCGAAATTCGTACCATGGTTTATGATGAATGCATAAGGAATGTGGTAATGGCATATAATACTCTTCGAAATGAATTGGAAGACCCTTTAATAGGGAATCTCAAACAACATCTCTGCATCTGCCCATTTCGTAAATCAATCAACAACCACCACCAAGTATTTGAATCGATCCTTCGTTCTCGAGAGCGGTCGGACCATATCGATTCCCCACAATGCGAATGACCAAGGCTATGTGATCGGTGTTAGCAGTGATCTTGGTATGTAGTGAATTTTGGCATATTTCTGACACTTATCATATTTTGTCTCATAGTTTGCACATTCCACCTTCATCATCGACCAGTATTAGCCTTAGGTTGCGATACGCTTCACCAGTGATCTTCTAGCATAATGTCCTCCAAAATATCCCCTAGGCACTTACTTAATTATCTTGTTGACTTATGTGGGATGGACACACTTCATCAATGAGATGATGTATCCCCTCCAATACAACACTTCAACCTCTATTACATAGTGAGGTGCCTTGCGATGATGTTAGGAAATCACCCTTTAAATTTATATGTGTAGCTCAATCTCAGGCATATCACAATAATACAAATATATAATAGAACAGATATTAAAATAAGAGAAGGAGGTGAGGAGAAGAGGAAGAACACCAGTATTTAAGTGGTTTAACTTTTCAGCATACTCCACTGTGCACAGATGTAAGGTTTTCACTATATAAAAGTGGCTCTAATAACCTTGGTTGTACAACACTCAATGGGATACTTGATAGGTCTCATCCCTAGAGGCTAGTATGAGGCGGGACTTGTAGTGAAGATCCGATCTAAAGGGGTCTATAACCGTCCGACACGATGGTTTGTAAGGTCGGCCTTGGCCGAGCAGGTCCTAGCTTGGGACGAGGTCATACTTGGGTATATCACATTGTAGCCCAGCTTTCTTTCTTACTTTGGGTCTGAGGGGAGGTCACCAACTTCCACATATGCTCAAATGGGATCCATCCATAATGGTCCTAGGCTCACTTCCATCACGTTTAAGATATCCTCATTCGTACTCCTGTGGGTCAATATTTTAACTAGTATTGTTCTCCTTAAAGTGGTCCTTGTGGTTGAGGCCAATCTGGCTAAAGCATATTCTTGAGAATTTTTTGATCTGGGTATCCTCATAACCTTTACTTCTATGAATTTTTCTAACCACTATCGCACTATGGTCAAGTACTTATCCATGGAATCCTCCCTTGCTTTATAAATCCCTAGTAGCTGGTTAACTACCAGCTAAGAGTCACTGCATGCCATAATATGGTCGACCCCCAGGGAAGATGCTAACCTTAACTAGACAATCAAAGCTTTGTATTTCATCTCAATATTGGAAGCATCAAACTAAAAGCACAGGGAATACTCCACGTCTATTTCATTTAGAGTGGCGGTGATGATACTCGCACCGCTACTCGCCGAAAAAGATGATCCATTAACAAATAGCTTCTGGATAATGTTATCGTGGGAAAAATCTTCTCTCTTAACTCTTCTAAATCTGAATAGATTATTTTGAGATTCATCTTGCTGATCCTTGTCTCCCTTTTTTGAGGATCTCTCTCCGAGGGGAGTCTACCTATCCCGCTTGGAATTAAGATCTCTTTTGGAGAAGAGTTCTTGCCTTCATGAATGAAGTTATCTCCCAGATGAGTTTCCTCTATCGTCCTAGAATTTGGCTCTGTTCTGAAAAAGTCTTCTTGTTTTTAGGAATAGAATTATCTCACAGAGGAGTCTATTCGTATGTCTTTTCCTCATAAGTGAACTTAGCAATTAAATCTGATAATTCTTGCCCCTTGATGGCAGTCATTGGTTAATCCTGGATGCCATACTCGCCGAGATTGATCGCCCAAGCCATCAGCTGACCAGATTTTTTTGGTTTATGCAAGGTCCGCCTCAAGGGTAGTTCGGTGTAAACCACAATGGTGTGGTCCTGGAAATACGGATTCATTCTCCTCAAAGCTCCCCTTCGTGCAAATGACAACTTCTCCATTCGTGGCTACCAAATTTTGACTCCTAGGTACGCTTTACTAGTGTAATAAACTGGCCTTTGAATACCTTCCTCGTGCTATAACCATGCCAAACTAAGAGATGATTCATACACGGGAAATAAAAATAAAGCCTTTCCTCGCGACATGTCTTAAAAAGAGAGGGGGATAGCCTAATTATGAATTCAGCTCTAGGAAAGCCTTCTCGTATTTCTTATATGTGGCTCTAGAGGTGAACCTATTAAGTGGTGTTACTTGCACCATTAGCCATTGCATGTCTTTTTTTATCATGGTAGATTGGATGTTGATCAGAACTTGGATCTTATTGAAATTGGCTTTGATACCCCATTTATTGTCGATAAATCCCAGAAACATACCTTCCTTCACCTCGAAGACACATTTAATTGGATTCGGATTCACCTGGTGCTTTTTTAATAAATCAAAAGTCTACCTGAGGTCCTTGATGTAGTCATCGGACATTATTCTCTTCGTAAGCATGTCATCCATATATACTACCATGTTTGCCCAAATATCCTCTTTAAAGACTTTATTCACCAATCGCTGATAGGTAGTGCCACAAGTTTTTAGACCAAACAACATAACATTATACATTAAGTACCTCGAATTGTTATGCAATATGTTTTTTCTCTATCAGAGGGATTCATCCTAATCTGGTTATATCCAAAATAACCGTCCATTAGTGGTGGCAAAATGGATCAATGGGGCGCATTTTTACACGACCCGACACAGCATGATATGAAACCAATGGACCAGAACACGACATGACATGACATGATAGCGTGTTTTTTTCTTTAACCCAAACACGACACGTTAAAAACATGACAAGACATGATCACATGATAAGTAAATATGATTCGATTAGACACGATTAGAACGATATGATTGGACACGATTAGACCAGTTAGTGAGGAATTAAAAAAATAGTGGGTTGATAATGGGTCTAAATGGGGCCAATAGTGGGTCTACATAGGGTATATATCGTGTCCTTAATTGGGTCACTATCGTGTCACTATCAGGTCCTTATCGGGTCAATTTGGTGGCATAAATTAGACATGAACACGATACGACCCGATCTTGGGTCCAAAAACCCAGACCCGAACACGACCCGAACACGAAAGACTGTTTCAATTTCATTTTATTTCATTCCAAAAATTGCCACCCCTAGCATCCATGAAACTGAGGAGATCGTGTCTAAAGGTTACATTTACCATTTGGTCAATCTGGGGCAATGGATAGTGATCCTTGGGCATGCCTTGTTCAAGTCTATGAAATCGATACACATCCTCCATTTATCATTATTTTTGCGCACCATCACTACATTGGATAACCATTTTGGGTATTTGATGTTGTCGATAGTATAAACCGTCTATAGATTAAGGACCTCCCCTTAGACAATGAGGTTATTCTATGTGTCGAACATCATTCGCTTTTGTTTAACTAGATTTTTTCCTTTCATCACACTCAGCTCGTGACAAATGAAATCAGGACCAATCTTGGGCATGTCTTCATGGGTCCATACGAACATATTCTTGCATTGCTGCAAGAAGTTTATGAGATCTTGCCTCAAATGGGAGTCTAGTGATGATTCGATCTGGACTATCCTCTATGGGTGGTCGACATCAAGTGGAACTGTCTCAATTTCTTCAATTACCTGCCCTTTGACCATTTTTTCTTCATCTCAAGGATCACTAGTTTTAATCTTGTAGATGGTCGTCAACTTCCCATGATTTTCCTGGTTGGTAGAGGTGCAATAGCACTCACATGCCTCTGCATGGTTGCCTTTGATGACATTCTTCCATAGTTAATTTGAAACTTTAAGCATTGGTGTAATGTGGATGGGACAACCTTAAATTTCTTCAGTTCCACCCTTCCTAGTATCATGTTATAAGTGGATTGTACCTTTTTATCCGGTAGAAAGAACTAAACATTGTCATTTCAGAAGGTTGGCCATGTGCCCACTATGACCTCGAGTTCCACCATTCCCAGTGGGTATACCTTTTCCCCTGAATAGTCGATCAGTTGAGGTATGGCATTAACTTACTGTCTCGAAGCTTCGACCTTCTTGTAAAACATAACATTTGTGGAGCTTGCATTATCAACCAATATTCTCGCCACTCTTTTTTCATGGATTATCATAGTCAAGATTAAAGGGTTGTTACGAGGATACGCTACCAAAGATAAGTCAACTATAGAGAACCCAATGATTAACTTATCCTTGTTCACCTTGTCAGGGCATGTGTCTACCTCTGCTGCTAGGTTAATCTGCCTCACACGAGCAAAATCTTCGGCCTTGTTCAAATAGGTTTCCTTTTAACTGGGTCTTCTCGCCTTTCACATCTCTTTCGGCAATGAAGTGACACCTAAAGTATACCATGTCGACATCATGTACAGGATCCTTAGGAATTTTAGGGAGCTTTAGATCATCATTCGAGTCTCCATTCCTCCCTCCCTTCTTGTCATTTATTATGCAGCATGGTGTAACAACCCGTACGTTTGGGGATAATTAAATTCCATAAATGGGTGAAAATGGGAAAATTGAGGAATTTCTCAGAATAGTAATTTTTGGGATTTTCAAGGATTAGATGATTTCCAATGGGTGTTATTTTGACTTTGGGACTAAGTAAATATGTCGAAGTATTTTAATTATAGGTCGCCGTTAAGTAAAGCGACAAAAGGTAAGGTTTTAATTGGAAAACCCGCTGTGATATGCAATGGGTTAAATTAGGGGGTTGCGATCAAGTACCTCAGATGGAAATTTCGACTGCACAGTGAGTCTCGTAATGGCCGAGATAGTCAGAAAAAAGTATCCGGGGGTAGTATTTAGGCTTCGGGAATTTTTTTTAAAACGAATAGCCACTCGCAACTGAGTAAACGAGTCATTTTTGGGTATTAAAAGGGGTAAACCCTTTTTCTCCCTATATCAGGAGGGAAAAGGGGAGAAAAGAGAAAGAAAAGAGAGAAGAGAGAGAGGAAGGAAAAAAAAGGAGAGGAAAGGGGGATTTCGTCCAACCTCCGTGGGATTCGACTCGGGATCGTCAGATTTTATCCACGAGGCAAGTGCTTACTTGCTTTATTTACTTTTGAGCATAAATCTCATATCATAGTTTGGTAATAACAAACCCTAATGATTGTGAGTTTGGTTTCGTGGGTTAAACGGGTTTTTAGGAATTAAAACGAGTAAACCCGAATAATTTAAAATTCGAGAAACTTAGGAATTTATTGAATTAAATTGTGGATTATGGGTTTTAGGATGTTTAGAACCCCTATTTATATGTGTATATGTTGTTGGTTGAGGTTGGAGGAGGTTAGGAGAAGAAACAAAAAGCTTGGAGGTATGTTAATGGCCGAAATAGTCTCAGAGAAGATGATGAATAGGAACCAACGTCATTGCCGAATCGATTTGGCCTAGAACCGATCGGTTTGGCTCTTGGTCAAAAAATAAAATTTGTAGATATTTTCGATATGGTCGCGTGGGCGCCAACTGCGTATTTTTCTAAGGCAGGCTGTCCAAGATCGAAATCGTTAGTTAGAAATCAAACCTGATATTGGGAGAATTAAGGCTAGAATTGTTTGGAGATAAATCTTAGGAGTTCCTAAATATAGAGTGGGGACCTCTAGATTATTATTTAAGCGAAATGTAGTCATTGGGTTCGTGAAAATGGAATCCATGACCTATTTAAGTTACAGGTGTTTGGTGACGAATATTCCTTGGGATAATTTCAGTGGGCATTTAGGCCTATATAATTATGCGTGTAGGAGAACATACTTATATCGATTATGGTTGGGTAAATCCTACGAGACTACTAGGATAGATTTGGGAATATATTTATGTACTTATTGTGAATTGGTATAGTTAGAGATATCCAATAAACCCTTAAAAGGGAATGCTTTGGGTATAGTATCACGAGTGTGAGAATGCATGAATATGATTATTTGAGAGAATTTTTAGGATTATTGGTCATCACTATGTGAGATTTGCAACTATAGCTAGGTATACACTTGATAAGTGATGAGTGTATATATATATATATACGAGGTGATTATAGTATATTCCTTGTGCATGAAAACAAGGAAATATATATGTCTATGAGAATATAGAGTTTCTCAGTCCGGGGGATAGATCCGGATGTGTATTATATAGTATATTCCTTGTGTATGAGAACAAGGTAATATATATGTCTATAAAAATATAGAGATTCTCAGTCCGGGAGATAGATCCGGATGTGTATTATATTTTATATTCCTTGTGCATGATAATAAGGTAATATATATGTCTATGAGAATATAAAGATTCTCAGTCCGGGAGATAGATCCGGATGTGTATTATATAGTATATTCCTTGTGCATGAGAACAAGGTAATATATATCTCTATGAGAGTAAAAAGACAAAAATGAAAAAGGATAAACCCTCAGTCTGGGAGATAGATCCGGATGTACATTATAAAAGTAAATATAAAGTAAACCTCAATCCGGGAGATAGATCCGGATGTGCATTATAAAGATGAGTATCAAGTAAACCTCAGTTCGGGAGATATTATACGGATGTATATTGTAAGATGTATATGTGATTGAGCAAATATGTATATTATTATATGAGTATATATATAAGTCATGTGCTGAGGGTCAAATGGATCTCGACGATCGACCTTGCCAAGTAGTAGTGTATCGGGGGGGTTCTTTGTTTGGATTTCGCTTCGCGAGACACCCCACACACGAACATGGCATAGTGTTGAGACTGGGGAGAATTTTAGCCTTTATTACTTGGGTTAACTTGGATTGTTAAAAAAATGGGTAACAGACTAGTTAGGCAGGGAAGCTTAACCAGGGTATTTGTTAGGATGCGATAGGTGTGCACTATTAGAAGAGAGGTGAGGGGTATCTCAAGGGAGTGCTATACCAATTTAAATATGAGTTAAAACATTTTTATAAAAATAAAGCATTTATGCACTTGCTAAATATTTTCACAAATCGAGCTCTGACCCGTTTCTATATTTTCCTCTCTCTCTCTCTCTCTCTCTCTCTCTCTCTCCATATATATATATATATATATATATATATATATATATATATATATATATATGTGTGTGTGTGTGTGTGTGTGTGTGTGTGTGTGTGTGTCCAAACACAGGGATGCCTAGATGACACTTCCTTCAAGTCAGACGTGTGCTACAACAACTGTGGATGCATGCAGGTTCTCAATAGACGCTTCTGTCCTTGTAATCTAGATAGTAGGTACTGTATAAACATTTGGGCTGATAACCCAATTGCATTTATTTATTCTTTTACCGCATATTAGTGCGGAATTCGATATGGTTGTATGATGTTTGAACCAAGTGTTCGGTTATTTCATTTCATTTCAGTTTCATTTATATAAACTGTGTGGATGTTTTAATAGTGTAGTTGTTTAAAAAGATTAGTTAAGTAAAATTTTTACGCCATCATAATAGGTTATTAGTAATTAAATTGGTTTTTCAACAGTGATGCTGAGAATGCTCCATATGCGACTCCTGTTTTAATTTGATATAAGAGTGATCGCCCGGTATTTTGTTAGGCGGGTTATCACAGATGGTATCAAAGCATCAGGTTCTAGTGTCCTTGGGAATCTGTGCGGATGTACTATGCTTTCAGCATTGCTCTCGATTGAATGTAGAGCCTTATGATTAGGATTGTTGATTTTTCTTGTAAGATTTTGTTCTCCTACTATGACATAGGATTATAGTAAATCTTAAACGTGCTCGCCTGAGGTTTGTGTGCTGATCGAGGATGGGTGATCAAGGAAGGCCGTGATGAGGGCCGCAGGAGGTGGGGCTTAATTGGAGCTATGAGTTACAGCTGGAGACAAGGACCATAGTTGAGGTCATTCTCCTTGTGGCATTTGCTAAGAATTGTGGCAACGACTACTCAAGAATAGTAGTCACGAGTATTGTAGTACCACCGTAGTAGAGAGTGGTGCTAAAGTTGAATTAGCCGGTGAAGCTGAGATGGATAGAATTAAAAAGGGTCTTTGATAAGGACCATATGTTGAGGTTAGGTCATGTAAAGTAAGTGTAGCACTACCTAGTGGAAGTACAAGGCTCGGGAGCTTTGTCTTAGAGCAGAGTATGGTAAATACCCAGATGTGAAAATTTGAGGAAAAATTTTCACTCGTAGGAGCAATATTGAAGTAGTGAAATGATGGCCACCACATATGGGGAAGAAGGATGTTTTTCCTATAGAGGGATCTTACGGATGGATATACCTGTTAGTCCCTTTGGTCGATTAGAAATGGTGGTGATGCCATTTTAAATTATTCACATAAGGATCGGCCAGAGGCCGTCAGTGAATAAAGGGTAATATGGAGAAGTGAACCTTGTACTGAGGTGATGTAGGTACAATGAATAATGAGTCCTTTAGAGGAATGATAGGCTCACTAGAGATGCATTGCTAACACTCATGGAGAATGTGTATGTTCGAAGACCCCATTGGTGGAAATCCACCCGGGGAATTTGTTAAAACAGGGATGCTAAGGCAGGTAATGGATATCCCTTTTAACGAAGAAGTTAAGGGGAACTAGTAAAGTGATTATCAGGATCACGGCTATGGATTCCCAAATACTGATAACCTTAAATGGGTCAGGGTGACCCAAGATGGGGCATTGATTAAAGAAATATTTGGGCCATTTGCGATAAGTCTATTAAGTCCGAGAACCGTTTGAAGTAGCCAGAGAGATTGGCGAAGTTATCATTATAAGTTTTACCTCAGTTGGCGAGGGTATATTTGGTGTGACTAGATAAAGTCGCGGTGTTCGTTAGCCCTAGATTCGTGTGTGTAATTTTAGTTTTGAGGTGGTCTCGATAACATTATATAATGTAGGCCTATGTGTTTTTCGCGATAGCGGAGTTATATTTTTCATCATTCGCTATAAAAGTGGGTGTTGATATTTTGAATACATATATATCTGGCTTGTACTACTCATTTTATATGTGTTATACGAGTACGGTAATATTTTGATTATATTATGTTATTTGTTGTTCGGAGCGATAGCAGGCTAATGATGGCAAGACTATCGTGTCCGCGGTTCCAGGGTGCACAAGTTATTGTTGCGATATCTAACCTGGATACAGGTTGAGTTCGCCTTTATTATTATGGATAGATGGAACTTCGGTGAATGGATGTTTCATTATCATGAGTTGAGTGTGTGGCGACCTTATAGATGTGATTTATGGTATGCAAGGATTATTGTCGAGCTGTGAGTCTAAGCTCATTATTGATTGCGCAAGGACTGAGTGTTAGTGCGAGCGATTAGTAGTATGGCTCCTGAATAAAGATGGGAGTTCAGACCAAATTTGGTTGAAAGAGGGGATTGGGTTATCCCAGTTACGTATTTGAAGTTGACGGACCTCCACGACCGACAAGGTTAAGTTGTAGTGTATTGGAGGGGTTCCTTATTTGGATTTCTCTTTGCGATACGCTCCACGCATGAACCTTAACGACGTCGGGAGTGGAGAGATGTTATAGGATGCAAGAATGTTGGTTTTTCGGATAATTCATATAGTGTGAATGAAACACTATGGACTTTGAGCCATATGATGATAGTATGCTTGTGGAAATGTTGTGCTATGGAAATACACTAAAGTGTTCCTCTCACCACAAGTGGGTGGGTGAAGTAGGACTTAGAGAAATTAATTTGAGGAGTATAGCCAGGCCTTAACGAAAAAGAAATTTTTGGAGGAAATAATGTTTTGGGTATGATGTTCGTAACGCTTTTGGAGAGAGTGGGCGCCTCGATTAGTTAGACTTTCCTTTTCCCTTAGGCATAAGGATATAATATTCAAAATGTGTTCGTAGGTTAGCAATATAGGATTTAGGACATTTCGCTGATGTTCCTTAGACCATTATATCTCGGTGACCGACGATACGAGGGAATAGTTTAACGGGAGGGTCCCTTGTCTGGATTTCTCTTTGCGAGACGTCCCACGCATGAAACCAAGCAAATGTCAGAAGTTGAGAGAGGCCTTAGGCACTAGGGACATTTAGGATAGTACTAGTTTTACGTGTGTTGGAAACACATTAATCGTAGGATTATTAGAATCGTGAGTCCGTAGGGTTAGTGGCGCCGATGTAAATAGATAGTTCTGAGTAAACCACAAGAAGATTTGTTGGTTAAACTTGAGAATAATGGGAATTTTGCGGGTTGGTAAGACCCATGTATGAATATTACGCTGAGAGAGTAAGACCCATTATTTAGAGAGAGTGGTATGTGTCAAACGTTCACAAAGGAAGTGCAGATGTGCACGGGTAAGAAGGTGTATGTGCACCTTAGCAAGTCGATTTATCTTTCCACCAGGCATAGAAGGGGGTCATTATAAGCGAGAGGGAAGTTGGTTGAATGGATCGTAGTGATAGGTGTGCGATGATTCAATGGTATAAGGGGAGGTATCACGCCCCAGATAAGTGACAGAACTGTTGGAAGTAGATGATAAGCAAAAGTATCGTCTTTTCGAGACGTTAGAGCGGTAGTTATGGACTCGTTTCTCTTATTGGCAGTAAGAGAAGCAATCGGAGTAACACGTCGTTGTTGGGCATTAGCAGGTAGAAATTTAGATGAGCTTGTGGTGAAGCTAGTACATTTGGGTACACCTTGAGGTAGGTGAAATATGGTAAGGGACCATCGTGTTAGCACCTTTCGATTTTGGGGGGTTCTAGGACGTAGTGGAATTTGTAATCCTAGGTTGGTGGTGTAAGCTATATCCGAATTTCGAGGACAAAATTTTATTGTAAGGGGGGAAGTATGTAACAACCCGTACGTTTGGGGATAATTAAATTCCATAAATGGATGAAAATGGGAAAATTGAGGAATTTCTCGAAATAGTAATTTTTGGGATTTTCAAGGATTAGATGATTTCTAATGGGCGTTATATTTACATTGGGATTAAGTAAATATGTCTGAGTATTTTAATTATAGGTCGCCGTTAAGTAAAGCGACAAAAGGTAAGGTTTTAATTGGAAAACCCGATGTGAGATGCAATGGGTTAAATTAGGGGGTTACGATCAAGTACCTCGGATGGAAATTTTGACTGCACAATGAGTTTCGAAACGATCGAGATAGTCAGAATAAAGTATCCGGGGGTAGTATTTAAGCTCCGAGAATTTTTTTAAAACGAATAGGGACTCGCAATTGAGTAAACGAGTCATTTTTTTGTTTTAAAAGCGGTAAACCCTTTTTCTCCCTATATAAGGAGGGAAAGGTGGAGAAAAGAGAATGAAAAGAGAGAAGAGAGAGAGGAAGGAAGAAAAAGGAGAAGAAAGGGGGATTTCGGCCAACCTCCGTGGGATTCAACTCGGGATCGTCGAATTTTATCCACGAGGCAAGTGTTTACTTTCTTTATTTACTTTTGAGCATAAATATCATATCATAGTTTGGTAATAACAAACCCTAATGATCTTGGGTTTGGTTTTCGTGGGTTAAACGGGTTTTCAGGAATTAAAACTAGTAAACCCTGAATAATTTCTAATTCGAGAAACTTAGGAATTAATTTAAATAAATTGTGGATTATGGGTTCTAGGATATTTAGAACCCCTATTTATATGTGTATATGTTGTTGGTTGAGGTTGGAGGAGGTTAAGAGGAGAAACAAAAATCTTGGAGGTATGTTAATGGCAGAAACAGTCTCGGAGAAGATGATGAATAGGAACCAGCATCATTGTCGAATCGATTCGGCCTAGAGACAAATCGATTCGGCTCTTGGTCAAAAATTAAAATTTGTAGATATTTTCGATAGGGTCGCATGGGTTACTAAGTATAGAGTGGTGACCTCTAGATTATTATTTGAGCGAATTGTAGTCATTGGGTTCCTGGAAATGGAATCCATGACCTATTTAAGTTACGGGTGTTTGGTGACAAATATTCCTTGTGATAATTTCAGTGGGCATTTAGGCCTATATAATTATGCGTGTAGGAGAACATACTTATATCGATTATGGTTGGGTAAATCCTACGAGACTACTAGGATAGATTTGGGAATATATTTATGTACTTATTGTGAATTGGTATAGTTAGAGATATCCAATAAACCCTTAAAAGGGAATGCTTTGGGTATAGTATCACGAGTGTGTGAATGCATGAATATGATTATTTGAGAGAATCTTCGGGATTATTGGTCATCGCTATGTGAGATTGGCATATATAGCCAGGTATACACTTGATAAGTGATGAGTGTTTATGTATATATGTATATATATATATATATATATATATATATGAGGTGATTATAGTATATTCCTTGTGCATGAGAACAAGGTAATATATATGTCTATGAGAATATAGAGATTCTCAGTCCGGGAGATAGATCCGGATGTGTATTATATAGTATATTCCTTGTGCATGAGAACATGGTAATATATATATCTATGAGAATATAGAGATTCTCAGTCTAGGAGATAGATCCGGATGTGTATTATATAGTATATTCCTTATGCATGAGAACAAGGTAATATATATCTCTATGAGAGTAAAGAGACTAAAATGAAAGAGGATAAACCCTCAATTCGGGAGATAGATCCAGATGTACATTATAAAAGTGAATATAAAGTAAACCTCAGTCCGGGAGATAGATCCAGATGTGCATTATAAAGATGAGTATCGAGTTAACCTCAGTCCGGAGATATTATCCGGATGTATATTGTAATATGTATATGTGATTGAGCAAATATGTATATTATTATATGAGTATATATATATATATATATATATATATATATATATATATATATATATATATATATATATATATATATATAATTCATGTGCTGAGGGTCAAATGGATCTCGACGATCGACCTTGCCGAGTAGTAGTGTATCGGGGGCTTCCTTGTTTGGATTTCTCTTCGCGAGACACTCCTTGCATGAACACGGCATAGTGTTGAGACTGGGGATAAGTTTAGCCCTTAGTACTTGGGTTAACTAGGATTGTTAAAAAAATGGGCAACAGACTAGTTAGGAATTGTAGCTTGACTAGGGTATTTGTTAGGATGCGATAGGTGTGCACTATTAGAAGAGAGGTGAGGGGTATCTCATGGGAATGCGATCCCAATTTAAATATGAGATAATTTTTTTTTAAATAAAGCATTTATTCACTTGCTAAATATTTTCACAAATCGGGCTCTGACCCGTTTCTATATTTTTCCTCACTTTATATATATATATATAGGTGTCCAGACACAGGGATGCTTGTATGACACTTCCTTCGAGTCAGACGTGTGCTGCAGCAGCTGTGGATGATTGCACGTTCTCGATAGACGCTTCTGTTATTGTAATCCAGATAGGAGGAACTGTGTAAACATTCGGGCTGATAACCCAATTGCATTTATTTATTCTTTTACCGCCTTTTAGTGCGGCATTCGATATGGTTGTATGATGTTTGAACCAAGTGTTTGGTTATTTCATTTCATTACAGTTTCATTTATATAAACTGTGTGGATGTTTTAATAGTGTAGTTGTTTAAAAATAGTAGTTAAGTAAAATTTTGATGCCATCCTAATAGGTTATTAGTAATTAAATTGGTTTTTCGATAGTGATGCTGAGAATGATCCATATGCGACTCCTGTTTTAATTTGATATAGGAGTGATTGCCCGGTATTTTATTAGGCGGGTTGTCACACATGGTGACTCTAATTGTCTCATATTCTTGCTTCGACACTTCCTATTTGTTGACACTTCGGCTTTCCAGGACGTTTGAGTTTCTTGCTTCTGAATTTCCTCAAGAATGTGATAGATGCCTACTATTAGCGGGGATATTCATCATACTTCTTTTGCCTTTTAACCTTTCGGTCTTTCTGATCCATCTTGTCTCTCTCCTTATTGGACAATGACTTAGGCTGGTCAGACTCCTTGGCATCCATAACTTCTTTGGCTTTCATGATTTTCCCTACTTTAGACATTAACTTCATCATCATCCTTAGTTGTTCCATTTCGAATTCCCAAAATAGCTTACCTAACCATAGGCCGCTCATTAAAGCAGTTATATCAATATACTCATTGTAATCTACCACCTTCATGTTTTCAGTGTTAAAGTGGGTGATATAATCATGGGGGATCTCTTCCTTAGTTTTGTGCTGAAACAAAAGTTACTAACATACAGGTTAGCTAACTATTGCAAATTGGATATTTATCCCTGAGGCAAGCTATTGTACACGATTTTAGTCGATCATGTGATTGTGTAGTAGAAAACTCTACACCGCATCTTGTTAGGAATGTAATAAATGTCTGTAGTTGCATGATACTGCTCAACGTGAAAAATTGGATTTATTTATCCGCCATACATTAGCGAGACAACTGGTGGCTTGAATTTGGCAGGAGTGGGATATACCACACTACATGGGATGAATGAAGATACCTCCATGAAATCCTTTGCAAAGGGTTCTTTGACTTAGCCATCTCTTTGAGGTGATCCTCCAAGAATTGATGGATTTCTTCAATGGTTGGTTGTCCTCTTTGGTCGTTTCACTAGCTGATTTTGTAGTTTGGCCTCAATTTTCAGTCTAGCTCTCTTCTTGGGCAGTCTGCTCGGGCACGATCAATGCCCTAGCAGATCTGTGGGAGCCCCCGATGAAGGATCTTCTTATATCTCCTCTTATCTGGTCATGACCTTGAGGTACTATTGTTTCCTTCCCATGATTTTGACATGGTTTTAGTTGAATGAATATTGATCCTCTACTTAATCTTTCCAGTATACTGGGATGCTCTTTAAAGAAGGATTGATCATCATAGTAACTGGGTGATAAAATGGAGGACATAGCTTTGGGGTGATGAGATTTATCTCGTAGCCTCGTAGTGTTATTCAAAGCTTGCCTCTGATACTTGTGCCTCCTGTATCTGTAAGGCACTGGGGAAAACCTTCCTCCCCCGCCTCAGTCGTTAAAACGACATGGCATTGTTGCTCAAATGACCCAACTGGGATTTTTTTAGTCTTTTAATTTGTTTGAGTACCTGCTTCATACATGTTATGTTATTACACTAATTTGGTACTTTTGGGTCATGTTTCTCTATTTATATGAAGTTGATATTGATTATTCATGCTCTGATTCGTACACTGCATTGATTTTGTTTTGTCACATTATTTTATATTGATGATTATTCTTTGTAACTATTTACTAGCTATGATTTGACATATAATGATATTTTAACAAGTTGCTTATGTTTATCAAGATATTCTACTCATGTTATATTCATGTTAGTTATTAGTTCATATGTTTATTTTTCTCACTAGTTTTCTATTCGAGGCAAAAGGGGGAGAGATAAATATGTGATGTAGGGGATATTTTTGCTAGTATTTTTATATTGATATCATATTGATTTTATATATCATTTGTTCCTCAATACTTCACGTGGTATTTGTCTGTGTAGTTATTCTTTAGCGATTCGAGATTTTGCGACTACATCACATTCACACAGTTCATGCTCACCGATCATCCTACGTTTGATAGCTATATGTGATAGTCTATGTCCTCTTTGTTTTCTTTTTTGGGTTTATAGGATGGGGTTTTCGGTCATTCAGCTTGACGACCTGGCTTAGGAATTTCACCCTTTTAGTTTTGTCCCGGAATAGCCAAATGGGGAGATTTGATAGGATAAATTTCTAAATAGTGTTAATTTGTATGTATTGGCATTATTTCGGACGAAAACCATTTCGGTTCATAGGTAAATTTTACTTGTCATGATTCCCATTTAGTCTATGACGTTGTGTTGAGGACGTAGTGGCTCAACTTTAAGGATAGATCATGATGTAGTTTTGTTGCACGTTTTACTTCTTCATTTATTTTTTTGAATTCTCTTAGGTATGGATGGATATTAGTTTATAGATACTCGATAAATATTTTCTAAGCATGTTATTTTTTTAAATACAATTATAAAGTGTTTTTAAATGGAATTTTCTGAGATAATTATCATTTAGAGTCATATGGAACTTTCTCTTGATTTTTGAAGGTTCAAACGACTTCAGTAGTTGTTCAAACGACATATGTTTGTCGTTCAAATGACATTTGTTTGTTGTTCAAACGTCATGGAATTCTCATTCTAACAAGATGCCCATATGGTTTGAAAGACGTGCATATTTCATTCTAATGATGCATCGCCTCAAGTTTAATATTTGAGGCGTCTTTTGTTCAGAAAAACAAGGAGCAAAACATACAGAATTACGCAAAACCCATAGGTTTTTCTACATATGTTTACCACAGATTTCCAAAGTTAAAAACATCCTTTGCCTTTACAAGATCCGAGTTTATAAACCTTATGTCATAGACATCTTGTGTTTGCACTACAATTTAATTATTTATCATTCGAAGAACCTGTTTCGTGTGGTGGAATCCATACTTGTCGATTAACAATTGCTAGATGTATCGGTGGATACCAAAGCACGTATGGACTCGTGTGTTGTGTAACTAGTGTAGGTGGACTCTTGCGTTACACTGTCGAGGAGCAGTTGAAAATAATAAGAAGCGTTAAGGCTTGTGGGGATCGAGTCTCTATGTAAGACTGAAATCTTCCTTTGTAAAATCGTATCATAGTAATTGTCTGACTAAGGTCGTCCAAGGTTTTTTTCCGTTGTGGTTTCCTCATACATCATCATGTTTTATGAGCATTCTTTACTTTATCTTTCTTAATCACACTAGATGCACGTTTACGGATAAGAAGATAAAATTGGCTTATGTAAATTAGTTCACAAAATTGGTGCTTCATAAAATTGAAAATGTTTTTGAAAAGAAAATTTATTTTCACCTAAAAGACACACATAGAAGGGTCGTCGTCACTTTTTTTATAATTATCTATATTTCCCACCTTCGACCATTTTCAGATTCAATACTTTTTTTAATTAACGGGATTTTATTTACTCTGGAGGGCTATGGTATTCGTGTCATTTTAATACATTTGATATTGTTGGGATTACTGTAATGGATTAATATTATTTGGGAATGTTTATTCCAATTTCATTCAAATTCTTTTGGGTTATCTAATTGGTTATCAGTGTTGTAGAATAACATGTGTTGTGTTATTCTTAAACTGGAAATGGATTTTGTTAAATTAAAATTTGAAAAGTTTTTAACACCAGCTTAATTGAGTATTGGGTGAGTTGTAAATGTTTTCGACAGTGATGCTAAGAATGAGCCAACTGTATATTCTGTTTTAATTTGGTATGGGACTGGACACCCGGTATTTAATTAGGCGTGGTGTTACAGGTAACTGAGTCAATGTGACCCCATAACCTTTAAAAATTTAACATACCACGGGAAGAAGAGGTAACCTTAATCCCACATGGAGAGCCCAATGAGGAAGGTACATCTCTTTAGAGTCTTTCATAGTGTAGAATATTTCTTCAGGCAGAGCAATCCTAGTGTGAATGGCTAATGGGAGGCCATACTTCTCCCTTAAGTGATCAAGCGCGTCTTCTGTAATGGTACTGGGGTACTAATGGGTATCGATTTAGGCAAGATCATAGGAGTTAGATAACCCGGTAGAGTCATCTTCCTCCTCCACTGCCACGTCAGCCAAAGACTCATTTATAGGGGATATGGATGGAAAGAGACCCACACTCTCCAGCCTCATATCCTCATCTCTATCTGAACTAACCTTATTAAAAATGGATTCAAGTTTTATGGTATACATGGAAATGTATTTATAGGATTATCACCAGGAGAAGGAGGAGTGGATCGATCCACCTAAAAATTATCTCAAATAAGGGAGCTAACAAAAGGATCATTGGGAATAAGAGCAAAACCACTACTTGAAGATATTTTTGATGTATAATTAGCATAACCCAGTTCGTCTTTAGGTCTAATTACTTACACAGGATGTGGAATCTTCGCTCAGTAATTCTCGGGTGCTCATACTAGAGTTTTCATATAAAGTCGTAGATATGTTAAATGTGAGGAGGGAAACTCATATATACAAAGGCTTAACTTCAAAGTAAAGCAAATGCAACAATTAAACTAAGGGTTTGGCATAAAATCAAATTGTACAACAAATTGATATCGTAGGTTTCTAGCCTGCCTAAACCCTAGGCCAACTAACTCAATGGCCATCTAATTTAGAGTATCTCACTCAGAAACATCAACAACAAATTACAAACAATTAATTAAAAGGTGAAAAACCAAAAACCTAGAGTGATGAAACCCTAGAAAGGACTGGGAAATACGTACCTAATGGAATCAACCAAATACGAAGGTTTAGATCAGGCACTAGATAGCATCCCTAAACACGAAGAAGAAATTAAAAAGATTATTTTTTTCCGCAAGAACGCTTCCTGAAATTTTTAAGAACACTCTTCTCTATATCTCTTTCGCTTTGTAACTTCAAGTATTTGAATCTATGATAACGATTAAGACTCATGGAAGTTATTTATAGTTTTAAGAGAGCAACTAAAAAGAAACAGTAAAAGAATACGAAAAGCCTACAAATTTCAAACGACAGTACAAAGCACCTGCACATGCGCTCTACAGTAATCATTACCAAGAAGATGATTCAACTTACTGCCATATGTCCTCAATACTTCCACAATAACATAAACGCAATTTTCTCGGCCCAGGATGACCAAAAATAAGACGACCTCATACTACAGTACGAGGAAGATAAACACTTCACCCACTTGTTTCCCAAAATCCATGAAGCTCATACATGAAGTCTTGGGGTCTTTCTATTATACCCTTGTGAATCAGCCTACGTAGATCTTAAATGATGCCAAGAGAGGACCCATGCATGCTCAGTCTCATTTCTCACATCAGGTCAGCTCAGGTACAATCCTGGTCGGCCAACCTCAATGAACGGGTGTCATCCTCTCGTGCAGTCACTCGCTCATACAGTTTAGCCGTGTTCACATATATACCTGATGAACTTTTCACTAGTCACGTGGAAATAAGATAAATATGGTGGTTATTAGCACACATCTCAGAACGCCCACATGGGATCGAAGTCATATCAGTTTGTTATCAATAAGTTATCACATATATATCGATGTAACTGCCTAACCTATAAAGGCATTCCCCCTATCCCCTAAATATTCTTGAAAAAACTACCTATAAATAGAGGGAAAACCCACATATAAAGGGGACTGAATCATTTTGTAGTCACTGTAACCCAAATTATACACCTAATAGTAATAAAAGAAGAATAACACCCGTGGATGTAGGTTTCCATCTTGGGCCGAACCGCATAAATCCTATCTCATTCTCACTCTCTATTATCTACATTCTCTTTACTATTGATTCTTGCAGTTATCTTTCATTTTATTTGCTATATTCATTTTCGGATGATAGCAGTGTAGTTTCTTCGATATGATATGGTGGAATATACAATTTTTAACGAGTTGATTATTTCTGAAAATACATGAAGGGGCCTTAATGGGATATATCACGTATGCACTACATTTTAGACAATGTTTGTGTACTTCGGGAATTATTGTTGACGCTAAACTCGAATTTGGATATTTATGAAACTTTGTGGAGTTACACTTTGGGTTTAAATAAATATAAAAACCAGTATTAATAATGTTTTAAAACGCGTCTGACCATGTAACCATTTATTCTACATATTTTCGAAGTAACAAATTTAATTCTAAACCTATGATTTTTGTAGTTTTAAATTAATTTACTTTGAATATTTGCCTAAACTAATTGTAGTGTTAAAACATTTAAAAAACCAAAAACCATTTTCCCCTTTCTTTTAAAACTTATAATTAAATTAAATTTTAAAAGACAGTCCATGTGGATTCGATACTCTAACTCCCCGATATACATATAAAACATGTGCAGTTAAAGTTTAGTTTTTTGTACTGAAGTGCAAAACGATGACAAAGATAAGAGTATTTACACGACCTTCGATTGGCGCCCTATCAAAGGCACCTCCAACTTGAATTATAAAAAGCTTCAGCACCTCACCCAACCCATTTTGAACTACTCACCAAGAAGAAAAATAAACTTTTGATGAGGTTTATGCTCAACCAAGAGACACGGTTAACTTGACATTTACTTTAGGGAAAGTCATCAAAGAGAAGATTATGGGGACCAAATCATAGAGGCTCAACACTATGCAACTCGAACTGGCCCAACATGCTACTCTGATTAAATTCAGTGCCGAATGGATAATCATAATGGCATATGAGATGAATAATTAAGGCCTTAATTGGTTACCTATATTCTCCGACAAAATAAAAGGGAATCACCAACGGGTCAATAATGATCTAGGAGAGTTTCTTATATAACTTCACTACTTTTCACTGCTATAAATACAACCCTCCCCGGGTCCAATAAGGAAATGGAGGTGTATCATAACTCACTTTGGGGCGCCAAGGACAATCATAATGGACAAGGGTACATAGTTTGAAAGTGGGTCTCTACGAGGTTTCTACGATGACCATGGAATCAAGCACCATTTTAGTTTTATGGCCTACCTCCAAAGAGCAGAAGTTTACAACAAATCAATACTCGACAATTTGAAAAAGAAATTGGAAAGGGAAAAAGGATCCTTGGTTGATGAGCTTCCCCACATTCTCTAGTCATATTGCACTATATCGAGGAGACTTACTAGAGAAACTCCCTTTGCTATAACTTATGGGATGAAAGATGTAATTCCCTTGGAAGCTGGTCTGCCAACCATGAGGTCCATTATTACTGAGAAAGGTTTGAATGACAAAGCAATGAGCGCTGAACTTGACCTGGCCGAAGAACGGAGGGAACACTCCACGATAAAACTGGCATCCTGCCAACATCAATTAGGCAAGCAATACAACAAGGGATCAATCCTAGAAAATTCCATGTCACAGGTTATGTCTTTAAAAAAGTCCTCGATAGGGCTAAAAAACCTTATGATGGAAAATTAGGACCTAACTGGGAGGGGCCATTCAAGGTGATATGGGTCCATCTCCAAAGATCCTATCACTTGGAATTAATGGAGGGCAAAGAGATACACAGAGCTTGGAATGCAACTAATCTCATGAGATTTTACTTTTTATTTTATTTCTAGCATTCTGAATTTTTGCAAATTTTTATTTTAACACTGATGATGCTTGTAGTTTGATTTAAAATCATTAATAGAGATCTACACAACTGCGGTAATTATAAATGGGATATACAAAACTGCAGTAATTATAGAGGAATCAGACTAATGAGTCATACTATGAAATCATAGTAAAAGGTTATAGAACAAAGATTAAGAAATGAGTTAACTATCTTGAAAAATCAATTTGGATTTATGCCAGGGAGTTCCACTACGGGAGCAATTTACTTATTAAGACAATTGATGGAGAAATGGAGAAGTAAGAATAAAAATTTATATAAGGTCTTTATAGATCTAGAAAAATTTTATGATAGAGTACCAAAGGATATAATTTGGTGGTCTTTAAGGAGGAAAAGAATCCTCGTGAGTTATATTAAAGTTATTAGAGATATGTATTATAACACAAAGACTAGAGGAATGACTATATGTGGAGAAACTAATGACTTTACGATTAAAGTGGGTTTACATCAAGGATCGCCCTTAAATCCTTATTTATTTGTTGTACTTTTTGATGATATTACTAAGTACATTCAAGAAGATGTCCTATGGTGTATGTTGTTTGCGGATGATATAGTTTTAATAGACACTTCAAAGAAAAGCTTAGCGATGAGAGTAGATATTTGTAGAAAATCCTTAGAGTCTAAGGGACTAAAAATCAGTAGAAATAAAATGAAATTTATGGAATGTAAATTTAATAATGAGGCATCGAGTAATATAATTGTGAAGATTGAAGAAAAAGTGATCAACCAAACTAATTAATTTCGTTATCTGGGTTCAATATTACAAAGTAATGGGGATATTGATCAAGATGTTACAAGTATAATATCAACTGGTTGGATGAGATGGAGACAAGCGAGTGGAGTGTTATGCAATCAAGGATAACAAATAAATTAAAAGGATTTTTTTTTGAACAGTTATTAGGCCATCAACCTTATATGGATTGTTGTGTTGGGCGTTAGAGAAGAAACATGAACAAATTTTCCATGTTAGTGAGATAAGTATGCTCCTCTAGATGATGGGAATTACTAAAGAGGACTAAATCAAAAACCAATATGTGAGAGAAAATTTAGGTGTAGATCCCATTAATGATAAATTAAGATAAAGTACACAATATGCTCCTAAATCTCTGGGCCGATTTATCGTTGCTTTCTCATCGTGGTTTGAGGTATGGGGTTTTACACAATATGCTCCTAAATCTCGTGAGTGTTTATTCCATTAATATCTTATTTAATTTAACTCATATTTGAATTGATAAATTCTTGGAAATCTGGAAAAATAATTGTTGGAATTATATTGATTCATGTGGTATTATTCATGTTGTTGTTGAGCATATTTTTCATGATATTTTCATATATGGCACGGAGGTTGGGCACCCACCAAAATTCCTGCTTCCCAGAGCTATGCCTTGATAAAGCATATGCGGATGGAGTGAGGCCTAGTGACCCATTGATGTGTTATTGAGAAATTATATTAATATAATGCTATTGAGATTTACATTTGATTTGAATATCCGTACTCGTATTATTATGTTTTATTCACCACTATTATATAATTGTTGGGCATCTTTCCTGTCGTACTGTGTACTTTCCCATATTTTCTTTTAGTTGGTAGGTTAGCGTGGATTGGGGCGCTATGGACTAATTGAGATGATTTTAGCGTGGATTATTTGGGAAGAATTTTTTATACAAGATGAGAAGACATGTATTTATTTATTTTGATGTATAGAGCATTGGAGATTTACTTTAATTGTATTTATTTGAGAGAATATTGTTGTATTTAATTTCAAGATTGAGATTCGTGGTTTCTCTTATTTATATTATTGTGGATTTTAGATGCTCTATACCTTGTTGATTGATGGTTTTAGTTTAGTTTTATCGAGTACGGCTCTACTCCCTTCGAGAAGGGTGTTACAGACATGTGTTGTGTAGACCAATAGATGCCCCTATAATAAGAGGAAGATTGTTGGAAATAGAGGTTAAAAGAAAAAGAGGTCTCCCTAAGATATCCTGAGAAGAAATAATTAGGAGATACCTTAAAGAATTAAATTTGAATGATAATAATGCATATAATATATTAGAATGGAAAAGGAGAATCCATGTAGCCGACACCATATGATATGATTAAGGCAAGGATGATGATGATGATGATGATGATGATGATGATGATGATGATGATGATGATGATGATGATGATGATGATGATGATGACGAAGACGACGAAGACGACGAAGATATCCTGATGATGATGATGATGATGATGATGATGATGATGATGATAATGATGATCATGATCATGATCATGATCATGATGATGACGACGATGATGATGATGATGTTGATGATGAATAGAGATCTAAGTGGTTCAATCAATTACTTAGCATTATTCAAAATGATAGGCTCACATTTCTCATTAACGATTGAAATGTTGATCATCTTTACCTTGTCTTAATTACAATTACAAATTTGTTAATTACAATAAAACTTAAGGTCTCTACGTCTTCGTCATAGGAAATGCAAAGACTGCACGAAATGCTCAGGCGAGAAAAGACCTATAGGGGACCCTTAAACCAAATGCATTTTTTCCATAATTTTTTCTAGGCCTAAGGTGGTGTGACGGCGTAACCTAAAAGGTAAGATAAGAAATAGAACACATGATTGGTTTAATGGAGTGGAATAATGCAACAAATTGATATTAAATAGAAAACTTATTACAAGTTATATAAGTATAATTTACAAAGGCAAAAGTTCAAAAAACATAAACATGCTATGATCGACTGGCAAGAACAGAGCAATAGCTCTTCATCAACTATTATTAGGGTCTGGTCGGAATTCATCATTATCTTGAGAAGATAGCTACTGCTGGATAACTAAATAGGAACAATACCTAAAGGCACTCAACTCTCTTGACTGCCAAACACTGGATGATAATAAGTCGAACAATCAACTTTGTAAATGTACCAAAGTTAAGAGGCCTTAAGAACTTTTAAAAATCCTCAAGTGTTTATCCAGCCATGCTTATATACCACACTCTGCAATTCATCCAGTCTAGAAGGGGCATCTACCCAACCTTCTTTACAATCATTCGACTATGCTTCTTGGGGGCCCATTCTGAACAGATAACATAACCTCAAAATATCACGATTAAGGCCTATCATCATAACGTGGGATCTTTGACTAATGTCCTCTACTTTAGAGAGTTTTCTTTTTGAGGTCATCATTTTCAATTTGGAGAAGGGACCCAATATCTCCAATGTCCTTTTCCCTATCCAGTTGGACATTTAAGGAATTTACCTTGTCTTGTATGAGGGTACTTACATCCCCTAAGTCCTTCATGCCATCTTTTAACTTGGACACCGAGGCAGACTCGTCTTTATAGGCACTAGTTATCTTTTTAAGGGCTTTGTAAATAGATATAAATGCTCGGTGACCCTGGGCACTTACATCCCAACCAAGGAGGACATCTAAGTTTCCATTTAAAGAAGGGACATTCTCCACAATGATTGCAGACTACAAAAAGTAAAAGGCAAATGAAGACATATTCAACAAAGTGTCTAGACTATGTTTTCGTTAACAAAAAAGAAGTTTCTCATTAATAACACCAAAAGTGGGGCAACCCCTTATAAACAGATATCAAAACAAAGATACAAGAGCATATGAGAATAATCGGTCCTAGAATAATTTCCTTTTCTCTTCAGCTATCGACGGGGGGACTTGTCGTGGCCTCTTCATGAACATTTGGTGGAGAACCTGGTTTGTGCTCACTAAAGTGTTCTGAATTAGCAATGACATTCGTCCTCACCAAGATAGCATCCCATCCTTTCTTAAAATTAGACTTTCGGATGATCATCCTCAAGGGACTCAGTATAGCATTTGTCATAAATTGCCTCCATGGACGAGGAGAGATCTTCAACATCTTTTATTAAACGATCGAATTTGGCCTTAAATTGGTCCTTATCGACCTTCAATTGATCACACTCATTCTTTAGTGCACTCATGGCATCATTGATGGACTTCTTCTCGTCATTATAAGACTTTTGGGTGCAGGTCATGGCTTCCTGAGAGTTTTGCAAAGCCACCTTTAAATTGTCATTTGTATTAGAATGATCAAAGAGACTCTCTAAAATAAAAACAAAATCTATCAGAAACTATAAATAAATAAGCAAAAGGCATATCAAGAGCTCAAAAAGGTATCCAACAATCTCAGAGCAAAATAATACAGTTTTTGGATTACTAAGGATAATAATTGAGCGACATGGGATGAAAGCTGCTATAAGACAACTGTTTGACATGCGCGTGTTCAAGCACTAGCACAACCCCCTTCAGCAAACTACAGGGCAAGGAAGAGTTCTTAGTCACTGATGTCACGTGTGAGGACCTCACAAATAAGGGGCATAACCCTTTTGGAGGGCTCGGGAGGAATGAGGGCCTTGTCCATTTTATTTTTCTCTCGGAATGATATGTCCGAGTTAGTGGACAAATGCCCTTCTTTTTCAGTCCTTTTTAAGGACTTATATTTGGGGGAGGAGATATCGACATCGTCATCATCAACCAGTAAGATTCTCTTCCAGGGAGGCATTGAATCCCCTTCAAAAATAGGAATGGACTCAACGTCTAGCGATTCAAAAAGGAAGAAACATAATCTTCCTCTCTTGGAAGTGGGAGATCAATAATGTTATCTACTAGACGAGCTATGAAGATACAGGTATTCTTGTATTAAAAAAAAAAGGTAATGTGAGGAAGACCACCTCCTATAACTAGATATTCCCTCAACCTCCGAACTTTTAGTAGCTCGTCCCTATTGATATAGGCAAGGGATGCAGCTTTCTTATTTGATCGATTTGCTCAGATAACGACAACAAGAAACATTATCAATCAACATAATGAGAAGAAAATTCATAAGAGGCATGGAATCAAAAGTATTAACCTATATCACTCCCCCCATTCAGGCACGTAAACACATGATATTTTTCTCCCTATTAAAGAGGAGAATGTTGTTAATTATGAGATATAAAACCATAATACTAATATCCCTTTTTGGAATAAAGAAGGTTAACTATTAGAACTCTATTAACATTCCTTGCCTTCAGGTACGAATACCATCAGTGGTTTGGGACTAGTAATCACAATGCTTAATTTCTAGGATCCCCGAGTTGGTCCCATACAGTTCGTTAATTCTATGGATATCCCATTGATAATGTGCCACGGGTTTGGAGAACATATATCGAAAACGAACTCAAAAATAATCACAAAAGTCCAATAAAAGTTTGTTTGGAGTAAACGTTAATCCCCATGAACCACCGTGATAGTGTGAATCTAGTGGCCCCTATCAATCGTAACGTAGTTTCTAGGCATGGGGGCACACTCAATCGTTACCCATGAAGGGATTGGATAAGTTTTTTAAAATCCTCCAAGATATTTCATGAAGATTATAAACCATTTTCACATAATATAGTAACAAAAGAAGAATGAAGATGAAAGAAAAAAATAACTATGAAGATGGAAGAACTAAAGAAAACGAAGAAGACTTACAGAGTAAATAAAGAGAAAAAAATATTCAAAAGAGTATTTTGAGCATAAATGGATGAAAAAACTACGGTACAAACTTTGAAATAAAGTGACGTTCGAATCCCAACCAATCAATCATAAGGAACGATGCTCCAGAATAATTATGGCGGTTCAATTTTTGCAATGACCTACGTACCACTGCTGGTTTTTAGTAATCACAAACATATCTGAGGATAAATATCAATTTTGGGTTCAACTTGGGCCTATAAAGGATTTAAAATTATTTGGACCATCTTTAACAAAGAATTTTAGGACAAATCGTGGGTACCAAACTAAAGAGGCCCAACTCTTGGTGGCCTGAATAGGTCCAACACCTTGCTCCAGTCAAATTCAGTGCTGCATGGATAACCATAAAGGCTTATCACCTAGATACTTAATGACTCAACGGGTTACTTATATTTCCAGATGAGATAATCACCGACGGGCCTGATAAGAAGCTAGGAGACTTTCATGTTCAACTCGACTACTTTTCACTGCTATAAATATAACCTTTACCTCGCGGCAAAGGGTCATGTAATTTTAAAGCTGTAAGAAATTAATAAAAATTGAGAACCCCCTCTATGTACATAGGAAGTTGCCGACCCACGTAAACATTGTGTGTTTTGACTATTTTTCTTTAATCTTTTAATACATTTGCTTTCTAAAAATATTTAATTGTGATTTCTTGTACTCACAATTTGCCTCGTCTATGGGAAAACTATTCTGTTTTTTAGAATAGAACCTAAAATACATGAGTGAACACAATGTCTCATCATCCAAATAGTTCACTGCTCACTGATGGTGTACGAGCTCACCTAAAACCATTCAGAATCAGATTTGAGGTTCGCCAAGATAGGAATCCTAAATTTTGCTCGAAGGAGCAGCTCTCTGAGCAATGTAATGAGAACCCTAGATCAACATAGATCTCATGGATGGACACTCCCCATGTAGAAAGACTCCACCAACAAGAGGAGCCAAATTTCCTCTAAGTGGAGGAAAATGCACGGCTCCAGAGACGAGATGATGGAGGAAGAAATAATTCAGGAGGATTTAAAATGCAATGGTGGGACTCCTAGGCCTCAGGCGAGAAAAACTCGCATCCAAGGAGTATTGGATGCATTGGATGTCGTTCGGAGTGGAACAGTCACCTGGTGAAATGAAATCGGAATGAAAAATGTCACAGACATTATATAAGGAGTTTAGTTCGAAAAGAGATGGACCAACACCCAACACATCGTGGATCCAAATCCACAAATGAGCTAGCCTCCAAGATTTTTAAATTTTATTTGGACCCATTTTGAGTCTACTTTCGGCATAAATCAAGGTGTGTTGTTCCACATTTCTACCTTTCATTTAAATAATGTCCATGGGATAAATAAATTGTGTATTTCCATTTCTTCTCTGAACAAAAAATATTCACCTATAAAAGGGTCCCTTGGGAAGGGATCAAGCATCAGATTTCTGAGGTACCCAATATTGGGAAGGTTCTAGTAGTTAAATTAAAGTAGAGTAGTCCCAACTTTTAGTTTGTAATAAAATTATAATTTCAATTAATTATTCTTTTGATTTATTTAATTTCTTTATAATTGGTTTAATTGCTTTCCTAATTTTTTACCACTTTAAAATCGTTTTCTTATTTTTAAACATATTTCTTTTCTCACATTGTTTTATTTAATTAATTAAAAATGCATTCTAGGTGATTTTTATTAAGTTGACATTAATGAACTCACTTCGAGTGTGTAGTTTCTTGGCTATGATGTGATCGAATAAAACATTTTTAACGGATTGATTATTTTCAAAAATACACTAAGTGACCTTAATGAGGTATATCACATATGAAACATATGTGGGACACTGCGTGTATAGTTTCTGAATTATTGTTAACGCCAAACTCGCATTTGGACTTTTATGAAAATTTAGAGAGTGACACTCCGAGTTTAAATAATTGTCCAAGAAAATATTAATTGTGCTTTAAAACGCGTCTAACCATGTAACCTTTTATGCAACGTATTTTAGAGTAACGAAATTAATTCAAATCCTATGATTTTTATAGTTTTAAATTAATTTAATTTGAATATTCACGTAGAATAATTGTAGTGTCAACACATTTAAAATACCAAAAATCATTTTTTCACGTTCTTTTAAAAGTAATAAATCAATTAAACTTTAAAAGACAATCCTTGTGGATTGGATACCTAGACTCGTCGATATACATATAAAACATGTGTAATTAAAGCTTAGGTTTTTTTTATTGAGGTGAAAAACTGCCGACAAAGACAAGCATAATTACACAGCGCTCGATTGTCGCCCTGTGAAAGGAACTGACAGCTTGAATTACAAAAAGCTTTAGCACCTTACACCTTTTTTTATACCCTTACCATGAAGAATAAAACTTTTGATGAATTCTATGCCCAACCAAGCGATATATTTAATTCCATGTTTGCTTTAGGGAAGGTCGTCAAAGAGAATATTATAATTAATAAATTCTTAGATGACTACTCGCTAAGTTCCGGGGCAAGTTTGATGCGATCTTAAAAGCTCAAGACCTACTTCAAACTCCAATAAAAATAAAAGTTCGAGTCCTATTTCAAACTCCTCAGGGGAATTTAAATTATCGTCTTTGAGAACCTACAAAAGAGAGGAGTTTAGCATTTAAAACAATAATTCACAAGGTTCCTCCACCGAATTCCCTTGACTTTAGTAAAAAGGATATGGCCTTTTCATTACGAAATTTTCCAAGACATTATAAGATCAGTTTCAAACCAAAGAAATTTAAAATTAAATACGCCAAGGTTTGAGTTCGCTTAATGAAATGGGGAGAAGAAGAAAAATTCCCCAACTGTTATCACATGTTACACATATAGTGCCAAAGGAAATTATATCAAACAATGCCCTACCTAATAGATTCTAGTTAGTTACAAAAATGTATATCAAGCCATGGCTCATAGTCCAATTGAGGAACTCCCAACACTAACTATGTGGCTTTTATAGGGCAGGGGAATTTGAGGATTCAGATGAGTTGTGAGAATTTTATTTTCCTCTTGTGTTAGTGTTTCCACTAATACCTATTTGGATGATTGTAATGATGAGAATTATGACATCATCAATTATTATGTTCACCTTTTTTAGGAGTTTGTAGAAATCGATAAAAGTACCATATGACTATCCACCATGTTAGCCTTGAAGAATAAAGGGATTTTGTGAGTGAGAGTTATGAGAGCCAATTAGTATCTCATAACATTGTGTGTGTTAGACCACTAAGCGTAGATGGTGGTTGTGGTGGCTTCCTTCAAGTTGAGTTAGAGTACTTGAGTAAATCCTTAAAAAAATGAAAACTCCATGAGTGCCTTAATAAACAAAAGCTCAGTGCTTGAGAATGATTTACTATCTTCTTATAATTTGAAGTCGGATTTGGAGGATAGATCTCAAAAACTGTGTAAGATGCTTTTAGGGTGAAGATCATCGACAGACAAGAGCGCAATTGTCTTTTTAAGTGATATTCACATGTCTCCTCATTATCAAATCTCACTTCCTCTCCCCTCATCACACTTCATGTGGCCACCATCCTTAAATGAGATTCAAGAATACATTAAGTTTTGAACAAGAGGATAAGAATAAGATAAGGACCCATAGAAGTTCCTCTTAGGTAAAAGCAACTAAGGTTATTCCCAAAGTCTTAGCCAAGTCTACAACCTCATTTAACATATTAGTTGGTGTAGGAACCTTAACATTGATTTAACCGAGATAAATGACCTTTTGGCTCCTTGAATACATTTCCCTCCTTTAAGTAATAAGATTCATTATTTTCTAGACATCACTAGGATGTAATTTAGATCTCTCTTCTTATTCCTTGGTTGTATCTAGGTTCAACTGGTCATTTTTTATTTATCCAAAATCGTCTTTATTTATTCATATCCAGAACCTTTACTTTTCTACAATATGGTTCTCTATGTGTGTAGGTATTCATATATACCATGTGCTAAAATTCAACCTAGATGTTTAGATATTTTACAATCAGTTTCCTTTATGACTTGCATACTCTATGTTTAGAATTAGATAGCTTGAAATTCTTTGATAAATTAATCTTGCAAATTTTACAATGTTTAGTCATAACTCATACACTACACCACATTATGACTTGAGAAATTTCAAAAAAAAGTAAAATTAAAGGATATTTTTCTTCTTCTTACGCAAAGTGAAAGTTTTATACAATGCTTGGGGAAAAGGGTTGTCATTGGTAAATCAATTTGTATGTGAGATTTTAATCATAAATGAATTTTAAACGGAAAATATTAATCTTTCATAAAATTCATGAGAGAAAAAAGGGTTTGGAATATAACATTAGGTCAAAAGATTTACTTACCTTTAACAATTGTAAATAGCGTCTCCGCCTATGTGTGTGTGAATGTCGCCAGTTGCAAAATCATTTTTGTTAAGATGTTTCAAAAGTTTTGATCTATCTAAAATTGGGTAACACCAAAGATATTATACACAAATGGTTTTTACGAATGGTCACAAAACGAGGAAATAGTAATTAAAAATGATGGTATAAAATAAGTATGCAAGTCAAATTTGAATAAACCCAAAATCTTCAAAAGTGAGATCAAATATTAATCTTCATTCCTTATTTTATAGGTCAATGCCTATGGTATTCACTTCTATCGCATGTTTTTTTTATTAAATCACCCTTTTTTAAATAGCTACAATTTGAACCATTGTACTTTTTGAATGCTAAAGCAGTCTTTTGTGGAGTATTTGTCATAAACATAAACTTTGAGTTTGAACGTATATATGGTCATATCATTGTTTATTTTAAATGGGGATAATTTACTTTCTTAAAGTCTAAAAAAACTATGTTAAAAGAACAATGTTTACACTTATGCGTGCCTCTTCCAGCGAATTTAGATACCTTCCCTAGCTCGTGACCCATAAACTAGAACTTTACTGTAGCGAAAATTACCACGACTAGTGAAGCTTGACTGCTACAGCAGGGAATCGGTCTGGAAGAGTAAAGTTTCTTTAAAATATATATTTCAAATATTTATTATTTTGTATGCAAAACCTATCTACCTATGCACTCTTTTCTCATTTATATTTCTACCACAATCAAATTTTGGTAGTGTAGGTGTTTACCTTATTTGATTTTATGAATTTCTATTTTCTTATTTCATGGAGTTTGTTATTGTATCCTTTTGGTTTGACTTTTGAGCTTCTTCTATGACAGGTGAATATATTTGTTTGAGACAATATTCTTTTATCCTAGAGTATTGTTCTTACATCTAGCCTTCTAATTTATTACATTGGTTCACTCATTTTTCAACTTTGTTTCTTTATTGTCAAGTATGAAAGAGTGTTCCTGATTGTTTGACTTTTGTGTCTTACATGAAACTCTCTCACATAGTTTTAGGATAGGATCCTTTGGATTACCTATTGAAAATATATATATAGTCATAACAGTTATGTGATTTTTGCCTTGGGTAGTAATTTTAGGCTATTTAAATGGTTACCAAATCGCGTTCATGTGCCTCGACCTCCCCCAACACCACTTCCAGATTTGATGAGTTTTTCTTTATTACCCTCATTCATTGATAATGTTCAGTTGATGTAAAATATTTCTCTAAGACTCGTGTGCCTCAGATTATGAAAGATTATGGTTGACTTAGTATTTGTTCTCAAACAAGGTTTTTTTTAATCTAAAATTGGTTCGGGAATTTTACATCACTGTTAAAGAAGGAAATGATAAAATGGGCGTGTAAGTTATAAATGCTATGGTTTGTGGTGTAAAAGTGTGTATATCTATCGATATGATCATAAATAATTATAACCTCGAGGTTATCAAGTATCCTAATTACCCGTTCCTAAATATTACTCCCGATCCTTACCAAATAAGAGACATTTTGCATTTGAGTGATGGCCATTTCCCTTGTTAGCTTTGTAAGAATTTATCTAAAGTCTTTTTATGTAAGGACTACTACATTTTTAATATGGTTGTTTCTTCAAACATTTGGCCAATTATAAATCCACACGATCTTTTCATGGAATAAGACTACTAATTGTACGTCATTGGACGTGATGCTTATAGTTTGGATTTGACAAGCATGATATTTGGCCTAATCATGTCTTATTTGAAGGATGAAATTAAGTCTCATGAATTTCCTTTAGGTCGTATGATTTGATGCTTGCTTTTGGAGTTGGGGGTTTATCATGTTCCGGATGAAGTGATAGAAAAATTTGAGGTAATGATCTTAATTCAATATACTATTGATCGATATTTTAGTTGGGCAACTACAAAGCATGACCTATTGCACCATATGACATGCCTCCTCATCTTTATGCTCCATAAAATTCAAGTACAACTCGAAGACTAGGCTTGCATACTACAAAAGACATACATTTGGATGGGATTTCTAACCAGATGACCTCCTCTTTTTAATCTAAAATTTTATAATTTTTTCTTCTTCCTCTTGTCAATCTTCCAAAGCATATTAATGAGATACCAAGGTCCAACTAGATCAGATTAGGGGTTCTTTATAGTAAGTGGAGACAAACTTTGTGGATTTTAAGAGCTTCGTGGAGAATAGTTTGGGGATATGAGATGTTACCTTTTTTAGGTCTTTTGTGGTATGAGAATAAGGATTTAGGTTTAAATTCTTACATATTTTATATATTCAGTAACCCTTATTTGTTTTTTAATGATCATCAATTTTTTGAATGAGTTTATTGTATATCATTAATTTAATATATTATGTATCTCCACATTAGTTGTTGGTGTTATATATTAGGCATTTGTATCGCATGTTTAATATCTAGACTAGAAGTTTTAATTAATTTCTCACTCATTGCAGTTCTCTGTCATTTTGTTGGTTTAATTAGGTTGTTTAGTCTCGTTATTTTCTTCTCTCTATACTATCTCAATACATACTTAGTTATTTCCTTTATCTCAATTCGTAGGAAAAGGGGAGAAGTTTGTAAACAAAGGGAGTACATAGTATTTAGCATGTTTCATTACTAAGAGTATTTCATGACAATTCATATATATTGATAGTAATATCATAGTTTAGGGGGAGTTACTTGGGTAATGTGATGGTCACATGTACACATAGTGATTTTTAAAATTTTCATTGCATTACTATTCTATTTTTTTATCTCAACATTAAACATGGGTATTTGATGAGTTTGTTAGTGTGTCACTAGAAATAAGTACAATAAGCTCCTTAGAGTATCTTATCTTTGGTTACTTGTTATTAAGTTTCATCTGTTTTGTTCCTTTGGGCAAGTCATGTTATATGTGATAGATTTGATTCAGTTTATTGCAATTTTTTATGTATTTTTATTACAAAATATTCAAAGAGGGATTATAATCGGATAGTATTCTCATGTGACCCAAGACACTATGAATTGTCTTATTATGTGACATAAAAATAATTTTGAGTCTAGTCCAAGAGTTCTCCAAAAATATCCATTAAACTCATATCGGATCGTGTATGCATTTTCCCCGAGTTAATCACTTACCATATAGGTATTTGTCTAGAGGACATAGATTAAACATTGTTAAACAACTTTTCATAATTGAAAATATTTCTCGTTGATACTTGTGTTTTTTAGATTGCCAAATCTAAAGATGTCATATTGTTGCAATAATAAAACTTATGTTTGTAATGCATCTTTGTAATTATAATTTTACTTTTGTTTGACTGAATATGTGAAAATTTCATGTTTTGTAGAGAATTGAAAAATGGGGAATTTTTTGTTTCCATCCGCGACTTTCTCACTGGAGGTGACTGTAGAGAAACAAGACTTTGCATTAGTGAAGATCTTCTTCGTT
The DNA here is from genome assembly GCA_949130495.1 of Sambucus nigra. Classification (NCBI taxonomy): domain Eukaryota; kingdom Viridiplantae; phylum Streptophyta; class Magnoliopsida; order Dipsacales; family Adoxaceae; genus Sambucus; species Sambucus nigra. The sequence continues at coordinate 451,466,972 of OX422208.1, read as the reverse complement.
ATTCACGACCATGTGGAAATTAAGTCAGTGGAAAAGTTGGGAACAAATTACAACCTTTTTTGTTGGTTATTTGCTTCATCGAAATGTGTTTCGCGTCATCAAAACTTACATATTGTTAGTCGTGACCTTTTTGTAACCATAGAACAAAATTTATTATTAATCTTCAACTTGGTTCATTAACTATTCGTGTCAGCAAAAAAAAAAGATTTTGCGAGTTCTAGCTGCCTTTTTCACTTTTTGGGATCTTTTTATTAAGATTTCAACTAGAAGTTGTGCCTAGAAACAATCTTTGTTTTCAACCAAAAAATATTGTTTCTTATCCAATGAAACTGCTTCACTTGAGTGTCTACCCCCTCGTCTTCATACACAAGTACTATACAAACAATATCAAACCATCTTCGTCCCTGTTGATTTAAGAGGGAACTTGTAAGATTTAAAATATTCAGCATATTTCTTTATTTATCTCTTATACGACTGATTAGGCATAAATTCTTCCTAATTTATCCCTTGATTTAGTTACTTATAGCATCTCGAACAACGTAATTGAGTTGGATTTATCTTATAATTGTGCTACTGACTGATCCAAATGAGTACACCGAGTTTCTGGTATTTCGTAGTGATTTTACAGGTATTTGATGTCAAGAAACGAAAGAAGGAAACCGGAAGAATCAAGAAAGAAAGAAGGAATAGTCTCAAGGGCAAAAGCATAATTTCCACCCAGAATTCAGATGAGGTACCTAAAGAGAAGTTGAAGACATCTCATTCACGAGCACATGGGAAGAAACGACACCTCAATCGAAATCCCGAAACAAAAGTTATGAGCAGTCAAAGCCGAGCCAAAAAGTCAAATAGCTGGACCGGTCCGCCCATACCCCGGACCGGTCCGCCTTGCCAAACTCCAGAAGACCCCGGACCAAAAGCAAACCGAAGAAGGCAAAAATAAAAGGAACCGATCCACCTTGGGGGAAGACCGGTCCGCCTAAGGCCCGAACCGGTCCGGGCTTTGAGATTTGAAAATCTTATCTCTTCCTAAAAAGACTCCTAGTGCAGCTGAACTCCGAAATTGTTGTAGGGTATAAAAGACCCAATTTATTATTGTTATATAGAGGGAGAATTAGTAGGATTTTCTTCTCTTTTTCTAGAAACCCTAGTTTAGCCAACAATTGCAGTTTTAACTCAAAGATTGAAGGTTTATTCAGTGATTTTTTGTGAGTATCAGTTTCACTCTTTGTTTCACTTATTACTTGGGTAATTTTAGTGAGTAATTCTTAATTCTAATTATTTTCTGCATCTAATTACTATTTTATTTAGAGTAATCATGAACACCTGCACAGTAATCATTGTTTCCATCACTTTAATCATGATAGGCTAGATTTTCTAAGGCCGGGGTACATGAACCCAGCCAGATGTGTTAGTGCGTGTGTATAAAATTAATCCACTGAATTTAGTGATTGATTAGGACCGTATTACGTAGTTACACAACAGTTGTAGATCTTTATATCTCGTTTGCCTCTGGGTACTCGTGATGATTTAGAGTGCAATTCGAGTGCTACTATCGCAATACTGATTTACTCATCCTCAGATTAGGTATGACGCGGGCTTGAACCTCGTATACATAATGCTTGGGAGTACTAAATTTTGGGTCAAATCAATGAGATAAATTTAAGGTTAATATTATGACTGCACTACACTAGGGTTGGGGGATTGTATTCCCGTTCTATTTTTCTCATCCTTTAAACAAAAAGTTTCAGACTATTTTTCATTCATAATTTAGGTAGATTAGTGTAGTTGCATTTCTTCATAATTTCATAATCGCATTTAGCTGTAACCAATCTCAAAAACCAAATCATTTTTCCTTTTCTTTTTAGAGTCAAGGTTAGGATTCCTCCGCCTTTTCCCGTCGTCACAACTCTGTTTTCCTTCTTCCCTGAGGATCGATACCCGACTTACTGGGATTATTACTTGAGCGACAGGCTTACACTTGAGCCTAGAGTGAACGCACTTCTATGACAAATTTTCAGTCGCGTAAAGTTTTTGGCGTCGTTGCCGAGGAATTAGGTAGACTTAGGATTAGATAGAGTCAATCCAAAGCTTTGACCAAAAATTCCAAAAATATAAAATAAATTTAAAAAGCACAAAAAGATTCACAATCGTCATCTCTCCTAAGCTTTAATGAAAAATTCTGAAACCACTCCCACACCCCATAATACTCCAACCAACATTCACAAAAATGCAATTGTTGAGTATAATCCTGATAGTCCCCACACTCCAAACGCCCCACAGTTCTGGATCCCACCTCCCACACCGTCACACTCAGTCTCCGATAACACTCCTTTTTCCTTCTTAGGACACACTCCGAGCACGCCTAGTGATAGCATCGAGTCAATAAGTGAGGAAGAGATGTCGCAACACGACAGTGAACCCGTCGGTGAGGAAGAGCCCCCATACTGTCCGATTAGAGAATTCTTATATCCCGAGCATACTATCACTCTAGGATGCATTATACTCCTGTATAATGCCTCGCAATTTTGTTTCAAAAATGGGATGATCCAGATGCTACCGCATTATCATGGTATGGATTTCGAAAAGCCATACCTCCATATTAGGGAATTTGAGGACGTGTGTGATACTCTCAATGATCAAACCTGCACACAAGAGGTAATCCGCCTCAAACTCTTCCCTTTCTCACTCAAAGATAAGGCTAAAACTTGGCTATGGTCTTTACCTCCGAGCTCGATTCCATCATGGAATGAGTTACAGTCGAGATTTCTCAAGAAATTCTTCCCACCACATCGAACAATCTCCATAAAAGCTCAAATTCAAGCATTCAGACAAGCTGAAAATGAGCCATTCCATCGATGTTATGAACGTTTCAACGAGTTAGTTGCTTCATGCCCCCATCATGGATTTGATTCAGCGCAAGTCATCTCTTTTATCTATAATGGGTTGAATCTTAACTCCAAATAACTTGTTGAAACAATGGGAAGTGGTCTGTTTATCGATTTAGATGCCCACGACGCTGAGCTTCACCTGAGGTATGGCGCCGAGACTACCCAATCCTGGGACACTTCTGATCCCAATGCTCAAAATCGAAATAGACAAGTGGCCACCACTCCGTCGGCGTCCGGCCTATTCCAGGTAGATAAGAATTTTATAACGAACAGACGATTGGAGACTCTTGAGAAAGGATTTCGAGATCTATGCGAGATATATGGAAAAGGACCAGCTGCACCCATTCCAAACCCCATCGTGAAGGTGTGTGCTATTTGTGAGGCGGGCCATTCAACTGAGGAATGCCCGACGATACCCGCCTACAAAGTAATGCTTCAGGAGCAAGTTAGTGGTATAGGAGGCTTTAAGGTTAATTTTGGTGCCCAGCACGGGAATTCATACAATCCTTTTATGGAAAAATCATCCCGGTTTTAGCTATGAGGAACAACATGCTGTAATGAACCCTCCTTCGCATGTTGCCCCTCCTCCACCATAACATTTTCAACAAGCCCCGCACATGCAAGGACATGTGCAAGCACCACCACCTCAAGGAAATTATACCCCCCCACAGTGGAGAACTCTCGAGGATACCATGAATCAATTCATCGCAAGCCATACCGCAACCAATGCCAAATATGATCGTCTGATTGGCGACATAAATGTGAACCTGTCAAAAATACAATCCTCATTGAGTGTTCAAGAGAAGGGCAAGTTTCCTTCCTAAGTCCAAAGACCTCCCCAAGGTCAAACTAGCGTTAGCTCCACCTCTACTGAACATCAGGAGCATTGTCAAGATGTGACCACTTTTCGTAGTGGGAGAGTCATTGATTTATCACCTCCCCCACCCGACACAACGAAAGACAAGGAAATTTCGCCCGGCAAGAAAGAGGCCGAAGATATCCCTTTGAATGAGAGTGAACAAGTAGATGTTAGTGGGCCAGAGGTAGTAGTGAAACCGCCCTCCGCGGCACTGTTTCCTCAAAGGTTGATTCCCTCCCATAGAGGAAACCCATGTGAAGACGTGCTAGAAGTGCTTAAGAAAGTAAAGTTGAATTTACCTTTCCTCGATGCCATTAAACAAATTCCATCTTATGGAAAGTTATCAAAGATTTGTTGATGGTAAAAAGGAAGATGAAGGTAAAGAAGAACGTCTTTCTAGCCCATAACGTGAGCTCCATTCTACTAAAAGATCTCCCACTTAAATTCAAGGATCCCGATGCACCCACCATATCCTGCATCATTGGAGAGAATAAAATCGAAAAGCCTTACTTGACTTGGGAGCAAGCGTTAATATCCTCCCTTACTCCATCTATTGGCAACTTGACTTGGGCGACCTCAAGCCCACAAAGGTCACTCTCCAATTAGCGGATCGAACACCGAAGATCCCACGAGGGATAGTCGAGGACATGATCGTCCAAGTTGACACCTTCTACTTTCCAGTAGATTTTGTCATGTGGGACACGGAGCCCTCCTTCCACTCGAGTAATCATGTTCCCATCATCCTTGGGCATCCTTTCCTAGCTACGGCTAACACAATCATCAATACTAGGAATGGGCGAATGCAACTCACATTTGGGAACATGACCTTGGAAACCAACATCTTTCACATATCCCAGAATGCAAGGGAGGAAGATGATCTTCACTTGGTGAGCCTCATAGATGAGATAGTAGAGGAGTACTTTGAGGAGAATTACTGTGGCGACGCTTTAGAGTCCTGTTTAGCGGTGAGACACGAGAGGGAGTTTGGAGAGTTGAGAGAGCTACTCGATGAGAGTGCGTCAGACGAGGACGTGAGAGAGGTTAATTGGGTTTCTAGATTCGAGGAATTATCGCTGAGGGATACACACATGGTTCCCTTCAGTGAAAAATTTCCAACCCTCGAATTAAAGAAACTCCCCTCCCATATTAAATATACATACCTAGGAGAGGATAAGATGTTTCCTGTTGTTATCTCCTCTAGCCTAGATGAAGGGCAGGAGGGTAAATTATTAAAAATTCTGAGGAAGCACCAAGGTGCATTTGGTTGGTGCATAGCTGATTTGAAGGGGATAAGTCCTTTGATTTGCACTCATAAGATCCATCTCGAAGAGGATGTCAATCCCTCTAGAGAAATGCAAAGAAGACTGAATCCCAACATGAAAGAAGTGGTGAGAACCGAGATCATCAAATTATTGGATGCCGGGATTATCTACCCAATCTCGGATAGCAAATGGGTGATCCCTATTCAAGTTGTCCCGAAGAAGTCGGGTATGACTGTCATTGAGAATGCTAAGGGAGAGCTCGTTCCCCAACGTACCACCACCGGGTGGCGCGTTTTCATTGACTACCGGAAACTCAATGCGGGAACTAGGAAAGACCATTTCCCCTTACCATTTATTGATCAAATGCTTAAGAGAGTAGTGGGACACCCTTATTATTCCTTCCTTGATGGTTATTCCGGATATAACCAAATTGAGGTAGATGTACTTGACCAGGAGAAGACGACCTTCACTTGCCCTTTTGGTACGTTTGCCTACAAACATATGCCATTTGACTTGTGTAATGCACCCGCAACATTTCAAAGGTGCATGTTGAGCTTAGTTAGCGACATGGTTAAGAGAGGACTCGAAGTGTTCATGGACGATTTCAGCATTTTTGGCACCTCTTTCGATCATTATTTAGAAAAGCTGGAAAAAGTACTTACCCGATGCGTGGAAAAGAACTTAGTGCTGAATTGGGAGAAGTGCCATTTCATGGTCACTAAGGGAATAGTTCTTGGCCACATTGTATCATCCAAAGTAATAGAAGTTGATAGGGCAAAGATAGATGTCATAGCTAATCTTCCCCCACCAAAATCGTTAAAGGACGTGCGCTCATTCTTGGGCCACGCGGGGTTTTATCGAAGGTTCATTAAGGACTTTAGCACCATCGCTAGGCCCTTAAGAAACTTACTCATGAAGGACACCCCATTTAAGTGGACGGAAGCATGCCAAAGATCTTTTGACAAATTGAAAACCATGCTTGTGTCCTCTCCCATCATCCAAGTTCCGGATTGGTCCTTACCATTCGAACTTATGTGTGATGCAAGCGATCACGCGATCGGGGTTATTTTGGGCTAACGAAAAGATAAGCAAGCTCATGTCATCTACTATGCCAGCCGGACCCTTACCGGACCTCAACTCAACTACTCTACCATGGAGAAGGAGTTGCTAGCGGTAGTCTTTGCCCTTGATAAATTATGGTCATATCTCATTGGTTCTCCTATTACTGTCTTCACCAACCACGCGGCCTTAAAATACCTACTTGCTAAGAAAGATGCCAAGTCGCGCCTCATAAGGTGGATCCTACTCCTACAAGAGTTCAATCTCTCCATCAAAAGTAAGAAAGGAGTAGAAAACATCATTGCCGACCATTTATCTCGGCTTTCGTCCGACGTACCTAGTGATCCCATACCCATAGGCGAATACTTTCTGGATGAGCAACTTTTCGCTACCTCTTCATATCCCTGGTTTGTGGACATAGTGAACTATCTTGTCACGGGAGCTGTCCCTCCCGAATGGTCGCGTATGTTCTTTTACGATGATCCATTCCTTTTTAAATATTGCACATACCAAACCATTCGACGATGTGTACCGGATGACGAGATCCCGAAAGTCATCCAGTTTTGTCATTCGGAAGCTTGTGGAGGCCACTTTTCGACGAAAAAGACGGCCGCTAAAATTCTTCAATGCGGCCTCTATTGGCCCACAATCTTCCGGGATGTGAACAATGCTTGCAAATCATGCAATAGGTGCCAACGAATTGGAGCCATTACTCGACGAGATATGATGCCTCTTACCCCCATACTCATCATTGAGATATTCGACTGTTGGGGTATTGACTTCATGGGACCCTTCCCCCCGTCATTTGGTTTCCTATACATCCTTGTTGCGGTAGACTACATTTCTAAATGGGTGGAAGCCATAGCTACCAAGACTAATGACAACAAAGTGGTGATAAAGTTCCTGCAGGAACACATACTTTCCCGCTTCGGTTCATAGAAAGCGATAATTAGTGATAATGGCACGCACTTTTGCAATAGGCCATTCGCGAAGCTCATGAGAAAGTATGGTGTCGTTCACATGGGGGGGACGACTTATCACCCACAAACGAATGGGCAGGCCAAACTAGCGAATCGAGAAATCAAGAACATTCTCAAAAAGACCGTCAATCCTACCCGAAAAGATTGGTCCCTTAGATTGAACGATTCGCTATGGGCCTATCGTACCGCATATAGGAACTAACTCGGCATGTCCCCTTTCCGCTTTATGTATGGTAAATCTTGTCATCTTCCCGTGGAGCTCGAACAAAAGGCGTATTGGGCAATTAAGCAATTAAATTATGCCATGGACAAGGTCGGTGAAGCCCGAAAGCTTCAATTGAATGAGTTAGAAGAACTACGCAATGATGCGTATGAGAATGCCAAAATTTCGAAATAGAGGATGAAACTCGCTCATGATAGCATCATTCGACAAAAGGAGTTTCTCCCCGGGAAAAAACTTCTTCTCTACAACTCTCGACTTCACCTATTTCCGGGCAAGTTGCGGTCACGATGGTCTGGCCCGTTCGTTGTGAAGAATGTTTTCCCCCATGGATCTGTTGAATTGGAAGATTTAAAAGGGGGAATACATTCAAAGTGAATGGACAACGCCTAAAGCCATATCTAGAGGCATGTGCAGAAGAAGTCGACACCGTCTAGTTGTCGGACCCCCTTTACGGGGTTGAGTGAGCTGTTGAAGTAAGGTCGTCGCACCCCCGATGCGTATGGGGTGAGAGTCGTGTGTGTGAGAGTCGTGTGTGTTTTGAGAATCGTTAGGACTAGGTTTAGTTCGGGAGAAGCATTCGTGTGTGTTGGGAATTTTGAGTAAAAAGGGCGTTGACCAATGAAATCGAGAGGGTTTAGTCCAATTGGATAGAGAGTATGTCGGAAAAGTGAAATTTTTTGAAGAAGAGAGCTAGAAACCGAATTAGGAGAATTCCAGCCCAAAAGCCCTGTGGCGGACCGGTTCCTTTTTAAAGAGGACCGGTCCGACCCCGGACTGGTTCTTTTTATTTTTAAAGGAACCAGTCCACCTGTCGAGGGTTTGAAAAGTCAAAGGGTCGGACCGGTTCGCCCCTACCCCGGACCGGTCCGCCTTCTGCAGATCTGTCTTCTCCCCTTCCCAAGATTGACCCCCCTTTCCCCCCAATTCATTACCTCCAATCCATTTTTCCTCTTCCTAAACCCAACCTTTCCCTCCCAAATCCATCCCATTTTCCCTCCAAACCCCTTCCCTCCAAAACCAACCCCTCCCCTCCCCTTTCCACTATAAATACACCTTCAACCCTCCCCTTCTCCTCACACCATCAACCCGAATACTCTCTTCTTCCTCTCTAGTTTTTCAAGCAATAATTCCCTACTGTTGCCATGGCCCCCCGTGTTGCCCCCACCAAATACGGCTTCACCGTGATCCAAACCTCTGGTCACGGCGAATTCCGCTCCCGCCAAGAGGAGTGATGGTTCACTCAATACTTCAGTTTGGGCCGCAAACTCCATATGGAGGGCGATGTCCAGTGGGAAGCCCTGCCCAACTCCGTCACCGCCCTATTCATGGCTCGGGGCTGGTGCCGATTCCTAAACTAACCTTACGAAGCGGTTTGGGCAACCGAAGTCCGCTCATTCTATGGCATGCTAGTCCGGATGGGCCAATTTGAGGCCGAAGCTTACGTGGATAGGACTCCCATTCCATTTTCCTTGGCCCGTCTCACGGCCAAGTTGGCCGAGTTTGATGTCCCGGATGTCCAAGAATTCACCTATCCCCGAAATTTCCCCCGATCGATAAGGATACCATCATGGCCCGAATTGCGCCGAATGTGGCTTGGACGGGGCAAACCGTCGCCGTTGGACGCCTCAACGAGAAGGCACGCCTCACATTTCAGATTGTGTGCACCAACATTTTAGAAACATCCAACGACTCCGCCATGAGACCCCGGCAAGCCACCTTGACATATCACCTCTTCGACCCCCAAACTTCCATCCATTTGGGCCGAACCTTATACGCGGATGTCATTAACGTGTCGTTGGATGAGAAGGGCACCGCCCCACTTCCCTATGCCCGATTGATCACTTCTATCCTTCAAGATGCTGGCATAAAAGTGTCGAGCGACCACACGCGCATCCTCGGTCTTTTCGGCCAAGGGATCCGCACCAAAAGCGCCAAACAACTGGTTGTACTCCGGGCTAGGCGGGGAGGTGATAGTGATGAAGTGGCTGCTCCGAGTGACAGCGAGGAAGAAGCAGGGGCATCCAGGGAGGACGTCGAGATGAGGGATATCGGTCCGAACGAAGAGTTGACTGACGAGGGCACGGACCTATCCGCGCGTATGTCGGCGCTTGAGACCAACTTTAACACCTTTCAGACCAACTACGAGCGCGACATGGACATCGTCCTCCGCTTCCAAACGGACATCAATCGCTGCCTCGGGGATCCGAATGAGCCACTACCTTCCTACTACCATAACCCTTATGACCCCACCGCGCCCGGTTCCTCCCATCCCCCACCCCGGTGAAGCTCTATATGGTGCTGGCAGCTTTTTATTTTTCTTCCTGATTCACAGTCGTATGCTTTTTCCTGCACATGTAACACAGTCCTGTTGTAATAAAAACTGCATTTTTCTCTATTTGTTTATTTTATTTATCGCACTTATTATTTTGCCTTATTTAGATTTTAGTCCTTTTTCTTGAGGACAATGCAAAAGTCAAAGTTAGGGGGGGGGGGGTCACAAGTGCGTATCTCTAAAACTTCACAAATTTTAGAAATGCCCAGAAATTTCCAAAAAAAAAAATCATAAAATTTTGAAAAATTCATAAATATTTTTGTCAAAATAAATAAAAATTGGAATTCAAATTTTTCAAAAATATCATTAAAAGTCGGTTTAAAGTCTCAAGTTGTAAACATTCAACATACACACAGCCGAAATTGACCAAAGATGAAAATTGAGCAAAAATTGACGACTTAACGAACAAGTGTGGAGATTAACAAACCCGGTGAGATTCGAGCCTATCACTTTTTGCGAGTTTTTAAATCAATCCGAGTTAATTGTTAACTCAAAGTTCTTCTCAGCGCCTAAAAAGTTTTCAAGGATCTCAAGTCTTTCATTTTGATCGGTTTTGAAAAATGTGTGTAATATTGCTTTGAAAAACGTGCCAAAGTATTCTCTAAACTTAAATTCATCTCGAAACGCATATGGTAACGCAATTGGTATTTTGGACGATGAAGTAGGCCCTCGTTTGTCACCCAAAAATATTGGCCATAAAAAGTCGTGAAAAATCACCCTTTTTACAACCCAAATTGAGACGAATGATTTTTCCCTTTCGTTTGATAACCCGAAAAACCCAAATAGCCCGGAATTGCAAAAAATGGAAAAATTAAGAATCTAGTCCAAAAAGTGCATATAAAGGGGCAAGAAAAAAAATAGTATGCTCAACAAAAATAGCAAGAAAAGAAAAGAAGTGAAAAAAAAAAAAATGAGCGATAGCCCGAAAAAAGCACAAATGGACATCATTAAGGACTTTTCCAATTCCAACATCCCTACAATCATCATTTTACCCAATATACCTTAAAACCCGAAAAAGTCCTAACCGAGTCTAAATTACGAAATTGGTTATTGCGTGGAGAGCTAATACACCAAAAGATAATAAGGGAGATTAAGTGCGCGTAAAAAGAGGCAATGTTCCCATTTTTAAAACCGTAATCCGTTGATGAGATCCTTTCACCATAAAATTTTCGTCTTTCTAATTGTATTCGTGATTTTTCTTCCATTACATTTACTCTTTGTATCACGCATACTGAGAGAATAGCCTTAATCCGAGAGATTCATTTGTGAGAGCATTTTGTGAGAAATTGAAATCAAAACGAATTTTCGGATAAGTAGCTTAATGATCAATCGGTGAAAATTGGCGGTGATATTTTCGGATTCACACACACACACTACAGTTTGAGACTTGTAAATATGACTTGATGATGACTATTTTTTGGGAAAGTTTGAGCTATATAATTTTTGCGTATTTTGATTTTTCTTTGAGTCGAATTTTGTGGGTATATTCTCTGCAAACCCTCACGAGACAACACTCGTCCTACTAGGGTAACCTAGGGGTTCTAAGGTTTGTTGCATACGCTAAATGCAATCGCTTGCCAGCGAAAAAGGTATTTTATCCCAATAAAATGATTTTCAAGAGTTGAGCCTTGCTAGGATTCTTTTACATTGCTCGGGAGGCGCAAAGTTCTATGTTAGGGGGGTTTGATTAGGCATAAATTCTTCCTAATTTATCCCTTGATTTAGTTACTTATAGCATCTCGAACAACATAATTGAGTTGGATTTATCTCATAATTTTGCTAATGACTAATCCTAATGAGTACACCGAGTTTCTGGTATTTCGTAGTGATTTTACAGGTATTTGATGTCAAGAGACGAAAGAAGGAAACCGGAAGAATCAAGAAATAAAGAAGTAAAAGTCTCAATGGAAAAAGCGTAATTTCCACCCAAAATTCGGATGAGGTACCTAAAGAGAAGTTGAAGACATTTCATTCACGAGCACATAGGAAGAAATGGCACCTCAATCAGAATCCCGGAACAAAAGTTATGGGCTGTCAAAGAGGAGCCAAAAAGTCAAATAGCCGGACCAATCTGCCCATACCCCGGACCGGTCTGCCTTGCCAAACTCCAGAAGACCCCGGACCACAAGAAAACCGAAGAAGGCAAAAATAAAAGGAATATGTTCTCCCCCGGAACGGTCCGCCCCAAAATAAAAAGAACTGATCCTCATTGGGGGCAGACCGGTCCGCCTAAGGCCCGGACCGGTCCGGGCTTCGAGATTTGAAAATCTTCTCTCTTCCTAAAAAGACTCCCAGTGTAGTTGAACTCTGAAATTGTTGTAGGGTATAAAAGTCCCAATTTATTATTGTTATACAGAGGGAGAATTAGTAGGATTTTCCTCTCTTTTTCTAGAAACCTGTGCACCCCGCCTAATTAAATACCGGGCGATCACTCCTTTATTAAATTAAAATCAAGGTGAACAGTTGGTTCATTCTCAGCATCACTGTCGTTAAAATACTTTTCGAATTTAAACACCCTAAATAATTAAGCTAAGTGTCAAAACCATTTAAAACCTTATTCTCATTTTATTAAATCCGGTTATGAAACCTTAAACCATTAACATCAAACGAGTCACACAATAAGTAAAAGAATAAAATGAACATTCAAGAGTTTACCCAACAATAGTAAATCCCAACATTAAAATACTAAGGAAAACATCCTAACATTAATAATCCTGAAATAAAGATACTGAAATTAAAAGAATTACAATCTCCGACAATACCAACTAATTAATAGAAAGAGGGCGACACATGCCCCTGCTGGATAAAACTGAACTAGGAGTAGAATCAAATGGATGAAGTCGTCTAAACAACAGGCTTGCAACACCCACCTAAGCTGCAACTCGTTCCTTCCAAAGGACCCTATGCAAGACTCCCTTGTGGCTGGGCACCTGTAATATATACATATATATATATACAAGAGAGAGAAAGAGAAAAGGAAACGGGTCAGAGCCCGATAGTGTATATGATTTAAAAATTCATTTAGCAAGTATTTAAATTGATTACAGGCCAATGAAACAACATATTAGTGCAACACTCTCTTGAGAAATTCTCACCTCTCTTCTAATGTGCAAACCTATCGCACTAACCTTCTCAATGGTCTATCTCGTCATATACCACACTATCTTTCCCCAATGATTTAACTTATCTTAGGTTATTCGCAGGATTTACAACTGAACAACAAAAGTATTTAAACGTAAGATTTCAATTTGTTACCAAAGTTATCCTTTTTACTTTATTAATCAATAAAGTTTTCCAGTGTCATATTATACTTTCTCAAAACAAGTATTTATAATTTGAGTCATCAACCATGTCCTACATATCAAATCACAGTAGGCAGTTCAAGATTTCAGAATTTCATATAGATATTAACTACTCGTATAATATATATATCATAACAGCACCCCACATAAAAACTATGGTGCGGGCATACTCTGCTATCCAATCCCCATACCAATCGCACTAAAGGGAATACAAGTTCGGAATCACTCTCGAACTGTATAAATACATACACAAACAATATTGAGGCGAAGCACAGATTCCAAGTCCAAGAGGTCAGTACATACCCTCACGTCTCTTAGGACCGTCCGACTATCGATCCGATAGCCCGTACCTAGGATTTCTATCTTTTAGGGTACGAGTCAATATTCCCCATAAGGCAACACAAGATAAGATCGTCCTAGCGCGGTAACCTCCGGGATAGCAAGTAGTGCGGGCATGATTTTCACAAGTATATAATATATGCATACATAATCATATAAATATACCACTTTTAATATATCAATTTAGGTTTATCCCATAACCCATATTCACAACATTTATCCTTTTTTTCCAATTATTAGTTATCACGTAGAATGGTTCATTTCTCACTTTAATTCGAAGGGTTTCTCCAACTTACTACGTATCCCTCATGGACTCTATTCTCCCAAATGTCCAATTCAGTAGGTATCCATTTATGTTCCAACGTAACTCTCTCTTACGTGTCTCTACCCTTTAATATATACTTACATTGTCCCTTATGCAAAATATCCCAAAATATATATTTCGCCTTACATTAAAGGTCTCTTATTCATTAGTGAATCTTACTGGTCATCATTATCTCCCAAATTATTTTATCAAGGATGTCTAAGGAGTTTTCTTCATTTTGAATCAATCCAACAATTTTAAAAGGGGAAACTTAAGTCTGCCAGGAGGGGTCAATCGATCGAGGCCTGGGTCTCGATCGATCGAACCTTTGATCGATCGAAGCTCAAGGCTCGATCGATCGATCAAGCAGGTATGGCGAATCCTACAGTTTTGTAGTTACGGATTTTCTCACAAAACTTCATCCAAATCCTAACTTTCCATACCCAAATGTCCATAAAATTATACTACTAATTATATAAATCCATTCCATACAACTTTTACGTAAAGCATGCAAATTTCCATTAATAAGCATGGATTAACAAGCCCCAAATTATTATAATTGTCAAGAACCCTAGAAATCTCTTAATCATGGTTCTAATCTGTTTTTCCCAAAATTTCCTTCTTATACAACATCAAAATTTCGTGGTTTAATTCTCTACATCACCAAAGGTTTCCAGAATATCATTTAAGTCATCACTACATGCAATTTCCTATCTCAAATTGGGTTTTTCTTCCATACAATTCATCCTAATCATTCCTACACTAATATGAGTGATGCTCCAACGAAAATAAGCAAGATAAACCCTTGCCTGGGATTTTCGACGTTCTGGTTTGGTGCCGAATTTGGTGTGGTTGCGTTCCCCGTCTCGCGATCTACGCGTTGGTGGTGGAAGCGGTGCAAACGGAGGGATTTCAGGCCTTGGATTGCTTTGGAAGCTCTCTCCTTCCCTCTCCTATGGCCGTCACTTGTCTTTTGTTGTTCTAACCCTAGAAGACAACCTAGATATCTTATATAACCCTATTAATTTTCGTGGGTTTAATTACCCAAAAATACAAAATGACTAAAATGCCCTCCTGGGGTACTAATTAGACCTAAAAATGCCCCGAGACCCAAACTAAACCCCCGGGCACACTTTTCTGACTATCTCGACCATTCTGAATGCGTTGGCACACTCAAAATGACCATACGGACAACTTATAAAATATTCACTTTTATTTAACAATATTTAGTCCCGACGCGACACGGGCGCGTCCCGACTTAAATTTCCATAATTGTCATTTTATTCACACGCGACAATATTATAAAAATGAATCTCATATATTACTATACTCATCCAGAAATATTCAACAAATAATAAATTTCCAATAATTACTAACTTTCGTCACGCTAGTAAATATTTAAAACAACATTCCGGATTAAAATTAAATTAATTTATCTCAATTAAATTTAATTAATCCCTAAATTTAAAAGCCATGAAAATACGGGGTATTACAAAACCCTAGTTTAGCCAACAATTGCAGTTTTAACAGATTGAAGGTTTATTCAGTGTTTTTTTGTGAGTATCAGTTTCATTCTTTGTTTCACTTATTGCTTGGGTAATTTTAATGAGTAATTCTTAATTCTAATTCTTTTCTCCATCTAATAACTATTTTATTTAGAGTAGTCATGAACACCTGCACAGTAATCATTGTTTCCATCACTTTAATCATGATAGGCTAGATTTTCTAAGGCCGGGGTACATGAACCCAACCTGATGTGTTAGTGCGTGTGTATACAATTAATCCGCTAAATTTAGTGATTGATTAGGACCGTATTGCGTAGTTACACAACAGTTGTAGATCTTTATATCTCGTTTGCCTCTGGGTACTCGTGATGATTTATAGTGCAATTCGAGTGCTACTGTCGCAATACTGATTTACTCATCCTCAGATTAGGTATGACGCGGGCTTGAACCTCGTATACATAATGCTTGGGAGTACTAAATTCCGAGTGAAATCAATCAGATAAATTTAAGGTTAATATTATGACTGCACTACACTAGGGTTGGAGGATTGTATTCCCGTTCTATTTTTCTCATCATTTAAATAAAAAGTTTCAGACTATTTTTCATTCATAATTTAGGTAGATTAGTGTAGTTGCATTTCTTCGTAATTTCATAATCGCATTTAGCTGTAACCAATCTCAAAAACCAAATCATTTTTCCTTTTCTTTTTAGATTCAAGGTTAGGATTCCTCCATCTTTTCCCGTCGTCACAACTCTATTATCCTTCTTCCCTAAGGATCGATACCCGACTTACTGGGATTATTACTTGAGCGACAGGCTTACACTTGAGCCTAGAGTGAACGCACTTCTGAGACACATTTTCAGTCGCGTCAACGATTTCAATCTTTTTTATTCATCTTTGAATCCTTAAAAGTAAGATTTGTGTACACAAGCAAACTTTGACAAATTTTTTTCTAAATATTATTTTTTCTTCAGAACTTATGAGTTTTTAAAGAGAAATCAAATCTTTTACTATATATTTTTTAAATAATCTAATACACTAAAGTGTCTCGTTATAAATAGCGCTTTTAATTCTTTATTAAAAAACTATGGTAGTTTATAAATTCAAAACACCCTCACACACAAGTAAAGAAAATTGGTCATGCTTTATGTAAATACCTTTTAAGAATGAGATGACGAAAAGTGTAGGGAACACAATATATGTTCACGAGGAAACCGACAATGTGGAAAACTCGGTTCTCTTAGTTACAAGACCATGCACATATCCAAGTCCACTAGTACCAATGCTTAAGTACAGATTATAGCACTACAAGTGTAAATGAAACAGTTTTGCCAATACAACAAGTAGCCCAAGACAAAAACTAATAAACCCCACAATAATGTCAATCTAACTAAAACATCACAAGTAGTGACAACTTAGGAACACACACAACTCTACACTCAACACTAGAGTATCAGCAAAGTTCCACACAATAACAATAATTAATAATGAGATTTTGTTTTAATTAAACATGAAAAGATTACGAACTACTAAATCATAAGACATACATATGACCTTCTTTAGTAAGTAATTATCAACAATAATAATTAGACCTAAATATAAAAATTCAGTTAAGTGTAACGATCAAATTAAAACATAAGGAAGTAAATTCCAAGAAAATGTTTTACACACTTGAAATCACAGCTAACCTTATCCAGTTTTAAGATAAGTAAGTTATTTAAATAGGTTTTAGATTGTATATAAATAAAACTTGTTTTATCAAACTTACACGTAAAAAATCAACCACAATGATAGGGATATGTATTTTTAGATCACCACGAATAAAAGAAGTTTATATCAGATTAAAAAAGTAATCTCAACACACCAGATCTAAACAGGATTAGTTTTAAGAGGAACTATTTAGTCTTAACAAAAATAGATCGGGTACTTCAAAACAGAACACCACCAAACCTTAATCTAAACAGATTTAGATTTTAAACAACAAATAAACCTATAAACTATGCACCACGAGAATGTTTTTCGAAACAACAAAAAAAATGTTAAAAGGCTAAATATAGGATATGATGGATGTTATATTTTTGAAACAAAATTTGGGACAAACATACTGTAAAAGATCCCAAGTTTTGTTTGAAAAACACGCACTAGAAAAATAGATCTTATTTTCTAATTACCAGACTAACACATGCAATGATCCAAACAAAAACAATATATATATATATATATATATATATATAAGCAATAGAATTTTGGTTAGTATTTTATAAGAGGATAAGCTAAGTAGAGGCTGGGATTGAACCAACAAGGCAAAGATCCAATAGTTGAGATTAAAAGACCATATTTTCCTATTTTCTCCCTTTATTATTTCATTTCCCCCTCTTTTTAACGCTTCATTTACTTTCCCCTTCCTACTCAAAATTCAAAAGCTAGGTTAAAAGAGGAAATTGCACATTTCGCAACTTTTTAGTCTGACCGTAGTACACTTGCGCCCCTCTCTCTCTCTCTCTCGATTTCGATAGAACACCTCTCTCTCTTCATCTCTTCAACCACCGTTTTTATCAATCTCCTATAGTTAAATTTCATTTAACATTTTCTAGGGTTTACAATCTGTTTACAATCGGTTTACATATGAATGCTATATTCAAATATAACATTGCGTGGGTTCATCATTTGCGTGGTTTTACACCCGAATGGATTCATCATTTGTGTGGTATATTTACATTTGCGTGGTCTGTTGGGTAGGTATGCTTTGGTTACATTTTCAAGCTCTGTATACTCTGTTCAGATCTTATTTGATTTGATGGCTGCATTTTTGGGATATTTTATTTGCAAGCTCTATAAACTTTGTACTCTTTTTACTTTTACGTTGTTGATATTTATATACTTCGTATACATTTAAATGGAATTTCTTATTTAATTTTGTTTTAATAGCGTGGTATAATGTTTACGTATTCTAATCGTTATGTTATGGATGTATTCTAATCGGCCAGTTATTTATGTATTCTAATAGGATCTAAATTTTTTTTTGTCTTTTGTTATTTGTTTTTTCTTTTGCAGGGGCCAGATTATAGTTGAACACCCTAAACCTGTATACTCCTATTCTTTTTTATTTTGTTTATATATATATTTTAGGTTTTGTGTATTTGAGGACATTTCTAAGCATATTATTCAAGTTTTATTATGATAGTAATATATTTGAGTTTATTATAGGCATTTAGTTTTATTTGACATTAAAGTACATTTTTTTGGTTTATCTGAGTCATTATTTTTGTAATTTATTTTGTTGGTAAATAATCTCATACACGGCCATAAAAAATGTTTGATATGGACATGGAATATCGTGTTAATTTTGGGACACATTCATGTCATTTTGTGACGCTGCCACATTCATGCCATTTTAAGTAGGTTGTCGTTTATTTTATTTTATATTGTTAAATTCTTTTATATTCATGCTCTTTATACAAATTAGCCAGCATTTGATGTGATCATATAGGTCATTGCCCTCCACGTATTGCCTTTTTTGGACATTTACTTTTTGATTCATAGTCTAATTAATATTAATAATAAGTTATGAGGGTGAATTTTGGTTGATGGGTATGCCTAAGTATATTCTTGTTGGTAAAAAATATAATACACGACCGTCTATAAAATGGTTGATATGAACATCAAATATCGTGTTAATTTTGGGACACATTGATGTCGTTTCGTCACACTACCACAATCATGCCATTTTGAGGAGGTTGTCATTTATTATATTTTTCATTGTTCAATTCTTTTATATTCATGGTTTTTATACAAATCAGTCGGCGTTTGGTGCGATCATATAGGTCATTACCCTCCACGTATTAGTATAACCGGTGACATATTTAGCCAATTTAATTAGAGTAAAACCATGTGACAATGGGCTATTGTGATCCTTGAAACTTTACGATCTTGAGGAAGAGGGTGATTTTGACATGGATGAAGATGTACCTTTTAATGATGTTGAGGGGAGATGATGGCAGTGAATCAGATAATGAGGTAGAGTCCATTGAAGCCTAGTGACAAGACTACAAGGTATCCGTAACAGAATAAAACTCTTAGATAAACAAGGCTAATATCCTTAGTAATATTCCCTATAAAACATAAATAAAAGTATTAGTCAGTCTCTTTAATTAGAAACATTCGTAATACTTTATCGCCTTATTTCAGTATTCATAATAGTTAATATCTATGACAATTTGTGATCGCGATACCCGCGGTTTATGACATTGTTTCATATTCAAAGGTTGATATTGAGAATCATGATGTATACTTTCGTTTAACATCGTTTTTTTCACATTGTAATGACCTTTCTCTTGGTCGATTGTTCACATTGCTATGATTTAATTTCCACCAAAATTATTTATTGTGCGATGGGTAGTTTCAGGACCTGCTTCTCCTAAATATTATGCAGGACATCGTTACTCATTTTCGACTTTTAATTGTTTATTATTATACTAATGTCCATTTTTTTTACAAATCTATTATAGGGACAATCTTTATAATGGGCTTTGCTAAGATGTCATTCTTCTAAGGATTTATTTGGCATTCAGATATGTAGGTCATATTCAGATACTATTACACGACCTGTTGAGATTATAAACCAGTTCATTGATATTAATATGGGATGGCCAATTGATATTTTGGTTAATAAGGTATGTAATTTGAATCTACGTATAACATAATATGTTCATCTTTTTTAAACCGATTTTTTATGTTTGTGAATCTGTTCGAGTTTAAAAATAAACATGTGGTGTTGGTTCTGGTGGTATGTTCGATAATTTGTGATCTGATTTGTAATTGTAAATTCTAGTAGATTGCTGAAATGTAATCCAATAGTTCAATGTCAGGAAGTCAAAATAGGGCAGGGAGATAGAGTCAAGAAGCAATTACACAATTGAATGGACAAATATTATTGGAAAAATATGTACATTTCACTGTGAAAATATCATATTGACTATTCTATAAAATGGAAGTTTGATATCGATGATACATTATTGAATGGCCCACTAGTTAAAATTTCTGGCTACACCATTGACGCCACCAATCCATTTTCTACCCCACTGAGTGTCGTAGGTAGTTCACGGTAAAGTATCTATTGCGTGACATGTTTTCTTTCGCCTGTATGCTTTGTGTATTCTAACTTCTCTATGAGAGAATACATCCACAAAGAACGACTCCTCTGGACCAAACCTAAGAAATGCATTTAAGTATTTTTCTTATGGAATGTCTCTCTTTCGTAGAATCTTCATCCCAAAGAAATGCATATGTTATGTTTCCTTCTCTTTTTTCATCATATAGATTGGTATGATCAGAAAGAAAATCTTCCAAAACGGGAACTTTAGGGTCTTTACTACTATGATTCAATGGAAAAAAAGGCTTCAAATCCAACAATTTTATTGTGAAATCAGAAGATAAATGGTATCCCTAGGTAGTCCAGTAGTAATCCAATCACAGTATATTAGCGTAGTTATGTAGATTTGAAACTTACATTGGTGGAATGTAGTCATGTATATTTGAAACTTACATTAGTTGCTTTTGTTGACGTTTCAAGTTCTTCAACAAAATATCCATGTGAGGTATGTGACTGCTATTAATGATGAGGGCCATTCTAATCTCTTTGACTATCTTTTTTTTACACAATGCCCCCTTCACCCCACCACAGAAAAAGGATATTTTTTAACTATTTGGCGTACCAATTTTTATATAAAATTATATTTTTATTTTAATATAATTTATAGCCTTCTCATATTCTCTGATCATATATTTTCTACTCTTATTTTTCTTTTATTTTTGAAATCTGGCCATACACATGTTAAGCTATAAAACTATATGTTTTGCAATGCGTAACTGTGATATATGACCATTTTTTGTTAGAATTTCCTTAAGTGCGTTCTTCAATCCTGTTCTTTTTATAGTAGTGGTATATTTACCTTCTTTTCGAAAGTGGACTGATCTCCAAGAGTTCGAAATTAATGATGGTGGTTGTGATTCCTCTTTCTCAAAGTGGCATGATCAAAGAGTCCCCATTCTAATCTTATTTTTACGTTGTTAACTGCATGCATGTGTATACCCTTCAATTGGTTCAAAATGAAGACGTTGGTATTATTAAGACTAATTTTTCCATTCATGTTGTGTGCTAATTATTGTTGACTTCATGTACAGATAGGTGGAGTTCGTAGGATCATGTTTAATGGGTTATCTGGACCCGTTGAGTGACCTCCAGCAAACACACACTCCCAATTCTAATTCCAACTACCATCGGAGTGCCACAACACAATCCTAAAGAGGTAAATAATGTTGCTAAGGAAACTTTCCAAAGAATGAAGTTGATTAAATGGCATGCTACCAAACATATCCACTATTTTTATGTCGTGAAGGATAGATAATTTGTTTACTAGAAACTGAAAATTGGATCAAGATGAATCAGTCTCAAAAATTGGGGATTATAGGGCCTTTTAAATGTTGTTGAAGAATCATTTGGATGTTAGACGAATCATTTAGATACAATTAAAGAAGAAATAGATTTACGCATATATTCAGATATGGATATAAGAAAGATTTGTTGATTGCTAAGTTTGGATGTTATGTTAGAAATGCAATCATTTCAGATGTGCATCATGCCTATAGCAGCCTCAGAGCTAATGAGGCTCGATATTATAGGTGTGCCTCTTACCTGTAAAAGACAACCTCATAGCTTCATACTTGTAGAATCCAACCTCTATATTATAAGCTTTCATATAATTTTTCATTATGTTTCTAAGTAGAAAACATTACTTATTAGGCAGGTCCTTTAATTCATTATTGATGTTGCCCTGTGATCTTGCCCAATGACAGTTTAAGGGGGGAGAATATCAATGAGATGGACATGTTGCCCGATGATCTTTACCTATTTTATAAGGTATATTCTATTTTTGGTCTTAGCTTTAGAATTTTTTTCTTAGTTTCCTAATTTTCATAGATTTGGATCATTATTAGCTTCCTAATTTTATTTAAGGTTCATTTGATTTTTTTCTAGGCACAACGAAAGGCACCGATCGCATCATGTAATTGTGGAGGTTTATCATTGGCCTTTATTTTCGTGAAGAATTAAAATTGCAACAACATTATGCCTCTCTTCACCGGGTAGGTGCATTTCTTTCATAATTTAACCTTCATGCTTCGTGTTCAAATTCGTTTTGCCTAAGGTTTCAACTCTCATTTTTTTTCTTCAGAAATTGGAAATTTGTCAATATCAAAAATTGAAAAAAGATGTGGATCCTAAAGAGCCTTTCTGAAGTTGAGGAAATTGAGCTAGCTCCGTTTTTACCATTGATTAATGTTGATGACTTGGTACCTAAGGCATAAGCAGAGCAGGAAGAGAACAGTAGGTGGTGATAAATTCGTTTTCAATTTCTGCTTTTCTATTTTGTTTTTAGGCTTCCAATACCTATTTTAGATCATAGCAGCAGCTGAACCTTAATGACATTGAATCTTCTTATATTATAAAGATTTCACTCATCTATACTAAAAACGACATACTTCTTCTTTGGATAGTATCTCTGATTTTCTATTGAACTGCATATTTATTTATAAATCTAACCACCTTCTCTGCCTAATCTGTTTAAATTGAAGTAATAACAGGGAATGTCTGATTATTTTCATTCAAAATAGGATCTTTTTTTATATATTATGTACTCGGGTTGTGTGTTTCAAAATGGATTGGTATTCTTTTTTTTAGATTGAGCCAATGTGTTGTTTTGATTCAAAATGGATTGGACAAAAGTTAGGATTTTTGAAAATTTCGATTGGTATTGATCTTTAACGTATATACTATGTTTTTAGTTCCCTATAATGGTAATATTATTTATATATAAGAGTGTTTATTCACTAGGTTCACATGGACTTAGATCATAGGAATAAAGTTTGCAAGTTTGGTTTTGGTTTGATAGTTAGAGAATAGAATTGAGGGAGATGTTGTTTTCAGTTTCATTATGCTCTTTTCTCTATGCAACTCAACGTGTTTGTAGTCTTGGCACTATTTATTTAGTTTATAAATACGTAAAATTCATTTAAAATGGGAAACTAAGATACGGGGTTCCTTCCTCCTATAATTTTTTATATTTGATCTTTTCAGGTTTGGCTGGGGTTTGGAAATATTGTTCGGCGCTCCAACAGCTCTTTCAATCGTTCTCTATTTAAAATGGAGAAGATCATGGAAAACACACACCTAGGGTATGTCAATATATATGCACCCGTAGTATGATTTTCTCTATTAAATTCTTTGTAGTTAGTTTTTTCCCTAAACCAATATTGCAAAACTAGTATAGAAAAGGAAGTATACAACACATACCACATAGGTGTTTTCCCCAAACCAGTATAGCAAAGGCAGGTGTTTTGCAAAGATTGGACTACCTCCAACTTTTATCCTTATTAGTTTTCCTCCTATATTAATTTTTAAGGGATGTTTTTTGCCTGTTAATTTTCTCAGTAGTACAAGAAAAAAATTGATTTAATGATAACTATCGAGGCTCATTTTTATCTACCTTGATAACTAGCAATGCTTTGTTATGCTCATTTTTCTACCATGATAAACAAGTGGGATGGTTTATGACAGTACCCATGGCTCATTTTTCCCTTTTCTATTATGTCATTAATGAAA
This sequence comes from Sambucus nigra, assembly GCA_949130495.1. Taxonomy (NCBI): domain Eukaryota; kingdom Viridiplantae; phylum Streptophyta; class Magnoliopsida; order Dipsacales; family Adoxaceae; genus Sambucus; species Sambucus nigra. The sequence continues at coordinate 451,443,256 of OX422208.1, read as the reverse complement.
GTGTCATGTGAAAATTCATCGTTTGAGATTATATTTGCGTAAATAGTGCCAAGTTTGCATAAATAGTTATTCACAATGTCACAAGCATGCGTAAATAGTTTACAATTTGGGGATGAAGATAAAGATTTGGTTTCCTAATTATCCTTTGTGTTTTATTAATCTATGATTTTTTTTCCAGATCTATGAATGTGATCTTGCATATTGGATGTTGGCTTTGATGAGCATTGTGGTGATGCATTTGGCTATCCTTTTGACTTACTATTAATTATATCATATGCTTATTGGAACTTTGGAAGATAAAAATACTCGGGGTTAACTTTTTTTGTATTTAGTTGATTGATTATTTAACATTTAAAAAGAAAACTGGCAGTTTTTATGTTTATTAGTACACCAACATATGTTATATATGTAGTGAACTAGGCATGTTGGTTATTTTTTATTTTTATTTTTCAAGATTATAAAATGATCACAAGGAATACCAAATGTATGATTAAATATAGGAAAAATGAGAGTCTTTACAGCCTTTTTAAAACATTAATAGATGTTCTCTTTCAAATAGTCTTGAGGGTCTTGGAGTTATTAATCTTGAGTCAGTGAATTGTATCTTGGTAAATTTAATTGTTATTCTTCACAGGACTTCGTGTCAGTGAATTGTATCTTCAGAACATCACATATCCAAATTAGGTGTTAACCATAAGACAATGCGTATATTTATTTTTAGATATGAAGTGAACATCACATATGTGTAACTGTGTAACTGATCTACTGCTATTCCTTTTACTGAAATGTGTAATACCTGATCTACTTTGTATCTGTGTAACTGTGTAATTGACCTCTGTAACTGATCTACTGTGTATCTGTTATTCAAACTTTACAATTCTATTATTATTTGTTGTGACAAGTGCTTTTACTTCGATGTTTAGTGATAAATGATTTTCTCGCACACAAAAGTTAATTACCTTGGGCAACTACATCATTCAAATCTGGTTAAAATAATATATTGGAACTATTGATATATAAAATCATATATTAAATTTTATTATATCACTGATATTTATCTTGCTCTTGAGTTGCGAGAATTCAATGCAAAACTGTCGGATTTTGGTTTGGATATGGCAAGGCCAGCTGGTGATTGGAATAATGTTATTGCGGAGATCACACTATTATCAGGACTACAAGAAGATCGATAATTCATGGGCGGCGTTTTTTGTTATGTCCAAATTATGAAGTTCATTCAGACAATTTTTTTCATTGGATTTATTCGAAAAAGTCATCGGATATCGGATACCATGAGTCGTCATTACAAATCAAAGAATTGGAGTTGATTTGTACAACTACGAAGGATGCGATGGCTAATTTGAAATATAAGTACGAAGTCCTAGGACTGAAATATGATAATATGAATTTTTGAATGAATTGTGCGGTGTTTGCGTTTGTGGCGCTAATTGTATTTTGTTTTAATATGTATATAAATTATCCTCAAGTTGTTGTGAAACTTGATTGAAATATGTAATTTTAATGAAAGTATTTTGATTCTAATTCATTGGGTTATTATTTTAAATGATATTAGTTTCACGTTTGTAATAAAATTTGTGTTTTGAATGAAATTGATACTCAGACTATTTGAATGTTGTTTGATAATTTGCTATTTGTTATTCAATGTGGATGGATAGTCTTATACACAAAGAAGATTATGGCCAATTTTTATTATTACAATTTGTTTTGTTGGGAATGATATTTTTTACCGTTTTTCAATTATGTACTTTGAAATTTTTTGTCGTATTACGATTATGTGCTTTCGAAAAATTTGTCGTGCCTTCAGGCACGGCCATTTCACTAGTGTGTGTATATACATATATCAATAAAGAAAAAAAAATTAAAACTCACACTAAGAGCCGCATAGATCTAAATATGGACTCCGTTGACCAACAACTCAAGATCAGGAACAATTTAGGCTTTGGTATCCACAGGATCAAAACTAGAAATCTTAGATACACGGTCAAGATGTTAAAACAACTATTCTTCAAGCAAACAAAAATAATACCTCACAAAATACTCAAATGGATATGTATATATGATCGTATAAGTAAGATGTTTGGAGGTCAAGATTTAAATAGAAATCTCTTAAGAATGATGACATAAATATGATAATGTATAGAGGGAAAAAATTGAGAGAAATATCCGGCAGCATTTCATCTTAGTTTTGGAAATAAATTCTCTAAGGTCCCGTTTGGTTGCATAAATTATTTAATTTTATAAATTGATCGATTTTAAATGAATAGACTGACGATGTATTAATTTTAAATGGGTTTAAACCTATTTTGTGGTGTGTTTGGAAAAGAAAAATGGAGTTATTTACTTTTGATATATGGGTGTGTGTGTGTGTAGAGAGAGAGAGAGAGAGAGAGAGAGAGAGAGAGTAGTATGGTGAGAGTACTCTACGGGAGTGGTGCATTTAAGATTCATGTTGTAATTATAAATTGTGCAATTTCAAGCTTTTGGTGAAATGAAGAAATTTAAGTTTTTGTGAATTAACATGAATTGGTTCATTTTTGAATTTATTTATTCTTGTAACCAAACACTAATAATAAGGCAATTCATGAATGAGTTAATTTTAAATTGGCTAATTTACAATTTTGAGGACAACCAAACAAGCCCTAATTTTTCAAAGGCCTTAAGCCTCCTATTTATAGAGGGAAAAGAAGGATCTAAAATTCTCATGAGTTAAAGTGTAAATACCACAAACAAAAAGGTCAAAGCGATAAGCCACCAAAGGCGGCTGAGGGTATCATAGTAAACGCAATCTCAGGGGCACATATGTATAAGGGCACGTGAACAATACGGGTAAAAATGTAAATTCCTGGAAGAAACAAGGGTCGAGTTTATAGACCACTGTCAGCCCGTTCGTTTGGTCAATGCATGCAAGGGACGACATTCAGTAATTGGATATTCAACGATCACATGGATCGGCAAATAATAGAATAAAACACCAACATTTCATTGTATGATAAAATTGTTTAACTAAACCATTCAAACAGTTTAATTTAATGACATTTTATCATTTTAAAAATCCATAAAAAAACGGAGAAAAATAATAAAAAAATTTGGATTATTTATAAACATAATAAATTATAATATAAAAAACACATTTTAAACAGATATTTATATACAGAAAAATATAAAATAAGTAAATTTTTAAACACTAAAGAGAATTTCAATTTTAACCAAAGGATGTCCTCACACATCCTAGTTGTAGTTGGTCGTTACTCGGTCTTTATATTTAATTACAATAAAGTGTTCTTTCAATTTAAATAAAGATTTTGGTAGCTTGAGATTGAAGCATTGGATAAGTCCAAAACTGATCGTGGTTTTGTAGCATACTCTAGGTGTTGGCGCTCTCCTTCGAGAATATGATGGGATAGAGTTGATAGTCGGTTAGTACATTGTTTTAGTGTAAGTAATGTCTTATATTTCCAATTTTCTACCATATTTCATTAGTCAGTCATTTTGGCATGATGTTTTTTACCGTTAGTGTGTTTTTTCTCTTAAATATGGTGTTGTGTGGGCTCATTTATCCTTCCTCATATTAGAATCAATTGTCTTAAAATGAAGATAAAATTTTATTAAGATTGTAGTATTTATAAGCCATTTTTTTCACCTAGAATTTTTAGGATGTTTTTAACCCAATGATTAATTTTTATAACTCAACGGATAAAAACCCGCTAACAATAAACATTATGCGTGACTTAGTTAAAAAAAAGTGAACTTCAAGCACACTTAATAATTAATGACAATGGTAACAAAAGTACCATTTTATTCGAACAAAGAATAGATATTCCTTTTCTAAATCACACTTTGAAGTGATTCATTAGTTTATTAACCCAAAAATTGCGAGAAAATACTTGAGCAAATTGATCACAAACTTACTATTGTAAAGATAAATCATTCAATATATCAAAAGTAGAATAAGTCATGCAATCTTCCCAATTGTTGGCCCTTTTTCATTAATAATCAAATGTTACTATACCATATTTCCATTTTATACTATGGCAATCATATGAGTAACCCAATGGTATTACGACCAACATTAAATTTGAGCACGAGGGGTAGTACCCTCGTTACCTTATACATAATAAAGAGAGTTAGAATTATATTATAAGATATTGTATAAATTAATTAAAGTAAATAAATATGCATGTGTCTTTATGAAGTTTAGTATCCATCAACTTGAAATTAATGTATTTTATAGTATTTCTTTAGCAACTTGTAATTGATGCATTGTAGCCAATCAGTTTCTAGTTCATCAATATGCAAATAAATCTAGACTTCCCTGCTCCTCTTACTATAAATGGTGCGTCTTAATTGGGATTGAACATTGAATCAAATTGTTGAGGTTATATTCTTAAAACATTGTAATGACATTTATTTATAAATAAAATTCTTTTTCTAGTTCACTTCAAATGAGAATAATGTTTGTGAGTATGCCTTATATTTATTCTTTAAATATATTTTATATTATTTCGGTTAATTGTACTCAGTCATAATTATAGTGTGTTGGATTTGTCTTGATCACAAGACATTGGAATTTTGATTCTTATATAATTGAACAGTTCACAACCTAGATTGGGGTTCGCATCCTATCGATGTAGATGTGTGTGAAATCCTAGTAGTTTATCTCATACTATGGGAACCTTTCTGATGGTTAGAGAACTTGTCTGGTAGTTCAAAAAAGGATTGTGGTCGGTGAATTCAAGAATGTATACTACTGAATAAGATCACCTTAAGATTCAAGTATAATGGTTGTCCTTATTAGACTTGGGCAATCTAACACCATTTGCAAAGGGTGCATATATTCTTAATCCCAATGATTATGAGGATCAAATTCTTGAATAATGATTAATTTGATTTCTATAGGAAAGATTCAATTTCATTGGATCTCAATATTCACAAATGGTGTGATCATTGAGTAAGAAATTCTAAGATCATAATTTAGAGGAATCATCATCTAAAAAAGATCTTCGATTGTAATACCACATTGATATACATATAATATTTGTTTCCATGAGTAAACTTGATCAATGGATTATTTAATAATTTGGTGGAGTAGCACAATAAGTTATGTCTTAGAATTAAATAACTGTTTAGATTTTGGTTAAAATCTTTTAGCAATAAATTTATTTGATCAAGAGTATATTGAAAACATAATGTGGGGATACACATTATTTACTGTAAGATGTGGGTTCTTCAAATACTATTAGTATTAAGTGAGGCGTAACCCCTTATCAAGATCGGTATCAACACCGTTAGATATAGAGCACGGTTTAGGGACCCAGCCGAATCGGGGACAGAGAGATTTAATTATTCAAAGTTGTACCTAAGAACATATCAACATGGGCAGCATGTGGTAAACACGTTAAATGAAAATGGGACCACCAGATGGCGTGGTCGGAGGGAGAAAGAACAAGCACTCTGGTCACAATAAAGATAAGACAGGAACTTCGAGCTCAGTTAATGCCCAATGATGGGTGCATTCAATGTGGAAGGGAGTTAATGGTCTTTTCGAAGGCTCTCTTGTTTGAGGGAATTCGAACAGCAATTCCAGGTTCTGGATGTCCTCCCCTCTATTTGTTTGTTTTGGTCATATTCATATGGAGGGAGAGGTTGCTCGAGTCGTCATATCCTTGATCCTTTTGGCCGGGGTGCATTAAATGCAAGAGATACTACATTTAATGCATGGGATCTGTTAGTTTTGCAGGGAAATCATTCTATTGGTTGGAAGTATCTCAGTCATTTATGAAAGATATGACATGTCAGCTTGGGTCTTACTCTAGGATGGTTATTTGGTTAGATTTGGTAAACATGACCTTCCATCCTAAGGATGAAGGCACTTGAGTATTGTATTCTTAAGTTCCTAAACATCAAGCACTATGACATTAGTAAATGGTTCAAATAATGACTACTGTTTGGTATGTAGTCACGTCAGTCCAATAGTCTGGCGCCCGAGGTACCTCTATGAGGTGACCTCGAGGGGACAAGCATTGAGGGAGATTAAATAGCTCGAGGAGGTTCACTCTAATAGGTAAGCGAGGAGTGGGTTCGTGTGCCATTTGTCCTAGGTGAAGTTTTGTCCAAGTTTTCCAAGAGGGTTGGTAATAACTCCCAATGTTGCCTTATTCTCAATCCTCCAAACCATGTCCCCGCGAAGTTCCTAAGAGAAGATAACTTGATAGAGCATGAAATCTCTCCCCTTCCCTTCCGGGCAAGGTCCCTCGTGGGTACCATTCGACCCCTCTCAACATATACATTCTTAAAATAAAGAGCAAAATACATCATTCTACTTTTTATTACAAACTATTATCATGCGGGTGACCTCTATTCTACGAGCCAGTTCTTTCGAGCCAGGTTAGTTGGAGGCTCTTCGAGGTAGGCACTACGAGGGTTTTACTTATGAGGAGACTTCGAGGTGGGTACTGTGAGGTAATTGCATGGAGGATCTTCGAGGTGTGTTTGTTGGGCATATTTCTTTGTAGCAGATCAATTCACTTGGCTAAGTTAATCATCCGTGTAGGGGGAACACCCCTCTACATTTGCCCCTTTATAGAGATATTTGTTCATTTACATGAAGAAATGTATGTACGAAACTTTCGCGTATCCATGATTTTCCTTTTTGGGGATAATGAAGAGATTTTTTTTAAATTTTCCCCAAAGCTCTTCGTTACCCAAGGTATACAAGACCCTAGGCATGCTTCATTAAATGCAGCTGTCGTTTACATTTTAGTGCGGCATACGTGGAAATGCCAGGGCGGGCGCATGAAGACGACGCGACTATTCGTCGCATTGTTCCTCGAATCAACATCATAGCAACCTTTAGTCTTCTGTAATCACATGCGTTTCGATAACACGTCGATCACATAATTCTGAAATGCCATCATCGCTATTTTCCAAATGTCACCTTTGTTGTTGTCTTTTAAAATTCATGTTACCCCTATAAAAGGTGATGAACCTTTAGTTAAGACTCACCTTTGGGTTTAACTTTTTGAGTTCAAACTTTTTTGTGAGGGTTTAGCCAAGGCAATCTTTCTTTCTTCATGTTTTCTTCAAGTATCTTCCATTCTTTCTTCTTTCGTCTGATATGGCACCAGTAAAGAGAACTCTTTCTGTCAGGAGCGCCTCTCTTGCCACCTAGGCATGCCAGGCTCAGTGGAACGATACCATCGAGCCCCTTATCTCGGAGAGGATGATCATTTCGAGGCAACGACTGAATGTTTTTGTGGTGCTTTGGAGACAACTGAGGAGTCAAATTTGTTAATGGACGAAGTTGAAGATGCTGAGGACTTTGCTTATATCCTTACTCCTACTGTCACCCATTTTCATATAGAGCGCGATGATTTACCCTACTCCAAGGTGGAATTTGAGGCTTCTTCTAGTGCTAGTGAAGGGTTGGGTCCTTGGACGAAGTATATCCACACCAAGTATTCGGTTCAACTGGCCCTCGTATGCTTGTCTTGTTCTCTGTGGCTCGATGACCTTACCTTGGCAAAAAATAACACTGCTTTACAACTATTGGTATCACGGGGGAGTCATAGGTTACACACCTTTGTGGCTTCTTAGGGAGAGTTTACTGTTACCCTGGAGGATGTGCATGAACTATTAGGATTAGAAGCTGCTAGATATGACACCTTATTCGAGGAGACCATTTCTAATGAAGAGAAAACTCTGAGAAATGAATTAGAGGCTATGGTGAAGGATTGTATGGTCATTTATAATAAATTCACCTACTTGGAGGTCATCTGCTATTTTAACTTTTTTGAAGAAAAGGCTGCCATTAGAGCTCGCGAGGCTGTTAAGGAGGACCCGTAAAGGAAAGAAGTCTTCGAGCAACCTTCAATTAGGATGGGCTACGAGTATAAATTTGAGCTAGCATGGTACATATGGGTGATGATGTCAAAGGTATATCTTTTGGGTAAGCCCCACGACTGCCCTTACAAGGACCTGATCAATCTAGTCATTCGAATGGCCTGCGGTGTAAAGATCCCCCTCATAGCCAATGTTCTTGGATCTCTATACACTTGGTTATATCGGTTGTTTCCACAATCCGCTCAAAGTGTTGGTGGGTTGGATGTGTCTAACTATGCCAGCAATATTCTTTTAACGACTTTCCTTTATGCACATTTCAAGGATTATTCCCCCACTGGCCATTTCCAAAGTTCACAAGATGTGAGAGTCCCCTGTATTTGTTGTTAGAAGAACAAAAGCATGAAGAAACCTATGTTAGCTCTAATTGTCCGCGTTGAGCATTTTAACCCTCTCTCTTATGTTAGGGTAAGACAAATTCTTACCAACCATTTCTTTGGTGAAGAGGAGAGCCTCGTTGCTTCTATTGAAGAAGCCCTGGCCAGAAATTTCCCAGAGCACAGTGTCCCCCTGTTGTTGATCCCTTCCTATTTGCCTTTATATACCGAGTGGTCATCATTTTATTCTATTAATATCCCCTATAGGGTACCTATGCAGTTTGGCTACGGTCAAGGGGCACCCTTATTAAATCATTTTACCCAAGAGAAGCCCACTAACTTCTCATTTGCTTGTCCGAACTTCCTCACGTTTACTATTATCAGTTTGTGTGCCCATTATCCTGCTAATCCCGTGATCCCAAGCAAGGGATCTTAAGGAGGGAGATCAACGATGTTCATCAATGTGTTTTGGCCGAACTAATTGGTTCATTTCCAAACCAACCTTCTCAAGGAACCCCGTTATCCTGAGGTTGAAATATTTCCGCCCACTGAGTTGGGTTTGAGAAACTACACCACCTAGTCATCTATTTTCACACTCAGTATAACCAATACCAGTGTTCCTCCTGAACTGTCTCCCCCAGCGCTTGGGGATCAGGCAGTTACAAAGAGAAAAAGAGCCACTCAATATTCCATTCTTTCGACCGACATTGCCCCTGGTCCTTCGAGACCGGTTGGAAGGACCAAGTCTCCTCGCGTTTCTTCAACAGATGGATAAGTTAGGTCCACTCTGAAGGCGCCCTTAAATAAGATTAAACCTACTCCATAGCCTCCATGTGTCTCTTATCCTGAACCACAGATTTCTGAGGAAGTGAGCCAGATGGTAGATCATCTTTACCAGACTTGGGATCATTTTATTGAGGAAGACCGAGCCTACATGTCAACCGAGATGCCTGCTCATGGATTTTCTTATGACCCTCAATCTTCTGAGGATAGAAAAAACTGAAAAGAGGCTAGCCCCCTTAACCTTGTGATTGAGGAGTCGAGCGGGTCCAGTGAGGATGGGATTGTTGAGGCGCATTTGTCTGGTAGAGATGTCGGTGAAGGTGATGATGCTAATGATGAGGAAGGATAGGAGGAGTAAGAAGAACAAGAATATAAAGAAGAGGAAGATGAAGAGGAGGATGACACTACCTTAGTGCGTAGGCGTAGGTTGAGGGTAATGGTTTCTTCCTCGAAACCTGCCTCGCCTGCCTAAGATTATAAGATCATTGAGGATGTTATGGAAAAAGAGGTAAATTTCTTACATCTCTAAATTTTGGTGACCTCCTGTTGTTCATTCTTTCTCATATTGATGCCCCCCCAGTTTGTTGTAATTTTCTCTTTTTCTTCTGTTCAAGTTGGTGTGCAGGTTGATGTGCGTGATGGTGTTGAGGATAATCTCCCTCTCGAAGTAGCTGCCCCTACTGTTTGTCAGGTAGTCACCCATTTCCCCCTAGGGGAAGTTGTATCTGATACTTCATCTAGTGTTGGTTATTCCCCTGACCCTTATTTTTTACACAAGCAGGCTGGCATTGAGGGGCCTGTGGCTTCGGCCGAAGTTGTTCGAGATATATATGTACCTATTGTTGTTGTGACTCCGATGCCTTTGGTAAGTCTTTAATTTCTTCACTGTTCCACCCCTTTTAATACTCCTGTTAATTGTTCTCATTCCATTTCTACTTTTCTTTCCTTTTTAAGGCTCTCGTACCAGTTCCCATTGTCCCCGTGGTACCTCCTACTTTGAATGATCAAATGCTTGTTACTATATTCAGTCCTTCAATCACGAACCCCGAAGGAATTGATCCAGCTGTCATTGCCCAAGGAGAAGATGAACAAGAACGTGTTGTTGAGACAGTGGATGATAGGAAGGAGCAGGTGGATGAGGTTCAGGAGAATGTGGTTACCCCTCAAAGTCATCCCCCATTTGTGGCCCCCAAGGTGGTTAAGGACAAAGGCGTGGTTCATATGGCCACGCGTGAGTTTACTGAGGACCAACATCCCGAGGTATCTCCACTATCCTATATACTTTATGTATATAGATATATTAACTTTAAAGTATAAATATCCCATAACCGAGGGTCAGGCGGTCCTAGTCCTATAGGCATAAATATCCTATAACCGAGGGTCAGGGGGTCCTAGTCTTATAGGCATAAATCTCCGATAACCGAGGGTCAGGAAGGCCTAGTCTTATAGTCATAAATCTCCCATAATCGAGGGTCAGGCGGGCCTACTCTTATAGGCATAAATCTCTGAGTTAGGATAGCATATATATATTTTTTCCATGCTTTCCTTTGTCTCTATTGCTAACTTCAACTATTTGTTGTGTTTTAGGTGGAGGTCGATCAATTAGTAACTCATGGGCTCGAAGTGGAGCCTGTTATTAAAGAGTCCTTTCAAGCGCCAATAATACCTTCGGCTACTTCTTTGGGCGGGGCCTGTCTACCTAGTGATACTTCTGCACCCTTCATTCCTCAAGTGCAAGCCAGTGATAGTGCCTCGCACACCCGAAAGCCATCTGCTAGCGATGGCATTTTCAGTGTTCATCCACCTAAGGCATCCCCCGAGGTGGTTATGCAACAAACTTTAGACAGCTTCCTTTATGTTCTCACTGAGGGTCCCCTCTTGTTTATCGATCGATTGCTAGGTTGATTTCCTTTAACCTTTACCACTCGATGTCTGCATCCCCTTCTGAGGATGATGGCTTGTCTGTTGTTCGGGCTCGCGATGGTGTTAGGGGAGATTCTCAGCACCCTATTTATGTCTCTTAGCCCTGATACTGTCAAAACTTTATTGGGCAGGTTTAACGCATTAACTATTAATGGTTTTTGCCTGACATGGTTGGTGGAGATAATTGCAGAGTTTCAAATAGAGTGATCTTCCTAGCATTTATGACCGCCTCCAGAATTTCCATCGCGAGCAGGTGGTTGTCTCCGAAGAACTTGTGGGTTTGGAGTCACAATTGCTAGTTGATGAGAAATAGGCTCAAGAGGTTCGCGAGGCAGTTTCTTGTGCGGAGGCACAATTGGTTAAAAAAGAGCAAGATCTGGAGACCATCTACTAAGCCCAAGAAAGTTGCCAGAAGAAACTAGCTGACCTTGTTGAAATGTAGAGCCAACTTGAGCAGAATATCCCCCCGCATCACCATCGACTATTTGGTTTAGAGAATCTTCACTTCATTATGGATGACCCCTATCTCCATTATCCGATGTTTTTTTTATTTGTTTTTGTCATTTTAGTTGAAACTTTTGAATTTATTTTTTTAACTTGATTGTAACCACAAATGATATCGTTTCTTTGGAATAAATAAACCTTGTCAACCTCAATGCTAATTAGCTCAAATATAATTAATGGGTCAATCAATGGACTAGCAAAAATAAAATATTGATCTAGAACATGCCTTCTGAATTTTACTTCTAAATATATTAAATGGGAAAGGCGAATTGCTTTGAAGCTTACATTTATAGTTTAGCAACAAAAGGAACAAGTCATTGAACATGAGTGACTGTGCATACATTCAGACGTAATAAATCTTTAGCCACATGTTGTTCAATTTTAAGGTCACATCATCTTCCAGCTTAGATATATCATAGTTGCCCGAATCATGAGCGATTCGAATGATATAAGACCATTCCCAGTTAGCCTTGAACTTTGGTAGTGACAAGCCTCTTATGTGTCTCGTGCATGCTTTTAGGACCAAGTATCCTTCTTTGAACTTCTATGGCCTCACCAGTTAGTCATAGGATCTGGATAACTGCTTCCTATATATCTCAAAGTGTCTTACAGCATTATCCCTATGTTCTTCCAAGGCTTTCAATTGCACATGGAGGCTGTGCGGGAGCAGCAAAGCTCTTTGAATGTTATAGCGAGCTGAAGGTACCTCGAGTTCTACTGGCAACACATTTTCTACCCCGAATACTGGGGAGAATGGCGTGTACCCTATTGGCTTTCTCTTCGTCATTTGATAGGCCCATAACACTTTTGGGATCTTGTCATCCCATGTGCCCGGGAAGTCCTTTAGCATCTTTGCCAAGATATTCACCAGCGTCTTGTTAGTGGCTTCTGCTTTCCCATTTCATTTTGGGTAGGCTACTGTTTACTTTTTATGGATAATGGAATATTTATTCATTAGCAAGCACACTTTGCTGTTCATGAAAGGCGTACCTTATTCAATAAAAATACCTTCGGGATGCCAAAGCGCAAAATAATGTATTCCTTCATGAATCGAGCTACTACCACCATGGTGGCCTTCTTCAGTGGTGTGGCCTCCTCCCATTTCGTTAAAATTTTATGTCTACTAAAATCCATATATATCCCCGTTACGAAGGGTTAATGGCTCATACCAGATCGAAAGCCCAAGTATGGAATGGGAATGATGAGACAAAGAGTGTTGGTCCACTGACGGTGCGTGGATTATATTTCCATGTAACTGAAAAGCTTTTCACTTTGTAACGAAATCGGCTTAGTCTTTCTCCATCGAAGGCCAATAATAGCCCAAGGTCATTAGTTGGTCGTTAAATTTGGCTCCTCCAATGTGACCGGGCCCATGAGCCTACTTCAATACCTCTTCAGCCTCTTCACCTCTTATGCACCTTAGGGGCCATATCGTGGTAGCCTCATCGGTACAGTCGCCCATCTTGCATGAAGTACCTCGACGCTCGCCTCCTTATCTTTGTAGTGTCTTCTTTATCTACTGGCACTACTCCATCCACCAAGAAGTCCATGTAGGGTTGTCTCCAATCTTGCAGTTTATCAATAAAGTTGCACTCTGCTGCCTAATAAAAAAGGCATCACTTCGAGAACTCTCTTTGTATTGCGGCGACTTCTTATCTAATCAAGGGCCAGTACTACCCTGTCCATTGTATCCTCCTATATAGGGGAATCTTAGTGGTCTCATAACTATTCTCATGTACTTAGATCAATCTTCGCTTGGCCTCGTTGGGGTCCACACACCTGGATAGATAATCCCCTTTGTTCTTAAAATATAAGTTTCCCCTAGTAAGAAAGTACTGTGACAAGTTATCCAAGCTAAGTCGTCCTTTACCTTTGTCTAGCTGTTTTTTGATTTCTTCTCTGCAATCGTCTTTTTCCTCTGATGGAAACATCTCAGATACCGTTGAGGGGGAAGTTCTCTTTATGACTAATATCACGATTGACTCCCCATCAAAGATAATCTTTTACTCTATGGTGGCATAGCCATCCGTATGCCTGTTCATTATTCGGGGTGACTTTTTATCTTTATCGCCTCAAACTTGCCCAGTAATCGCTGCATGATCATGCGGTAAGAAGCCAAACTCATGTACTTCAGTGCAAACTCGCTTGTCACTTCTTTCACCACCAGACTTGAATCCCCTTTGATCATTAGAACCTGAATGCCCCTCCTCAGCACTTCGAGTAACCCAATGAACAGTGCCTCATACTCAGTCTCATTATTTGAGCATTCAAACTCTAATTTGAATAACAGGCGAATCCCCTCACTACCTTTTCGTAAAATAACTCCCACTCCTCATTTCTTCTCTATTGAGCTGCCATTGAACACAATACTCCATTCGTACAGGCTAGCGAATACAAAATTGACCTAGAGGTCATCACTCGGGATCTCTTCGTTAGGTAGCTCGAACGTTCCCGAAGGAAAAATGGCCAACAGCATACGCTTGACTTTTGATGGCCCAAGGGACCACACATTTCAGACCATACTCCAATAGAATTAGGAACCACTAGATGCCATGCCTATCAATACAGTTCTAGCAAGAGAACCTTTTTGGGGTCACATCTAGTTACAATATGAATTGTGAATGATAATAGGTAGTGCCTAAGTTTTTATGCCACAAACACGAGGGATGGTCAATGCCTCTCAATGCTAGTGTATCTGCCCTCGGGCCCATGTATAATCCTACTTAGATAATAAATAGGTTTTTCATTACCTTAGCTCTCTTGGGCCAACAAAGCCCCAATAGACCGGTCTGGTGATGTGAGATATAAACGTAAAGAGGTACCTGCCTTTGGGGGGTCATTGTTTGAGGGGAGGTAAGTAGCGCCTTCAACTTGTCCATGGCCTCTTGGTTCACTATTTCCCATGTAAACTTCAGACCCTTCCTCAGTAGATCCATCAAGGGATAGGTCACCTCATCCATCCCCAGAACGAACTGCTCAAGTAGGACACCTTGCCTAGGAAACTCTTTAGCTCTTTCGTGAATTTTGGTCTTGTCATATAAATGATGGGTCGTCGTTTGTCCAAGTCCATTTGTACTCCCCGACAATTTACTACGAAGTCCAAAAATTAACTACTCGTTACCCCAAAGGAGCATTTGAGGGGGTTCATCTGTAGCTTATACTTCCGACAGCGTGTGAACACCCTTCTCAAATCGTCTAGGTGTAATTCTTCCTTTTTTCAGTTAATCACCAAGTCATCGACATAAAACTCCATGGACTTGTGGAAAAGGTCATGGAATATGGCCATCATCAATATTTGATGGTGGCTCTGGCGTTCTTCAATCCGAAAAGCATGATCGTGTACATGAAATTACCCAAGGGTGTTCGAAATGCGGTCTTCTCTGCGTCAGTTGGGTCCATTTTTATCTTATTATAACCCACATACCCGTCCACGAAGTCTTACATCTCATGGCCCGATATTGCGTCGATCAAACTGTCAATGGAGGGCAGTGGGAATTCGTCCTTCGGGCACACACTATTTAGATCTCTAAAATCTACACATATTCAGATTTAACTTTTATCCTTCTTTCCCATAGGTACAATACTGGAAAACCATATCGAATGTTGTATCGGCACTATAAACCCCGCCGTGAGCAGCTCTTGTACTTCTTCCTTGATCTTCAAGTCCAACTTTTCTTTGTATGTTTGGGTGGACTGTTTCACTGGGATTACCGCGGGAAAGACATTCAGTCTGTGACAACTTACCTCTGTGTCAACCCCCTGCATCTCGATGTACTTCCATGCAAAGACATCTTTGAACTCAACCAGGAGTTTGATCAACCCCTCTCGAGAGGCTCCCTCCAAGTCCTTCGAGATAAAAATGGGGTTCGGGTCCCCACCTTCTCTACCCAAATTTATCTTTTCCAATTCCTGGATCTGTGGCCTAGGTCCATCTTTCATACATTCTGGATCTTCCTTTGCTTATTCTACAAACTCTTGGATCCCAGAGTTTTCAATTACTATGCATTGGCCCTGATTATCTATCAGGAAGCATTCATACACCGGGTCAGCTTTATCGCCTAGCCTCTCAGATGCCCGCTCACACCTTGACAATTTATAAATAATTCTGCCGTTAGGAAAGACAACTCGCTTGCACGGCCGGTCAGCGTCTCTTTGGAATGGTCTTTTTCTACGATTCTCATCCACATCCTTCACCGTTCGCTTACTAATAATTCTCTGTGTCTGCACTTGGTGCTCAATGGGATAAATTCGTGGAGTCATCCGATCATGAAGCTGTCTTGACAGGATGGGTGACCTTACTGTCTCAAGGTCACGCTCTCCGTCATAAGTCACAATCATTCGAGAAGGTGATCGCACCTTTTCTCGAGTTGACATGATTATTATCCCCCTAGTATATCTTGTCATCACAGTAGATTTCTCCATCAGATCGGTATAAAAATATGCATCCACCATCTGGGCATCTTCCTTTGCAAAAGGTTTCTTGGTAGATCGAATCACCACCTCCTTACCCTTTACGTTCGCCTTAGTGCATTAATGATATGTTGAGGGCAACAACCCATAGTTGTGGATACACACCCTTCCCACTAACCACTGGTACGATGGATTGCAATTCATGATGTGGAATTTAATATGTGATATGATATTCCCCATTATGATGCCCACATTGACGTACCCCACCGACTTGGAGGATTGATTATCATGACCCGATATTGCCAAAAAATGGGGTACTATTCTTATTTTTGACAACCCGGTATCATAAAAGGATCCCACGAGGATTATGTTAATGGATGCCCCTCCATCCAACAATACTCACGAAAAAATGCAATCATTCACTGATTAAGTAACATACAAAGGTCTATTTTGGGGGTACCTGATCATCTTGTCTGCCTCTGAGAATGTGACTTCTGAGAGGTATCTTCTCACCAATTTAGCCATGGTCCCTTTCCATTTCAAAAGTTGGGCAATATTTTTCTTTGTAATCTCCAGAATGGCTCTCGTAACTTCCAGTCGGGAATCTTTAGTAAGGCCAACTTGGTCGAAGAAACAGCTAAACTTTAGTGAGCGAGACACGGCTGGACAGTAAATCCACGAGTCCTTCCAATCATCCTCTAGATCATAAACTTCTTATACATCTCTATATGCATCCTCATCATATGTTATCATTGCATTGACTTCCCCTATAGGGCACGCCCCCATCTGCCCGTTAAGCATCGCGACATCATCGAATGCTTCTCACCTTTGGCTCCCTTTGTCTTAAACCTTGTCCTCTAAATGCATGCAAGCCATCTCTAAAGTTCCTTCTTCGAGAGAATCTTGAAAGCCATTACCTTGAGTTCCCTCGAATTCTTTCTCTCCAAGCCATTGCTCCATCATTGCCCCCTCGACCTCTTCATCGAAGGCATAAGCCATATGGGCCTTGTGGGGCAGTAATGGGTTGTTATTTATGTTGGTTTAGGGCAACACAATATCCCCATTTTTCACATGACGATTAATCAACCTTCTTAACGAGAAACAAACCTTAGTAGGGTGATTAACTCTGTTATGGAGCACGCAATAGTGGGGTTTCTCACTGTCTTCTTGGGTGAGCGGCACGGTGTAGACATTAATCGACCTGAAAACTTTATCACGAACCATGAGATCATACAGATTCAAAGCTTTCTCCATCGTACAAGGTAGCTCGGGCGGATCTTCCTCGTCGTTGAATCTTCTCTTATTGTTCCTACCTTTTCTACCTCCTCGACTTCCATTGCCTCATTATCTACCCCCATCATCTGCGTAGTTGATCCTCGAGGGTATTCCTCTCCCTGAAGTAACTGTTGGCCTCATCAGTAAATCAGACGAAGCGAGAGGTGGTACTATGGGCTTTACCATAAATGTGATATTCCTTGTTGCCTTCAGAAAGGCTGTGAACGTACCTTCTCTTATCTCATTAATCACGTGATATATGTATTCGGGCAGCAATCCTTCTGCACATACTTATAAAAGATTATCCTCTCGCGTCTCCTCCCTCACATCTAGGGAACGCTCGCAGAACCTTCAGATATAGGCCACAACATCATCCCCCAGCTTCTGCTTCTCACGCGTGATCTGGGTGAGTGTCAGCTAGTCCTCAGAGAAGAAAAAATTTTACACAAACAAAACATGTAATTCCTCCCAAGAACTTACACTCCCTGGAGCTAGGTGGGAATACCATGTGTAGGCTTTCTCTATCAGGGATTTCAAGAACTCCTTAGCCTTAACTTTTTATCATTGCAATGGGACCTCAGACTCTCGATGAACCTCTTCACATATTCCTTGGGATTCATGCCTTTTCTCGTGTACTTTTCAAAGATTGGGGGCGTATAATCTCATGATACGAGAAATAATCAACTTGGTGTTCCCGTATCAGTAAATCAAGTGTAGAGTGCGTAATAAAAAAATAGAGATTTCTCCTAAGATTTCTTTTTTAATGATATGGGAATGACAGTTTTTCTCCTGAGATTTATTATGTGCGTCCCTTGATAAGAATAGGACCTTGTTAGTTCAGAGATTGCCCTAATTATGTAGTGTTAGATTTAGACTCAAATTCAGACTCCGTGGCAATGGTAGAAAAGGCTAATTCAAGCAACCGACCAATGGATATTGATGCCGCGGCAGATTGTCCATCTGAGATTAAAGATGTATCCGCTGACACATTTGGGAGAGTTGAGAGGCCTCCTGCTGCACTTGATGTCCGCAGCATTATGACCCAAGAGTGGGTTGAATAGCTGGATGAATCCTTCGAATTTTTGGACAATGTGGTACGTAATACACCCATCGTGGATCGAAGACCTTGCTCCACAATCGTTGATGGTGGAGTGTGCTTCCCCCTTCATGCCTTTGTATATGGGTTGCGGTAACCTATCCCAATCCCAGTTAGAAGAATTTTTGAAGCAATGAAGTTATCCCCAGCCCAAGTAGAACCCAATGGTTGGAGGTAAATTCTTGCTTCGATCGTATTGTGGGACAAAAAGTTCAAGCGATACATAACTCCCGCAGAGTTTTTCCACTTCTACCGCCCGAAGGAAAACTTCGTAAAATTTGTGGGTATTACTATTTTTCAGTCTGCGACAAGGTTGAATCCCTTTATTCTGGGAGGCCTACCAGTGTAAAAAAGTAGAAAGGAAAATATTTTTTCATCTTTTGAGATCCACCCTGAGGAGTCTGAGAGAGAGAGAGAGAAGTGTAATAACCCTTAATTTTATGACTTTTAATTATGAGATTAATTAAATGAAATTACTTTTAATTATTGGATTAATTAAATTAATTTGGGATAATTAATTGGCAATTAATCCGGAGTTAAATACTAGCGAGACGAGAGTTGGTATTTGATTATGATAATAATGTTGAATATTACTCAGTGATTATGGAAATATACAATTATTGAATTTATTAATTTTATCGGGAGTTGAAAATACGGTAGTTTCGGTAATTAAGCTGGGACGCGCGTGCCAGTCGTGTCAGGACCCAGATTAAAAGGATTTAAAAGTAAATTATTTTAATGTCATTTTTATACCCATTTTGAGTACGATAATGTGTCTAGAAGGGTCGAGATAGTTTAAAAACACTAGCTGGGGGTTTAGTTTGGGTCCTGGGGAATTTTAGCCCTAACTGGCAGCCCGGGAGGGTATTTTAGTCATTTTGACTTTTTGAGGAATGATAACCTACCAATTTTAGACTGGTTTTATCAGCCAATACTTGAGTCCCTTAGGGTTTCACAAACAAAAATCATAAACAGCCATTAGAGAGGAATGGAAGGAAGTTCCCAAAAGTGAACCAACCCTTGGAGGCTTTTGCACCACCGTCACCACCACCAGATAGATCGAAAAGCAGGAATCACTCCCATACCGCCTGTTTCAAAGGATCATAATCTTTATTTCAGGCAAGTGATTTATCTTTCAATAATTTATGGCATATACTCTACATCATAGTTTAGATTCGATGTCAAATTATGAATAATGGAAAAAAATACGAAATTGGAGACTTAATAATTGATTTTGGGTAGGTTTGCAGGTAGTGTTTCTTTTGGAAATGTTTGATGAACACAATTATAAATTAAGGGTTAAGAATCACGAAATTTAATTGAGGATTATTATGATTTTGGAAGAAATAGTGGAGAATTAGGGTTGTAGTTAAATTCATGACATTTGATCCAAGAAAACGATGTTGTATTATAGTTTAATAATTCTTGAACGTGAGAACTTGTGTATGTATGTTGGTTTAATGATTAGTAAACTTACTTGGGAAATTGGGATGTTGTAATGAAGAATTTGACGTGTAAAAAGTAAGAAACCCGTAACTGTTTAAGAGAAATCTGGGGAAAACCCTGCTTGATCGATCGAAAGATCCAAGAATGTCGATCAATCGATCGATCATTTTTTTCGATCAATCGACCTCTCCTGATTTTTGGCAATTGTTTTCCTTTAAGGTTTATTGAAAATTCCAAAGCCGATATTGATTCTTAGGGTGATTAATATAATATTTTGGGACTTAGTTAAGGTCACTAGGGTCTTAGTTATTGTCGGAAAATGTTATAACTTATGGGATTGAGTGTTATAATTACGAACGGTTACCGAGTGAGGACAATTTGAGATCTTTCGATTTTGGGACTGAAAGTGGAATGAAAGATAATTTAAGGGATTTTATATTTGTTGAGATAACCTTAGGAACAAATGGGAGACATAGTATTCACTTGGGATATCTATAGATACCCGAATCCATATGATGAGACTTGTCGCGTTAAATAAATATTACGTAGATTATCCGAAACGTAAATATTATGGGTGAGACTTATTATATGGGGAGGAGTATACCTATATTGAAAATGTATATATACTGGTTTTGTGATTTTCAAGTATATGGATTATTGTGTATAACATACCTACCATACTTGCTATTAAGAGGATAATCTGGTCTCGATGTGACCTTCGGGGGACTTTAGATTGATACTTCAGAACATAGGACTTGGAAGGGCTTATCATTGAATGGATAAGTCTGCTGA
This sequence comes from Sambucus nigra, assembly GCA_949130495.1. Taxonomy (NCBI): domain Eukaryota; kingdom Viridiplantae; phylum Streptophyta; class Magnoliopsida; order Dipsacales; family Adoxaceae; genus Sambucus; species Sambucus nigra. Next base: position 451,422,796 of record OX422208.1, on the reverse strand, counting down.
CCTTGGGAGAGTAAGTATATGCGTGACCTATGGGTATGTGAATTATGTTTGCCTCCACTATGTGTGATGTTTATTAAAACGGTTCCTGAGTGATTCGGAACTTGTGATCCTCACGTACGTGATGTATCAGGATTTGATAGCAGAGTATGAGGGCATAATAGGTTCTATCCTTGTGGGGTTCCTGATTTGTATATGAGATATTATACTGGTGTATATACATATACTTGTGATAGTTCTGTTGTGTTGCTTAGTAGATGTGAATAACTAATATATTTGAATGGGCTAAGAATGTGAAAATTTTAATTAACACTTGAGATAACTAATTTAATGAATGTGAATATGGTTTATGAATATTTTTTGTTTGGGTGTTACGAGTAGATACCCTATGTTAGAATGCGAACGCGTGAGTGGTACAAACTAGTTATTTAGCGGCATAACTAGGATGGGTTAAGGGTATACGTTACGCATGCACATTAGTAGAGAGGCGATAAACTCATGTGAGAGTACGCAACTAACATGTTTATTATATGTGTTGTTTAATATTGTAATTTAAACACTTGCTATATTTTTAAACTGTTTTCACCTCGGGCCCTGACCCATTTTCTTTTAAATCTATCTCTTTTTGTAAAAACATTTTAGGTGCCCAGCCACAGTGACACCAAGCGTAGGAGTTCCATTCTGATGACGTGTTGTAGCTGTTGTGGAAGTTACAGTATCTTTGTATTACATGCCTCCACATTTATCCTTGGTTCCATCAAGGTCATTCATATCATTTAGGGCATGGTGCCCATTCTTATCTAGAAATTATAGATACAGACTTTCATTATTTCAAATATTGGTTTATTCAGACTCTTATATCGGGTTTTTATTTACTCTGGTAATATTACTATTGGAATGTTTACTCCAGACTCAATTTATTTCATTTCGTTGGTTATCTACATGAGATTGTTTATGCGATTGATGGTTATTGATTTAATTACTTGCTTGATGTTAATTTAATTAATAAAATTTGGCATCTCTCTTTTTAAATATTAGGTGGCTAGTAATAAATTAAATGTTTTTTACAGTGATGCTACGACTGAACCAACTTGATATTCTGCATTAATTTCGTAAAGGAGTATCTACCCAATATTTAATTAGTTGGGGAGTCACAACAGGTCAGTTAGGATGCCGCGGAAGTGGGGATGCCCCTCTAAGCTAGCTAAACAAGACTGCGACGCTTTTAAATTGTGGTTGTGTCCTATTTCTTACATTTTCCATGTTCTTTGCTTTTGTACTAATATTAAACTTCGATACAGATCTTGATAATTTTCCACTAAGTGAGCGGCAGGAGCATAGAACAAGAAGGGTTGTGGCTATTAGTGCTAATGAAAAAAAATTTAGCACCTTAGTGACTTCTGCTTCCATATTTGAGGCAGGCTACTTCCCCAACAAATCTCAGCCAACAAAGATAGTTGCGGAAGGTAGAATCACCTTTCTCTAACACTCCGCAACACTTGCCTTCAAATCATAAATACATGGAATCTTTAATTTGTTTTTTCTTTAGGTGAGGAAATATACAGAGAGCTCTTGAAAGCCCAATAAGCAAAGATGGATCAGGACGCAACTGCCCTCAATAATTCTGCTAAGAAAGGATAAAGGGAGAGAAAGAGGGACCCTTCCACGGTCCCAAATAATGTTGAGCCCACTACCGTTGAAGAGTCAGATGTGACATATCTCAAACCTGGGAGGGATGCGGTGCAGGAGGTATTTATGGATAGTGGTGCGACATCACAAAGAGAAGAACAAGTTGATGACGACATCGGCGAACATTTGGTAGCAACAGGCTTACTGCCCTCTGAAATCGAGGACCATGGTGTACGTGGACCTCCACTTGTTATTTCTACCAATTCTTACCCTCCGCGCACTATCGTGTCTACAAATGCCAACCTTCCACCTCCATAAGGAAGGCCAAGAGTTTGACCTGATGGTCGTTCGCACCCTCAACTTAGGGAAGAAAATCCCAGTTCCTCTTATGATACAACTGGGAGAGTCGTCCGCAGAATGAGGAAGGTTACAGAGGCTGTGGACTTGAACCATTTTGTGGAGGAGAACCATGCGGAGTTGGAGGAGTATGCGCTTTATAGTTTACTGCGGGAAACAACTTCTCACACTTGGTTCTTTTTTATTGGTTAATAATTTTTTATTTGTACTGATTATTTAGAATTCCAATAGGCCGCAGATGTTGTTATGACCCAAAAAATAAAGTACGAAGGGCTCTGCAAGCTTTATAGGGATGCATATGCTTCTCATAAAAAGGATTTCAATGTAGCCAAGGCATCTTCTTTTGAAGTATGAAAATATCATCTGTCGTAGCCCTTACAAAAGTAAAGCAAGATTTGGAGGTTGCCATTAAGGAGAAGGACGAGGCTAAGCAGAACTTCTCTCAGGCTATGGAGGCTTTGTTAATTTCCAAGGGATCAAACTCTTGAGGCTTCAGAACAATCCTCTACTACTAGAAATAAGATGACCACGATTAAAAATCAACTGAAGAAGAAGGCGACTGATCACGCCACGGCCCTCGAAAGTCTTGAGACCCAACATGTGGAGGCCAATAGACTGAAAGAAGATAATCATGCTGCAGCCTTAAACCAAGATGCGGACCTTGTTGTGTCCAACTTTAAGAAGTCCAAGTAATTTTTCCTAATCAACAACAAAGCCTACCTCCGCGGCTTTCAAGAGCTAAGGAACAAAGTTCTCAAAAATTTCCCAGAGTCCAAGGACTAAATTATGTCCTAGAAGTTGGGTGCTGCAGAGCATGATCTGTGCGTGGCTGAACTAAGAGCTGCAGGTGATGATATAACAACGAAGCAAGACGAGGAGGATGCGGCAGAAGATGATGAAGATGTGACAGTTGCAGAGGGTGATGAGGAAGATGAGAACGATGATGCAACCTCATGAACTTCTAAACTGATTACCAATATAGGGTTGCGTCACTTCCAAATTCTTGAACTTATCACATATATGGGTTGCGTCCCGTTGCATTTTTTAACTTATTAATTAATGTTGCGGCCTCTTTTAATGTTGATTATTTTTCCCTCATTTTCTAGTAGCTTTTTTTATTCTTCTTCTTTGCTTGCTTCAACACTTGAATGAATGTTTTCTCTCCATATCTTTGATTGATTGAACATACAATTTCTTTTTGACAAAATGCACTTCTATATCCAATATCGAGTATGGGTTTAACGCTGGGGCAACATCTTTCAATGGAGGTATTGGATAATGCTAAGGCCACCTCTTTTTGCCTTATGAATTTTCATTTCATACTGGCGTACTTACCAGTCTTGTTGTTTAAGGCTGCAGCGATATCTTGTGACACTGCATACATGTTTGTGCCGTGGTGACAAGGAAAAATGGTTTTTGGGCGACGAATTGACTTATTTGGAATCAGAGTTATGTTTTCATTTTTCCAGGTCTTGACACCATTGACCTTATTATGCCACGGAATCTGTCATTGCTTTTATGCCAGGCTGCAGCCATCTTATTCTTTGTAGCTTTCTCATGCTTCAGGATGCCAGTGTCTCAGCACTCTTAGTCTCTTTAATTCCATGGGACATCTTCTATGATTTTCCCATCGATTTCTTTATCTTCATGAATTTTCTACCGTAGCTTCTCAAAGATCATTTTGATTGCCTTTCATGGCTTTTCGTTAGTCGATTGGGTTATTTTAAGCCCCCCCTCCCCCCGGGCTAGGTATTATGGAGCTTCCCCAAGCTATGTTTAGATATATATATATATATATATATATATATATATATATAATTCCTTCCCAGACTATAATAGGATTATTTGCAGACAATTAAGCCTTCGGCCTCTTCAAATATAGGGTTATTCACAGACAATTAAGTCTCCGGACCCTATGGGTTATTGTCAGGCCTTCCCAGGCTAGGTATTATGAAGCTTCTCCAAGCTAATATGAGACCACCAACTTAATGATGTTTTATCTCTACCCACCACGTCAATGATGTTTGCCTAAGGAGTAACCTCCCTAGGCTATTGACGCATCCTGAAAGCCAAGAACCGGCACCGTAAACCCTTATGAGTGAGATGTTGCAGATCAATTCAGATAGCTGCTCTCGATTGTTGCTTTCGCCATTCTCAATTGTCCCTTTCTTTCAAATAATCAAGCTTTTTGACGAGCGTTGTGGGCCTATTTATATATTATCATTACCTATATAACATATTATCTTAATTCGGAAGTTGTTTAATAAAAATAGTCTTTCATAAGATATCATTTAATGGAATTGAAAAATCGAAATATGGCACTACCAAGTGAACTTGATTTCATATATCTATTCATATATATAAGACTTTGCTAAGGCAATACAAAGTTTAACTTAAAATAGTGTAAGAAGAGTTTCATTGTAAAATAGACACTAATGAAATATAAAACATAGCCATGCAAAATGGGCATGCAGTCTGTCAGACTAGGCTACATCCCCTAAACATCTCTGAGGAACCTCTGCAGCATCCCTTACCCAATCATCCTTTCAATTTCATCCTTCAGTGCATAGCATTATTCAGTGTCATGGTCGTGGTCCAGATGGAATTTTCACCACCTGGCTTTGTTCCACTTGTGGGGTGGAGCTTTAAGCTTCTCTGGCCACCTTAGCAGTTTGTCTTCCGTAATGGACTCGAAGATGTCTTCAATTGGGTAAGCCAATGGGGTGTAGGACTTAAAGATCTCCTCTTCCTTCTTTGATTTCCTTTTCTGGATCCTACTGACTACTTCTGCAGATGGAACTTTTGGCACTGTCGTGGCAGCGAAGGCTGTTGAGGGAATGATCCTGGGTGTTGCTCCCACATTGGGTGAGGTTGCATCCTCTAGCATGAGGACCCTCTGGGTCAAATAGTTCACCTGGGTTTGGAGTGAGGCATGACTGTCGTAGAGGTGATTAGGGTGATTGTACAGTTGTACAATCTCATCTTTGACTTTTGTGCTTTGGCTAGATTCTCCTTCCATTTTCTGCTTTATTAATCTTTACAAAGTATATAATCTGAGACAAAACTAGCAGAAGTGAGTAATCACAAAAATATTAGATTAATCAAGTAAGAAGTTGGGAAGCAGAGTTTGCACTGCAGCATAATACTACTGCCAAGGACACAGCCAGTTAAGTACACAGGTGTATCGTCGTGGCCTTCGAATGATATTACTGATAAGGTCGTGTCCAGTAAGGCACATAAGTGCATTGTTGTGGCCCTTAAAAGATATTCACCAAGGTTGAGCAGGAGACCACCTGAGTTTGTTCCTTGATGTTTTGAAGATTCTTTAATGCAACTGCACCGGTAGAGGCCGCGGCATGTAAGGCAGTTGAACTACCCTGCCGCATCCTGTACTGGGCAGTGAAGGGAACAATCCCAAAATTGAAACCTTAAAAATGAGTTTTTCTCATGAAACACGTGAAGAGCATACCTACTAGGGTCTATCCATGACAGAATACCCTCAGGTTGCATAAAATGACACAATTCTAATGATAAACCCTAGAGCATAGGTTAAGAACATCAAAAAGGGAGTAAATATAATTCTTCCCTAATCACTCATCGTTATGGGGATAAAGCCTATCATGCTTTTCAGCATTATCTAGATGAAATGATATCATAGGGGTATGTAAAATAGATCTAAGGTCATAAATGAAAGACCATAGCAGATTTGAATATACGAAATACCCATTTAAGGGTGTAAAAATAAAATAGAGCTCAATAACGAAAATTTAATCATGAGATGATGATCCAGAGGATCCCCATGAATAAAATAAGGTGTTTAAGAACTCAAATCATAGAGAAACATGATTGAAATAACTCGTTCGCACAGACGGCGCGCGATTGATGATACGAGAAATCATCCACTTGTCGTTCCCGTATCAGCAAATCAAGTGTAGAGTGCATAATAAACAAATAGAGAAAATAAAGGGAGACAAAGACAAGATGTAGAGTGGTTCGGATATAAAAGAGCCTACATCCACTTAGGTGTCTCCACATTATATTCATATCTTTGTTATACAAGTTTATAATTCCACAATGGCGTACAAGATAGATGAGAGAGAAGAATACATGACTGTAGCAGTTCCAATAGTGTTGGAGATATGACTACGATGTAGGTGAGTTTCCCCCAAGCTATATGTTGATGTTTTGTAGAGAGAATTTATTAAGTCTTCGCGAGGTATTGTAGAATCTGAACCCCCCCTCCCCTATCTCAAGTTGTGTACCTCTATTTACAGGAGGATCATGTACTGTATTCTTACTATAATGGATTTGGGTTACGGCCTATTTACTGAATAAGATGGGGCCCCACCCTGTAAAATGTAAAGGGGGGCGCATCTCGTGACTAAAGGGTTGTGGCAGTGGGCCAGGGAGTCCTATGTTGCATAAGGCACATCATGTGTGAGGCCAGAGCTGTGGGTGCCACACCCTATGCTGTAGTAGACTGCGGCATGTTAGTTTCTAGGAATATAGGTGCCACACACTGTCTATAGTGTTGTATTTGACATATCATAACCCATTGGGGTAAGGTTCATTATTTTACTCCTCTAGGTAGGGAGTGCAAAAATCATCGTATACAGAGGAGCTCTCCCCCTTAGACGCGGATATGAGATTTAACAACTCTTTCTTCATGTATTCTATGCTGGATGGGGAGGGACTCGCTGACAACAACATTGTTATTTCCGGGGTTGTTGAGGTTGGCACACTTACTCCTTAACCTATCGCGACAGCCGAAGCAGCGAGGTTACCCCCATACTGCAACATCGTTTTCACCGTCATAGGCGGGACCACGGGGGGGGGGGGGGGGGGGGGGGCGTTAACTGAGATAGGTGCCCATGCCCCCCAATAACAGTTGGTGCCGGTATATTGTTTGGTGGTGTAGTAAAGGAACTCATTCCTATGGTAGTTCCCAACATTTCCCCAGTTGCCAGAGCCTTGATGACCTTTGAAAATAGTCCCATTAGTCCGTGCATTTGTGTATATCCTATTATTCCTTGCACGGCTATTGTCTCCTTGATACTAGCGCTAGGTGCGCTAGGCCCTATCCTTATTGTTCCCCCCGTTTCAGGCAACGCAACATTATTTTCCTCTTCTTCACACTGTATGGAATCGAAATCGATGTTTCAAATGGTGTTATCCTCTCCCATATTTTCAAAAGAAAATACTTCCCCAGTGGAGTTTCAAAATGTAAGATGTGAGTTCTTCAAATATTATTAGTATTAAGTGAGGCGTAACCCCTTATCAAGATCGAGATTAACACGGTTAGTTATGGAGCACAGTTTAGGGCCCCATGTGAATCGAGGACAAAGAGAGTTAATTATTCAAAGTTGCACCTAAGAACATATCAACATGGGTAGCATATGGTACACATTATAAATGAAAATGCGACCAGTAGATGGCATGGTAGGAGGGAGAAAGAACCAGCACTCTGAGCACAATAAAGACAAAGAAAGAATTTCAAGCTCAGTTAATGCCCAATCATGGGTGCATTCAATGTAGAATGGAGTCAATGCTCTTTTCGAAGGCTCTCCGGTATGAGGGAATTCAGACATCAATTCCAGGTCCTGGATGTCCTTCCCTCTATTTGTTTCTTTTGGTTGTATTTATATGGAGGTAGAGGTTGCTCGAGTCGGCATATCCTCGATCCCTTTGGCCGGGTGCATTAAATGCATGAGATACTACATTTAATGCATGGGATCTGTTAGTTTTGGCGGGAAAGCATTCTATTGGTTGGAAGTATTTCAGTCATTTATGAAGGATATGACATGTCAGCTTGGGGCTTACTCTAAGATGGCTATTTGGTCAGATTTGGTGAACTAGACCTGCCATCCTAAGGATAAAGGCACTTCAGTACTGTATTCTTGAGTTCCTAAATGTCAGGTGCTGTGACGTTAGGAAGCGGTTTAAACAGTGACTATTGTTTGCTATCTAGTCACGTCAGTCAGATAGTCTGGTGCCCGAGGTACCTCGAGTAGGTGACCTATTGGGGACAAGCATTGAGGGAGATCGAACGACTCGAGGAGGTTCAATCTAATAGGTAAGCGAGGAGTGGGTTCGCACGCCATTTGTCCTGGGTGAATTTTTATCCAAGTGTGCCAAGAGGGTTGGTAATAACTCCCAATGTTGCCTTGTTCTCAATCCCCCCAAACCATGTCCCTAGGAAGTTCCCAAGAGAAGATAGCTTGATAAAGCATGAAAGTTCTCCCCTTCCCTACCAGGCAAGGTCCCTCGTAGGTACCAGGCGAACCCTCTCAACATATACATTCATAAAACAAAGTACATAATACATCAGTAAACTTTTTATTACAAACTATTGTCATCCGGCTGACCTCTGTTCTACGATCCAGTTCTTTTGAGACAGGTCATTTGAAGGCTCTTTGGGGTAGGCACTACGAGCGTTACTTGTGAGGAGCCTTCGAGGTGGGTCCTGCGAGCTACTTGCATGGAGGATCTTTGAGGTGTGTTTGTGGGGCATCTTTCTCTGTAGCTGATTAATTCTCTTGGATAAGTTAACCATCCGTGTGGGGATACACATTATGTACCATATCAACTTTGCAAATAAGGCCTCATTACTTCAAGTAATTTTAATTTAATTACTTTGGAGTGAATTTATAAATATTTGGTGGAATTAATAATAATTAAATGAATAAAGTAAATAAAATAAAGGATTGTAATTTTGATCTTTCTGAGTATTTATTGAGATTCTAAATTAATTAAATGGTATTAGGTCTCTAATATAGCCCGTATGGCTAAGTAGCAGGCCCAAACTCTCTAAATACTCAGTTTACCCAAGCCCATAACTCATATCTTTATATATTGGTGTAAATTAGGATTTTAATATGTATAATTGCGACTAAGGGTTAGAGAAGGAGAGAGAAAACAATATTCACGTTTTTGTGAAGAAGCTTATATAGAAAGGTACATATCTCACTCAAAGCTAAAGGTTTAAATGTCCTAAGGTGCCAGACACTTACCTTCTTTCGGAGGATCAAATACTAGAACATCCGAAAATTTGAGGCTTCGATTTCTAGCATTCTTTTGGAGGACCAAAAGAAGGCATCCCTTTCACCCTTTCCAATTAACTTTTCTGCTCATATGGATCACCGACAATGTCTGCTAAGGTATTATGTTCGAAACCTTAGGTTTAATATTTAATTGTAGTTTTTGTTTTTAACTTTCTATTGCATAATTAATAAAAGTTTTACGCTGAAATGTTTATGTGTATATCGACCCTCAATAATGCTCTTTAAGTTATGGGTAAATGTTCAAAGAACTAAGTCTCTAACTTGTCATTCCCATTGCTTCACCAAGTTCTCATACGATCATGAAAAATGTTGTCCATACAAATTGAAGTTATACTTTAATGTATTTGTATGCACATCTAGAGCTCCCTAATTGATACATAAATTGCTTCTCATTGTTTATGAGAATAACTTTCGGTATACCAAACCTTCATATGATGTATTCTTCAACAAACTGCACTAATGCTTGGGCTTTGATCTTTTTAGTAGGATTACTATTGCCCACGAAATCATGTGTATGAGAGGATACTTACCAGTCATATTTTGAAGACTTACCAAAGGATCATGTATTAAGTTTGAATGTACTTGATAGGATCTACATCTTCTCAAAAAATTGATGGAGTTTTCCTCCCTTGCTGGCGAATAATAACGTAATGTCATCAATTAATCATTCCATTTAGTCCCACCCATATTTAATGATTTATGGCCCTTCTTTGATATTTCCTTAACATGTTAATTTTCTATGTATCTGAATCCTTTATAATGCGAATTCTATGGGTTTGTTCGTATCTTAGGTCAAACACACACAAACTCAAATTTTAACAAATGTTATCTTGATTTATTATAGTGTGCATGTAATGATGAAGTTAATAAGCCAACCCACATAAACAAACATGTGATGAAGTTAAATAAAATTTCTTTCGGGAACAACCTCCATTTTAGCACTACATTAGAATTAACAGACACTATACAACTCACATACTAATTAGCTCCCTAAGTATAACGAGCAATTCTTCAAGTCTTCTACAGATTCGGTGCAATTTGGTACCATCCACAAGAAGCAGCCTTCCCTCGGTATCCACCCATCAACCTTCTTCTTCAGTGGTAGAGGCTCAACTCCACAACAATAGATAAAATCTCTACAAGGATTCTTCAACATGGATTATGTTCTTCTTAATTTGATAAAATTATCTCTAAAATTCCTAGGGGTTTGGAGGAAAATGGTAGAGTTTGATGCCAAAAGGAACTCTAAAATGGCTTGGATAAGGGTTAAAATAAGTTCTTCAAATTTGATCCCAAGAGGAACTCTAAAATGGCTTTGAAAATGGTTTAAATGAGTTCTTTAAACTATAATTCTGGATCTCTACTTATAAGGACGTTTATTGTAAAAGGATAAGAATTAGATATTTGGATCATATTTTATTAAAAAATAAAAACTCGCACACTCGTTCGAACGACTAGGTACCACATTCAAATGGTGTACCCTTTTTTGTTTGAAAAGACTTTTAATGAAACTTCAATGACATTCCAATGCTTGACCAATAGGCATCACTTCAGATCTCGATCGAATGTGGGAATCTCCTTCTAACTATGTACCCAATCTCGTTTGAATGAAATTCAACGAAGCTTCGAATGACATTCTGAAATTTACCAAAAGGAGTCATCCCATATTTCGTTCAATGATGGAATCTCGTTCAAACGACACCGTGTAAACTCATTCAAACGACCTATCAAACTCGTTATAACGAGTCGTTGATAATTTCAAAAAACTTTTAAATATCATGTTAAATATTTTGAAGAATCCTTTGGATAAATAAAGACTTTACTAAACCACTTAATATCGATGTTAAGATGACCGATCTTTAATCTTCCAAAATCTCATCAACTTCTTGTTTCCAAATATGTTGAAGTAGTCATGTATATGTAGTGGGGTTTGATGTGATAAGACAAATAAAAACTAAATTGATTAATTATAAAACTTACTCATATAAATCTTCCTTTGGCTGTTCCGGTACACAATACAAACTGAAACCAAATTGACCTCTAAGACTAATATAACTAATGCCCTCTTAAATTAAGAAACATGAATTTATAAATGTATACATATTCAACTAAAAAGACATCATCTTGGGTAGTCCAAGAAATCAAGGTGGAATGACTTACACACATGAGACAAAAGAAAATCCGTGACGTGTACGAGTTTCAAATAAAAATATAAATAAAACTCTCCCTTAATTTTTTCTCCCTTTTTTAACCGTAATAGAAAAAGGATTAGAATCTAAACATGTATAATGTTCATCACATGAAGAAGCAAATATATCATCATAAAGATAATCAATAAGCACAAGTAATGATAATCCAAAAGGCATAATGTGTTCTCCCCTTATATAACAACTATTTTTTATTTATTTTTTTAATTTGTCAAGCATAAGGTATACAAAGTACATATAAGTTCAAAAACACATAGTCACTGTAAAATAACACTAAAATATTCAAATCATGAAAATGAAATGTAATTTGGGTGAAAATTTTCAATAAGAAAATGAATATAAACATTCATAACATATGGGCACGAATTCATGAGATAATTCTAAACAAAAAACTCAATACCTTAGGTGTAAAATGCCGAACTTAAATAATATTTACTCGACTTATGCAATATGCCGTGAATTTTAATGATTCTCAAAAGAATAACGCTACATATTTAATGCTTTTCAAGAGAGTCTGTTCTGAAAATTCATTGATCTTATACTTTATAACTCCCTCAAAATCTTCCATGTAAAATAATTGACTCTCAAATATTTGGAAGAAATCACAATGCTCACATGTAGCAAACCATCAATGAATATAAAATAAATGGCCATGGCCCTTCTGTTCTAGTGTACCATTAATCTTTTTAGGCCCTTTTTGCAAAAGGTGACTTCCAATGCAAAGAGAATTTTGATATTTTGTAGCCCCTTTCCATTGGTTAACATATATCAATGTTTTTTTGGGAAACAAAATTCGAACAATGGTTCTTATAAGAACAACATATCATGTTTTACATTTGGTTTGTTATTAAGAAGGATTGAGATGAGAACATCATATTCGACATATGATAAGCACGTACAATATACAAAATATCCATGCACGTGTGAAATAAAGGTGATAAAGATTCTAACATTTATAAACTAATCAGTAATGATCAACGAAATATTATCCACACATTATTAAGAACATGAACAAAATAAAACCATGTCTCAAAGCGCTATGAAAAAGTCACGTGAATGACATAAATGTAGGGGTGATCCGAATATCTTGAATGCTTATCCATATACAGTGAAAAATCAAAAATAAAAAAAATATGTTTATCTTTTCAAAAAAAATTTAAAAACAAAAATTTTTTTGGATGTTTTAGCTTTTGCATAAAAATTGAAAATATTTTTGGAATTTTATAAAATATATCCAAAGGAAAAACATATGAATACAATGATAATACAATCTAAGCAGTAGGGATATAAGATACGATCATGATAAACATCCTACACTAGATAAAGTAACCGAACTCAATCAACAGAGAAAATACCCAAAGACTTCCTAAGAACTTCGATTATAGTTGCATCTAAAGGTTTCATAAAAATATTGATTAATTGACGTTCAATGCTCACAAAACTCAATAACACAACCTTTTCATCAATGAGATCATGAATAAAATGCTCACGTGTCCTAATGTGCTTTGTGCGAGAATGTTGGAACGGATTACGGGATATATAGATATCACTTCAATTATCACACAAAATAATCATATTGCCTTGTTAAATCCTATATTCTTCCAACATTTGCATCATCCATAAGAGTTGCGTGCAACAACTATCGGTGGCTATATAATCAGCCTCTACCGTAAATAAGGATATGGATTTTTTCTTCATGCTCAATTAAGAGAAAAGTGCACTCCCAAAGTAAAAACACCCACCCGAGGTTCTCCTACAATAATTAACATCCCCGACCCAATCGACATCTGAATAGGTATATAAATGGTCATTAGTATAAAAGGAATACCAAATCCATAGGAAAGAGAGAAACTCATACATTTGATGATACATTTGAGTGTGAGCAAGTGACACTCTTTCGGGGATGCTTCGTTTCGTGCAAGACTCCAACGCTAAATGAAATGTCTGGAGGACTAGCTATCAATTAAATAAAACTACCTATCATGCTCTTATAAAGGGTTTGCTCAATGTTCTTTCCTAAAGTGTCTTTGTTAATCTTAGTCAATGAGCTCAAAGGGGTGCGTGAGTTCTTAGCAAAGCCTAAAATAATATTCTTCACTAGGTCCCTATCATATTTGGATTGACATATAAATATCCCATCCTCTAATTGATGTACCTGGAGACATAAGAACCATGTAAGATCACTAAGCATGCTCATCTCAAACTCGCATTTCATCTCCTACTTAAAAGTGTGAGAATCTCGAGAACACATGGATCCAAACACTTTGACGTCCACATAGACTTGGGCAACCACTATATCACCTTTCTATCTCTCTCTCCTCATAAATAACAGCTTATCCACCCCCCATCCTTGAAGACACAAGCTAAGAGATTGGAAGTGAGCCTCTCATAACAAGCATGGGGTGATTGATTCAAATCATACATGCCCTTCTTAAGATAAAATACGTGTCCCAGGTGCTTTGGGTCTTCAAACCCCTTTGGTTGTTCCACATAAACTTCCTCCTATAGAATGTCATTTAGGAAGGTACTATTGACGTACATTTCGTATAACTTTAAGCGCAAATGACATTCTATGGCGAGTAGTAAGCGAACAAACTCAAACCTAGCAACAAAAGTGAATGTATCGTAAAAGTTTACAACTTCACTCTATGTGTAGCTTTGAGAAACCAACCTAGCCTTATTGCGAAATATGGTACAACTCTCATCCATCTTATTCTTGTAAATGAACTTGGTATCTATCACATTTCTCTCGTTAGGTATAGGGACTAACTCTTAGACATTGTTCTTGTAATGAACTTGGTTCATTGTTGATGATCAAGGTTTGCTTTCTCTCTTCTTTCCGGTCACAAATCCTTTCCAATTTCTGGTGATGGGATATAGATTGGTTTGGAACCTCCTTTACCCTCTTTCTAACTTCTCTCAAAACTCCCGTAGCCCACTCTCTTGCCTTTAGCTGGTAATGGCCTTTGTGGTCCCTTTAAAAATATAAAAATAAACTCTAAAATTCGTGGGTTTAAATTCCTCAATATTTATATTACCAAAATGCCCTTCTAGGTTGCCGGTTTGGCCAAAAAATTCCCCGGGACCCAAACTAAACTCCCGGCTAGTGTTTTCTGACAATTTCAACCCTTTTGGACGCGTTGGCGCACTCAAAATGATCATTTGGTTGATAAAAATATAATTTACTTTTAATTAAAATAAATTCATTCTTGACATGACTGACACGCGCGTTCCAACTAAATTTCCCAAATTGTCGTATTTCTGTCTCTTGACAATTTAAATATTTTCAATACTCATATATTACCATATATACTTAGAAATATTCAATTTTAACATCATAATCAAATACCAACTCACATCTCGCTAGTATTTATATCCGGATTAATTTCTAATTAATTCTCATTTAATTCAATTAATCCCTTAAATACAAATCCATAAAATTACGGGGTATTACATACTTCCCCACTAATAACAAAATTTCATCCTGAAATTCGAAACTAATTAATATCTGGTAAAAATAACTCTTAATAACATTCGCACATCTCATCCTCGCGCTCCCATGTGGACTCTCCGTCATTATGATGCCGCCACTGCACGCGTACTAATGGTACTACCTTTGACCTCAGTTTCCTCTCGTTGTGGTCCAGAATAGCAATCATCCCCTCCTCGTAGGAACTATCAGGCTGAAGATCGATGTCCTCTAAAGCAATGTGAGTATGGCCCAAGTCGTCCCTAAGATATTTCCTTAGCGAGGAAATATGGAACACATCATGAATCCTATGCAAGTGCTCTGGTAACTCAAGTCTATATGCAACTGGACCAATCCTTTCGATGATAGGAAATGGCCCCACATATCTTTGTTCCAGTTTCCCCTTCTTCCCAAAACTCATAATCCCCTTCATTGGAGATACTCTGAGTAACACCTAGTCCCCCACTTTGAATTCTCTGAAGAACCTCTTGGCATCAGCATAGCTCTTCTGCCGATCCTGAGCTACCCGAATACGGCTTCGTATCATCTCTATCCTTGCCGAAGTTTCCTGAATCACTTCTGTCCCAAGGAGTTTGTTATCTCCCACCTCTAGCCAACATGTTGTGGAACGACAAGGTCTACCATAAAACGCCTCGAATGGATCCATGCCAATGGTGAACTGGTAGGAGTTATTATAAGCAAACTCCACCAGTGGAAGGTACTGCCCAACCACCTCCAAAGTCTAGGATGCACATACGCAACATGTCCTCCAACATCTGATTTATTCGCTCTGTTTTCCCATCAGTTTGCGGGTGATATGTCGTACACAGCCGCAACTCCGTACCCATTGCCTCCTGAAAACTCTCCCAAAATCGTGAAACAAATATCTTATCTCGATCAGATACGATATTTAGAGGAACCCCGTGAAGTCTCACTATCTTCGCAGTGAACATCTGGGCATACTTTCCCGTAGTGTAGTCTGTCCTCACGGGTAGAAAATGAGCAACCTTGGTCAACCTATCCACAATTACCCATATGGAGTCGTGACCCCTCTGTGGCATAGGTAACCCCGTGATAAAGTCCATGGATATGCTCTCCCATATCCACATCGAAACCTCTAACGGTTGTAGAAGTCCTATCGGTTTCTGATGGTCCACCTTTACTAGCTGACAAGTGGTGCATTTACAATTGAACACGGCAATATCTCTTTTCATCCCACTCCACCAATACTGTCGTCTCATGTCTTGGTACATCTTATCCCCACCAGGGTGTACCGCGAATTGCAAACCGTGCGACTCTGTCATTACCTCATGTCGCAAGTCTTCCCCTTCCGGAATGACCAGTCTCCCATTGAAGCGTAATCCCCTGTCTGAACTAACGGTATAGGACTCGGCTCCCTCTACTAGTAATCGAACTATCTGCTCCTGACAGAACGAGTCTTGTGCCTGGGCCTTTATCACTCTCGTAACAATCTGAGGTGTAACAGTCATCACAGACATGAATGATCGGGCCACTACATCCTGGTCTCCCAAATCCTTCCACTTAGCTTTCCACACCTCGGCCACCTCATCTACTGGCCTATGGCTCAACGCGTCTGCTACCACGTTAGCCTTCCCTGGGTGATATTGGGTATCAAACTGATAATCCTTCACAAACTCAAGCCACCGACGTTATCGTATATTCATATCCTTCTGCGTGAAGAGGTATTGTAGAGACTTGTGGTTTGTGAACAACCAGAATTTCTCCCCCAGGAGATAGTGTCTCTAAATCCGAAGAGCGAAAATGACTGCCGCTAACTCCAAGTCGTGGGTGGGGTAATTCTTCTCGTGAGGATTAAGCTTACGGGAAGCATAAGCTATAGCATGACTCTCCTGTTGCAGTACACCTACAAGTCCTTGTAAGCACGCATCAGTGTAGACTAGATACTAAACTCCCGGTCTTGGCAATGCTAACACGGACGCTGAGGTCAACATGTCCTTCAACTCATCGAATGCCAACTAACAGGCTTCGCTCCAGATGAATGGCACACCTTTGCGAGTCAGATGTGCCAAAGGACCCGCTATCTTTGAGAAATTCTTAATAAACCTCCTGTAGTGTCCTACTAGACCCAAGAAACTACGGATATCAGTCAGTGTCGTGGGTTGTCCCCACTCCCTCACCTCGGATACCTTCCTCGGATCAACAGATATACCCTGGTCTGAAATGATATGCTCCAAAAACTTAACCTCCTTCACCCAAAACCCATATTTCTCGTACTTTGCATAAAGCTCGTTCTGACGCAGCGTCTGCAAAACCTGTCTCAAATGTTCAGCGTGTTCCTCCTCTTTCTAGGAGTAAACTAGAATGTCATCAATAAAGACAATGACGAACTGGTCTAGGAACTCTCTGAATACCCTATTCATCAAGTCCATAAACACGGCTGGGGCATTGGTCAAGCCAAAAGGCATAACCCGAAACTTGTAGGAACAATATCTCGTCAAGAAAGCAGTCTTCAAGACATCCCATTCCCTGATACGCAACTGATGTTATCCCGGTCGCAAGTCAATCTTTGAGAAGAAGGAATATCCTCTCAACTGGTCGAATAAGTCATCGATTCAGGGCAACGGATACTTATTCCGTATCGTGATTTTATTCAACTACCAGTAATCTACACACAACCTCAATGATCCATCCCTCTTCTTTTCGAACAACATAGGGGCACCCCACGGAGAAGTACCCCTTCGGATAAACCCCTGACCCAACAACTGCTCTATCTGATCCCTTAGCTCTCTCATCTTTGCTGGAGACATACGGTAAGGTGCACGGGCAATTGGCCGAGTGCCCGGCGTCAAATCGATAACAAATCTATCTCTCTACTAGGAGGTAATCCAAGTATATCCTAAAATACATCAGCAAACTCACTAACAACGGGAATCGAATCGAATGGTATTACCACTTCCTTAGAGGTCTCCTCCTCTATATAATACAAGTGTGTGGACGATCCTCCCTCGGGGCGAGGCATCGCCACTAAAAACATCTCCTGCCCGGGTATGGAAAAAATGATACTCCTACTGAAACAATCAATCATGGTTCGGTACGCAACTATCCAATCCATACCAACAATCGCATCGTACTCAGCCATCTCTAATACTAACATATCAGCAGGTAAAGTAAATCTCCCGATCTCTATACCCACACTTCTACAAATAAGAGAAATCATAGAACCCCTACTCAACGATGAATCTACGCAAGTAATCGTGCTCTCTGCAGTGTTTAATAACCCCAAAGTGCGTGCAAATCTCGTGGAAATGAAACAGTGTGTGGCCCCCGTATCAAATAAAATACGCCCCATAGTCCCCTGAATAGAGAACATACCCTCAATAGCAGGTGGATCCTGTGGGACTGCGGCCTGCTGGAGATGATAAACTCGCCCGTACTGAAGTTGTCCCTGCTGTACTGGGACTGTTGGGATGGGTGGCAAAGCTGGCATCTGCGGTGGTGCTGGAAGGGCGGCGAGAAATAAAGGTCTTTGGGGCTCGTGTCGAGCACCCTGCTGCTGCTGCTATGGGGCCCTGCCCCTATCAGGACACTCCTGGCACTTGTGGCCAATTTTTCCACAAGTGAAAAACTTCCCCTGAAAATTTCTCCCTCTCTGACCCTGCTGCCACGTTCCTGGTGGCCGTTGCCATTCCTCCCCTGGCCGTGCTGACCCTGATGAAACTGTTGTTATTGGCTATGCTAGCCCTGCTACCCCTGATGGCCGTGTTGACCTTATTGGCCCAGACGAAAACCTCACTGACCATTTCTGAAACCCCCAGATCTAAACCTCTTAAAATCCCCTGTTGGGAACCCTAATCACCCTGCCTGTGCTGACCTTGAGAAGATTGTGCCCCGCTGGCACCATTCCCTCCTATCCTGCCCTGATGGATGGACTCTCCTGATCGCTTACCCTCTGACAGGTGAAAGCGATGGTCCTGGCAGTGAAGCAGTACTGCGTTAACCACATCAAAATAAGTGGCCAACGAGAGATTACCCAACAAGTGCTGACGGATCCTCAAGGTCAACCCATCCATAAACTTTTGAATCTTTTTCTCCTCGGTTGGAATCTCATCGGGAATGATGTTCAAGATATTAGTGAATTCGACCTCATATTCTACCACGTTCTTTCCCTCATGGTAGAGGTTTATTAACTTCCTCGTCATTTCAGTGTGAACGAATGATGGAAAATACTTGCGGTCAAACCGCACCCCAAACTCCTGTATAGAAAGGACATATCTCTCCTTCGTGGTGGTAATGGACTCCCACCACTGCTACCCTGATCCTACTAGCTTAAAAGTACCCAGTATCTGTTTATGTACCTCCGTGCACTCGTACATCCTCAAGTGACTTTGGATGTCCTTCTTCCACTGACTGGTCACAACGACGTCGGAGCTACCTGCAAACTCCGGAGGGTGTGCTTTCTGAAAAGCATCGTGAATACGTTCCCAACCAGATGGGAATGCATGAACCTGTACTGGAACTACTACCAGCACCTGAGGCGGTGCTTGCTGCACAACTGCTAGGGCAACATTTACCGCTTGGGCTATAATAACGGCAACCTCTGTGGCATTCAAGGAGCCCTGGACTGGTACAGGCTGTGGCTCGGGCTAAGCATCCCTGGGAACTCGCTGTGCACGTCGTGGAGGCATCTGAAATGAGAGTAAAGTAATATAAGTTGGCATTTATTATCTCAAAATAGCTGAAGAGCGAAACATACACAAAAGAAATCAACAATCCTAAAATATAGGGCTCTATATCAAAGAAAGCTACGCGGAAACATAACAAGCCGTACAAATCATAAGGACATTAGAACATGATGCTATGATACCACCTGAGACACCCCCACTAATTAAATACCGGGTAGTTACTACTTTATTCAAATTAATACAAAATGTCAAGTTGGTTCAGTTCATAGCATCACTGTCGAAAAACGTTTTAATAATTACTAGCCACCTAATATTTAAAAAGTGAGTTATCAATTTTAATTAAATCCGATTAACATACAATCCATTTAAATTATGAAATACTAATACCACAAACAAAACACAATCATAATAGAATAATAATGGAATGACAATGAATCTGGAGGAATATTCCTCTAATAATCCAAATGTTGAATACAACCAAACACAAAATCTGAATCACAAATTAATTACAACCCAAAATCTGAAATAAAACTGAGTGAGTAGGATGTCTCTAAAACAAAAGGGGCGACATGCCCTACAGATGAGTAATATAGAGTCAAGGTAGAAAGTGGAGGCATCTACTATCAAGGTCCTATAACTTCCACAGCATCTACAGCACGTCGCCGTAATGGAACTCCAACGCTTGGTGTCCTTGTGGCTGGGCACCTAAAAGGTTTTTACAAGAAAATAGATTTGAAAGCAAACGGGTCAGAGCCCGATTGTGAAAACAGTTTAAAATACAGCAAGCGTTTAATATTATTAAAGAGTGAATATAAAACACATGATAGTGCGTTCACTCACATGAGTGCTCACCTCTCAACTAATTGTGCACACCTATCATACCCGTACCAGTTCTAGTTATACTACCATTAACTAGTCCAATCTATGACCTATCATTACTTTATATGACACCAAGCATATGCTATTACCTTCCCATTCTGCATAAGAACACATCCTAATCCCTGAAATGAAGCGTTTGTATAGATCACAAAAGACTCATTGCCACATGGAATAGTAAGTATAGGAGATGAAACCAATCGATTCTTTAATTCTTTAAAACTCCTCTCGCATTCTTCATCCCATACAAACTTCACTTCTTTGCGAGTCAACTTTGTCAGTGGTAATGCTATTGCTGAAAATCCCTTAATGAATCTGCGATAGTAACCTGCCAATCCTAGGAAACTCCTAATTTCTGTCACATTCTTAGGACTTTCCCATTCAACAATTGCTTCCACCTTCTTTGGATCAACATATATCCCATTTCCCGAGACAACATGCCCTAAAACACAATTTCATTCAACCAAAACTCACACTTGCTAAATTTAGCAAATAATTTCTTCTCTCTCAAAATTTGTAATACAAGTCTCAAATGTTTCTCATGTTCCTCCATGCTACGCGAGTAAATAAACACATCGTTTATGAATACAATCACAAATGAATCAATGAAAGGGTGGAATACCCGGTTCATCAAATCCAAAAAAACTGCCGAAACATTAGTCAATCCAAATAGCATCACCAAAAACTCATAGTGCCCATATCGAGTCCTAAAAGCTGTTTTGGAAATATCACTATCCTTCACTTTGAGTTGGTGGTAACCCGATCTCAAATCAATCTTTGAAAATACTGTGTCCACCTATAATTGGTCAAACAAGTCATCAATACGAGGTAGAGGGTACTTATTTCTAATGGTCACCTTATTCAACTGCCGATAATCAATACATAATCGCATTGTCCCATCTTTCTTTTTCACAAATAACACTGGGGCTCCCCATGGAGAAACACTAGGCCGAATGAACCCTCTGCTTATCAGATCTTGTAATTGCACTTTCAATTCCTTCAACTCTGTTAGTGCCATTCTATAAGGAGCAAGGAAAATCGAACCAGTACCTGGAATTAATTCAATAGAAAACTCTACTTCCCTATCGGGTGGAAATCCTGGAAATTCTTCTGGAAAGACATCAGAAAACTCTCTAACCACTGGTATATCTTCAACTTTGAGTGCTTCCTTACTAACATCAACCACATACGCTAAATATCCTGTACAACCCTTACTCAATAACTGTATGCTCTTTATTGCTGAGATAAGACAATTAGGGATAACATTCCTTTCTCCTATAAATTGGAACTCGGGTTCACAAGGCAAATGAAATGTAACTTCTTTGCGAAAACAATCAATGGAAGCATGGTATGATGATAACCAATCCATCCCCAATATAATATCAAAATCTTGAATGGCCAACGGTTTCAAATCAACATAAAAATATCGTTCCCCCATTCATAAGATATAATCTTTATAAGCATGCTCAACCAGAATCACACTTTCCATTGGGGTAGAAATATATAAGGCACAATTGAGAAATGAACATGGTCTACCCAAATATGAAACAATATCTAATGCCACAAATGAATGCGTAGATCCAGGATCAATGAGTGCATATAGATATTTATTTGCAATAAAAAGTTTACCTGTAACCACTTCAGGTGTAGCATGGGCATCTTGCAATGTCATCGCAAACACTCTTCCTCCTTCTTTTGATCCACTTTCTTGTCCTGTATCTCTTCCCCTAGTTGCATTCCCTGGAGATGATCCTTTTATGAAGACCCACACTACTAACTGAAACTACTCTAGATAGCATAAGGCAATTCTTTCTCAGATGGCCCTTCTGGCGACAGTTAAAACATTCTATATTTTATAACTTTGGGCATTTTCTTTTTATATGGCCCGATGTACCACAAAAGAAACAAACATTTGGATCTCCTTGCGATGAAACTCTTGAACCTCTTCCACCACTTGCTTCACCCCTTTGAAAACTAATTCCCATGCCTCTACCATGCTGGAATTTCTGCCCTCCAAGTCTCGAATATTCTGTATCACTACCCTTTTGATAGCTTGGATCGAATCTGCTTCTCTTTATACCTCGTTCTCGATACCCTCTAGCTTTATTCACGTCCCTTTCTACTAACATGGCTTTGTTCACCAAGGCTGAATAATTAACAGTCTCTAAAGTCGATAGCCTTGATTTAATAACTAACTCTAGTCCATCGATAAATCGGTCACACATATCTTCCTCATTCCGTATAAACCTCGAAGCAAAATGAGATAAGGCTGTAAGTTTAGCTTCATATTCTCTAATTGTCATACTCCCCTGATTCAACATGAAATATTCCTTATCCTTTTGTTTTCGATACATTGGGGGAAAATATTTGTCATACAAGGCTTTAACAAAAGCATCCCACGAGATCACATTCCCGCCTCCTGGAGTAATCAACAAATGTTTTGTGGCATCCCACCAATATTTAGCTTCTCCTTTCAGCATATACGTTGCCAAGGTCACTCGTTGATTTTCAGGCATTCTCATCACCCCAAAAATAAGTTCAATCTCTTTAACCCATTCTTCTGCCTCTGTTGGATCAACTGCTCCTTCAAATGAGGGTGGGTTCATCTTAATAAATTTCTCATGTGAAGTACTCCTTTCTTCCCGGTGTATCACCTCATCATCCCTAGCCAATGCTTGTGCCTCCAGTTGCCTGGTCTGTTGGTCTTCCATCTGTGCCATAAATCTAGCTTGCTGGTCTTCTATTAGAGTCATAGCACGTGCCATTTTTTGCATATCTGTCAGTTGTTATGGCTCGGGTTCCACATTTATCTGAACAAGTTGCTCAACCTCCGCTTCTGCTAGAATATTTGAAGCCTCATATTTTAGTCTCACATTTACATTCCCTCGTTCCATTCTCTTATATCTGAAATGAATCAAAGATATAACAACATGCAGATATACATATTTTTCCTAACATAATCGTTAGTATCAAATAAAATATATTTCTAACATTCACTGCCAAATCTAGATATTTCTCACTCCAGGACCTCTAAAACCTAGGCTCTGATACCAAAAGCTGACACACCCCAACCCAGTTACTTATAATTAAGTTTGAAAGTCAAAGTGAGTCAAACCATGATTAATTTAACCAAACCATAAACAAGAGTTTTAATTTCAGAGTCATCATTATAAATCCATATAACTGAAAACCTTTTTACAACATCAGAGTAGTCATACTTATACAAACTTGCTTGAAGGATAATTTAACTTAATTACATCATTTACATTTAAACAAAATCTTTGTTTCTCCCATTCCGGGCTAACCCATCCCGACTTCCTAGATTTGGCAGTGACATCGCATTACCTGAAAAATATGAACATAGGAACCATGAGCAAAAATAGCCCAGTGAATGCATCACTACTATACTACTGCATGAATTTAAATGCAATAAATCATGTCCATATACTTATGTATTAACTTATTCGGCTCATTCATAATGAATGACCAACTTTTCCGAATCATGATTCACATATCCTATCTAAATAGACAATTCTCCCCCATTCATGGTCGAGGAGTATCCCCTTGTCATTAATAGACAAATCTCCCCCATTCCTGGTCGAGGAGTAACCCCTCATTTCGGTAAACCAAAATGAACAATTTCATATTCATTATATTATGATCATATCAATAACACGATACAAATATCTCTTTCCAGTGAGTACACTCACCTTGATTGACAACTATGTATTCACGTTTCCTTTTGGTGGAGCTGAACTGGGTTGATTAGACCTTACACCTATCAATCCAACTAAATCAGTATTGAACCTCAATCATAGATATTATCCTAACATAATTATGTAACTTTCCACGACTATACATCAACAATATAATTTCAATTAAGTCACATGCCATAAAATATAAGTAAAGGCAAAACAATGATATACATGTTGATAAAGTTACGGACATTCAACCGTAGGAAATACCTCATAAGGAATTTATTACCAAAACCAAGTAAACATTAAATTATACTTCTCAATGTATATACACATGAAACATGTACTCAAAGTACCCTTTGTAAGGAAGAAATACAAACATTCATTCAAGGGGTATCTAGTATGGCCTGAAATTATTGTCCTACATACTTAACTATCCTATATTCCTAAAATGTATAAATACAGGGGTCCAAACATATCAATATGAAAACAGATATGAATATAATTTCCAATACAAGTGACGGTGTAATTTTGCAAGCTTCCTAGAGCAAGTTATGGCCATTTCTTTACAACACAAGAAATCAGCCCTACAAGCTCCTCTATTGTTCCTTCAACTTCCAAGAATTGTCATAATTTTTCTCCAGCATAACATTCCATAATTTTCAACACATTTTCATTACACATACTGAATAGTACAGAATTAAAGTTTCATAATTTTTTGACTTCATTTGCTATCTCAAAAGATTGACTAAACTCAGGGTATACCGAAATGAAGTACAAAAACAGAAACCATGTACCAACTTGAAATCATCATTACGGCCTAACCACAAGGAGATAAATTCTAATTTTCAGATATGATATGAATATATGAGTCTAATTTCATATCCAATTGGAATTTATCAATTCTAGTAAGCACACAAAGAGATATGCAAGTTTGAATACAAGGGGTTTCAATACAAAGCAATTTTAAAGGCTTCTACACTCAACTTAACATAAACTTGCATCTAACCATAAATATATATAAAGGGCTTAAACTTTCGTAAACCTATGATGATTTAGATCATATAAATCAGTAATATAATATAAATAACTAGAATTGTAATTAGGATTACCTTCAGAGCTTTTTACGTAATTTCTACGGATTTTTCTACACCTTTTCTCCTCACTTTTCCTTCCTAAACTCCCTAATTCTCTTTCCTCAAGGTGAAACCCTTTCATGGCTGATTTTGGCTGAAGGATAAAGCTATTTCAAGGTTATAATGTCAGCCAAGTCTGCCTCCCAAGCCAACCAATCAAATTAAACCATTTGGTTTAATAAAAGACAAAATACCACTTAAAGGGAATGGACAACTTTGCCCTTTGTTCGTAAATTTTGTATAACTCTTTACTCGGGCATCCATTTGATGATCCATTTGTTGTATTACAACCCTAACCCACATGTATACAACTATCTAGTTTTCACATCAAGTCATTTATAATGTTATAAAGGTCAAAACTAGTCTCTAACAGGAACCTTTCCACCGAAAACAAAAAAAATTGTGTTTGTAAATAATTCGACCTTTCATGATTTATGAAAGTAGGATTA
The DNA here is from genome assembly GCA_949130495.1 of Sambucus nigra. Classification (NCBI taxonomy): domain Eukaryota; kingdom Viridiplantae; phylum Streptophyta; class Magnoliopsida; order Dipsacales; family Adoxaceae; genus Sambucus; species Sambucus nigra. Next base: position 451,397,256 of record OX422208.1, on the reverse strand, counting down.
TAATAAATATAATCACTTAACATTAGATATAATAATATCACATTATTCATATCACATAAGATAAGCATGATTTAAATATAATTTATCATAATTATATTCGGGTTGTCACAACTCACCCACCTTAGAAAATTTTGTCCCCGAAATTTAATATAAAGATCACTTACCAAACAAATGGGGATACTGTTTCCTCATGCTATCCTCCGTTTCCCAAGTTGCTTATTTAACTCCATGGCTCATCCACATAACCTTAACTAAGGGAATAACTTTTTTCTCAATACTTTCTCCTTACGATCAATAATTTCCATTGGTTCCTCGATGTACGACAAGTCTTCCTTCAGTTCAATTGGTTGAGTTTTCAACTGATGAGATGGATCCGCCAAATACTTATGAAGCATCGATACGTGAAACACATCATGTAAACGGGATAAATCTGGAGGTAATGTTAATCTATAAGCCAGGGGCCCAATTCTTTCCAACACCTCATATGGTCCAATGTATCTTGGACTTAGTTTCCCATTTTTGCCAAATATCATAACGCCTTTCCATAGTGAAATATGCAGGAATACAAAATCTCCCTTCTGAAATTCAAATGGATACTTCCTCTTATCTGCATAAAATTTCTGCCTACTTTGTGCTATCTTTATCCATTCTCGAATAATTTTGATATTTTCAGTCGTCACATCTATTAATTCAGGACCCAATATTTTCCTTTCACCCACTTCATCCCAACACAAAGGCATTCTACATCTCCTTCCATATAAAGCTTCATAAGGAGCCATACCAATAGTCGACTGATAAATATCATTATATGAAAATTCCATTAATGGCAAATGATCATCCCAACTACCTTTGAAGTCAAATACACAGGCTCGTAACATGTCTTCTAATATTTGAATCGTCCTTTCTGATTGCCCATCAGTTTGTGGATGAAACGCAGTGCTGAACTTCAAACTTGTACCCATGGCATTCTGGAGACGAGGCCAAAACTTAGAAGTGAACGTTGGATCTCTATCTGATACTATTGACACTGGTGCCCCATGTAAACGAATAATCTCATCAACGTACATACGTGCATACTTGTCAACATTGTAGGTGGTCTTAACTGGGAGAAAATGAGCTGACTTCGTCAGTCGGTCTATAATAACCCAAATAGAATCATGCCCCTTTGGTGATCAGGGTAATCCTGTAACAAAGTCCATCGTTATATGCTCCCACTTCCATTCCGGAATAGGCAATGACTGTAATAATCCTGTCGACTTCTGATGCTCCGCCTTTACTTGCTGGGACACTAAACATTTAGCTACGAACTCTGCAATCTCACGTTTCATATTATTCCACCAGCAATACTTTTTCAAATCTCTGTACATTTTTGTACCTCCCGGATGCATAGAGTAAATTGAACTATGTGCCTCTTCTAATATATCTTTCTTTAAGGGTGGATCATTAGGTACACAAATCCTATTTTTATAACACAACGATTCATCATTCTTAATTTCAAAGTCACTCTCTTTACCATCCAGGACATCTTGTTTCTTCTTCTCAAGGAATGGATCACTGGTCTGTAAATTTTGTATGCGCTCGGCCAATAAAGGTCTCACTGTGACATGTTCTAATAATCCTCCACTTTTTGAAAACTTTAATTCAATCCCCATCGATGCCAAGTCAAGAGTATTTCCAACACGGGCACACTGTATGCAACCAAGCATCCCTGATGATTTTCGACTCAAAGCATCTGCTACTACATTGGCCTTCCTAGGACGATGATGAATGGTACAGTCATAGTCTTTAATCAGCTCTATCCAACACCTCTATATCAAATTTAGTTCTTTCTGTGTAAACAAGTATTTCAAACTTTGATGATCCGTAAATATCTCACAAGTTTCTCCATACAAGTATTGTCGCCATAACTTTAAAGCAAAAACAATGGCCGCTAGCTCCAAATCATGTGTAGGGTAATTTCGTTCATGCGTTTTTAATTTTCTGAAAGCATATGTAACTAGAATTATAATTAGGATTACCTTCAGGGCTTTTTACGTAATTTCTACGGATTTTCCTACACCTTTTCTCCTTACTTTTCCTTCCTAAACTCCCTAATTCTCTTTCCTCAAGGTGAAACCCTTTCATGGATGATTTTGGCTGAAGGATAAAGCTATTTCAAGGGTATAAGGTCGACCAAGGCTGCCTCCCAAGCCAACTAATCAAATTAAACCATTTGGTTTAATAAAAGACAAAATACCACTTAAAGGGAATGGACAACTTTGCCCTTTGTTCGTAAATTCTGTATAACTCTTTACTCGGGCATCCATTTGATGATCCGTTTGTTGTATTACAACCCTAACTCACATGTCTACAATTATCTAGTTTTCACCTCAAGTCATTTATAATGTTATAAAGGTCAAAACTAGTCTCTAACAGGAACCTTTCCACCGAAAACAACAAAATTTGTGTTTGTAAATAATTCGACCTTTCATGATTTATGAAAGTAGGATTATAATAAACATAATCACTTAACATTAGATATACTAATATCACATTATTCATATCACATAAGATAAGCATGATTTAAATATAATTTATCATAATTATATTCGGGTTGTCACATTATAATTCAAAGTTCATTTCCAAATGTCTTAATATAAGCTGGGGGTCTTATTATTTTTAATCAGAAATAGTTATAATAATTACTAAGAGTTTTCCCATTTTTAACTCTACAAAGATGTTACATTAGTTCACACTTGTACTTATATAAACAGTTCATTTCAATAATTTGGTATATCAATCTCATCATAATATACAATAATGGCACACCTAGACTAGGCTGCGGTGCACACGTACTCTGCTATCAAATCCTGGTACATCATGTACATAAGGATCACGTATTCTGAATCTCTCAGGAATCATTTCGACAAGTAACAAGCACACATAATGGAGGCAAACATAGTTCACATCACATGGGTCACGCACATACCTACGCTCCCATGATCAGCAGACTTATTAACTCCTCAATAAGTCATTCTCTGACCTATGTCCTCGAGGTACCAATCTAAATCCCCCGTAGGCTCACAAAGATTAGATGGCCCTGATCGAACGCCGACCTACCGTGATAGCAAGTACGTTAGGTATGGTATATACAGATAACCACATATACTAAGCATTCACAAATCTTAGATATCTTATCATATCAATAGAGGTATATTTTACATTTCTATATCATCATTAAATGATGCACGTTTACGAATCCCCGAATAATATACATTAAAGTTGTCAACCCTTCTCACGTCGGAATATTTGGTACTTATTTCTTAACCCATAAGTGTCATCCAGTTTCCTACAAAATCCTAAGTTTTACTCCTCAGCGTAATCCAATCTCACAACTATACCCACTAGTCAACAAGGGAAGGTTAACGCTCAATTAAATAAGCCTAATGGAAGTTCTAAATAGAATCAGGCCTAAAAAGGCCATTCTGTCAACTCGTTAGAAATCTCGTTCGAACGAGGTCGTTCGAACGAATGGCTTCGAATGAACTACCAACTCGTTAGAAGGAGTACTGTCATCTCATTAGAAGCTCTTTCGAACGAGGTCGTTCAAACGACCTGGGCAGGTTTTCGAACGAGATGGCAGAAAACGCCTAGAAACTTCCAAACTCGTTTTTCTTCATTTTTCTCTTCTCTAAATCCATTTTAAGATCATCCAATTTACGTTTTAATGTGTACAAACTATTTTAAGTCATCCTAGGTTGTTCCTTAACATATTTTTTGGCGGAAATCTTACTAATCAACATGAAACAATCATAAATCCCCATTTCTTTCCCCAAACCCTATGAACATGAACTCAGAATTTAATTGACTACAAAGACTCCTTATAAATCCATTTCCAAATCATCAAAAGTTAAGTTTTGTGTATTTAATTCATCCATAAGTATTCTACATGCAATTCCTATCCCAAAATCATAAGTTTCACAATAATCCCATTGGTTTTCATCAAATCTTTCAAGGGAAATACAGTTTCTACACTAAACATGGAAGAAATATTCATTGAACTTAATAATATCAAATCACTTGCCTTAAATCCGATGTTCTGGTTCATTGTTGATTATCAAGGTTGGCTTTCTCTCTTGTTTCCATTCACAAATCATTTCCAATTTCTGGTGATGGGAGATAGTTTGGTTTGGAACCTCCTTTACCCTCTTTCTAACTTCTCTCAAAACTCCCGTAGCCCACTCTATTGCCTTTTGCTGGTAATGGCCTTAGTGGCCTCTTTAAAAATATAAAAATAAACTCTAAAATTTGTGGGTTTTAATTCCTCAATATTTAAATTACCAAAATGCCCTTCTAGGTTGCCGGTTTGGCCTAAAAATGCCCCGGGACCCAAACTAAACTCCCGGCTAGTGTTTTCTGACTATTTCGACCCTTCCGGACACGTTGGCGCACTCAAAATGATCATTCGGTTGATAAAGATATAATTTACTTTTTAATTTAAATAAATTCATTCCTGACGCGACTGACACACGCGTTCCAACTAAATTTCTCAAATTGTCGTATTTCTGTCTCTTTACAATTTAAATATTTTCAATACTCATATATTACCATATATACTCAGAAATATTCAACTTTAACATCATAATCATATAACAACTCACATCTCGCTAGTATTTATATCTAGATTAATTTCTAATTAATTCTCATTTAATTCAATTAATCCCTTAAATACAAATCAATAAAATTACGGGGTATTACACGTACTTTCCTACGAATTGTTTCTTGTGGAGGATTCAGTGTTCATTGGTATACATACGATGAACTCCATATGCTGGACAGTAGCAGTGACCCATTAGTGGACTTTGAGATGTAGCTGAACTCTTGCATTATCACTAGGCAGAGGTGGACGGAACAAAGAGCGTCAAGGCTTGTGATGGCATTGATTCAATGAGTAAGTCTTCTGTCATATCCTTCTATTAAATTCGTACTTAGTGGACTTGTGGATGGGTTGTCTAAGATTTTTACCATTCTAGATTTTCCTCATACATCACGGCATTGTGGTTGTGTATTTTACCTTGAAAAATCTCACCTATATTCATGCTTATCTTTAGCAAGATAAAATTGGTTTAATCTAAAAACTGGTGGAATTAGTGCTTAATTCATTTGGGTAATTAAGTTTATTATAATTCAAGTTTAAGAAACATTTAATTTTGCAAAATTTGAGTTTAGTTTAGTTTATATAAATTTGAACTTAAATTGAAGTTTTTATTTAATAAGTGAAAATTAATTTGAAGGAATTTTAAAATTTAGAATATTCAGTGAATCATTCCTTTCAAATGGTATCAGAGCATAATATGTAATTGTAACTCCATTTCAAATGGTATCAGATCTTATTTTAATTTAAAGGAAATCATTCTCTTTAAATTGGTATCAGAGCAGGAACACTAACTTAGCATTTTAGATCCGTTTTAGTTTTGAATATGGAAAATTTTCATTTTTGAGGTATCTACTTTTTGATTCTACATACGCATATTGGGAAGTGCGTATGAGGTTGCAACTTAAATCGTTAGATAAGAGGGATTGGCTATCGGTTGTTAAAGGGTAGTCCCCACCAACATGTTTAGTATAAGAAGTTTGAGTTCCTAAGCATGTAGAAGGACAGAGGATGGATGATCTTAAGCTAACAAATTTTAATTCTTATGGTTTAAATGCCCTTTTTAGTGCAGTCATAGTGGAAGAGTTCCGTCGGATTATGACGTGTGACATGTTTCAAGAGGCATGGGACATACTCTAATGAACCCACTAAGGTACAAGTGGTGTTACGGCTTCTAAACTCCAAAAACTCACCACTCAATTTGAAACCATTAAAATGGATGAAAGTTAATCTTTCATTCATTTATATGCTAGATTGATCGATATTATGAATTCTTCTTTTAACTTGGGAGAGACGATACTCAATAACTGTGTCATAAAGAAAATGTTTATAATATTACCCGATAGATTTGATCCAAAAGTGACTATTTTGAATTCTTTAGTGACTTTAAAATCTACGAAACTTGAAGATCTTGTAGGTGGATTACAAACATATGAACTTGACATGTTTACATCCAAGGATGTGAAGATGAAATATAAGGGAATAGATTTTAAAGGGCGAAAAGGAGGAAACATATGTTTTGGATGATGAGTTTGACATCGACTTAGACGACATAACTATGTTTGCTAAGAAGTTAAGAAAATTTATTAAGTTCAATAAAGAGAAACTTAAAAATGATTATAAGAAGTTTGAGAAGTCTAAGTATAACAAAGACGACAAACCCCTAAAAATTATAATAAAGATATTAAGAGGGATAAGTCGAATAGATGTTTTGGTTGTGAGGGTTTATGTCCATAGGGCAGTTGCGTATCTCACTATACTAAGGAAGGAGGGAAAGAAATCAATTTAATACCATGACACTCTTAGTGATAGTGAACCGAAAGAAGGACCTGATTTCCCCATTGAGCACAACTTCACCGTGTTTATGGCTAGTGATATTAGTTGTGAATATGATTCTTCCCATGAAGATAGTTCCTTGCATGACACTTTTGAGGCCAATGTTTGTGAACCCCAAGTGTTTGATGGTAAAGAGAGTGGAGAAAAGAATGAGAATGAAGAAGAGGAGGAGGAGACTGAACTACGAGTTTCTTTTTGTGATTTGTATGCGGAACAATTGAAATTGGAAAAGTCTAACTTGAAGTTAGAGGCTAGGATAAGAGAATGTACCACAAGAAATTATGAGATTTTTTTAATTAAAGATATTAGGTAATGTGAGAGGACTATTCGAGTGAAAGTCCTTCTTGAAGAAAGTGCTTCTTGAGTTTGAAGAGACTAGGAGTTTACTTGAGTCTAGGATAGTGGAACTTCAGGATAAGTTGCGAGACTCGAGTTGGGTCTTGTTTGATTTGGAATATAGGTCCGAAAAATTGGATAAGATGTTAGGCACCGTCTAAATAAAGAATGACAAGTGTAATATCACGCACGATAAATTAGTCAATTTGTGTATATGTAATATATATGATAGGGCATAAATTAGAGTTGAAGAAAATTTATTGAATTATTGAATATATAAAAGACTTACATAAGGATTATAGAATTTTTGTGAAATAAGTTATGTATGCCTTTATTAAAAGTTGAAAACTATTAGGGGCAAATCTGATAAATTAAAGTTTTGGATTTAAGAAGCAAACGGATAAGCCATATTAATGATTGGATCTCGGAAGCTGATAAGGGGATAAAGTGTACAGTAGATGTGGGAAGTAAATACATTAAGAAAGCAACCTTACCCATCCTATCGTTTGAAATTGAGCCCGGCGTCCTCTGTACTAGGTAAGTAAAATAACTAGAAAATCGAGAAAGCTTGGATATTAGGGAAAGATGACATCACCCTGAACTGTCGTTCAAACGACATGAGTTGTAGTTCAAATGAAGAACTCAATTGTTCGAATGAAGGCCCAACCAAATCAGTTTTGCATCTATATGAATACGCTATCAACCACCCATTCGTCAACATCCATTCTATGTTAGCGTTGGGCCAGACTCTGCGATCGAAGTCAGATGTGAAACAGTAGAAAAACCTTTATTTTTTTGTCGTGCTATTGTCACAATTGCTATCAAATTTGGGTGAATGGATTCAAGTAGATCTATGGTTGTGAGAGGATCTAGGGTATTATTTTGGTGTATAAAGAGAGAAATTTGTGGAGAAAACTCAAAGGTGAATCCTTTCTCTCCCAAAGAGCTCAAATCCCCTCTCACTTACAATATATTGTCTTCCACCATTTTGAAAGTGCAGTGCTACACACTCACACCAAAAAAAATATATATCCCTAGTAAATAAATAGAACTACGAAAATATAGAATTTTTTGTGGTTTTGACGTGTGTCTAAGGAGGTATTAGTATAAAAAATGACTGTGTTATTGGAGATATTTGAAGGGGGATTTCATAAAGCTTTTCTTAGAGTGTGTTGGAGCTTTCATGGAGGTCTGTTTGGTGAATCAACTTTTGTGACTCACTTTAAGACCACCTTTGAAGGTGTGGGAGTCACCCATCTTCATCACCACCACCACTTTAAGACTATTTAGGTGGGGTAATCCACTTTTTATTACATTTGATACTCTAGGTAAATATCGTACTCTTAATGATTATGTATGATTATGAGTAGGATTATAAGAAATAGTGGTGTGTTCTTAGTAAACTGAAAATAGATATTTTTATGGCATAAAAATGTAAGAAAATATTATTGGTGTGTATTTTTTAGTAAAAAAAATATTAGACATTTTTATGGAATAAAAATGTAGACAAATGTTATTCTAATATATTTTCTAGTAAAAGAAAATGTAGAAAATATTATTCTAGTATATTTTCTAGTAAAAGAAAACAATGGATACTTTTAAGGAATGATAATGTAGAAAATTTGTTATTCTAGTTTATTTTTTAGTAAAGGAAAATAATGGGCATTTTTATGGAATAAAAATATAGAAAATGTTATTCTAGCATATATTCTAGTGAAAGAAAGTAATGGTCATTTTATGGAATAAAAATGTATGAAATGTTATTCTAATATGTTTTCTAGTAAAGGAAAGAAATAAACATTTTTATGGAATAAAAATGTAAGAGGATGTCCTTTTGGTGTATTTCTGGTCAAACTAATAAGTGAGAAGTTTTATGGAATAAAAATGTAAGGAGTTATTATCCTTATTTTGAATAAAAGAAAAATGCATGCATGTTGCAAATGGTATAAAAATTTTAGAATGAATGTGTGCTTAAACCATGTAAAAAAGATTTTTAGAAAAATTAAAGTCCACATTCTCATGCATATAAACTTGTAGTATTATTTATAATAAATATGAGAACAAGTTTAAGGAAAGTTTTGATTGGGTCTAAACAATAAAGAGCACAAACGAGAATCTTTGTCTTGAAAGAATGTGTGAAAAATGGGGATTTATTATGTGAAAGGGTGACTTATATATTCCAAGTGTAAAATTGTTAAGCGTAACAATTGAGTAATAGTGTAGTATCGAACAAGGGTCAAAATGGCTAAAGTTGTTTAAAATATTAAGTTGGAAACTTAATAAACATTTTGAGAAACAATACTTGCTAAATAACTAAAGTCTAAGTATGGTAAACAAAGGGTAAATTGGTAATTCACTTAAAGTGTAACATTTTTTTGGAGTAAAAATGTCAAATAACGTCTTAGCACTAGTATGTGTGAAATTGAATTAAGTCCTAAAACATGAATGATTTATTATAAATCACGCGTGTGTGAATAAAGGACATAATAGAGAAACAAATAATTTTTCTAAGTGTTAATGGAAAAACGAATGGCTAAGTCCGGGTTTTGGCTATGACTGGGTGAAAGTAAAGAAACGGAATAATGTGAACATGTGTAAAATGTTAAACACATTAATAAAGACTCGGATGCAATTGAAAAGTAAGAAAGAAGGGCCCAGAGCCCTTGGGTGAAAATCCCTAAATCATTGTCCAGAGCATATAGTGCATATAGCCGGCGGTGTAGAGCCCGTTGAAGTATGTGGTTATGTGGAATGATTTCGATAATATGTAATGGAATGGGGAACATATCAGGAAACGGGTTGCATGGTAAAACATGTAAGTACAACCTAACTTGAAATGAGTTAATAAGTGTTACAGTTGTAGGTTCAGAGGACTAGTAATGTGCAAAGTGAGTAGTGTCCATAAGGTCCATGAAAAGCGTAAGGTAAATTGGATAATGGGTGAGTTAAGAAACCATAGATATTCAACCCATAAGTAACATGAGGATGTGTTTATGAATGTTTTCCAAAGGCCAAATAAGTAGTTTCTAATGTGGTAGTCGCGTGTGTTGAATGGATGACTTCAATGAAAATACTAAAGAGGACTAGTCGTGTAAAAAGGAGAATTTCGATAAAGGCATGATTTCTTACTTAAACAAATGTAGTTGTTAAGTGTTTAACCGTGTGAGTTAAATGAAGGAATAGTGTGTTAAGTAATAAAAAATGATTCTGTGTGACATTAAGATGAATTAATCTAAACAAGAAACGCTTTGCACGAAACGGTTTCGAGTATTAGAGCATATATATAGATATAAGAAAGTTGCATGTATACCTAGTTATAACATGTTGAGTCTCTTTATGCTATTTGTTTCTATACTGATTTGTATATTCCACTGGGCGTCGGCTCACACCCCCGCTTTGTCACAGTAAGTTGGTAATACTTTTGTATTTCGAGAGCATTGTACATGTAAGTACTTCATTTGTTTACGTTAGCAAACTCTGTTTACTTAGACTTCGGGGTGCTCCCCATGGGTCCCACACATAGTTTATCTTAAAAAAGGATTTGCTTGCTAAAAATGTAAAATGTTAATTAAAATAAAAATGGATTATTAACATTATATAGGTTGTTCCATTGCACTTCACACATAACGTTCGGTTCGGACTGGGTTGACTCATAGGTAACCCATTGAAAAGTAGTAGGCCCCCAATTTTAAAATTTTAAAATCAATTTCCTTGTTGAGATATGCGGAAGCGTAAGATGGTTCAACAAAATACCAAATTTTAATTTACTTTTCAAAATTAAAATTCAACCAAGTGAAATATGATTAAAACACACACTTATGTTAATTTTCACTTAAACACAATTAATTCAAGTCCTAGAAAATTTGCCTAAGTCATATTTCTCAATTTTAACAAATTAGGCCAAACCAAATTTTAACACATTAAATTAATGACTTGAATTAATTAAACAATATGGGTGAAAACTAAAGTGTAAATGAATTGATCTTTGAAAAATAAACACTTTAAAACATGAACTTTTTCTCTTTCTCTTTTTCTCTCAAACTCTCTCTTGGAGATAGATGTGTTTACAAAATTTAACTTTCCAAAGTTGATTCTCGCACTTAGATAATCAGTCAAAAGTTAGTGGGGAAAGATAATGGAAAAGTGGGTGAAAACTATCAAAAACTGCCATTTAACTGCCAAATCTCATTCGAACGAGATTTGTCGTTCGAACAAAGTCTCGTTCGAACGGCCTTCTAACGACATTCTAATGAAGTTCCAGTGTCTTTAAAAAATAATTCGTTAGAAATCTCATTGGAAATATCGTTCGAACGACATTTCGAACGAAGTTACAGAGGCCAAACTGGGAACTCGTTGGCAAACTTGTTCGAACAACATTTGGTTCGAACGAAAAACTCGTTCGAACGACATATTGAACGAACTTCCAGAAAGTTGGAAATTTTCCTTTTTAGCCCAAAAACTTTATATACGTTATTTAAAGTTTTAATGAAATCTTTCTGAAAATAAACAACAGTTTTAATTAAACCTACACCCATAATATTATTCCAAGCTCCTATACATATGTAATGCATTCATACATTGGGAGCATGGAACCACTGTTGATGACGTAGAAACGATGCACTTAAACTCGGCCTTTTGATGAAGTTTTATACACTTGGCCGCTACGTCTTCAACAAACTCGTCATAGGCTTGAAGGATAATCAATTAACTCTATCCTATGACTCAAACGTTTTTGTCCGGAATTGAGCTAACACTACAAAGGACTCAATTGGAAATTTGTCTCCTTACAAATTTCCCACTTTGGCCGTTCCGGGACAAAAACCAAATAAAAATCCTGAAGGGTCGTCAAGCTCTACTAGACAGACAAAAATGTCCCACCCAAAATAAAAATACAATGCTTGACTCAAACAACCCAAACGATCACAATCTTTGCCGGTGAAAGTTGCCACTTATAATATAATTCCTGCACACTTAAGAAAAACACATTACACGCATAGGGAATATCAAAAGATTTAATACAATTAAAGTAAGTACTCTCCCTAAATTAATTCTCTCCTTTATCAAATAAATTACCTACTTAGAAAGACATCTCCCCCTAAGATAAATATCCCCCCAACTAAGATACGATTAATAATAGGATTAGATACCATTTCTCCCCCTATCATTAATTCTCCCCCTTTTTGTTCAGGAATAGACAAAGGCTAAAGAATTGAAAATTATATTATCTCTCCAAATTTAAAGAACAAACACCCAAATAACTTATCTAAAATAAGCAAGGGATAAATAGAATGAGATAACAAGCTGAAACATGTAATTGTGCATAAAGTGATGAGAACGTTAAAGCACATGGGCAACAAAAGCATAACTAATCCAACAAATAATAATGGATACCAACTAAGATCCAAGAAACAGATACCAATATGATACATAAGTATTAAGCATGTGATATCAACAAAGAATGCAATAAGATGGATACCAATTATGAATTAAAACATATATGGACTAGAAAGCAAGGCAAAGACTAAACAAAAATATCAAATAAGTGTATACATAATATATACTTAATAGACTCAAGTACACATATATAGATATAAACACAAAAACGACACAAAATAATATAATCTTTTCACGCTCGTATGGCAAAAATGTGTCATATGGAAACGAATGTGTTGGAGTGTGAACTAGTAACAATTAAATTTAGACTCAATCACTTGAAACATGTTCACAGAGTTCTCAATTGATAGCAAACTTCATCACATTTGAATATAACCTCATGTGACAAATAGCTACGAACTGAATGATCACTCAAAATCAAATAGAAGGTAGTCAAATAGCTAAACATGGGTTTAATATGAGTGGTCGAATACCCTGCATGGCTGCCAACATCATCCCCGTGTCCAAGTGAGAAGGAAAAGTCCACATGCACATTGACTACTGGGATTTGAAAAAAGCATCCCAAAAGACTAATACCCCTTTCCAAACATTAAAATGATTGTGAACAACATAGCCAGCCATGCCCCAAAGAATCCATTTCATCATTAATAGCCTCTTGCCATAAATCGGCATCTAAAGAAGATAAGGCTTCTTGAATAGTGTTAGGATCCTCCTCTAAAGTGTAAGCATAAAAGTCGGGACCAAAATCTTTTTCTACACGAGCCCTTTTACTTTTTCGAATTTCTAAAATGGATTCATTATTTTCTTTATTTTTATTTAAAGAAATATTAGTGGATGACTCGCCCCCACTATTCCTCAATTTAAAAGGAAATTTATCTTCATAAAAATCAGCGTCATTTGATTCAATAATTACTTGATTTTTTAAGTCATAAAATCGGTATGCTTTGCTATTAATAGCATAGCCTATAAAAAGGCACTCATATGCTCTACTTGCCAATTTAGACCTTTTAGGCTCGGGTATACGTACATAGGCTAAGCACCCCCACGTTCTAAAAGATGACACGTTGGGCTTAATATTTTTTCAAATTTCATAAGGAGATATTTTCATTTTAGTCTTAGGAATTCTATTAAGCACGTGATACACAGTCAAAATAATTTCACCCCACCAATGTGAGGCAGCCCCGGAATTTAATAAAATAGCTACAACTAATTAAGTTAATGTCCTATTTTTCTTTCGGCTTTACCGTTCATTTCGGGCGAATAAGGGGCAGTTTTTTCGTGAATAATACCGTGGGTTTTATAAAATTCAATAAATGGTCCAGAATCATATTCGGTGCCTCTATCACTACGTAACCTTTTTATTTTCCGACTAAATTGATTTTCAATTTCATTTAGGAAAATTTTAAAATGTCAAATGCTTCACTTTTATTTTTCATTAAATACACAAATGAATAATCAGAACAATCATCAATAAAAGTAATAAAATAACGTTTGCCATTTCTAGTTGTGACACCATCCAATTCACAAATATCCGAATGAATTAAAAAGTGGTTCAGATTCTCTAAAAACAGATTTATGTGGTGTCTTAGTGATTTTTGCTTGACTACACCATTCACATTTTTCAAAATCATTTAATGATAATTCGGGAATTAATCCTAAAGTGTTCATATTTTTAACAAGTCGTTTATTAACATGACAAAGCCTAGCATGCCAAATATTAAATGAACAAGCAATATAAGCAGAAGGAGAAATTTTATTCATTGCATCAACATTCAATTTAAACATCCCATCAGTGGCATAACCCTTGCCTACAAAAATTCCATTTTTGGTCAAAGTAAATAAATCAGCACCAATAGTTTGAGTAAAGCCAGCTTTGTTGAGAAGATAACCCGAAACCAAATTTTTCCTTATCTTGGGAGTGTGAAGAACATCTTTGAGGATAACAGTCTTTCCCGAAGTGAACTTCAATTCCACATTTCCAGTACCAGCAACCTCAGTGGAGTGAGAATCACCCAACAACACCTTCTTATCTGCAGTCTCAGAATAAGTCTTAAACAGACTACGGTCATAACAGATATGGCGGGAAGCGCCAGTATCCAACCACCACCCTTCGGCACCGCTAACCATGTTGATTTCTGAAATCATAGCACGTAGGTCCTCTTCGGTCAAATTCGCTTGTGTTTGTAGCACATTGCGACATTTGTGACCCATATGGCCAGGCTTGCCACACTTGAAACAGAGAAACTATCCCGAGTTGCTAGACTGTCCATTTCCAGGGTTCTTATACTTATTCTGAGTCTGAGTCTGATTTTTAAAATTCTGGTTGTGGCTCTTTTTCTGATTTTTCATATTTTTTCCGTTTGCCTTTAAAACAACTGGAGTGTGGTTCTTTTTCTCATTTTTGTTGTTAGACACAACAAGAATTTCATCTTTATAGTCCTGTTTTTGGGATTCCTCCTCAATTCTCAATTTAGTAATTAATGACTCTAGTGAGAAATCTTTAGACTTATGTCTCAAAATATTTTTAAACTCTTTGAACAGTGGATGCAATTTATCAATAATTACAGCCACTTGAAATCGATCATCTAAAGCCATGCCCTCGGAAATAATTTCATGGGCAATCATTTGCAAATCATGGGTTTGAGCAACAACAGATTTGTCATCCGTCATTTGAAATTTCAAATAACGGCTGACGGCATATTTTTTAGCACCCGCCTCCTCCGTGTCATATTTTTTAAAAAGTGCGTCCCAAACATCTTTCGCAGTTTTATAATTGGCATAATAGTCATAAAGTTCGTCACTTAGAGCATTCAGAATATAGTTCTTGCACAAAAAATCATTTTCCTCCCAAGTTCTAATTGTTTTGCTTTCCTCAACAGTAGGTGGATTATTTACTACGGGTTTGTCAAATTGAACACATGATGCGACTTTTTTCGTAGTTAAATAAAATAGCAATTTTTTGCTCCAACGTTTAAAATGAGTGCCTTCATATTTGAAAGGCTTATTTAGGTTACTTGAGTTAATTTCGTCCATGGCAGAATATAGAACACCTTAAAATTGTTGTTGCAGTAATAAACAATTAAATGCAGAATTAAAATCAGGAACGAAATTACCCAATTTTTGGAGCAAATAAATCTGGGGCAGAAAAATATAAGAATTTCGGAACTGGACACTCAAGAACACGGCTGAGTCGCGGACAATGTCGCTCTCTTTAAGGTGTTTCGCGGCTCTGCCTCCAATTTGTGCCGACAGTGTACAGCCCCGTCACCCCCAGGATAAAACAGCCTCGATAATAATACGAATCAGCAGCACGAATCTGATTCGCTCATCAAACACCCATTCTATAATACATATACTGCTCGATCAAGATAAATATAAATAATCTGGGAAAGATTATATATTTCTGTGTCGTTATAATTATTCAGGGAATGAATAATTATTTCTGTAAAAAATTCGGAGGTTGGAAAATGAGAACTGTTTGCAGAAATTTTTTGGGAGATAACTCTGTGTTAAAAACGGAGGCTACAACCTCTTTTATGGGGCAAAAAGAAAAGAGACGTTGGTAAACAACGTGGAGAAAAATCTGGAAATAGTGGGCAACTCGGTTGAAGAAATCAACACGGAATAAAACTCGTTTTAATTTTTCGGAATTAATTACCGTTAAAATTAATTTTTAAAGCCCAAAAAACAGTTATGTATTTGTCCAAAAAATTAATTCTTAACGAGCCCAAGCCCCGAACACGGGCCGGGCCGGACGGACGGCGGCGGAGGCGCACGCGCGACTTGGCCCATTGGGTCTGCCCCACATACTCACAAAAACTTGAATGCCCAAAGCGCTGAACCTTTGTTCCCAAAAAATTGTAAATATACACAACACAATTGAACTCTCCCACCGATGTGGAACACGGAGAGAACCAATCCTTTGTTTTGCAACTTAAAATAACAGGTGTCTTCCACAGCTGTTTCCAACATTAACTGTTGGCGCATTTTATATATATAGTATGTTGTGTGTATGATAATGTATGTTATTTTATATATATATATATATTTTTTTTTTGGTTTATACCAGGGTATCCACTAGCGACTTAGTGACTAATCCCTTCGCTGATTGTAGGCACCTCTACGGGTGGGACAGCTGGCCCAGAGATTTAAGGTTGCTCCAAACCCAAGGCGGGAATCGAACCCCCGACACTTGGTTAAGGGAGGAAGAGACCCTACCGCTCTACCACACCCCCTGGGTTATATATATATATATATATTCATGCGTGTATATTAATATATAGGAAGTTTTTTAGCCTTATGTGATTTCCCATGATGCCGATTTGACTTCTCTTTTGCGCATAAGGGCTTTAGCTGTTGGTCGCATGCTACATGTATATATGTGTGTTTCTGTATATTATTACAGATTTTTGTAATGCCTTAGGCCTTTCCGATTTGACCCTTTAATTGTTGCATGCATGAGGATACCACTTTGATAAATAGCTGTCAGTTTAGCACCTTGTTTCGTTCAGTTGTTTATGGTTTATTTTTTTAACAATACACGATTTTGTTTTTGAAATCCAAAAAAATGGTTTTGATTCAAAACGATGACGTTGTATTATTTTTTGCCCGCGGTTTTACGTTAAAAACCAAATCTGGTTTTCTATGTTTGTTAAACGTCGTCACTTCTCTTTATTCCAACTGTAACTATTTTGTAAGTGCGTTACAGCTAGTTTGTTAGATAAACTGCTCACGTTTTGTATAATCGTATTTGTTATTGAACCCAATCAAAAAAAAAATTGTTATTGAAAACGACACCATAGCTATATTTTCAAACGGTAACATTTTTGCTTCTCTTAAGCAACTTAGTTGTCTATAGCCTGTCTGGACGCATGTCAAATTTTTTATGGAGCCTTTTTTGTTTCTTTAACAGTATTTAGATCAGATTTTATCTACGGCTTATATTGATTGAGTGTCAATCCATGTGGTTCTGTTTAATACCAATCAGCATACACTTATACACTATAAATAGTATCCTTTGTGTTTTTGTGGCAAAAATTTGTCAAAATTTTCTAGAGAGAGAGGTTATACACCAATATTTTCAGAGACAAATCTTTTATGTATTCTTCAAAATCCTTTGTTAAATCTCGAAGTCTCCTTGAGGATTCAAGATTGGATGATTTATTGTCAGAACCTCTTCATTTCTGAAGCTGTTGATTTTTCATTTTGAAAAATCGTTTTGTGAGTATCTCTTTGTACTGCATATTCTATTTTTTATTCAGATTTGATTTGTGTATAAAGTTTGATAATCTTGTTAGTGTTTAAAACATAAAAGAAAAACTCTTTGTTTTTTTAAAAAGGCAAAACAAACTATCCTGTTTTGTTTGTTGGTCGATTTTCTGTTTACATATATACTGACTTGAGGGGTAATGTTCTTGTGTTAAAATGATTTGTTTTAAAATAACTTGAGAATATTTTTCTGAAAATAAAGTTCAGATTTCAAGAGGTTTATAAAGTTGAACCTACATTTTTAAAGGACTGAAATTTATAGAAATTATCTTGACTGCTTTTAGATTCGAATTGAATATTGATCATTGACTCTATGATTAACTTCATTATATTTTCTGTCATATTTTGTGGATATGATTTCTTTATTGTTTAAGTGATTTTCAGGATCTGTTTTCATCTCATATCACTCACATATATGAATTCACGTTGTATTCACGTAGACACATTTATTTGTGAAAATATTTGAACAAGTCTAGTGTTTAAGATTTAAAAATAGAAGAAAGTTTTTCAAAACTGTTATGAATGTCAAGAAGACTTGACTTAAGTTAATATAAGACTTGCGAAGATATGTAGGAGATATAATCCGTTGCATATCATTTGGTGTGTATCATTTAAGTGTGGGTGTGTCATCTAGGATAGACCACCGCACAAAATTACTTCACTAGAAAATAACACAATAGGCACTAATGTAATCTTGAGCTGGAAGAGCAAAAGGGAGAAGCTGCAAAGTGTATAATGCAATAACAAGCAAGGACAGACTTAAAGAGACAGCAAAATAAGCAACCAGAGAGGAGTCTTGGTTGTGTGGAGTAATCGCTACATCTATCTTCTTTAGTTGCCAAGTTTGTTGATTGTAACTCATTAGTGTTGGTTTTATTGTTTTAGTGGATGTAGATTAGGTAACTCCTAGAGGATTTCGTCGTTTTTCCCGGGGTAGGGGTTTTTGCGACGTAAAATAAATACCTTGTACTTTACTTTACAAATTTGCTATATCTCGCCTCATATGAAAAAGTAGGCTTAATACTAGAAATGCACCCAATTAATTAAACCATATATTATCTGTTTTGACACCTAGTTAACTCAAGATAATAAATAGGACTATTAATTGACTTGGCAAACTAAAACCTGTTTTAGCTAAGTTAGCAATTCAAGAAAAGTTTGAATTGATCCTCTCTTAAATAACATAGTTAACGCTTAGGTAATTGGAGTCTATTTCGAAAAATTATTTTACTTCCGCATTATAGTCTATTGTAAATCGCACGCTCAAATCTAAGGATGTTTAAGCTTTGAAACCTTAGAAAAACATGTGCAAATAAGTTTCTGGATCATAAACTAGTTTCTTGTATAACATAGTTACCTCTGACGAAAACACGTTTTAAAAAGGAATTAAACGCCGCCACGAAAACAATGTCCCTCAAACGAGATCGGCCTGTCGTTCACGCGACATGGCTATCTCACTTGAACAAGCTGAGATGATGTTTGAACGACGTGACGTCAGTTTGACTTTTTGACTTTCTCTTTAAAACGTCTCTTCCAAAAGAGATCCAAATAAGTCCAACTCTTATCCGTGTTTATCAGAATAAAATGAAGTGTAAAAAATTTAAAACACTTTTAAAACATTTTAAAATCTTTTATAAAAAATATTCCGAGCACCATTAGTTATACACATTCATACTTGTGTGATCTCAGAATGCAATTAACTTGAAGATGAATAAACTTACACCAATTAAACTTCGGCATGATTAATTCTTTGAAGCTTTGTCGCAATGTCTTCAATTTCTTCAATACGTCATAGACCAAGTGGGATTGTGACAAAAATAAATTCTCCCTATGACATTATAAACACATTTTTGTTCGTAGAATTAGGTCAAAACAATACAAGGACTCAATTGGAAATTTATGACCTAACAACATTCATACACCGGGTCAGCTTCATCGTCCAGTCTCTCGATTGCCCGCTCACACCTTCATAATCTGTAAATAGTTATGCCGTTAAGCAAAATAACCCGTTTGCACTATCGGGTTACATCTTTTTGCAAAAGGTATCTTTTTACGATTCTCATCCACCTCATTCACCATTCGCCTACTAAGAGTGCTCTGTGTCTACATCTGGTGCTCAATGGGATCAATTCGCGGGGTCATTCGATCACGAAGCTGTCTTGACAGGTTGATGGGTCTTATTCCCCCTAGATCACGTTCTTCTTCATAAGTCACAATCGTTCGAGCAGGCGCATGCACCTTCTCTCGAGTCGATGGAATCCTTATCCCCCTAGTATATCTTGTCACCATAGTAGCGTTTTCCACCAGATCGGTATAGAAAGATGCATCCACCATATGGGCTTCTTTCTTTGCAAAAGGTTTCTTGGTATCTCGTATCACCACCTTTTTACACTTTATGTTTACTTTAGCACATTGATGATATGTAGAGGGTACCAACACATGGTCGTGAATCCATACCCTTCCTACCAACAACTGATACGATGGTTAGCAATTCATGATGTTGAATTTAATATGGGAAGTGATATTCCCCATCGTGATGCCCACATTGACTTAGCCCACTGACTTGGAGGATTGATTATCATAACCCGATATTTCCAATGCATGGGACACTATTCTTGTTTTTGATAACCTGGTGACATAGAAGGATCCCACGGTCATTATGTTGATGGATGCCCCTCCGTCCAATAATAGTCATGAGAAAACGCAATCATTCACCGATGCAGTAACATACAAAGGTCTATTGTGTGGGTACCGGATCATCCTATCTGCCTCTGAGAACATGACTTCTGAGAGATATATACTAACCAATTTAGCCATAGTCCCCTTCCATTTCAGATGTGGGGACATATTTTTCTTTGCAATCTTCAGAATATCCCTCGTAACTTCCAGTCAAGAATCATCAGGAAGGCTAACTTGGTCGAAGAACAAGCCAAACTTTAGCGAGCCAGCCACAACTGCACATTCAATCCACGAATTCGTTCGATCATCCTCAAGATCATAAACTTCTTCCACATCTCTATACGCAACCTCATCAGATGCTATTAATGCATTGACCTCCCCTAAAGAACATGATCCCATCTTCCCACTGAGCATCTCAACAACATCGTATGCTTCTCCTTCTTCGTATTCCCTATCTTCAGCCTCATCATCCAAACGCAGGCTAGCCAACTCGAAAGAGCATTCCTCGAGAGAATCTACAATGCCGCTATCCAGAGTGCCTTCGAAGTCATTTCCCCCAAGCCACTGTTCTATCATTGATCGCTCGACTTCCTTATCGAAGGCGCTAGCCATATGGGCCCCGTGGGGCGGTAAAGGATTGTTGTTAACATTGGTCTGCAGAAACTCAATGTGTCCATTCTTCACATGGCGGTCAATTAACCTTTTTAATGGAAGAAAAACCTTAGTATGATGATTTACCCTGTAATGGAGCGCACAATAATGGGGCTTCTCTTTGTCTTCTTGGGTGAGTAGTGTAGTGTGGACATTAATTGGCCTGCAAACTTTATCATGGACTATGAGATCGTACAAGTTAAAAGCTTTCTCCACCGTACAAGGTAGCTCGTAAGGATCCTCCTCGTCTTCGAATCTTCTCTTATTATTTCTACCCTTTCTACCTGCTCGATTGTCGTTACCTCCTTCTCTACCCCCATCATCCGTGCAGTTGATCCTAGACGGTATCCCTCTCCCCAAGGTAACTATTGGCCTCATCAGTAAATTTGATAAATAGGGTGGGGGTACTACTAGTTATACCACTAATGAGATATTCCTTGCTTCCTTCAAAAAGGCCGCAAATGCGCCTTCTCTATGTATTCGGGCAATAAGACTTTTGCACATACCTTTAACAGGTTGTCCTCTCGCGTCTCCTCCCTCACATCTAGGGAGCGCATGCGAAACCTCCGGATATAGG
The DNA here is from genome assembly GCA_949130495.1 of Sambucus nigra. Lineage (NCBI taxonomy): Eukaryota > Viridiplantae > Streptophyta > Magnoliopsida > Dipsacales > Adoxaceae > Sambucus > Sambucus nigra. Next base: position 451,375,882 of record OX422208.1, on the reverse strand, counting down.
CCACAATATCCTCTTCTGGCTTCTGCTTCTCACGCGCGAGCTGGGTGAGTGTGAACTCGTCATCTACCAAGAAAAACTTTTGCACAAACAAAACATGTAACTCCTCCCAAGAACTTATACTACCTGGGGCTAGGTAGGAATACCACGTGTAGGCTTTCACTATCAGGGATTTTGAGAACTCACTTTGCCTCAACTTTTTGTCAATGTAGTGGGCCCCCAAGTTCTCGATGAACCTCTTCACATGTTCCTTAGGGTTCACGCCATTCCCCATGTACTTTTCAAAGATTAGGGGAACATACCCCACGGGGTAGGCTTCGTTATTATACTCATCTGGATAGGAGTACCAAAGTCGTCTTATATCGAAGAGCTTTCTCCTTTAGACACATCTATGAACTTTAGCACCTCTTTCTTCATATCTTTTAAACTGGTTGGCGAGGAGCTGGTTGACGACGGAGTTGTTGTCATCGGGGTCTTTAATGTTGGTGCACCTACATCTTAGCTTACCACGGCAGCTAGAACAGCTGTAGTCACTCCCTCATTTTGCAACGTTGAGTCCCTTGCCACAGGTGGAAATGCGGGGAGAGTGCTAATGGAGGTAGGTGTCGCCACCCCCAGTAACAGTTGGAGATAGTATATTAGCTGGCGATGTGGTAAAGGAGCTCACTCCCTTGGTGGCTCCCAACATTTCCTGGGCTGTCGGAGTCTTAATGAACTTTGCGAATAGTCCTATCAGCCCATCCATCTGTGTCTGGGCTATTCCCCCTTTCGTGGCCATCGACTCCATGATATTAACGTCAGGTGCGCTAGGCTCTATCCTTATCGTTCTCCCCGCTTCAGGCAATGCAGCGTTACTTACCACTTCTTCACGATGTATGGTATCGAAATCAATGTTTTTAATGGTGTTGTCCTCTATTATCTTTTTAAAAGAGAATACCTCGCCAACGGAGTCACCAAATGTAAGATGTGCGTTCTTCAAATACTATTAGTATTAAGTGAGGCATAACCCCTTATCAAGATAAGGATTAACACCGATAGATATAGAGTATAGGTCAGAGCCACAGATGAATTAGAGATAGAGGGATTTAATATTCAAAGTTACACTAAAGAACATATTGACATGAGTAGCATACGGAAATCACAATAAATGAATGGGACCAGCAGGTAGCGTGGTAGGAAGGAGAAAGAATAAGCACTCTAAGCGCCATAAAGACAAGGCAGGAATATCAAGTTCAGATAATGCCTAAATGATGGGTATGTTGAATGTGTATGGGAGTTAATGCTCTTCTCGAGGGATTTCTGGTATGAGGGAATTTGGGCAATAATTTCAGGTTCTGGACGCATCTCTATGGTTTGTTTGTTTTGGTCTTATTTAATGGGAAGGAGAGGTTTCTCGAGTCAGCATGCCCTCGATCCCTTTGGCCTGGTGCATTAAATGCATGAGATACTGCATTTAATGCATTGGATTTGTTAGTTTTCGCTGGAAAGCGTTCTATTGGTTGGAAGTATTACAGTTAGTAATGTAGGATATGACTTGTCAGCTTGAGGCTTACTCTAGGATGGCTATACGGTCAGATTTAGTGAACTAGACATGCCATCCTAAGGATAAAGGCACTCTATTTCTGTATTCTTGAGTTCCTAAATGTCAGGCGTTATGACTTTAGGGAGTGGTTCAAATAGTGGCTATTTATTGGTATCTAGTCATGTCAGTCAGACGGGTTGGCACTCGAGGTACTTTGAGGAGGTGACCTCGAGTGGGAAAGTATTAAGGGAGATCAAATGACTCGAGGAGGTTCACTCGAATAGCTAATCAATGAGTGAGCTTGAGTGACATTTGTCCTGGGTGAAGTTTTGTCCAAGTGTGCCAAGAGGCTTGGTAATAACTCCCAACGTTGCCTTGTTCTCAATCCTCCAGACCATGTCCCTGCGAAGTTCCCAAGAGGAGATAGCTTGATAGAGAATGAAAGCTCTCCCATGCCCTGCCAGGCATGGTCCCTCGTGGGTACCAAGCGATTCCACTCAACATATGCATTTATAAGATGAAGTACATAATACAAAATTATATTTCTTATTACAAACTATTGTCATCCGGGTGACCTTTGTTCTTCGAGCTAGGTCTTTCAAGCTAGGTATTTCGAGCTAGTTCAGTTGTAGGCTCTTCGAGGTAGAGCTCTACGAGCTACTTGCTTGTGAAGAACCTTCTAGGTGGTTCCTGCGAGCTACTTGCATGGAGAATCTTTTAAGTGTGTTTGTGGGACAACTTTCTCTGTAATCGATCAATTCACTTGGCGAACTGGGAGCTATTTGATGTGTGTTTTCTTATACTCACATTCGGCCGTTATAAACGCAACATGTGTAAGGCTGAGATTGAGTGAAAAATGTGTGTTTTTGAAGATTTAGAAATAAAAATTGCACCCACAATATTCTCAAGTGCTTTCGAATTCTACCCAACCAGAATTTATGCTATAAAAATAATTTATAAATCTAACCCCAAAGTTTTTAAAGCCAACCAAATTAATTCCAAAAAAATCATTTTAAGTCATTATTTTTAAATTCCCCAAAATAATAGAAAATCAATTCCAAGGGAATTAAACTCACACACAACTCATTGTATCATGATATGATGTATGTATATAGTCCTAGAATGTGGTGTTGGTGAGCTACCTTTTAAGAACTTATAGAGGAATTAAAGTAAGAGTCTGAGGTTCTTTGTTAACTAGGGATATGATTCAAATTTTGTCACAATTTCCAAACTAGATGAGCACCTATATAGTATAGACTTAAGTAACTCAAATATATAGGGTGCTTCAATCTCCTCCTTTGGAAATATGAGATAAAATCTTCTTTAAGTCAACAAGGACTCATAGGGATACAAAATAAATAAGAAAATCCTATCCATATACAATTCTATCAACCCAATATCCTAGAAAGATAAAGATTACATAAATAAATACCCTAATAAAAATTTGTTGCAACCGACGGTACTGAATCCTGTAGATAAAAACTATGATCAAGCTTTTTAATTGAGGATATACAAGAAATGTCCAAGAGGACTCAAATTATTAGCTAGACTCACTGTGCACCATTAGATCATTTTAATCAACGATCTTCATGTGTTTTTTTATAATTCCCATGTTCGATTTTGAACCAATCGAATCTATTTTTAGCGCGGTGGCTAGGCAGCCCTTAGATTGATTTCGAATCAATCTTGATCATTTATTAGCCCCAATCTTCCAGAGCCTTCTTCTCTCAGTATATAAGGAAAATTCGTCTTCAATTTTGCAACTTTTGGTCATTTGTTTCCTCTGACAGAAAAGAGAGAGAATAGAGTAGATAAAGAAAGAGTTAGAAAGAGAGAGGGAGAGAGAGTTCAAATTTTTTTACAAACCCTAACTCAAACTTGAAACCAAATCAAACCAGAAAACCTTTTTCGAAGTGTTTATAGTTCATGACTTGAGAAATTTTCCTCTGATGTCTTATCTCTCTTTGCCAACTTAATCACATTTGATTAAGTCTTTATTTCTTCATGTAGAAATCTGAGATTTGATTTCTGTGATACCGATCACATAGTTATTTGCTAGATCTGATTTCTTGTTTGGAGATATCTATTATTTGTTGGTTATTTTTCAAATAAATGTTGTTTTCAAACGCTAAACCAACAATACTATTTCTGATTTTAACTTACTCAAACTATCAGACTTAGATCTAGTTTTGAGATCTTGATTGGGGTTTTCACTTTCAATTACTTTTTTTAAAACAAAGAAAGTGCATAGGATCTTGGCTAGTTTGCATAGCAAGATTCCTTCTTGATCTGCGGTTATTCTAAAGATCCAAAGTCTGACTTATTTGACTAAGCTGATTTTAGAAAACTTTGCATCTAGATAGATCTGTTTGTAATTTGATTATCATATTGTCTGTAATTAAGTGTGTGTGAGTTGCATGCATGAGTTTAGAGCACTACACCACATACACATTCAGACCACTACACTGAAACGTGTTGGTGTTCAGATACTAGATTGTTAGAGTCGACGTAAAACTAAAAGGAGTAAAGATAAGGCTGTGGGAGAACATCAGCAATAATCAGAACCTTAGGAGAAGTCAGAACACGATAGAGGAGTTGGTACATTTCTGAACTTAGATTAGGTTTGTTTATGTGTCTTGATTGTTATATAGCTTGTACTTTGTAACTCATTTTTAGTGGAATTTTTACATTTATGGCATAGAGGTCACTGTGGATGTTTCCTCGATTGGGTGGGGTTTTACCACGTTAAAATTGCTTGTGTACACTTCCTTTTACTCTCATCCCTTTCTTGAGGTTGTGTTGGTTTATTCTATTTAAGTTTTGGTTTTCAAAACTGGTAAACTTATAACTGAAATTACTCATTCATAATTGTTTTACACATCTTGTGTTAAAAATTTGTTTTAAGAAAAGAGTTTCTTCAACAAACAGTTCGGAACCATTTAGATAGTTTAATCTTGTATTAAATGACTTTAGTTGTAGTTTTTTATATAAATTATAACATAGTAAGTCAGGCATGTATGAGAGGGAAAGATACGTAATGTGAATAGAGGGGTTGTGTGTATACCTACTGAATTGTGTATAGGTGGAGTGAATACCTATGATGTACTTGTATGTGATTTGATTTATATGTTCGATAAGACATTCCGAACCAAGTTCGAGGGGACATTTCGAACTCATAAATCCTTATTGTGTAATCTAAGGACATTTTAGTGAAGTATGCACTTATAATTTATATTGTGTGTGAAATATATACCTTATGAGTATTCTACTTTGAGAGATAGTAGACTAGCGGATGTGATATATATATAACGTAAATTAAGTAGAGAGACTTAATTAACAGATTAAAGATAGATTGTGAATATCGAAGAAAGTAAATTAAGTAGTGAGACTTTATTAGGAAGATGTTCACATAACATATGTGAAATGTTACATGGTAAATAATTAACATATGAGAGATGTTAATAAAAAGGGATGTATTGTATGGGCGGTACGGGAACTTAGATATGTAGATAAGATCAGTTGAATGATTAAGTCCAATTAGCTTGGGTAGTATGGCTAGATGGTCTATGCATAGAACGTTTGGCGTGCACTATAGATGAGAAGTGAGGAAACTCAAGAGAGTGTACGTGATCCTAACATGTGCAATCAATAACTTATTTATATTGCGATAAATTACTTGATAAATATTTTCAAAACGTTTTGAGTACTAACACTTCCTAAAAAAATATTTTCAAAATCTTTTAGGTGTCCAGCCACAGGGACACCAAGCGTGACTTCCTTTCAGGTAGCACTGTGGATGATGACATGACTTGTTTCGATTAGACGATTCCCTCATTCAGATCTAGTGTAGGATCCCAGTTCTATATTCCATGTATGGACATATTGTCCAATGACAGTTTTCAGTTACTTAGATTTATTCTCATTATGGAGGATTGGTTTTGGATTTTTGGCCGACAGCTAATTTAGAAAACATTTATTTCATTTATATATTGTGATGGTTGAATTCTATTATTTTGTGAATGATTAATTTATTTCAGTATGGTTACTTCATTTGTTATTAAAGAAAGATAAATTTTGGCATCGACCTAATTTCACTTAGGTGGTTAGTAATTTAAAAAGTTTTGACAGTGATGCTAAGAATGAACCATATGAGAAACTTGTTTTAATTTAATAAAAGCCTGATGAACGTATGTTTAATTTGACGAGGTGTCACAAATAATATTTCAACTAAGTCTCCTTGCATTTACAATGAACCCCCAAGTTTTGAAAATAAAGAACACTCACAAATCTGAGTTTTACAACAATATTTGATTATGAATTTTCACTCACAAACTCACTATTTCTATCTCAAAATATAAATTCCCTCACATGACTCTCTAAAATATATAAAAGACATACCTAAAATATTAACACTAAACTAAGCTAAAATTACTAAAACTACTCTAATTTTTTGGTCCAAAAATCTGATCCCCGATAATGAACTCTAATAGTCCATTTTATAAGAAGAAAGAAGGGTTTGAGGGTAAAAATTAAAATTTTACAAAGATGATGGACACCTTTAATTAAATAATAAAAGGTGTGATTGGAAATGTTTATTTAACTAAATGCGTGGGTTGATAATTGAGAGAATGTGGGAGAAATATAAAATTTGGCTCCTTTTTCAAAAGAAACAAAACAGATATGAATAAGTAAAGAGGGGGGGGGGGGGGATGGAGAAAATATTAAAGAAATAAGTCTATGGGTTAAAATTATAAAAGTGGAAATAGAATCTCGGCCAAAATGGGGGGAAGGAGTCATGTATGGGAGCCCATGTGGCGCACCAGGGTGGTGCCACGTGGCACGTTAAGGAAATTCAACCAAACCATCCAATATCCCTGCCCTGACTTGAAATCGTGACCTATTGGTTGTGAAAAACTATTACTTACCATTGATCTATCATTGTATTCAGTATATATTATACACCAAATAATATACAATCCTTATTTGAAACCAGTCTTCCATATTTATATATTGAACCCCAAAACTTCATAACTTCTTCATACGAATTCAGATCGATGAAGTACAAGAATGGGCATGATCCATATTTTAAGGACGATAATATTTCTTTAGTGCTCGAGTCACGGAGTTTGACTTTAGATTTGACTTGGACCGCTGCCTTTATATTTCTTTTAGTTATAAACATTCCACAGTAATAATCTCTTCACTTGAGCTCAGATTGACACATTGTTTGAACCCATACGTTCCTTGATTCAAAGCCTGTAACTTTAGTAATTTGGCTGAGTTTATAATTGGTCATCTAAAATACCATTTTCTCTTGAAATTCCGTATAAGACTATTTGTTACCCAAATTTCCTTGAAATAGCACGTTTGAATTCGCAAATACATTTTTAACTATAAGATAACCAAATACCCGCATAAGTTCAATTTTGTAGAGAAATAGAAATTTAAACGCGTCTATTTTATGTATAAATTTAACACTTTTGGGTGCTTATCAAATATTCTCCCGTATTGAAAAAATCAAGAATTATTTATATTTGCCATGATGAAGTGATGGTAATTAACAATTGCAATTTATCTCCTAGAGATACTGATCTCCCATACTATGAAAAACACATATCTTGTGAAAAACATATCACTCAAACTCAGATTCTTAAGAAGATACCTCTATACCCACATATGAATAATTAAAAAAAATCTTTCGCTTTTGATATAATTTGGTTTAATTACCTAGAAAACTAGGTGAAAGCTAGAAAAATTGTGCATGCAATTGAAGCTAATTCTACCGAACAAGTTATTGATGTTCCAACCATCAAGTTGAATCCTAAACCATAAGAACCTTTCCTTAAAAGGATCATTAGGTCCGTAGAAAAGTCCAAATTAAAATCTAACTTCCAGTTTTCCCAATGATCATTGTTGATACCAAAATTAATATGCTGATATGGACGAATAATATGAAGACACGTGTCAACCTACTTGGCACAATAGCAACGAGAAAGTTCGTTTCCCCGACCAACTCATGTTCTCTCCGAGCAATGAGGATACACCGAGGAACTTCAGCACTCCGAGGTACTCTAGCGCTCCGAGGAACTCCTGAGCAACGAGCAACTAAGGCGGTCCGATCTGCATCTCGGTCGTAACATTAATTGCCAGATAATCAACAGTTCAATTATTCATTGAATGTTTATCATCTTGACACACACGCTGCATTAAATGTATTACCATTTCATATGTATATCATTTAATGTATCAACCCTTTCATGTACAGCCTAAGGGCTATAAATACCTTGTATCACCCTCATTCAAGGGGACCGGAATTTCTTGATAGAGCTTGTAATCGAGAATTCCCAAAACACTCAGCAATAACATAACAGTGGACGTAGGCCATTCTTATAAGGCTGAACCACTTTAAAAATCTTTGTCTCATTTTATTTATCTGTGATTGAATAATTAGAGCGATCTAATTTTTTACATCAACAGATTGGCGCTGTCTGTGGGAATCGATTGTTACTATCGTTTTTCACCAAAAATCGTTCATCATCAATGGTGGATAATCCAGAATCTAGCAATCGAAACGTTGGAAATACTGGAAATCCTCCAAATCCCTCTGCACCTCCAGATCTAGCCGAGATTATGACGAATCTGGCTCAAGGACAAACCGCCATGCAAGAAACAATGAGGCAACTCATACAAACCCTTCATGGCGGTGCACCTGCACGTTCAGGACAGCAAAGTGGTCAGAGGCAAACTTATTTACTTTCTTCACGATCCAGGCGTACTGAGTCACGTCGTAATGAGGAGTCTGATGATTTCTCTTATCAACCTGGGCGAACTTCGTCAATAAGGGCTACAGATACTGATCAACATATCACCCTCTCTCCAGAAAGGGCCAGCGCATTGGAAAGGTTAAGTAGGGCCTCTCCTTTCAGCCGATTGGGCCCTAGGAGGAATAGGAGTCCACCTAAAACCATGTCGAGGAGTTTTCGACAACCATCAGATCTAAGAGAAGGATCAGCACAGTCATGACCAGCTGTTCGTCAAGATAGATCTCAAGAGGCTACTTCAGAACGATCAATTGCTTGAACCAATAGGCACGAGGAAGGAAATGAAGCGTGTAAAGGATCTCTTCAGCGATTGGAAGATAGATTGGGAGAAATGGCTAAGGCGAAGAATCCCCTACAACGAACTTTTGTTCAAGGGACACCTTTTGTCCAGGCCAATGTAAATTTTCCAACACCGTCAAAATTTAAAGCCCCAGTGGTGACCCCCAAATACGATGGAAAGACAGATCCTGTTCTTCACATAGAACAATATCAAGCTGCTGCCGACATCTATGCTGTCCCCGACGAGATGAGATGTAGGGACTTCTCGGGAACTCTTACTGGAGCTGCCCAGATATGGTACAATAATCTTCCTAGGGGTAAGATTTCAACTTTCTTTCAACTGCCCGAGTTGTTAATTGGCAATTTCTGTTTTGGAGCAAAGCCAGTAAAACGAGTAACACACTTGTTAAGTGTTAGACAAAAATCTGGTGAGAGTATTAGAGATTACATAACTCGTTTCAATAACGAGAAGCTAGAAGTCATAGATTACGAAGAAAAGACAGCAATCACCGCCTTGATGAGTGGGTTGTTGCCTATTAAATTGTATTACACCTTGGCGAAAGACCCACCTAAAACTATGTCAGAGTTGATGGCAAAAGCGGCCAAAATCATGAATGCCGAGGAAGCTATGGCTGCAAAGAAGAATATGGATAAAGACACCAAGGTGGACGTCGACAAGTCTAAGAATAAAGAGCATAAGGGCAATGGCGGTGACAAGCGTTCCAGAAATAATAAGTCGTCATGGGAAGTCCTGAAGAAATACGATAATTATAATCCTTTGAAAATGGGTATTAATCATGTCTTGGAAGAAATCAAGAATAGCGAGGAGGTAAAGTGGCCGAAGAAACTGAGGTCAGACCCCGATGCGAGAAACAGGGATAAATATTGCGAATTCCACAAGGATCATGGCCATATGACTAAGAATTGCATAGCTCTTCAGAACGAGATTGAAACACTCATCCAAAGAGGAAAGCTAGCAAAGTATGTTGATCGGGGAGGCGAAAGAAGAAATAATGATCGAACTAGAGAGAGATCTAGATCTCCTCGTCGAGCAGAGGAGAAAAAGAAGAGAGAACATGAAGATGATGCAGTGGATGACCCCGATCTTCCCAAGAAACCAAGGCAACCAGAACGAGAGGTATTTTCCATACGTTTTAGGTCATTTGATTGTAATGTTATTACAGGAGGAGATGCAGGAGGAGGAGACCTTACTGCAGAAAGAAAGGCTTACCTTGGAGAGGCTCAAGCTTGTTCATATATTCAGCGAATAAATCTGTCCGAGGATGATCGTCCGAGGAAGGTAAACAAAGAGAAGCTGGTCATTGGCCTTTCAAAAAACGACCTAGCAGGTGTTCTTTATCCTCACAACGATCCTCTGGTGATCAAAATGAGGATGAAGGAAGTAGTGATTTAAAGGGTGTTGGTAGACAATGGAAGTTCGGCAGACAGCATGTACTATTCATGCTTTGACAGCTTGAATCTGAAATTATCTCAATTGGAACCGTATCACAGACCCCTCCTGGGTTTTGCTGGCGAGAAAGTTTTTCCACTTGGGACGATCAAGTTGGATATATTCATTGGAACTTGGCCTGCTTGTCGAACAGAAAGAATACGCTTCTTTGTGATGGATAAGAATGTGCAGTCAGCTTACAACATCATCATGGGAAGAGTTGGTTTGAAGAAGTTTGAAGCAGTTCCATCTACAGTGCATCAATGCTTAAAATTCCCAACAAAATTTGGAGTAGGAGTTGTGAAAGGTGATCAAAAGGTAGCTCGGGAATGCTATTATTCATCTGGCGAGCAAGAGGAGCTTGAGGAATCAAGGAAAAAGACTACTACCTACCAGGTGGAAGAAGATACAGAGATTGAAACTCTCGATCCCAGAGATGAATCCCAACTTGTAAAGGGACAGGTGGTGGAATCTACAGAAAATGTTATTTTGGACGACGAGCACCCTGAACGAGTAACCCAGATAGGTTCATCGTTGGATGCTTCAATAAAACAGGAGTTGATAACTTTCTTGAGAAATAGGAAGAAAACTTTCGCATGGAGTCATGAGGACATGCCAGGAATAGATCCAAACTTCTTATGTCACGAGCTCAATGTGAATAAGGAGTTCAAGCCTGTAAAGCAGAGAAGAAGGGTATTTAGCCCCGAGAAGAATCAAGCTATTCAAGAGGAGGTCGACAAGCTCCAGAAAGCTCAATTCATTGAAGATGTGAAATACCCGGACTGGTTGGCAAATGTGGTGATGGTAAAGAAGAAAAACAATAAATGGAGAATGTGTGTTGATTTCACTGATCTCAACAAGGCCTGCCCAAAGGACCACTTTCCATTACCCAGAATTGATCAGTTAGTGGATGTTACCTCTGGGCATGAGCTGCTCAGCTTCATGGACGCTTATTCTGGCTACAACCAGATCAAAATGAAACCTGAAGACAAGGAAAGTACTTCTTTTACTACCCCTAGAGGAACTTATTGCTATAATGTTATGCCTTTTGGTTTGAAAAATGCAGGAGCGACATACCAGCGGCTGATGAACAAGGTTTTCACCGAACAAATCAGTTGCAACATGGAAGTCTATGTCGATGACATGCTGATAAAGAGCAAGAAAGCTGCTGATCATCTAGTTGACTTAGCTCAGACCTTTGATCAACTGGATAAATACCAAATGAAGCTCAACCCGACAAAGTGCACCTTTGGAGTACGAGAAGGAATGTTCCTCAGATACATCGTCAACCAACGAGGTATTGAGGCAAATCCAGAGAAGATCAAAGTTCTTTTAGGGCTGCGATCTCCAACGACGAAGAAAGAAGTGCAGAGTCTTACAGGACGAGTTGCGGCGCTCAATAGATTTGTGTCCCGAGCAACTGATAAATGCCTCCCATTCTTCAAAACACTTCGAAAAACTTTTGAATGGACTGATGAATGTGGGAAGGCCTTTCAAGACTTGAAAAAGTATTTGGGAGCACCTCCGTTGTTATCCAGGCCAATAACAGGAGAGAAGTTGTACTTGTATCTGGCAGTATCAGAGAATGCAGTCAGCTCAGCATTGATCAGATCGGAGAATGGATTCCAGAAACCAATCTATTACACAAGTAAGGCTTTCCGAGGTGCGGAAATCAGGTACCCAAAGCTGGAAAAATTGGCATTAGCATTAATTGAATCAAGTAGAAGAATGAGGCCATACTTCCAGGCCCATACCATCATTGTGTATACCGACATGCCATTGAGACAAGCCCTTCATAAGCCAGAAAAGTCAGGGAGACTGATGTACTGGGCAATAGAGCTCGATGAATATGATATTGTGTATGAGCCCAGATCATCATTGAAAGGGCAGGCTGTAGCAGATTTTATAGCAGAGTTTACATATCCTGATACCCCCGAGGAACAAAAATTGCTCGCTGACCAACCTGTGGATGTTACAGGATCAACAGATATAAGTCCAGACCAACTCCGGTTGGTAAAAGGGCTTGTGGATGTAAAAGGATCATCAACTTCAAACTCAGACCAGCTCCGGTTGGTAAAAGAGCGAGACGAGATGGTCGACGAGGAGCGAAAAATACTAGGGGAGGATGAAAGGAAGCAATAAATATTTCACCGAGAAACTCTATCAGATAAGGAATTTGAAGACGGGTTACCCATATGGAGATTATATGTAGATGGCTCATCTTGCACAGCAGGTTCTGGGGCAGGAATTGTTTTGAATACCCCAGACGAGATTGGTATGGAATATGCTTTACGATTCCAATTCAAAGCCTCCAATAATGAGGCTGAGTATGAAGCCATGATAGAGGTCTTAATTTAGCAAAGATTATGGAAGTGCAACAAGTGATGGTGTTCAGTGATTCTCAATTGATTGTGAATCAAATGATGGGAGCATATGTAGTTAAAGGAGAATTAATGGTCAAGTATCATGCCAAGGTAATGGAGTTATCGGTAGAATTTGATGCGATTCAGCTAATCAGAATACCAAGAATAGAGAATGCACGAGCAGACGCACTGGCCCGACTAGCATCAGCTACTCGTACCGAGTTGCGAAGAACCATACCAATTGAAGTACTAGAAAATCGGAGCATAGATGAAAACCTGACGATGAACATTATCACCCTTGATCTAGGGCCATCTTGGATGGATCCCATCAGGGCATATATTGAAGAAGGAGAATTACCGAAAGATAAGCTCGCTGCCAAGAAATTGAAGTAGAAAGTTGCTCGGTATGTACTAACTAATGGTATCTTGTATAGACGAGGAATTATGGCAGGTTTACAAAGATGTGTACATCCTTCCGAGGTGAAAGAATTAATTGAAGAAATCCAAAAAGGGTCCTGTGGAGCTCATGTAGCAGGTCGAACACTTTTGCAAAGGGTGATGACTCAAGGATACTACTGGCCGACGATGGGGGCTGATTGTGTAGCCTATGCTAAGAAATGTGACAAATGTCAACGTTTTTCCTCCATCCGATGAACTCCACAAGCGTTGTTGACACCCATAACTTCCCCTTGGCCATTTGCCATGTGGGGAATTGATTTGGTTGGACCACTGCCGACCACCCGAGGAAGATTCAAGTACCTCGTCGTTGCAGTGGACTATTTTACTAAGTGGGTAGAAGCTGAGCCACTTATCGATATGACATACGAGAAGGTATACCAGTTCGTTTGGAAGAATATAACCTGTCGATATGGTCTCCCTCATGCCATCAACACAGACCATGGAACACAATTCGACAACGAGGAGTTTGCTGCCTATTGTCAACAATCAAACATCCTGAAGACCCATTCAGCACCATGTCATCCTCAAAGCAATGGGAAGACAGAGGTAACGAACAGAACACTGCTAAACGGTTTGAAGAAGAGGCTAAGTGAAGCTAAAGCTAATTGGATTAACGAGCTACAGTCAGTACTGTGGGCTTACCGAACAACTCCCCGAGCAGCAACTGGAGAATCACCATATATGCTGGCGTTTGGAAGTGAGGCTGTGATACCTGCCGAGTTGGGTCTTCCAACACATAGAGTGCTGAATTTCAATTCTCCGGTCAGTGACTTGATGAGAAGACTGGATTTGGATATGCTCGAGGAGGTCAGAGAAGAGGCAGCCATTAGGAATGCTGCTTATCAACAACGAACAACTCTGTTCTACAACAAAAGGGTGAGGAAATGCAATTTAAAAGAAGGAGATTATGTGCTAAAGAAGGTCATTCAGAAGCAGAATAAATTGAAGGCAAACTGGCATGGACCTTATCGAGTTACAAAAGTTGTTCTACCAGGAACTTACCGAATAGCAACTCTAGAAGGAGAGGAATTCAAGAATGCTTGGAATGCTGAACAGCTTCGCAAGTATTATCAATGATGTAAAAACTATTCCATCAATATGAATAAAACGATGATGTTTTCACCATTTTTCTCTCCTTTGTTTGAAAGTTTTTCGGGGAATACTAGTGTTGTACACTACGCTACCCGACAGCAAAAAGAAGACGGTAGTTCAGACCCACGACCAACTCCGGTTGGTAACTCCTTTGGTTAGGAGGCGTACACTTGCGTGATCAACTTCGGTTGGTAAAAGAGCTTGTGGACAAGATAGTTCAAAAGAACCTGATAGTTCGAGCATGATCAACTTCGATTGGTAAAATAGCGAGAACAAATTATACTCCTTTGGTTAGGAGGCGTACACTTGCGTGATCAACTTCGGTTGGTAAAAGAGCTTGTGGACAAGATAGTTCGAAAGAACCTGATAGTTCGAGCGTGATCAACTTCGGTTGGTAAAATAGCGAGAACAAATTATACTCTTTTGGTTAGGAGGCGTACACTTGCGTGATCAACTTCGGTTGGTAAAAGAGCTTGTGGACAAGATAGTTCGAAAGAATCTGATAGTTCGAGCGTGATCAACTTCGGTTGGTAAAATAGCGAGAACAAATTATACTCCTTTAGTTAGGAGGCGTACACTTGCGTGATCAACTTCGGTTGGTAAAAGAGCTTGTGGACAAGAAAAGTTCGAAAGAACCCGATAGTTCAAACCCATGACCTACTTTGATTGGTAAAAGGGCAAGAACAACATTCTTAAAATGCCAATTTTGGCTGGTTAAGAAACAAAATATGCCAACAAGTTGGTCGGAAGGTAAAACCATTCCAGAAAATACAAAATATTCCAAACTGAGCCAAGTATAGTTGGTCGGGTATAAAAACCCACTAATTGTAGTTGGTCAATGAGGAGAGCTTATTGACAAGGAGGGTCCATCAACCTGGTTGGTCGGACACACTTTATGAAAACTCTCGCTAATTATACTTGGTCGACGAGTACAATTTTACAACCTTAGTTGGTTGGAAAAATTTTAAACATTTTTATACTCATTACTTTATTTGAACGAACAACATGTTTGATACTTGTAACTATTTATTACTAAGTTGGTTGATGAACAGCACAAAAATATTATCTTTTTAACAGATACATATGCACAGATGTAAAAGTGTTAGACAAGTACAAAAGAATAGCAATTACAGATTTGCAAACAGAAAATGAAAGTCTTTCATTAAAATTCAAAATAAATTACAAGTTACATATGTGCTAACTGTTACACTGAAAAACCTATTCTATTGGTTTCTTTCCTTTAGCTTTTGAAACAGGCTCCTCGCCAGCAGGAGGATCCTCAAGGCAAAGAGGAGAATTAATGAAGTTAATATCTCTGAGCATTCTGACGTTCATCACAGAAGGAGTATCCAAGAGATGCTCGGGACGAGATAATTCAATCTGAGAATGAAGACTATAGTCATCGAGATATTTTGAAATTAAGCTCCGAGGAATGGCACGAGATGGGATCCATTCCATGTCCAGTTTATAAGGTGGTACATGCAAGTCTAGTAGCCCAGGAGCATGATAATCCCATAAATAATGGCCCTGCTCTAGCTTTAACACACCCAGTTCGTTCAACCATCCCTGTTTATAACCTTCATTATTGGCATTTTCAAGGCGAGCATCCAAGTGACAAAGAGCTTCATTGTAGCCTGCCATCCAAAACTCACGAGGTTGTTTGTGAAATTGGAAAGTTAATTTTTCTATCTGCTCATGAAAGTTCTTGACAAGAGCATCCTTATTATCCAGAGCAGATTTGGTCGATGCAAGTTGATCCTCTAGAGATAGGTTTTTCTTGGACATTTGAGACAAAGCATGATCTTTTGCATTCAGTTGGAACGCTTGAGTTTCCAAAGTAGACTGAGTGCTAGCTTCTTCAACATTACGGCTGAGAACTCTAGATCGACTCCGAGCAGGTGGAGAATTTTGCTCCTCGACAACATTTTGAATAGCTCTTCCTCGCCCACGAGAACCTCTTCCTCGTCCCCGAGCAGTAGCAGAAGTACCAGATCTTCTTAAGGTATCCAGTTCTTGCCTTAATTTGTCATTCTCAACCTCTAAGAACGAGAAACCCTCATCGG
The DNA here is from genome assembly GCA_949130495.1 of Sambucus nigra. Lineage (NCBI taxonomy): Eukaryota > Viridiplantae > Streptophyta > Magnoliopsida > Dipsacales > Adoxaceae > Sambucus > Sambucus nigra. The sequence goes on along the minus strand of OX422208.1, from coordinate 451,359,836 downwards.
TAACCGGTACTAAAGCAGTGGAAGATGAAGCTGCAGACTCATACTGTGCCAACTTTTTCTGCAAATTATTGTTCTCTTGTTCCAGAAGCTCGGCGATCTGCCTACAGGCCTCAACTTCACCTTTTAGGGTTCTCTCCCTAACATCGTACCCAGCGATGATCTTTTTGTGACCTGTCTCAGAGGAAAGCTGTTGATACCTATTCTCATATTCCTTGTGCAACAAGGCAGTTGATTCGTTGTGCTGATTCTCAAGATCTTCTAAGGTACAATGAAGCTCCTCGATCAATTCATAGTAGGCCACATTATTGGCCACAGCTCGGTCAAGTAAAGCTTTCAAGTACCGATAAGCCTTAATTGCTTCATATTTCTTCACGATGTTGTTAAAACAATTCACCAGCTAAACAAGGGAAAAAGTGACAGGTCAGTACAAAAATATAAGTATTCAAAGAAAGAAAGGAAATTCAGAGTGTGAGAAATTTACTAAAGCAAGGTGACGGGTAGCTAGGGATGTCAGCATATCCCTAGAAATTTTTTCATCAGTTCCTTGGACCTCGGGTATGATCCAAGTTTTTATCGAGCTCATGGCAGAGCTCGGAGGAATGATGGTTGGAACACCAACACCACCAGCTGGTAGAGAGGAGATGGTTTCAGCCGGATTGACAGTTTCAGCCAAATTGACTGAGGACGATTTCCTCAATCTCCTCAAAGGGACTTCAGCAGTTTCAACCAAGGAAGAGCTCTTGGTCGGAGAGATAGCAGTCATCTCCACAGGAGCAACCTTCTTGCTCGGAGCCACTGGGGGCTTCTCGGCAGCTTTGGAAGGCGCAACATCCACTTTCTTAGTCCTCTCTGGGACATCAATTTTGCTTTTCTTGGCCTCAGCAATAGAAGTAGTGTCATCAAATAGAGCAGGAGGATCTCTTTTCCTGCCCATTCTTTGACTTAAAGGGATGTGAGAATCTGAAGAAGAATCCTCTGGAGTTGAGGCTGGCTCAACAGATCTAATCACAGGACGAGCAGTATAAGAAGTCGTATAGCTCCTATACTGAAGCAAATATGATGCAGACCTGATGTGCTCGTCTGCAACGTTCTTATGCAAACCCCAGATAAGTTTCAGATGCTTAATATTAACCTCTGATTATTTTGGAGTTTTTCTTTTACTATCAACTGCAAATAAATACATAATGAAATATCAGTCATACATTTTGTCAAATATGATAAAAGCATAATTTCATAAGTAAAGGAAAATGAGAATAAACCTATCCCATTGCCATATGGGGGGCATTTAGGACCCTGGTATACTGCATCTCCAACCAAGGGGCATATTGCCAATTTTTAATAACCACCCCATGTTCAAAATAATCTCTATTTGCATCAGGGAGGTTAACTACAAGAGCCCTATTTAAAAACCTAGTTTTTAAGTAATAAACATTATCTAAAATAGCCCATCTATAGAAATACATAATCTCTGGAATCCCTATACGAGTCCCATGAGTTAGATTTAATTTATACACCCCATTAATTATTCTCCATGAATTGGGGGCTATTTTTGCAGGAACAACGTCAAAGTACTGATAGAACTCTAAGCATAAGGTGTTTGGTGGAAAAGAAAATCCACATTCAGCAATGAATAGACTGGGGAACCAATGTCCCTCAGCCAATCGAAAATAATCTAAAGGCTCAGAAAGAACCTCCAGAGTTACCCAGGAAGGAATGGAAAAATCGGAACGAAATTTCTCAACAGACTCCACAAGATAAACCATAGTGAATAAAAGAAATATAGAAGAAAAGAAGAGAATCATAATGGAAAAAGGAAGAGCTGAAAACTAGCGAAGGAAAAGATGAACGCACAAGAGAGAGAGAGAACAGAAAGCTTAAATGCAGAAAATTGGAAAAGGTAGAAGACGGTATGGTTACCTAAGAAGTTTAAATACTTTACCTTGGGAAGCTGCGAAGGAAATGATTACACAAAAGAAACTAATACGCCACCGGCAGCTAAAAGGATAAAAATGCACGAAGATCGAAGCACTCATAAAAATTCAAAAAAGGCGGATTCTGTGAATTTGGAAGAAATTCAAATATGAAGAAAAAGCTCCTAAAACCCAGGAAAGTCATTTAATATCGCCATATACCGAGAAAGAATGTTCCATACTCCTCAAAGTTCGAAATATGAAACATTGGGGGCTTCTGTTGATACCAAAATTAATATGCTGATATGGACGAATAATATGAAGACACGTGTCAACCTACTTGGCACAATAGCAACGAGGAAGTTCGTTTCCCCGACCAACTCATGTTCTCTCCGAGCAACGAGGATACACCGAGGAACTTCAGCACTCCGAGGTACTCTAGCGCTCCGAGGAACTCCTGAGCAACGAGCAACTAAGGCGGTCCGATCTGCATCTCGGCCGTAATATTAATTGCCAGATAATCAACAGTTCAATTATTCATTGAATGTTTATCATCTTGACACACACGCTGCATTAAATGTATTACCATTTCATATGTATATCATTTACTGTATCAACCCTTTCATGTACAGCCTAAGGGCTATAAATACCTTGTATCACCCTCATTCAAGGAGACCGGAATTTCTTGATAGAGCTTGTAATCGAGAATTCCCAAAACACTCAGCAATAAAATAACAGTGGACGTAGGCCATTCTTATAAGGCTGAACCACTTTAAAAATCTTTGTCTCATTTTATTTATCTGTGATTGAATAATTAGAGCGATCTAATTTTTTACATCAACAATCATCCTCTTATTATGCAATGTTATAGGAGTTGTAACTCCCCATCTAAAAGAATAATAAAAAATTTAATCAAGATTCATAATCTTCCAGCTATTACTCTGTTAGAGCCTAAAATCAAAATGGATTTTATCCTTAACTATCAGTTAAATGTAACTTTCAAGGCAACTTTTCCAATAAAGATAGTAAGTTTGGGTTATTTGAAAAAATGGTTTGAATGTGTCTACTAATTTTTAAGGCGATCAAATATTATGTCCTAAAAATAAACATCAAATCCTTAGAGATACAATTACACTACAGTGCATGCCAAATGCACTAGAAATGAGAGAATTCCTCCTTGGAATTAAATTTCTTGTGAAATAAATTTAATGGTTTATCTCATTTTATCAGGATATTTGAATATTGTTGCCAATGAGTATGAAAAAATCATTGGAAATACCACATATATTCATGTTGTGTATGATTTAAAGGATGTAATTTGCTCTAATACTTTGAATCAACTTGGTTTTCTTGGATATAAATTCACTTGGTTCAATTTTAAAGTTGTAGAATGCCTCATTCTATTAGAATTGATAGAGGTTTAGATAATTAGAGTTGGTTAGAAGTTTTCTTCAATTCTACAATTAGATATCTCAAAAAGAATTTATCTGTTCACTCACCTCTAGTGTTATACATTAAAATCAATGTGGATAATAGACCCATACCTTCTAAATTTCAAAAACATTTAGTTTAGCCATTAAGACCTTTATGGTATCATCAAAGATTCTTAGGATGTTCAATTTCTGTTGCTTATTTGAAAAGGTTGCCAAAAAGCTTCAGAAACTTCAAACAATTTTAAGAGCTTGTACTCTCTTACTTTTAAAGACGTCTTACAAAATGTTAGAGATCTTAAATACGATTTTCTTTCCAAAGAATTAAACTTTGAGAAAAATCCTAGTGAAGTGAATTTATGTGATATGTTATAGACTAAATCCAAGCTTAATGTTTCCTTGAAGAATGAATAACCTATTGGAAACAAAAGTCCAATTCAAAATGGTTTAAAGATGGTTATTTGAATTAAAAAGTTATTACATTTCTCTGTCAAAACAAAGAGAAGCCAATTATGCATCCAAACAATTAAGAATAATGATTCCATTTGGTTGGAGCAACAAAAAGACATCCAAGATACCATTGTTCATCATTTTACATTATACCTCAAAATTATAGCCCACTATAAACTTCCCTAGCCAATTTAACCTCATCCTAAACCTCATCACTGAATCTCAAAATTCTCTATTATGTGAATTCCATTATGAAAATGAGATCTATCAAAAAAATTCAATTTTATATGAGGACGTTGTGCTTAGTTGTAATGGTTATGGGACCTTTTCTACATTAAGTTTTGGGATCTTATAAAAGATGAATTGATTTAAGCTATTCATATCCCCTTTACAGTCAAATCAATTGGTTTAGAACTACCGTGATACTCACCCCTATAATTTCCAACCCTTTTTTATGCTCCTATTTCATACCAATCAGTTTTTGTAATAAATATTTACAAATTATTCCTAAAATTCTTAAGTCTAGGCTCTCCAAACTTGTTCCTCTCATTATCCCTCCCAACCAAAGTGGACTCACTAAATGCATGAATATTATTGATAATATCTTATTGGATAAGAAATGGCTAGTGATTTGGGGACAAAGTTTCATGGTTCTAATGTCCTAGTTAAACTTGACATGGAAAAGGCATATGATAGAATTTTTTTAGCACTTGTTTCTTCAAGTAATGAGAAATTTTTGTTTTTATGAAGCCGTGATAGATATGGTGTTAAAATTTACTTCTAATAACTGGTTCCCATTCCTTGTTAATGGAAAATTAAGGGGAATCTTTAAATGAACTAGAGATTTATGACATGGAGATCTAATATCTTATAGTCTTTTCATTATTACAAATAGAGGGCTTGAACATAATATGATCTCCAAGACCATCAAGCCATCCATTCATCCAAAAGGTAACATTTTCATTTCATATTCCAGTTTATTGGTGATAATATCATCTTTATGAATGGAAAGACAATAAGTATTTACAGGCTTATGAAATCTCGTAATGACTATGAAGAATGTTATCAAAAACTTTTTAACAGAAGAAAAACCAGTTTCTATGTTGATGAAAATATGTTTATCCAAAAAATAAATGGCATTGGCAATTATTATATCATATATAAAAACCTTTTGACTAAATATTTGGTTTGACCTTTTTTTAATGGGGGGAGAAAAATCTCTTATTTTTCTATGTTGATTGAGAAAATCAGAAACAAAATCAATGGTTGGAGATATAGATTTCTATCGTGTAAAGGAAGGTTCACTTTAATCAGACATTTTATCTTCACTGTACCTTTTAATAATCTACAATATTTGAATCCTTGTAAAATTATTCTTCAAAGATTCAATAAAATTCTTAAAAATTTGTTATGGTCTAATAATTCTTAAAATTATTCAAACGGTCAATGGATCAATTAGGATAAGGTATGTTATCCCACTGATGAAGGGGGTCTTAAAATTAGAAACTTAGATCATATTGACCTCGGGCTTCACGGGGAAAGTGTGAAACTATAATCCTTATGTAGATGTTGTCTAAAATCTGAGGGTATGGAATTTTTTTTAAGTTATTTAGCATCTCACAAAACTTTAACTCTTATAAGGTTGTGTTACTATCTTGGTGGTTAAGAATCCTTAAAACAGATTATCATATTTTCTTAACTATAAATGTTCCTTTATTCATATTTTAGGAGATTTGGAAGTCTAGAATTAAGAGTTATTTTGAGAACTCTTTTATGGAAGCTAATGATATCATTTCTAGTGTTATTAATCTTGCTCATAATAGTAGCCATGATATAATATTAAAGGAAAAGTCTCTAAAGATGATAGGCATACTTTGAATATGTTCAAATTTAATGTAAAAAATCCTTGCACATAATTTATATCTATATATTGCTATAAACCTCAAAGTTTAATCTTTAAACACAATGTGGATGGAGACTTTAAAGGAAACACTATACAGAGCAATATTAGATGTGTTGTGATGTATTTCAAAGGAGATTTCATTGCTCGACTGTACTCTTACACTGGTTTATAAGACAGTCTAATTACTAAAGCTAATGCATTCTATGAAGGTATCAAATTTTTTCATAAATTTAGCCTGCCGAACATTTCAATCAATATGATTCAAAAGAGTGGTGTTTATAATGAATGGTGTTTAGAGACCTCAATGGAAGACCAATGAGAAAATATAGGAGGCTCAAAATTTGATGTATATATGGAATTTCACTATCAATCACATTTAGAGACAGTCAAATTTTGTTGTTGATGGTCTTATAAATATATCAACTAAGGTTCATAATTCAAAGGTTTTCTGACACTTTGATAATCTTTGTCAGAGGTTTGCTGAAGTTGGATAAAACAGGTTTACCATCAATTATAAATTGTTTTGTTTTGTAATGGGATTTAGTATAAATTTCCAACTTTACTTTCCTATTTATTTTAATTTTATAATGGGAATAATTATAAATTCCTATATTTGAATTCTTATGTTGACTTACTTGGCTCCACAGACAACATATGTTTAATGTTTATCTAATAAATCTTTGAGTTTGTAAGAGCCACTAGAGATGCTATTTCTCCAAATCTCTTTTATTATATATATGTGGGGGCATTTTCCATCTTATTTAAAAAATCCAGCAAATATCATTGATTTTAATGATGGTTAATAGGCTTAAAAGTTTTGATTTTACCAGTAGGCATGGTCGTTCAAATTATATCCTGTAGAGTGTCAAATAAATTTAGTCTGATATCAAGGAATAAATAAGAAGTTAGTTAAAATCAAGTAGTGGCAAATAGGTTTGATGAAGTTAGTATTATATGATTAAGATAGAGAATCACATTATGTACCCTATAAAATTTGTAAATAAGACATCATTATTCTAGTAACTTTAGGATAATGATATTAGAGTGCAATCGTAATTATTTACTGAAATAAATTATGAATGCATTGAAAGGGGAAAAACAATACAGAGTTGTAAGCTTGGATTTTTGGGTATTTATTTGAAAGCTAATTTAATTATTCAGTCTTGTGTCCCTATTATTATGCAATAACCCAAGTAGTAGGAGTGGGGATTTGGAAACCAAATTTAGCTCAAGCCACTACTTACCTAAATATATTGGTGTAAATTAGGGTTTTAGGTTGCATAAAACCTTATTCACAATTCTTAAAGGTTATATCTCATTCAACTAACCAGTTATTCATCTCTAGAAGGGACATACGCAAGGTCTTGCTTAGGGGGAATCATATACTGAAAGATCTAAGGCTTATAGTTCATATCAGGAAGGTTTTTGGAGACCTTAGAAGGGGACTATGAGTGAGGACTTATATTAGAGTCAATGTGGAAAAATGATATTTATTTTAAAATTCTGTAAAAAGAGTTGCGTCTTTTATGTGAAACTGAGATAGTTGATCTAGAAAGCTTCGCCGAAAGGTTCCTTAAAAAGAGGGGGTTGGTCAGTGGTGTCTAATGACTTTTTTATCACTTATTCAAAAAATAGAACTGTAATAGCATCAAGTTTAAGGTTTCCCATTCTAGAGTGGACCTTACTTGATTGTGGTAACTCCACTTACATGATCCTTCAAACTTTCACTTAGAAAATGCATAAAAAGGAGAGTTTGCAAGTATTTAAACATCTTTATTAACATATAGCCTATGTATCAGATCACCTAAAAGGTTACAAAGCTATTGTGATTCGATCCCTGGATTTGAGCCTCAAATCTACTCATTTTATCTTATTTTATGGAATTTAATCAATCAAAGATCAAGGGAAAAGAAAGCATTTTATAATATCAATCCCCAATAAGTGATATTAGACATCACGTATTAGATTGATCATGTTTTGAAAAAGATCCATGTTGTTCATGGGAAAAAACCTTGGTTTTTGTGTTAGAAGGATATGTATTGTTTGTAATAATGTAATTTTGTAAGGTTTGAATATGTATATCCCTTCCGTAATGGTCGCATTAATGTATGTTATATTAATTGATCCTACGGTGGTTTATTCATAGAATTTTTCTCCTATATTCGATTTGGTTGTAATAATTATGGTTTATATAATTACTACATTAATTGATGTATTTGAAGGAGATTATGAGGGGATAAAGTCATCTACATGATATGATCCTCCTTTTGTATTAGATTTTGACATGAATGGAAGATTCATGAGTTCTACTTGAATTTTAGTTTGGAGGTCCATTAATGGAGTTTTCTTACCTACTAGAAGGGCAAAATAAGGTAGTTTTCACAGAAGATTAAGAAATCTAAACTAGAAGAAGAATACCAATGAAGGAGGGCCATAATAGCATAAGTCCAAGCGTCAACCACATAGAGCCAAGATGTGACTGTGGCTATTCAGGCCATGAACGTAGCTCAGAAAGGTGCACCCACGATAGCGGGGGGAAAATTATGATGTTTGGATTCTTGTTATTTCTTTCTTTGACTCTATCTCATCATCGGAAGTGACGGGGTGGACTCTTTTCTAAGGAGTTTTTTACGCTTTAGGATTGTTCTCAAGAAAAATGTCTAGGCCAAGATGGAAAGGAACTTTATATGGTTTATATTATCAAACCACATGTAATTATGTTTATGTATATATCTATCATCTCTTAATTAATTATTTTTGTGGGTACCCAAAATTCAGAACTATGGGCCTGGACGAGTAGCCCAGTCCTGGCGGCCCAAAGTCCAGGCCCCTCATCTTTTATAATTCATCCGGTATCCCCCCAAGATCCTATGAAGGGAAGTTATGGGGGAAATGGAAAACGTGGAGGAACCCATCACCCCCACTCATCTACATGCACATGTATATATTAAACCCTAGGTCCGGGGCAAAAGGACAAGTTGTATTCTCTGTAATCACTCTCCGGAGTATATAGAAATAATATCGACTGTACCACCGTGGACGTAGGCACATCTTGGCTGAACCACGTACATCATTCGTTGTGTGATTGACATCTCGTATTCCTTGTTCTCGTCTTGATAATATTTCTCTCATATTTATTTGTGTTGCATAATAATTGCCTCTACAATTGGCGCCGTCTGTGGGAAGCGTTCATCTTTCCCTGAGAAGAGCCCACATCAAGAAAGGAAGTTAAGATGTCTAGTCATAGCAGCAATGCCCCCCAAGCAGGAGATATTCAAGAGCCACCTGCTCCTCGCAGGATTTGGTCTGAAGTCCGACGTTCAGATCAGAGAGCTCACTTGAAAAGACCAGCTTCAGAAGAGAGTTAGGGATCAGCTAGGTCCACGCAGATATCCAGGTTGATTGATGCGTACGAGGCAAGGCTCCACGAGCAGAGGGAGTCTTCTCGCAGATACGAGGCTGAGAATGCTCTCTTGAAAAGAAGACTGGAAAGACTAGAAAGGGAGCTTCGCCCTGATAACCGTAGACGCCCATATCGCACTCCTAGCCCTCAGGCGAGCAAGTCTCGCAGCTGAGGAAGGATCCCTAGGCGAGAATCTCAAAGGGACGAAGGAGGCGAGTCACACGATGACCTCCGCGAACAGCTGCGAAGACCTCGCCGCCACCAGAGCCCTGCTCGCAGCGACGAACACATACGAAACATGGTCCGCAGGGAGATGGACCAGCATCTCGCTCACCACGAAACAAGATCAACTAGAGAGCTCGCGAGGAGAGCTCTCAAAACCCAGATGAAGTCACCTTTCACAAGAGAAATCGAGGAGGAGCAAGCTCCCAAGAAATTTGTATTTCCAAGGTTTAAGATTTACGACGGAAAGACTGATCCCATCGATCACATCAGGTAATACCGACAGGCCATGACCCTCTAGAGTCACCGGGATGCCCAGAAGTGGTTCGAAAGGCTCCCCCACCGGTCGATCAAGAATTTCAAATCCCTAGCCGAAATCTTTACGACCCGATTCATTACCAGTAGCTCCCATCCCAAAAGGATGGATGCTCTACTGACAATGAAGAAAATGCCTCAAGAGACCCTTCGAGAATACGCGAAGAGGTACTGGGAGTTATTCAATGAGATCGAGGACTGCGCGGAGGAGGTGGCAGTGGCCTCCTTCAAAATTGGGCTCCCTAATTCTTCCCTCCTCTACCAATCCCTGACGAAGAAGGAAGCTATGACTATTGACGACCTTATGGCCCGAATCGAGAAATACGCAAAGGTGGAAGACATCACCCGCACTAATACAGGAGAAAATAATCGAGCTAAGCTCACTACCAAGGTAGGTGAGAAAACTGAGAACCAGAGGAAAAGAGGAAAGAACGGGGGCAAAAATGGCACCAAAAACGAAGGGAACCAGGACGCATCAAAAGCATTCCAGGCGGTCAACACTGTCTTCAAAGAACCAATTTACAAGGTTCTTGCGAAGATCAAGGATGAGCCATTCATCAAGTCGCCCAGGAAGATGGGGGAGATCCCTCAAAGAGGAACAATGCATTGAGATGCGCTTTTCACAAAGAGGGAGGGCACAATACTGAGCACTGCAAAGCTATTAAGTCTCACCTCGAAGAATTGGCTCAGTCCGGGCATTTGAACAACTTTGTGGAGAAAAGGGCAGAGAAAGTGACTGCCAACAGAGAGATGAGACCCGATAATGTGCTGGAGGATGATGCTGGACACGAGTTCACCGTAATTCACGGAGTATCCGGCGTCAAGTAGATACAAGGCAACTCAGCTCGAATGGAGATGAAAAAACTTACAGCGGTAATACAGGCCTTTCAAATTGATCCAGCAAAATCACAGTCAGGAAAGCATCGACGAGCAGAGGACGTCAACTATAACAAGCATATTGTTTTCACGGATGAAGATTTGATGGGAGTAAGGACCCCACATCATGATGCCCTGGTCATTACACTCAGGATAGCCAATTTTGACATCGACAAGCTGCTCGTCGATCAAGGAAGCTCATCCGAAGTAATGTACCTCGACCTGTTCAGGAAATTGAAGTTGAGCATCGTCGACCTAAAGGAAGCTACTGTACCTTTGGTCAGCTTCGCTGGGAAAATGACCATGCCCCTAGACAAGATAGTGCTGCCAGTTCGTGCTGGGAACGTCTCCAAGATGATTGAGTTTTTGGTAGTTAACATCGAATCACCGTACCAGGCCATCCTCGGCAGAGGATGGCTTCATGCAATGAAGGCGGTCTCCTCGACCTACCATCAGAAGCTTAATTATGTAACCGAGCGAGGAGTAATGGAGATCCACGGCGATCAAGCGATGGCAAGGAAGTGCTTCATAGCATCCATCTGACCATATCCAAAGAAGAAGGCCAGTCAACCCAGCGAGGAAGTTGAAGAGGGTGTGATACCTTCTAAATAGCAACTAAAGTATGGAAGACCAGGAGTAGAGGAGACCAGGCTCCTCCTCTCCGAGTGTGTCATCGAGGACCTGGTAGAAGTTATAGCCGAAGTTGGTGATAGTAGCAGAGTCTTCTTGATTGGAGCATCTCTCACCGATTAAGAACAGAAGGAGTTGACGACCTTGCTGAGACACAACTTAGATGTTTTCACATGGGAACCATACGAGCTGCCTGGCATTGATCCTGATATGGTCTGTCATCAGCTGCACGTCGACCCCACGTTCAAGCCATTCATGCAGAAGGCACGAAGAACTGCACCTGAGAAGGCTAAAGCGGTCGAAAAGGAGGTCGAAAAATTACTGGATGCAGGATCCATACGGGAAGTACAATTCCCCAAGTGGTTGTCCAACCCAGTAGTAGCTCCAAAAAACAATGGGAAGTGGAGAGTTTGCATTGACTTCACTGACCTCAACAAAGCAAAAAGGGAGCCCATCAACAGTGGAAACCTGGAAACTATTCGTTGATGGAGCCTCCAACTCAAAGGGGGCAGGCGTAGGCATCATCCTCATCACCCCAGAAAACACCATCCTTGAGCAAGGAATTAGGCTTGGATTTGCACCGTCCAACAACGAAGCAGAGTACGAAGCCCTAATAGCCGGTCTCTAAAAGGTGCAAATTCTGGGAGCAAAACGTTTACAGGTGTTCGGTAATTCTCAACTAGTCTCCAATCAGATAAGTGGAGTTTACAACGCGAAGGATGAAAGGATGGCAGCCTACCTCGCCCTGGTGAGGAAACTAACGACGAGCTTTGAGGAGATCAACATCCAGTAGTTTCCCAAAGGGTAAAATAATCATGCCGACGCCTTAGCAGCCCTAAGTTCGGCAGTTGATTCTAGTCTTAAAAGGGTCATTCCCATCGATTTCCTCATTTGTCCAAGCATTAACCACAACAGCAAGCTGCCAAACGTGGAACAAATACTCCAGGTGGGATCAGCCCCCAGCTGGATGGACCCCTTAAGAGACTATTTAAAGGAGGGCACGCTCCCCAAGGATAAGAAAATTGCCCACCAGATAAGAGTCAAAGTTGCTCGCTTTCACTTATCCACAGGAGGCGACTTGTATAAGAAGTCCTTCTCCGGTCCCTACCTTAGATATGTCCACCCAGGCGATGTCGAGCAAGTGCTGCGCAAGCTTCATGAAGGAATCTGTGGAAGTCATATCGGAGGAAGATCTTTAGCCTTTCGAGCAATGAAGGGAGGCTATTGGTGGCCATATATGCAAAAGGACTCCGCAGTATATGTCCGCAAATGCCCGAAATGCCAACTTCACGCTCCAATGGTCCACCAACTAGCCAGCGACCTAAAATCCCTGACCATCCCGTGGCCCTTCGCCCAATGGGGGATGGACATCGTGGGACCACTACCCACTGCTGCCGGCAATCGCAAATACCTGTTGGTTGCAACTGACTACTTCACCAAATGGATCGAGGCAGAACCATTAGCAAACATCCGAGATGCTGACATGATAAGATTCATATGGAGTAATATAATCACTCGATTTGGAATCCCCAGAACCATCATCACTGATAATGGGACACAATTAGAGAGTGGCCCCTTTCAGGACTTCTGTAACGAGCACGGGATCAGGCACAACTTTAGTTCGGTGGCCTACCCTCAGAGAAATGGGCAAGCAGAAGCTTCGAACAAAACTGTGTTCGATGGATTGAAGAAGCGACTAGAGCGAGCCAAGGGCGCATGGACAATCGAGCTACCCCATGTCCTATGGGCATATCGAACAACTCCTCGGCGAGCAACAAAAGAAACCCCATTTTCGCTAACATATGGCATGGAAGCAGTCATTCCACTAGAAGCGGGCTTGCCAACAATGATATCCGACCTTATCGACCAAGGCCAAAATGATGGGGCGTTGCTCGCTGAACTCGACCTCGCCGACGAGCGTAGAGAACTGGCCCTGGTGAAGCTTGCGAGCTATCAGCAACAGCTTGCAAGGCATTACCACAAAAGGGTTAACCCAAGAAGATTCCAAATTGGGGACTATGTTTTAAGGAAAGTCCTGGGCAACATAGTAAGGTCATCAGACGACAAGCTACGCCCAAACTGGGAAGGACCCTTTAAAATAACTAGGGACGACCTGCAAGGTGCATATCATTTGGAAACAATAGAGGGCAAAAAGATACCACGAGCATGGAATGCAACTAATCTCAAGAAATTCTATTTTTAAATTCTCAAGGAATTCTATTGTTGAATCTTTTTCTTGTATTTGTTATGTGAAAGTAATAGTTCATTCCCCTTATTACTAATGAAATGAGTAAACTACATTTTATCACACATCTTTTTCCAAATCATAGGCCCAATGGTCAATATAGCAGGGGAATACCCCTCCTCAGGTCATCGTCATGAAACACGAAAGACCTCTTAGACTTGCCCTTGGCAATATATAAAGCCCTACAGAGGATTCTTAGGCAATACGACCAGATTTTATACTGGCCATCAAACCTACTTTGGTTGAGAAAAATCCTGATCGGATGAAGACATCCAATACCAGGTGTGTCCTCGCCAATTGCCCTACTTAGGCCTAAGGGAGTGTGATGACACAACCTAAAAGGTAAAATGGGGCATAAGAGTATTTTGGTATTATACTGGACTGGAGGGACACTTGCATGGAAAAGTAAAAAGGATTACGAAGAAGAAAGAATATAAGAAGATTGGATGAACACGTTTAGTCGGCAAAATCGCCCAAAACACGAACTTTTCATTGATCTCTTATATTTACAACAGTGATAATACATGTTTAGTCGGTGAAGCTCGCCCAAAGCATTTACATTATCAAAAAGGATAAAAGAATAACAACTTGTTATATTTATAACAAAGATAATACATGTTTAGTCGGTGAAGCTCGCCCAAAGCGTTTACATTATCAAAAAGAAAAAACTTGCAAAAAATTCAAGAAGGAGGAAGCCTCCGAACAAGATAGTCTGCCACCCTAGCTCTTCGTCCATCATCGGGAGCAGGGAACAGCTCTTCCACAGCCTCATCTGCGTCCAACTCTAACAGTTGCCGAGGAATGACATCAATAGGGATCCATCTATCATCCCTCCTGAATGGATTGGGCATCAGAGTGGAGGAGGACATCTCGTGACGATACCATAACACTGAGTTCCTCGGGACCTGGAGTTCTTTCAAGGCACTCAACCACCCTCTGATGAAAGAAAGTTCTTCGAACTCGAATAATCTTGTGGGAGCATCTAGCCAGCCTTAATCATAACCGTCAGCCCATGCTTGTCGAGGACCCTTCTTGAATAAATGCCGCAATCGAGTAACGTCCCTTTGAAGCCCAGCAACAGTTACATATGATCGGCGGACATCATCAAGGAGCTCTTCCATCTCCTTATCCCGCTGTTCTTCTGCTTCCTTGTTCCTGCCCCTGGTGCTCCTACCAGCTCACGGGAGGGGAGGACGAGTGGAACCTCGCGGCATAGGAGGAGTATGTCCAGCTCGCAAAGACGAGGAGCCTTACAGAATCGCTGAAACAGTGCTTGGCGCATGATCTCTAAGTTGCGGGACTTCCCTCCTCAGGTTTTCATTCTCCTGCTGCAGGAATTCCTCAACTTGATTTATCTCGGTGGCCTCTAGCAACCTTGCTCTCAGTACATTGACTTCTTCTTGTACAGAGGCACCAATGCCTTCCATCTCTTGGAGCATGTCCTTCAGCTTAGCCACTAGCTCGGACTGATCCTTATATTTTTGGTTCCTTGACCTAAGAGACTTGCAAAGCCTAACAAAGGCCTGAAGAACCTGAGGACTGGCACTGGGACCAAGAGTCCTGCCCAATTGAGATGTGGCAGGAATACTGTCTTTTACATCAGTCAACTACAAGACATAAAAGGGCAAGGGAAAAAGAAATCAATTAATGCATTGGAAAAAGAAGACTTTTTATTTCATTAATGAAGGTCAAGTACATCGAGCAGAAAATGGAAAAATTACAAGAAAAAGTACAAAAATAGTCCTAAGGGAGGATTAACTAGCAA
The DNA here is from genome assembly GCA_949130495.1 of Sambucus nigra. Taxonomy (NCBI): domain Eukaryota; kingdom Viridiplantae; phylum Streptophyta; class Magnoliopsida; order Dipsacales; family Adoxaceae; genus Sambucus; species Sambucus nigra. Next base: position 451,344,687 of record OX422208.1, on the reverse strand, counting down.
CCTCAGGCTGCCCAGAGGTGGCCGGATGCTTCCCCTTGTCAGCAGCAGCAGAGGCATCCCCCTCTACAGAGATGCCCTCATTCGCCTGGGTAGGACCAGCATCAGCAGGGGTTGTCTGAGAGGTAAGATCAACACCCTCGATGGCTAGGGTAGGGGGTTTTTCGTCCACGGTTGGCCTTGGACACGGGTCATGCTCGTCGAATAGAGGAGACTCAACATCAACACCAGCAGTTAGGAGGGCCTTGTTCCAGCCCTTCTTGAAGTTCAAACGGTTGATATAGCCTATTTGAACTTCGACATCTTCATAAGCCGCATTCCATCCGGAGTTGTATGAATCCTCCTTGATGGTGGCTACCTGGGACTCCTTCTCCTTCAGCTGCTCGGTCAGAGCCTTATTCTCCTCCACAACACCCAGCTTGCTCGAGTAGACTAGGTCATATGCCTGCCTTAACTCGTTCAGCTCCTTGACCGCCGCATCCCTCTCTCGGTTAGAATTGATAAGGGCCAGATTAGAGGAAGCTCGGGCGTCATCACCAGCCTTCAGATCAGCCTCCGGCCGAGAACCCCTGACTTCTAGAGCGAACTTCTGCTGCTCCAGCTCTCCATTCATCCTCACCAACTCGTCGCGAGAACGGTAGAGCACAGCGAAGTCCGTCACAAACTGCCAAAAATAAAGAAGAAATCAAGAAGGAGAAATAATTAAAACTTGTTAAGGAATTGAAAAGGGAGAGAACCTTACTAAGGCCAGTCTCTGGCTAGCTTGGAGGGTTAATTGATCAGACCCCAGCGCCCTCTGGCGATCTTCAGGAAGAACTTCCCTCTCAAGAAATGCAGGAGCCAGCTGAGGGGAAGTGGCAACTGAGGCCCCCTCAGGCAAAGCTGACACCGGGACCAAGGCTTGCCCAACCTTCGTCCTTGACTCCATCTTCCTCCTCTCTTCCTCTCTCTCCCTCTCCATCCTTTTCCTCTTCTCCACCTTCTTTTTTTCCTCCACCTCCTTCCTTTCCTCCTCTTTCATTCTCTCCCTCTCTCTCACCTGCTCTTCCTCTCTCCTCTTCCTCTCTTGCTCCTGAGTGGAAGACCGGGAGCCAGTAGCCACGGCCCCAGAAGAAGACCTTTGTTTCTTTGACCTCTGTGCAAGAAGCACATGGTCCTCATCATCATCGTCTCTAATCAGGTTCTTCCTGGGAGGCATCTCTTCGCCTGAACTACTGGAAGTGCTCGACGATCCTCTAGCTTCAGAAGCCTCTTCAGAAGAACTGCTACTGTCAGAGATCCCTCCACCCAAATTACTCGCAGCTCCTGCAGGCTCACTCTCAGAGCTGCTCTCCTCTTCGTCCAACTGGATAGGCTCAGCAGTAGTCTCTCCAAAAGAATCAAACTCTGGAACACTATCCATAGGCCGTGCAATGAAGCTGGAGCCTGCGTTCTTGTACTCGAGCAAAAAGGCAGCAGACTTGGGATGCTCGCCGTCACCCAGAGGCTCCCTGATATTCCAAGCTTTCACCAACTTTGAGATACGAACCTCGCTGAGAGCAGGCTCCAAATTCTTTATCCTCGCTGTGGAAGAAAAAGCAAAGAAAGGTTAGAAAATTCACAAGTCAGCAAAGGTTGAAATAACAATACAATGTCTACCTGTATATTCTTCCCCGTAAAAAGGGACAGTGAACCTCTCAGACCTCGACCCTTCAAATTAGGGAGGGAACTGCCAATTCCTAACGAGGAAACCCTCTTGCCAATATTCCTTATGGGAATCAGGTAGGTTTACTACCAATACCCTATCAGGACTCCTAGCTTTGAGGTATAAGACACCTGAGCTATTTCGAGAGAAGGAATAGCAGAAACAGTTCTCGGCAAGTCCTAACCTAGTATCATACAAATAGTTTATTCTATGGATGCCATTTACTATCTTCCACACATTGGGCGACCACTGTGCGGGAACAATACTGAAATAACAAAAAAAATGCAGAAATAGATCATTAGGGGGAAAAGTAAGTCCCCCCTGGGAGAGCAACAAAACATGGATCCAGTGGACATCCTCTATATCCCTAACGTTCCTAGGAGGGGAGGCACAACATTCAATATCTACCCACTCTGGAATATTGTAGAACTTCCTGAACTCAGAGATTGACCTATTTCCAATCTTTGCCATTAAAAAACTCTAGAAACTCTACAAACCAAAGAGAAAGTGCAAAGAAAGGGCACGAGAAACTTACAAAACAAAAGATCGGTTCGAGCGATGAAGAAGCACGAGCTCAAGACGACTAAGAAACAATGGGAATGGGGATTCAGAGAAGAAGGCACGAGGCGCTAGAGTTCTCAGAAGAAGGAAGAGTACTGGAAAGGCTGAAACGACGGATGAAAACGTGACTATCCCAACAAGCCTTCAATTCTAATCATAGCGCACAGATAGTGAAGCGGGTGCCGCCAAAGTAACTTCACAGTTTTCGAAGAATCACAAATCAGCCATAATGGATGATCATTTAAATCCATTGGACCCATAAACATGGCCCAACAAATTTAGGGGCAATTGTGGGTACCCGAAATTCAGAACTATGGGCCTGGACGAGTAGCCCAGTCCTGGCGGCTCCAGGCCCCTCATCTTTTATAATTGATCCGGTCTCCCCCCACGATCCCATGAAGGGAAGTTATGGGGGAAATGGAAAACGTGGAGGAACCCATCACCCCCACTCATCTACATGCACATGTATATATTAAACCCTAGGTTCGGGGCAAAAGGACAAGTTGTATTCTCTGTAATCACTCTCCGGAGTATATAGAAATAATATCGACTGCACCACCGTGGACGTAGGCACATCTTGGCTGAACCACGTACATCATTTGTTGTGTGATTGGCATCTTGTATTCCTTGTTCTCGTCTTGATAATCTTTCTCTCATATTTATTTGTGTTGCATAATAATTGCCTCTACAATTATATAAATTTGTTTGTTCGGCAATTAATTAATTATATAAACCTAATTTTATGGATATCATGGTTTTAATTTTTATCTTGACCTAGATAACTATATTTTTCTAGAAAACCTGTTTTTATTTTTTCTTTCCTAAATTAAATTTAATTAGGTAATTAATTTAAGTTATACATCAAACTATAATCTCATCGTTTTATTTTAATTGTATTTATTTTGGGAAAACGATGGGGTCATTTAATTTCTACAAGTAAATTGGAAACTATTGAAGATTTAATTCAAGCATTTAGAATTTGATAAATATTTTTTTAGATACCCTCATGTTTAAAATATTAAGTGGAAGAGGGGATTCAACATAAACCACATGGTCTCCACCAATATTTCAAAAACATTGTGTGATTAATTCCTTGCGTTCGTATTTATCTTTACTCCCAATCGGAGGGCCTTAACCACGAAATCGTAATATTTTATAAATTCTTCTGTGATAGTTCCTTGAAATTAAATGTGAGTGAGTTCTATCCCCTATCGGCGAAGTTATACACAAGATATTTAATTCCAATGAATGAATTCATGGTACACACATAAACATAACAAATGATCTCATCCCCATCAGAATCATTGCAATATTTGTTGGATAATAAGATATCGATTATTCAATTATGTAACTGTACGAAGAACATAATTGAAATAATAAAAAATGTCTAGCTCAGGGTGAAGTGATTTAAGCTCTCATCGATAAAATTTCACTTCATTGAGGTTCGATAATGCTCAGCGGGATTAGTTCTAATTAGTGGTAGAGATGGGACACATTAAAATATAACGAAGATAATTCTCATATATTTAATTTGAGTTAATATAACTTAATTATTTCAAATGATGATTATTAAATTTTAAAATGGGCTCAGCATTAAACCTACCATCTTCAATATTAAAAGATAATAAATTAACTAGAATGAATGTGATTATTTGGAAAATAAACATAAAGATTACAAGTGTATTTTAACTTAACAATGCCCTATCAAGACTGATGATGGGGCATTTGAATATGAAGTCCATTTTTATCAAAAGTGATAAAAATATTATTAGATGGATCATGTTTACATATTGGCCTATATGTAAGTTACAAGACTAGCATAAGAATATGTCAATTATTTATGGCATGATTTTGAACCTCGAGGAAATATTTGACGATCAGAATCATGTCAAAAGGTTAAACATTATCACAAGGTTGGTTAATACAAAGATGGTTGATGTTACTCCCATTAGGGACCATATTCTTAATATGATGTCCATCGTAGGAGAGCTAGATGTCCTTAGATAAACAATCGATGGGGAACCCCCGATCAATTTTGTTATCCAATCACTCTTGGAGTCATTTAAGTAGTTTTGCATAAATCAATCTATAAATAATTTTAGATACTCTTTCTCTCAAATATTTAAAGAAATATGGGATATGGAGAGTATTATCAAACAAAACGAGAATTATTCAAGTTATTGAGTAAGGCCCATATTATTTTATCCTGAAAGGTAAGAAGAAAACTGGAAAGTCTCAGATACAACCTATCGTGGTTAAAAATTTGCTTAAGCCTCATGTATAAGGTAAATAGCCGAAAGCCAAGTCTGAAATCTACAAGCATTCAAGACATTAGTGTTGAGAAACGGGATCGACATAGACTCAACAAACTTTCAGTTTAAAGAACTTTGATTGATCATGCATTGAAAAGTAAATATATTAATTAGGCTTAAAGGATAAACCTAGGGATTTGAATTACAATACCATTACAGACATTGTTGGTGATCTGAATGCGTATAAATATGCTCATGGAGATAATGAACTTTCTTCTCTCCCAAGTTCTTAAAAACTTTGATAGAATCCACATAACTCCTTTGATCATCTAGTATACGATCCACCCAAAGTAAACCTTATGTATGTGCACTCTTTAATATCACAAAATTTTGAAATATGAGAGAAATCACTTTCTATCTCCTCAATCCTTCACAAAAATGTGAATAGTATTTTTTCGCTCCCTCTTTAACCCACCATAATGAACCATTACCCTAAAAGTCTAGCTTACACTAATATATATATATATATATATATATATATATATATATATATATATATATATATATATATATATATATATATGAATGAATGAATGAGTCATGGTCTTAGACTAAACTAGACTCCTAGAGAGTTTCAACCCCTACTTAGGCAATGGACTATACTATGAACCCAATACTAAATAATTAAATTGGCTTCCAAATAAATACTCAAAAATCCCAAATTACCACCCCGTAATTAATTTTCATGAATTATTTAAACCCGATTAATTTACTAAATAATCATGATTGCACTCCAATTTAATTATCTCAAAATCACTCTTAATAAATATGATTAGTTTGTAAAGTTAATTTGGTTTATATATACGATTCTTCACATTAAGTGACGGATACCCGCTTAGTCAAATCAAATTGTCGTTAATCGATTTTAACCAATATCTAATAAATTTCTTGATTCTCAAACTTAACTTATTTAATACTCTATCAGATCATAAAATCAACCAGCTAGGTTTACTGGTGAAAACAAATCTCATAAGTCTATCAAGTGGGTATCAGAACCTAAGATTTTTCTTGGATAGAAATTCCTCTGAATTATGATCTCAGACATACTCACAACTATTACCTAACTTATGGGTATCATTTGATCTAATATAAAATTGAATCATAGCCATAGAAGTTAAAGCAACAATTCTACAAACATTCAATTCCCATTAACCAATTATGATGGATAATATATTAACATTTTTATAAACGATGTGACGTTTCCAAAGTCTAAAAAATATAATCTCTAGCCCTTAATCTCATAAATCACAATACTCTTTTGAACTATCAAATAAGTTCTCATACCATTAGACAGGTTCCCGTAATTTGAGATAAACTAATAGGATTACACATGGATCTATACCGATAGGATTTCACTCCCTATCTAGGCTATGAACTATTACATCATACTAGAACTAGAATTCTGATATCATGTAATCACGATAAACCCAACTCACCGTAATTCATGCTAAGTGAACTTTTCTGATAGGGCATATAATATATTGTAAGGACACAAATTTCCAATTGAGTCTTAATGTAGTGTTGGCTCAATTTCGGACAAAAACACTTGAGTCGTGGGATAGAGTTCATGTGTATCCATCCAAGCCTATGACGTGTTTGTTGTAGACGTAGCGGCCAGATTTGAAAAGCTTCATCATTGCCGAGTTTCTAGTGCCTCGTTTCTACGTCATCAACTTGAAGATTCCATAGTCTCTAAAAGGTATGAATGATTTTTTTATATATATAAGGAAACTTTGAATAATTTTATAATGGATGTAATTTTATTTTAAAATGAATTTTATTTTTATAAGGTTTCTTTATTAACATTGAATAAAAAGTTTTTTGGCTTAATATGCAAAATTGGACTTCTGACATTAAGTTCGAAATTGTGGTTCGAACGAGAATGTCGTTCGAACGAGTTTGGCAACGAGTTTTCCCATTTTTTCCATTGGAACATCGTTAGATGTTCGTTCGAACGAGACTTCGTTCGAACGAGATTTTCGGGCGGAAACAGTTTTGGCATTTTTTTACCCATTTCCCACTCTTTTGTCCCACTTCGTTTTGGTAGTTTAAAACTAATTTTGGGGCAGATTTTTCACAAGATATTTGTAACATCTTTGAGATATTTTGAGAGCAAATATTTCCAAACAAAAGTCCCAGTTTTTGTGACACCCCGACTAATTAAACACCGGGTAGCTACTCCTTTATAAAATTAATTCAAAATGCCAAGTTGGCTCAGTTAATAGCATCACTGTCGAAAACGTTTTATTATTACTAACCACCTAGTATTTAAAAAGTAAGTGCCAAATTTTATTAAATCTGATTAATATGCAACAAGAGTAATGAATAACTAACTAACACCATTCACCATACTGAAATGAAACGAATAACCATCACAAAATGTAAATAAAACCTGGAGGAAAAACTCCTCAATACAAATCCCACAACTGATAAGTAAACTGAAGTAAATAACTAAAAACTGAATACTGAGCAATACATGCTAAAGTCTGAAAACTGAAATGTAAAAATGTCTAATAGAATTGGTCAACATGCCTTACAACTGATAGATGCTGAGACTGGAATCCAAATGAGAGAAGCGTCTACATGCAAATCCCTGTAGCTTCCACAAACAGCTACAGCTCGTCACCTGAATGAGAATCCTATGCTTGGTGTCCTTGTAGCTGGGCACCTAAAATGGTTTTACAAGAAAATATATTTGAAAGCAAATGGGTCAGAGCCCGAAAGTGGAAATCATTTTAAAAACCTGCAAGTGCTTTAAAAACATTAAATGCAAAGTACATGTTAGGACGTGCACTCACATTAAATTCTCACCTCTCAACTAACTGTGCACTCCTAACGTAAGCACCCATCTATAACGACACAAACCACTAGCTAAGTGACATCGAATCTAGCTAGACTTATCATAGGACCTGCCATTATTACTTGGTTCTATTAACATATAACGCTCGTAAGTAAGTAGGGGTTTAATGTAAACTCAAGTGTACAATATGCCATATATTATACTACTAGCTAACCCATTTTGTTTCTCAAAATAATACTGTGATATATATATGTTCACTACTTTAACATGAAAGTTCTCATTAAATTAAATGTATATTATTCACATCATAAATATACAATATAAGCACCCCGAGAACTAAGCTCCGGTGCACACATACTCTGCTATCCATCCCGGTACATCACGTACATAAGGATCACATATTCCGAATCTCTCAGGAATAGTTCTCAAATAACAACATCACAAATAATGGAGGCGAACACAGTCACCTTCACATGGGTCACGCACATACCTACGCTCCCACGATCCGCGGACTTATTAATATCACAATAAGTCTTTCAATGACCTGTGTTCATCAAGGTACCAGTCTATATCCCCCCCGTAGGCACACAAGGATTAGAGGGTCCTAAGCGAACGTAACCTCCCGTGATAGCAAGTATGGTAGGTATGTCATACACATAAACTATATACTAAGCATTCACACATCTTAGATATCACAATTTTAATAAGGTATAAGCTACATCATAATACCATTATTCCAAACTTATGTATTTCAAGTAATCCGATAATATATAATTTAAATAGTCGACACGTCTCACGTCGTAATTCCTTAAACTTAAATCCTATCTCGAATAGACTACTAAGTTCCCATAATTCTCACATATGATATCTTTATGCCTAAGGTCTTTACTTCTGCCCCAAACCTTATTTCATCAACTTATTCAAACTTGTACTATTAACCCAAATATTATCTCACATAACGAATTTCAACAATTTAGAATAATTCCTCAAATTACAGTGATTAAAGTCCCATTTCATAATCATGCCTACTGGTCTTCCTTAAAGCTAAGGGTATTCACAAAGTCTCCAACCATATTCTCCGAGGGTATCCGCTATTAAAATCAAATTAAGGAAAATTTTACTCATTCTGGGAAGGTCGATCGATCGACCTATGAATATCGATCGATCGATCTAGTCGATCGATCGACTGATGAATGTCGATCGATCGATCGAACAGGTATGGCTACGGACTGCTTCGTTCTGCAGATTTGAAAACGTCCCAAAACTTATTTCTAACGTGTGATTCTCAAATATAACGTTATAGTAATGTCAAATAACAATCCTACAATATTACTAACGTCCATAAATCAATATTTCAACAATTATAGGCTACATATGGATCAATCTTCATCAAAAACTTAGTTTCCAGATTTTTCTCAAGGACATTCATAACTTCATCTTAAATCCGTTTTTGGTATAACAAAAGTCGATAATTCTCTTAATATAATCTTCCAGTAACATTCTACATGCAACCTATATCCCAAAATTTAAACTAATAACTCCAATCTTATGGGTTTTTCATTATCTTCCAAGAACGTACAACATTTATGAATAATCTAACATGGAAGAAGCATTCTCTGAAATTTAAATGGAATAAATCACTTGCCTTGGTTTGATTTCGGATTTGGTGTTGATTTGGTGAAGAATCTCTGCAGAATTCCTCTCTCTCTCTCCTTCTCCAAGCTTTCTTCTCCAAAAGGCTATGGTGGCTAGGGTTTGCTTTGGGAGAGTTGGAAAACTAAATGATAACCTACGTAGCTTATGGGGTTAATAAAGGTTGGTTGGGTCAATCCTTATCAGATTACAACTCTCAATTTTCGTCACTTTTAATTACCCAAAAATACCAAATTACTAAAATACCCTTTAAGTTGCCGGTATGGCCTAAAAATACCCCGGAACCCAAACTATACCCCCGGCTAGTGTTTTCTGACTATCTCGACCCTTCCGGACGCGTTGGCGCACTCAAAACGACCATACGGATTATAGATTTTAACTTCACTTTTATCATCAATATATTATACCATGACGCGGCGGTCCCACGCGTCTCAACAAAATTTCTAAAATGCCGTATATAAATCTCACGACAAATTTTATAATACCAAGTTCATATATAATCATATATGCACATAATTAAATACCAATTCGCATCTCATTAGTATTTATAACCCGGATTAATTTCCAATTAATGCGCTAATTAATTAATTAATCCCAAAATAATTATAGTAAAAAGTACGGGGTATTACATACTTCCCCCCTAATAACTGAATTTCGTCCCGAAATTCGAAACTAGCAAGTACCTGCTAAAAACAGCTCTGGATAACACTCGCGCATCTCATCCTCGCGCTTCCATGTGGACTCCTCGACATTGTGATGTCGCCACTGAACACGCACTAACGGGACTATCTTTGACCGCAGTTTCCTCTCGCTTCGGTCCAAAATAGCAATTGGCCCCTCCTCGTAAGAGCTATCCAGCTGGAGATCGATGTCCTCCACAGCAATGTGAGAATGAGCCAAATTGTCCCTAAGGTATTTCCTCAGTGAGGAAATATGGAACACGTCGTGAATCCGATGCAAGTGCTCCGGTAGTCCAAGTCTATATGCAACCGGTCCTATCCGCTCAATAATAGGAAACGGCCCCACATACCTCGGTGCCAACTTCCCCTTCTTCCCGAATCGCATAATCCCCTTCATCGGAGATACCCTGAGCAAAACCTGGTCCCCCACTTGGAACTCTCTAAAAAACCTCTTCGCATCAGCATAACTTTTCTGCCTGTCTTGAGCTACCCGAATGCGACTCCGAATCAACTCAATCCTTGCCGAAGTATCCTGAATCACTTCCGGCCCAAGTAGTTTGTTGTCCCCCACCTCCAACCAACATGCTGGGGAACGACAAGGTCTGCCGTACAATGCCTCAAACGGAGCCATGCCAATCGTGAACTGATAGGAGTTGTTGTAAGCAAACTCCACCAATGGAAGGTACTGCTCCTATCCACCCCCGAAGTCAATAATGCACATGCGTAGCATGTCCTCCAACATCTGGTTGGTGCACTCTGTCTGCCCATCGGTCTGCGGATGATAAGCCGTACTCAACCGCAATTCTGTGCCCATGGCCTCCTGGAAACTCTCCCCAAACCTCGAAACAAATATCTTGTCTCTGTCAGACACGATATTCAGGGGCACACCGTGAAGTCTCACAATATCTGAAATGAAAAGCTGGGCATAGTGTCCCGTAGTGTAGTCAGTCCTTAAGGGTAAGAAGTGAGCGACCTTGGACAACCTATCCACAATTACCCAAACGGAGTCGTGACCCCTCTGCGACGTAGGCAACCCCGTGACAAAATCCATGGATATGCTCTCCCACATCCACACCGGAACCTCCAACGGCTGTAGCAATCCTGCTGGTCTCTGATGATCCACTTTTACAAGCTGACAAGTGGCGCATTTCGAGACAAACTCAGCGATATCTCTCTTCATACCGCTCCACCAATATTGCCGCCTCATGTCTTGGTACATTTTGTCCCCTCCGGGATGTACCGCGAACCGTGAGCCGTGCGACTCATTCATAACATCGTGCCGCAATTCTTCCCCTTCCGGAACTACCAACCTCTCATTGAAGCGCAATCCCCCGTCTGAGCTAACGGTATAGGACTCGGCTCCCTCTGCTAGTAATCGAACTACCTGCTCCTGACAGAACGAGTCATCGGCCTGTGCCCGTACTACCTTCGTGACAATCTACGGTGTAACGGTCATCACCGACATGAAAGATCGGGCCACTGCATCTTGGTGTCCCAATTCCTTCCGCTTAGCCTTCCAAACCTCTGCCACCTCATCTGCTGGCCTGCGGCTCAACGCGTCTGCTACCACGTTAGCTTTACCCGGGTGGTACTGGATGTCGAACTGGTAGTCCTTCACAAACTCAAGCCACCTACGCTGCCGCATATTCAACTCCTTCTGCGTGAACAGGTACTGTAGGGACTTGTGGTCCATGAACAGTTGAAACTTCTCCCCCAAAAGATAGTGCCTCCAAATCCGTAAGGCAAATACCACTGCTGCCAACTCCAAATCATGTGTGGGCTAATTTTTCTCATGAGGCTTAAGCTTACGGGAGGCATAAGCTATGGACTGTCTTTCCTGCTACAATACACCTCCCAGTCCTTGTAAGGACGCATCGGTGTAAACCAGATACTCAACTCCCGGTCTCAGCAATGCTAACACAGGTGCTGAGGTCAATTTGTCCTTCAATTCATCGAATGCCAACTGACAGGCATCACTCCAGATATATGGCACACCTTTACGAGTATGATGTGTCAAAGGAACCGCTATCTCCGAGAAACCCCGAATAAATCTCCTGTAGTATCCTGCTAAGCCCAAGAAACTACGAATCTCTGTTGGTGTCGTGGGATGTCCCCACTCCCTCACCGCTGACACCTTTCCCGGATCAACAGATATTCCCTGGTCGGAAATAATGTGACCCAAGAACTGGACTTCCTTTAACCAAAACCCGCACTTCTCATATTTTGCATACAGCTCGTTCTGACGAAGTGTCTGCAAAACCTGCCTCAAATGCTCGGCGTGCTCCTCCTCTGTCTGAGAGTAGACCAGAATGTCATCAATGAAGACAATGACAAACTGATCGAGGAAATCTCTGAACACCCTGTTCATCAAGTCCATAAACACTGCTGGAGTGTTGGTCAAGCCGAAAGGCATAACCCGAAACTCATAAGAACCATATCTCGACAAGAACGCAGTCTTCGAGACATCCTCCTCCCTGATACGCAACTGATGGTATCCCGATCTCAAATCAATCTTCGAGAAGAAAGAAGCTCCTCTCAACTGGTCGAATAAGTCATCGATTCGAGGCAACGATACTTATTCCGTATCGTGACCTTATTCAACTCTCGGTAGTCCACGCACAATCTCAGTGAACCATCCCTCTTCTTCACAAACAAAACTGGAGCGCCCCAAGGTGAGGTACTCCTACGAATAAAGCCCTGTCCTAACAGCTGCTCTATCTGATCCCGTAACTCTCGCATCTCAGCTGGAGCCATACGGTACGGTGCATGTGCTATAGGTCTCGTACCCGGTAGCAAATCTATAACGAAGTCTATCTCCCGACTGGGTGGTAAGCCTGGTATCTCCTGAAATACATCTGAATACTCCCTGACAACCGGGATCGAATCCAAAGGAATCACAACCTCCTTAGAGGTATCCTCCTCAATGTAATACAGATGAGCGGTCGATCCTCCCTCTGGGTGAGGCATTGCCACTACAAACATTTCTTGCCCCGGAATGGCAAAAACAATGCTCCCGCTGAAACAATCAATCATGGCCCTAAATTCTACGAGCCAATCCATACCGATGATCACATCGTGAACATGCATGTCTAACACTAACATGTCCGCAGGTAATACCAAACCACCAACCTCTACCCCCACTCCCCGGCATATAAAGAAAATAAGTGACCCACTCCCTAATGGTGAGTCGACACACGTCACTGTGCTCTATGCCATAGCTAACAATCCTAAAGCTTTCGCGAAGTGTGTAGCAATAAAACAGTGTGTAGCACCCGTATCAAACAATACCCGACCCATAGTACCATGGATAGGAAACGTACCCTCGATCGCGGGCGGTGCCTGTGGAACTGCAGCCTGGTGAACGTTGTAGACACGTCCATACTGTAGCTGCCCCTGCTGAGCTGAGACTGCTGGAATGGGTGGCAATGCTGCCATCTGTGGCGGTGCAGGAAGAGCGGCGGGAAACATAGGTCTCTGTGGCTCCTGGCGAGCACCCTGCTGCTGCCGTGGGGCCCTGCCCCTATCAGGACAATCCTGCTTCTTATGGCCAGTCTTGCCACAAGTAAATCACTTCCCTGGGAAATTCCCTCCCCTCTGCCCCTGCTGTCCCCGGCCCTGGTGGCCGTTACCATTCCTCCCTTGGCCCTGCTGGCCCTGATGGAACTGCTGCCCATTCTGCCCCTGTTGGCCCTGCTGGCCGTTTGGACCCTGATGGCCCTGACGGAAACCTCCCTGTCCCTGCCTGTAGTTCCCTGACCGGAACCTCTTATTTTCCCCCTGCTGGGTACCCTACTCAGTCTGTCTCTGCCCCTGACCGGTCTGTGCCCCGCTGGCACCATGTCCTCCAGTCCTGCCCTGATGGCTAGACTCCCCTGACCGCTTGCCCTCGGCCATATGAAAACGGTGGTCCTTGCAGTGCAATAGTGCAGCGTTAACCACATCAGAATACGTGGCCAACGATAGGTTCCCTAGCAGATGCTAACGGATCCTCCAATTCAACCCATCAGTGAACTTCTCTATCTTCTTCTTCTCTGTTGGAATCTCGTCTGGAACGATATTCAACAGGTTAGTGAATTCGGCCTCATACTCGGCCACTGTCTTGCTCTCTTGCTTCAAACTCATCAGCTTCCTCCTCATCTCTGTATGAACTGCGGACGGAAAGTACTTGCGGTCGAACCGCACCCAGAACTCCTGGATAGTGAGAGTATCCCTCTCCTCCGCGGTGGTAATGGACTCCCACCACTGCAGCGCAGATCCAACTAGCTTGAAAGTAGCTAGAACTTGCTTCTGAACATCTGTGCACTCATGCATCCTCAAATGCCTCTGCATATCCTTCCTCCATTGGCTCGAGACTACCACATCTGAGCTTCCTGCAAACTCTGGCGGATGAGCTTTCTGAAAAGCATCACGTACACGTTCCCAAGCAGGCGGGAATGCATTAACCTGTGCTGGCGCGGCAACCGGCGCCTGAGGCGGTGCCTGCTGAATAACGGCAATCGCGGCATTCACCGCTTGAGCTACTATAACTGCAACCTCAGTGGCGTTCAACATGCCCTGAATTGGAGCGGGCTGGTGTTCGGGCATTGCATTCCTGGGAACTCGTCGTTCACGTCGTGGAGGCATCTGAAATAAGAACAAAGTTTATAAGTCTACAGATAAACTTTACAATAGCTGAAGAACGAAATGTACACCCAAAAATAGTACAACAGTCATAAAATATAGGGCTCTATATCAAAGGAAACGTAGCGGAAACATAATAGCCGTACAGATCCTAAAGGACACTAGAACCTGATGCTCTGATACCACCTGTGACACCCCGACTAATTAAACACCGGGTAGCTACTCCTTTATAAAATTAATTCAAAATGCCAAGTTGGCTCAGTTAATAGCATCACTGTCGAAAACGTTTTATTATTACTAACCACCTAGTATTTAAAAAGTAAGTGCCAAATTTTATTAAATCTGATTAATATGCAATAAGAGTAATGAATAACTAACTAACACCATTCACCATACTGAAATGAAACGAATAACCATCACAAAATGTAAATAAAACCTGGAGGAAAAACTCCTCAATACAAATCCCACAACTGATAAGTAAACTGAAGTAAATAACTAAAAACTGAATACTGAGCAATACATGCTAAAGTCTGAAAACTGAAATGTAAAAATGTCTAATAGAATTGGTCAACATGCCCTACAACTGATAGATGCTGAGACTGGAATCCAAATGAGAGAAGCGTCTACATGCAAATCCCTGTAGCTTCCACAAACAGCTACAGCTCGTCACCTGAATGAGAATCCTATGCTTGGTGTCCTTGTAGCTGGGCACCTAAAATGGTTTTACAAGAAAATATATTTGAAAGCAAATGGGTCAGAGCCCGAAAGTGGAAATCATTTTAAAAACCTGCAAGTGCTTTAAAAACATTAAATGCAAAGTACATGTTAGGACGTGCACTCACATTAAATTCTCACCTCTCAACTAACTGTGCACTCCTAACGTAAGCACCCATCTATAACGACACAAACCACTAGCTAAGTGACATCGAATCTAGCTAGACTTATCATAGGACCTGCCATTATTACTTGGTTCTATTAACATATAACGCTCGTAAGTAAGTAGGGGTTTAATGTAAACTCAAGTGTACAATATGCCATATATTATACTACTAGCTAACCCATTTTGTTTCTCAAAATAATACTGTGATATATATATGTTCACTACTTTAACATGAAAGTTCTCATTAAATTAAATGTATATTATTCACATCATAAATATACAATATAAGCACCCCGAGAACTAAGCTCCGGTGCACACATACTCTGCTATCCATCCCGGTACATCACGTACATAAGGATCACATATTCCGAATCTCTCAGGAATAGTTCTCAAATAACAACATCACAAATAATGGAGGCGAACACAGTCACCTTCACATGGGTCACGCACATACCTACGCTCCCACGATCCGCGGACTTATTAATATCACAATAAGTCTTTCAATGACCTGTGTTCATCAAGGTACCAGTCTATATCCCCCCCGTAGGCACACAAGGATTAGAGGGTCCTAAGCGAACGTAACCTCCCGTGATAGCAAGTATGGTAGGTATGTCATACACATAAACTATATACTAAGCATTCACACATCTTAGATATCACAATTTTAATAAGGTATAAGCTACATCATAATACCATTATTCCAAACTTATGTATTTCAAGTAATCCGATAATATATAATTTAAATAGTCGACACGTCTCACGTCGTAATTCCTTAAACTTAAATCCTATCTCGAATAGACTACTAAGTTCCCATAATTCTCACATATGATATCTTTATGCCTAAGGTCTTTACTTCTGCCCCAAACCTTATTTCATCAACTTATTCAAACTTGTACTATTAACCCAAATATTATCTCACATAACGAATTTCAACAATTTAGAATAATTCCTCAAATTACAGTGATTAAAGTCCCATTTCATAATCATGCCTACTGGTCTTCCTTAAAGCTAAGGGTATTCACAAAGTCTCCAACCATATTCTCCGAGGGTCTCCGCTATTAAAATCAAATTAAGGAAAATTTTACTCATTCTGGGAAGGTCGATCGATCGACCTATGAATATCGATCGATCGATCTAGTCGATCGATCGACTGATGAATGTCGATCGATCGATCGAACAGGTATGGCTACGGACTTCTTCGTTCTGTAGATTTGAAAACGTCCCCAAAGTTATTTCTAACGTGTGATTCTCAAATATAACGTTATAGTAATGTCAAATAACAATCCTACAATATTACTAACGTCCATAAATCAATATTTCAACAATTATAGGCTACATATGGATCAATCTTCATCAAAAACTTAGTTTCCAGATTTTTCTCAAGGACATTCATAACTTCATCTTAAATCCGTTTTTGGTATAACAAAAGTCGATAATTCTCCTAATATAATCTTCCAGTAACATTCTACATGCAACCTATATCCCAAAATTTAAACTAATAACTCCAATCTTATGGGTTTTTCATTATCTTCCAAGAACATACAAAATTTATGAATAATCTAACATGGAAGAAGCATTCTCTGAAATTTAAATGGAATAAATCACTTGCCTTGGTTTGATTTCGGATTTGGTGTTGATTTGGTGAAGAATCTCTGCAGAATTCCTCTCTCTCTCCCCTTCTCCAAGCTTTCTTCTCCAAAAGGCTATGGTGGCTAGGGTTTGCTTTGGGAGAGTTGGAAAACTAAATGATAACCTACGTAGCTTATGGGGTTAATAAAGGTTGGTTGGGTCAATCCTTATCAGATTACAACTCTCAATTTTCGTCACTTTTAATTACCCAAAAATACCAAATTACTAAAATACCCTTTAAGTTGCCGGTATGGCCTAAAAATACCCCGGAACCCAAACTATACCCCCGGCTAGTGTTTTCTGACTATCTCGACCCTTCCGGACGCGTTGGCGCACTCAAAATGACCATACGAATTATAGATTTTAACTTCACTTTTATCATCAATATATTATACCATGACGCGACGGTCCCACGCGTCTCAACAAAATTTCTAAAATGCCGTATATAAATCTCACGACAAATTTTATAATACCAAGTTCATATATAATCATATATGCACATAATTAAATACCAATTCGCATCTCATTAGTATTTATAACCCATATTAATTTCCAATTAATGCGCTAATTAATTAATTAATCCCAAAATAATTATAGTCAAAAGTACGGGGTATTACAGTTTCATGTGTTAATTTATCTAGAAAATTATCTCATACCCATGTGTTTACACCCATAAAATTGATTAGTTTATTCCAAGTACCACGTACACACACACACACACACACACACACATATACATATATATATATATATATATATATATATATATATATATATATATATATATATATATATATATATCTTGCTTAGAGCATTTCACATCGGGTTAATTCTCATCCCATAAAAGAGTTATTTTGGTTCTCTTTTATTCCAAGAAGGAGAAAAGTTTGCTACGAAGTTCCCACTCGGAGAAAGACTTCGGGTGCGGGTTGACGGTTGTTCTAAGACCTCATTGGTGGATTCCAAGGTTTCGGGGGAGTTACAGGATTGTCGACTAAGTGGAGGTTGTTACAAGAAGAAGCGTCTGGGGCTTGAAGGAGTCAAGTTGAGTTGAGAATTCATTTGTCTTGTACTGGTAAAAAAATTCCATACTTAGTGGACATAAGTCTAGGGTCGTCCAAGGTTTTTCCCATTTGGGTTTTCCTCGTACATCGGCGCGTTTTGTGATATTGTTTATTTTATTTTTCTTAAAACACTTAAAATTCATGGTTAGGTTAACACGATAAAATTGGTTTTCTTATCACACGTATTTAATTTGGTGCTATAATTTAAATTGGGGTGTAGTTTAAGTTAAATTTAATCAAGTCATATATTTAATTTGTTAAATTTGGTTTGGGCTAATTTGGTGATATTGAAAATATTGTGCATGCGAATTTTAAGACTTGTGTTAAATTAATTTCGGGCTAAATATAACTTTCTCATATTTTACTTCATGTGTTATTGTTGTTTGTGAGAAATCCAAAATTGGTTTGTGTGAATTTTGTGTGTGTGTGTGTGTTCACCATAATTCACTTATTTAGGTTTAGTTTTAATTTTGCTTTTAGAAATTAAAATTTGTCTTGATTTTAATTTTTCATCTTTTTAAAGAAAATACAATCAAATAAATTTGGAAAATTAAATTTTTATCCGGAACCATATTTATTCCGCACTAATTGGAAATTAATGTGAAAAATTTTAAAATTGGGGGTCCCCGCACCTTATTCAAAGTGGTATCAGAGCCGGAGTGCTAATTTATTGCGTTAAGGTCTTTTTAAATATTTTTGGTTAAACAAGGATTTTTCCTCATTTTCTAAATTTCCTATTTTCGATGGTTTTAATTACGCATGTTGGAAAGCACGTATGCATTCAGCACTTAGGTCTATCGATGAGAGGGTTTGGTTTTCACTTGTTAATGGGTGGTTGCCCCCATATATTTGGTAGAAAATGAGCGTGTTCCCAAATCCACAGATAGATGGAGTGAGAATAAATTTAAACTTGCAAATTTTAATTTTCGAGGTTTAAATGCCTTCTTTATCGCGGTCACACTGGATGAATTTCAACGTATCATGATGTGTGAAACCTTTAAGGAAGCTTGGGATATACTACAACTCACTCACGAGGGAACAGGTGTTGTAAAAGCTTTTTAACTATAAAACCTCACCAATCAATTTAAAACCATTAAAATGGATGAAAAAGAAACATTCGATGAGTTTTATGCTAGACTCTCCGATATAGTAAATTCTTCATTTAATTTTGGAGAGAACATACTTGACGAGCGAGTTGTAAAGAAAATCCTTATGTCCCTACTCGATAGATTTATCCCTTAGGTGATCGTGTTAAATTCTTTACCCACCTTACACTCTACCAAACTTGAGGAACTAGTAGGTGATTTGCAAACCTATGAACTAGATATGTTTCCCTCTAAAACTAAAAAGAAAATTGATAAGGTCATTGCTTTTAAAGTCCGTAAGGAGGAAAAATAAGTTGTGGATGACGAGAGTGATGGTGACTCAGAAGATATGGGTATGTTTGCTAGGAAGTTTAATAAATTTCTTAAATTTAACAAAGATAAATTTAAAAATGATTTTGAGAAATTTGAAAAATCTAAGCATGACAAAGTAGAAAATATCCCTAAAACTATGAATGAAAACCTTAATAGGGATGAGTCAAATAGGTGTTAAGGTTGTGAAGGGTATGGCCATAGGTCTTTTGAGTGCCTCACTAAACAAAGGAGAGAGGTTAAGCAACCAATTTCCTACAATGCAACCCTTAGTGATAGTGATAAGGAAGAGGGATCCAATTCCCCCATTGAGCGCAACTTTACCGCGTTCATTGCTAGTTATGTAAGTGATAGTGAGAAATCATCCATTGATGACATCTTAATACATAACACTTTCGATGCCTTAGTTAGTGAAACTATAAAACATGATGGTAGTGAGAGTGCGGAAGAGAGAGAGAATGAATGTGAAAATGAGGTTGATTAGAGTGAACTTCAATTTTCATTTAGAGAATTATATGAAGAATCTATTAAACTAAAAAGATAAAATTTGAAGTTAGAATCTAGTTTAACAGGGCGTGCCAAGGTTGTCGATGAGAGTGCATTAGTTGATGACCTTAGGACACGAGAGAGAGATCTTCGAGAAAAACTTATGCATGTAGAAGGGGAGAGATATATCCTTAAGGGCTTAATGGAATCCTTGAAAAAGGATCTTCTCACGTTTGAAGAGCGCAATGTTTTATTAGAGTCTCACATTTCAGATTTAGAAAATAAACTAAAAGACTCTCGTAAAGTCAAATTTGATTTGGAGCGTCGTTCGGAGAAATTAGATAAAATATTAGGAATGGTCCAAATTAAAAATCACACATGTGGTTTAGGCTTCTATACTTTTAATGAGTCTACTCGTAAAGCCAAAACCAAAATTTTAGGAGAATCTTCTAGGAACAATGTTATAGACCATTCCGTAGGTAAGTCTTTTCGCCGATTCTTTAGGTGATCACATTGTGGTCGAAAAGGTCATCTTAGGAGGTTTTTTTTATCTTAAACAAGGTCCTAGAAAATCCTCCCGTAAGGCAACCAAGATAGCTAGATTCCTATATCCCAAGATTGTCATTCATCATTAGTTTGAGTTAGGAGATCCGACTTGGTAGCTTTACGAGATAGGATTTTTTATTCTCATTTAATTTCACATGATAACTCCCTTGCTAAATCTAAAGGTTGAATGTGTTAGTTGTTTTGCATACTTTAGATTTTGTGCTTCATGCTATATTATCATGCTAATTGTATGCTTGTTTATCATTTTCTAGTCATTTCGTTACCCAATATCTCATGCTAGAACTATGATTTTTGTTTATCTTTTGTATTATAGTTCTTTCATTTTAGTTTGCATTAAATAAAAAAATTACAAAAATAATTTTGTTTGTCATTTGTGTTTTGTTTTATGAGTTATTTAGGCTTATCGAAAAATATAAATGGTGTTTTTTAGTAAATATTTTTGTTTAGTTAAAATTTTGAAAAACTCAAAAAGATTTTTGTTTTGTTTGTATTTTAGTTTGACACACTTTATGTGGCATATACTTGTGTTTGAATTCCTTTTTTTTCGCTTCCATGTGGCTAGAACTTTTTATTAGAATTTTAATCCTTTAAATGTTCTTAATTATGCTTACATGAAGTATTTTAAGTTTGACTTACTTAATGGATTCCCTTTTATATGCCTTTTCACACACAAGCACGAGATCTTTCAAAAATTTTACTTCACATGTATATTTGAACTTTGTGAGGTGTTTTCCTACCAATCTCGTCATCTACATATTATGTGACCTAGGAGGACTAGTGCATGCCAAAATCCATTGCATGTGAGATTTTTGTGAGATATAAAAAATGATATATATAAATATGCATGGGGAAGGGCTCCGAAAGGAAATATTATCCTTTGCGAGTAAGCCACCGTTTGGAATGGACCTTAAAAGAAATACGTGGACCAAAGGCCTAAAAAGAAGTTAGCAGTAAATAAAATAGTTAGCCAAGGCCTATATTTGTTTAGTTTGATATAGTCATTCAAAAAACATATCTTCATTTTGAGAGAGTTTGGATGATATATCAATGGTTTGCACAATGTTCGTTTATCGTAGTTGTTCTTTCAACGTCATGACTCTATTGGTTTATAGAATCATCAGCATGCTAGGCTTGTATGCATTGTGTTTGTTTGTTCATTGAGTGCAATCTATATTGTCACATAAGGCTAAAATTTAGTTGATAAAGTTTTTAAATCAAATGAGAACTCCGTGAACATGTTTAAGTGATTGAGTTTTAATTCATCGGTATCTTGTTCATGTCCCTTCACTTTCGTTCCCATATGACACATTTATGCTATAAGAGTGTGGAAAACTTATATTATCTTATTTTGTGTCATTTGTGTGTTTATATGTATATATGTGTGATTGTGCATATTTTTATATCTATTGTGAATACATATATGATATTTTTGTTTGTTGAAGTCTTTGCCATATTAGCTAGTCCATTTATGCTTTTAGTTCATAATTGGTATCTATTGTGTTGCGTATTTTGTTTGATATCACATGCTTAGACTCTTGTGTTTAAAATTGATATCGTTGTGTTTACATCATTGCTAGCATCCATTATTCTTGCTTGGATCAATTATTGTCTATTGTTGTCAATATGCTTCATGTCCTTAACACTTTATGCGTCTTCGTTGTACTTGTTTTCCCATATTTACAATCCTTGTGTATTTTTTAGGGACAAAATTCATACTTAATTCTATTGGGGGGGGGGGGGGGCTGGAATGAGTATTTTATTAATTCTATCACCTGTGTCTATTCCTGAACAAAAAGGGGGAGAGTTATAGGGGAGAAATGGTATTTAATCCTATTATAATCATAGGAGAGAGCGCTATCTTCTTAGGTTAATCATAGTTTATAAAGGAGAATTGATTTAGGGGAAGTATTTATTTTACATGCATTTAATATTCTTGATATTCCCTATGCGTTTGATAGTTTGCTTAAGTGTGTAGGAATTTTTCTCAGTGACAACTTTCATCAGCAAAGCTATTTATCCTAAGAGGTCTTTGACTCAAGTTTTTTTTTTTTTTTGGGTGGGAAGTTTTTGAGTCTAGTAGAGCTTGACGACCCTTTAGGATTTTGTATTGGTTTTTGTTTCGAAATAGCTAAAGGCTAGGTTCTTGTCCCGAAATATCCAAGTTGAGTTGAGAAGTCATTTGTCTTGTACTTGTAAAAAAATTCCATACTTAGTGGACATAAGGCTAAGGTCGTCCGAGATTTTTCCCATTTGGATTTTCCTCGTACATCGGCGCGCTGTGTGATATGGTTTATTTTATTTTGCTTAAAACACTTAGAATGCATGGTTAGGTTAACATGATAAAATTGGTTTATTTATCATACGTATTTAATTTGGTTCTATAATTTAAATTGGGGTGTAGTTTAAGTTAAATTTAATCAAGTCATATATTTAATTTGTTACATTTGGTTTGGTCTAATTTGGTGATATTGAAAATATTGTGTAGGAGAATTTTAGGACTTGTGTTAAATTAATTTCGGGCTAAATATAACTTTCTCATATTTTACTTCATGTGTTATTGTTGTTTATGAGAAATCCAAAATTGGTTTGTGTGAATTTTGTGTGTGTGTGTGTGTTCACCATAATTAACTTATTTAGGTTTAATTTTAATTTTCTTTTTAGAAATTAAAATTTGTGTTGAATTTAAATTTTCATCTTTTTAAAGAAAATAAAATCATATAAACTTGGAAAATTAAATTATTATTAGGAACCATATTTATTCCGCACTTATTGGAAATTAATGTGAAAGTTTTTAAAATTGGGGGTCCCCGCACCTTATTCATATATTTTAATCATAAATATAAGATATTCTCACAAACATATTTCAATATGAGCCCATACACCTAAATTAAAAACTAAATGCGCCATATGTTGTTTTGGTTATAAAACCCCAATAATTAGATGAAGCAAAGTTTGGTCTACTTGGCAAAGCAAGAGAATGTAGATTTGAATTTTTTCTTAGTTATTGAGACATTTTTATGATTCAATTTGGCTTTACCTGGTGTGTACATTTGGGAGCCATTAATCACTCTTTCAATTATTTTTAGGGGTTCCAAGTGATCGGGGAGCTCAATGTTGGATACATGTTTCTATTCATGGGGGATTAACACAAGGTAACAGTTTTAGCAGTAAGGAATTTAATTTCTAATTTTGGTGCACATAAAAATTTAATTTTAGAAGATTTCTTTTATATTCCTGCTATTTTATATCCTTACTACCAAAAGAAAATTGATTTCGAGTGCAAATTTAGTTGTTAATAGGTATTTGGCTTATTTTCGTAAATCAGTTTTTATCAAAAATAAAAAATTATTTATCTATTATGTCACATTAAAAAAATATCCTAATGTTATAAGGCCTCACTAACTATTATTCTTATATATTGAAATGAATGAGTTAAATGAAAATAACCTAAAGATAAATAAACCTTCTAAATTGAACCAAACATGTAATGCCCCAACCCGAATTCATGAATTACCCGTGGTCAACTCGGTCTGACCCAAGCGTTAGGTGTAAAGTGTAATGGGACAACCTAGATAATGTTGCTAGTCCAGTTTTATTTAATTAAAATCTCATTTGTTTATCATGCGATCCCCATTTAAACAAAGATACATGAGGGAATAATGGGAAGCATCCTTGGAACACAAGCATATAGAGTTACTATTGTAATATAAAAACAATACTTACCTATGTAATGCTCTCAAAATACGGAATCGAACCCCACCTGTCATAACAAAGACGAGGGAATGAGTTGAATTCCCAGTGGAACTTACAATAATGCAATATAGAATCGAACAATTGAAAAAAGACTCTAACACGTTATATATAAGTTCACATGAAACTACCTAATATATATATATATATATATATATATATATATATATATATATATATATATATATATATATATATATATATATATATATATATATATATATATATATATATATATATATATATATATATATATATATGAAACCATTTTTATTCTAACAATGTTACTTGTGTCGCTTAATTCACCTTAATCTTGTAAAAGAATTCCATTTTTACTTAACTTGACATTTACCCTTTTATTTAACACACGCGGTTAAATACTTGAAACAACTAAAATTTGTCTAATCAAAAAACATTTCTTTACCGAAATTACCCCTTTCATTTCAACCAATTCACGTTAGTATTTTCATTGAAAATCACCCTTTCAACACACACGAACACCGTATTATAAAATACTTGTTTAACCTTTGAAAAATCTTTCACAAACAGGCTCTTGTGTTAATTATGGGTTAAACCTCATAGGTTTCCTAACGACCCATTTAATCATTATACTTTACCTTTCCTTTACCTTATGGACATTAATCAAATTACGCATTTGTTGTCCACATTAACCTTTATAGGAACATTTATTAATTCATTCAAGTTAGGTTGTCTTTCATTTTCACCACAGAACCCATTTCTTGACATGTTCCAAATTCTTGTATCTTTTTCTCGAAATCTTCTAATATCGCATACTCTAATGGAATCCACATTTTCGGCTCTGGTACCACATGATCTAGCCATTGATTTTGTGTCTTTCACCCCAGGGCTCTAAGCCCTCCTTAATTACCCCGATTTTGTCGAGTTCTTATTAACGTATTTTAACATTTTGCTAATTTCCACATTATTCCACTTTCCCTTTTACCTGGCCGAAGCCAAAACTCGGGATTTCACCCTTACTTGGGTTATACTTTAAAAAAATCAATATTTCATGATCTTTATACTTTATCATTGATTTTATTTCAAAATCATGTTCATTAGGGACTCATTTGTGTAACATCCTGTAACACCCCTAGTGTTCGAGGACTTAGAAAATTATTATATTGGGAGAATTTAGATTTTTTTGGAGTCTCGAATGATGAATTGGAATGCAAAGTTGATTTGGGATGGGTCGAGATAGTCAAAATGACTATCCAAAAGTTTTATTTGGGTTCCAGTGTATTTTAGACGTAGCTTGACTCGAATTGGAGTAAATGAGTCATTTTAAGTGTGTATTACCATTTAAAGTTGGGATTTAGGATTTAAAGGCTTAAGGGGCTCGTGAGTTAGTCAATCTCATTTGTGAGAAATAGAAAACCCTAGAAAGATAGAGAGGAAGAAGAGAAAAAAGAGAAAAGAGCTCGAAAACTTTGGATTTTCGGCTCAAATACACAGATTCAAGGAAGATTCAACCTCTACAACTTTGAGACAAGTGATTAAACTTTCTAAATGATTGTGTGTGTGAGTTATTTCGTAAATTCTTTGGTGATTTAGTTGATTTTGAGTTTAAATGGTTAAAGCCCAAAATTTGACAAGTAAACCTTGTATTTAGGGTTATATTTTGTGGTTTTAATGATGACAATGGTGGGGATAAATTTGTGGGATGAGTTTTGATGTTATGATGTTGTTACAATGAAATAAAATTTGGTTTTTAGAGATGTAGAGTAGATTTTTAAAGAGTAGAAGTAAGGTTTTGGGTATAAATCTCGTAGGATCAAATTGTATAGGACCGAACTAGTTTGTTTTTAGGAGACACCGGATTAGCCCGACCATTAAATATTTTCTGTCAAATTTTAGGAACCAGACCGGTTTGTTTTTATGAGGTACTGCATAGGTCCGATCATTAAAAAAAGTTTTGTCAAATTTTAGGAACCGAACCGGTTCATTTTTTACGACCTTCGGTCCAGTCCACTAACTATATTTTTCCAACTCTTATTTTACCTCTTTTCAATTGTTTCTATCGCTTAGGGACCCTCCAATAGAGTGTAGTAAACATGTTTGGGAGATATTACAAGGTTTCACATTAGGATATAATAGAAGGGTTACTTTGAGGGTCATTATGGAGATATTTATAAGATCAAATTTGTATTGTTTCCTTTTTTTTGAAAATCCTCCAAGGAATGAGGATTCTTTTGAGGATAGTTACGGGCTATTATTGAGTCATATTTGGGAGTTTAAAATGCTGAATTATTTCATATATTCTTCGAGTAGTAGGAGTTTACTTAACGCTAATTATGGACTAGGTAAGAGAGATGTATCGTGTGTCCTTAAGGTTGCTAAATAGGGCGATTATTCATGTCTTAGGTGTGATGGATTAATAAGTTTCAAGTTAGGGATTGCATAATTAAACGAATTAGGAAGGCATATGAGAGTGTATTGGTTAGTATATTGAGAGTTATATACATATAGACATATTCTTTACTTTTTACATACGGGAGATAGATACTATGTATATATATATATATGTATATGGGGTGGATATATATATCTTGTGTGATGGTTTGTATATTTGATGTGATAGAATGTGTATATATCTGGAGTGTATGATATATCTTATGTGCTTCATACCCATCTAATGCTATCAAGGGAAGTTGCGCGATGTGGGTGAATCTCCATGTCTTGAGGAGCAGGGAGAGTATAGTCCCCAGGTCATAGCATCCATTATGTATATTGTGTGATTCTTATTAGGGGTGATACGTAGTGGGTATGCTTAGTTATTATTTCCGGGGAGGAATTGTGGCCGCTTCTTATACGTTGTGATTTAGGGTTTTACCAAATTCGGTGTGAGCTATTCCGACTATTGGTAACCCACGGACATGTGAGCGATTCCTTGGAAGTTAATAGCATTTAGAGATTATTAGTATACATATAATGTGTGAATATATTTGGACTTATTGATAATGATGAATTATGTATAATACTTATGTGTAATATTATACAAGCTTTATAGATAGTGTATGATATCTTAATATTATAACTAGAGAAAGTTATAAAGATATGTATGATGTTTTGTCTTTGGCGGCACGAGAGTGGATGAGTATACTCTTATGCCTATAGACGAGAAGAATTTAGGGGTACATAGTATGGTCTCATGATCTAACGGATTTCCACGATCGACAATGTTAGATAGTAGTCCATCGGTTGGTACCTTGTTTGTATTTCGCTTTGCGAGACATCCCATGCATAAAACTTAGCCCAATGTTGGGCGTGGGGAGATGTTTGGTCCTTAGTTCTTGTGTATTTGTGTTATAGTGGGTGTATATTACTAGCATTAATGATGATGTGGGATATCTTATGCTAATAACCTGTAAGGTTCAAGATTAGAATCGATAGAATATAATTGAGATCTATTAGTGTATAAGTTTGGGCGTAAACTTAGGAGACGATAGAAGAGATAAATATATGTTTATGTTAGAGATAGTGGGCTACACGATATCAAGTGCAAATTTTTGAGGATTTATCCCTGGAATGTGTTGGGTAGCTTAGTTGAGGTTCATATGCATACGTTGTACTCGTGTTGTATTTTTATCAACAAGATGGTGTATTGTCTGTGACCCGACAGCATATTCGGGTATATATTTTGTTGTACTCGTGTCTATGTTATCATGAATTGTCGTCATATTGCATGTTAGTTTGTGGTTTCTTGTATGTGTTGAATAAAAATTGGCATCCACTTGTTTTTTTATTGGGTGGTTAGTTAGATTTGTAGTATGTGCGACAGTGATGCTAAGAATGAGCCACTTGAGATTCCTATTTTATCTTGGTATAAGGCTGGACACCCGTTATTAATTTAAGCAGGGTGTCACACATCCTTTCCATTATTTTTATTTCATAAAAATGTTTCACTTTATGGAAAATTTTCATTTTACCCTTTCGTTTTCAAACTTGTCTTTTCTTTCAATTTCATAAGTGTTAGTCTCATAAAAATATTTATAAGCTATACACACCAACTTCTCAATGCTTTAACCTATTAACACTTATTCAACACCTTTTCCAACCATTTTCCTAAGTTGGAAACTTCTTCATTTTCTATATCAAAAAAGTCAATTACATTTAAAGACTACTTTTATAACAAAATGTCATTTCCTTTTATTAGCACATGCAATCTTACAACCTTGTAATTGTCACTCTTCCAACATCTCTATAACACACTTTAAAAGGATGAATTTTCTATCTTCTTTGTTTCATGCACAAACCCAATAAAACCTTCATTAAACTTGTTTATATGTTCATCATCAAAATACTACAAGTTTATATGCATGAGAAGATGGATTTTAAATTCCAAAAATACTATTAAATGTGTCAAACATACATTTTATATGTAGAAATTTCACAACACTAGGAAAAATATACTTTTCAAGCCTAAAAGACCTTTTTCTTCTTTAAACTCAAGCAAATGTCCGACTTTTATAAAATCTTCATTTTTGCAAGAAACTTTGAACATCATTTCACCAAAATATTTTTTAGCAAGATGAATACCATTTTCAAATATTTTATTTCCTAAAATATTTATTACTCAACTTCTAAAATACTTCATTTATTCAACATTCTTGAAATCCCTTTTTACCCATTATTTAAAAAATCACAAAAAATATCATTCTTATATCATAATTAGTTCTAACAATAAGATCACTAATATGCAAAATAAAGTCATAATACTATGAGTAGAGTTTTCCACCTCAAATGGGTTCTAACAATGTTAGATTGAAATGTCTAAGATGATCACAACCTCCCATCTCCTAAGGCGGTCTTAGAGAGGTTGTCTAGCTCTTCCAAGCTTGCTCCATGAATTCTCCATCAAAAATCCTCTTCAAGCTCCATAAATCTTTCATCTTCGTTTCTCAAAATCCCACACAACACCTCCAAAATTTGTATCTTAGCCCAATAATGGTGATTATAGGTATGTTGGTCTCGAATATGGTGGAATACTAGTCAAGTATGTGTGACAATCCGCTTAATAAACTAATGGGTGGCCAACCCTCTACTAAAATAAAATAGGAATCTCATTTGCTCATTCCCCGCATCCCTATTGAACCAATTAATTACTGACCACCTATTATTAATTTAAGCAGTGTGCTAATTTCAATCTTTATTAATGTAACACAAAATATAACGATCATCCACATTCATCTGAATAATTTCAATAAAATTCGCAACCATAATTAAATCTAAACTGTAAATTTATTACATGCCAAACTGTTTCGAAGAAACTATTGAAAAAATCCTCCATACAAAAATTCCCAGAATGAAATAAAACATAAACTAAAATAACCCACTTGGCATAGGCAACATGCCTAAATGTGAAAAGAATCTTGGATTAGAACATAAGAATAGAAATGACTAAACAAAATCCTACAGCATCCTGTAACACCCCGCTTAAAATAATAATGGGTGGCCAACCATATACTACATTAAATCAGGAGTCTCAGATGGCTCAGTCTCAACATCAACTGGCAGTACTAAAATATATAAGACTAACTACCCGATATCATATAAGCGAGATGTTAAAATTAAATAAAACATAGAACAGACAACAAACCAACACTATAGAGCAACTAATAAAGGAAAAATGCATAAATACTCAGATAGATGAAATTCTAGAATAAAATGAAATGAGGAACTACAAATGAATATACCCGAATAAGCTGTCGGGTCACAGACAGTACAATAACTGAAACGGAATAAATATAAACATTTATAACTATCCCTTGGGCATAAACCCGATATACAACTTGAATCCTACCTAGCTTATTAATGAAGTAGGAAGCGATTACAATCTACATCCCGCAATAGTCTGCACCTGTCACGGCTCCCGAGACTCTGGAAAGAAGGTCATTCGGCATCCATGCGGTAGGACACCTGTACTAATATATATATATATATATATATATATATATATATATATATATATATATATATATAGACAGGAGAGAAAAGTAAACGGGTCAGAGTTCGAGTTGTGAAAATATTTAGCAAGTATGTTAACCATGCATAATAAATATAAATGCACTTATTTCATAATTAAAGTGGAATCGCACTCTCGTGAAACCCCAACTCACCTCTCATCTAACGGCGCGCACCTATTCGCGTCCTGAATTATTAGTTATGTTACCCCACCTATAAGGACAACCTAACTTACCATAGGCCCAAGACCTGCCTTCCTAACATACCCAAGAATCCAACCCTTTCTAATCACACTTGATTATTTTCAAATAATTTAATTAATTATAATTCTTAATATATTACCCATATACATTTAGGTTAAATCATATAATTTAAATTTCTAAATAACATGCATACAAATTATTAATGAAAAAACTTCTCTCCAATCTCAACATTGCACTACGTTTCGTGCGTGGGGCGTCTCGCAAAGCGAAATCCAAACAAGAAACCCCCCGTTACACTACTCCTTGACAATGTCGATCCTAGAGATCCATTACTCCATGCATACAATTCTACTATTTCAACTACTGGATTTAGATTACCATATTAGAACAACTCAAAATCTCCAATAATATCCTTGGGATGATACAACCGAAATATTCCTTAATTGCGATACATCAACCCCCATATCCTTTCACCCATAGGATATATAAATATATATAAAGGCATTTATTCTAACCACACACACACACACACACACATATATATATATATACAATCATCCATTCCCATAGCCAAGTGAACATACCACATCTGATGTACAATGGCCATGCACATAATATACTCGGTTATATATATCGCCGATAAACTGCACCATGCTATCATATTCCAGGGCATTACTCACATACCATCCTGGGGACCATGGTCGGACTCAATATCACCGACATCGGGGCTAAACACACACACACGACATCCCGAGAAGCGGTCATATCTCCTAACCGGTCAATAAGATGAGATATACCCACCACGTCCCACCCCAAAAGAAATGCATATCACATAATAACACAATGGATGACTTTGACATGGGGAATATCCACACCCTGCTCCTTGATCCAGGATGCTCACCCTCTGCGCGGAAACTTCCCAATGATAGCATGAGCGTGGTATGCTTAACCTCATAAGTATATATATCATTCACATGCACAATATATATACATCCATATGATTACATCATATGATTAAACCATCACATACGGTTTAGACATTCACAACATAAATATATCCATATATTCATATCTATACAGATATATATCCACATATCCACACACACACACACACACACACACACACACTCACACACACACATATATATATATATACACTACCTCTTGTTTATATGTATGATATTTATAAACTCGGCTTTAAGTATACATAATCCTCAATATACTAGTCGTCATCCCAACACATTTAATTTACCTCGATATGTGAATACGATCCCTCACTTGAAGTATATTTATCCATTTTTCCTATGATGAATAGACTCCCAAAAATATATCCTCATATTCAACATTTGGTTTATCACCCAAAGTTTAGTGTAGGAAACCATCACTACACATCTCCTCTATATTCGAAAGCACATAATTATCTCTAGTACTATTTGAACATTGGCATATACATCACTAAAAGTCTGTAAACCTCAACTTATCCCAACTTCCTTTGAAGTATTTGAATCCCAATGACTATTTACACACAATTATGTATAAACTATCCTGACTAGAATTTATGCTACCACTTATTCTAGTTGATAGTACGATTGAAATCATTCCCAATTTCACCTATAGTTCAATTGATCTTATGAACCCTTACTCCTATTGGGTTACCGATTGTTCCTTAATTTAAACCTTTTTAAGGATACGTGACCCCTCTCTCTCTTCGGTCCCCAACCCTTAATCTCAATAGAATCCTATTTACTATAAGGATTTGGCACTACCCTCGGCCAACAATTTCATATCGTACACTCACCACTCTCTTGAAAGGACCCCAATCCTTACATCATAATTAGGTGCACTCATGACCCCCAATTAGAATTCCCATTCTCAATGAGATTCCCCCTTATATCGACATGACCCTCTCCAATTTATATGGATATAAGTCCCCCAAAATTACTTGATAAGTACCCGCGGTCCCATCATACGAGAAACTCTTACTAAGTCTCCAAAACATCTTTCTTACATCATAAAAGAAGCTCCCGTATCGATAAACCAAATCAAAAAGGGGTGGAAATCATCCTAGAAAACCCCCCATAAAACAGCCCTGTTTTCGAATCGATTAGGCCTGGCCCGAATCGATTCGGTCTCAAGGGCGAATCGATTCGCTCCAACTGCGAATCGATTCGTTCAAAAGGACCTGGGACTCTGTCTCAATCCGAATCGATTCGCCTTGGGTCTAAATCGATTCGGTCATGCAGACCTGCCACTTTTGCCTAGGCTGAATCGATTCGCTTAAGGGGAGAATCGATTCGGGTCTGTAGAACCCTAAAGGTATCTTCTTCTTATTCTTCAAGAAACCCATGAATTTTAAACCCTAAAATTTCACTTCTAACCCCTAAACCTTCATCCTATCATGATTCTAAGATGATAAATCAGCCCAAAGTTGATCCCAACCATTTCTACACCATCAAACCCACATTTAAACACCAATATCAAGATTTAATCTTCAAAACCTAAGTTTTGTTATAAATACCCCAAATCAAATTTTCTTATCCACAAATTATGAAATCAAATACACAAATGACTTATTTAGCAAGATTAAACACTTGCCTCAGATTTGTAGAGGTTGGATCGTCCTCGTTGTCGCGTTTGGGCCGGAATCTCCAAACTTTTCTTACTCTCTCTCTTCCTTTCTTCTTCTTTCTCTCTTCTTTTCTCTTTCTCTTCTATTTCTCTCTTCTCACAATTGAGATGGCTTGATCCGTAAGCCTCTTAAGCCTTTAAAACATAAGTCTCAATTTTTAAATGTTAATACACACTTTTAAATGACTCGTTTACTCCAATTCGAATCAAACTGACTTAAAAATAATTCGGAACCGAATTAAAACCCAATGACAGTTATTTTGACTATCTTGACCCTTTCGGGATTGATGGTACCCTCAAGATCATCATCCAGAATACTTTGAAATGTTCTCTATTTTTGGACCTCAATTCCCAAGTTTTAAAATTCTCTAATTTAATTAAATTTTTATTTTCCCAAAAATTTAATTTCTTACTCTCCAAAGTCAAGGGTTGTTACGTACTTCCCCCCTTATAAAAATTTCGTCCGCGAAATTTAGATTATGCCTAGGACCTTGAATCTCATCTAATCCTTACATCAACTTCCAAGATCGCTATACAGATCATTCCTAGTTCTCCCGTCGAACCATATAAATTTTAAAATAAACTAACTACCCAGGGTGCCCATACACCCCGTACCCGAGCTCCACTCGAAGAATTATAATTAGGCTCCATTAGCCTCAAATCATAATATAACTCTCATCAATATAATCTATAACAACATATTAAATATATAGAAGTTTGAAATTCCCAATGGTTGAACTCCTCTCAATTCCTGACGCTAGCTACCTTCGTGCGGGGGAGGTCTCGCAAGTGAAATCCAAACTAGGAACCCTCCCAATACACTACTGTGTAGCTAGGTCGGGGATTGAGATTAGTTGAACCAGGGTTAAGGTTTTATAAAAGATTTTCATATTTTAGATATTGCCCTAAGTCCTATGTAACAATATGATATAAAACAAATCCATGTCTTTCGACACGCCAAACAAACACCTTATGTTTAGGACACAAGGCCTCAACAAATACAATACCCTAACCACCATCTAGTCCTCGATACTAGCGCAATCCTAAGCTAAATTCTCGCTCAATGTAAATTCTGCGGAATTCTAAACCTCTCAATCATACAAATCCTTTACATCACCCCAAAGCATTACCCCCAAGTAAGTCCTTCCCTCATTGGAACACTATAATTACGTGCCCTAACCTATTCATAAGACAACAACCTTATAGTCAATACTCAACAAACCTCAACATTCCACACTTCCAGAATTCAATATTATGACTCTCGATTATCTCCTCACAAGACGATTTATTTTCTCTAAATATGTCATACAAAGGCCATACTTACTCACTCCTTCTTCCAAGGAAATTCTATACACCCTAGGGGCGTAGCGGCTAACCGCTCATTATACATAACGCGCGACATTCCCAATATCGCACAAAGCGTGACTTAAACCCTAAGAAAGTTATTCTACCTTATACTTCCATAATCCAATTACTTTACTTCATCCTTGGATCCTTCTTTAAAGTCCTCTACTTCTTCCAGGATAATCATTATTCCTAAACCTATTTCTCCATAAGAGAAACATCTTCCTTAAAATCCTTCCTAACCATTTTGAAGGACAAAACGCGATTATGACTACCAAAAAATCCCTCAGTCCTACTCAACAAACCTGAGTCTCCAAATTTCTCACGCCCTTCTTAAATAAAGACGATACCCCTAACAATTGGTCAATTCCACCTACCTTCCACCGGTAGAAGTCAGCATCACGAGGCTTCCTAACAAACGTTAACAAGTTTCTCAATCTAAACCTCCCAAGGACTACATTTCTCTCTCCTCAGACTTACCTTACTAAGTCCAGGATTCGCCATTCGAGTAAATTTCCCTTTCTTACTCAACCACCAATAGATCACCTTGAACCACTGCTAGAGTTCTCTTTCTTATTTCCTCCTGAATTGAGGAAAACAATTACCTCCAATCAAAGCGTACCCAAAATCTATTATGGGTATTGTATCTTTAATCTTGTCCCTTCCTAGACGACATAATCTAGGAGATGTATGAAACGAGAGCAACTGTTATCCGAACGTCGATTAAGAAAATACACTTCACAAAGGAAGATAAACACAATGAACACAACAATCCTAATAGTAGGGCTTTATATCAAGAACGTTAACGGAAGAACGTAGAAAACTCGCACATATCCTAAAGACTATATAACCTAATGCTCTGATACCATCTGTAATACCCCACTTAAAATAATAACGGGTGGCCATCCCAATACTACATTAAATTAGGAGTCTCAGATGGCTCAGTCTCAACATCAACTGGAAGTACTAAAATATATAAGACTAACTACCCAACATCCTATAAGCGAGATGTTAAAATTAAATAAAACATAGAACATACAACAAACCAACATTATAGAGCAACTAATAAAGGAAAAATGCATAAATACTCAGATAAATGAATTGCTAGAATAAAATGAAATGAGTAACTACAAATGAATATAATCGAATAAGTTGTCGGGTCACAGACAGTACAATAACTGAAACAGAATAAATATAAACATTTATAACTATCCCTTGGGTATAAACCCAATATACAACTTGAATACTAACTAGATTTTTAAAGAAGTAGGAAGCGACTACAATCTATATCCCGCAACAGTCCGCACATGTCACGGCTCCCGAGACTTTGGATAAAATCTGGTATCCATGCGGTAGGACACCTGTAGTAATATATATATATACACATACAGGAGAGAAAAGTGAACGGGTCCGAGCCCGAGTTGTGAAAATATTTAGCAAGTGTGTTAACCTTGCATAATAAATATAAATGCACTTATTTCATAATTAAAGTGGAATCGCACTCTCGTGAAACCCCAACTCACCTCTCATCTAATGGTGCGCACCTATTCGCATCCTGAATTCTTAGTTAAGTTACCCCATCTATAAGGACAACCTAACTTACCATAGGTACAACCTATACCCCCAAGACCTGCCTTCCTAACATACCCAAGAATCCAACCCTTTCTAATCACACTTGATTATTTTCAAACATATATGCCATACTAGGCTTAATGGATTCCGGTTTATAATTTAATCAATTATAATTCATAATACGTTACCCATACACATTTGGGTTAAATCATATGATTTAAATTTCTAAATAACATGCATACAAATTATTAATGAAAAAACTTTTCTCCAATCTCAACATTGCACTACGTTTCGTGTGTGGAGCGTCTTGCAAAGCGAAATCCAAACAAGGACCCCCCCGTTACACTAATCCTTGACAATGTCGATCCTAGAGATCCATTATGCCATGCATACAATTCTACTATTGCAACTACTGAATTTAGATTACCATATAAGAATAACTCAAAATCTCCAATAATATCCTTGGGATGATATAACCGAAATATTCCTTAAATACGATACATCAACCCCCCTCAATCTAGTACATCACAATCATCCAAGATGTACTCCATAAAGATCCCATATCCTTTCACCTATAGGATATATAAACATATATGTAGGCATTTATTCTAACCATATATATATATACACAATCATCCATTCCCATAGCCAAGTGAACATACCACATCTGATGTATAATGGTCATGCACATAATATACCCGTTTATATATATCGTCGATAAACTGCACCATGCTATCATCTTCCAGGGCATTACTCACATACCATCCTGGAGACCACGGTCGGACTCAATATCACCGACATCGGGGCCAAACACACACACATGACGTCCCGGGAAGCGATCATAGCTCCTAACCGGTCAAGGAGATGAGACATACCCACCACGTCCCACCCCAAAAGAAATTCATATCACATAATAACACAATGGACGACTATGACCTGGGGAATATCCACACCCTTCTCCTTGAGCCAGGATGCTCACCCTCTGTGCGAAAACTTCCCAATGATAGCATGAGTGGGGTATGCTTAACCTCATAAGTATATATATCATTCAGATGCACAATATATATATATATATATATATATATATCCATATGATTACATCATTTGATTAAAACATCACATACGGTTTAGACATTCACAACATAAATATACCCATATATTTATATCTATACAGATATATATCCACATATATATATACACTACCTCTCATTTGTACGTATGATATTTATAAACTCGGCTTTAAGTATACATAATCCTCAATATACTAGCCGTCATCCCAACACATTTAAGTTACCTTGATATGTGAATACGATACCTCACTTGAAGCATATTCATCCATTTTTCCTATGATGAATAGTCTCCCAAAAATATATGTTCTTATTCAACATTTGAGTTATCACCCAAAGTTTAGTGTAGGAAACCATCACTACACATCTCCTCTATATTCGAAATTACATAATTATCTCTAGTACTATTTGACCATTAGCATATACTTGACTAATAGTCTATAAACCACAACTTATCCCAACTTCCTTTCAAGTATTGGAATCCCCATGACTATTTCCACACAATTATGTATAAACTATCCTGACTAGAATTTATGCTACCATTTATTCAAGTTGATAGTGCGATCGAAATCGTTCCCAATTTCACCTACGATTAAATTGATCTTATGAACCCTTACTCCTATTGGTTTACTGATTGTTCCTTAATTTAAACCTTTTTAAGGATACGTGACCCCTCTATCTCTTCGGTCCCCAACCCTTAATCTCAATAGAATCCTATTTACTATAAGGACTTGGCACTACCCTCGCCCTACAATTTCTTATCGAACACTCACCACTCTCTTAAAAGGACCCCAATCCTTGCATCATAATTAGGTCCACTCATGAGCCCTAATTAGAACTCCCATTCTCAATGAGATTCCCCCTATATCGATATGACCCTCTTCAATTTATATAGATATAAGTCCCCCAAAATAACTTGATAAGTACCCGCGGTCCCATCATATGAGAAACTCTTACTAAGTCTCCAAAACATCTTTCTTACATCATAAAAGAAGGTCCCATATCGACAAACCCAATCAAAAAGGGTTAGAAATCATCCTAGAAAACCCCCCATAAAAGAGCCCTATTTTCGAATCGATTCGGCCTCGCCCGATTCGATTTGGTCTCAAGGGCGAATCGATTCACTCTAATTGCGAATAGATTCAGTACAAAGGACCTGGGACTCTGTATCAATCCAAATCAATTCACCTTGGGTCTTAATCAATTCGGTCATGCAGACCTGCCAATTTTAACTAGGCCAAATCGATTCGCTTAAGGGGCGAATCGATTCGGGTCTGCAGAACCCTAAAGGTATCTTCTTTTTCTTCAAGAAACCTACGAATTTAAAACCCTAAAATTTCACTTTTAACCCCTAAACCCTCATCCTATCATGATTCTAAGATGATAAATCAGCCCAAAGTTAATCCCAACCATTTCTACACCATCAAACCCACATTTAAACACCAATATCATGATTTAATCTTCAAAATCTAAGTTTTGTTACATATACCCCAAATAAAATTTTCTTATCCACAAATTATGAACTCAAATACACAAATGACTTATTTAGCAAGATTAAACACTTGCCTCAGATTTGTAGAGGTTGGATCGTCCTCGTTGTCGCGTTTGGGCCGGAATCTCCAAACTTTTATTACTCTCTCTCTTCTTTCTTCTTCTTTCTCTCTTCTTTTCTCTCTCTCTTCTATTTATTTATTCTCACAATTGAGATGGCTTGATCCGTAAGCCTCTTAAGCCTTTGAAACATAAGTCCCAATTTTTAAATGTTAATACACATTTTAAATGACTCGTTTACTCCAATTCGAGTCAAACTGACTTAAAAATAATTCGGAATCGAAATAAAACCCAATGACAATCATTTTGACTATCTCAACCCTTTCGGGGTCGATGGTACCCTCAAGATCATCATCCGTAATACTTTGAAATGTTCTCTAATTTTGGTCCTCAATTCTCAAATTTTAAAATTCTCCAATTTAATTAAATTTTTATTTTCCCAAAAATTTAATTTCTCAGTCTCCAAAGTCAAAGGTTGTTACACATTCCACAGTTGTCCCAGCTCCAGTATCTAGGAAGATGATCAATCTTGGTGTCCTTGTGGCTGGACAACTACAAGGTTTTGAAAATAATTTTGACATGGTCCAGAGCCCAAATCCATTTGAAAATATTTTGCAAGTAATTAAAATTCATAGATAAACATGTATTCATTGATTTATATTTAAATTGGTACTTCACTCTCTCATGAGACAATACTCACCTCTCATCTAAAGTGGGCACCTAACGTATGTATTTTAAACACCTAGCTATGTTGCTCGCCTAATTAGTTCCTAAGTAATCTTAAATTCCATATGCTATCTCATCCTGCGTAATTTATTTATTTAGATTTCACATTCGTTAATCATTATAATTCTCAATTATAATTTTTTATATCATTTCTAACTTTAACTAGTTATTAATTTTCACATTTTAATCCATCATGACCGCTATATTTTTCTGCGCATATATAAGTATTTTATTATCACATCATGCACACATATGTATCTCTTGCTATATATGTATAACCACCCTTCCTAATAATAATGATAATATACCGAATATGGGTCTCTACGGTGCTATCATAATTCAGGGAATACTCACATCATCCTGGCTAGTGGATCGGGATTTCACACCGAACAGTGATAGAAAATAACAACGTTGTAGGTGGTCATAGGTTCCTCGATAGTGAGCCATAACCATGCTCGTAATTTCCTCACTTCAAACTTTAACCCTATTAGGCACATGCATGGCGACTATGACCTGTGGATACTCACCAACTCGCAAAACCTCCGATGATAGCACAAGAGGGGTATGTTATTATATTCATATAATTATATCTTTCACACTAATATATATATATATACATGTGTGAAAATTCTATATGTATATAATTTTCACACATGTGTATATTCCTTAATAATTTATTTAATCATGCCTATCATTAATGGCACAAACGCACTATTTTCCAACGCTCCATTTTATACTCAATTAATTAATTATTTAAATAATTTTTTTTTAAATACCATTTCTAGACATGTAATTAATCATCACTCAACCCATATCCCAATTTTTGAATTTCCATCATAATTATTTGCATTCAATAATATTAATTAATTATTCTAAGTTCATAACCCGAATAAAACTCTCCTTTAACCTAAGGTTCTAATACCCACTTTATTCGATATCCAGAAACATAAAAATATAAACATTGAATTTCTCGTATCACCAATCATTTAATTTATCTCTAATTAAATAAAAATAGCCCAATCTAAATTTTTTTGGAAATTTGAACCGATTCTGTCTGAACCAAGAAATCCGAACCCGATCCGTCTAAAAGCGAACCGGTTTGTTTCTGGAGTCAACAAACCTCAACCCCTGTTTTCTTCCCCAATTTAGTACCAATCATATTTAAAATAATATTATACACTTGCCAATCCATATCGAGTAAAACGGGACGTTTTTAAAATGATTTAAAACTCTAGTAATCACTTTAATTCAAAAGCTTAATCATCAATTCATGGGATTTATAACTAAAGTAAATAATTGCATCATTATAATAATCATATAAAATAATCATTTTCATATCCCATTATTCCTAAAAATGCAATAAGAATTCTCTGACATCACTTAGAGAGAGTGGAAGGCACGGATACCACCATGAAAATGAGAAATCAAATGTACACAACAAAAATTCTAATTTGAGAGTGTACTATTGTCTAATATCGTTAACTTAATAAATTTAGATGACAATCCACACCAAATTTTAAGTTTTTAGCATTAGATCGTGCAACTATA
Source organism: Sambucus nigra (assembly GCA_949130495.1). Lineage (NCBI taxonomy): Eukaryota > Viridiplantae > Streptophyta > Magnoliopsida > Dipsacales > Adoxaceae > Sambucus > Sambucus nigra. The sequence continues at coordinate 451,303,968 of OX422208.1, read as the reverse complement.
TGATTCAAAACATAAACCAAGCCAAGTATGTAATGAAAAGAGAGTTTTAAGAAAAATCACCTCATGGAAAAACCTTTTATTCACTTTATAAAATTTACAAACCACAACTTAAAAATTCTACAAAGGAATATATGATGATTCCCTTAAGAACTTCACATCCGCAACTTTCCTTTAGTAATGGTCCTCTCAAGAATCACAAGAGTTGTAGTCCCCCATCTTCAGTAGTGAATACCCTCTGGCATCACAAGTAAGATGTGGAGATGCCTTCTCCAAAAAGGTGTATATAAGGATAAAAAACTTTCTAGGGTTTAAATGAATTGACAAGAACAAATTTTAGGATGTACTTTGTGAATTAAAAAATGTTTTAGAACACTAAAATAAAGAAGAACTTTTGCAAAAGTTATGGAAAAGAGAATCTCGCAAAAGTCTTAACACATCTGAAAACAAAACAGATATTTATAAGGTGTTTCACAAATTTTGAGCCGATGGAATATTTTGAACGAAATTCAAATCTCGTTTGAACGAAACAAGATAAGTCATTAGAACGAAATAAATCTTGTTTGAATGACACACAAATCTCATTTCAACCATCTTCAAATGACATCATGACAAGTAAAAACAATATGCCTTCGACTTATGCTCGTTAGATAAAATTACGAATGACCCTTCTAATGAAAACACAATCTCGTTTGAACGAGATTTCCATCTCGTTTGAATGAGGTTCAAAATCAGAAAATATTTTCTTTTTAAAAAAAAAAGCCCTATTCGATTTTTATAAAAATAAACATCCCAAACAAAATTTATGTGAATCATTTAAACTCTAAATTGATTTATACCTTTAAAGGATGTCGAGAATTCTTCAAACTTGGAAAGGATCGAGTTCGGTTCATTTTGACGGTGCATGACGATTTGTAATAGGATACGCCAAACTAACCTAAAACGTGAAGATACCTATACTATGAACAATATTAGATACATTGTTATTACAAATATCCCCCATGGCTATTCCAGTAAAAAACAAAGAAACACGACATAACATAACACCAAATTAAGATAAAAAAATCTCCTATCACTCAAATCCTAACACCCTTCCTAACCCTAAGTCTCTTTGTTGCGACATCCCCCCTAATTAAATATCGGGTGATCAGTCATTAATTAAATTAAAATCAAGGGGAACGTTTGGTTCATTCTTAGCATCACCGTCGCAAAATAAATTTCCAATTTAAACACCCTAAATAATTAAGCCAAGTGTCGAAACAATTTAAAACCTTATTTCCATTTATTTAAATCCAAATTAAAAAAAACATTAAATAACAGTTTAAGAATCACACAAATATGAAGAATGGTAATAACCACCCAAGAATTCAGCCATTCAGATAAACCAATACCAAGTTTAAAAACTACAAATGAAATCATCCTGACACAAATTACATCCCAAAGAGTACCAAATACTGAAAATAAATGAACATAAATCTCTAAAAAATCAAACTGAATACGAAAACGGGTGACACATGCCCTGACTAATCAGAACTAAATTAAGAGTAGAGCCAATAATGAGGTCGTCTAAGCAATGGCTTGCAACTCCCACATAAGTTGTCGTGCGTCTGTTCCAAGGAATCTAAGCATGACGCCCCTGTGGCTGGGCACCTGTAATATATATATATATATATATATATATATATATATATATATATATATATATAAGAGAGAGAAAAAGACAGGAAACGGGTCAGAGCCCGAGTGTAAAACATTTTTAAAAATAGTTTAGCAAGTATTTAAAATTCTTACTGGCTAATGCAACAACCATGTTAGTATGCGATACTCGCTTGAGACTTATCTCCTCTCATCTAGTGTGCATGCCTACCGTACTAATAAATCTCATAAGTTTCTCTAACTTTATTCTATAAGAGGTTTTATCAAGTGAAAAGCGAGGTTATGATATTTACTTTAGAAAATCATTCTCTTCAAAATTTCTTACGTTATTTAGAACAACCCTTTTCCATTACAAAGTTCTCGAACACTTATAATAAAATTGAAGCATTTATTCATTACTTATTTACTTATACGCACAGTAGAAAGTTCCCATATAGATATACGAATATATATTAGTCAAACATATAATATATATACTAACGTCACCCCACATAAAATCTATGGTGCTGACATACTCTGCTATCAAGTCCCCGTATCACACAAACTAAGGGAAATACTAGTTCGGAATCACTCTCGAACTGTATTAACACAAAAAACAAACAAATGGAGGCGAAGCGTAGTTACAGGTCCAAAGAGGTCAGCACATACCCTCACGTCTCTTTGAACATCTGAATATCAATTTCAGATAGCCTGTATCGAGGATACTATCTTTTAGGGTACGAGTCAATATCCCCCATAAAGGTCCAATCAAGATAAGATTGTCCCGATGCGGAAACCCCCGTGATAGCAAGTATCCCGAGTATGATTTTTACAGATATATATAATATGCACAATCACACGGTCATATATATATATAAATATTCACATTTCTAAATTGGGTTCGCCCATGACCCATAATATTATTCTATCCATGCGTAACATATCACGCTCGAGTTTTACGTATAAGTAAATCACTCTTTTTATTCTATTAAGTATAACAAATCCTTCAGTACTTCTCGACTCTTGAAGTGTATCCTCTTGAAATAATATAAAATCAGTAGGTGAACCCTCACTACTCTACTGGTCTAACTCTTCCTTAATCCTTACAAGATATACAATAATGTATGCACAATTTCCCACTAAATTTATATTCCCGAAACCCACCGTTAAATCACATATGAATCGTATAACCCGATCCTTGCCTACAACATTACTGGTCTTTCCCAAGTCCCATTATGGTAAATAAAATATGTATAAGGGTTCCCACAAAGTGACAAAGGGTTAATCATTAAGAATAAAAAACAAGCTTCAAAATTGATAAGAGGTCGATCGATCGAAGTAGGGGGTCAATCGATCGATCATGTCGATCAATCGACATTCAAGGTCGATCGATCGATCACCGAGATATTTCCCAAATTCTGCATATACTATCCTACGGGTTTCATCACCTAAAGTCCTCAAAACCTCGATCAATTTTGCCCAAACTCCCAAACAACATTACTACTGGTAATATATACCTAACTACATGATTTCCTACCTGAAACATGTTCAAATTCATCAACAATATCGAATTAATGGGGTAAAATGTGACACCCCGCCTAATTAAACATCGGGTGATCAGGCCTTTATTAAATTAAAACAGGTTTCTCAAATGGTTCATTCTTAGCATCACTGTCGAAAACTTTTTAATTACTAATCCCCTAAGTAAAATTAGACCAGTGCCAAATTTTATCTTTCTTAAAACAGATAAATCAACCATGTGGAACAAAGTACAAACAATCATGTACTATAATTCAAACAACAAAGTAAATGTACAACAGAACAAAAGTATTACCGAATAAACCATCGGCTAAAAATCCCAAACAACAATAGAATAACCACTAGTCTGAACTAACATCTGAGACTAATACCGGACCACAAGTCCATGCATAGAAGAGTGTGAGATCCTGTACTAGATCTGAATGAGAGATATCGTCTAGTCAAAATCCTGTAAGCATCCACTGTGCTACAGCTCCGAGTCTCTGGAATGGAATCATCATACATGGCATCCCTGTGGCTGTACAGCTAAAAGGTTTTGAAAATATTTTAAAGCAAGAGTTAGTACTCAAAACATTTTGAAAATATTTAGCAAGCGTTTATCACAATATAAAATGCGGTTATTGATTACACATGTTAGGTTCTCGTACACTCTCTTGAGTTACTCACCCCTCATCTTTTGTGCACACCTAACGTTCTACACTTAGTTTATCTAGCCATACCTCCCAAGCTAACTAAAACCAAAGTAGTCAACTGAACTTATCTGTACCCAAGTTCCAGTACCGGCCATACAGTACAACCGTTTCACTAACATCTCGCGTATGTTAATTAATTCTCAAGTAACATTTCATCTATGTTATTTTTCAAGACTTCCCATTTAGTTTCACTACTAAAATTACTATAATTCTCACAATTGTTGACTTCCCACTTATGTAATTAAGTTTCACTACTTGAATTACTAAATGGATTTTCTCTATCTAAAGGTGCATTTCGTAATTAAGTTTCACTACTTAACTTACCAATTCAGTATGTATCTTTAAATACATAATATGTATCAATCTACTATCACACGGAAGTAGGATATCATCAAGTATATATATTTCACACACAATATATACTAAATATCAGTCATTGCTATTTTTCCCTTTTTATACACGTAAAGGACTCTAGGTTCAGAATGATTCATAGACCCCAAGTAAGAATTGGCTCGGAATGATACATCGACCCCAATTATTTATATACATAAATAAAGATGTCTTGGTTCGGAATGATTCATCGACCCCAAGTGAGAGTTGGTTCGGAATTATTCATCGACCCCAATTATTTTTAAAAATATATATATACACATATTCTGGTTCGGGACTCTCTCATCGCGACACCAGTTCAAAGTTTGGTTCCGCATTTCTCATCGACCCCAAACATATAATAACTTTATGTTAGTTCGGAATGTCTCATCGACCCTAACATATTTAATTTAGGTATAATCTCTCTACCTAAAAGATCACATAATTCAGTAGGTACACGCCCGACCTATTAATCATATACGTACGTAATATTTAAATCTCATATATATACCGTACAATATTCGCTTTACGATTTATCTCATTAATCGTATTTATTTGAGTATTCACACAACTCTAAGGGTCCTAGTTACCCCTTACATATAATTTCAGTAGTTATTTCTTACCCCACTGGTCTATTACTTAAATTGAATTTACTTCGCCCCGTAACTCAATTTCCAAAATCCCCATTACTCTACTAAATCGGATTATTCTCCTCGGACCGTAATCCAAGCCCTACACCCAATGGCCTTATCGGACCTCAACAATATACCTACTGGTCTTATTCTCACTCCCATATAAGTATAATGTAAATCCTAGAATACTCATTCATTCCCGAACTCAACGAAGAATTAAACACAAAATTTTTGGGAAACAGCTTGCGTCGATCGATCGACGGCTGGGTTCGATCGATCGACATAGTCGATCGATCGATAGTTCGAGATCGATCGATCGATCGAACAGGGACAGACGCAGTTGTCTTCTTCGTTAAGATTTTTCCTCCATTAACAAACCTTCAAACTCAATTATAGTCCACCAAACTTTGAGCCAATGATCCTAACATATTTCCACATATACTAGGACAGTTTCTAACGTGTCAAATACATCAAAACTCCAATTACTTTAAAGAAATAATGAATTAAAATCCAGAATTTCTTGAAACCCTAGTTATGGTGTTCTTCCCATATTATCATTCAAAATCCAGATTTTAATCCAAAAAATCATCAAGTCTAATCTGAATCTTAAACCTCTACATAAGGTAAATCAGTCTACATGAGATTCCTATCCCAACATGTATAAATATCATCTTTCTCCAATCAAAATAATGATTTAAACAACACTATTCCAAACACCCTACACATGGGTATTATAACTTTATAATTTTTGCAATAAACAACTTGCCTTATGATCAGTAGGGTCTGATTTTGTGGTTGTTGTTGATGATTGATGATCTTCATCCTTCAATCCTTCTTCCCCAACAAGTTGATGGTAAAAATCCCTTTGAATCCTTCCCAATTCTTCCTTTTGCCTTAGAAAGTTGTGCCTCTCTTCTCTCTAATGGTATTGGTGTTGTCATGGGTGTTCTAATCCTAATTACTCTATCATACGGCTGATATAAAACTCTCAATTTCGTAGGTCTCCATACCCTCTTATGTTAAAAGACCAAAACGCCCCCGAACGGTCTCGGTTTAGTCCAAAATTACCCCGGGGCTCAACTAGTACCCCCGGGTATACTATTTTGACTAATTTGACCCTTCCGGACTCATCGGTGACCTCTAAATTATCACTTGAGTCACTTAAAAAAGTATTACTCGTTCTCACCCCAACACGGTCTACACGCGTTAAGTAACTATTTACCACTCGCACTAAGTAAATAAAATGAGGCAATATAAACTGGTATCTATCTCTCGATTAATATTCCATAATTACAATTTTTAAATAAAACTCTTTAAATTACTACTCTTACGTAATTTAAATTAAGCCATAATTTTCTCATTTAATTCTCCAATCTAATTAAATAGAATTATTTGGAATATTCAGAATTACGGGGTATTACATACTTCCCCCCTTGCAAAGAAATTTCGTCCTCGAAATTAGGATAAGGCTGGTATTAAGGCTAAGGACCTTAAGTATAATTGCATCCTCTAATACCCAATACTAAATCATAACATTCTAACGGTCGCCCCAAGTACATGCCTTGCTTCATTATAAATTCTTATCGCACGTTACCCATGCCGCATATGTCATAATTAAGTCTCACTACTTAATTTCTCATAGATTTTTCCAATCCAACGTTAATTCTTGAAATTAAGTTTCTCCCTACTTAATTTACCCATTTGATGTATATCTCTATATAACATCTAAGTGTCTACTATCACTCATAAGTAGGATATTATAAGGTATATATTTCACATACAATATATACTTTAAGGAAAATTGGTCCGGCAAAAATCATTGGCCCCAATAATCCTATCATTTACATTAGTCCGGGAATCCATCGACCCCAAGGTAAATTTAATGCACATGTCAGTTCAGACCTTCCGTCGATACCAATATTTATCATCGATTTGGTTCGAAAAAATCATCGACCCCAAATTGATCCCTCATGTATTGGTCCGGAACATCATCGACCCCAATACAGAGATTAAGCACACTTACTATCGCACATAAGTAGAAAAATCAATAGGTATATATATATATATATTGTACACATAACATATACTATCAACACTTATTTTATAATCACCCCCCTTCTATAACACTTTTGGGGTCATTGGCTCGGAATTCCACCTCGATCACCAATAGTTATTAATTACTTGTCTCGGGATCACATCTCGAGCACCAATATATGTATATATATCTCATCGCACATGAGTAGACAATTTTTGAGCCATATATTTCACATTTCATATACCTTAAATTGTCACACTCCAATAGAATGTCCTCATATCACGCGTTAAGGACTAAAAGTTCGAAATGTCTCCTTGAACCACAACTCAAAGTACCTGTATTGTTCGTAATCGGTACCCACGAACCTAATCCTCATGTACAGTCCATATAGGCACTCACTCTACCTATAAATATGCTCTTAAAGGCATACATTCAACCTATGATTTGATCAGTGGGCTTCTCCAAAATTCCACTATCATAAGGGCGTATCATCATTCTTTCTCACTAACATTGAGTCGTAGGTAACACAATGTACTCAAAATAAAACTTTATCTCTATTCCTTCCTGACCATCTCTCACAGGGTGGAATTTTAGGATTTCATCCTCATTCACAATCATGTAGAGCGGCACCGTGCACTCTCCCTTTTCAACTACATACTAATCCATCCCGTTCAGTCCTTTTTGGTACCCCCAACGAAATGTTGGCTTAATTATGATGTTCACAACCCATCAATAATTTATAAGTCGGTCTCCTCATTCCATCATTGGAAATGTGGGTTCACTACCACATTCCGGTTGTTCATTTCGAGCCTATCTTGTCTATTAACTAGAGGTGTATTTGCAGACAATCTCATTATGTCTCTCCTCAACATCACTTCCCACTTACGTCACCTTTCCTCAAGTGGTACTCTATTACCCTTTCTCTACGGGTTTATTATACTTTACAATCCGTGCACTCTTCGCAATTGGCGCACTTTTTGGGTTGGTTACTTTACAAGAATCAACATTTTAGTAATACGTAAGTCACTCACAACACTCAGTCAAGTAGCACCTTGCGCTACTTCTCCACCACAGTTAGGTCTCCCATATCAAGAGATAACCTTTGAACGGTTTCCCACCGACTTTCATCCCATAGGGTGTGATGGATGTCTCAGCACATATAATCTTGGATCATCGTCTATCTCCCATAACGTTCAACCCATTTCATCGATACGACTTGTCTTCTAATTTTCCCACTGGTGTACAAAATAATTTTCCGCATCCCTTTATCTCGGATGTCTAAGGAATCCAATTGACTAGGGCGCCCATACACCCTTTTCTCCGTGCATAATTGCAAAAATATTGCAAATGTCGCACCCGTAACATGCTTTTCTTCAACTCTAGTCTAGTCTACACGACGTGACTACAATCTTATGGGTATTCTCAATACCCTATAGACCAAAAATCAAATTCTTGCCCACAAAGTCCCGTTTATCCCTTCATGGTGAGGTAAGCCTTTCAGTGTTTCTCCACAACACTACCGGCTCCAATGATGCCCTAGCATCTAACAATGTCTCTTCTCCTGTCGTGCATAAAATTCAGTCGCATTCTTTTTTGCAACCGAACTTAAACAAGGGGCTTCGCCCCATGTATTCTTACTGAGCATTGTCGGAACAACATATAGTCAGAATACTCAAATTTCATTCCTCGACAATATGTGCATCCATACCCCAATATTTCTAAAGGAGTCAAATGGCACTGCGCTTATACTATCACTAAGTCCTTAGCACTAATTACAACAGCGAGCTCGATCTCTCCGCTCAGCAGTCATACGACATACATTGACTTACATCATTTAGGTTCCCACACACCTAAATCAATTTCTATGAGATGTTCATAATCTCCGAAGTCTCTCACATATTGATGAATAATGACAACTCGACCCTTTTTCAGGAGAGGAATCGTCATATACTCCATTCACTCGAGGCTAAAACCCCTATACTTCCTTATCCATCGCTCTGGTGGTTCAGATGGTTTCCGGGCATAACACGCTTGTCCCCTCCGGAATGCAAAACTTATTGAAGTTATTATTTCTTCAAATAACTTCAAGCTAAAATAAAACGCGTGGCCCTAAAATCCACACTAGACATCTCTTTAAAATTCCTGACTCCAGACCATACTGACCGATTTGGGTACCCCTCCTCTCGGACTGGGTAGTCTCAATCCTAAACAATATCATCCTGGTTCCCTTAGTTCTGCTGATCAAGAGGAACGCACTATGAGACTTAACAACCCCAACTTAGAATATAATCATTAAATCCCCTAGTGGGTTTTCACGCATGGCTTGCACCATCCCCTTTACATTCAGTCTTACTCTTTGACTAAATCCTTAAACTCCCTTAGCTCCGCCCACCTAGGAGCATTTAATTCAACGTTGTCGGAAGAACCATATTGTCTTCATAAACATAAGTCGTCCAAGAAGAGTTTTACCAAAATTGCGAATTATAACTCGAGAGTCCATTCTCTCAAGGGCTCTTTTTGCTTTATACCTATCTCATCGGTACAAGTTCACTTAAAAGGATAAATTTCTCTCTCACGATTGGCCTCTACCAGGCTTTCACGTGAGGGGTTCAGATTTTCCCATTCACTTCGCTTCTGAATCATCATTGGAGAACTTTGCTGTTAACCTATTTGTAAGGTTCCTCTATTTGTATACGGACCGTCGGTCCGAATGTAGTGACTGGTATCTCCGCCATGTTGCCTCTAAAAATTTACTCAAATTTTCACTTCTGAGTATTTCTACTCTATCCTAAACACAAAAACCACTGGACATATTACTTCCATTGGTTAACATGTACAGTCGCCATTTCATCACATTTTTACGGCTCGTTCTCATCAAATTTTTCTTCAGACCTACTCCCACTATCACTGCATTGGGCGGTCTAGACTAGCATCCCTCTTGTCGTCACGACACTTGAAAAATGTCTTCTATGCCTCAACAAACCTTGCAGCATTTACTTCCATTACACGCTAGGAGTGACCTCGACAACGGTCATCTCTCCTATGATAACCATATATGAACACTCCAAGCTTCATGCTGAGCTCCTCCCTCCTGCAGTCCTTCCAACGCCAATGTTGGTTCTACCTCCATGTTCGACGTATCATGCCCAATCGAACTCGTATATATAACACTACATTTACTAAATAGCAGGAGAACGTAAACTACGTACGTAGAGGAGTACAATAATCCTAAGGTAGGGCTCTATATTAATCAAACGATACGCTGAAAACGTAGTAAGCCGTATAGATCCTATGGACACTAGAACCTGATGCTCTGATACCATATGTGACACCCCACCTAATTAAACATCGGGTGATCAGGCCTTTATTAAATTAAAACATGTTTCTAAAATGGTTCATTCTTAGCATCACTGTCGAAAACTTTTTAATTACTAATCCCCTAAGTAAAATTAGACCGGTGCCAAATTTTATCTTTCTTAAAACAGATAAATCAACCATGTGGAACAAAGTACAAACAATCATGTACTATAATTCAAACAACAAAGTAAAAGTACAACAGAACAAAAGTATTACCGAATAAACCATCGGCTAAAAATCCCAAACAATAATAGAATAACCACTAGTCTGAACTAACATCTGAGACTAATACCGGACCACAAGTCCATGCATAGAAGAGTGTGAGATCTTGTACTAGATCTGAATGAGAGATATCATCTAGTCAAAATCCTGTAAGCATTCACTGTGCTACAGCTCCGAGTCTCTTGAATGGAATCATCATACATGGCATCCCTGTGACTGGACACCTAAAAGGTTTTGAAAATATTTTATAGCAAGAGTTAGTACTCAAAACATTTTGAAAATATTTAGAAAGCATTTATCACAATATAAAATGCGGTTATTGATTACACATGTTAGGTTCTCGTACACTCTCTTGAGTTACTCACCCCTCATCTTTTGTGCACACCTAACGTTCTACACTTAGTTTATCTAGCCATACCTCCCAAGCTAACTAAAACCAAAGTAGTCAACTGAACTTATCTGTACCCAAGTTCCAGTACCGCCCATATAGTACAATCGTTTCACTAACATCTCGCGTATGTTAATTAATTCTCAATTAACATTTCATCTATGTTATTTTTCAAGACTTCCCATTTAGTTTCACTACTAAAATTACTACAATTCTCACAATTGTTGACTTCCCACTTATGTAATAAAGTTTCACTAGTTGAATTACTAAATAGATTTTCTCTATCTAAAGGTGAATTTCGTAATTAAGTTTCACTACTTAACTTACGAATTCAGTATGTATCTTTAAATACATAATATGTATTAATCTACTATCACACGGAAGTAGGATATCATCAAGTATATATATTTCACACACAATATATACTAAATATCAGTTATTTCTATTTTTCCCTTTTTATACACGTAAAGGACTCTAGGTTCGGAATGATTCATCGACCCCAAGTAAGAATTGGTTCAGAATGATACATCAACCCCAATTATTTATCTACACAAATAAAGATCTCTTGGTTCGGAATGATTCATCGACCCCAAGTGAGAGTTGGTTCGGAATTTTCCATCGACCCCAATTATTTTTTAAAATATATATATACACATATTCTGGTTCGGGACTCTCTCATCGCGACACCAGTTCAAAATTTGGTTCGGCATTTCTCATCGACCCCAAACATATAATAACTTTATGTTAGTTCGGAATGTCTCATCGACCCTAACATAATTAATTTAGGTATAATCTCTCTACCTAAAAGATCACATAATTCAGTAGGTACACGCCCGACCTATTAATCATATACGTACGTAATATTTAAATCTCATATATCTACCATACAATATTCGCTTTACGATTTATCTCATTAATCGTATTTATTTGAGTATTCACACAACTCTAAGGGTCCTAGTTACCCCTTACATATAATTTCAGTAGTTATTTCTTACCCTACTGGTCTATTACTTAAATTGAATTTACTTCGCCCTGTAACTCAATTTCCAAAATCCCCGATACTCTACTAAATTGGATTATTCTCCTCGATCTGTAATCCAAGCCCTACACCCAATGGCCTTATCGGACCTCAACAATATACCTACTGGTTTTATTCTCACTCCCATATAAGTATAATGTAAATCGTAGAATACTCATTCATTCCCGAACTCAACGAAGAATTAAACACAAAATTTTTGGGAAACAGCTTGCGTCGATCGATCGACGACTGGGTTCGATCGATCGACATAGTCGATCAATCGATAGTTCGAGATCGATCGATCGATCGAACAGGGACAGACGCAGTTGTCTTCTTCGTTAAGATTTTTCCTCCATTAACAAACCTTCAAACTCCATTATAGTCCACCAAACTTTGACCCAATGATACTAACATATTTCCACATATACTAGGACAGTTTCTAACGTGTCAAATACATCAAAACTCCGATTACTTTAAAGAAATAATGAATTAAAATCCAGAATTTCTTGAAACCCTAGTTATGGTGTTCTTCCCATATTATCATTCAAAATCTAGATTTTAATCCGAAAAATCATCAAGTCTAATCTGAATCTTAAAACTCTACATAAGGTAAATCATTCTACATGCGATTCCTATCCCAACATGTATAAATATCATCTTTCTCCAATCAAAATAATGATTTAAACAACACTATTCCAAAAACCCTACACATGGGTATTATAACTTTATAATTTTTGTAATAAACAACTTGCCTTATGATCAGTAGGGTCTGATTTCGCGGTTGTTGTTGATGATTGATGATTGATGATCTTCATCCTTCAATCCTTCTTCCCCAATAAGTTGATGGTAAAAATCCCTTTGAATCCTTCCCAATTCTTCCTTTTGCCTTAGAAAGTTGTGCCTCTCTTCTCTCTAATGGTATTGGTGTTGTCATGGGTGTTCTAACCCTAATTCCTCTATCATACGGCTGATATAAAACTCTCAATTTCGTAGGTCTCCATACCCTCTTATGTTAAAAGACCAAAACTCCCCCGAACGGTCTCGGTTTAGTCCAAAATTACCCCGGGCTCAACTAGTACCCCCGGGTATATTATTTTGACTAATTTGACCCTTCCGGACTCATCGGTGACCTCTAAATTATCATTTGAGTCACTTAAAAATCATTACTCGTTGTCACCCCAACACGGTCTACATGCGTTAAGTAACTATTTACCACTCGCACTAAGTAAATAAAATGGGGCAATATAAACCGGTATCTATCTCTCGATTAATATTCCATAATTACAATTTTTAAATAAAACTCTTTAGATTACTACTCTTACGTAATTTAAATTAAGCCGTAATTTTCTCATTTAATTCTACAATCTAATTAAATAGAATTATTTGGAATATTCAGAATTATGGGGTATTACATAAAATTGACATAATCCTCAAGAACCCTAATTTTGGAGGAAACATACATTCTTCTAATTATTTCCCAGATTTCTTTTTTCTAAATTCATATTAATTTGTGGGTAATCCTCTACATGTGATGGGTATGTCCAGAATATATTAAATTTCTCTAAACAAGCGATTTAATGTCTCTAAATTATCAATTTCTTTCATTAAACATGTTCTTGATATTCCTAAACTATCATGGGTGCGACATTAACTAAAAACAAAGCAAGATAGATACTTTCCTGGAATTCAAGGTTCTGATTTCGTGAATGAAAAGGTATGGTTGTGTTCCCTGTCGCGCGATCTACGCTTTGGTGGTGGTGGTGGTGATGCAGACGGGTGAGTCTTTGGCCTTGAGTTGCTTGGAAAGCTCTCCAACTCCTTCTCTAATAGCCGTTCTAAGGTTTTGTGTTTGCTAAGCCTAAGAGACAACTCCAAATCACTACAAGAAAAACAATCATTTATGTTAGTCAAAAACTAACATAAATAACCATTTATGTCAGTTTTAGAATTTTTCAAAACTGACATAAAAGGCCCTGACATAAATGTTCGTAAAACTAACATAAATAAGATCACATTTATCTCAGTTTTTAAGAACACACATAAAAACTTCAATATTCAACATGTTTTAATCACATTTTCATGAAAAAATGACATAAATAAAATTATATTTATCTCAGTTTTAGTAATTTTATAAGAGTTTTTTCAACACTGAGATAATTGTTAATATAAAATAAAATAATTACTCCATCAATAGATAACTATTAATTGAAGATAAATCAACCCTTGTAAATAAATAATAACAAAGGTCATAAATACAACTGTCACATATAGCATATAATAAAATTAGATAAAAACGTAACAATTATATCCAAACACTTTCATACAATACGCCATGATATATTTGACATAAACAAACACTCTCATCAAGAAAGGCAACACGAACCAAAGGTATGTATTGAGTATTCTCCTAAACAAACTTCATACATTTAGTTATTGTATCCAAAAACACGTGCCATAACCCTATTAGTTTGGCAAGGAAAACGTGTTGGTAAGAGCATTAACAATAGTTCCCTCAAGAGACCACTACCAGTACTCACTACCTCGTCGCTTAATGACTCTCCAAGTGCATAAAAATTAAAGCTAAGCTGCTACCACTTCAACTGTACTCTTTGTTTAACTCAGTTCATAACCTGAAATTTTAACAGTAGCCAAATAAAATGAATCAAAATCTTTATTTAAACATATCACGAAGATTAAAAACAGTATAACATTTAAGTGACTAAATGACTAACATTCTAAAATCATTTGGCTGGAAATTAAAATCAGAGGATGCCTAATGTGAAGAGGTCAGCAATAATTATTGTATTTTAAACACTCACAAATCAATCATACAATAGGAACTATATAATAATATTAAATCCTAATAAAGAGAAAAAAAATTATTAGACAGAGGAATAGTGAGCACTAGGGATGAATCGGATCAAAGGATATTAACTTCGAGTTCTTAACAAAAGGTTAGAATAAGCTTATTATTCACTGCTTGAACCGGACCAATCATTTGCAAGAAAAACAACTGCTGGTCTTTTCTTTGACATTCAATTTCTACCATTGAGTTCGATGTTACTGCCTATTGTCATAAAAGGAAACATATGTTTTCATACTGTTAAAAAAAATGTTATTTTTTGCATCTCAATCTTCAAAATATGATTTTGACTTGTTATAGAGATCTAACTAATTCTTTCATTCAATCGTTTGTTTGAGTGTGAGTGTAGGCATTAGAAAAGAAGACGTAAAAGATCTAGAAGCTGGACGGATCGAGAAGTTGGATGGGTCAAACTTTGGGTCAAACCGCAACAGTGGTGTGATTCTCTTATGATTTTTGGAGTCTTCAATGCATCGCAATTTTATGAACTTACCAAAAATCTCCAAGAAATTTTTATAAACCTAAAAAAAGTGGATCAATTTCCCAGTTTAAAAAATATAAACTATGCAAAGTATCTTAAAGGGATCAAGGAGAATTATACTAAAGTCTATTAAGCTTGACCTCTTTATTTTCTCTTTCAGCAAGCTCTTGCATCATTTCAAATGTTTTACTAACAACTCACTTTCTCATTATCCTTACCTGGATTTGTAGAAACAATACATAAATATCCAAGAACATATGCCGTCCTTATTTACTTAAGCTAGCTTAAATTAGTTAATGAGATATCATAAAATCATTTATACTGGACACTACAAACTTCCATGGAGAAAACAAGACAAATTATTTTGCAATGTGTTGAGAATAGGTAACAAGAAGGTTTGGCCTTACAATTCTTCTTTCTTGAAGGATTTCTTGTGAAACATTGAGTGGATGGTTATATGAATCCACGACACCCTTTACAAAGCTCAAGTATCTTGAAAACTACAAACCGAACATCAAATTTAGTTAATCTCCATGAATATAATGCAACTCAACAAAGATTCATCTACAAATCTGAATTTAAAGGACATTTTCACAGTAGAAGAATCAAGAACTGAACTCTTCATAGAAAATAGTTTCAAAAGATCTTCACCATTAAATTTAAAAATAAATGTTGGAACTAAATTATTTCATTGACTAAAATACATGTTGAATAAATGCATTAACGGTCATAACTATACTATCATACACAACTATGTTCCTTCTCTTCCACAATTCCTAAATAATTGTAACTGGAAACACCGAAATAAGAAATTTAATGACTGAATTCTTAGAAGATCTAAGCCACCAGTTCATTTGCACAGCTTTAAAATAATTAAAACTCACCTTGATACCAATTAATCACCCAAAGTAAAAATAAATGAAACAATTGGACCATTTATAAATAAATGACTCAGATATTCCAAGTCCTTGTAGCAGCATCCACAAAGTGAATCAAGTCTCACACCTAAATTTTTAACATTTTCCTCCAAAGGCACAACATTATATAAGCATTTCCACATAAAATGGACATATTAATAGGCACATGAGAGCTCCAAGCAGACTTACATAGAACTAAAAATGATGTGGTCCTTCTAATTGACTCAAAAGCTAATTTAAATTTCAAATAGCCATCACCAGATAGGAAAAAAGACAATAAGTAACTACCAATTTTCAAATTGTAGAGACAATAAATACCTTTAAACATTTCAGCGTGGTAGTCTAGCATAGGTACCCTTCCAATCCGATCTGCCATTGATATGAAGCCATTGAGCCTTATGCATCATTTCAGTGTGGTTGTCTAGCATGGGCACGAACTAAATGTTAATCGATTAAATAATCACAACCTCTTGACATACATCAGAACCAAAATAAAACTTCATGTGCCAAAATTACAGCTTGAAGAATTGAGCTTACGGAAGGTTTAGGGAAATTACCCAAGGTTGTGCTGACTTCATCTCACCAAGGTGAAGCCGAGCTCCATTTATTTCTCCGCGACTGCAGCACTTCTTGCTGTCATATGACATCTGATTTCTTCTCACGGGAAATCCCATCAATGCAGTGATAATTTCACATTAGGAACCTGTAGTAAAATTGTTAAAAACTAATAGTTTCATCATGAAAAATGATATTTTAGCAAATATGATGCGTATCTTTAAATCCATAAAAATAATCAAATTCTGATTTGAAATTGAAAACTAATTTATCAAATACCCAAAATAACATTAATTTCATCACAAAAATCAGTCAGAAGAATTTGAATACACATGCAAATAGCTACATAATCGCAAAATATAAATATGGGCATCTTCCATTTCGAAAACATCAATTGTTAATACACGATAATATTTGGAACAGAAATGTAAATGTAACTCAAGCCACATAAATTAAAATAGATCTAAGCAACACAGACAAATTTGTTTACAAAAGGGGACACATACATGGGAGAAAGAGAGATTTGCATAAAAATAAAAATGAACATCATGCTTAGGCTGGGAATTGGGAACGGAATATAAAATTGACATATGGATTGCTAGATAGATATTAAAAGAAATTGCAGGCTTCATGATTTCTGTGATAACCAATCTTAAAAACAGTGAGATACGTAATAGATCTTGTCGCTTTGTCCTACGGGTTTATGCCACACTTTTAAGTGAAGAGAATTTGTAATTTGATGAGAATCATGCTTATTCTTTTCATATAATATTATTTTGTTTCCGTTTTAGAATTAGTGGGACTTCAAACATGGATTTCTTTAATTTATGTATATTGTGGGATAAACATGGTTTAGTAAAGGAGTGTAATAGTATAAACTTCTTATACTTATTAATCAGTTCATATCGGTTTCATAAAAAAGCGTACCGAATTTTGTGGGATTTTCTCTACATCTTCTATGCTCAAACAATCTGATCATCATTGGTAGATGATAATATACGGATGTAAACATAAGTGAATCTATAACTCTTAAAAATATTCAAAAAAATTGAATGTATTAGTAAAAATATAGTATAATTAAAACAACTATGATTAAACTGATATTCCATTTACGTAGATCTACCTTCTTGTTCGAACTCCGTCCAACTCCACAATAGTTCTGCATTGGGGATATAGGTCATATAGAAACCTGAAACAAACAAATCAAAGTTTTAAATTGAAAATCATGAAACCTTGAACAGAGGTTGTATTAATTAATGTCACGTATTGTTTACCTAATAGATATTGATTGTTATTACCATCTTGAATATGCCATGTACACCACATGAAAATATCTTTACATGTTGAAGTCGAACTCGAATCAAACAAAAGTAGTTAAAACTAATGATGAAAGTTCCAATACTTCTTTTGACAGAGATTATCTTGGAGGAGACCTTATTGTTACTTCCTTTGTAGACCTTTCTTTTTATTTATAATTAAAATTGATCAGAAAAGATGGTATACATGGGAATGCATTCCTACGCTTGTCTTTCCAGAAATTTTGTGATTCATTCTAAACTTTCACATGGAGGTTAACTACTATTGTAGAGAAATTCTTAATTAATCTTAGAAGTACATTAAAACATAGATTGCATAAAAACGACAACTAAAGACTTGAATGTTGCAAACTTGCAGATTATGAATTGATTATGAAACAAAATGAAGCCAAATCCGAGATGCCACCCATCACTACTCAATTTAATAAAAAAAACAATAACCCCGCCAACAAATTCAGGAGTTCTAATTTCAACAACACCATAAACAACAAAGGTTTGAATCCTCACTATGACAACAAATCATCAAATCAAGGACACTTCAACAACTGGTGGTATCATGGGAATGTCGGATTATCCAATCAGCGTCACTCATCATCAAACAATCAGTTCTTGCACACTCAATACAACACAAATCAACCCCAAATAGTTTGTCTACTATGTGACAAACCTGGTCAATATGCTTAGACTTGTCTATCACATCCTCCATTTTTTACACCTCAATCAAATTTCAGTAATGCCATTCATAGTACCAATAACTGGATAATCGACTATGGGTAATCACATCACATTACACCTAGATTTACTTAGGTCTGCAAAATAAGAAAACAAAAATATAACAAATCCAAACACAATACATGCGCACAAATCGAAAATGAGCCCAGAAACAATAAAATTCTAGCATTAAATTTAAGAGATCATAATCCAAAATGATCTCTCAAATAATGAAATTCATCATGACCTTACTCTAATGGGACTAATCACCATAACCTAACCTAAATTTAAGCTTAATATATTGAACTAATCACCATAACCTGCCCTCAACTGGTGCCCTTAACTGGTATAAAAAAAATTACATAATTAAATTATGAAAAAGAGATAATAAAAATGCATGCATTCTTAAATTGTCAAAATATATTAAAATGATAAGATAGTTCATGTAATAATGTAAACAAAACTGAAGGCATATTGGAGAAAAAGTAAGTGCCAACATAGTTCACTGACCATGTCGGATAGATATGGGACATAGAGTAACATAAATCTCACAATAACAAATCTATATCATCTATATAAGTTTATATATAAAAAAATCCCGTAACCCGGATTCTACCTAAATCAAATTCTATGTAATTACCTTCAAAATAGAAAGAAAATTACTAATAAATCAAAGGACATAAGATATCTTCATATTGTAAAATTCCAAATTATAAAACTATAAACCATCCAGCATAGTAAAGCTCAAAATTATTACATGTTATCTTCAAATTATAAAATTCCAAATTAGAAACTTCCAATGCTCAAACATACGTAACTGTCCAAATCATGGATAAGTAAGTTGACAACTTCAAAAAAGGCAAAAATAATTAGTTATAAATTTGTTAACCATATAGCATAAACAAAGCTCAAATTTTTAAATACTAAAACTTCAAAATATCATACCTTCAAGATGTATAGTAAACTCTGAAAAACAAAGAACTTCAAAAGTATTCACGGATGAGGAAAAACAAAACAAGATGAAATTCCATCCATTGTCTCCTATGTTCATCAAAATCTGATCGCAAACGTTCATTTAGGACCTTGTTGGCACACTAACAATTGGTAGTTGTCTTGTGTGTTTATGATCTTAGACGTTCATTTCGGACCTTGCTGTCACATTCGATCATAATCATGCATTAAATGATAGAAAAGGAAACTTAGTACTTTTGTTCAATGAGTGCTAATTATTGCGCATATACCTTTAAAAATGTATACAGACAAATGAATACAAAAAAATCTAGATCATTATGAGCGAGAAATGTAAGATAAACACTATTACCATATCCAATGTTGTGGCTCAAAGGCACTCATCATAAATCCATGGTTAGACAGCGTAAATCCGTAATAAAATCCTGCAAGTGTAATCCCGGGCATTGGAGAAAGAACCTCTTGTAAAACCAAAATAATTGAGGATCGACCCTTGTTACTTCAATAGTTCATAGTGAAAATATTTATAATAAAGTTTAGTTAATCAGTGCACATACCTACATGTGCAACTCCCGTTCTTCATTCTCCGCACCTAAACAACAACGAAAATAATACACAACAAAGAGCTATAAACTCCATTAAATTCAGTAACTCAAATCTAATAGGTATGAACTCCATCAAATTTTAATTGATTCCAACTTTCCAAATATTGAATCCAACTTTGATTCCAACTTTCCAAAGATTGAATCCAATAAATTCATCTTATAATTGATTCCAACTTTCTAATATTTATCCAAAGATTGAATCTTCATTGTTTCACAAAGATTCTAAATCTTAATGAACTGTGGGTTAAATCATCTCATCATTGCATCATACTATCAGAAGCTGATGAAGATTCTAGAAAGGATGATCAAGAAGAGGAAGGTGAATGGAAGGAAGAAAGTACAGAGGAATTAAACATTAATGAATTTCTATTAAAGGAGGGGATCAATTTAGTTGATGAAAAGTATAACAACTCAGGTGCTAAAATGGATAAAGTGGATAATAAAGTTAGAATTTCAAATAGGGGATACCACTCAAATAATGATAAGTCTGAAGTCCAGAAAGAATCAGATTAGGAGGATTTGAATATGTTTCCAGCCTTGTTGTTTGGAAAAATGGGTGAGGTGAGAAAGGAGAATAGTTCAGTTAATCCTATGGTGATCATTAGAAAGTAATCTAAAACCAAATGTAACAAGAAGTTGTTCACTGCAAAAATAAGGGTTACCAGATCATCTAGTAGAGGTTCCAAGCAAGTTTGCCATATCCAATCTCAATGAGATAAGGTTTAGTATGGAATGCTAGAGGAGTGGGGAATAAGCCTATGAAAAGGAGAATTAAAAAGCTTTGTAAGAATAATAAACTTTCATTTTTAGCTATTCTTGAACCCATGGTTGTTATCTCTAAAATAGAAGATTACAGGAGAATTATTAGCTTTGAGGGCTGCTACTTTAATTAATTAAACAAGATATGGTGCTTTTAGAGACATGGGATTCAATGTGAGGTTATTTTAGATGGGGATCAAAATTTGCTTCTAAGGCTAGATCATCCTAGCTTAAAAACTCAGTTAGGAGTTAACTTAGTTTATGCTAAATGTACTAGATTGGAAAGAAGGGATTTATGGGATTCTTTAGCATAAAGTTCATCTATTTGCAATTATTTTCCTCTTATTGTTGTGGGGGACTTCAATATAGTATGTACAAGTGCTGAAAGAGCTGGAGGTGCTAATATTGATCTTGGGAGTACTTCTGATTTTAACTCTTGCTTCATTAGCTGTTCATTGCAAGATTTGGGGTATAGTGGATCTAAATTCACTTGGGCCAAAAGTGTCAATGGAAATATGATGTTTGAGAGACTTGATAGAGGCTTGGTTAACTCTTCCTGGATTGACTCCCACTACACCAAAATGACAAAATTGTCACCTTTCAGCCGGCCACCCTTGTCAAGGTCATTGACCGTGACAAAAAACACGCATTTTGTGTCACGGTCATTGACCTTGACACGACCGTGACAAAGAATTGTCATGGTCAATGACCATGACACGGCCATGACAAATGTAGTTGTCACGGTTGTGTCACGGTCAATGACCGTGACAATTCTTTAAATAGTTGTCACGGTCAATGACCTTGACACGACCGTGATAACTTACGCTTCTTTTTTCCACCCTTTTTGGGTTTCCCCCCCCCCCTCTCTCTTTCTCTCTCTAAGGTATATTTTTTCCCTCTCTTTCTCTTTCATTTCTATATGTGTGTGTGTATATATATGTGTGTATGTGTGTGTATATATGTGTGTGGTGGGGGAGGGGGAAGAGGGTAATGAGGGTGCGGTGGTGCTGGTGTGGTGGGGGGGGGGGAGGGGAGGAGGGGGTGGGGTATGTGTATATGTGTGTGTATGTGTGTGTATATATGTGTGTGGTGGGGGGGAAGGGGGTAGTGGCGGTGGGGTGGGGGTGGGGTGGTGTGTGTGTGTGTGTGCGTAGGTGTGTGCGTGTGTGTGTGGCGGGGGGAGGGGGCAAGGGGTGTGGTGGGGGGGTGTGGGGGGCAATTTTAACAATTGTATAACTTTAATTAAGAAACTGTATAGCTTTAATTGTAATTTTAATTGTATTATTTTGGTTGAAAGTAAATTAATAATTAGTGCCAATTTCATATGAAAGTAGGATTGCCCCTCATTTTAAATTAGTAAATTAATAATGGTATACTTTAATTGTTAGTTTAATTGATGAAATGAATTAATTGAGTAGATGAATTAGAAGGAGTACGGGTTACACATTTGTTGTTGAAATTGCCGTTGGATTATTTTGTTTAGTAAATATTGGGTTGGTTAGTTTTAAAAGTGGCATGACCACTGGATTATTGTCCATATGTGGGTGGGATTTTTCAACTTTTTTTGAAAATTACTTTGTATATCGAACAATATATACAAAGTATGATAATTAAATGAAACATACTTGAAATTAAATATGTGTATATGTGTGTGTATGTGTGTGTATATATGTGTGTGGTGGTGTGTGGTGGGTTTTTTTTTTTTTAACAATTGTATAACTTTAATTAAGAAATTTTATAGCTTTAATTGTAATTTTAATTGTATAGTTTTAGATGAAAGTAGATTAATAATTAGTGCCAATTTCATATGAAAGTAGGATTGCCCCTCATTGTAAATTACTAAATTAATAATTGTATACTTTAATTGTTAGTTTAATTGATGAAATGTTGGGGTGGTTAGTTTTAAAAGTGGCATGACGTTAGATGTTTTCAACTATTCCACGTTAGATGTTTCCAACTAATTTAGACATATTTATGTACGTGTACATGTGCGTGTGTGTGGTGGGGGTGGGGTAGGGGTCTGTGTCTATGTGTACTAATAACATTTTTGTTTATCTGTACTAATAATTTTTTTTAAAGCAAATGTCTCCTTCATATATTAAGGCGAAGATGATGATGTCGTCTAGGATCGGTGGTAGCGGAGGCGACGAGGGCTCCTCCGCCCCTAGGCTCCCCAAATATGGAAAATTTGGTATTACCATCGAGAACAAATCGGAGCTATTAGCGAGATCCCTCGAGATGCTAAAGACGATCATCGGCCCGGGGTTTATGAGTTGGAAGGAGGTGCCATATGAGCTCAAGTTACCTGTTTGGGCGTCACTACAGGTAATATATTTATATTTATATAAATATTTCAATTTCAATTTCAATTTCAATTTCAATTTCAATTTCAATTTCAATTTCAATTTCGATTTCGATTTCCATTTCGTTTTCGATTTCGTTTTCGTTTTCATTTTATATTTATATTTATATTTATATTTATATTTATATTTATATTTATATTTATATTTATATTTATATTTATATTTATTCACAACTAACATTGAATTTGTTGGACAGGAACAATTCAACTTGGATCCAAAGCTACGCGATTCCGTCTTGGAGCAGTTGAGGGAGCAACACAAGACGTGGAAGAAAAATATGCGAACACGGTACTTTGGGAAAACACGAGAGTCCATTATACAATGGCATGGATCTGTCCCGCCCAAGGAGCCGATCTCTTGGCACAATGGCAAAAGTTCATTGACAATGAGATCCAGGATCGACAATTGGCATCTCGCCAATCGGGGAGGGAAAACCGGGCAAAAAAGACGGGAAAAAAACCGAACAATGTGGCACGATGTATATTAGTGGGTGTGTCAATTCGTATATCGTGTGGCCAACTCACCTCCTCACATTTACCCAAGACATGTAGTAACATTATTTTTAAGTTTGTCCGTTTTAATTATATTTTGATTATATCGTCATGTATATTATTTCTATTTTGAATATTTGGATTATATCGTCATGAATATATATTTGCAGTATCTTTAGTTTATTTGGATATATGATATTTGAATAGGTACAACCAATGTTGTTATGACAGGTACAAATATACTGCTGGGCAGTGGCAGTGGCCATACTGCCCAGCAGAATTTTTTTAAATTTTGCCCAGAATTGTCACGGTCATTGACCGTGATAATTTTTTTTAAATATTGTCACTGTCCATGACCTTGACACGACCGTGACAATTCTAACTAACTTGTCAAGGTCAATGACCATGACACGTTCGTGACAAAAAAACTTGTCTCTCCCTGAATTGTCACGGTCATTGACCTTGAAAAGTCCAACTTGTTAAGGTCAATGACTGTGACAATAGTGCAGATTTGGTGTAGTGTCCTTCCCTAACTCATCCATAAATAATCTGAATAGAAACTGTTCTGATCACAGTCCCTTGTTAATTTCAATTCAGAGTCATTTTGTTTCGTCTATTAAACCATTTATATTTCAAAATATGTGGAGTATGCACGAAGGTTTTCTCAACTTAGTTCAAAGTTCTTGGGCAGTGGCTGCTAGAGGTAGACCTATGGATGCATTCTCTTTTATGCTCAAAAGACGGAAATTAGCTTTGAAAATATGGAATAAAGATGTGTTTAAAAATGTGTTTGAAGAAATTTCCAATCTGGAGGACAATCTTATTCAAGAAGAGCTGAAGTTAGAAATTGATAATAGTGAAGATCAAAGGCAGATTTAATCTAAAGCCAAAGCAGACCTCAATGCTGCTATGGCCAAAGAGGAATTATTCTAGTTTCAGAAAGCTAGGGGTGATTGGATAAGCAATGGAGATAGAAACACTAAATTCTATCATGCTCAGGTTCAAAATCGTAGAAGAATGTATACATGTCATTAAAGATGAAGAGGGGAGAATCAAAGAGAACAAAGAAGACATTGCTAACCAATTTTTTTCTTATTTTTCAAATTTATTTTTTGCAGGTCCTCTTGAAGATAAGGGTTTAATTGAAGTTATCCCAAAGCTTTTGATAGAGGATATGAATAGTATTCTAATTTCTATCGTAGAAGAAGAAGAAATTTTGAAAGTCATTAAAGAAATGAACCAGAATAGCTCAGCTGAATGTGATGGCTTCAATTGGTATTTCTATGTGCTTTGTTGGGATATCATTAAGCAGGATCTTGTGAATGCTATCCAAGCATTTTTCTCAGGAGCTGACATTCCCAAATATTGGAGTTCAACTATGATTTGTCTTATTCCTAAAGTTTATAGACCTATGTTTTGCAAGGACTACAGACTAATTAGTCTTTGTAACTTTAGTTATAATATAATCAGCAAGATTATTAACTCCAGGCTTAGCCCTATGCTACCATCTATTATTTCTTGCAATCAATCAGGTTTTGTTCAAGGGAGAAGCATACTTGACAACATTCTATTAGCTCAAGAGATGATTCAACTTATTGATAGAAAATCTACTAGAGGTAATGTGGTTTTGAAACTAGACTTGGCTAAAGCTTATGATAGAACCTCATGACATTTCTTAATTAAAACTCTAAGATCTTTTGGGTTCTCAGAGACTTTTATTGACTTAATTTGGAGATGCATTTCATCCACCCAGTTCTCAATTATTATCAATGGGCAGCCTATGGGATTCTTTCCACGTTTAATGGGTATTAGGCAAGGGGATCCTATTTCCCCAGGCCTATTCATTATCATGGTAGAAGCTTTTACTAGAGGATTACATAAGAAGATGTTCACTGGTTCTATTGTTCCTTTCTCTCAACCTAGAGGATGTCCATTAATTAGTCATCTTGGTTATGCTGATGATTTAATAATATTCTCCAGAGGTTCAAAGAAAAGTCTTCAAAATCTCATGAATTTTATTGACTGTTACGAGAAGGAATCATGTTAACTCTTTAACAAAGAGAAATGTTGCTTCTCTTTAAGCTCTAAAGAATCTGTTACTGTCAGATCCAATATTACCAATATCACAGGTTTCAAATTTTTTAATGGCCCAATGAGGTATCTTGGATGCCCGCTGTTCAAGGGTAGAATGAAAGCTACGTACTTTGAATCTCTAATTCAGTCTATTGCATCCAAAATTCAAAGTTGGAAGTCTAAATTTCTTTCTTTAGCTGGTAGAGTTACCTTGATCCAATGTGTTTTAAATTCTATTCCTATCTTTACTTTATTTTCTTTACAACCTCCTATATTGGTGATCAAATCAATTAATCAATTGATCACTTCATTATTTTGGGTAATAAATAAAGATTATGTAAAAAATTCATTGGATAAAGTGGGATTCTATCTGTTTTCCAATAAAAGAAGGTGGATTAGGAATAAAAAGTTTGTCTTATATCAGAGAAGCTTCCAACATCAAATTGGCCTGGAATATGAAGAAGAATACTAGTTTATGGGCTAAGTTTATGAATGCTAAATATCCTTAAGTCTCTATTGTAAGTGGCTCTATGGCTTTTAGAAGAATCCGATCTGCTTGGAATACTAGGGAGGCTAATTATTTATGGTTAGATAATGTTCTAATATGGCAGCCCTCATCTAGTGGAAAATTCTCCTTTTCCTTTGCTTATGAGATTATTCGAAAGTCTAAACTCTCCTCTTTAGCTTTTAATTTTATTTGGGATCCACATATTCCTCCTAACATATCTACTTTTGTGTGAAAAACCTTATCTAAATGCGTTCCTGTTGAAGATCTTATTCAAAAGGTTAATTGAAATTAGCTTCAAGATGTCAGTGCTTCCATAAGAATGGTGAATCTCTGAATCATCTGTTGATATCAGGTCCTATAGCTGCTGAAGTTTGGAATCATTTTTGCTGCTTATTGGGAGTTACTCAAAGACCTTCCACTATTCATGGCTCGATAATTCAATGGTGGTTACATTCAGGTAACTCACATATATCGCAATGGATACATAAGATCATTCCAGTTACTATCATCTGGGAAATTTGGCTTGCTAGCAACAAAGCTCTTTTTGAAGGTATATCAATGAGAGTTAACTTGGTTACTTCAAGGGTGATATCTAGAATTGCTGAGGTATTTCAAAATTCCAAATTCAAAAGTGGAAGAGCTGATTTAGGTAATGAGGTTATAGCTACCTTTTCTCTCAACATCAATATTTCCATATCTTCTTTCAAAGTTGTGCCTTGGAATTGTCCTCCAAAAGGAAGACTCAAACTCAACTGTGCTTCTAATACAGGGAACAATATGGGTATCGGTTCTATTATTCAAAATGACGTGGGTCGATTCATTTGGACTTTTTCAAAAACTTTATCTATAGGTTCATTGTTTGAAGCTCAAATTCAAGCTATTTTGGTTGGGATCAATTTCTGCAAGGTGAAGCTTATTTCTAACATAGAAATAGAAGTTGATTCAGAAAATATTCTTAATTGTCTTTTTTATTCTTATTCAACATCTTCGTGGCGTATAAAGGCTGATATTAAATAAATCAAAGATTTTCTTCAGACTAATCGTTGTCTTATCAAGTTATGTTCCTCAGAAGCCAATAGAACAACAATCTTGCTTGCCAACCATGGGTCCAATCAACAATGCTCTTCAAGCTTTCAAAATTATAGTGATCTCCCTAGAGCTATTAGAGCATCTATTTTAGTTGATTCGGAAAAGTTCTTTGTAATGTCTCTTTGAATTTTGTATTCATAGTTTGATATTTTCTTGTAATCCATGAGAGAGGGATTTTCTCTCTATTGATTCAATAAAAATTATTTTCTTTAAAAAAAAATCCCAAATTCAAATAAAGGGATGTGGGTTAAATGGGAACCTCTCCCAAATGGTAAATTAAATCTATATGTATATGGCTCATCTATTGAGAATAGGGTAGCTGGTGGAGGGGTGATTTGAGATCTATGAAGCACAGACTCGACACACAATACGTGATTCGACATGACACGCGACATGCGACGCGTGATTTTTTCAAAAACTAGGATACGACATGCTAGGATACGTATAATATATAATATATGATAAAATATATAATATACATTTAAATATATATTAATTAAATAAAGTAGATTTTTTTCCATAAAATACATTATTAGAGCATTCTTAAGAGGAAATTAAGAAAATGGACCATATAAAACAAAATTCAAACACACTTTAACATTAAAAAATCATAAATAAGGCAGAATCATAATCGCATAAGAAAAAAAAATTAAAAAAAGTGTCCTTTTTACGTGTCCCAGCGTGTCGGGAATGTGTTGGCAGCGTGTCCAAATATGTCGGAGCGTGTCGCATGTCGAACTCGTGTCAAAGTCGACTCATGGCTTGAGGGAGAGTATCGGTGCTTCATAGTTTGAGATGAGCATGGACAAGATAGAGCTTTATGTTATTGAGGCGGATTTTAAGTTTTTTTGTTCAGTTTATAGATGAGAGTGTGGGATGCCCCTGGATCAAGGTCTTTAGAGTAGTCGAGAAATATTTTTCATAATAAAAAGAATGCATGCATTTTTTATGACAGCCTTAAAGGCGTATGATAACTCACATATGAGTGAAACATTCTCCACTCACAAGGTTAACACTAATGCACAAAGAAAAATCAATTTTCTAGCAAATTTTTGAACTCACCAGTGCAATGGCATACTCGCATAGACGCTTAAGCCCCTACAGAAGATATTGTTCCACTAGCCTCAGAAGATCCAATGGGGTATCCAAATTGAAATCGAATGAATATGTATCTGAAAAGGAAAATAGACAGGTATAACATCATTGTAGTCACACAGGCATAATGTCTACATTCAATGTCCTTGGCATCCTTATTTAGTAATGAATTCATAAAGAACATTTTATAGATATAACAAACAATATAAATGTAAAGAGATATTAATATTCAACAACATATTTGCATCATTTCGAAAAATAGCGCATGTAACTAAGAAATTCCACTTGGACCACTTTGATAGAATCCTAAGAAAAATTATAAGCATATCATCAGTAGTAACACTTAACGTGCATCAAATAACCAACCTTACGTGAATGGATGGAAAACT
Source organism: Sambucus nigra (assembly GCA_949130495.1). Taxonomy (NCBI): domain Eukaryota; kingdom Viridiplantae; phylum Streptophyta; class Magnoliopsida; order Dipsacales; family Adoxaceae; genus Sambucus; species Sambucus nigra. The sequence continues at coordinate 451,274,900 of OX422208.1, read as the reverse complement.
ATGGGTTCAATGTATGGACTCACTAAATGATACGATTAGAGAACCGATAGGTACAGTGCCAAGACTGTGATGCGGGAGCCGCCTCATTGAGGAGAAAACTATATGAAATGGAACCAACTATCAGAGTTGTTAATTGGATGACATACCTCATGGTTCAAAGTATCGACCGATACCGAGTAAACTCGACCCAGGTCACTCGATTTCATGGCCTACCGTTCTGAAACACATGACATGGGTTGATTGATAGGCTCTTTGTCTCAAATCAGACCATATCAACGAGATCTTGGTCAACTCGGGCGATATCGACGAGATATCAGTCATCTCGAACAATATCCACGCAATCTTGGTCGTCTCAGACAATATTGGATAACTCATTATAAATTTTATTGCAATTACAAAAGTCATTAAATTTGTATTACTATTCATTCATGATGTTAATTATGGATTAATTAAATCCTTACCAAATAAGTGATAATGTATTTATATTTATTAATTGAAAATATATTAAATATATATATCATTGTGTTTGAACACTTCTTTATTTACTTAAAATATACATGCAAAGATGTGTCACTCTGAACCAATCAAACCAAGCAATGAATGGGGCCTTATAGTAAAAGTATATAATAATGGTAGTTTAGAAGTACCATTTTAAGTCCATTTAGAAAGAAGTTACCTGAAATGACACCAGTCCTGTAAACTCACATGTTATCCAAAGGTAGTTTCAGTGTGTTGTGCAAACTAACATGGTATTACATCTCAAATTTCACATGGACCCCTTCTGTTTTGAGAATTCAGATTTACCCATGTTTCTGTATGAAATAATTTTTGTTAATGCATAGTAGCTTCTAATATTCGTGAAGTAAAAGCCATTAATATGGATAACGAGGAAGGTGAGGGAAACTCTTCTTTATTTGTTGCTGTTGTGTTTGCATTACATAAGCTAATTCTGTAATTACAAATGTAAATTGGAATGAGGCTATTTCGGTTCCATTGGATTCGTATCTCTCGTGCCTAGTTAACTACGTTTTGAGTTGTTTTCAGCGCTGTTGGAGGGGTCAAATTGACTTAAAAACAAGGTTCTAAAAAATGCAGAGCGTGATCGAGGCCTGGAGGCTAAGCCTTAAGCCTTAGAAGCCTAGGCGGGACTTAGGTGTAAAAAGGTGTTTAGGCCTTTTTTAATATGTTTTTAATTCTTTTAACCATAACAAGGCTATTAAAAATACTAAAATTTTACATACCTTAAAAATATGTCTGAATATATGCAAATTAAAATACTATTTGATTGTTTTGGATGAGATATTGGTCCGGTTTGTAGAAAAATCTTTCAAATGCTATATCGTTTCACTAAAGCATTCTTGTTTTTTAAAAGAAGCGTGCCTTAATTATTTTATAAAAAATAAGGCGTAAAAGGCTTAAGGCAGGGAGTTTCTCCCAAGCCTCAAGACTAGGCGCGCTTAGTTCGAGCCTAGGAACGCTTAGGTGGAGCCTAGGCGCGCCTTTTAGAACACTGCTTTAAAGTCAACCATTCAATTTTTACATGAATTTTCGTAGAAAGGTCATGTCTTAATCGGGTTGCCTTCAGCATGTGTGGGTGATACGGTGGTGGCCACCATCAAAAAGGGAAATCTCCGTAGGACGGTCATGTTTTTGTCAGACAACACAAACCTTGGCACCGAAAAGACAGTGTTTTCATGTATTTTGATGAACTCTAGATCCTAAATTAAGCTGAACTATAACTCCTAAATTAAGTTAAACTATGGCTCCTAGTTATAGAGGGGGCTTGAAGGTAATCCTGAGATTAGGGATAATTCCCTGATTAGCAACAGTGTTTGAGGATTAACGCAATAGATGCAACTCAAGCGTGGTAGTTTAGCGTGGCAACTCAAGCGTGGCAACTCATACTTCAGCTTGTTGTGTTAGTCATAATTGTATCTTTGGTTACATTTACTGTAAGCTATAACGGTTGTAATGATGTAACGAGAATAATAAAGAATTTTAGTGTGAAGTCAAACGGTACTTGCGAGAGACTAGGCTTGGTAGGGCCTGAGAGAGCTGTCATGCTCTATCGAATGACCTCACCGTGGGAACTTTAGAGGGACTGGGTTTGGAGGATTGAGAAGTAAGGCACCGTTGGGGCTTGTCCTGACCATATTAGATACACCTGGTAAAACACCGAAGGACCTTGACTGTGGAACCTCAAGCGGAGCAACTTGGAGTTCCATCGGGCATTGAGTTATGGACCAAACAACCCTCTACTTAATGTCACATCTACTGTGGGTGATGTCACTAGCCATTTAAACAATGTCAGACATGAACTTGAGTAAACCACCGTGGTACTTGGGGCTGTCAGGCAGTTGGTAAGCCACCTCTGCGACAACAGTCCCCTGACACACGGTGGTTAGGTAAAAAGGCATGTCTTGGCATTTAATGTTTATGCCGTGGAGACAGCTAGTGCATCAGGTATTTAGTGTTGCGACATAAAGTATGAGGGATGTCTTTCATAGTTTTAATGACTGAGTTGCTTCGGGGGTGGTGTGGGGGGATCTTTAAGGACCCTAACCACCTTTGAGGAAGAGAGAGACTTTTGGAGAGTTCAGAAGTTATTGCGAGAGAGAATACACACTAGAGAGAGTTATTGCAAACCGGAGAGTTTACTCACTCACCATTGTCATTTATTATAAAGCTTTCAATATTCGACAGAGATTCCTGAGGGTATTTGGTTTGGTTTTACCTGCCTATCAAGGTGTATCTAGGGTGCTTACTTCTCTCTCCCTCTAGCTAGGTTACTTCTAAAGTTCATTACTATTTCCTGAGTTAGACACGAAAGCTTTGTGAGTTTAAGCTGAGTCTATCTTCATTGGGTTCATGTTTATGTGTTCTATCATTAATCCAAAGCTTTGGCCAATTAACTTGTCATTACCATACTCAATAGGGGTTACGCCTCCATATATAATCTAAACTACCCTCCTACACTAGTATTGTTCAAACATCGATTAAGTTGAACTACAGCTCCTAATTCAACTCGGTACAGTTCTTGCTAAGGTTGTCAAAATGTGTATCAGAGCCGTATCATTTTTTCAAAAAATGTGTATCGTATCGTGTATCGTATCGTAACATAAGATACATTTTGATTTTCAATAATTATATGATTAATTTTATATACATTAAGATACATGCGTGTAGTATCTAAAAATAATATAGAAAACACAATAATTATTTAGCAATCTCAGCCTTTTATTTTTTCCTTCACCAACTTGCGTGGAATGATCATACACCAAATCTTTTTGTCTTATAATTCTATATTAACATTAAAAAATAAGGAATAATTAATTTAACCCATTAATTGAAATATAATAATATTCTCAGTAGTCACTATGGTCTGTTTTCTATTAAACACAATATTTAATAATTTATACAATAATCATAGCCACTAAGACCAATTATACTTATTATATAATAATATAGTGACTTTGCATACATTACACCAAAATATACTCAGTAGTCACTATGACTGCCTTTTTGTGACTGCCAATAGGGGTGACAAACTAGTCATTCCCGGGAGTAGTCACAAAATTATTTGTGACTGCCATTAGGGGTGATCAAATTATTTGGTTAAAAAAATTTTGAGTCAATTAGTTTGTTACCGCTAATGGAAGTCACAAATGTTACCATATAATTAATTTGTGACTCCTATAAGCAGTCACAAATTTATAACTGTCACAAGCCCTCACAAGTTTATTAGTTGACATAAGTTATGACTCTTATGAGCAGTCACGAAATTATAACTGCTATGAGGAGTTACAAATTTTAGTCCTAGACTTAATTTATGACCGCTATTAGCAGTCACAAATTTGTAACTGCTATTAGCGGTCACAAATTTTGGTCTAAGACTTAATTTGTAACTGCTATTGACAGGCATAATTTTGTAACCGCTCCCAGAAGTCACAAATTTTGATCTTAGACTCAATTTGTGACTGCTATTAGCGGTCATAAAATTTTTCACCTACTTTAATTTCCCTTTATTTGTAATTGAAGATCTCCCGCCCTCTTCTCTCTCTTTCATTTGCCAAAACCTCTATCTAAAGCACTTCGATCTCATAAACCTCTTCTCTCTTTCATTTCGCCCTCTTCTTATTAGGTGCGTGCGTATTTCGATCGATGAAGAAGTTGGGTGTGTGCGCATTTCGATCGGTGAATCAAACCCAGAATTAAAAAAATTTCTTAACTGTGAAGGTATATTTTTGGGTATTTTTGCTGCCTAAAGCCCTAATTTCTGTCTAAAGCATTGTGTGTGTGCACATTTTGATTCTTATTATGTGTGGGTATGTGTGTATATTTGTGTGTATATAGAAATTTCTGTTTATATGTGTGTGTATGTGTATGTATGTATAGATTTATGTTTACATGTGTGTGTATGTATGTGTATGTATAGATTTCTGTTTATATGTGTGTTTATGAGGGTATCTATATATAAATTATATTTTATGTTAATAAGCCCTAGAAATTGTATTGAGGTTATTTTTTTGACAAAATATTATTCAAAAACTCTAGACATTATATTTTTTTGACAAAATATAATCAAATAAATTTTTAATATTACGAGTTTTGCCCGAGCTTTGTGATCAATGTTCTCTAGACAAAATATAATCAAATCTGATTGTTTTGTTGTGAGTATATCTACACATCGTTTAACCTCTTTCATTTTTTGAATATTATCTTGTTTGGGAATATGTTAGATTTTTTTCAATAATCATTTTATACTATTCATATTTATTTTATCTAAAAATTAATTAAAAACCATTGTTGTGTGCTCGTTGAAGTTTTGACGTTTTGTGCTTAGTCGGGTTTTCCTGTGAGTTTTAATGCAATGATAGTATTAATGCAATGATAAGCCAGAGATTATGTTCTAAATATTAGCTCAAACTTCATTTAGTTTTATAATTTACTGAGTTTCTATTTGTTTTTATTGTAGAATTAATGGGGTGTCCACAATATAAAGAGTGGATGGGTGAAAGTTATAGAGTGGGGCAAGTATACGTTAATGGGGTTAAAGACTTTGTGAATTATGCAACGAAGAATCTCGAAACTGATATTATCCCATGCCCGTGCAATCGTTGTAAAAATGGGAAACGCTTGAAAAGGTAGATGTAAAAGTACATTTGTTTCATTGGGGTATGCAAGCTGACTACACGTTTTGGCATTTCCATGGGGAGAGGGAATTTAAGTATATTGCAGAAGAAATACTTGTCAATGAAATCGTTCACACAAATGGTGACCCATTAGTACATGCTAGGTTAAACGATCTCATAAATGATACGTATGAAGTGCACGCAGCACAAGAAAATCAAGATAGTAGAGGGAATGCTTTAGGATGTGAGGATCATATTGGCAACGATACGGACCAAGTTAAGGATTATATACGGTTAAAATCAGCAGCTGCAACACCATTATACCATAACTCCAACCCCAACCACACAAAGTTATACGCCATGGTTGGGTTGCACAACTTAAAGAGAAAATTTGGCTTGTCGGGAAAAAGTGTGACGACAATACTCCTCTGGGCAAAAGATTTACTCCCAAAAGAAAATACACTTCCAGTCAATTATCCGATCATGAAGGGTAATTTGAAAGGTTTGGGTATGAAATACAAATCAATTCATTGCTGCAAGTATGACTGCATTTTATACTATAAGGAGCACAAGGACAAACGGGCTTGTCCTGTATGTAAGGAACCTAGATATGAACAAAATATGATAGTACATAATAAACGTTTATTGAAAGTAGATACGCAAATACCTAAGAACTTGTTAAAGCAGTTCCCTTTAGGTCCTCGATTGAAGAGACTTTACACTATACCTTGGATAGCAGAGGCAATGACTTGGCATGGTCGAGCGGAGGTGGGTGAGAATCTCATGCGACATCCGATTGATTCATCTGTGTGGAAATCTGCAAATCAGTGATACCCGAACTTTTCTATAGAAATATGCAACATTCACCTTGGAATATCAACCGATGGGTTTAACCCGTTTGGCAAAATTGAGCACAGATAAGAGTATATGGCTTGTGTTTACGGCGCCTTTAAATTTGCCCCCGTCGTTGTGCATGAGAAAGGAGTTTTCAATTTTTTCGTTGTTGATACCAGGTCCAAAAGCACCGGGTAGTGACATTGATGTTTTCTTATCGCCACTAATAGAAGAATTGAATGAGTTATGGGTTGAAGGTGTGAGAGCGTTCAACTCGTACAAAAAGGACGAATTCATTTTGAGAGCTATGTTGATATGGGCAATTCATGATTTTCCTGCTTATGGGACCTTATCTGGGAGCAATGTACATGGTTACCTAGGTTGTCCTATATGTGGAGAGGAGACTGAAGCCAACTGGCTTAAGAAAAGTGGTAAACTTTTTTATCATAGTCATCGAAGATTTTTTCCCCAAAGTCACAAATTCAGGTCAATAGGAAGCAATTTTCTCCCAGAAGGCACCGAGACGTGACTCCACCAAGACCTTTTGGTTTGGAAATTAAAGAAAGGTCATTAAAGTCTGATCAAAAGTTGAGGGGGAAACACCCCCATAATTTTGGCCCAAAAGCGTAAAAGAAAGGATGTTGATGTGAAAACGGCGTGGTCGAGGAGATCAATAATGTTTGATTTGCCACTGGAAGGAACATTCTGTGCCACATGTGATAGACATAATTCATGCTGAGAAAAATATTATTGAGCATCTCGTAAGCAGATGCATTGGTGGCTCTCATTCCAAGGATGGAGAAAAAGCCCGTGAAGATCTTCGTGATTTGAAGATTGAAAGATCATTATGGTTGAAAGAAGATACAAACACTGGAAAAAAGCATATGTCAGTTGCATCTTATACTTTGAGCATTGAAGGAAGAAATATGTTCTTAGAAACATTAAAGGGCTTGAAGGTCCCTTCTAATTTCTCATCCAACTTATGCAGGATTGTCTGCGACGCAACAAAAGATTTCAAAAAGTGAAAGTCCCACGATTGGCATGTGATAATACAACTTATCCCTCTGTTGTTCGGACATTATTTTTCGGAACACAAGGATCTTCGAAGGGACATTATACAAATTAAATTATGTTTCTCCCTATTGTGTGAGAAAGTTGTCAATAGGACGCACATAATGGCAACGAAAGAAACTTTGGCCGAGGCTATATGTGTTTTGGAGAAGCACTTTACTCCCTCATTCTTTGACATAAGCATCCACCTTTTAGTGCATTTGTGCGATGAAGCACTTTTATGTGGACCAGTAAGGTACCGATGGATGTATCCGTTCGAACGATTAATGAAAACTTTTAAAGATTACGTTAAGAATGCATGGTACGTTAAGGGATCCATTGCTGAGGAGTACATTATGGAAGAGGCCTCCTTGTATGCAAAGGAATATATGCCTATCCCAAACGTTGGAGGTCGTGAACACTTTATTGATGAATTAGAAGAGTTTGCTGATGATGAGGCCCTGGGGAAAGGTAAGGTAGTGAAGCTAACAAGTGCACAATATAACCAGGTGGCTTGATATGTATTCGAGACGCATGAAGACATAGATAAATGGAAAATGTGAGTTTATTTAAAGTGTTTTGTAAAATAATGTAATATGTTCGATGTTATATTCATTAGAAATTAATATTTTTAGTGTTTTAACCTAGGCAATATAATGAGTGCGGGCATGCCAAGAGGAAGAAGGGAGGCGCGAGCGCAGACAATGACTTTAGGCATTGGGTAGCTTCCGAGGTGACTATAGTAATACCTCACTTTTATTTGCTGTCTTTGCAACATATTCACAATGCAAATACTTTCTTGGTTTTAGTTATTAAAAGCTGGTGAAGTATCGACGAGGCTTGCACGTCTAGCAAATGGGCATAGTTTTGTAGCCAAGGAGTTTGGACAATATCGGGTAAATGGTTTTGTGTTATCTTCAAGCACACACGAGTTAAAACTCATTGGGAAACAAAACAACGGCATTTCATATCAAGCATTAACTCATTTCAGGGAAATCGTGAAAGATAAAAACTTGATAGAAGCTGAGATGACGTATTATGGGATTATAAAACAAATTATCCTATTAGATTATATATCTTTCAGCATACCTGTATTTTACTGTGATTGGGTGAGAGTGGAGGACAAGAATGCATGTATGGTTGACTTTGACACCCACATGGTAAAGGTTGATTTGGCCAAGTTGAAGAGTAAAGACAATGTTAATGATGAGCCATTCGTTTGTGCATTCCAAATCTTAAAGCAAGTGTTTTATGCAAATAGCCCCAACAATGATCCATGGTCTGTTGTTTTACATTCTCCTCGGCGCTTGACTACATCGGTAAACGATATAGAGGCACCTATCGAGATTCAATCTATTCTGGATGACAACCTAGAATTAAAGAAATTATTAAACGCATTAGAGGAGTAGATGCTTAATTGTGGCATGTTATGTTGTTTTAAATGTTGACTTGAAAATTATGTATAATAGCATGTTTCAATTATTTCGTAGCATGTATTCATAGCGACTTTTGTTCACAAGTTTATTATTACTTTTTCCAGGATGTCATATATCGTATATACATGCAACGATTTTCAGAACAGGTCTTTTATAGAGAACACGTCAATTTATCGGCATGGCTATCGTAAAATCAAACAATGCAATTACTTGCGAGATCATGGGTGGAACATACCTGAAGCATATTTATTTCAATAAATTCTACCCACGCTACCTCAAAGTTGGGATGAAGCAGTTGAAAGGGTTTTCATAAAACACAATCCAAGTAATGCGATGCAGTTAGTAGAGTTTTTAGAACTCGAAGAAAGAAAAATTCATCCTTTGTGGATAGAACTGAAGAGGATAAGGATGCGTGCAGACTCTACTGTGAGAAAACATATGCATAACAAAGTTAACATCTATTATCGGCTTAGGAGAGAAGGCATACGTACCAATATGTTTAGTGTCAGAAATGCAATTATCAACACACTTCCGGAGACATGGCCAATAAAAACTTTACGTGAAATGATGAAGTATGAAACTTATGACATGGTTGAATTATCAAAACTTTTAGAATATGTTAAAAAGGTATAACTTATATTATATTTTTTTATATTATTTCCTTACTCTTGTATTAACATATGAACTAATGCATAAATATAAAAATGCAGAAAATGGCATCCGAGAATATAATTTCATCATTCAGGCCAGAAAGTTCAAGTCATGATGAACATTCTGCCATTGATTCTCGTGATGACATTTACCTTAACCTATTTGGTTTGCCAATTGGTGGCAAGAATCCTTTTAATGCTCGAGCCTTGTCTTTGTTAAAATCTTATATTGGCTTAAAATATGAGAGTTGGGATACGGTTGAGCAAGTAAAAAAGGAAGATTGGGGGATACGCTCATGAAAGAGTTCAATCTTTCGGCCGACCAGAAAGAGGCGTCCATGAAAGCCATTGGTATTCAATTGAAGACTTTTATAAGTAACCTCCGCTCGACTTATTTTAAGGGATTGGAAAGTGATGGGATAAAGGCCCTGAAGGATCAAGTACTGGAGAAAGAGCATATCCCTATTCGTGAGTTGAATGAATTCATCTTGCGCGAAGCATCTGAGGCAAAATTGAAACAACGACACCAAGGCCGGGTGAACAGGGCTAAAAAGACTGACGTCCATTGTCTTGGTCGGATGTCGTACACTGAGAAAACCGAGGAGATGGTATACACCCTTTCTTATTTTACTGTGTATATATAATATATGTCTTGCTCAAATAGTTAATGGAAAATTAATTTATATGTGCTTAACAATAAACGACCTGTTGATCGTTCGGAAGTGTATCTCGAAAGTCGTAGGTGGAAAACTGGGGAGTTTCACCCAAAGGTAGCTGATGATATGGTGAGTTTCATAATCTCAGTTGTAATAATTAAATTCCTTCAAGTTTCGTCGTTCAATGGTTTTAATCGATTCATAAATAATTTTTTCAGCAAAAATTGAGTGAGCTGAGAAGTAGTCAAGGTTCTTCAAGCCAAAACAGTATTGATACAGATGTATTCACTGCCTTTAGAGGAAAAGATAATAGGGGGCGACTCATGGTGTTGGACCCGTGTCCAAAAGTAAACTTAAGGTAATTACTCCTGTAGTATCACAGTTGACTAGAGCAAAGACACGAGAAGAAAAACATGATGAGGATATGGCATTTCTCAAATCATCCGTTACCATGCTTTTAAGTGATTTTGAATCGAATGGATTGAAAATACAAAATCCAAGTCCTCACAATTACACTCCTGTCTCGCATCCAAGTCCTCGTAATTATACTCTTGTCCCACATCCAAGTCCTCGTAATTACACTCCAGTTCCGAATTCAAGTCCCCACGATTACATTCCTACCCCCCCCCCCCCCCCCCCCCCCGTGTCAACTGAGCCAAACTTTGGAGATTCAACTAATCCAAACTTTGGAGATTTAACTGATCCTCCACATGATCCATATGTCGATTTATTAGATTTTTCAAATCAGAGAAAGATTGCAAGTGGACAAGTTGTTGCTTCAGCTGCTACTGGAACGGTGGTGCATGGCCATCAATTGCTGATATTTTAACGTAAGGTTTACATTAGTAGTGTTGATCCCGGAGAAGAAAATCATCCGTTTTATTGTCGAAGTCATGGGGTAGACACTATTAAGGATGTCGAGAAATCTTGGGTGGTTTGGCCATTGCTTTGTCTTATACTTAAGTGATCCAGAGTAATTTGTCTTGAGAAATTTGAACAAATTATCAAAGTGAACAATTAGTAGGGTTTGAACTCTATTTTGAATCTTAGTAATCTGTTTTGAATCAATTAGTAATCTGTTTTGAATGTATCCAGTGTCTATCTGTTTTGAATATTAGTAGTGTTTAATGTTGGATTGAATATTAATATCATTTTCTCTCCGTAGCTGGTAGGGATCAATTGATAAAGTTAGTGATCATTCATATTCTGTTATACAACTTCTATATATACAAATGTTATATTGGGCCATTAGATAGGCTTCAATCCTGGGTTATAAATTTTTTATGTACATGAAATACAAATAAGTGGGCCGCTACAACTATTTCTTGGGCTAACAGTTGTGCAACTCATGAAAAAGTAGGTCTTGATATAACCAATTTTAAGATCTATAACCATACTTCTAATATGTAATACCTTGGGGACATTATGCTTTTGATAAATTATATTCTATTTGGTTGGGTTTCAAGCTTGTCGTATCTTAATGCTCACTGAAAAGTGGGTGATGGGGAAAGTATCTAGTTTTGGACATATAATTGGTTGGGTGCTTCTATTCTATAATAACTGAACATTGAGATAAATATGACTTTTAGAAGTATTAAAGTCTCCAATTATACTACCATTAATAATTGGAACCTCTTTTAATTCTTCATTACCAGATTTGAAGACATAGCCTCTGAAATTTGCAAAATTCACTTGCTTATATCCCCAAAATCCAAAGACCAAGCTCTTATGAGATTTAGAACGGTTGCGCTGAACAGAGTTAGGAACCAATAGGAGCAACCTTAGGAAGTTTTTAGGGTGTATGAGAACCGTGGTAAATTGGTTCCAGAAAGAATCAGATATTTTGTCGACCACCTCAGTTACATCAGGGATAAATCCAGTGTCCTCTGTGCGATAATGCATGTGGGGTGGGATCACGAGTGCAATCTGGGCAGATAACACCCGGACAAACATCTTCACTCCTATCATACTTATGTCCCCAAGTGAGATTGTAGTAGTTCTTTGGGGATAAACGGATCTCACATTGAGGGATATTTTCTCTCTAAAAATTATCTCATCGACTAAGGAATTTCCAAGAAGCTGCATGTTGTAGGCAAATCTGACCATGTCTGGTGATGTTGTATTATGGTTTTTGCCAAAAGACACCAACCATGCGCCAAAAGTTGTCCTTCAGTGGCAAGTCTCGATAATGGACAAATTAGGACGTATCTGACCCAGCATCTGATAGTGGGGGGATAGGTTTTAATAAATCTATAACACCATCGTACACGTTAGGCACATCTGCACATCTCACGTGGAAATGGATGACAGTCCTACCAGTGTTGGCAGTGGAGTTAGTATCCTTATATATTTCTTTCAGCCCAATTAAATACTATCCAACCAAGAATGCTGGCCCATAAGGCATAGAATAGTTTTAATTTCCATGAGAATATTCACCCATATGATTGCTTGATATGTATATCCTGGATGCAATATTGGTTCTTGAAGTTGGCCCTGTGATTGTGTGACAGTCTAGAAGGTATTCCTGTCGCGGAGTCTACTATGCCTATATATGTATTAGTCCTAATCCTGATGATATTTTTTATGGATAGATCTAAGTGTGACCCTTCTTTTGCAACCCAACGCCGTATCGTATTAGCTCATACAGAGTCCCAAAAGGCTGGCTCAGAGTTCAAGAATATGATCTGTTTGCGAATTTTTCCTTCCGAGATTTTGCTTCCCCTATACGATATGTGGTTTCTCATCCTGATCAACTGCACATTAAACTTGCTTTTTCGGATGGATAAGCACCATATCGTTTGATATTAAGACAAATTATAATGTGCTCCTCACAAAACGCTTTACAAATATATGAACATTTCCCGTAATTTGTCTCACATAATACAAATTGCTCTAATGGATGAGGTACAGTCACTCCAACTATTTATGCACCCCATGACCCATTTTGAGCATTCTGTAATTCAGTGTGGTGTGTTCTAAAGGTGTAATATGCCTGATCATTTGTAGCTCTAACAACATCGGATATCATGGACACCCACCAGTCCAACTGGCATCTTTCACCTTCAGAGATCAATTGGATGATAGGTCGTGAAGAGATTTCACGGAATAGACTTACCAGACTTGTTGTTCTAGACAAGACAGAGGTAAAGGTTCTCCTTATGCCAGGAATAGACCATTCATACAGGTCATTTGCTACTAGAGGGTGAAATGGTATCATCGACGACAGGCCTCTTATAATTGATATTTCATCGTATAATAAGGACTCTTTCAACCAGTGGGGATTTCAATACTAGATCATCTTGGGAAGTAATCAGGAAATGTATCCACACGATAGTTCCTTTAAAAGACTTGATTCAGTTAAAAGGTGTCAAACTTTCTCATATTTGCAGATATTGTTATAAAAATTCTTAAAACTTCAATCACTTGTTCCTAGATGGTCTTATAGCTAGGAGTGTTTGGTCATACTTTTCATCTATGCTTGGTATCTTTTTATCAGCTCCTTATGTCTTGGTGGCTCAAAAACTCAAGCAAAGATTTCATTAGATACTTGCTGATTTTAGTTCCTGGTGCAATCTGTTAAGAGATTTGGGTGAGTAGAAATAAATTTGTTTTTAAAGATGGCAAAATGGATAGCAAGAAGATCATTGCCAGTGTTATAAACCTCATTAACAACTATTCTTCTCAGCATAATTTCAAATCCTCCTAGTCCATTAAATAGATGCAATCTATTTAGTCTGAAATATTCAAGAAATACTTTATCCTTCTCTATAGTCAAATGAACTCCTCCAAAAGACTTCCTCTTTAAGCTGAATTGTGAATGTCTTTATATTCTTAAATTTCTTCAAATATGCAAGAATCTTAATATTAATCACATTTTATTATTTGCAGGAATACACATGGCATACCCGACATACGTAGTATTCAAAGGCCTAAATTCAGGTGTTTACACTTCCTGGCAAGCAACACAAGCACAAGTTAATGGATACCGAGGCTCCGTATTAAAAAAAATAGTCCATTGAACTTGCTCAACAGGCATACTCCGAGTACACGAGGGAGGATGTCACCGCATCAATACCCCCCACGGCTGATATACCTAGACTTCACGAATCGTATCCACTGCATGGTGACTCCTGGTCTAGATTTAGAATGATTTGTTACATGTTCATGACATTCCATGTCATCGAAGTGTTGTGTCGTTATTTTTTTTAGTTTATTTTTTATTCTATGTTCATTTTGTACTTGGCGCCCACTTATGGGTTGTTTGATGTTAAATTAAGTTTAAACAAGTTTTATGTGTACTGGATAATTGGAATATGAGAAATATAAATGAAATGTTGTCAAAATTTTTAGACTTGTTATCATGATATTTATTTTACTTTCATTATTTCATCATTTTGTGAAAATATAAAGATATTTGTAATAGATTTTACAACATTTAACAAATTCAATTTTGTAACTGCTAATAGGAGTCACAAATTTGTCACTACTATCAATTTTGTAACTGCTAACATCAGACACAAATATATGATTCGTAACTGCTGTCAGCAGTCACAAATATAACATTCGTAACTGCTATGAGCTCTTACGAATGTTATATTTGTGACTGCTGAGAGCAGTTACGAATAACAGTTACAAATTAGGGTCACCAGTCATAACCCCATAGGGGTTATAAAAAATTGTGGCTGCTGTTAGGAGTTATAAAATTTCTTTTGTCACCCCCTAAATTATGACGGCAAATAGCAGTTATAAAGGTCATTTGTGAGTGCTAACAGCACTCACAAATCTCCCATTTTGGTGTAGTTATAGGACACTAGCCCATACATAAATATATATTTGTTGGGAATAAGAAACAAAGGAAGAAAATAATAAATGAAAAAAAGAAAGGAGTTTGCGATCAATGGAAATCAACCCTCACCTAAATCGAAGAAGAAGAAATAGAGAGGAGTATGTGATTTGGTTCATAATTAGAAACCTTAGCAAAGCTCTAATGGTTTTTAAGTTCTTCTCCTTATTTTTTAAAACCCTCGTAACTTTGCTAAGACAAATCCCAAGTCTCAAATCCCTTTTACAAACTCCCTCGACTTATTCAATTTTTTTTGTTAAAAAATCAAAGTGGCGTTGTTTAGTTGAAAATCAAAAAAGGTATGTATCGACGATACAATACGATACGCCTGATACATATGTATCGATCGATACGTACTTATTTATCGTCGATACTTACAAAAAATGATACATTCACCGATACAAGATTGGTTCTTGCATTAAATGAGACCCCATTGATAGTTGCAAAACAAACCAACTACAAATCAAAACAACACAAACACAAACAAATAGGAGGGCTCACCAATCTCTGATTGTGTGCTTCTTCATGCAACCAATCTCTTATTCACGTCCGATACATATGTATCGATCGATACGTACTTATTTATCACCGATACTTATAAAAAACAATACATTCACCGATACAACATTGGTTCTTGCATTAAATGAGACCCCATTGATAGTTACAAAACAAACCAACTACAAATCAAAACAACACAAACACAAACCAATAGGAGGGCTAATAGGAGGGCTCACCAATCTCTTATTCATGTATACAAAGTTATGCTGGTTTTACTGGTCAAATGTTGCAGTGAAGACGAAAAGTGAGTGGCTAATAGGAGGGCTCACCAATCTCTGATTGTGTGCTTCTTCATGCAACCAAAAACAAAGTTTAGATTACAATGAAAAGCAAATTTTGAAGTGAAAATATTTTTTGGGTAATATTAATATATATAGAATAGTGGTTCGACATGAATTCACATAGTACTATTTGTTTGGCAAATTGTGACGTGTAAATATTGTTTGGCAAGTTTTAAACAAATATTAAAACCTAAAGCAAAATCCAATAACAAAGGATCTACCCCTGCCCATGACACATGCTCTATAACATGTTTTTCATCATTTGTATACATGAATAATACATTCATGGACTCAATAGTTCATATAGGAATCATAGCAAAAACGAAATCATATGAACAAATGAACAAATAAAAACCATCAAGCATTAAAAGGTAAAAAGAAAGAAAATAAAACACGAATTTTAGCACTGAAAAATATTACCTAAAATCTATAAACAGACACATAATAAAGAGAAGAAAGGAGTAGACTTGTCTAGGTTGTTCGAAGAATAATTAGTAACCTGCAAAAGAAAAATAAACAAAAGATAAAAAAAATAATTAGATGCGAACACATAAGCATACATGTAAACAAATATAAAACAAAATGAATAAAATATAAATAGATCAAACAGGGAAAATCAAAATGAATGAAGCCCGAAATGAACCGAAATCAAATCGTAAGTGTGTAAGGTAGATTACATGTAGGAGGAGTCTTGTGTTAAATAGAGGCAGAGGAAACGGACGAGAAATCCCTGAGAGTATACAACATGAAACACATAAAGCCCTAAAAATCATATACAAAATCCAAACGTTCAAGCACACAAAGCACCTCTTGGATGAGACGAATGTTGGCAAAAGCTGGAGGCGGGAGATGTATGAGCGAGATGGAGAGGGAGAGGTACCAAAGAGAGAGAGAGAGAGAGAGAGAGAGAGAGAGAGAGAGAGAAAGAGAGGAAGGCATTAACGAGCGAAATAGATAGCGGGAATGGGAAAAAATAAGCCCCGCTCTTTTTTTCCATTTATCTCAGTTTTTAGTTAAAAGTCTAAAATAACTAAAATTATACCGGATATATTTAAGACAACTATACATAAATATGAGATAAATGGTTTGTTTTTTATCTCAATTTTATTTAAATTGAAATAAAAATGTACATTTAAGGTCAAATTGACATAAATAAATATCATTTATGTCAATTTACATTTGTGTGACATAACGTCAATTTTTAAACTTACATAAATGATGCTTTTTATTGTAGTTAATGGATAATATAACCTAATTAAATTCATGGGTTTAATTACCCAAAAATACAAAATACCTATAATACCCTCCCAGGATGTCAATCAGGCCTAAAAACGCTCTGAGACCCAAACTAAAGCCTCGGGTACATTTTTCTGACTATCTCGACCCTTCCGGACACACTGGTTGATTCGAAATGACTATACGGGTGACTTATAGTTTATTCACTTTATATAATAATAATTTAGTCCTAACACGACACAGGCCCGTCCCCACTTAATTTTCATAATTGCCATTTTATTCACTCGTGACAATTTTTATAAAATCAATCTTATATATTACATTACTCATCTAGTAATATTCAACAAATTTCTCATAATTTCAAACTCTCATTACGCTAGTAAATATTTAAAACAAATTTTTGAATTAATATTAAATTAATTTATCTCAATTAAATTGAATAAATCCCTAAATTTAAAAGCCATAAAAATATGGGGTTTTACATACTTCCCCCCTAATAACGGAATTTCATCCCGAAATTCGAAAAAAAATCAGGCCTACCTAGTAAAACAATTCTGGATACCATATCAGTACGCAAACTATCTACATAATAAGGCGCTCAATCACTATAGCCCCCCGCCTCACAGCAAGCTTGTCTAACATTCTCATTAAAGACATTTCACATTGTGATCCTATCCGACAACATTCGCATAAGACACGCCTATACATTATTAATTCCCATTATTTCAATATCATTGGGAGGTTTCACCTCACTACATGACAACTGCTCGGATTTATCTAAACACAAAACTCCCATGCTGAGAGAAACTATATGAACATTTGGCCACTTTTGTCAGTTCTTTAACTCTCAATTTTCGGTTACAAAATTCTAAGCCACCTAAAATGCTTCGTGGTAATTCCACCTTAGTCATCGAATTATTCTCGACCGATTCAAAATTCTGATTATTCGTTAACCTCTAAACATATAGAGGGAGAATATTTATGTTTTTCCAAACCAAAACCACATTAAGCACCTCATTCGCGACCAACAGGTTCGAGTGCTTCCACGACACTCTAGCTTACTATATTTCACTTGCTAGCTATATCTGTTGTCGAAATGAAATGATCAACAAGATTCCAAAACTACCTTCACGCGTCTCTAATAATCGTTAATCACCGTGTGCCTACTCCTCGGCTATGGGTGATACATCCTACTCAATATGGGATTTTAAAAATCTCATTCCGTTTAATAAAATAATACCGTGTAGGACAACATACCGATGCGATCCTTCCTTTCAAAGGAAGACTAGGCACACTATTTAATATTATAAATCACCCCAAAGGAATATCAATCACTTCCTTCTTATGCGACTTATTCCACATGTTCGTATGAACCCTTGATCTTTCCTTGAGGGTGGAAACCCATCCAAAAAACTTTACCGACTTTATCGGCCTCTTCCATTACTGGAATTGTCAATAGCCACAAAATTCTCTGGTTGATCCTCTTATTCCAATCGTTTTCTATCTATAAGTGGTTCATGCAGAGACTACTCACTATGTCCCTCTAAACATCGACTTCTTCTTGTAATGTCTCACATTAATAAACATTTAATACTCCCTTCTTTCCTTTGCGCATTTTGAAAGTTTTGACCCGTGCACTTTTCTCCACGATGTGCACTTCTGGAGCTTTTTATACCACATTAACATCATCATTCTTGAATGCACAAGTCGCTCCAACCTTTGACTAATTACAAGTCCAATTCGAGTGTTCCCATCAAATTCTACCCTTCTCAAGGAATACTCCTTTTTAAATGGCTTCCCATAGCCTTCCAACCAAATTCGGGTGTGCTACTCTAATTGCACACGTATATATGTATTATCATTCTTCATGCGACACTTACTCCAATCTACCACTTACACCTCCTTATGCTAGTCCCCCAAACATATATTCCACACGTCTATTCCTACGTCCCTTCAACTCGGACGATTCTAACGTCAGCTAACCGGGATGTCTGCATTCTGTAACACCCTGTCCGCCCGGAGAGAGCCAACGACACGCTACTCATCGATAAAACTACCCAAATAGAACAAAATACAAGGTATAGATCATCTAAATCCTACAACAACAAAAGAGAAACCACTACTCTCAAATCTCTTTAGATAAGTTCAACAATTCTCTCGAATAAATACAACTGAAATAAATCACCAATGCTCTATACATCAAAATAAATACAAGTCTCCTCCCTTGTATTGAAAATTCTTCCTAAATAATCCATGCTAAAAAAAATCATCCCAACTCTTTATTTCCCTTGTGTTTCAAACGCGGTTACAACACTTGGGTAATCTCAATCACTCCTAGAAATCGAAATTTTAAATTCTCCTTATCATCCTTCCACTCCTCAACTCGTGGTGATAATTTTTTAATGCTTTCTTACCACACAACCGGCTCCACTGGCCTTAGATTTTAATTTATCTTCCAACTTATAGTTATAATTACTTGTTCCTATTACTACCGAGGCACCGAAGTCATGGACTAATGACCAAACATCTCCCCATTTCCAACCCTATGCTAAGTTTCATGTGTAGGATGTCTCGCAAAGAGAAATCCAAACAAGGAACCCCCCCCCCCCCCCGATACACTACTACTTAGCATTGTCGGTTATCGAAATTCGTTAGGACCTTTGTCCATAACATGTACCCCTATATTCCGTTTCTTAACATAAAAACTACATCTCCTCTCGCAATTTTACTGAAACAAAGAACCTTTTACTGATTGCACTATTTCTCAGTATTGGTGGCAATCACATTCCATAAACCTTGAGTACATACAATCGGGACCCTCGAAATTCTATCCCCAAATATATGGGTATAACCCTTAACTCCCACATCTCTAAAGGATATATATATCAATGCACTCTTCCTATTACCAAGTCCTAAGCGCTAAACATAATAAGGTGTTAAATCTTTTCACTCAACAGTAAACCCAATACATACTGAATCACAACAACAAAGTCCCTACTCACACCGGGATCGAATATTTTCAGCCCACTATCCCCTTCGAAGTCTTTAACATAGATAATATAAGTGCGAGTCCGACCCTGTAACAGGTGAGGCCTCGCCATAACAAAACATGTTGCACTAAGGCAACCACTTCGATAGCCTTGCAATAAATGCCTACCATTGTACTAACCATTACTATAAAGTTGTAACCAATACAATATCATACTCGTATCTCACATCACTAAAATGAGTAACCTCAATAAAAATATACAACAGAAACTATGCACCCATTTATCCTTCGCGAATAACACTGAAGACAACTCCACTATAACAGGGAAAACATACACATAATTATAACGCTATAGGTATAAGAACTAAATTCCTCACATGCGAATCTAGTAATAAACGAAAATATAATGACTCATTCGTGTCGCATAAAATACGCCTCATCCTCCGAGGATAAAAATCATACTTCTACTTTGCCAATCGCCTTGGCTACTTAATGGTCTTTAGGACATAACGCGTCTGTCTAAACCAAATCAAAAATTACATTAACCATTTCTCTTGCAAGCACCATACCCTTGTCCTTTTTCTCTCTTTGGAAAATGTTAACTCGTGTGGTTTTACCATTCGCAAAATACTTCAACACATAACCCACTTATCTTCTGCTATATTTACCCAATTAGGGTTGTCCTTCTCTCGGACTTAAATAGTCTTTATCATGATGGATACCCCTATCATTCCTTTAGCTTATTGGCCCTAAGGAACGTGCTACTGGCTTCAATAACACTTACTGAATTTACAATTTCTTAGTAAAAAATTACCTATCCGAATAATTTAAATAAGCCACCTGATGGGTCTCCCCCTTGCGGTGCATTGCTAACTTCGTTTCACATAGTCTCACTCTCCGATAAATCTTTCGATTACTATAGCTCCCTTCACATAAGAGTGTTAACATTTCTACGGACAATGCGCGACATTGTCACCATATGGATTGATTGTCCAAAAGAATTTCCTTTTAAGTGTTATTAACTATTTTTACGAGTCGATCTACCACTTGGAATCCTATCCAAAATTTGCATCTACATCCTCAGATACAAGATTCACTAACAGTTTAGATTCATATTCACAAATGGAACTTTGTCCAACCCTCCTGTGATGAGTTCAGGACAATGTTCGCATCTTATTCTGAGCATCCGATGAAGGAATATGCAGTCAAACTATACCTAAGATTCTTCTATAGACATAGCATTCCACTTTTAAAAGTAGTGGTTGACTCCCACCATTATAACTTCGTTCTGAAAAATCAAGAAAAAGTTTACTCCAAATTTTCAATTTCAGTTAGCCACACTCCGTCATATGTCCAAACCTTTGGATATTTTTCCCTCGTTTGGCTAACACACGCAATCTCCTCATTTCTAGGATTTCCATTGACAGTTCTCTTCAATGTTTTGTCAGACTCTTTCCTACTCACACTACGTTGGGTGAGTCAACTCTTTCACCTCTTTCGACTATAGAAGCACTTGGAAATCTAGGCAGTGCCCTCACCGTCTTTATAGTCCTGGCTTCTCGTGCCATAATAGGGGCGACCCTTACTACGAGCATCATCCTCGAATATACTCTACAACCTCAACAAAGCCTTGCCTCCTGTTGTCCACCCAATGGCCCTTATCTTCCATACTTCATTATTCGAACACGCTCGAACGTAAATAAGATTCACTATTATAGTCATGATAGATGGATAATGAAATCTCACCAAATAAATCAACAATCCTAAACATAGGGCTCTATATCAAAGAAAGCTACGCTGAAAGCATAATAAGCCACACATATCCTAAAGGACACTAGAACCTCATGCTCTAATACCACCTGTGACACCCCGCCTAATTAAATACTAGGTGATTAGTCCATTATTAAATTAAAATCAAGGTGAACGGTTGGTTCATTCTTAGCATCACTGTCACAAAATAAATTTCCAATTTAAACACCCTAAATAATTAAGCTAAGTGTCAAAACAACTTAAAACCTTATTTCCATTTTATTTAAATCCAGATATAAAAACTTCTTCTTCTTTCTTCTTTTTTCTTTTTTTAATTAACCATTTAAGAATCACACAAATATAAAGAATGGTAATAACCACCCAAGAATTCAGCCATTCAGATAAACCAATACCAAGTTTAAAAACTACAAATGAAATCATCCTAACAAGAATTACATCCCAAAGAGTACCAAATACTGAAAATAAATGAACATAAATCTCAGACAAATCCAACTGAATAGAAAAACGGGTGACACATGCCCTGACTAATCAGAACTAAATTAAGAGTAGAGTCAACAACGAGGTCGTCTAAGCAATGGCTTGCAACTCCCACATAAGCTGCAGCGTGTCCATTCCAAGGAATCTAAGCATGACGCCCCTGTGGCTGGGCACCTGTAATACACAATAGAGAGAAAAATACAGGAAATGGGTCAGAGCCCGAGTGTAAAACATTTTTAAAAATAGTTTAGCAAGTATTTAAAATGCTTACCGGCTAATGCAACATCCATATTAGTATGAGACACTCTCTTGAGAGTTCTCACCTCTCATCTAGTGCGAATGCCTACCGTACTAATAAATCTCATAAGTTTCTCTAACTTTATTCTCCATAAGGTTTTATCAGGTGAAAAGCGAGGTTATGATATTTACTTTAGGAAATCATTCTCTTCAAGATTTCTTACGTTATTTAGAACGACCCATTTCCAATATAAAGTTCTCGAACACTTATAATAAAATTGAAGCATTTATTCATTACTTATCTACTTATACGCACAGTAGAAAGTTCCCATATAGATATTTGTATATATATTAGTCACACATATAATATATATACTAACGGCACCCCACATAAAATCTATGGTGCTGACATACTCTGCTATCAAGCCCCCGTATCACACAAACTAAGGGAAATACTAGTTCGGAATCACTCTCGAACTGTATTAACACAATACACAAACAAATGGAGGCGAAGCATAGTTCTAGGTCCTAAGAGGTCAGCACATACCCTCATGTCTCTTAGAACATCTGACTATCATTTTCAGATATCCTGTATCGACGATACTATCTTCTAGGGTACGAGTCAATATCCCCCTTAAAGGTCCAATCGAGATAAGACTGTCCTGGCACGGAAACCCCCGTGATAGCAAGTAGCTCGGGTATGATATCTAATATGCACAATCACACAGTCATATATATATATATATATATATATATATATATATCTTCTCATTTCTAAATTGGGTGAGCCCACGAACCATAATATTATTCTATCCATGCGTAACATATCACGCTCGAGTTTTACGTATCAGTAAATCACTCTTTTTATTCTATTAAGTATAACAAATCCTTAAGTACTTCTCGACTCCCGAAGTGTATCCTCTCAAAATAATATAAAATCAGTAGGTGCACCCTCACTACTCTACTGGTCCAAGTCTTCCCTAATCCTCACAAGATATACCATAATGTATGCATGATTTCCCACTAAATTTATATTCCCGAAACCCCACGATTAAATCACATATGAATCGTAACACCCGAACCATGCCTACAACCCTAGTGGTCTTTCCCAAGTCCTATTATGGTAAATAAAATATGTATAAGGGTTCCCACAAAGTGACACAAGGTTAATCATTAAGAATAAAGAACAATCTTCAAAATTCAAAAAAGGTCGATCGATCGAAGGTAGGGGGTCGATCGATCGATCGATCGTCCAGATATTTCCCAGATTCTGCATATACTATCCTACGGGTTTCATCACCAAAAGTCCTCAAAACCTCTATTAATTTTTCCCAAACTCCCAAAAAACATTACTATTGGGAATAAATGTTCAAATTCATCAACGATATCGAATTAATGGTGTAAAATTTACATAATCCTCAAGAACCCTAATTTTGTAGGAAAGATACATTCTTCTAATTATTACCCAGATTTCTTTTTTCTAAATTCATACTAATTTGTCAGTAATCCTCTACATGTGATGGGTATGTCCAGAATATATTAAATTTCTCTAAACATGCGATTTAAAGTCTCTAAATTACCAATTTCTTTCATAAAACATGTTCTTGATAATCCTAAACTAACATGGGTGAGACATTAACTAAAAAAACAAAGCAAGATAGATACTTGCCTGGAATTCAAAGTTCTGGTTTCGTGGATGAAAAGGTATGGTTGCTGTTGATACCAAATTTAGTCTGCTGACATGGCTCAATTGGGTGAAGACACGTGGCAATCTACGTGGCAACGACAAACATTTATGAACAACACCTTGACTCTGAGGAACCATCCTGCAACGAGGAAATCTGCTTCCCCGATCAACTCAGACGCTCCGACCTACAAGAACTCTCCGAGGAACTTTTGAGTATCGAGGAACTTTTGAGCACCGAGGAACTTAGGCGGTCCGAGCAGCTTAGGCGGTCTGAGCTGCACCTCGAACAAAGCATTAATAGCAGGGTAACCCAACAGTTTGACTGCGCATTAAATGCTTATTATCATACAGATGTATACGCTTAAGGGGAATTTAATATATTACCCTTTCACATTACAGCCTTAGGGCTATAAATATATTGTATTATCCTCATTGTAAGGGGATCGGAATTTCTTGAGAAAACTTGTAATCGAGAATTCCCAAACAGTCGGCAATAACAAAACAGTGGACGTAGGCCATTCTTATAAGGCTGAACCACTTTAAAAGTTATTTGTCTCATTTTATATATCTGTGATTAAATAATTAAATATAATCTAATTTTTTACATCAACATATTGGCGTCGTCTGTGGGAAACGACTGGTAATATCGTTTTTCATCAAAAACAGCTCATCACAAATGGCTGATATTCCAGAACCCAGCAATCGAAACACTGGAAGCCCTCCAAATCCATCTGCTCCGCCCAATATTCCAGATCTAGATGGAATAATGACAAATCTGGCCCAGGGCCAGACAGTCATGCAAGAAACTATGCGACAACTCATACGAACCCTCCATGGCGATGCACCAACCCATTCAGAATCATAAAGAAATACCCGTTTACCTTCTCCGCGTACTAGGCGTACCGGTTCATATCGTACTGAGGAGTCTAAAGATTTTTCTTATCAACCTGGACGAACTTCGTCGGTACGACCCACAGATACTGAACAACGTATCACTCCCTCTCCAGAAAGGACTAGTGCGCTAGAAAGATTAAGCAGAGTATATCCTTTTGATCGATTAGGTCCTAAGAGGAGAAAAATTCCTCCTAGAGCCGCATCGAGGAGTTTTCGATGACCATCAGAGGGAAGGATCTGCCCAGTCGCGACCAGCTGCTCGTCAAGATAGATCCCAGGAAGCCACATAAACGCGATCAGTTGCTCGAACCAACAATCACGATGATGGAAACGATGCGTGGAAAGGCTCTATTCAGAGGCTGGAGGATAGATTAGGGGAAATGGCTAAGTCCAAGAACCCTCTACAATGAACTTTTGTTCATGGAACACCTTTTGTCCAGGCCATTATAGATTTTCCAACACCGTCAAAGTTCAAAGCACCTATTGTGACCCCCAAATGTGATGGAAAGACCGATCCTGCCCTTCATATAGAATAATACCAAGCTATAGCCGACATCTACGCTGTTCCAGATGAGATGAGATGCAGAGCATTCTCAGGAACTCTTACCGGATCTGCTCAAATATGGTATAATAACCTTCCTCGGGGTAAGATCTCAACTTTCTTCTAACTGGCCGAGTTATTTATTGGGAATTTCTATTTTGGAGCAAATCCAGTTAAACGAGTAGCGCATTTGTTAAGTGTTAGACAAAAAGCTGGTGAAAGTACCAGAGATTATATAACTCGTTTCAATAACGAGAAGCTCGAAGTAATTGATTATGAGGAAAAGACAGCGATTACCGCCTTGATGAGTGGACTACTGCCCAACAAGTTATACTACACTTTGGCTAAAGATCCACCTAGAACTATGTCAGATCTGATGGGAAAAGCAGCCAAGATTATGAATGCCAAGGAGGCTATGGCTGCGAAGAAGAATATGGATGCCAAAGAAACCAAGGGGGAAGGTGATAAAGCTAAGAAGAAAGAGAATAAGAATAATGGTAGTGACAAACACTCAAGAACAAGGTCATCATGGGAAGTATTGAAGAAATTTGATAATTATATTCCTTTGAAGAAAGACATCAACCACGTTCTAGAAGAAATCAAGAACAACGAGGAATTAAACTGGCTAGAGAAAATGAAGGCAGACCCTGACAGGAGGAATAAGTCAAAATATTGCGAGTTTCACAAAGATCATGGCCATATGACCAAAAATTGCATAGCTCTTCAGAATGATATTGAAACACTCATCAGACGAGGAAAACTGGAAAAATATGTTAATCGAAGGAATGATAGAAGAAACAACGACCGAGCAAGGGAGAGGTCTAGATCTCCTCGTCGAGCAGAGGAAAACAAGAAAAGATACCATGGAGTTGATCCAGAAGACGACCCCGATCTTCCCAAGAGACCAAGGCAGCCAGAACGTGAGGTATTTTCAATATGCTTTGGGTCATTTAACTGTACTATTATTACAGGTGGAGATGCAGGAGAAGGAGACCTTACTGCCGAGAGAAAAGCTTACCTCTGTGGGGCTCAAGCTTGCTCATACATTCAACGAATAAATCTAGTTGAGGAGGATCGCTCGAGAAAGGTGAACAAAGAGAAATTGGTCATTGGTTTCTCAAAGAACGACCTCGCAGGTGTTCTATATCCTCATGATTACCCATTGGTGATCAAAATGATGATGAAGGAGGTAATGATTTCAAGAGTACTGGTAAACAATGGTAGCTCGACAGACATCATGTTCTACTCGTGCTTCGACAGTTTAAATCTAAAGCTATCTCAACTGGAGCCTTATCATAGACCCCTCCTCGGTTTTGCTGGTGAGAAAGTATTTCCACTTGGGACGATCAAATTGGATATATTCATTGGTATGTGGCCTGATTGTCGGACAGAAAGAATACGCTTCTTATTGATGGATAATAATGTTCAATCATCATACAATATTATCATGGGAAGAGTAGGATTGAAGAAGTTTGAGGTTGTACCATCTACGGTACATCAATGCCTAAAATTTCCAATAAATTTTGGAGTAGGAGTTGTGAAAGGTGATCAGAAAGTAGCTCGGGAATGCTATTATTCATCCGCCAAGCAAGAGGAAATGGAGAAATCAAGGAAAAAGACCACCACATATCAAGTAGATGAAGGTGCAGAAATTGAAACATTGGATCCTAGAGATGAGTCGCAACTCGTGAAGAGTCAAATGGTGGAAGCTACTGAAAACATCATTCTGGACGACGAGCACCCGGAACGAACTACTCAAGTAGGTTCGTCGTTGGAAGCCTCTATAATACCCCGTATTTTTATGCTATATTAATTTGGGGATTTATTAAATTTAATGTGAATTAATTATTTAATAAAAATCCGGAAATTAATTATGTTATAATTATTAACGTGATGAGAGTTAGTAATTATGGGAAAATTTGTTGAATATTACTAATGAGAAAAGTAATATATAATAGTGGCCATATTAAATGTCACGAGTGAATAAAATGACAATTTTAGAAATTTGAGTTGGGACGCGCCCATGTCGCGTCGAGACTAAATATTGATAAATAAAAGTAAATATTTTATAAGTTGTTCGTATGGTCGTTTTGAGTGCGCCAACGTGTCCGAAGGGGTTGAGATAGTCAGAAAAGTATACCCGGGGGTTTGATTTGGGTCTCCGGGCGTTTTTAGGCCTAATTAGTACCCCAGGAGGGCATTTTAGTCATTTTGTATTTTTGGGTAATTAAACCCACGAAAATTAAAGGGTTTATATCAGATGTTTAGGTTATCTCCTAGGGTTAGATAACTGAAAACACTAGAACGGCAATTGGAGAGGAGAGGAGAGAGCTCTCAAGGCATTCCAAGGCTCAAAACTCAACCGTTTGCACCGCCGCCACCGCCAACGCGTAGATCATGAGACGGGGAACGCAACCACACCAAATTCAACACCAACCCAGATTTCTGAAAATCCCAGGCAAGTGTTTATCTTGATTATTTCATTGATGCATCTTTCATATTAGTTTAGGAGTATTTAGAATGAGTTTTTATGGAAGAAACCTAAAAGATGAGATAGGAAATTGCATGTAGGGATGGATTACTTGTTATTCTGCAAACCCCATAACATGTAGAGGATTTTACCATGAATTTATGAGGTTGTAGATGAAGAAAACTCTGGAAAAGATGGATTGGAGCATATTAATGAAAGTCTAGGGTTCTTGAGGTTTTATATGAATTTGGGGCTTGTTGATCCATGTTTAATAATAGAAATCTACATGCTTTACGTTGAAATTTCATAGTATGATGATATAATGTCAGTAGTATAAATTTTGGGTCGATTGGGGTATGAAAAATATGGATTTGGTGAAGGTTAGAAGATGAAACCCGTAACTGCAAATCTGCAGATTTTGCAGACCTGCTTGATCGATCGATCGATCCCAGAGCTTCGATCGATCGAAGGTTCGACCGATCGAGCCCCTAACCTCTATCGATCGACCCCTCCTGGCAGACTTAAGTTCCCCTTTTAAAATTGTTGAATTGATTCGAAATTAAGAAAACTCCTTAGAAATCCTTAATGAAATGTTTTGGGAGATGTGGAAGACCAGTAGGACATATGAATAATGTTGGGGCCTTTAATGTGAGACGAGAATTGTATTTTTGGGATAATTACATAAGGAATGATAAAATCTTGTATTAAAGGGAGAGATTACGTAAACATGATTACGACGGAAAATAGATGAAGTCCTACTGAATTTATATTTGTAGAATAGAGTCCATGAGGGTTACGTAGTAAGTTGGAAAAACCCTTCGAATTAAAGTTAGAAACGAACCATTATACTTGATAAATAATAATGAGAAAATCAGGATAAATGTTGTGAATGTGGGTTATTGGATAAACCTAAATTGATGTGATAAAAGTGGTATATTTATATGATTGTGTATGCATATATTATATACTTGTGAAAATCATTCCCGCGCTACTTGCTATCCCTGACGTTTCCGCTCTGGGACGATCTTATCTCGTGTGCCTTATGGGGGATATTGACTCGTACCCTAGAAGATAGAAATACTAGGTACAGGCTATCGAATCGGTAGTTACGGTCCTAAGAGACGTGAGGGTATGTACTGACCTCTTGAACTTGGAAACTATGCTTCGCCTCAATATTATTTGTGTATGTATTTATACAGTTCGAGAGTGATTCCGAACTTGTATTCCCTTTATTACGATTGATACGGGGATTGGATAGCAGAGTATGCCCGCACTATAATTTTTATGTGGGGTGCTATTAGAATATATATATTATACGAGTATTTAATATATATATATATGAACTTGTGAAATTTTGGAAACTGCCTACTGTGTTATGGTAAGTAAGACATGTATAATGACCCAAATTGGAAATACTTGTTTTGAAAAGTATAATATGATATTGAAAAACTTTATGAATCAATAAAGTTAAAATGAGCGTTTTGGTACTAAATGAAATTATCCTTTTAAACCATGATGTTGTTAAATCTTAAATCTTGAGAGTCACCTAAGATAAGTTAAATCCTTGGTGAAATATAGTGTGATATATGATGAGATAAACCTTTGGGAAGGTTAGTGCGATAGGAATGCACATTTGAAGAGAGGTGAGAATTTCTCAGGAGAGTGTCGCACTAATATGTTGTTGCATTGGCCTGTATCCATTTAAATACTTGTTAAACGAATTTTTAAATCATATAAACTATCGGGCTCTGACCCGTTTCTATTCCTCTTTCTCTCTTGTATATATATGTATATATTACAGGCGCCCAGCCACAGGGGCGTCTTATTTAGGATCCCTTGGAAGGAACGTGCTGCATCTTAGGTGGGAGTTGCAGGCCACTTGATTAGACGATTTCATTTACTTGATTCCAATTCTATCATTCTCATTATTGGGCTTGTGTCGCCCTTTCCACTATTTATCTGTTTTATTGGGATATTTGTATTTCAGTTATTTCTAGTACTGTTACTTTGGGATTTATTCAGCATGTATGTTTTACTTTAAGTTTTAAATGCTGGGATTTAATTGTTGAATGTTTAAATTAATTGGATTATATGTTCCAGGATTATTGTGGTGTGATTCTTTAAATATTAAATTGTTGTAGATAATTAAATCTTTATTTTCAAAATAAAATTTGGAAAGTAATGTTTAAAAACGGTTTTGACACTTAGCTTAATTAAATAGGGTGTTAAATTTAGAAAAGCTATTTTTACGACAGTGATGCTAAGAATGAACCAATTGTTCACCTTGATTTTAATTTAATAAAGGAGTGATCGCCTGGTATTTAATTAGGTGAGGTGTCACAGGTGGTATCAGAGCATCAGGTTCTAGTGTCCTTAGGATCTGTACGGCTTATCTCGTTTCCAGCTTAGCGTCTTTCAATTAGAGACCTAATATTAGGAATGTTGTATTCATTTTTATGCGTTGGAAATTCGTGCTTCTGCGATTTGTCGATGTGAATATTGAACTTATTCAGATTAAATTTTATTTTTCAGATGGCCCGTCAGGACGAACAAGCTAACGCCATAGGGGAAGTCAATGAGCAAGGACAACTCACACCTCAGGTGTCTCCAAAAGGGGTACCAATCGCCGAATTTGCGGGCATTGTGGCACAAGAAGTTACCTCTGCAGTCTTACAGTACCACGATCGCAACATGAAGCTTAGAGGAGGTAACAGACCTAGAGAGGCTGGTCAAATTCATGTGACTAAAGTTGACAAATGTGCAAAGGCACCAAAATTGCGGCAACAAGCCACTCAAGACCGAGTCATTTCCGGAAGTAACAAAATTTATGTAAAGGGCCAAAAGTGTCAGGGCCAACGAAGTCAGATTCAGAATGAAATCACAAAGAGGTGTTTCGATTGTGGGATGGACGGTCACAAACATCAATTTTGTCCGAATCAGACTGGGGATAAACTACAATCCGACCAGCGAATAATTTTGGAACTCTGCTATAAATGTGTACAGTCGGGTCACAAGTGGAGAGATTGTCCTCACCCTGACAGGGTTTTTCCGCAGATTTCCCCTCAAGGCCAGCAAGACCAGGGAAAAAGCGAGACTAAGCAACAACGTGGTGAAGTGAAGAAGTTTCGAGAGAAGAGTTTTCGATGTGGCGGGAAAGACCATAGTTGTCAGAATTGCCTAGAGAGGAATAACATCCCAAGTCAGCAAGGCCGACAAGGCCGACACCGACAGCAGAACGATTAGAGGGGGAGTAACTTCGGAGGTCGATGTTTTGTGTGTGGAAAGCATGGCCATAAGCGCCATGACTGCCCAGAGAGTGATAGGGCCCGACAGCAGCAGGGTGCCCGCAATGAGCCACAAAGGCCACTTTTTCTCCCCGCCCTCCCAGCACGAGTCCAGGTGCCAGCCCTACCAGCCATTCCAACAGCTGCAGTGCAGCAATGGCAGTTATAGTATGGACATGTCTATAACGGTATGTTTTCCTATCCATGGTACTATGGGTCGGGTTTTGTTTGATACTGGGGCGACGCATTGTTTTATAGCTACGCATTTTGCGAAGGCCTTAGAGTTGTTAGCCACAGCAGAGAGCACAATGATGTGTGTGGACTCACCACTGGGAAGTGGGTCGCTTATCTTCTTTATATGCTGGGGAGTGGGGGTAGAGATTGGTAGTTTGGTATTACCTGCAGACATGTTAGTCTTAGATATACATAAGAACGATGTTAATATCGGTATGGATTGTCCCGCAGCTTATAGAGCCATGATTGATTGTTTCGGTGGGAGTATTGTTTTTGCCATTCTGGGGCAAGAGATGGTTGTAGTGGCGATGCCTCGCCCGAAGGGAGGCTCGACCGCTCATTTGTATGATATAGAGGAGGATGCCTCTAAGGAGTTTGTGATTCCTTTAGACTCGATCCCAGTCGTTCGTGAGTATTTCGATGTATTCCAGGAGATACCAAGCCTACCCCTCAGTCGAGAGATAGACTTTGTCATAGATTTATTGCCAGATACGAGACCTATAGCACGCGCTCCATACCGTATGGCTCCGGCGGAGATGCGAGAGTTACGAAATCAGATAGAGCAGCTGTTAGGTCAGGGATTCATTCGCAGGAGTACCTCACCTTGGGGCGCTCCAGTATTTTTTGTGAAGAAGAGAGATGGTTCACTGAGGTTATGTGTGGACTACCGGGAGTTGAACAAGGTCACGATACGGAATAAGTATCCGTTGCCTCGAATCGATGATCTGTTCGACCAGCTGAGGGGAGCAACTTTCTTTTCGAAGATAGATCTGAGGTCGGGGTACCATCAGCTAGGGGTGGCCATAGGCCCGAGGCCCGCCAAGCCCGCCCAACCCGCCCAATAAAAAAATAGGGCTTGGGTAAGGTAAATAGGCCCGCAAAGCGGGCTTGGCAAAATTTTATAGGCCCGATTTTTTTTCGGGCGGGCTTGGGCATGAGTTCTTAAGCCCGATGAGGCCCGGCCCGAGGCCCGAAATATATATATATATATATATATATATATATATATATGTGTGTGTGTGTGTGGGGGGGGGGGGGGACTTCTATAAATATAAAAATGTATACTAAGTCTTTTCATGTAAAGTGAGAAACTTTATATATGGACTTTGTAATATATGGAGTTTAAAACAGATTTTTAATTAAAAAATTGGTCTTTAAATAAAAAAATAGGTATTTTAATTTTAAAAAAAAATCTTTTAATTAACATAATAGGGCCCGATCGGGCGGGCCTGGGTAAAGAGCTTTCAAATCTGGGCGGGCTTGGGATTACATAATAAGGCCCGATCTAGGCCCGAGCGGGCTTGGGATAACACTTAATTTTTCAATCCCGGCCCGAGCTGGACCGGGCCTGCCCAGGCCCGGCCCACGGCCACCCCTACCATCAGCTACGTATTAGGGAGCAGGATGTTTCAAAGACTGCCTTCTTGACGAGATATGGGTCTTACGAGTTCAGAGTGATGCCATTTGGTCTCACAAATGCTCCAGCCGTATTCATGGACTTAATGAACCGAGTATTCAGAGAGTTCTTGGATCAGTTTGTCATCGTCTTTATAGATGACATTTTGATATATTCACACTCCGAGGAGGAGCATGCCGAGCACTTGAGGCAGGTTCTTCAGACTTTACGAGAGCATCAGTTGTATGCTAAGTACGAGAAGTGTGGATTCTGGTTGCGAGAGGTACAGTTCTTGGGGCATGTTATTTCTGAACAGGGGATAGCAGTTGACCCGAGTAAAGTGTCAGCGGTGAGGGAGTGGGGACAGCCCACGACACCGACGGAAGTGTGTAGTTTCTTGGGGTTAGCCGGATACTACATGACATTCATTCGGGGATTCTCCAAAATAGCAGGTCCATTGATGAATCTGACTCACAAAGGGGTACCATATTCTTGGGATGATGCTTGTCAATTGGCTTTCGACGAGCTGAAAGACAAGCTTACTTCAGCACCAGTCCTTGCTTTACCGAAGCCGGGTGTGGAGTACCTGGTTTACACCGATGCCTCTTTACGGGGACTTGGGGGAGTACTTCAGCAGGAAGAGAAGGCTATAGCTTTTGCCTCCCGCAAGCTTAAGCCGCATGAGAAGAATTACCCCACCCACGACCTGGAGTTAGCAGCAGTCTTTTTTGCACTGCGGATATGGAGACACTATTTATTGGGGGAGAAGTTCTGTTTGTTCACAGACCACAAGTCACTGTAGTACCTGTTCACTCAGCGAGAGCTGAATATGCGTCAGCGCAGATGGTTAGAGTTTGTGAAGGACTATCAGTTAGACATACTGTATTATCCGGGGAAAGCCAACGTAGTTGCTGATGCGTTGAGACGTAGATCGGTAAATGAGGTAGCGGACGTCTGAAAAGCCAAGTGGAAGGATTTGGGTCACCAGGACGCAGTAGCCCATTCCTTCATATCTGTTATGACAGTCACACCCGAGATTGTTACGAGGGTAATACAGGACCAAACCACAGACCAGTTTTTTCAGGAGCAGATTGTACGACTTTTAGCCGAGGGTGCTGAGTCTTATTCTGTTAGTTCTGATGGGGGTTTGAGGTTTAATGGGAGGTTAGTGGTTCCAGAAGGGGCAAAATTGCGTCATGCAGTGATGACCCAATCTCACGGGTCCCGATTTGCGGTACATCCTGGAGGAGATAAGATATACCAGGATATGAGGAGGCAATACTGGTGGAGTGGGATGAAGAAGGACATTTCTTAGTTCGTGTCCAAGTGTTCTACCTGCCAGCTGGTGAAGGTGGACATCAGAAACCGTCAGGATTGCTTCAGCCATTGGAAGTACCCGCGTGGAAGTGGGAGGGTATTTATATGGATTTTATTATAGGGTTGCCTACATCACAGCGGGGCCACGACTCTATCTGGGTGATTATAGACCGTTTGACCAAGGTGGCTCATTTTCTGTCGGTGCGGACAGATTATACCACGGGTCAGTATGCTCAGTTGTTCATTTATGAGATTGTCAACTTACATGGGGTGCCCCTGATTATTGTGTCAGGTAGAGATAAGATTTTCGTGTCACGTTTCTGGGAAAGCTTTCAGGAGGATATGGGTACTGAGTTGAGGTTGAGTTCAGCTTAAAACCCACAGATAGATGGACAGACAGAGCGTACTAATCAGATGTTAGAGGATATGCTACGCATGTGTGTTCTTGATTTTGGAGGAGGTTGGGAGCCACATCTTCCACTGGTAGAGTTTGCTTATAATAACTCTTATCAGTTTAAGATTTGTATGGCTCCATTTGAGGCTTTGTATGGCCGGCCTTGTCATTCTCCAACTTGTTGGCTAGAGGTGGGGGATAACAAGTTGCTAGGACAAGAGGTAATTCAGGAAACCTTCGCGAGGATTGAGATGATTAGGAGCCGCATTCGAGTAGCCCAGGACAGGCAGAAGAGCTACGCCGATGCGAAACGGTTCTTCCGGGAGTTTAATGTGGGGGACCAAGTGTTACTGCGTGTATCTCCTATGAAAGGAGTGATGAGGTTCGGGAAGAAAGGGAAATTGGCCCAGAGGTACGTGGGACCATTTCCCATCATCGAGAGGATTGGGCCAGTAGCATACAGATTGGGACTACCAGAGCATTTACATCGCATTCACGATGTATTGCACATCTCGTCGTTGAGACGGTATCTTCGGGATGATATGGCCCATACTCACATCGCGATAGATGAGATAGACTTGCAGCCTGATAGCTCTTACGAGGAGAGACCAGTGGCTATCCTATACTATAGTGATAGGAGATTGAGGTCGAAAATAGTTCCACTTGTACGGGTCCTGTGGGAGCATCATAACGTGGAGGAATCCACTTGGAAGCGCGAGGCCGATATGCGCGAGAGATATCCAGATTTGTTCTTACCAGGTATGCCTTATTTTCCGAATTTCGGGACGAAATTACGTTATTAGGGGGGAAGTATGTAATACCCCGTATTTTTATGCTATATTAATTTAGGGATTTCTTAAATTTAATGTGAATTAATTATTTATTAAAAATCCGAAAATTAATTTTGTTATAATTATTAACGTGATGAGAGTTAGTAATTATGGGAAAATTTGTTGAATATTACTAATGAGCAAAGTAATATATAATAGGGGCCATATTAAATGTCACGAGTGAATAAAATGACAATTTTAGAAATTTGAGTCGGGACGCGCCCGTGTCGCGTCAGGACTAAATATTGATAAATAAAAGTAAATATTTTATAAGTTGTTCGTATGGTCATTTTGAGTGCGCCAACGCGTCCGGAAGGGTCGAGATAGTCAGAAAAGTATACCCGGGGGTTTTATTTAGGTCTCGGGGCTTTTTTAGGCCTAATTAGTAACCCGGGAGGGCATTTTATTCATTTTGTATTTTTGGGTAATTAAACCCACGAAAATTAAAGGGGTTATATCAGATGTTTAGGTTATCTCCTAGGGTTAGATAACTCAAAACACTAGAACGGCCATTGGAGAGGAGAGGAGAGAGCTCTCAAGGCATTCCAAGGCTCAAAACTCAACTGTTTTCACCGCCGCCACCGCCAACGCGTAGATCGCGAGACGGGGAACGCAACCACACCAAATTCAACACCAAACCAGATTTCTAAAAATCCCAGGCAAGTGTTTATCTTGCTTATTTCATTGATGAATCTTTCATATTAGTTTAGGAGTATTTTAGAATGAGTTTTTATGGAAGAAACCTAAAAGATGAGATAGGAAATTGCATGTAGGGATGGATTAATTGTTATTCTGGAAACCCCTTAACATGTAGAGGATTTAACCATGAATTTATGAGGTTGTAGATGAAGAAAACTCTGGAAAAGATGGATTGGAACATATTAATGAAAGTCTAGGGTTCTTGAGGTTTTATATGAATTTGGGGCTTATTGATCCATGTTTAATAATGGAATCTACATGCTTTACGTTGAAATTTCATAGTATGATGATATAATGTCAGTAGTATAAATTTTGGGCCGATTGGGTATGAAAAACATGGATTTGGTGAAGGTTAGAAGATGAAACCCGTAACTGCAAATCTGCAGATTTCGCAAACCTGCTTGATCGATCGATCGAGCCCCTAACCTCGATCGATCGACCCCTCCTGGCAGACTTAAGTTCCCCTTTTAAAATTGTTGAATTGATTCGAAATGAAGAAAACTCCTTAGACATCCTTAATAAAATGTTTTGGGAGATGTGGAAGACCAGTAGGACATATGAATAATGTTGGGGCCTTTAATGTGAGACGAGAATTGTATTTTTGGGATAATTACATAAGGAAGGATGAAATCTTGTATTAAAGGGAGAGATTACGTAAACATGATTATGACGGAAAATAGATGAAGTCCTACTGAATTTATATTTGCAAGAATAGAGTCCATGAGGGTTACGTAGTAAGTTGGAAAAACCCTTCGAATTAAAGTTAGAAACGAACCATTATACTTGATAAATAATAATGGGAAAATAAGGATAAATGTTGTGAATGTGGGTTATTGGATCAACCTAAATTGATATAATAAAAGTGGTATATTTATATGATTGTGTATGCATATATTATATACTTGTGAAAATCATGCCCGCGCTACTTGCTATCCCTGAGGTTTCCGCGCTGGGAAGATCTTATCTCGTGTGCCTTATGGGGGATATTGACTCGTACCCTAGAAGATAGAAATCCTAAGTACAGGCTATCGAATCGGTAGTCACAGTCCTAAGAGACTTGAGGGTATGTACTGACCTCTTGGACTTGGAAACAATGCTTCGCCTCAATATTGTTTCTGTATGTATTTATACAGTTCGAGAGTGATTCCGAACTTGTATTCCCTTTAGTACGATTGATACGGGGATTGGATTGCAGAGTATGCCCGCACTATAATTTTTATGTGGGGTGCTATTAGAATATATATATTATACCAGTATTTAATATATATATATGAACTTCTGAAATTTGGGAAACTGCCTACTGTGTTATGGTAAGTAAGACATGTATAATGACTCAAATTGGAAATACTTGTTTTGAAAAGTATAATATGATATTGAAAAACTTTATGAATCAATAAAGTTAAAATGAGCGTTTTGGTACTAAATGAAATTATCCTTTTAAACCATGATGTTTTTAAATCTTAAATCTTGAGAGTCACCTAAGATAAGTTAAATCCTTGGGGAAAGATAGTGTGATATA
Organism: Sambucus nigra; assembly: GCA_949130495.1. Classification (NCBI taxonomy): domain Eukaryota; kingdom Viridiplantae; phylum Streptophyta; class Magnoliopsida; order Dipsacales; family Adoxaceae; genus Sambucus; species Sambucus nigra. The sequence continues at coordinate 451,237,486 of OX422208.1, read as the reverse complement.
TGATGAGATAAACCCTTGGGAAGGTTAGTGCGATAGGTGTGCACATTAGAAGACAGGTGAGAATTTCTCAAGAGAGTGTCGCACTAATATGTTGTTGCATTGGCCTGTATCAATTTAAATACTTGCTAAACGAATTTTTAAATCATATACACTATCGGGCTCTGACCCGTTTCTATTCCTCTTTCTCTCTTGTATATATATGTATATATTACAGGTGCCCAGCCACAGGGGTGTCTTGTTTAGGATCCCTTGGAAGGAACGTGCTGCAGCTTAGGTGGGAGTTGCAGGCCACTTGATTAGACGATTTCATTTATTTGATTCCACTTCCATCATTATCCTTATTGGGCATGTGTCGCCCTTTCCAATATTTATCTGTTTTATTGGGACATTTGTATTTCAATTATTTCTAGTACTGTTACTTTGACATTTATTCAGAATGTATGTTTTACTTTAAGTTTTAAATGCCGGGATTTAGTTGTTGAATGTTTAAATTAATTGGATTATATGTTCCAGGATTATTGTGGTGTGATTCTTTAAATATTAAATTCTTGTAGATAATTAAATCTTTATTTTTAAAATAAAATTTGGAAAGTAATGTTTAAAAATGGTTTTGACACTTAGCTTAATTAAAGAGGGTGTTAAATTTAGAAAAGTTATTTTTAAGACAGTGATGCTAAGAATGAACCAACTGTTCACCTTGATTTTAATTTAATAAATGAGTGATCGCCCGGTATTTAATTAGGCGGGGTGTCACAGCCTCACTAAAACAGGAATTGATAACTTTCTTAAGAAGCCGAAAGCAAACTGTTGCGTGGAGTCATGAGGATATGCCTGGGATAGACCCAAATTTCTTATGTCACGAACTCAATGTGAATAAGGAGATCAAGCCTGTGAAGCAGAGAAGAAGAGTATTCAGTCCCGAGAAGAATCAAGCTATACAGGAGGAAGCCGAGAAGCTCCAGAAAGCTTGCTTTATTGAAGATGTTAAATATCCAGACTGGTTAGCAAATGTGGTGATGGTGAAAAAGAAGAACAACAAATGGAGGATGTGTGTAGACTTCACCGACCTCAACAAAGCATGCCCAAAGGATCACTTTTCGCTGTCCTGAATTGATCAACTAGTGGATGCTACCTCGGGACACGAGCTGCTGAGCTTCATGGATGCTTATTCTGGTTACAATCAGATTAAAATGAAACCTGAAGACAGGGAGAGTACTTCTTTCATTACCCCTATAGGAACTTATTGTTATAATGTTATGCCTTTTGGTTTGAAAAATGCAGGTGCAACATATCAGCGGCTGATGAACAAAGTGTTTGCAGAACAAATCAATTGCAATATGGAAGTCTATATTGACGATATGCTGACAAAGAGCAAGAAAGCTGCTGATCATATAGTTGACTTAAGACAGACCTTTGATCAACTAGATAAATATCAAATGAAGTTGAACTCAACGAAGTGCATATTTGTAGTACGAGAAGGCATGTTTCTGGGATACATTGTCAATCAGCGAGGCATTGAAGCTAACCCTGAAAAGATCAAAGCTCTGTTAGGGCTGCGACCCCCAACGACGAAGAAAGAGGTGTAAAGTCTTACAGGACGAGTAGCAGCACTCAACAGATTTGTATCACGAGCAACTGATTGATGTTTCCCATTCTTCAAAACGCTCCGAAAAACTTTTGAGTGGAATGATGAATGTGAGAAGGATTTCCAAGACTTGAAGAAATATTTGGGAGCACCTCCACTGTTATCCAGGGCAGTGCTGGGAGAAAAATTATACCTGTATCTGGCAGTATCTGAGAATGCAGTTAGTTCGGCATTGATAAGAATGGAGAATGGAGTACAAAAACCAATCTACTACACAAGTAAGACCTTCCGAGGAGCAGAGATCAAATATCTAAGGCTGGAAAAATTGGCACTAGCATTGATCGAGGAAAGTAGAAGAATGAAGCCATACTTCTAGGCTCATACCATAGTAGTATATACTGATATGCCATTGAGGCAAGCCCTTCATGAACCAGAAAAGTCAGGAAGATTGATATGCTGGGCAATAGAACTCGGTGAATATGATATAGTTTATGAACCCAGATCATCGCTAAAAGGGCAAGCGGTAGCAGATTTTATAGCAGAGTTCACCTATCCTGATACCCCCGAGGAGCAAAATTTGCTCGCTGATCAACCTGTGGATGTTACAGGATCATCAAATGCATGCCCAGACCAACTTAGCTTGGTAAAAGGGCATGTAGATGTTACAGGATCATCAAATTCAAGCCCAGAGCAGCTTAGGTTGGTAAAAGGGCAAGAAAAGATGAGCGACGAACAACAAGAAATATCAGGAGATGGTGATAGGAAGCAACAAATTTTTCACCGAGGAACTCTGTCAGATCAGCAATTTGAAGACGAGTTGTCTATATGGAGTCTGTATGTGGATGGTTCATTTTGCATTATAGGATGTGGCGCAGGGATAGTTTTGAACAGTCTGGACGAGGTCGACATGGAATACGCCCTACGCTTCCAATTCAAAGCTTCCAATAATGAGGTTGAATATGAAGCCATGATTGAAGGTCTTAGTTTGGCGAAAACCATAGGGGAAGTACAAGTTATTGTTTTCAGTGACTCGCAATTGGTCATAAATCAAATGATGGGAGTATATGCAGCCAAAGGAGAATTAATGATCAGATATCATGCAAAGGCGAAGGAATTGGTGTCGGAATTTACTGCTATTCAGCTGGTCAGAATACCAAGAATGGAGAATGTAAGAGCAGACGCCTTAGCTCGATTCACATTAGCTACTCGTACCGAGCTACGAAGAACAATCCCAATTGAAGTTTTAGCCGGTCGGAGTATAGATGAAGATCTGACGATAAACTTTAATACCCTCGATTTAGGGTCATCATAGATGGATCCCATCAAGGCATATATTGAGAAAGGGGAATTACCAACTGACAAACTTGCAGCCAAGAAACTGAAGTTTAAATTTGCTCGTTATGTACTGACTAATGGTATTCTATACAAATGAGGAATTATAGAAGGTTTGCAACGATGTGTGCATCCCACCGAGGTTAAAGATTTGATTGGAGAGGTCCATGAAGGGTCTTGTGGAGCCCATGTAGCAGGTCGGACTCTTTTACAAAGAATGATGACTCAAGGATACTACTGGCCGACGATGAGGGCTGATTGCATAGCCTATGCTAAGAAATGTGACAAGTGTCAGCGCTTCTCCTCCATCCGAAGAACTCCCCAAGCGTTATTGACACCCGCTACTTCCCCTTGGCCATTTTCCATATGTGGAATAGATTTGGTTGGGCCACTACCGACGACCAGGGGAAGATTTAAGTATCTCGTGGTCGCTGTGGATTATTTTACTAAATGGGTTGAGGCTGAGCCTCTCATTGATATGACATACGACAAGGTGTACCAATTTATTTGGAAGAACATCATTTGTCGATATGGTCTTCCTCATGCCTTCATCACAGACCATGGAACATAATTTGATAACGAGGAGTTCGCTACCTATTGTCATCAGTCAAATATCTTAAAGAGCCACTCGGCACCAGGCCATCCTCAAAGCAATGGACAAACTGAAGTGAGGAACAAAACGCTGCTGAATGGTTTGAAAAAAGACTGAACGATGCGAAAGCAGTCTGGATCAACGAGCTACAATCTGTGTTATGGGCTTACCGAACTACTCCCCGAGCAGCAACAGGGGAATCTCCATATATGCTGGCATTTGGAAATGAATCTGTTATACCCGCCGAATTGGGTCTCCCAACACACAGAATACTGAATTTTAATTCCCCTGTCAGCGATTTAATGAGAAGGTTAGACTTGGACATGCTCGAGGAGGTTAGGGAAGAAGCAACCATTAGAAATGTTGCTTACCAGCAACGAACATCTTTGCTCTACAACAAGAGAGTGAAGAAGTGTGACTTGAAAGAAGGAGACTATGTGCTAAAGAGGGTGATTCAAAAGCACAACAAACTGGAAGCCAACTGGCATGGACCCTACCGAGTTAAGGAAGTTGTTCGACCAGGGACATACAAAATAGAAACTTTAGAGGGGGAGGAGTTTAAGAATGCATGGAATGCAGAGCACCTTCGCAAATATTATCAGTAATGTAAACTCTCATGTAATGCAGTTTCATCAGTATGAATAAAGTGACAATGTTCTGCCCAGTTCTTTCCCTTTATTGGAAATTGTTTGCGGAATACTAGTGCTACACACTACTCAGCAGATCTCGGAATACTCAAATCTATTCCTAAAAATGCCAACTTGGTTGGTTAGGAAGTAAATATATTCTCGAAAATGCTAGTTGGTCGGGAAGTAAAGCTATTCCTAAAAATGCCAACTTGGTTGGTTAGGAAGTAAATATATTCTCGAAAACGCCAGCTAAGGTTGGTCGGGAAGTAAAACTATTCCTAAAAATGCCAACTTGGTTGGTTAGGAAGTAAATATATTCTCGAAAACGCCAGCTAAGGTTGGTCGGGAAGTAAAACTATTCTTAAAAATGCCGACTTGGTTGGTTAGGAAGTAAATCTATTCTCGAAAACGCCAACTAAGGTTGGTCGGGAAGTAGAACTATTCCTAAAAAATCCAACTTGGTTGGTTATGAAGTAAATATATTCTCTAAAATGCCAACTAAGGTTGGTCGGGAAATAAAACTATTCCAAAAAGTGCCAAAGATTGGTTGGTAAGAAAAACCCACTGACTGCAGTTGGTCGAGAAGAAAAAATTACCGGCCTTGGTTGGTCGAAAACATTTTATGAGTACGAGAAAGTGATCGAGAAAATTTTTTGATACTCGTGACTTTTTAAATTACTACCAAGTTGGTCGAGAAACAAAATATCATCAATTTTGTTTACATCATCAAATGATTACCACAAATTCAAGATAGTCGACAATAAGTTTTAACAAACCCCAGTTGATCGACAAATAACACAATGTTGTTATCTTTTTAACAGATATACATGCACAGATGTAAAGTGTTTTATAATTACAAGACAATGACAGTCAAGATTTATAAATAAAATTATTTCATTAAATGTAGAACAAAATACATCAAGAATGAAATACAAATTTATTACATTAAGATTCCTATTCTATTGGTTTCTTCCCCTCTGCTTTTGAAACAGGTTCCTCGCCAGCAGGTGGATCATTTAAAGCATGAGGGGAATTTATGAAGTTAAGATCTTCAAGCATCCTGATATTCATCACAGATGTTCGATCTAGTAGGTGCTCGGGCTGAGATATTTTGATATTAGAATGGAGATTGTAATCACCGAGGTATTTGGAGATCAGACACCGAGGGATGGCCCGAGCAGGGATCCAACTCATATCAAGATTGAATGGTGGCACTGGTAGGTGGAGCAGCACAGGATTATGGTAATCCCATAGGTAATGACACTGTTCCAATTGTAGCACACCTAAGGCATTCAACCATCCCTGTTTGTAACCTTCATTGTTTGCATTTTAGATACGATCATCCAAATGGTAGAGAGCCTCGTTGTAGCCAGCCATCCAGAATTCTCTGGGCTGCTTGTGGAATTGATATGTCAATCTTTCCAGCTGCTCGTGGAGAATTTTAATAAAGAGTTCTTTATTCTCCAAGATAGACTTCTGCGCAGAAAGCTGCTCTTCCAGATCCCTGATCTTTTTAGACATCTCAGCCAATGCCTGGTTCTTTGCCATCAGTTGGAAGGCTTGGTTCTCTAGAGAAGATTAAGTCCTTTGTTCCTCGACAGGAATCCGAGCAGCTCTTGCTCATCCCCGAGGAGCTCTTGTTCGTCCTTGAGCAGACATTGAAGGGATATACCTCTTCAAGGTTTCTAATTCATCCCTTAGGTTGGTGTTTTTGACCTCCAAGAAAGAGAATCCCTCGTCAGTCACTGGGGTCAAAGCATTTGAGGTGGAAGCTGCAGACTTCAACTGAGACATCTCTCTTTGCAGGTTATTATTTTCTTGCTCTAATAACTCAGCTATCTGTCTGTGCTCTTCGACCTCAGCCTTCAAAGTTCTCTCCCGCACGTCGTAAGCAGTAAACCGTTTATCATATCCCTTATCAGCACAGATTTGCTGATACTTCTTCTCGTACCCCTCGTGCAAAAGGGCAGTGGATTCTTTATATTGTTATTGAAGTTCTTCAAGAGTGCCTTGGAGATCCTCAATCATATCATAGTATACTACGTTGTTAGCCACTGCACGATCGAGTAGGCATTTCAAATACTAATAGGATTCAACTTCTTGCTCTGAAGCCCCTTGACCGAGGATGTCAGTGATTTGAGCTGCACTCATGTTTTTATGACCGGATTTAAAATATTCATTGCATTGTCGTAACAACTTTGTATCATGAGCAGACAATAATTCCATCCTGGCCAGAAACTAGTAAAGGAAGAAAAAGCAATAATCAATAAGAGTACAAACAGAGCATGAAGAAGAGAATCAACAGTATGCATAAGCAAAAGTTCAAATTTTATTACATCACAAAGTTCAGAAGTACAAAGTTCAGAGTTACATGTTCAGAAGTTACATTTGACAAAGAAAAATAAAATAGAGAGAAAATTTGAACAACTCCACACCTTTTCCTTGTCTCCCAAAACTTTCTCGGGAGGCTGGGACGAGGAGGTAGGTTGCTCGGATGGAGCAGAGGGTTGCTCGGGAAGTGCTGGAGGTTGCTTGGAGGAAGTAGCAGGTAGTTGAAGTTCCTTGCCAGTGGACTGGATGGCTGGGGGATGAGAAACTTGATCTCCCATCACCATGGAAGACTCCTCAGAGGCAGCTTCGTCCTCTTCTTCGTCTTCATGAGTTGGAGGGGGGCTAAGGATTTGTCGCTGAAATAATTCAGAAGCTTCATCAACTTTCATTTCTTGTAGAGCAGCGACCCATCCATCTCTAAAGTATTTGAGGCTGCCATATTCGACTTGCAACATCATGGCAGCCAAACCTTTGTTCCACCCTTTATCCCAGCCAGCGCTGAAAGATTTCATCGCAGCCAATTTCCTCTTTGTCTTCTCCGAGGAAAGCTTCTCGGAGAGAAGATTGTCAGCAGCCTTCAGTTTATTCTCAACTTCCTCCTTCTGAAGACTTACTTCCCGAAGTTGACCTAACTCCTCTTCAGCAGCCTTGAGCTTATCTTTAAACTCCTCAGCATTTTTGTGCTTCCCTTCGAGCTCTTTATTCTTCTTCTCTAAATCATTCATTTTTTTCTCCAAACCCTTGGAGACCTCAATAACCTGAGCCTTCTCCTGCTCAGTCGAAGAAAGCTTTTTCTCCCAAACTGCCATATCATCATCATATTTCTGACGAAAATCTTTCAGAGACTGCGCCAGGCCTACCAAAGCTTCCTCGACACCAGACGAGGAGTTTGAAGCTTTAATAGCTTCATCTTTCTTCAAAAGTGTATTAAAACAACTCACCAACTGTGAAAAGAAAACGAAAGCAAGTCAGGGCATAGATACAAAAAGGAAAGAATGAAAATTTAAGACTATAAGACTTACAGAAGCAATGTGACGAGCTGCTAATGTGGTAACAATGTCCCGAGAAAGGTTTTCTTCAATACCTTGGATCTCGGGAATGATCCAAGTCTTCACCGAGCTCATAGCAGAGCTCGGGGGAACAAAAGTGGGAACACCACTAGTCGGGGCCTGAGAGACGGTTTCAGCCAAATTGATAGAGGAGATTTTCTTCAGCCTCCTCAAAGGAGCATTAACCTTCTCGACTAACGATGTAGTCTTAGTCGGAGAAATGATAATCACCTCACTTGGAGCAGTAGTCTTGCTCGGGGCCACTCGAGGCTTCTCGACCACCTTCACAGAATCAGCCGACAGAGGTGCATCAATTTTCTTTGTCCCTTCTCTTGGGACATCAAGCTTACTTTTTTTTGCCTCACCAGCACTAGAGGCAGGTTTCTCAAAAAGAGTAGGAGGTCTTCTTTTCTTCATCCTTTCACTCAAAGGAATATGTGACTTAGGTGAAGAACTGGTAGAGGCTGGTATTGGTTCTGCATCGCCTATCACTGGACGAGCAATAAAAGAGGAGGTGTAACTCTTGTACTGCAGCGAATATGAAGCTGACCTAATATGCTCGTCAGCAACAGTCTGATGCAAACTCAAGATAAGTTTTAAGTGACTTATATTAACGTCTGCCTCTTTTGGAGATTTTCTTTTGCTGTCAACTGCAAATAAATCAAAATTAAAATATCAGTGGCACATTTTATCAAACACAAAGGAAGCATAATTATAAAATAAAATAAAAACAACCTATCCCATTGCCACAGGGAGGACATCTGGGACCCTGGTAAACATCATCTCCAGTTAATGGAGGGTGTTGCCAATTTTTCATAACAACCCCATGCTCAAAGTAGTACCTATTGGCATCTAGGAGATTGACTACTAAAGCTCTATTTAGAAACCTAGTTTTTAAATAAAAAGTATTATCACCCATGGCCCATCTATAACAAAACATAATTTCAGGAATTCTTATACGGGTTTCATGAATTTGATTTAATCTATAAACACCGTTAACTATTCTCCATGTGTTGGGGGCTATTCGTGCAGGAACCACGTCAAAGTATTGGCAGAATTCCAGACATAGAGTGTTTGGGGGAAAAGAAAAGCCACACTCAGCAACAAAGAGACTGGGGAACCAATGTCCCTCAGCTAAACGAAAATAGTCTGAAGGCTCAGAAAGCTCTTCCAAAATAACCCATGAGGGAATGGAGAAATCAGAGCGAAACTTATCAATCGATTCTACAGGATAAACCATGATGAAAGAAGGAAATCAAAGAGAAAGAAGAAAATCTTACAGGAAAGGGATGAGTCTATTGACAACAAACGATGGAAGAGATGAACGCATAGGAGAGAGAGAGACGATGGAAAACTCAAAGAGACAAAATTGAAAAAGTAGAAGACGATGGTATTTTCTGCAACGTTTAAATACATTTCCTTGGGAAAGGTTAAAAGTTATGATTACAAAAAGAGCCGGTTACGTTACCGGCAGCTAAACAGACAAAAGGGGCGCGAGAATCGAAGCGGTTAGAAAAATTCAAAAAAGACCGATTCTACGAATTTGGAAGAAGAAATAAATACAAAAGAAAATACTCCTAAATTTTAGGATGACCATTTAAAACCGCCATATTTCGAGAAAGAATGTTCCACACTCCTCAATTTCGAACTATGAAACATTGGGGGCTTCTGTTGATACCAAATTTAGTCTGCTGACATGGCTCAATTGGGTGAAGACACGTGGCAATCTATGTGGCAACGACAAACACTTACGAACAACACCTTAACTCCGAGGAACCATCCTGCAACGAGGAACTCTGCTTCCCCGGTAAAATCAGACGCTCTGACCTACAAGAACTCTCCGAGGAACTTTTGAGTACCGAGGAACTTTTGAGTACCGAGGAACTTAGGCGGTCCGAGCAGCTTAGGCGGTCCGAGCTGCACCTCGAACAAAGCATTAATAGCAGGATAACCCAACAGTTTGACTGCGCATTAAATGCTTATTATCATTCAAATGTATACGCTTAAGGGGCATTTAATATATTACCCTTTCACATTACAGCCTTAGGGCTATAAATATATTATATTATCCTCATTGTAAGGGGACCGGAATTTCTTGAGAAAACTTGTAATCGAGAATTCTCAAACAGTCAACAATAACAAAAACAGTGGACGTTGGCCATTCTTATAAGGATGAACCACTTTAAAAGTTTTTTGTCTAATTTTATTTATCTGTGATTAAATAATTAGATATAATCAAATTTTTTACATCCACAGTTGCGTTCCCCGTCGTGCTATCAACGCTTTGGTGGTGGTGGCGGTGCAAACAGGTGAGTCTTTGGCCTTGAGTTGCTTGGAAAGCTCTCCAATTCCTTCTCTAATGGTCGTTCTAAGGTTATGTGTTTGCTAACCCTAAGAGACAATTCAAAATGACTGATATAACCTAAGTAAATTCGTTGGTTTAATTACCCAAAAATATAAAATACCTGTAATACCCTCCCGGGATGTCAATTAGGCCTAAAAACGCTCCGAGATCCAAACTAAAGCCCTGGGTACACTTTTCTAACTATCTCGACCCTTACGGAAACACTGGTGCACTCAAAATCACTATACGGGTGACTTATAATTTATTCACTTTATATAATAATAATTTAGTCCTAACATGACACAGACTCGTCCTGACTTAATTTCCATAATTGTCATTTTACTCACTCGTGATAATTTTTATAAAATCGATCTTATATATTCCTTTACTCATCTACTAATATTCCACAAGTTTCTAATAATTACTAATTCTCATCACGCAAGTAAATATTTAAAACAAATTTTTTGATTAATATTAAATTAATTTATCTCAATTAAATTTAATAAATCCCTAAATTTAAAAGCCTTCAAAATTCTTCTTCTTCCCTTCCCTGAAATTTTTCTTCATCCTTGTGTCTTGAATTCCACTTTAAGTACCTACACGCATGAGAGAAAAACATATACCTCGTGATGCATCAAAATTTGAAATAGAAAAACTCATCTTTTAAATGAATTCACAAAAACATTTTTCACGATGTACGCGGTGAATTAAAAAGTGTTTAAAAACATTAAAAATGAAGAACTTTCGCACAAGTTATGTGAAATTGAATCTAGCAAAATTCTTAACAAATCTGAACACGAAACGGGTATTTATAGTGTGTCTCATAAATTTTGAGGCGGCGGACTTGTTTGAATGAAATTCAAGTCTCATGCGAACGAAAAAGACAAGTCGTTTGAATGAAATAATTCTCTTTTGAATGACACACAAATCTCATTTGAACCAGCTTCAAGTAACCTTATGGAGAGTCAAAATAGTACGTCCTCAATTGATGCTTGTTTGATAAAACTATGAATGACCCTTTTAACGAAAACAAAATCTCGTTTGAACGAGATTTCCATCTCATTTGAACGAGGTTCAAGATTAGAAAATATTTTATGTTAAAAATAAAAAGTCGTGTTCATTTTTTATAAAAATAAACATCCCAAATGTAATTTCTGTGAATTAATTTAACTCTAAATTTCTTTATACCTTTAAGGGATGTCATGAATTATTCAAACATAAAGATGCTCGAGTTTGGTTCGTCTTTACGGTGCGCAACAATATGTAATGGGATACACCAAACTAGCCTAAGACATAAAAAGGCATATACTTTGAATAATAATAGAAAAAAATTCTTACAAATCTCCCCCTTTAGCTATTCTCATACAAAACACACAAACATAACTGAACACCAAATTAAAAAAAAATCTCCTATGACAAAAATCCTAACACCCTTCCTAACCCTAGAATGGAATGGCATAAATCTCTTTGTTTTAAAACTTCTTCTCCCCTTCCACAAAATTTGTCTTCATCCATGTGTCTTGAATTTTTCTTTAAGTACCTACCCTCATGAGAGAAAAACATATACCTCCTGACGCAACAAGTTTGAAATAGAAAAACTCATAAATAAATTATCCCCCATAAATAAAACCCATGTTTTCATTTTCTCTCCCTCTTTGTTTTTACCAGAAATAGACAAAGAAGTATAAACATTAATATGAATGTAGAGCATCACATATAAGATAAGACGCCATCACAAAAGATATAAATCAAGCATGTAAAATGATCATCTCAAAGGCAAATAAACCAAATATTTTTTAAAATTTTCAATTTTAAAAAAGAAATCATAAATACAACATACAATACCATATATAATATATGCAAAATATTTCAAAGAAAACCCGACACACATATATAGGTACAAATGACCACAAACCATGACACAAAACACATAAGTCTTACCCATTAGTATAGTATTGATGTGTCTAAACATGTGTGATGGAATGAATGGGTGTGAACTAGACACAAATGAATTACAACCCAAACATTCAAATGTGTTCAAGAAGTTCTAATTGATGACAAAACTTCATCATACCAAGATTTAAACTCAAATGAAAAATACAGTGAATTTCAATGAATAAAACAATCACAATGCACAAGCGTAGAATATTCATGATTCTACAAATCAATAGTGTCATGAAAAAATAAGCATAACTAGGAATCATTATGCAAACTCGATGATCTTCAACTAAACTCCCTCAAAAGATAAACATATATCATTTTTCATTCTTTTCTTTTATTTTCTTTTGAGGCTATTTCTTTTGCAAGATCAAATAAAGTAAACTAAGTTGGCCCCTTTTTGGCAATTTTTTTCTCTTTTTATTGCCTTTATTTTTTCTTGGGCTCCTTTCAAACAGTGTCTTTCACGCAAAGTCAACATGTCTTCCACTACCCTTTCCCGTGTACACTCATATTTTATCAATACTACACAAAATCTTACGGGCAATGGTTCTTAAATGCACAACCCCCCATAGTCACATAAATATATAGATGACAAAATTTATGGGAGAACCTCTCACCAAGCAAAAATTTACATAGTGAAGTAAACATTCAAGAAGCTCATTCATGTGTGTGCGGAGGCATATACAAAGTCAAATCCATAAAGAAAATCAAGTTCGAAACAAATTCATAAACATGGTTAAGATCAATCTAAGCATCTAAAGTTATAACAAAATGTCATAGCCACATGGAAATTGTGGAGTGAATTGGATTCAAACACATTAATATGCATACCAAGTGTGTAAAACTAAAATACACAAAAATCAAAAATCTTTTTGTATTTTTCAAAAATTTATCAAAATAAAATCTTTTTGTATTCTTTAATATGACTCAATTAAGGAAAAATAGAATACAAAAAGTACATATGTCATACACTAGCAACATAACTAGAGTATGACAAATAAAAATTATGCACGCAGTCATCCATAAGATATAGCATGTGACGAATTATGTGCAAGCATGTGAGAATCAAGCAGCATAACATCTAGCACCTCTAAAACAAATTTCGTAACCCAAATAGGTGTATACTTAATGCGACGGATTTCAGGAACCAAGGGAACATTAGACTTCAACTTGTTAGGACCTCTTCCAAGATCATAACAAAATTCCCTAAGGTGACCTTTCCTACCACGGTGTGAACAAGTGTAAACATGAGGAGTGTTACCTATGGGTTGACGTTTTCTAATGTCCTTGGAGGTGGTTGACCCTCTAAAACAAGCTATGGTCTTGGCTTTAAGACTGAAGCATTAGAAACACGTGAGCTAATACCATCATTACTAAAACTACTCGAGTCCTTTAATTCATCTTCGAACTTAAAAATCATAGACTCAAGCAAAGAATATGACACTTCCAATTTTTGGGACTCCTTATTCATATGTTCAATCATTCGTAGAAGGTTATCTCATTCCCCGTTAATGAAATCAAACTTATCCCTAAGAATCTTCTCACCTGCCTTAAAATCATTAATGAAAATAATATCCTCAACGGCACATACATTAACCCTAGAATCTCAATTCTTTTATCAAACTTCAAATTCAAATGATTTAAGTCGTTAAAACTATGGGAATCTATAGAGAGAAAAAATAAATAAGTCAAAATAAGAGAGGCGAATAAGAAACCACCCTAAAGCAGCACTAAATAAGGATCTGACATAATAAATTAGCATAACTTGCTCTGATACCAATTAGAATATACAGTCAAAATGATCTGACACTACTTAGAGTGAGTGGAAGGCACTGATACCACTATGAGAATGCAAAAACAAATGTGGAAAGAAAAAATTCTAATTTGAGAGTGCGTAATTGTCTAATGGTGTTAACTTATTAAATTCATATGACAATCCAGATAAAAGTTTAATCCTTTATCCCCTAGAACTTGCAACTATGTATTTCAAAATATAAACCAAACAAAGCATGTAATAAAAGCAGAGTTTCAGAAAAATTCCCCTTAGGGAAAAAACTTTTGTTCACTTTATAAAATTTACAATTCGCAACTTACAAATTCTATAAAGAAATCTACTATGATTCTCTCAAGAACCACACAGTTGCATCTTTCCTTCAACAATGATCCTCCCAAGAATCACAACGGCAGCAGTCTTCCATCTTCAGCAGTGAATACCCTCGGGTATCACAAGTCAGCCATCGAGATGCCTTCTCCACAAAGGCGTATATAAGGGCAAGAATGATTTTTAGGATGTCCGTTATGAATTAAAAAATGTTCTAGAACACTAAACAAAGAAGAACTTTCACAAAAGTTATACAAAAATTAATCGGGAAAAACTCTTAATAAATCTGAACATGAAACAGGTATTTATAGGTTGTTTCACAAATTTTGAGGCGGCGGACTCGTTTGGACAAATTAAAGTCTCGTTCGAATGAAAAAGTAAAGTCATCTGAATGAGATAAATCTCATTTGAATGACACACAAATCTCGTTTTGAACCAAATTCAAACAACCTTCTGACATGTCAAAATAGTATGCCCGCAATTGATGCTCGTTAGATAAAACTACGAACGACCCATCTAACGAAAACACAATATCGTTTGAATGAGATTTCAATCTTGTTTCTACGAGATTCAAATTAAGAAAATATTATTCTTTTTAAAATAAAAGGCCATGTTTATTTTTTATAAAAATAAACATCCCAAACATAATTTATGTGAATTAAATTAAACTATAAATTGTGTTATACCTTTAAGGTATGTCAGGAAGTCTTTAAACTTGAAGATTCTCTAATTCGGTTCCTCTTGAAGGTGAGTGACAATTTTTAACGCGATACACCAAAATAGCCTAAAACATAAAAAGTGTATACTATAAACAATACTTAAATAATTGTTCTTACACTTCCTATCAATATCATTTCTAAGAATTTCAGATTTCTCAATCCATATTAATTCTTTAAAATCCATAAATTATGTCATTTCCCAAATCTACATCGTTCCCTAAAATATAAATCATTTTCAAAAATCCCATAATTTATATATGTGAAACCATCCCAAAAATATTATTTCCCAAGAATGATATGACTAAAATTAAATACAAAAATTAATTGCTTGCCCTATGTTTTGTAAGGTCTGAATTTGATGAAGATATTGATACTCTTCCTAAAATTTTCTAACACTTCTTCAATCCTAGAGTGTTATTGCAATGGTCTTCAATTCGTCACTTGGACTCTTGAACTTTCTTCTCAATTCTTTTCTCTCTCTTTTTGTCTCTACCTCTTTCTATAACTCTTCTAACCCTTTAGATGTGTGAAATGAGTCCTTCATTTTATAAGTCTAATCCCATTTTTGGCTATTCACATACCAATAAGGAATCCAAAAGTCACTTAAATTAGTCCCGATTAATCTAAAAAGTCCTCGAGACCCAAACACAACCCCCCAAGTTCTCAATTTTGACTATTTTGACCCAGTACTGATTTACTGTGCACTCGAAATTGTCACCCGAGTCACTTAATAATAATTTCCCATCTCAACCTATTTTAATTTGATCACACATGTCTCGGTTGAGATATTATTAAATTTCTCCGCGTTTACTCACTTACGGCTTAATTCAATTTTATTTACTATAGCACACTAGTAAATACATAACTTCATACATATAATTCATTCGACTCTAAATTAATATTTGTTTAATTTCCCATTATTTCATAAATTTAATTATGTCACCCGCATAATTTAAATATCCAATAATTAATATATATATATATATGGGGTATTACATACTTTCCCCTTGAAAAGGGATTTCGTACTAGGAATTCGGGTGTACCTAGAATAAAGAGCTCTGGATACTTCTCTTGTATATCCTCCTCCCTTTACCACGTCGAGTCATCGGCGGTGTGATGTCCCTACTGAACACAAACCAAGGGTACCACCTTAGAATGCAGCTTACGCTCACTGTGATATAAATAACAACCGATCTCTCCTCATACGAGATATCAGGTTAAATATAAATCTCCTCTAACAGAAGATGCCAATAAGCCATCTCACTCTGCTTATACTTCTTCAACGACGATACATGGAATACATCGTGAATCCTCTATAGATGCTCTAGTAAAGAGAGTCTATATGCCACCGGCCCTACCCTCTTAATTACTGAAAAAGGTCCCATATATCTCAATCAAAGCTTCCCTTTCTTTCTCAATCTCATAACCCCTTTCATAGGAGACACCCGTAGCAATACTTGGTCACCCACCTCCAGCTCTACATGTCTCATATTTGAATCTAAATAACTCTTATGTTTATCCTGAGCTATTTGTACACGAACCCGAATCAACTCAATATTAGTAGAAATATCTTGGATCATTTCAGGTCTAAGGAGCTTGTTATCCCCCATCTCTAACCAACAAGCGGGCGAACGATAATGTTGGCCATATAAATCCTCATAAGGTGCCATCCCAATGCTAAACTAGTAGGAAGTATTTTATGCAAATTCCACCAATGGAAGGTACTACTCCCACCCTCCTTTTAAATCAAGTATACGCATTCTGAGCATGTCTTCCAACATTTCATTCACATGCTCAATCATCCCATTAATTTGTTGATGATAGGCAGTACTCAACCGGAACTTAGTTCCTAAAGCCTCCTGAAAACTCTGCAAAAAAATGAGACAAAAAAATCTTGTCCCTATCGAACACAGTCTTAATCAGTACCCTATGTAACCCAATAATCTCGGCTATAAAAAGTTTGGCATACTGTTCCATCATATAATATGTCCGTACCGACAAAAAGTGAGCCACCTTGGTCAACTGATTCACTAACAGCCATATAAAATCGTGATCCCTCTGTGATGTCAATAGCCCTGTAATAAAATCCATAGATATGATCTCCCACTTCCGTACCAGAATTTCCAATGACTGTAACATCCCTAATTGCCTCTGGTGGTCAATCTTTACTAATTGACATGTGGCACACTACGAGACAAAATTAATTATATCCCTCTTCATACATGTCTGCCAATACTATCGATGCATATCCTGATATATCTTATCTCTACCCGTATGTACTGCAAATCTCAACGCATGGGACTTTGTCATAACAGCATGTCTCAAATCCCTCCGAACTAATTGATTAGGATTACTCTCCCTCTGCCAAAAGTTATTTCACCCTATCCTAGAAAAACTAATAGTATTCCTACACTTTCACAACCCGTAACACAATCTTAGGTGTGATGGTAAACATTTTTATATAAAGCCTCGCAACTCGATTACCCAATAAAGGTCACCATACTTAGCCTTCCACACTGACACTAAATCTAATGTAGGCCTTCGTCTCTACATATCTACCACAACATTAGACTTACCTAGGTGAAAATGAATTTCAAACTGATAGTCTTTTACGAATTCCAACCACCTACGCTATCGCATATTTAGATCCTTTTGTATAGATAATACTGTAGTGATTTATGATCTTCGAATAGACTGAATTTCTCCCCTAGGAGATAATGCCTCCAAACCCTCATAGCAAAGACAACTGTAGTCAACTCCAAATTATGAGTGGGATAGTTCTTCTCAAGGGGCTTAAGTTTATGAGAAGCATACGCTATAGACCGATCCTACAGCTATAAACATCGTAAACTACCTGTAAGGATGCATTAGTGTAAACACGATACTCCACTCCTCCCTTAGGCAATGCAAGTACAGGTGCTGAAGTTAGCTTATCTTTTAACTTATCAAAACCTAACTGATAAAAGTCATCCTATACAAATTGAACCCCTTTGCAAGTCAAATTCGTCAATGGACCAAAAAATCTTTGAAAATCCCTTAATGAACTAGCGATAATATCCCGCCAATCGTAAAAAAATATGAGCTTCAGTTGGTGTTTTGGGATGTCCCCACTCCTTCATCATTGCTACCTTACTTGGATCCATCGTAATTCCTTTATATGTAACCACGTTGATGATGCTAAGAATTAGCACCACCAGGTGAGGTGTTTGCAAGCTCAATATATTAGTAACAATGGTAGCACAGCTATATAAAGAGATAAGAGAATGAGGTGAGAATATAGGGAATCAACACCGGAATATGAGTGGTTCAGCCAATCTGGCCTACGTCCACTGTGAGTGTGTGAGTAATATCACTGAACGAAGGAACTAATGGCCATGGATACAATTCTCTCAAGCTCTCTCTCTCTCTACTGTATATTTAGACAGAGTTTCAGCTAGGGTTTGATAACTGGATCCTTTTGCAAGGTAGGGGATGATCCCTATATATAGTGCCTAGGGGGCGTAATGTACCCCCCATGCATGCAATGAGCATGTGTGTGGTATCCTCACCAATGTGGGAATGCCATCTGTCACTGTCACATGTAAGCAATGATGATGAAATATTCTCCCACATGTGGAGAATAATCTTGTTACAACTGATTTGTGCCCAGGTGTCCTTATCCAAATGTCAACAGATGCTCGGCAGTCATGTTGGTGAATGACCTCGGCCTGGGAGAGGCCGAGCTGTAAAGGCTTGATGTCCGTTCACTCCGAGAAGTTTCATAAGGAGTCTCGGCCTGATCTCAGCCGAGACATTATGCTAGGTCGGCCCCAGCTGAGGTAGGGATAGTCCCATGCTGGTGATTACTAAGGCCTCTTGTGACCTCATCCCAAGCCGAGGTTGAACCGGTTCCAAGTTAAGGGTCGGACCCCTGTCACCTCGGCCCACACTTGGCCGAGGTTGCCATACCCAGAGTGCTGTTGATGGAAGCGTATATGGTAGTGTCGGCCTAGGACGAGGTATGTCTGGCCGAGGGATGATATCGTGGGCCCCTGCCCCTCATAGGGTCGATCAATGTCTCGGCCATCATCTTGGCCGAGGTAGGTATCTCTGGGCCGAGGTTATACTTGGGCATATCAATCACCCCCCAGCCCTTAGTCATATGCGAGAGCAAGTGGCTAGGGGATTGTCTCACCTCCGAGGCCTGTCCGTCCCAAGGCTAATACCTGCGTGACACCTGTCCCAGGCTAAGGCGTGCCCACTTGGTTTGTGTGTGCTGTCAGATGTCCCTTGGGTTTCCCAAGGCAATGATGGGCCTTGGGAAGTGTGCCCAAGTATTTAAGGGTTTAACCCTTCCTTTCTCTTTCTTCTTCCTCATTTCTTTCCCGCGCACGCTGTTTCTTGCAAATCCTTTTTCTCCAAAGCAGCTTCACTCAATCGTTCCTTCTGCAGAGGGTTTCTTGCGAGTTTTCTTCGTTTCATCCATCAACTCATCCTCAGGTACTTCTCCCTTTCCATTTCCTTTGTTTTTGGCATTTGCTTTGAATTTTTTGGCGAGGTTTTGAGTTTTCCGGTGGTTCTGTAAGTTTTCCGGCGAGCTCCATTAACTCAGGCGAACTAGGTTTTCTTGAAAACTCCTTAGTTTGAACTTTAGGCTTCTTTATTTTATAAGCTAAACTTGTTTGTAGCTTAGGAAGTTATCTCAAGTTTAGGGTCGTCCTCTGATGCTCAGACCCCTGTACCAGCTTCTTGAGGAATTCCCTTCTCTCAGAGAGAAGACCTTAGAGAAAATTAGGCAAATAGAGAGAGCTCAGGAAGAAGCTCGTAGGTCACAGGAGTTCCCTGTCAGACCTATCTTTCCTCCACCTCTCAAGGTAGTATACCCTGATCCTCCTGAGAACTTCTATCAGACAGACGTCTATGCCAACCAATTGCCGATGTCTGAGTCTGAGTCCTCCACCTCAGACCCAATGTCTGTGCACTCTTTTCAGGAAGCCATGGACTTTACACCTCGACCTGGTCAGGCCCCTGTCCAGGCCGAGGTCTCCAGCCGAGCCTCGTCTCAGAATGGTTCAAGCACCTCAAATTCTTCTTCATAGGTCGAACTTGTTGCGCCAAGTGTGATTGTGCCACCCATTCTAGATGCCATCCCTCTGTCGGTCGTTACCGAGGCCGAGTTTGCTCAGAGGTTCCCTGGTCACCCGTCTGCTCCAGCCGATGTTGAGCTTGACGACGATGATGAGGATGCCGAAAGTGATGTTGACGTCTCTAAGGCGGACGAGTACGAGAGCACAGTCACTGAGGTGGATCTGTTGCACTTCAGATACTTATACTCCATCAGTCCCTCAATCAAATTAAGGAGACCTCTGAGGGAAGAGAGGGCCTACCACGGCCGAGATGGAGAAATCTGCTTGTATGAGAAAATGTTTAAGTTAGGGTTTCGTCTACCCATTCATCCCGTCATCAGGTCTGTTCTTTCCTTTATCAACTTGGCCCCCTCGCAGCTCTCTCCCAATGCTTGGAGAGTCATTATTGGATCCATCATCTTGTGGAGGGCAGTCCACCACTCTGACCTCCCAGTTCAGGTCTTTGCTGGTTGTTATGTCCCTACCTCGGCCAAAAACCATCCGAGCTACTATCACTTTATGGCTCGGAGGCCTGAGAAGAAGATGCTTTAGTTCACTCAGACCTCGAATCACAACTGGAAGCCCTGGTATTTTTTAGCCTCAGGGCCATGGGAATTTGGCTCATCTGTTCCCTCTTCCACTTTTGAGCCGAGGATACCCCTCGGATGGGGTAAGGTCACCATGTATGCTAGGGCCGATCCTGGCCTAAGTCTTCAGAACGGCAAAAAGGTGAAGGCCCTGCAAGACCAAGGGGCACATGATCTGTTCGTCAAGTTCGAACATCTGCTGACCCCCCAGTATCTCTCGGGGACGAGCTTAGGTGGAAGTCCCCTTGTTGACTTTGGTAAGGATTTTTCTTTTTGTTCCAAGTGTAACCTCTGACCATTCATGTTTGATTTCTGACTCTTATCTTTTCACTTTTGCAGAGAGACCCCCAGGTGTCCCCGACGAATTGTGGGAGATGGCAGCTCCAAGTTTGGCTAGACTTGCAAAGAGGACTGGTTTGAACGCTCCTCCTCCAGCTCCCTCAACATCCAAGTCCAAGAAGAGGGCCCCTGAGGTCCCGGACTCTGAGGATCAGAGGCTGACCTCAAGGCAAAAGAAGACCTCAGACGCTGCGATCCCCATCTCAGCCGACACCCTGTCGGCTCATCTGGACCAGCTGAAACTTACCGATAGCGTGGTCGGCCACAGCAGACAGGCCATGGACGCACTTGCCAATATGATGACCGAGGCCGATAAACATTTTTACAGGGCCATGGACACCTCCATGATGGTTGAGTTCGGCCTCCACAGAGCCGTCCAGGTATGACTTGTTCCTTTTGCCAATAATTTTACAAGTGCAACGTCTGATTTTACTCCCCTCTAACCTCTTCATTATCTCTGCAGGGTGTGACTGCCATGTACCAGCTATCTAACTGGGCCATGAGGAAATTGCCTCTGATTCAAAAGGGGCAGGAGGCTGAGAAGGTCGAGAGGACCCTGAAGGCCGAGGTTGACCGTCTGAGGTCAGAGTTGCAGACTTCCGAGAATAAGGCCAAGAACTCTGAAAATAAGGCCCAGGGTTTGGAAAAAGATATCTCTGCGCTCGTCCAAAACCATGCCAAGGCCCTGAAGGATAAGGACGATGCCCTGCAGGGGAAGGTCAACGCAGCTGTGAAGGCTGCCCTTACAGATGCCTCAGAGAGAATAATTTCTGACTACAAAGTCTCTGAGGAGTTCGTAGGTTTTGGTTTTGAATACCTCGAAAAAGGTATCAAAGCCACTACCAAATGGGCTGAGGTCAGAGAGAAGGAGGTTGGCGCTATAAAATCCTCCGACTTTGTGGGCCTCGGCTTCGCCGACCCTCAGTTTGCCCAAGCACTGCAAGAAGTAGAAGACGAGGCTGCTGCCCCTGGTCAGACTACTACTCTGGAAGGGACTGATCTTGGAGGGACTGACCCTGCTGATGATGTGCCTGAGGTGACCAATGCTGATCAGGTCAACCCAGCTGATACTGTCAATGCTCCCCCCTCAGACCTTTAAGTTGTAATTTGTAATTTTTGACTTGTAACTGAGCTTGTAATTTGTAAGATCAGTACTTTATAATGAATATTTGTAATCTCTTATTTTTACTGAATGCCAATCTCTTCCTTTATTTTGACCTCTGAATGTCTCTGGATGCTATATGATCTCTGAATGCTATATGACCTCTGAATGCTAAGAGGTTAGCCTCATAATAAATATCACCAAATTAATGATGTTAAGGGTCTGAGGTCATCTAACCCAGGTGTCTGAGCTCAGACCTCGTCACCACCGAGTGATGTTATGAGGGTCTGAGGTCATCACCTAAGAGGTTAGCCTCATAATAAATATCACCAAATTAATGATGTTAAGGTTCTGAGGTCATCTAACCCAAGTGTCTGAGCTCAGACCTCGTCACCACCGAGTGATGTTATGAGGGTCTGAGGTCATCACCTAAGAGGTTAGCCTCATAATAAATATGTTAAGGGTCTGAGGTCATCTAACCCAGGTGTCTGAGCTCAGACCTCGTCACCACTGAGTGATGTTATGAGGGTCTGAGGTCATCACCTAAGAGGTTAGCCTCATAATAAATATCACCAAATTAATGATGTTAAGGGTCTGAGGTCATCTAACCCAGGTATCTGAGCTCAGACCTCATCACCACCGAGTGATGTTATGAGGGTCTGAGGTCATCACCTAAGAGGTTAGCCTCATAATAAATATCACCAAATTAATGATGTTAAGGGTCTGAGGTCATCTAACCCAGGTGTCTGAGCTTAGACCTCGTCACCACCGAGTGATGTTATGAGGGTCTGAGGTCATCACCTATGAGGTTAGCCTCATAGTAAATATCACCAAATTAATGATGTTAAGGGTCTGAGTTCATCTAACCCAGGTGTCTAAGCTCAGACCTCGTCACCACCGAGTGATGTTATGAGGGTCTGAGGTCATCATCTAAGAGGTTAGCCTCATAATAAATATGTTAAGGGTCTGAGGTCATCTAACCCGGGTGTCTAAGCTCAGACCTTGTCACCACCGAGTGACGTTATGAGGGTCTGAGGTCATCACCTAAGAGGTTAGCCTCATAATAAATATCACCAAATTAATGATGTTAAGGGTCTGAGGTCATCTAAACCAGGTGTCTGAGCTCAGACCTCGTCACCACCGAGTGATGTTATGAGGGTCTGAGGTCATCACCTAAGAGGTTAGCCTCATAATAAACTTCTGGTCTAAAGAACAAAACAAGAACTTGATATGGAAACTGATCTTTATTAATAACCTCCTTTTAATAAGATAGTACATTTTCATAAAATTCTATACATCATATGTAATATCTCTT
Source organism: Sambucus nigra (assembly GCA_949130495.1). NCBI lineage: Eukaryota > Viridiplantae > Streptophyta > Magnoliopsida > Dipsacales > Adoxaceae > Sambucus > Sambucus nigra. The sequence goes on along the minus strand of OX422208.1, from coordinate 451,214,415 downwards.
GAGATGGTCAGCATTCCACGAGTTAGTGAAAGGTTCTCCTTCTAGGTTTTCTAGGCTGTAAGTGCCAGGCACAACCTCTTTCGTCACCTTGTAGCGGCCATGCCAGTTTGGGTGTAGCTTGTTTACCTTTTGTAGTGTCTTCTTTAGAACTAGGTCTCCCACTGCAATGGGTCTTGACTTCACCCTCTGGTTGTAGAATTTTGCTGCCCTCTGCTGGTAGGCTACTTTTATGACCTCTGCGTCTTCCCTTCTTTCTTCGATGAGATCTAGGTCTAGCCTTCTCTTCTCCCCCATTGCTGTCAGGGTCGTAGGTCTGAATCCAATGAGTTGGCAGTCCTACCTCCATTGGTATGACTGCCTCTGAGCCATGTGCCAGCATGAATGGGGTTTCTCCTGTGGGTGTCATTTCCGTAGTTCTGTAATCCCATAGCACAGCGTAGACCTCTTCTATCCATCTCCCCTTCGCGTCTTCTAACCTCTTCTTGATTCCATCCAAGATGGTTATGTTCGTGACCTCGGTCTGGCCATTTTCTTGAGGTCGACCAGGAGATGAGAAGAACTGTATGATCCCCACACTTTGGCAATACTTCTCCAAGGAGGCATTCTTTAACTGGGTCCCATTGTCCGAGATAAGCGTGTTCGGGAGGCCATATCTTCATATGATGTTCTTCCAGATGAACTGGAAGGTCTTCTGTTCTGTAATGGTTATCATCGGCTCTGCCTCTACCCATTTTGAAAAGTAGTCAATGGCAACTATCAAGAATCTATAGTTGTTGACAGCTCTTGGCAAAGGTCCTACTAAGTCAATTCCCCATACCGCAAATGGCCATGGAGAAGAGATCGACGTCATAGGCTGATGAGGTTGATGAGGGATAGTGGCAAACCTTTGACATTTGTCACACTTCTTCACATAATCTGCAGCGTCCTTCGATAAGGTGGGCCACCAGTACCCCTGAGTGATGATCCTCTTGGCTAAGGGCCTTCCCCCTATGTGGCTAGAGCAGGAACCCTCATGAACCTCCTGTAAGACCTGGGGTACCTCCATGGGATGCACACATCTGAGGAGAGGCAATAGAAACCCCTTTTTATACAGGACGTCTCCTACCAATGAGAACTTGGCATCCCTGTATCTCAACTTCCTCCTTTCCATCCTGGACTCAGGTAGCTCCCCCTCTCTTAGGTATCTGACGAGCGGGTCCATCCATGAGCTTCCTTGGTTAACATTGTGGCAGGGACTACACACCTCGTCCTCCTCGATGCTTGCCTTTCCTAAGACTTCGATTAGGATGGTCCTTCCCAAATCTGTTTTCATTGCCGAGGCCAGCCTTGCCAACGCATCAGTGTGACTGTTGCTCAGTCTCGGCACTCTCTTCAGTTTGGCCTCTTCAAAATACTCTAGCAATCCTCTTACCTTTTTCAATTACTTGGCCATCCTTTCGTCCTTGGCCTCGTATACCCCCAGCACTTGGTTGACAACCAATATTGAGTCGCTATGAAGCAGGAGTCGCTTTACTCGAAGAGTTGTTGCCAATAAGAGACCTGCTATCATGGCCCCATACTCAGACTCGTTGTTGGAAGCCTGGAAGTTGAATCTCAAGGCGTACTCAATGTTGGCGCCATCTGAAGACGAGAGTACTAGCCCCGCGCCACTTCCATTTTCACAAGAAGATCCATCAACGAAGAGGCTCCATACGTCTGCATCTGATGAGAAGACCCCTTCTCTCATAACCCCCTTTTCGAAGAGGTACCGATCCTCTTCATTTTTTTCTACTCTGCTTTGAGCTTTGCCTGGGGCAACCTCTTCTCGTCCTCGAAAGATATACGGGGCAGTCTCTTCCGAATCTCGGAAGACACTTCAGTTCATCTCTTCACCGCCATCCAAGCCCTTCTCTATCTCGGTCTCTTCCCAAGTGAATTCTGCGACAAAGTCTGCCAGGGCCTGCCCCTTGATGGTTGTCCTGGGCTGGTAGGTAAGATCATACTCTCCTAGCTCGATGGCCCAGGTCATCAATCTTCCGGACTTCTCAATCTTGTGCAGAACTTGCCGTAGTGGTGAGTCGGTGAGGACTATCATCGAGTGAGCTTAAAAGTAAGGTTTCATCTTCCTTGAGGCGTGTATCAGGGCATAAGACAACTTCTCCATCCGGGGATAGTTTTGTTCAGACCCTTGAAGGGCCTTACTATTGAAGTACACAAGTCTCTGAACCCCATCCTCTTCCCGTATGATGGTCGTGCTAATGGCTGACTCAGAGACTGCCAGGTACACAAACAACCTCTCCCCCGCGATGGGCCGGGACAGCAGCAAGGGAGACCCCAAGTAGGATTTAAGTTGATTAAAGGCTTTTTCACACTCTTCGTCCCACTGGAAGGCCTTTCTCAGAACTTTAAAGAACGGAAGAAACTTGTCCGTGGCTCTGAAAACAAACCTGTTAAGGGCCTCCACCCTTCCAGTGAGTCTCTGAACATCCTTGATACCCCTAGGAGTCTTCATGTCGAGTAATGCCTTGATTTTCTCCGGGTTTGCTTCAATCCCCCTCTGATTAACGATGAACCCCAGGAACTTCCCGGCTCCTACCCCGAAGACACACTTCGATGGGTTGAGCTTCATTCTGTATGAGTCCATGACATCAAAGGTCTTCTCAAGCTCCGCTACGTGGGTACATGCTTTCAGGCTCTTCGTTAGCATATCGTCCACATACACGTACATGTTCTTACCTATCTGCTCCTCGAACATCTTATTGACAAGACGTTGATACATTATCCCCGCATTTTTTAGACCAAAGGGCATCACCTTGTAACAGTACGTCCCTTTGTCAATAATGAAGGCTGTCTTCTCAGAGTCCTTGGCATCCATGAAGATTTGGTTATAACCTGAATAAGCATCCATGAAACTCATGAGCTCGTGCCCTGCCATTGCATCCACCATCTGGTCTATCCTAGGTAAGGGATAGTTGTCTTTTGGGCAAGACCTATTCAGGTCTATGAAATCTACACACATCCGCCACTTTCCATTGGCCTTAGGCACGATGACTGCATTTGAGAGCCACTCTAGATAAGTAACCTCTCTTATGAACTCGGCCTCTTCCAACTTCTTCACCTCTTCCCGGATGACCTCATACTTCTCTCTGGAGTAGACCCTTCACCTCTGTTTAATACGCCTATCATCTCTGTCCACGTTGAGCTTGTGGGTCATAATCTCAGGGTCGATACCAGGTATGTCTGCGTGACTCCACGCGAAGACGCTCTGCCTCCTCCTAAGGAAGTTTATCAGCTCTTCCTTGATCCCTTGATCCAGGGACTTGCCGACCTGGACGGTTTTTTCCGGCTCATCCTCATTAAGGACGATGGATTCTACCTCTTCCGTGGCCTCGCCCTTCTTCAATTTTGTTTCATCTCTGGGATCAAGAGTGTCAATGCTGTAAGTGGCGGTTGTTCTCTTATGGGCCTCTCTCTCTTCGGCCGAGTTGAAATAACACTCCCACGTCGTGGTCTGGTCCCTTTGCAATTCCCCTACCCCATAAGGAGTCGGTAATTTTAGCATCTGGTGGACCGTAGAAGGTATGGCTTCAAACTCTTTGAGGGCCACTCTTCCGATAATGAGGTTGTAGGCCGAGAAGACATTTTCGTCCATAAAAAAAAATTATCTTCTTGGTCAGCCTCTTAGGCCACTCATCTCCCATCCGTACATCCATTTCATACATGCCCAATGGGTGTACCTTCTCACCACTGAAGCCTATCAATGGGTGGTGGTAGGGCACCAGCCTTGCCCTGCTAAGATCCAAGCTCTTGAAACAAGGCCAGAACATCACATCTGCTGATCTTCCCCCATCTATGAGGATCCTCCCTACATCGCACCCATGCACCCTTGTTGTTATGACTAAAGGGTCATCATGGGGGGCTAAGATGCCCTTGAAGTCAAGTCTGGAGAATCCCACCACTAGGGTGTCCATGTCTACCTTCTTTCTCTTCTGCACTGCATCAGAAGATGTCAGATTCACAACCTCAGGCCTGTCCACTGACTTGGCCTCTGCTACATGAGCCTTCCTATCGTCTACCTCAAATCCACCTCCAGCGAATCCCCCACATATGGTGCTAACACCAAAGGAGATCATTCTGACCCTCTTCACCGGAGTATTGTCGTCCTTCGGCGGGAGATCCGGGTCATCTCCATCATCTCCCTCTGAGTCATCGTCCCTTCTGGCCGGGACATCACCACGGCATCGGTCATTTCTTCTCTTCTTAGGGTCTTCTCTTCCACCCTTTGGGGCCTTGCCATCCACATACCTTCTCAGCTTCCCAGATTTCAGCATTTTCTCAATCTCATCCTTTAAAGCGAAGCATTTATTTGTGACATGGCCGTGATCCTGATGGAACTCACACCAGAGGTTTTTATTCCTCTTATGTGGTGGGGCCTTTAATTTCTCTGGCCACCTCAGAGTCCGGTCAGTCTTGATCTCATTAAGGATGTGCTCACAGCTCACAGTCAGAGGAGTGTAATGGGCGAACTTGTCATCTACTGACCTCTTCTTCCCCTCTTTCTTGCCCTGGGACCTCCCGGTGCTGCCACGGTTCTCCTCCTCATATTTGGCGGCCATTGCCTCTTCCGCATTCATCACTTTTCCCGCGGTTGCCAGCAGCTCTGCCATAGACTTAGGAGGGTCTTTCGCCAGCTTCCAATGTAGCTTTCCCTTCTGGAGGCCTCCTATAAGGGCGGTCATGGCTATGCTCTCTTCGTAATCCTCAACCTCCAATTTCTCCTTGTTGAATCTTGTTATGTAATCTCTCAGGCTTTCACCCTTAGTCTGTTTGGCATATAGGAGGTGGGTAGTCTTCTTTTGAGGTCTTACCCCAAAGCAGAAGTTGTGGATGAACTAATCAGCTAGGCCTTTGAAGTTCTCGATCGAGTTCTTCAGAAGAGAGGTGAACCAGCTGTGCGCTGCCCCTGTCAAGGTTCCTGAGAAGGCCCTGCACTTCATCTCATCAGGTATCGAGTAAATATCTGCCACCGACTGATACATCTCGATATGGTGCACTAGGTTAGTGCTGCCATCGTATTTAGGAGTCACTGTAGGAGGCTTGAACTTAGCTAGGGTTGGGAACCCCACTATCCTAGCTGCAAACGAGGAGCCCTCCGAGTAGCCCCTCTGTAATGGGTCCCTACTCTTTATGAGGTCCTCTATCTTCTCCTCGAGATGTTGGATTGATTCATTCCAGGGTCTTCTCTCATCAACTTGGCCGAGGTTATCCCCTGCCACCTCTCTGCGATGGACAGAGGGTTCCCCAGCCATGACCCATTGACTGTTGACCTCTTCCTACTCCCTGGCTCTTCTCTCCAAGGGTCGGCCTTGATCTGGCCGAGCCTGCATATTCCCTTTTTGAGATCCTGTCGCACTCCTTGATCTCGATAGCCTCTGCCTTAGGTCATTGACTGGGCCCAGCCTCTCGAAGGCCGACCCTCTGCTCAATCTGTCGAAAGCCGACCCTCTTTGTCGGGCCTCTTCTCTTCTTTGGCCGACACATCCCTGACTCTGCCTAAGGGGTCGTATGGTGTTATCTGACACCTCATACGGCTCCCAGCAGTCTTCGGGGGCCTCTTCAGCTCCTATGTCATCATACCTGTCCTCTGGGAAAGGGTTTCCTTGCCTCCCCAGGAGCAAGCGCCTAGGGTCAGCAACGTCCCTCCTGCGCTGAGGTGCAGGGTGGTCCTTCATCGGTGCCTGGGGTGGTCCCCTGGCATCTGGTTGTGGATGAACCGCCGCCGGAGTGATCATATCCAGTGAGACTCCAGGTGGCCTCATCATCATGGTTTGGCTGAGCTGGACAAATTGCTCCTTCATCGCTTGTTGTGCTGCAGCCAAAGATTTCAAGGCTGCTGCCACCTCCGCCATTTCGGACTGGGGAGGAGCATGAATTGAGCTAGCCCCTCCACCTCCGGGCGGCGGAAGAGGCGGTGGCAAGTCTGGTGCCATATGTTAACCGTGTAGAGCTTGAGTAGCAGGTGAGCTTAATACCTTAAAGGACCTCTTTCAATGGTGAAACAGCTCCACACAAGGGGTGGTTCCTGGTTCACCACCAGAGTCTCCGGTGAGAAAAAGCAAAAAAAGAGGAAGAGATAGCTTCTCGTTCCCACAGACGGCGCCAAAATGATGATGCTAAGAATTAGCACCACCAGGTGAGGTGTTTGCAAGCTCAATATATTAGTAACAATGGTAGCACAGCTATATAAAGAGATAAGAGAATGAGGTGAGAATATGGGGAATCAACACCGGAATATGAGTGGTTCAGCCAATCTGGCCTACGTCCACTGTGAGTGTGTGAGTAATATCACTAAACGAAGGCACTAATGGCCATGGATACAATTCTCTCAAGCTCTCTCTCTCTACTGTATATTTAGACAGAGTTTTAGCTAGGGTTTGATAACTGGATCCTTTTGCAAGGTAGGGGATGATCCCTATATATAGTGCCTAGGGGGTGTAATGTACCCCCCATGCATGCAATGAGCATGTGTGTGGTATCCTCACCAATGTGGGAATTCCATCTGTCACTGTCACATGTAAGCAATGATGATGAAATATTCTCCCACATGTGGAGAATAATCTTGTTACAACTGATTTGTGCCCATGTGTCCTTATCCAAATGTCAACAGATGCTCGGCAGTCATGTTGGTGAATGACCTCGGCCTGGGAGAGGCCGAGCTATAAAGGCTTGATGTCCGTTCACTCCAAGAAGTGTCATAAGGAGTCTCGGCCTGATCTCAGCCGAGACATTATGCTAGGTCGGCCCCAGCCGAGGTAGGGATAGTCCCATGCTGGTGATTACTAAGGCCTCTTGTGACCTCATCCCAAGCCGAGGTTGAACCGGTTCCAAGTTGAGGGTCGGCCCCCTGTCACCTCGGCCCACACTTGGCCGAGGTTGCCATACCCAGAGTACTGTTGATGGAAGCGTATATGGTAGTGTCGACCTAGGCCGAGGTATGTCTGGCCGAGGGATGATATCGTGGGCCCCTGCCCCTCATAAGGTCGATCAATGTCTCGGCCATCATCTTGGTCGAGGTAGGTATCTCTGGGCCGAGGTTATACTTGGTCATATCACACGTGACCCAAAAACTGCACTTCACCTAACCAAAAACAACATTTCTCGAAATTGGCATATAGTTGACGGTACCTCAATGTCCACAGAACTAATCACAAGTGTTCAGCATGCTCATGCTCAGTCCGAGAATACACCAGAATATTATTAATTAAAATAATAATAAATTGGTCAAGGATATATCTGAACACCCTATTCATGATATCCATAAATACTGTTGGATTATTCGTCAACCCGAAAGGCATAACCCCAAATTCATATGACCCATACCGTGTCAAGAATGCAGTCTTAGGGATGTCCTGCTCTCCAATACACAACTGGTGCTATCAAAACCTCAAATCATTCTTTGATATGTAAGTTTCTCCTCAAATCCAATCAAATAAGTCACTGATCCGAGGAAATAAATAATTGTTTCAAATCATACCTTATTCAACACCTTATAATAAATGCAAAGACGGAGTGATCCATCCTTCTATTTTACCAAAAGCACTGGAGCGCCCCACGGTGATATATTTCTTCTAATAAAACCCTGTCCAAGAACTACTAAATCAGATCTCGTAACTCTTTCATCTCTAAAGGATCCATACGCTAAGGTGCTCATGGAATCGTCCTCATCCCCGACGCTAAGTCTATAACAAACTCAATCTCCCGACTCGATGGTAAACCCGGTATCTCCTAAAAATACATCTGTAAATTCCCTAACCATTGGAATCGTAATGAATGAAATAACTATCTCCTATATCCTACGAGGTTTCCTACTCAATGTAATAAAGATGTGTGATTTATCCTCCCTCGGGAAGAGGCATCATAATAAAAAAAAACATCTCCTTCCGTGGAATGTAAATACAATGGTCCTCCCAAAATAATCCACCATCACTTGATACTCTACTAACCAGTCCATGCCCTGGATAACATCATACCGAGTCATATCGAACACAAGTAAGTCGGCTACTAAACTCAGTCTCTCGATGTCTATCCCACCCCCTCTACAAACGGAGTGAATAAGTGCCCCACTACCCAAGGGTGAGTCTACACACATAATAATATAGTCGGTTATCACTAGCGAACTGATCTTGCGTGAAAATTTAGTAGCAATAAATGAATGTGACCCCCTTATATCAAATAATCCATATGCCCATGGATAGTAAATATACAGTAGCTGACGCGTGGACGCCTGTGGTATCATTCCACTACGGACGTGATAGACACGTCATACTGCATCTTCCCCCACAGTTGTTGAGATGGTGTCGCTGGTACTACAAGTGCTACCTATGGTTTTTGCCCCTATTCGACACCTTGCAATTATGTCTATCCAAGCTACGGGTACTCTCCCTTCATGTGGCCTTCTTCCCCACACTGATAGTAATATCATGCTATATTCCCTTGGCAATGATCGAAAGGAGTTTGTCCTATCATTAGTCCTAACGGCCTGCCTTACTGGCCACTTATATTATTCCCATAACCATGTTGGCCCTAAAGAGCATACCTCTTTTTCTGTTGTGCCAAACCTTGCTCCAAGTAATCCTTCCTATTGTGGCCTGCCACCCCACACTAGTGATAATGCCCTACATAGTTCCCTTATCACTGATCCCTAACTCATTGGGGATAAAAAAAATTATGACCCTGTCCTCCACATTTATAACATTTCCTACTGGTACTCCCCTTATTCTGGCCCAATTGGTTATGATGATGTTGGTCTAGTCACTTTCCCTATTTATATCCACTACTAGCATTATTATATCCTTCCCCGACTAGCTGGCGATATTCCCTGGATCGCATATTCCCCTTCAGATTTAAGTGAGGCTTTTGGAAGTACAATAATGCGGCAGTGACTGCTTATGCAACAATGTTAGCCACATCACCAGCTGTTACAATCCCTTGTCGCAAATGAGGTTTGTGCTGAGTCTTCCCAGTATTGGCTCCACCCGTGACTATAGCTTATCATTTTCTCTGAGCCGGCATCTGAAACCAGACCGAATTTCTATAAGATTTATGATAGATATACATAATTGTAGAAGAACGTAAATTGCTATATGAAACAGCAGTCCTAAACATAGGGCTCCATATCAAATAATGCTACGATAGAAAATGTATTAAGTCCGCACAGATCCTAAAGACTCTAGAACCTGATACTCTGATACCATATTCGACAACTCGCTTATTAAAATAATCGGTGGCTAGTCCTATACTAAAATAAAATAAGAATTTCATTGGCTCTTTATCAGCATCACTATCGAACAAATTAATTACTAACCACCTATTATTAAATTAAGTTGTGTGTCACCTGGATAATTTAAATATATATATATATATATATATATATAATAATGGGATATTATAGTATGGTGATACAAGGTGGATGGATGGTGGTTTGTGACATAAAGGGGTAGAGAAATGTTGAAAATGGTGAAAGACCCACCTCTCTCTCTCTCTCTCTCTCTCTCTCTCCCTCTTCTTTATCCTCCCATAAACCCAAATAACCTAAAAAACTGCCTTATAAAAACAATAGACACCAAAATCTCGTATTTTCCCAATCTAGTCTCAACAGAGCTCGACACGTCATCCATTCATCGGTCCAAAACACGACAACCCAAAAGGGAAACCCGATTTAAAAAATTTTGTTCCACTCATTCGAACGAATGTGACCTCTTGTTCGAATAAGAACTGCTCGTTCGTTCGTTCTAGCCTTCGAATAACATTCGAACGAGACTTACATGTTATGTAGAAGGGTCTCATTCGATCCTCATTTGATCCTTACTTCGAACGACTTGGAATTCTCATTCAAACGACCTTGAACTCGTTCGAACTACTGCTTCCTATAATTTCTCCAAATTTTCCAATCTTCATCCATATTCTTCCAATAATTACCATCAAGTCCGAAAAGTAATCAACATAGAAATAAAAGTCCATATGCTAGTGAGCCAAATCCAAGATGCTCATATATTTATTATGCATACGAGAAAATAATAAAATATTAGGGGCGAGTATTACATGCTTCCCTCCTTAGGAAATTTCTCCCTAGAAATTATCGATTTGCTAATCCCTCAAATTTTATGGGGTTCACCAATTTCTAATCTAAATGTTAGGAATCCTCCAAGACTAACTCATCAACGTCCTCAAAAGCTAAGATCACATCACACGCCCCTACACCGAGACTACCACCAAAGCCTAACATGCGACATGCTCTAATGCTCACTGATTCCCTAACCATTAACGTCACACAACCACCTTGAGTTTTCACTAACTTGATGATCACGCGTAATAAAGTCCTAGGAATACCGTTGGTAATACCCAAAGAATTCCAGTGACCCTATAGGGCAACCCTCCCTAGTGATCGATACTCACCCAAGAGTGGGCTGTAATACAACGCAACCTCAAACTCGTCATCAAAAACCGTCTTGAATCTAAGGACATTCTTCAAATCCTTAGGTCATCATGACCACATAACCTCATATCATAAGTTACACACTGCTTGGAGCAACACATCGACCAAATCATCATCCCGCATACGGCTGACACCTGCGGATGCGTCACTCTGATTATCATAGTATTAGTCAAGGCGTCTCACATGGAGCACTCTCTTGAGTATCGTATCAATCCACTCACCGTAGAAAATTAAACTTTGTGCTAAATCTCCTCGAGTTCTAACACTATACAATGTCCTCAAGACACCATCTCGCTCTTTATAACCAGAGCTACTAGCTACCATGCCGGCCAATCGTAAGGTCGCTAATCCTAAGGAAAGCAATCACTATGGAAAATTGTTCCATTGAAAGTGCAGTCATCCATACTCTAAACTTTCTGGAATAGCAAGAATACCTCAGATAAGGGTGCACCCAATTATTGAGATGTGTTGACCATGCCAGGTCCACCCGCACTCTACTAGGTCCAACCGCGCCGTACCCTGACATGGTACAAACCCCGAGCTACCACGATCGTGGGAATACCAATCCTCGATTATCGAGACCAAAATGGACACACACACAAGAATCAAAGGAACAACAACCCTTTCGATAAAATTCCATCCGTACGTGTCATACTATGATTTACTAAATCAAACCTACAGCACATGTGTGATGTCTCACAACTTCTCCTAGACGTTCTCACTGATTATTGACTTAGCCATGCACCCTTACTGGAGTAACCAACCGTCAGTAATTTAATCACAACCATTCATTTCTATTAGATAAAGGAAGTATACGGTATTTTTTTCTCTAGAAAACAAACGCCAGACTTCCCTCCTTATGAGTAAGTCCATCTCTCCCTTATATCCTTGAAATACAAGAACCAATCCGGTTGGGGAATGCCTAACGCCTTTATCTATACTTACTTTGTCCATCTTACCGGTGACGATGTCACCAACCTACTATGCCTAGGTTACTGTCTGCCTTATCATATCATGATTGTAACCCCAAAGTCTCGTTGAGTAGCACCCCCTTATGAGAGACAATCACCTTATTATAACCTTTAACTATGCGAGATTGTCACTGAGATTATTCCAATGTTATACCCGAATTGAACTCATGTGACGACCACACCGGTCGTCACTGGCATTCTGAGGGTAGTAAGTACCACACAGGGCTACATCCTCTACTCCATACCTTCTTAGAAAGACGTGCCAGGAAGTAGTCTTTACCTTGCTAGGGATATCCAAACTTATACTATCGATAGGCGCCAACATTCATATCGCCCCCTTTTGGGGTTGTACCTTTCAAGTATCTAAATGACATCATCAATCTAAATCCCGAACACATTTCCTATAACTCTTCAAAATCAAGTGTTGCACCATCTACACTAGTTATTCCATTATAGTCGGGCATTACACCTATTCACAACACAAGCTCCTAATTTCTCTTCAAAGGTTATACCACCCATCTGTGCCAATTCGAGTGACAGCACCCGACATACACACTAATTGACTCTTTTAAACCTTGAACAATGACCTGAGGTCATCACTTGACCCTCACTACGATCATTATCGGGACACTAGTACTTCTTCATAACGGACTTAACTGGTTCCCTTAAATACACCAAATATACTCCACGTAAAACTCCTCAATACCCGAAAATATTTCATCATTTATGACTCTCTCATTGTAGGTGCGCTTTACAACTCCTTAGTACCAACATCATGATCACTAGGGTCTCTCAAATACACTAGTCTATGAGCTTCAACACATGGCACATCCTGAACATTGAATACCTTAAGACGTCTCAATAAGTCAATTTATATTCCCAATTACACCATACATAATTAGTCTTACAGACACTCCAAGATGCCCTTAAACCACATTCAAACTAGTATTACTGTGACACCCCGCCTAATTAAATACCGGGCGATCACTCATTTATTAAATTAATTCAAGGTGAACAGTTGGTTCATTCTCAGCATCACTGTCGAAAAATAAAACTTTTCCAATTTAAACACCCTAATTAATTAAGCTAAGTGTCAAAACCATTTAAACCTTTATTCTCATTTTATTAAATCCGGTTATAAAACCTTAAACCATTAACGTCTAAAGAGTCACACAGTCAGTAGAAAAATAAAATGAACATTCAAGAGTTTACCCAACAATAATAAATCCCAACATTAAAATACTAAGGAAAACATCCTGACATTAATAATCCCGAAATAAAGATACTGAAATTAAAAGAATTACAATCTTTGACAATATCAACTAAATAATGGAAAAAGAGCGACACATGCCCCCACTGGATAAAGCTGAACTAGAAGTAGAGTCAACAATGAGTTCGTCTAAATAATGGCATGCAAGTCCCACAAAATCTACAGCGCGTTCCATCCAAAGGATCCTATGCAAGACGCCCATGTGGTTGGGCACCTGTAATATATACATATATATACAAGAGAGAAAGAGAAATGGAAACGGGTCAGAGCCCGATAGTGTATATGATTTAAAAATTCATTTAGCAAGTATTTAAATTGATTACAGGCCAATGCAACAACATATCAGTGCGACACTCTCTTGAGAAATTCTCACCTCTCTTCTAATGTGCACTCCTATTGCACTAACCTTCCCAATGGTTTATCTCATCATATATCACACTATCTTTCCCCACGGATTTAACATATCTTAGGTGAATCTCAAGATTTGATATTTAACAACCTCATGGCTTAAAAGGATAATTTCATTTAGTACAAAATGCTCATTTTAACTTTATTGATTCATAAAGTTTTTCCAATATCATATTATACTTTTCAAAACAAGTATTTCCGATTTGAGTCATTACACATGTCTTACTTACCATAACACAGTAGGCAATTTCCCAAATTTCAGAAGTTCATATATATATTAAATACTCGTATAATATATAAATATTCTAACAGCACCCCACATAAAAATTATGGTCCGGGCATACTCTGTTATCCAATCCCCGTATCAATCACACTAAGGGAATACAAGTCCGGAATCACTCTCGAACTGTATAAATACATACACAAACAATATTGAGGCAAAGCATAGATTCCAAGTCCAAGAGGTCAGTACATACCCTCACGTCTCCTAGGACCGTCCGACTATCGATCCGATAGCCCGTACCTAGGATTTCTATCTTCTAGGGTACGAGTCAATATCCCCCATAAGGCAACACAGGATAAGATCGTCCCAGCGCGGTAACCTCAGGGATAACAAGTAGCGCGGGCATGATTTTCACAAGTATATAATATATGCATACACAATCATATAAGTATACCACTTTTATTGTATCAATTTAGGTTCATCCCATAACCCACATTCACAACATTTATCCTTATTTTCCCATTATTATATATCAAGTTTAACGGTTCGTTTCTAATTTTAATTCGAAGGGTTTTTCCAACTTACTACATGATTGGACAAAAAAATTGTATATTTATTCCCCTAATTTCAGTGCATTTTTTAACCCGAGTGATGTGACCTATATGGATTTGACGCACATTTATGCTACTAATCTTCGTTGGCAAGTATTTCGTGTTTCGTGCTTCTCAGATCGATTTTACAAGTTAATTATGCAAGCAGCGCAAAAGAGAAAGCGAGACAATGAAAGAAAAGCTAAGAAGGCAAGTTCAAGGGCATTTTGGTAATTCTGCAGCCAAATCTCGAAGGAGGAGTCAACTGGAAAGTTGAAGAGCTCGGAACAACGAGAACACTGGTAGAAACGGCACCCAAATCCGAGCTACAGTTGATGAGTTATGACCCGTTGAAGTTGAAGAAAAATCCAAGGAAGAAAGGAAGGAAAAAAAAATTCTAAGTGTTGAATGGAAGAAAAAGCACCCCAGACCAGCAAACATTTGCGAACCCAGGGGTGAACCGGTTCGAGGTACATGCGAACCGGTTCGAGGGGACTGATGCGCGAATTTGCCTCCTTTATTCAGATTGGCTCTAAGGTTTCCTTCTTATACAACATTAAAAATTCGTGGTTTAATCCTCTACATCACAAAAGGTTTCCAGAATATCATTTAAGTCATCACTACATGCAATTTCCTATCTCAAATTGGGTTTTTCTTCCATACAATTCATCCTAATCATTCCTAAACCAATATGAAAGATGCATCAACTAAATAAGCAAGATAAACACTTGCCTGCGATTTTCAGAAATCTAGTTTGGTGTTGAATTTGGTGTGGTTGCGTTCCCTGTCTCGCGATCTACGCATTCGCGGTGGCGGCGGTGTAAACGGATGAGTTTTGAGCCTTGGAATGCCTTGAGAGCTCTCTCCTCTCCTCTCCAATGGCCGTTCTAGTGTTTTGATTTATCTAACCCTAGGAGATAACCTAAACATCTGATATAACCCCTTTAATTTTCGTGGGTTTAATTACCCAAAAATATAAAATGACCAAAATGCCCTCCCGGGGTACCAATTAAGCCTGAAATAGCCCCGAGACTCAAACTAAACCCCCGGGTACACTTTTCGGACTATCTCGACCCTTCCGAACACGTTGGCGCACTCAAAACGACCATGCGGATAACTAAAAATATTTCACTTTTATTAATCAATATTTATTCCCGACGCGACACAGGCGCGTCCCGACTTAAATTTCCATAATTGTCATTTTATTCACACTTGACAATATTATAAAAGTAAATCTCATGTATTACTATACTCATCCAGTAACATTCAACAAGTAACAAATTTCCAATAATTACTAACTCTTGTCACGCTAGTAAATATTTAAAATAACATTTCGGATTAAAATTAAATTAATTTATCTCAATTAAATTTAATAAATCCCATAATTTAAAAGCTATAAAAATACGGGGTATTACATACTTCCCCCATAATAACGGAATTTCGTCCCGAAATTCGGAAAATAAGACCTATCAGGTAGCACAATTCTGGATATCCTTTTCCGTACACAAACTAACTACACATTACGGTGCTCAATCACTATAGCCCTTTCTTCACAGCAACATTGTTTTACATTCTCATTGGAGACACTTCACATTGTGCTCCCAACCGACAACATTCGCATAGGTCACGCCTATACGTTATAAATTTCATTATCTCACTATCATTAGGAGGCCGCACCTCGCTATATGACAAATCTCGGATTTATTCATATACAAAACTCCCATTCTGAGAAAATATTACGAACATTTGATCACTCTTTCTCGCCTAAAACAGTCGTGGAATTCTACCACAGTTATCGGATGTTCTCTCGACCGATCCAAAAACTCTGATTATCTACTCACCTCTAAACATACGGAAGGAGAATAGTCGAGGTTCTTCCATAACAAAACCTTAATAAGCACCTTGTACGCGACAAACGGGTACGAGTGTTTCTACCGAGCATTCCTGAAATCATCGTACCAATGTTCCAAAATCTCCTTGATGTGGCTCCACAAATCTTTAATCACCATGCGCCCATTCCCTGGATACGGGTGATACATCCTACTCGAAACGAAACCTTATCTCCGCTGGTTTCTGAAATCCCATATCAAAGGTGGGATTCACCAATCTCATCCTGATTTAGAAATTTATACTGCGTCGGATCATGCACTAGCGTGAACTTCCTTTCAAAGGAAGTCTGGGTCATACTAGTTATTATTGTAAACCAGCCCAAAGGAATATCAATCACTTCCTTCTCGGCGGCTTAATTCACATGTTCGGGATGAATCCTTGATCTTGTTTTGAGGATGGCAACCCATCCAAGGACTGTACCGACTTTACCGACCTCTTCCAATTTCAGCAATTGTAGATAAACACAAAATTCCTTGGTGTATGCCGGAGGTTCTACCCGTTCTCTTCTCTTCATGAAGCGTACTTCTGGACCTCTTATACCGTACTAACATCATCACCCTTTATATGTGTGAGTTACTCTCACATTTGATTACTAACAATTTCTGCTTCGGGTGTTCTTCATAATCATTTAATTCTGCTCCATTCAATGAATACTGTTCTTAAATGGCTTCCCATAGTCTTCCAATTCAAATTTGGGTGTGTTATTCTAATTGCACACCTATGTATGGATTATCACCCCTCATGTGACGTTTAATCCACTATATCACTTCCACTGCGTTCTGTTAGCCCCACAAACACATTTTCCACACGTCCATTGCCACGGCCCTTCATCTCGGAGGAGTTTTAACATCAGTTAACCAGGATGTCTACACACCCTATAAACCGGGCATACTAGCGTAAGCATCACATACGCTCCATACTAATAAGCAAATTCTTTGTTTTCCCTGGTGCTTGCAGCGTGATTACAACACTTTAATCGCCCTAAAAATCAAAATTTTAAATCTTCCTTATCATCGTTCCACCCCTCAACTCGTGGGGATAACTTTCAATGCTTTCCTACCACAAAAATCCGGCTCCAATGACCTTAAAACAAAATTTAACTTTCAACTTACATACATAATTACTTGATCCCATTTTGATCAGGGTACCGAACTCATGGAATAGTGACCAGATGTCTCCTTATTTACAACCTTACACTAAGTTTCATGCGTGGGATGTCTCGCAAAGCGAAATCCAAACAAGGAACCCTCCCGATACACTACTGCCTAGTATTGTCGGTTATCGAGATCCGTTAGGTCCTCCGTCCATAGCATATACCCCTTTATTCCGTCCCTTGATAGAAAAGTTACAATTTCTCCCGTAATTATGCTTAACAAAGAACGTTTCACTAATTTTACTATTGTTCAGTATAGGTTTGTGGTAATAGCATTCCATAAACCTCGAATACATACAATCGGAATTCTCGAAATTCCTTTTCCTAATAATAGGGGTATAAATATTAACTCCCACATCTCTAAAGGACAAATATAACAATGCACTCTTCTTATCACTAAGTTCAGAGTGCTAAACATAATAACGAGTCAAGTCTTTTTTCTCAACGGTAAATCCCGGTACATACTGAATCATAACAACCAAGTCCCCTCGCGTCGGTATCGAACATCTCGAGCCCATTAACTCCTCCAAAGTCTCTAGGATAGATAATATAAGTGAGAGTCCAACCTTCTTACAGGTAAAGCCTCGCCAAAACAAACATAAAACATGCTGCGCTAATGCAACCACTCCGATAGCCTTGCCATAAATGCTCATTATCGTACTAACCATTTCTATAATGCTTTAACAAAGATAATATCATACTCGTATATCGCATCACTACGACGAGTAACCTCAATAAAATACGTAACACTGTTAATATACACATTCATCCTCTGCGGATAGCACCAAAGAAAAATCCCGCTACGCTAGGGAAAAATACTCACATAATGGTAACATTTATAACTATATGCATTATACTCGTTTCACATGCTAATCTAGCAATGAACAAAATATGGTGACTCGCTCGTGTCATATAAACACGCTGCATCCTCTGAGGATACAACTTACACTTCTACCTTGTCAATCATCTTGACTGCGCAAATGGTTTTCGGACGTAACACGTCTACTCGAACCAAACAAAATTACTTTAATCGCTGCCTTTTACTAGGCACCGTATTCTTGTCCTTTTTGTCACTTTGGGACATATTATCGCGAGCACTCCGCACAAAATACCTCAACACATAATCCACTTATCACCTGTCCTACTAAACAGGTTAGGATTGTCCTTCTCTCGGACTTTAGTAAACCCGATTCCTGTTAGCCATCCCGGTTGTTCCCTTAGCTTTTTGGGCCATAAAGATCAGGTTACTATTTGTAATAGTATTTACTGAATTTAGCATCACTTGGTAAGAATTTACCTATCTGAAGCCTTTAAATGGGTCCCCCGATGTGTATCCACATCCCTTTGTGGTGCTACACTACCACCCTCGTATTCAGTCTTATTCTCGACTAACTTCTTCGATTCCTTTAAGCTTCCCACACAAGGAGCATTATCATCTTTATTGACAAAATGCAACATTGTCAACCTCTGAATCAGCCGTCCATCAGAATTTCCTCCTCGAGTATTATCAATTATTATTACGAGTTGGTCTCCCACTTGGAGTCGTTTCCTCCACTCGTATCTACATCTTTCGATACAAAATTTGCTATTGATTAGGATTCATATCCACAATTGGACTTCCGTCATGCCCTCCTGTGATGAGTTCAGAACCACGTTTGCTTCTCACCCTGAACAGTTGAGGAAGGAACATACGGTCAACACTGTACCTAAGGTTCTCCTATAGGCATAGCATTCCACTTCTAAAATTGGTGGTTGACTCCAACCATTATAACTTCGTCCCGAAAGCCAAGAAAATTTTCTCTAAATTTTCACTTTCAGTTTGCCACACTCCGTCCTATATCTAAACCTTTGGATACTTTACCTCCTTTGGTAAACACAAACAATTTCCGCATTTCTAGAATTTCCAACTGACAGTCTCTACACGTTTTTGTAATACGCTGGGTAAGTTTACCCTCGCACCGCATTTGGGTATAACAGCATTTGGAAATCATTGCTGCGCCTTAGTCGCCTTTCTAGTCTTGTCTTCTCGTGCCACAATGGAGGTGACCTCAACAACGGTCATCATCCTCGGATATATTTTATAATCTCAACTGAGCCCTGCCTCCAGATGTACGTTTAACGGTCCTCTTCTGACATCCGTCATCGCTCGGCACACGCACATATCCGAACGAAATTAGAATTCACTAATGTATACACATTATAACAGGAGAACGAAATCTCGTCAAAGGAATCGACAATCCTAAACATAGGGCTCTATATCAAACAAAGCAACGCTGAAAGCATAATAAGCCGTACAGATCCTAAGGACACTAGAACCTGATGCTCTGATACCACCTGTGACACCCCGCCTAATTAAATATCGGGCGATCACTCATTTATTAAATTAATTCAAGGTGAACAGTTGGTTCATTCTCAGCATCACTGTCGAAAAATAAAACTTTTCCAATTTAAACACCCTAATTAATTAAGCTAAGTGTCAAAACCATTTAAACCTTTATTCTCATTTTATTAAATCCGGTTATAAAACCTTAAACCATTAACGTCTAAAGAGTCACACAATCAGTAGAAGAATAAAATGAACATTCAAGAGTTTACCCAACAATAATAAATCCCAACATTAAAATATTAAGGAAAACATCCTGACATTAATAATCCCGAAATAAAGATACTGAAATTAAAAGAATTACAATCTTTGACAATATCAACTAAATAATTGAAAAAGGGCGACACATGCCCCCACTGGATAAATCTGAACTAGAAGTAGAGTCAACAATGAGGTCGTCTAAACAATGGCCTGCAACTCCCACAAAAGCTACAGCGCGTTCCATCCAAAGGATCCTATGCAAGACGCCCATGTGGCTGGGCACCTATAATACATACATATATATACAAGAGAGAAAGAGAAATGGAAACGGTTCAGAGCTCGATAGTGTATATGATTTAAAAATTCGTTTAGCAAGTATTTAAATTGATTACAGGCCAATGCAACAACATATCAGTGCGACACTCTCTTGAGAAATTCTCACCTCTCTAATGTGCACTCCTATCGCACTAACCTTCCCAATGGTTTATCTCATCATACATCACACTATCTTTCCCTACGGATTTAACATATCTTAGGTGAATCTCAAGATTTAAGATTTAACAACCTCATGGTTTAAAAGGATAATTTCATTTAGTACAAAATGATCATTTTAACTTTATTTATTCATAAAGTTTTTCCAATATCATATTATACTTTTCAAAACAAGTATTTACAATTTGAGTCATTACACATGTCTTACTTACCATAACATAGTAGGCAGTTTCCCAAATTTCAGAATTCATATATATATTAAATACTCATATAATATATATATTCTAACAGCACCCCACATAAAAATTATGGTGCGGGCATACACTGCTATCCAATCCCCGTATCAATCACACTAAGGGAATATAAGTTTGGAATCACTCTCGAACTGTATAAATACGTACACAAACAATATTGAGGCGAAGCATAGATTCCAAGTCCAAGAGTTCATTACATACCCTCATGTCTCTTTGGACCGTATGACTATCGATCCGATAGCCCGTACCTAGGATTTCTATCTTCTAGGGTACGAGTCAATATCCCCCATAAGGCAACACAAGATAAGATCGTCCCAGCGCGGTAACCTCAGGGATAGCAAGTAGCGCGGGCATGATTTTCACAAGTATATAATATATGCATACACAATCATATAAGTATACCACTTTTATTATATCAATTTAGGTTCATCCCATAACCCACATGTGACAACCCGCTATCCGGAATAAAGGGTGGCCAGCCCTATACCCCGATAAAATAGGAAATCATTGATAAATATCATTCTCAGCATCACAACAATATGCAAAGCATAAGGAATAACCACTCTATATTCCAGAAAACGGGTTATCAAAAACTTTGATTTGAAATAAAAAAGAAAACATTTTCAACAACCCATAATAGAAATAGAGGGTGGAAACCCCCACGGCGTATATGAGAAACCCAAATGATACAAGAGGACCGACGAAAGGTCGGTCAATAACAACCATACAACATACATTTAGTACCAAGGGTTACATAATAGATCCATCATACAATTACAAAGGTTTGGGCAACAAGCCCGAATAAACTGAACATAACTAGAAACATGAACGGAGGCGTCTACACAAAATCCCGTGAAACCCGCACAATGTCACGGATCCTCAAAAACATGTGGAAGGAAAGGTCATTACGGGCGACCGTGCGGCGGAACACCTGAACGGATTATATAGATATACATATACAACAAGAAAGGAAAACCGGTCAGGGCCGGATATATGTGATCAAATAGATAAATGACAGGTATGATAATGATGCGCAAGTAAGCATGGATGATAGTCTAGCATGGTAACATCATGGAAGGAACTAAAACCAATAAAGGACTACATAGAGTGAGATTCATATTAAAAACGGAATTTAAAAGTGCTTATGAGCCTTTATCATCATTCATCATATTTCCATTTTTATCTTCTTTTCCATTCCTTATCAGGAATATAATTTCATCATGTGCTCTATATGGCACTAATCTCAATAGCATGCTCTTTATGGCATTATTGTTCCATCGAGTCCAACTCGATAATTAGAATAGTCATAATTATAAATATAACGATTCTAAGACCGCCCGTCCGGGTTTCCCCACTGTGCGCGTCCCTAAATAACCATCATCTCCCAGGGCCTAACATAAGACAACCTGGGATCCTATCGCAAACGTCGGGAAGCGGCCATATGCCTGCGGGGTAGTCAAGACCACACCCAGAATCTCCTACCCATCGCAGAAAAATATAAAACAAGCGCTCATATGGCCTAGGACTATATCCACCCTGCATTCATTAGCCAGGGGGCTTCATCTCTCGCACGGACTTCCCTTAAGATGGTATTTAGAGAGGTGTGTAACATTCACTTTATTAATTTCCATTTCCTGATTTGCAAATTATCATTTACCTTATCAATATCTCTATTTTATATAAATGTACAATTTAAATCAGGACTATGTGTAATTCGTACCGACATAGCATCCTCAAAAGGAATTCAGACTCCAAAGTTATCCCCAAGGCCTCTTTTAGGCTTTAATATAAACCATCAAGTCAAATCTAACTCGAGTTGAATTCTAAAGTCTCCAAATTGACCTTAATAGATTCTAAACCCTTATAAAACTACAAGACAAAAGAAATGCCTAAGCATCACTTTAAATTCCCCCTTGAATGAATCCTAGATGAACCCTTTCGAGTCTAGGATGTCGACCCAACTCAACTAGAACTCTAAACCCTATGTTTACTTCATTTAAGAAGGTCCCTAATCGAAAATCCTAAAGAAAAGGGGTTAAAAATGAAAAAAGAAAAATTGAAAAAGTGCACGGCTACCGAATCGATTCGCCCCCTTGGCCGAATCGATTCGGCCAGAAACTTTGGGTTTCTGCATAACTTCCGAATCGATTCGGATGAATTTCGAATCGATTCGGTTCACAAGACCTGGGCACTAGACTTAACCGAATCGATTCGCCCAGGGGGGCGAATCGATTCGGCCCTGCGATTTTGCCAAGAATTGGCTATGGAGTCTTGGACTCCATTTTCTACCCAAACTCCAATTTCTTCCAACCAAACTTATATACCAACACTAAAATGACATCAATGATACTATTGATCATCTAAAACCTCATGAATCATCTTTGATTGAATCAAAACCCAAAAATACATAAGAAAACCCTAAGTTTTCTAAACTAAAATCAATACACCATTATCATAACACATCATATATCTCAAGACACAAATAGCAAGTAAAAACATGCCTTGATTCAGCAACTTTGCAGAATTCTTGGTGTAGTAGCAAATCTTCTCTCAATCTCCAAGTCTTTCTCTCTTCTCTTCAGTTTCTCTCTGTGGTTTTGGAAAGAAAATTAGGGGAAATCGGAAGACTTAATAGGCTTAAGTCGTGGCTTAACGCAAATGTCCAACTAAATTAACTAATAGTGCGATAAAATAATACGCAACTGTATAATTAAAGCACAACCAGTCAAAAATGCCCAAAACTATAAAATACAATATGGTACATTATTTGACTATTTCGCACATTCTGGAATCGACTGCAACCTCCAAATTATCATTTGGACATTTTAAAATTCAATTTAGGTTCCGGTCTCATAATTAAGCCAAATATCATTTTAAACACAGATGATATTAATAAGCATGACATAGCAATATTTCCCATGATTATGATATGTATGCCAACTCACAATAAATATCATCTTTTCTACATTGAATTAACATTCAAATCATAACCCAACACTGGTCTCTAATTACTATAATAAGTAATTACCATAAAATACGGTCTCATAAGCAAGGGTTATTACATACTCCCCCCCTTATGAGGGAATTTTGCCCCAAAAATTCAGGCGTACCTCATGAGAAAAGATGGGGATATATTTCCCGCATCTCATCCTCGCGTTCCCAAGTTGATTCGCTTGCATGATGATGACTCCAATGGACTCTCACTAAGGGCACCACACGAGATCTCAACTTTCGCTCCCCAAACTCAAGGATAGCAACCGGTTGTTCTTCATAAGAAACATCGGGCTGCAACTCAATATCTTCGAAAGGGATGTGCCAAAGGGCACCTTCACACCTTCTGTACTTTTTCAAAGAGGAGACATGAAATACATCATGAATTTGTTGTAAGGGTTCCGGCAAGGCAAGTTGGTATGCCACAGGACCAACCTTTGCAATCACCGGGAAAGGTCCAACAAAGTGGGGTGCAAGCTTTCCTTTCTTCCCAAAACGTTTAATGCCCTTCATCGGGGACACTCGTACTAACACTTGGTCTCCAACCTCCAACTCCATATGCCTCCTACCCGCATCGGCATAACTCTTTTGACGATCTTGGGCTATCCGTATGCGATTTCGAATAAGCTCAATCTTCGAAGAAGTATCTTGGATCATTTCAGGTCCAAGGAACTTATTATCACCCACTTCCAACCAACAAGCGGGCGACCTACAAGGCCTGCCATACAGAGCTTCATAAGGTTCCATTCCAATAGTGAATTGGTATGAGTTGTTATAAGCAAACTCAACCAATGGAAGGTATTGTTCCCAACTACCTTTAAAGTCGAGTATGCACATACGAAGCATATCCTCCAACATCTGGTTTACCCTTTCGGTCTGACCGTCTGTTTGAGGATGATAGGAAGAGCTTAACTTCAATTCAGTCCCCATTGCTCCTTGGAAACTTTGCCAAAAGTGGGACACAAATATCTTATCTCGATTGGAGACAATATTTAAAGGTACCCCGTGAAGTCTGACGATCTCCTCGATGAACAATTGGGCATAACGAGCAGTATCATAATCGGTGCGCACAGGCAAGAAGTGTGCCGACTTAGTCAAACGGTCGACGATCACCCAAATTGAGTCATGACCCTTTTGCGATCTAGGTAAGCCCGTAACAAAGTCCATCGAAATGCTCTCCCATTTCCAAACGGGAATCTCGAGCGGTTGTAACAAACCTGTCGGTCGTTGGTGGTCAATCTTAACCAACTGACAAGTAGTACACTGAGACACAAACTCGGAGATATCCCTCTTCATACCCGCCAACCAATACAAACGACGCATATCTTGGTACATCTTATCCCCGCCTGGATGCACCGTGAACTTGGACCCGTGGGATTCCGCCATAACTGCACGTCTCAAATCCCCATCATCGGGAACCACAAGTCTTCCATGGAAGCGTAGTCCACCCTCGAAACCTATTGAGTACGACTCCGCTCCCTCAGACAACAACTGGCGTGTATGATCTTGACAAACTTTATCTCTTTTCTGAGCTTCCACAATCTTTGCTATAATCGTAGGAGTAACCGTCATCACAGAAAGGAATGCTCTCACACCTGCATCCTCCAGGATGAGTTCTTTCCACTTAGCTTTCCACACCTCAGCTAAGTCTCCATCAGGCTTTCTACTCAATGCATCTGCCACCACATTCGCCTTTTCGGAGTGATAATGAATATCAAATTGGTAGTCTTTCACAAACTCCAACCAACGACGCTAACGCATATTCAAATCCTTTTGGGAAAATAAGTATTGCAGCGATTTGTGGTCGGTGAAAAGACTAAACTTTTCCCCCAAGAGATAATGCCTCCATATCTTCAAGGCAAATACAACGGCGGAAAATTCTAGGTCATGCACCGGATAGTTCCTCTCGTGAGGTTTCAACTTACGAGAAGCGTACGCAATGAGTTGTCTCTCTTGTTGAAGAACACCTCCTAATCCCTGAAGAGATGCATCAGTAAAGACAAGATATTCCAATCCCGGCTTTGGCAATGCCAGGACTGGAGCCGAAGTCAGTCTATCCTTAAGCTCATCGAAAGCCGCTTGACATGAACTGTCCCAAACGAATCTTACTCCTTTCCGGGTCAAATTCGTCAATGGGCTAGCAACCTTAGAAAAGCCCTTAATGAATCGACAGTAATAACCCGCCAAGCCCAGAAAACTACGAACTTCAGTGGGCGTCGTGGGCTGACCCCACTCCTTCACCGCGATCACCTTACTCGGAACCACAGACACGCCTTGGGAGGACACCACATGCCCCAAAAATTGAACTTCCTTCAACCAGAAGCCACACTTCTCAAACTTTGCATACAATTGATGATCCCTCAATCTCTGCAGGACCAACCGCAAGTGATCAGTGTGATCCGACTCCGTCTGAGAATAAACTAGGATGTCATCAATAAATACAATGACAAACTGGTCAAGGAAATCCCGGAATACCCTATTCATAAGGTCCATAAACACTGCAGGGGCATTGGTTAGCCCAAAGGGCATGACCAAGAACTCATAAGATCCATAACGGGTCAGAAAGGCCGTCTTGGATACATCTTGCTCTCGTATCGTCAATTGGTGATACCCCGTCCTCAAATCGATCTTGGAGAAGTAGGAAGCTCCCCTAAGTTGATCAAACAAGTCGTCGATGCGAGGTAAAGGGTATTTATTCCGGATGGTGACTTTATTCAACTCTCTATAGTCCACGCATAACCGGAGAGAACCGTCTCTCTTCTTCACAAACAACACCGGAGCGCCCCACGGTGAGGTACTACGCCTAATAAAGCCCTGCTCCAGTAGCTTCTGAATCTGATCTCTCAGCTCCCTCATCTCCACAGGAGCCATTCGATAAGGAGCTTTTGCGATCGGTCGAGTTCCCGGCATTAAGTCAATCACAAACTCTATTTCCCGACTTGGAGGTAATCCCGGTATCTCCCGAAAAATATCCTCAAAGTCCCGAACGATTGGAAGAGAATTTAGGGGGACCACGACATCTCTAGATGCATCTTCCGCAATACAATATAGATAAGCACTCGTGCTCCCTTCCATGCAAGGCATAACTATCAGGAACATCTCTTGTCCCGGAACCGCAAAAACTATACTCTTCCCGAAGCAGTTCACTATAGCACGGTACTTCACTAGCCAATCCATACCCAAAATTACATCGTACCCGACCATATCAAGGACGAGTAAATCGGCCTCAAAACACAAGTCACCAAGATTAATTCCTACGTTTTTACATACGAAGAAAATCAATGAACCATCGCCCATAGAGGATTCAACACTAGTGAAGGTACTTTCAGCAGATTTTATCAAACCTGTAGTCTGGGCAAAACTTCTAGAAATAAAGGAGTGTGTAGCACCCGTATCAAATAGAATTCGACCCATATGCCCATGGATGAGAAACTTACCCTCGATCGCTGGTGGTGCCGGAGGAGCTGGAGGAAGCAGAGCCTCCTGAATATGGTAAACTCTTTCGTACTGCAATTGCCCCTGTTGAGGAGGAGCAACCGGATTAGGCGCTTGAGGCGGAAACTGTACATACGGCTGCTGCGGGGCCCTAGGAAGATGCCCTCCAACCAACTGAGGACATGCCCTTTTATAGTGGCCCAGCTCCCCACACTAAAAACATTTATTCACCGCATTGTCCTGATTCCTACCTTGGTTATTTCGGAATTGCCCCGCACCTCGGCCCTGTTGGCCCCTACCTCCATTTCCACCTCTACCTCCCTGTGGTTGCTGACCACCTTGACCCTACCTGTTAGCATTATTGTTGTTGACACCAGCATTAAACCCACCGAAACGTTGACGCTTTGACGAATCCCCCTACTGAGGATCCCTTTCAACCTGCTTGTTCCCCGAGGATTGGGAAGAAGAAGATGTTCCCCCTCCACTCCCAACTCCTCCCTATCTCACTGTTTGCCCCGCATTTACAACCTTCTTCTTGTTTTGCACAAACAATCTATGTTCCTGACAGTGAAGTAAAGCAACATTCATTACATCACCAAAGGTCACCAGAGATGGATTTCCCAGCAAATGTTGTTTTATTCTCCAGTTCAAACCTCCCACAAACTTGGAGATCCTCTTCGCTTCTGGAGTTACTTCATCTGGTATAAAGCTTGCTAACCGGGTAAACTCCTCCTCGTACTCGGCAACCGATCTCTCCCCTTGAACCAAATCCTGAAGCTTCCTTTGCATTTCCCTCTGAACTGCAGGAGGGAAATACTTTCCATCAAACAAAGCCAAAAAATTTGTAATGGACATAGTATCCCTCTGTTCGGGGGTCGTCATTGACTCCCACCAGTGCAAGGCCGGTCCGACCAGCATGAAGGTAACGAGAATTTGCTTTTTCTCCTCACTACATTCCACCATCCTAAGATGACGCTGCATATCTCTCTTCCACTGGTTCTCCTTGATAACATCCGAACCTCCCTCAAATTCCGGGGGATGTCCCTTAAGGAAAGATTCCCTCACCCGTTCCCACTGAGAAGGTCCCGTAGGAACTAGTGCTTCTTGTCCCCTTACTTGAGCTTGTGGCTTTTTTTGGGCCACTGCAGTCATCGCGGCGTTGACAGCTTGGGCCATAATATTTTCCACTTCAGCGGCACTGATATTCCCCTGCTGTGGTGGAGGACCAAACTCATCCTCAACAACCCTATTACGTCTAGCGGGACGTCCTCTCTTCGGCGGCATCTGAGATAAAGACGAGATAGAGTTAAAATATAGTATAAGACAATCTATTTAGCAGCAAAACAATCCTAACATTAAGTCCTATATCAAAGAACGCTACGGTAGAACGTGACAAGTCCGCATAGATCCTAAAGACTCTAGAACCTGATGCTCTGATACCATCTGTGACAACCCGCTATCCGGAATAAAGGGTGGCCAGCCCTATACCCCGATAAAATAGGAAATCATTGATAAATATCATTCTCAGCATCACAACAATATGCAAAGCATAAGGAATAACCACTCTATATTCCAGAAAACGGGTTATCAAAAACTTTGATTTGAAATAAAAAAGAAAACATTTTCAACAACCCATAATAGAAATAGAGGGTGGAAACCCCCACGGCGTATATGAGAAACCCAAATGATACAAGAGGACCGACGAAAGGTCGGTCAATAACAACCATACAACATACATTTAGTACCAAGGGTTACATAATAGATCCATCATACAATTACAAAGGTTTGGGCAACAAGCCCGAATAAACTGAACATAACTAGAAACATGAACGGAGGCGTCTACACAAAATCCCGTGAAACCCGCACAATGTCACGGCTCCTCAAAAACATGTGGAAGGAAAGGTCATTACGGGCGACCGTGCGGCGGAACACCTGAACGGATTATATAGATATACATATACAACAAGAAAGGAAAACCGGTCAGGGCCGGATATATGTGATCAAATAGATAAATGACAGGTATGATAATGATGCGCAAGTAAGCATGGATGATAGTCTAGCATGGTAACATCATGGAAGGAACTAAAACCAATAAAGGACTACATAGAGTGAGATTCATATTAAAAATGGAATTTAAAAGTGCTTATGAGCCTTTATCATCATTCATCATATTTCCATTTTTATCTTCTTTTCCATTCCTTATCAGGAATATAATTTCATCATGTGCTCTATATGGCACTAATTTCAATAGCATGCTATTTATGGCATTACTGTTCCATCGAGTCCAACTCGATAAATAGAATAGTCATAATTATAAATATAACGATTCTAAGACCGCCCGTCCGGGTTTCCCCACTGTGTGCGTCCCTAAATAACCATCATCTTCCAGGGCCTAACATAAGACAACCTGGGATCCTATCGCAAACGTCGGGAAGCGGCCATATGCCTGCGGGGTAGTCAAGACCACACCCAGAATCTCCTACCCATCGCAGAAAAATATAAAACAAGCGCTCATATGGCCTAGGACTATATCCACCCTGCATTCATTAGCTAGGGGGTTTCACCTCTCGCACGGACTTCCCTTAAGATGGTATTTAGAGAGGTGTGTAACATTCACTTTATTAATTTCCATTTCGTGATTTGCAAATTATTATTTACCTTATCAATATCTCTATTTTATATAAATGTACAATTTAAATCAGGACTATGTGTAATTCGTACCGACATAGCATCCTCAAAAGGAATTCAGACTCCAAAGTTATCCCCAAGGCCTCTTTTAGGCTTTAATATAAACCTTCAAGTCAAATCTAACTCGATTTGAATTCTAAAGTCTCCAAATTGACCTTAATAGATTCTAAACCCTTATAAAACTACAAGACAAAAGAAATGCCTAAGCATCACTTTAAATTCCCCCTTGAATGAATCCTAGATGAACCCTTTCGAGTCTAGGATGTCGACCCAACTCAACTAGAACTCTAAATCCTATGTTTACTTCATTTAAGAAGGTCCCTAATCAATAATCCTAAAGAAAAGGGGTTAAAAATGAAAAAAGAAAAATTGAAAAAGTGCAGGGCTACCGAATCGATTTGCCTCCTTGGCCGAATCGATTCGGCCAGAAACTTTGGGTTTCTGCATAACTGCCGAATTGATTCGGATGAATTTCGAATCGATTCGGTTCACAAGACCTGGGCACTGGACTTAACCAAATTGATTCGCCTAGGGGGCCGAATCGATTCGGGCCTGCGATTTTGCCAAGAATTGGCTATGGAGTCTTGGACTCCATTTTCTACCCAAACTCCAATTTCTTCCAACCAAACTTATATACCAACACTAAAATGACATCAATGATACTATTGATCATCTAAAACCTCATGAATCATCTTTGAGTGAATCAAAGCCCAAAAATACATAAGAAAACCCTAAGTTTTCTAAACTAAAATCAATACACCATTATCATAACACATCATCTATCTCAAGACACAAATAGCAAGTAAAAACTTGCCTTGATTCAGCAACTTTGCAGAATTCTTGGTGTAGTAGCAAATCTTCTCTCAATCTCCAAGTCTTTCTCTCTTCTCTTCACTTTCTCTCTTTGGTTTTGGAAAGAAAATTAGGGGAAATTGGAAGACTTAATAGGCTTAAGTCGTGGCTTAAGGCAAATGTCCCACTACATTAACTAATAGTGCGATAAAATAATACGCAATTGTATAATTAAAGCACAACCAGTCAAAAATGCCCAAAACTATAAAATACAATATGGTACATTATTTGACTATTTCGCACATTCCGGAATCGACTGCAACCTCCAAATTATCATTTGGACATTTTAAAATTCAATTTAGGTTCCGGTCTCATAATTAAGCCAAATATCATTTTAAACACAGATGATATTAATAAGCATGACATAGCAATATTTCCCATGATTATGATATGTATGCAAACTCACAATAAATATCAGCTTTTCTACATTGAATTAACATTCAAATCATAACCCAACACTGGTATCTAATTACTATAATAAGTAATTACCAAAAAATACGGTCTCATAAGCGAGGGTTATTACATACATTCACAACATTTATCCTTATTTTTCCATTATTATATATCAAGTATAATGGTTCGTTTCTAACTTTAATTCGAAGGGTTTTTCCAACTTACTACGTGATTGGACATAAATATTGTATATTTATTCCCCTAATTTCAGTGCATTTTTTAACCCGAGTGATGTGACCTATATGTATTTGATGCACATTTATGCTACTAATCTTCGTTGGCAAGTAGTTCGTGTTTCGTGCTTCTCTTATCGGTTTTACAGGTTAATTATGCAAGCAGCGCAAAAGAGAAAGGAAGGCAATGAAAGAAAAGCTAAGAAGGCAAGTTCAAGGGCATTTTGGTAATTCTGCAGCCAAATCCCGATGGAGGAGTCAACTGGAAAGTTGAAGAGCTCGGAACAACGAGAACACTGGTAGAAACGGCACCCAAATCCGAGCTACAGTTGATGAGTTATGACCCGTTGAAGTTGAAGAAAAATCCAAGGAAGAAAGGAAGGAAAAAAAAATTCTAAGTGTTGAATGGAAGAAAAAGCACCCCAGACCAGCAAACATTCGCGAACCCAGGGGTGAACCGGTTTGGGGGGCGAACCGGTTCGGGGTACATGCGAACCGGTTCGAAGGGCCTGATGTGCAGATTTGCCTCCTTTATTCAGATTGGCTCTAAGGTTTCCTTCTTATACAACATCAAAATTTCGTGGTTTAATCCTCTACATCACAAAACGTTTCCAGAATATCATTTAAGTCATCACTATATGCAATTTCCTATCTCAAATTGGGTTTTTCTTCCATACAATTCATCCTAATCATTCCTAAACCAATATGAAAGATGTATCAACGAAATAAGCAAGATAAACACTTGCCTGGGATTTTCAGAAATCTGGTTTGGTGTTGAATTTGGTGTGGTTGCGTTCCCCGTCTCGCGATCTATGCGTTGGCGGTGGTGGCGGTGTAAACGGATGAGTTTTGAGCCTTGGAATGCCTTGAGAGCTCTCTCCTCTCTTCTCCAATGGCCGTTCTAGTATTTTGAGTTATCTAACCCTAGGAGATAACCTAAACATCTGATATAACCCCTTTAATTTTCGTGGGTTTAATTACCCAAAAATATAAAATGACCAAAATGGCCTCCTGGGGTACCAATTAAGCCTAAAATAGCCCCGAGACTCAAACTAAACCCCCGGGTACACTTTTCTGACTATCTCGACCCTTCCAGACACGTTGGCGCACTCAAAATGACCATGCGGATAACAAAAAATATTTCACTTTTATTAATCAACATTTATTTCCGACGCGACACAGGCGCGTCCCGACTTAAATTTCCATAATTGTCATTTTATTCACACTTGACAATATTATAAAAGTAAATCTCATGTATTACTATACTCATCCAGTAACATTCAACAAGTAACAAATTTCCAATAATTACTAACTCTCGTCACGCTAGTAAATATTTAAAACAACATTCCGGATTAAAATTAAATTAATTTATCTCAATTAAATTTAATAAATCCCATAATTTAAAAGTTATAAAAATACGGGGTATTACATATTACCTTTCATCTAGCCATTAATTAAGCCAATAAAATGTCCCTCACAATTAGATAATAATGTTATCTTTCTATCAACGACTGTGACCCGTAGGTTACTCATTAAATCACAAACTAACACCATTAAGGATTTGGGTAGGATATTGGACGTCGCCTATAACTTATATACCCCTAGGTCTGCAGCGTGGACATCATTAAAGATCCTATCCCTAAAAATTGCATCATAACTCCTAAACCCGTAACATGGTAGACTATCTAGATTTCACTTCTAAGCCTCCCTGACTATCAATGCTCCTTACGTAACATACTTATCGCAATTTACTCATAACTCTCATCATCATACCTTGTGAGGTATGAACTTCAATCAAATAATAGCCAAGACACTTACCCACAACAACAATATTTTACTTATTCAAATTGAGTACACATCCCCAAGTGTTCACCAAAATGGTTCTTGTGTCTACCGAATCACCAACTGTCATACAACATGATACTACCCCAAAGATCAGATTCACCTAATTAGATCATCATTATTATCCTTCTGAAAGTACTGCACCCCGAAACTCGATGCGTTCTTCTCACAACCAAAATTGCATAGGCTTGACACTCTAGTCATCTTATCTCCATAGTTGCCTCTATAAATTTCATGTTTCTAATTCAACGAACATCATTGAACTCATATCATCAAGGTTTGACACACAATCACCTCACACTTAAAATTATGGTGTCACCACTACTGGTTTTCACGAACACTCAAAACTTACTAACATGTCTCATCATAAGCGCTAAGCGATTAATGATAACTAACTTGGTCGTATGACACTTGGCAATAAATTATTCATCATGGTACTCTTTTTTATTTTATCATTGATAATAGGAATTGAACCTGTCGCCAATATAGCATGACACGCCCAAAACCAACACCGATGTTGAAAGATCTACTACCAACATCACCACGTCACTCCCAAAAGTAACCTTGAACTTAGAGCTATGATACCATTTGTAATTCCCCAACCCGGATTGATGGATTATCCATTGTAAACCTGGTCCAATCCGAGCATTAGGTGTGAAGTGCAATGTAACAATCTATATAATGTTTCTAGTACGATTTTATTTGATTAACATTTCACTTGTTTAGCATGTGATTCCCATTTAAATAAAGCTATATGAAGGACCCGTGGGAAGCATCCCCAAAATTCAAGCATACAGAGCTCCTAACATAATATAAAAATAATACTTAAATGTGCAACTCTCTTCAAATGTGGAGCCGAACCCAACATGTCCTAACAAAGACGAGGGAATGATCTGAATGCCCAGTGAAAATTACAATAACGCAATATTGAATTGAACAGTAGAAAGAAGACTCTAACACATTACATCTCTCTCTCTCTCTCTCTCTCTCTATATATATATATATATATATATATATATATATATATATATATATATATATATATATATATAATAAAGGAGGAGGGTTTTTTTGTCTCGCCCAACTAACTGTTGAGATTAAATATGATGGATTTGGTCTTTATCAACTAACAACTCATATTACATCTTAATTTTATCTCTAACAAACGATTGAGATTCAACAAAAATTATTCCAAGTATAGAAACAATTGATTCATTAAATGTCCCCAAACATTTAATTTCACCAGATTTAATCTCGAGCCCATGCCCATGTGCTTTTGACAGGCCTTTAATTTCAACACCGAGCACAGTCTACATGCACAACATCCAAATTAAGCGTATACGAAAAAACCCACTTCTCAAATTATTTCACCTCTCTCAACAAGCACAAAAGCCTCTCTTCCTCTTAACGGGGTACGACAAAAGGAAGGAGGATCCCTAGACTAAGGGGTAAGAGTTCTTCTCAACTTTTTTTTGTTGCTGAGATTGTCATGTGAGAGGAAAGGAACCTAAATTCCATATTGCAGTGTATGTAATATTTTTTGTGCGTTAACATTTTTTGTTGTTTGTGTATAATAATCAGATATTTGTTATAATAAATCTGCTAAAACATCTTCGCAAACCAATATTATAATAAATATGCTCTATCATCTATATCTTCTATTAATTATTTTTATATCTGGCTTTAGCAGATGATCGAGCTGGTTGGTTGTGTTACATTTTATCTGTTTGGTTTTGATTCGCAGAGATCATAATCGAGCTGTTTGGTTTTGGCCAGCAAACCCAGACCCTAGGCAAAGGGAGCCGACAACTTTCGTATTTTGAAGAAGTTTCTCTGGTAGGCGCTGAGGAAGGCCATATAGGACTTGGGTTTTAATTCGCACATAAGACCCAAGAGGTCAACCAATGTGAACAGTGGCGGAGCCAAGATTGTGAGTTAGTGGGTGCGAAACATGTCTGATGTATTCCGGGGGTTCGGGGGCGGGAGCCCCCGAGGCGATTTTTTTTATAGTTATTTTAACTATATTAGGCATAAATCTAGTACTAAAGTAAATTTTAAAAAAAAACATGCATTAATATTCATTTTCAACAAAAAAAAAACATGCATTAAAACCATTATCAAAATATCATATGATAATTATTACAATGCAACTCTCCTAGACTTCATTTTCTGGAAAAATTGAATGATATCTTCAGTGTCAATATCATCCAAGACATCTCTTTCGATATATGCCACCAAACAATCATTCATCACCTCATCCCCCAATCTGTTACGAAGTGAAGTCTTAACAATCTTCATAGCAGAAAAAACTCTTTCAACTGTCACAGTAGCAACGGGTAAAAGTAATGCAAGTTGCATGAGTAAATATACCAATGGATATAAAGTATGCTTCTTTGTATGAACAAGTACTTTAGCTAGCCCACCAATCCCCTCAACTCTATCAAATCGATCGTCCGAGCGCACATCCATAATATAGGTACCAAGTTGACGCTTCATATGCATTAAATCCATAGGAGTGAAATCTGATGGGTAAAATTCAGCAAATCGAAGCAATTTTTCTGCATCATATTTAACAAATGAATCAAAGGGATCAAGGCAGGACATACACAACAACAAATCCGTATTTGCCTCAGTAAAACGATTGTTCAACTCTTGAATTTGTAAATCTATCACCGCATAAAACATTTCAACTCGATAATGGTGGAGATTTGTTTTTCCATGAACATTACGCTTTGACCTTCCACAAAATCCATACAAATCCTCCATTTGTATAATATCCAACTCATATTTGACACAAAATAATGAGACTTCAGCTAACAACAATTCCCACCCATTATCTCTCATATCTTGCAGTTGTTGTTTTGTCATTCTCACTAGATTCATGGCATTAACAATTTCTTGATCTTTTCTCTGTAAAGCTTGGGACAAATCATTTGTAATTGACAAAATATTTTTCATTAAATGTAAAATGAATGCAAAGTCATAACATTGCACATTCTTCAAAAGCCCCTCAGCATGACCTCTTTGCTTGTCATTTGTCCCTTCATCCTCAACAATTAAAACAACATCAATGACCGACGAGAACAAATGAATCAAACTTAAAAGTGTACCGTAATGAGAACCCCAACGTGTGTTTGCAGCTCGCCTCATTGCCATCTCTTGATTCATGCCTTTGCCAGTCAATATATCACCATTGCAGATTCCTTCAACAACTTTCTCAAATTGTTTCTCTCGTAGTATGTCTCTTCGCTTACATGAAGCTCCAACAATATTTGATAAAAGGGAAATAATATCAAAAAATGTAGAAATAGTTATATGTCCCTCCGCGACAGCTACAAGTGTTAATTGAAGTTGGTGTGCAAAACAGTGTACATAATAAGCTTCTTCATTCTCTAATAATATCAAACTTTTCAAGCCATTAAATTGGCCTCTCATATTGCTAGCTCCATCATATCCCTAGCCCCGTAAACTCGAAATGCTCAAACCATGACGGGAAAAAAGAGATTCAATAGATGCCTTTAGTGATAAGGCAGTCGTATCTCTAACATGTGCAATGCCAAGAAAACGCTCAACAACACACCCTCTTGAGTCAACAAACCGTAGAGCAATGGCCATTTGTTCTTTCACTGATACATCACGCGCCTAATCAACTAAGATAGAAAATAAACCATCACCAAGTTCACGAAGAATATCCCTTGTAGTCACATTCGCTATGGCACTAATTATGTCTTTTTGAATCATGGGTGATGTTAGCGTATGATTTCCAGGGGCATTCTGAAGTGACACTCTATTGACCTCGTCATTGTGCCTAGAAAGAAATCGTAACAGTTCGAGAAAATTTCCCTGATTAAAAGATTCCTGAGACTCATCATGACCACGCAAAGCCATCCCTTGGCGCAAAAGGAATTTAATACAATCAACTGTTGCAGTTAGACGAATACGATAGTCCATTCGAGTCTGATTGGAATGGTTAGACAACACAA
The DNA here is from genome assembly GCA_949130495.1 of Sambucus nigra. NCBI lineage: Eukaryota > Viridiplantae > Streptophyta > Magnoliopsida > Dipsacales > Adoxaceae > Sambucus > Sambucus nigra. The sequence goes on along the minus strand of OX422208.1, from coordinate 451,177,689 downwards.
TGTCAATGTGTTGTTTTTGGTTCATTAGATCTTGACACGCCCTCAAACATTGATTATGAACACTAAGTGGTTCTCCAACATGCACATTAAACCTATCTTTCTTTCTCCAATTTGTATACCCCTCAACAACAAACGCGTCACCACCGCCTTGATCACCATTCTCACATTTGAAAAGATAACAACACAAACAAAATGCCGCATCTTTTTGTATGCTATATTCCAACCAATAAGAGTGATCGCTAAACCATGATGAGATGAATCTACGTCTTTCATTGCCGCATAAACGCCAAGGGAACACATGATTCTTAGGTTGACATGGGCCTTTTTGCAAGTAATACATTCGAATATTTTTTTTCTCTTTAGCACCAAAGCTATGAATGCTTTTTCTCAACCCCGGATCGGATGGATACTCCTCAAAATTTGTCTCCACTATGGGCGGTGGAGGCGAAGATGGAGGCGGTGGAGGCGGAGTCGAGGATGACTCTTTAGCTTTTTTAAAATACTTCAACATATTCTGAAATTAATAGAAAAAATAGAATTAATCTAACATAAATAAGTTATACACCAATTTTATACACCAATAACATTAAAAACAGAATATGTTGTGCACCAATAACATTAAGAGTGCTTTAACAATTTCAAAATATGCTTTAACAGTTTTCCAACAATTTTATATACCAAAAAAAATAATGTAATACCACAATCATCACAAAAAAATATTGTCTACCAAAAAAATAGTATATGTCAATTAGAATTGTCTACCAAAAAAATATTGATTGATAATTGTGTACCAACATATTTTTAAAATAACATTTAGTCCTTAGTAGTGAGATTAGCAATAAATAGAACATTTTTTGGGGGACTAAAAATTACTTTTTGAAAATGTGTTGGACTAAAAATTAAATGAAACTTTTTTTAAAGAATAAAAATTATTTTTGAAAATATATTGTACCAAAAAACATTAAATGGAACATTTTCTAGGGACTAAACATTAATTAAACTCCAAAATTAATTACTAAATTATATAGATATATAAAGAAACTTATCACAACATTTATCCATAAAAAAAATAAAAAAAAGCATCTAACATAGCATTAACGTGATATATACAACCTCTAAAACAAAGCATCTAACTGTTAGTATATATCTCTAACACAAAGCATCTAAAAAAGCTTTAAAAACAACCTCTAAAGACCCATTCATCAGTGATATCCATATAATTTATGAGAGAGAGAGAGCATATATGAGATAAAGAAAAGACATACCTTTTAGAGTTTTTGCAAGGGAGAGAGAGAGAGGGAGAAATAAGTTTGCTGCTCTCCTTGTGTTATTAGGGCCGGCTGCTGATGTTCACAACTTGTGGGTATAGAAATAAGTTTCCAAAATTACGATTTTTAACCTCAACATTTAAGTTATTACACATAGGTATGTATATATTAAAAAAAAATCATAATTTCAGTGAGTGCGCCCGCACCCACTCGTGACACTGTAGCTCCGCCCCTGCCTCAGACTGAGGCTGTGTGGGATAGAAGTGAGCTAGGGAGCTGTTTGGTATGTTTAATGGGAAGGGGGTAAGGGATGCATGCTTACTTTCTATTAAATTATGTGTTTGAAACGTCATTTTTATATCATTTCGTATTAGAGTGTCATTCATGTAGGAGGAAAAGACACCCTTAAACCCTTTTATGTTTTTTTTATGATCACCACTTGAAAAAAGTGAATTTACTAATATAGGGTCACAAAATGACTTTTGCCAATCATTAAACCCTGGGATTTCACCACAATCCAAAGTTAAGAACCCTATATGTTATATCCATATCCTCCAAATGTATTATTAATGTCTCTTACTGAGAGTTACTTAATTGTAAACGTGTTAAAAAAAATATGAGAAGTAGTTAAACAAAAAATTAAATCAAAAAATATTTTATTATATACAAGTTAATTTCCAATTGTATTTATCATGATCAGGGGCGGAGATACAGTGTCACGAGTGGGTGCGGGCGCACTCACTGAAATTCTGATTTTTTTTTTTTAATATATACATACCAATGTGTAATAACTTAAATGTTGAGGTTAAAAATCGTAATTTTGGAAACTTATTTCTATACCCACAAGTTGTGAACATCAGCAGCCGGCCCTAATAACACAAGGAGAGCAGCAAACTTATTTCTCCCTCTCTCTCTCTCCCTTGCAAAAACTCTAAAAGGTATGTCTTTTCTTTATCTCATATATGCTCTCTCTCTCTCATAAATTATATGGATATCACTGATGAATGGGTCTTTAGAGGTTGTTTTTAAAGCTTTTTTTAGATGCTTTGTGTTAGAGATATATACTAACAGTTAGATGCTTTGTTTTAGAGGTTGTATATATCACGTTAATGCTATGTTAGATGCTTTTTTTATTTTTTTTATGGATAAATGTTGTGTTAAGTTTCTTTATATATCTATATAATTTAGTAATTAATTTTGGAGTTTAATTAATGTTTAGTCCCAAGAAAATGTTCCATTTAATGTTTTTTGGTACAATATATTTTCAAAAAAAAAATTTATTCTTTAAAAAAAGTTTCATTTAATTTTTAGTCCAACACATTTTCAAAAAGTAATTTTCAGTCCCCAAAAAAATGTTCTATTTATTGCTAATCTCACTACTAAGGACTAAATGTTATTTTAAAAATATGTTGGTACATAATTATCAATCAATATTTTTTTGGTAGACAATTCTAATTGACATATACTATTTTTTTGGTAGACAATATTTTTTTGTGATGATTGTGGTATTACATTATTTTTTTTGGTATATAAAATTGTTGGAAAACTGTTAAAGCATATTTTGAAATTGTTAAAGCACTCTTAATGTTATTGGTGCACAACATATTCTGTTTTTAATGTTATTGGTGTATAAAATTGGTGTATAACTTATTTATGTTAAATTAATTCTGTTTTTTCTAATTAATTTCAGAATATGTTGAAGTATTTTAAAAATGCTAAAGAGTCATCCTCGACTCCGCCTCCACCGCCTCCATCTTCGCCTCCACCGCCCATAGTGGAGACAAATTTTGAGGAGTATCCATCTGATCCGGGGTTGAGAAAAAGCATTCATAGCTTTGGTGCTAAAGAGAAAAAAAATATTCGAATGTATTACTTGCAAAAAGGCCCATGTCAACCTAAGAATCAAGTGTTCCCTTGGCATTTATGCGGCAATGAAAGACGTAGATTCATCTCATCATGGTTTAGCGATCACTCTTATTGGTTGGAATATAGCATACAAAAAGATGCGGCATTTTGTTTGTGTTGTTATCTTTTCAAATGTGAGAATGGTGATCAAGGCGGTGGTGATGCGTTTGTTGTTGAGGGGTATACAAATTGGAGAAAGAAATATAGGTTTAATGTGCATGTTGGAGAACCACTTAGTTTTCATAATCAATGTTTGAGGGCGTGTCAAGATCTAATGAACCAAAAACAACACATTGACATTGTGTTGTCTAACCATTCCAATCAGACTCGAATGGACTATCGTATTCGTCTAACTGCAACAGTTGATTGTATTAAATTCCTTTTGCGCCAAGGGATGGCTTTGCGTGGTCATGATGAGTCTCAGGAATCTTTTAATTAGGGAAATTTTCTCGAACTGTTACGATTTCTTTCTAGGCACAATGAGGAGGTCAATAGAGTGTCACTTCAGAATGCCCCTGGAAATCATACGCTAACATCACCCATGATTCAAAAAGACATAATTAGTGCCATAGCGAATGTGACTACAAGGGATATTCTTCGTGAACTTGGTGATGGTTTATTTTCTATCTTAGTTGATGAGGCGCGTGATGTATCAGTGAAAGAACAAATGGCCATTGCTTTACGGTTTGTTGACTCAAGAGGGTGTGTTGTTGAGCGTTTTCTTGGCATTGCACATGTTAGAGATACGACTGCCTTATCACTAAAGGCATCTATTGAATCTCTTTTTTCCCGTCATGGTTTGAGCATTTCGAGTTTACGGGGCCAGGGATATGATGGAGCTAGCAATATGAGAGGCCAATTTAATGGCTTGAAAAGTTTGATATTATTAGAGAATGAAGAAGCTTATTATGTACACTGTTTTGCACACCAACTTCAATTAACACTTTTATCTGTCGCGGAGGGACATAGAACTATTTCTACATTTTTTGATGTTATTTCCCTTTTATCAAATATTGTTGGAGCTTCATGTAAGCGAAGAGACATACTACGAGAGAAACAATTTGAGAAAGTTGTTGAAGGAATCTGCAATGGTGATATATTGACTGGCAAAGGCATGAATCAAGAAATGGCAATGAGGCGAGCTGCAAACACACGTTGTGGTTCTCATTACGGTACACTTTTAAGTTTGATTCATTTGTTCTCGTCGGTCATTGATGTTGTTTTAATTGTTGAGGATGAAGGGACAAATGACAAGCAAAGAGGTCATGCTGAGGGGCTTTTGAAGAATGTGCAATGTTATGACTTTGCATTCATTTTACATTTAATGAAAAATATTTTGTCAATTACAAATGATTTGTCCCAAGCTTTACAGAGAAAAGATCAAGAAATTGTTAATGCCATGAATCTAGTGAGAATGACAAAACAACAACTGCAAGATATGAGAGATAATGGGTGGGAATTGTTGTTAGCTGAAGTCTCATTATTTTGTGTCAAATATGAGTTGGATATTATACAAATGGAGGATTTGTATGGATTTTGTGGAAGGTCAAAGCGTAATGTTCATGGAAAAACAAATCTCCACCATTATCGAGTTGAAATGTTTTATGCGGTGATAGATTTACAAATTCAAGAGTTGAACAATCGTTTTACTGAGGCAAATACGGATTTGTTGTTGTGTATGTCCTGCCTTGATCCCTTTGATTCATTTGTTAAATATGATGCAGAAAAATTGCTTCGATTTGCTGAATTTTACCCATTAGATTTCACTCCTATGGATTTAATGCATATGAAGCGTCAACTTGGTACCTATATTATGGATGTGCGCTCTGACGATCGATTTGATAGAGTTGAGGGGATTAGTGGGCTAGCTAAAGTACTTGTTCAGACAAAGAAGCGTACTTTATATCCATTGGTATATTTACTCATGCAACTTGCATTACTTTTATCCGTTGCTACTGCGACAGTTGAAAGAGTTTTTTCTGCTATGAAGATTGTTAAGACTTCACTTCGTAACAGATTGGGGGATGAGGTGATGAATGATTGTTTGGTGGCATATATCGAAAGAGATGTCATGGATGATATTGACACTGAAGATATCATTCAATTTTTCCAGAAAATGAAGTCTAGGAGAGTTGCATTGTAATAATTATCATATGATATTTTGATAATGGTTTTAATGCATGGTTTTTTTGTTGAAAATGAATATTAATGCATGTTTTTTTTTAAAATTTACTTTAGTACTAGATTTATGCCTAATATAGTTAAAATAACTATAAAAAAAATCGCCTCGGGGGCTTCCGCCCCCGAACCCCCGGAATACATCAGACATGTTTCACACCCACTAACTCACAATCCTGGCTCCGCCACTGATCATGATTATTATTAAGTGAGAGAAAATTGTGTTTGGGTATTACACATCTTTTTCATGTGATGAAAGTACGCCCATTCATATTAACGTAGGATTTTTAATGTTTCACCACCATTAAATAAATTTTAGATTTTTATTAATTTAAAGATTTTTCAATTAATATGTACTCTACGTTTTTTTATTTGATTTTTTTTGCATGTATACAAATCAAGAAAGTTTTAATTAGTTTTTCAAATCTGAAATATAGTCTTGCATATATTTTGGGGAAATATTAACATGATTATAATTAATGTTTTTTCAGTGTTGGGGTTGCAGTTTATAGACATCAATTAAATTGAATGTTAATTTGAATATTAATCTAATTATAGCAACTACTTTAAGTCTAAAAAATAATCCTTTGTGAAAAGGTTTGGATGAGAGAGGAAGAGAATGACCATTTCAATTTTGTTTGATTTTTAAACTTAAAACATTGTGCAACGTTATTTTTTTTACTTATATTAAATACTTTTATGGAGTAAATATGAATTGATGTTCCTTGGACCTCAAAAAGATTTTTCAAAGGAAGAGGGTGCCATTAAATTTAAAATCTTGTATATCATTCTCGAGCTTCACAAAGATTTTGTCAAAAATATCAAGGTGTGACAGTAATCGATAATGAAATCTAAAATATATAAAAGACATAGAGACAAAGGTATACTAATGTGTTGCGCATAGATTGGATTCTCAAGGTGATTTGACCCCTTATAACTCTCATTTAGACCTGGCAAAATGAGGCACGACACGATAACACGACACGAACCGACACGAAGTTATAAGTTAATGGGTTGACCCTTAATGGGTTCGGGTCATATCGGTGCCAACCCGATAAGACACGATAGTTAACGGGTCGGGTTAGGGTTGACCCCCTTCACCCGTTAATACCCGATAAAACCCGTTATGACCCATTAATTTAAGTAAATGAGATTTTTTTTTGGAACTTATAGATAATTTATGTAGCATAATGTTAATTTAATCATAGAAATTTTACTAAATAAGACATTTAGTAATGTCAATGAATTAATGGGTCTATTTGGATTCAAACATGAGATAATATGTCAACTTGAATACAATTAAAAATAATCATTTTCTTAATGGGTATTAACGAGTGAACACGGCACGAAACGATAACATAACGGGTCGGGTTTGGGTATGATTTTTTCACACGATAAAAAAGTCACCCGTTTAGACACGAACCCAATAAGACCCGAACACGATAAAAAACGACACGAACACGGCTCGACACGACCCATTGACAGGTCTACTCTCATTCCCATAGAGCTTGCTGCTTTGTTATGTTATACTAATCTATACTAATGTGGCTTTTTAATGTCTAAGAAGACCTAAAAGTAACACATGGTAAACAAAATGTAAAACACCGAAAATTTTCATGTATTGAATGTCGGAGTTAAAAGTAACGCATATACAAGCTAAGTAAAAAAAAATTATTTATTAAAAAATTATTTTATTGGTATTATTTTACATTTTAAATTAATTAAATTATTTTTTAACATTTAAAACATTTTTTATTATAAAAATTTAATTTATGATTTTATTTAACATGAATAGTTTTATTTTTCTTTATTATAAATTAATTTTCAAACAATGCATGTGTAAATTTGCCTGTAGATTAGTGTTAAACAATATGTTCATATTACTTTTACTATTAGAGTTAAAATCGAGCTAACAATATCTAAAATGTTGGGTTTAAACGCTCAACTCGAAAATGTATGCTAAAAATAACAATTGTATAAGTACGGATAAATTTGTTGTCACAAAGAAAAATTTATATTTTACTTCATGAAATTATGTGAGAGGTTAAATGTACATATATGATATACAAAAATGTGCAGGAGAAAAATTATGAAGTAATATTTTTTCTACATGAAATATTTTGTATGCATTAGATTTTAATTAAAAAAGTAACTCTTTTTAAAATATAATTGAAATTCCTGTACGTATTACATCCATGTTCGTGCATGATATGGTTCCATTAAATAATTGTGTTTCATTATCACCATGTGCGCATGGGCTAGAGCTAGAACAATACACTCAAACAACGGAATTACCGTGTCGGACGAAGCAAGGTGGGGTAGAAGGCAAAAGAGTTAAATTATTTTATGTTTGACTTTTTATTTCACCGTGCCATCAGCACAGGTACACATTTATCGTGGGAACGAATTTATCGCCATGTTATCGGCATGGGTACAAAATATCACGAGAACAAATTGATCGCCGTGCCATCGGCACGGGTACACCCTAGTGTGTGTGTGTGTGTATATATATATATATATATATATGCATGAAATCATTTTTATTCAAAAAACATTACGGGCCTGTTTGGTTTGCAACTATAATTCTGTTTTCTGTGTTTAAATACAATTCTGATAAAACTATTCGTTTGACAACCTGTTTTTAAACACAGAATTATAATATTCCTGTGTTTTAATCAAGTTTTTCAGAAAACAGATTTTGGGTGTTTTATAACATCTGTTTTTTATTTTTCAACTCAGAATTATTCATTCTTAATATTTTAAAGCAATTATACCTTAATATATAATATACATACATAATACATTAATGTGTGTAATTCTTATAAATAAAAAATATATATCTACATATACACAAAATTACGTATGGAATAATATAAAGTTAAATAATATTATAAATAGATACATGCTACTTATATATAGTTTTATACATATATTATTAATGGATGGAATAATATAAAATATATATATAGTACATATGTATTAAAAAATATTATCAATTCATGTATGTATATAATTTTATAGTGAATTATACATGCGACATCATTATATATATATATATATATATATATATATATATATATATATATATATATAGAGAGAGAGAGAGAGAGAGAGTTAAACTCCCCATCATACCTCATTAAATATACCTAAAAATACATGATATTAAATGTACGTATATATAATTTATGATGTATGTATGTATGTATATGTATACATTCATGTATCATGTATCATGTATCATGTATCTCCCCAGCATACCTCATTAAATATACCTAAAAATACATGATATTAAATGTACGTATATATAATTTATGATGTATGTATGTATGTATATGTATACATTCATGTATCATGTATGTATGAAAGTTTTATATATATATATATATGCTCCTGTGCGGACTAGTCCGCATTTTAAGAATGCGGGCCGGACATGTGTCACCTAACGCTGCGCTTAGAAATTATCGCCTAAATTATAGGCACACTCTCTCTCTTTTCTGGGCTCACCGCCAGGTGACACATGTTCGGTCCGCATTCTTAAAATGCGGACTAGTCCTCACAAGAGCAGGACTATATATATATATATATATATATATATATATATATATATATATATATATATATATATATATAGTTAAACTCCAAAACATACCTCATTAAATATACCTAAAAATACATGTTATTAAATGTACATGTATATAATTTATGATGTATGCATGTATGTATGTATGTATGTATGTATGTATACATTCATGTATAATGTATGTATGAAAGTTTTATGTATGTTTATATATACATACATATATATATCCACACACACACACATACATATATATGATATAAATATACATATTTGTCAATTTTGTCAAATTTTCAAAAAAATGTATTTAAAAACAAGTTTACCAAACGCACACCAATAATTATAAACACAAAAAACTGAATTTTAAAACTGTATTTAAAAACAGTGTTTAAATCGAATTTTCTGAATAGAGAACCAAACGGGCCCTACATGTCCCGATTAATTCACCTTAATCTTGTAAAATAATTCCTTTACTACTTAACTTGACATTTATCCCTTTATTTAACACACATGCATAATAACAACAATTTATCTAACCAAAAACCATTTTTTTTACCGAAATTACCTCTTCCATTTGAACCAATCCACATTAGCATTTTCATTGAAAATCACCCTTTTAATGCACGCGAACACCATGTTAGAAAATACTTATTTAGCCTTTGAAATTTTTTTTACAAGCACACCATTATGTTAATTATGGGTTAAACCTCTTAGGTTTCTTAACGACCCATTTATCCACTATACTTTACCTTCTAGACATTAATCAGTTTAGGCATTTCTTATCCACATTAACCCTTTACCGGAACATTTATTAACTCATTGAAGTTAGGTTGTCTTTACACATTTTCACCACATAACCCATTTATTTACATGTTCCACATTCCTTTAACTTTTTCTCCAAATATGCCAAAAACCGCATGCTTTAACGGGCTCCATACCGCCGGCTATGCGCACCATATGCTCTGGCTAGTGATTTTGGATCATTCAACCTAGGGCTCCAGGCGCTACTTAATTATCCCGGTATCGTCGGAGTTCTTATTAATGTGTTTTAATATTTTATAAATGTCCTCATTATTCTACTTTTATTTACCCGACCGAAGCTAGAATCCGGGGTTTCACTCCAACATGGGTTACACTTTAAAAAAAATCATCATTTCATGTCCTTCACACTTTATCATTGATTTTATTCCAAAATCATGTTCATTAAGGACTAATTTATGTAACATCCTTTCTAATAGTTTTATTTCATAAAAATGTTCCACTTTACGTTAAATTACCATTTTACCCGTTTGTTTCCAAACTTATCTTTTCTTCCAATTTGATAAGTGTTAATCTTCCAAAAATATTTTTAAGTTACACACGCTAACTTCTCAATATTTTAACCTATTAACACTTATTGAATACCTTTTCTAACCATTTTACCAAGTTAAACACTTATTCACTTTCTTTATCAAAGAAACCCAATTACATTTAAAGACTATTTTTGTAAGAAAATACCATTTTCTTTTATTAGCACATGTAATCTTACAACATTACACTTTTCACTCTTCTAACATCTTTATCACACACTTTATAGGGTTGAATTTTCTATTTTCTTTATTTCATGCTCAAATCCAATAAAACCTTCACTAAACTTGTTTATATGTTCATCATCAAAATACTAAAAGTTTATATGCATGAGAAGATGGATTTTAAATTCCAAAAATCCTATTAAATGGGTCAAACATACATTTCATTTTTAAAAAATTCACAAAACTTGCAAAAATATACTTTTCAAGCCTAAATGACATTTTTATTCTTCAAAACTCAAGCAAATGTCCAACTTTTATAAAATCTTCATTTTTGCAAGAAACTTTGAACATCATCTCACCAAAATATTTTTTAACAAGATGAATACCAATTTTAATCATTTTATTCCACAAAAGGCTTATTACTCAACTTCTAAAATATATAAATTACTTAACATATATCATTCTTATATCATAATTGCATCCTAGACTCATTGTTCTAACAATAAGATCACTAATATGCAAAATAGGGTCTTAATACTAAGAGTAGAGTTTTTCCACCTTAAATGGAGCTCAAACAATCGTAAGTTGAGATGTCTAAGTAGATGGCTACCTCCCACCTCCTAAGGTGGCCTTAGAGAGGTTACCTAGATCCATTAAGCTTTATCCATGAATGATCCATCAAAAATCCTCTTCAAGCTCCATGAATCTTCCATATTCATCTTCTCTAAAACCCCAAACAATATCTCAACAATTTGTAGCTTAGACCAACAATGGTGAAAATGGGTATGTAGGGCTTGGATATTATGGAATACCAGTTAATTATGGTGATACAAGGTGGATGGATGGTAGTTTATGGTAGAGAGATGTGGACAAATATTGAAAAGGGTGGAAGACCCATCCCTCTCTTTCTCTCTTCTTCATCCTCCCATAAACCCAAATAACCCAAACAAGCCTTATAAAAACCCTTTGAACACCAAAATTCCATTTTTGTCCCATATGGGCTCACACGAGCTCAACACGTCATCTATTCAACGGTCCAAAACATGAAAACAAGCAACGACAACCCATTTAAAATTTTATATTGTGCTCGTTTGAACAAGAATTGCCCCTTATTCGAACTAGACTTCAAACGACCTTCGAATCAGACTGACCTACTATGCAGAAGGGTCTCGTTCAATCCTCATTTGATCCTTAATTCGAACAGCTTGGAATTCTCGTTCGAACGACCTTGAACTCGGTTGAACTAATGTTTCCTATATTTTCTCCAAAATTTCCAATCTTCATCCATATTCTTCCAATAATTACCATCAAGGCCCAAAAGGAATCAACACACAAATCAAAGTCTATATGCTAGTGAGTCGAATCCTAAATTCTCATATATTTATAATTCATATGAGAAAATAATAAAATATTGGGGGCGAGTATTACAAAATGTATCTTTGGCCTTTACGCTTAGGTAATATTCATTTAAAAAGAATGTAAGACTAGTTTCAAATGGACAATTCAGCTCATTGAAATTGAAGGCACCTCCAGTGTGTGAATTATGCTTAGAAGGTAAAATTGTTGGGGTTTTATTCTTAAAACCATGTATGGCATTTACTTGTGAGAAAAGGTGTGTCATTTTATTTTGAAATAAAAATCATGTTTGTGAAAATGCCTTGTATTTATACATAAATATTTGTATACCATGTTGGTTAATGGTTACTTATTATGAATTTCGATAAGTTGTGTTCGTCCTAATCATGTGAGATCATAGTTATAGTTTTAATACAATTGAACAGTTCACAACCAAGATGGGGATTTGACATCCTATTTGTTAAGATAAGAGTGTAATCCTAGTAGTTTATCTCTAACTATAGGAATTTGTTTGATGTTTTAGGAACTTATCTGATAGTTCATAAATGATTCTGACTCGTATATTTAGATATTTATTAGACGTGGCTTGGAATTCCTTGATATCTTCTTCAAATCTAATCATTTATATTATTTTATGGAATGTGATCAATCAAGGCTTAAGGGGGCGAAAAACTTTTTTTTAATGTCAATCCCCAACACTTTCAACATAATTTATGACTAATCTGCAAGCATCTCGAATGCTCCTCGTTGTCACACCACTTAAATTCTCTAGTTTTTAGGATTTGGTTTAATTATAATAACAATTATCCTTGACACTTGCATAAAATATTTAACCATGCCCTTATGAGTTTCATTGACTAAGTGAAAATATATTCTCCAATCAGCCTTTAAACGCAAATTTGTAACAGACTAGCCACTGTAGTTTCCTCATGCATGTTTAAATATCTCTCTCGAAAAAACTTTCTTATCTACATCATCTATTCTCATGGATTCTGATATTATTTGACCATTGTAAGGAAAAGATTTTTTGATCTATTATTTGATTGGACATTGGAAGGACTAGATTCTCCAAATTCAGTATTAATCATCTCGTCATTGTATATTTTTCTACTATTTTCTTGACGATTTTGGCGTGTCCTTGAAGAAATGCTTCTTAGAGATGTTATGAACTTTTTTTCCCATTCTTCACTAGAATACCTACCCGATGAAGTCACCAAATGCATGAGGATAGTTATATTGGGGTCTATGAATACTGTGTAATGAGGATGAGTGACCCTTGATAATTGAATACTTATTTTTATAATATAAATAATTTTTATTAGAATGATTTAGAGGGAATATCCCTCTCTAGGTGGCTCACAATATAGATAACATAGAAAATTTTGACAAACTAGGGCCATCAACTATTCTAATGAAAGGGAAACTTGAGGAATCTAGTCTAATCACACCCTTAATGATTCTTGGAAGCTTTGTTATACTATGATATTTAGATAAACTTTTTTGGATTGGCCCTTGCTTTAAAAGAATGACTGCCACACGGTTGACTTCTCTTGGACAATGATAAACTTGAAATGGTATGCTTTGGACGAAGTTTTGCATTTATCTTATGATGCTTCTAATCTTCCATGGAATGAAATTTGTTTTGAAGGATAGGATTTCAAAAAGAATGTTAGAGTTTATTTCCACATCAATATTTACTAAATCATTTTCAATACAATGATATAAACATTCTAAAGCATCTGCTGAATAATCCCCATATTGTTTTGCTTTTGTCATCTCTTAACACAATACCTATTCCCATATTATTATTTGGATCATAACTTCTAGTTGAATTAAGTTTGTGACTCCCACTTGATGGCTTCTTCTAAAATACTAAGCTTTTATCTTTTATTATGGGTTAAAACTTTTTAATTTTGAAAATATACAGAGTTTATTGACATTCTTCCATGGTACCTTCTTTGAAGTTGGTATGTTTAAATCAGAGATTTTAGTAATCACTCTTTAGATAATGATGCAAGAGTTCATCAATTTTGCACCAAATAAAGACTTGTTCCTATTCAACCATATTTCCCATATAATTCTTACCGGAATCACCTTAAACAACCATTTTGAGATACTAGATTTACCTGATTGAAGCCATTAATTAATGATAGCTCCATGAATTGAATGAAACATATAGTTTACTCCCATTAAACCTCTAAACACTTCCCAAATTATTTTTGTAATTGAAGCAGAAATAAAAAGGTGACTAAGATATTATATTGATTATTTGCAGTAATGATAGGAGGCTAGTATCACTCCTAACTTTTAGACTTGCTCTTTTATAGGACACAATCTGACATGTGTTTTCGTAAAATATACAAATTTGTTTGGAGGAATTTTGGAATCCCATATGAACTTGTAAGACAAGGACGTAATCTTACATTCTCTTATTTGATCAAATGCTGAAGAAAAAGTAAAAGTTCCACTTTGACTTGGTTTCCACACTAGCTCATCATTAATCCAAACAAAATTAAATTCCCTTACATCTGAAACTAAACAAATTATTTTGAATGCCATTGAACCATTTGATCCTTTCAATCTAAGGTACTTAATTTTCATAAATCTAGCCTATAGACTTTTAACTTCTTTAAATTTCTAAGACAATTTGAGATTAGCTTCCTTAATTATGGAATTCAAGTTTCTAATGCCTAAACCACCTTCCTGTTTTGGAAAACAGATAGTTTCCCATACAATCCAATGAAATTTCTCATTAAAATCCTTATTGGCCCCCAGAAAAACGAACTCATCAGGTTGTTTACTGAGTGAATAGTCTTCTTGGGAGGATTTAAAAAATAGTTAAACAATGGCATTTAGGAAATAACTAAATATATTATAGTGAATCTACTGCCCATAGACGAAAATTTAGATTTCCATGTATGAATATTTGAACTCAGAGACTGAATAAGAGGCTCAAAGAATATTTATTTTCTTCTACTATTAAATAGTGGACATATCAAATACTTTATTAACCCTTATCAAATTTGAATCCTATTATAGCTACAATTCAAGCTCTACTACTGTAAGCGGATTTGTCACTTAAGGAAAAGTAATTATTTTCCTTACTTATTAGCTGGCCTGATTCCCTTTCATATTTTTCCAAAAATTCCATCAGAGATTTAAGACTCGTCTACATGCCTCTAGTAAATATGATTATATCATCTGCAAAGCTCAAATGACTTATCGATGGGCAACCCATTGGATGAGAAACAAGCATCATAGAGCCATTTGACAGTAATCTATGAATAACTCTACTGAATGGCTCTGCCATAATGATAAAGAGTCTTGGGGACATTGGATCCCCTTGACTTAATCATCTAGAGGGTTTAAAAATCCCATTCGCTAACCATTAATGAGGACCGAAAACCAGGTTGAAGAAATGCATCTCCATATGAGGTCAATGAAGTCTCTAAGAAACAAAATGCTCTTAAATATTTAATAAGGAAGATCCATGAAACCCTAGCATAGACCTTTATCATATCCAATTTGATGATTAAATTAACTCCAAAAGCTTTCTTATTAATTAAATGCATCATTTTCACCCCATAAAATATTATCTAGCACACATCTTCCGTCCACAAAACCTAGTTAGTTGGGAGAGATTAAAGAAGGGAGAATTTGGCTTAATCTTGAATTGATAATCTTACAAATGACCTTATATCCAAAGTTATATAGACTGGTTGGTCTAAAATTATTTCAATAAGAAGGTCTAGTAACCTTTGGAATGAGGCATATGTGAGTGGATCTCTAAGACTTAATAATTTCAGCATTTGGGAAGAAGTATTGAATAGCTTTAGTAAAGTTCTCTCTAATTATATCCCAATTGTACATATAGAAGTAACCATTGAATCTATCTGAACCTGCTGAACTATTTTTATTGAGATTTTTAATTTCCTTGAGTGGCTATTCTTCCTCTGATATAGACCCCGAGCAGCTATTCATTTGAGGAGTCACTAAGTTTGGAATGACATGTAAAATATCTTGCTCTTTTGTATAACTTCATCAAATGAATTTGAAAAATAAGAGATAAATGAGTTAGTTATATCCTCTCTACTGTCATGACATCTCTCATATTCTTCTTTAATTTTGTGGATATAAAGCTTTCTTTTATGCTACTGAACATGAGCATGTTAGAATTTGGTATTCCTATCAACATCTTTGATCCATTAACTCTTTGACTTCTGGTGCCAAAAAATTTCCTCCTTTACTAAAACTGAATTTAGATCTATTTTCACCTTTGAACATTTTTCTCTTTGTTCACCACTTGAATTATTTTCCATAGCTAGTTCTTCTTGAAGAAGATAATCCTTTATTTGTTGGATTTCTACAAAAATTCTTTTTAATACTTCTTTGCTCCACCAGTTTAAACAGTTTGAATCCTTTTTAATTTTTAAGGCAAACATTTCCATATATCTTCCTAAAGCTGGTTCCTACCATTATTTCTCTACTACCATTTTTAATTCCTTATTCCCACTCCAAATGTTTTATAATTTAAAGGATTTTATTAATAATTCTTGAGAATTTTGGATTGTTGTGAGTATTGGACTATGGTCTAAGCAATTTCTATTTAGGTGGTGGATTGCGGTGTTTGGAAATGAACTAAGCTAGTTTGGATTTATTACTCCCTTATCCAGTCTCTCCAAGATTATAGATCCATGCACATCTTTTTCCCAAGGGAATTTTGAGCCTATGAACCTCAAGTACTACAATGAACAGCTTGCTAAACATCCATTAAAATTTGTTGCACCTCCCAGGTCTATTTCTTTTCCTCATGCTCTTTAAAAATTATTAGAAACAATATTAAAATCACCCACCACTACGAGAGGCATATCTTGATATAACACAACACTTTGGGTAATAAAATCCCATAAAATTTTCCTCTCTTGCCTTGAACACTTTCCATAGACCATATTAACTCCTATTTTTAATAGAAGCTGAGCATGATCTAATTTAATCATAAGATTTTGATCACCATCATATATTACTTCACTGGACATGCCATGTCTCTTAAAACACCAAATTTAATTCACATGATTAAAACACCCTTCAAAATTTAAAATTCTCCTCAAGTTTTCAATTTTGGAGCTATCTATAATAGGGTCTAGAATAGCTAAAAACGAAAGATCATGGAACTTATAAAGTTTTTTAACCTCCTTCTAGTGAACTTGTTGCCAACCGCCCTATTATTCCATATTATTGATCTAATCATTGGGACTTTACTTGAGGAACTTTTTTGGTTGCTCTAATAGATGACCTGGTCATTCTCCTTTTAACTAATGCTCCTTCTCGTAGATCCTGATTGTTTGCTTTGGTTCATTTTACCACCTACTTCATGGGAGAGACTTCATTTATAATTGTCTTCTTTTTTAGGATCTCCTCTTTGGATTTATGATATGCTACTAATGCCTTGTTGGAAATTATGAATGCAAATACAGAAATGGAACTCTTTATATATCTAAAAATGTCAACTTCAATACAACAATGTAATTTCTGAATAGTCACTATAAAACTTCAAGGCGTGATGTCACTTTCCTAAATACAGTATTTTCCCCACACGAAGAATTTCGGTATACAAACGGGAATCAGCAAATCCGTACTCAAGATACAATGAAGCAATTGCACTGTCTGCAACTTGTATATTTGAAGACAGCCCTTGGATGTAGCAGCGAAGAACAGTCAATCAAGTTCTTATTCTGTTTATGTGCACAAAACAGAATAAGAGAATTTATATCTCCTGAAAACTGTAAGAGAGTAATAGCAGGGTATGGAAATCTGAAACTGGTTTTTGTTATCAATGTAATTCCGTTTTTAGGCAGCCTTTATTTATAGAAAATGAAAGGCTTTGTCTTCAAGAGTCATGACTGTTGAATTAAGTCATTTCCGAACAGGTATGACTATTAATTGCCAACAGTCTTAAGTCCATTCCGAACAGGTATAATAATACCGAATCGGTTTTGCACGGGTCAACCAAAAAGTGACCGCGCCCGAGCTACCGCGATCCGACCCGGACGAATCCCGGCAACCCGCTACCACTGCGGACACGCGGCGTGCGAAGTGAAAAGTGCGCCACTAGCGCCTCTACAGCCCACTGCCCCGCACCTGCACGCGCGCGCGCGCGCGCGCGTGTGCTTGTGCGTATGGTGCTTCGCACCGTATTGAGGTCTCTTGAATAGCCTCTTAAATGCTAGATGAATTAACTCTTCATCTTCCATATGTACTTATTAAGTGTACAAATTCTTAACATTTTTCCAATGTGGGACTCAAAGGTTGCCCACCCCTTTTATAGCTTAGTGGTGACACTTAACTTTGTACATTTTCCAATGTGGGACACTATCCCCTTTTATATTTGGGTTAGCTTCCCACCTCTTCCACACACTTCCAATGTGGGACAAGCTTTTAAGGCTTTTACACCCAAAAAACTCTTACTCTCTTATTTTAAAAATCTCCAACATTCCTCCACCATTTTCAAAATAAGTTTTGTAAATCTTTGATTGTCTGTAAGACTGTGTATAAGCATTGGTGTCTCACGACTTGAACCAATACCCTGTGAAGATTCGTCAAGGTTAAACATGAAAGTATAGTAGACTTGTCTTTGAACTATCAATCTATATTGATTATCCGGATTTGTCTTCACACACAAATCTTTTAGTCACTGATTATCCATATAAGCCGACACATGAATTAGGCCTTGTGTCTGTACCTTGATTTCGTGAGTGCTTTAGAGTCAAGCCCAATACTCATAGGAAGCGGCACCACTTCCACACTCATATAGGTAGATTATCATAGGTGTCCATGTAACTTAAAACACCATAAATCTATTAAGGTTAAACCCTTCCTCTTTCATTATTCATTACATGTTCTAAGCACTTATCCTTGGGATGTAAATTTCATAGTGCTTACAATCACGTCGTATGATGTACTTTAATCATTGAACTTGAGACTTGAATATATCAAGTTTCAAGTTGAGTTTCCATCAAGAGTGATTATTATTAATGGGCTTTAGTCCCATCCCTATTGATGTCTTAGACACCAGTCCTCTTGCAAGACCTTTTGTAAAAGGATCAGCTAAATTTTGACTTGATTTTACATAATCCACTGTGATTACACTATCTATAATCATTTGTCTGACATAACTATGTCTCAGGCCAATATGTCTAGACTTTCCATTATACACTTTACTATAAGCTCTGGAAAGTGTAGACTCACTATCACAATGTATAGATATTGGAGGCATTGGTTTTGGCCAAACTGGAATTTCAATTAATGAATTCCTTATCCATTCTGCCTCTTTACTAGTTGCAGCTAATGCTACAAACTCAGCTGCCATAGTAGAGTCAGCTATACAAGTTTGTTTCTTTGATCCCCAAGAAACAGCTCCTCCACCAAGAGTGAAAATCCATCCACTTGTTGAGGAATGATCCTCCCGCTCAGTTATCCAACTGGCATCAGAAAACCCTTCTAATACTGAAGGATATCCACTATAGTATATACCATAGTCCATAGTTCCTTTCAAATATTTTAATATTCTATTGACAGCATGCCAATGCAATAAACTTGGATTACTAGTATATCTACTTAATTTACCAACAGCATAAGCAATATCAGGTCGAGTAGATGTCATGGCATACATTAAACTACCAATTACTCGTGCATATTCCAATTGTAAAATAGCTCTACCATTATTAGGGATCATCTTTAGCTGTGGTTCAAAAGGTGTACTAACAGGTGTGCAATCAAACTGATTAAATTTCTTTAAAATTTTCTCAACATAATGAGATTGAGTGAGAATTATATTTTTATCTTTCCTTATTATTCTCATTCCTAATATGACATCAGCTACACCCATATCTTTCATATCAAATTTAGAAGACAAAAAACTCTTAGTATTATTAATGCTTTCTAAATCAGTACCAAGAATTAACATGTCATCTACATATAAACAAATGATCACACCTTTACCATTAGCAAATTTACTATAAACACACTTATCAGATTCATGAATTTTAAAACCATAAGAAATAATGACTTTATCAAATTTTTCATGCCATTGTTTAGGTGCTTGTTTTAGGCCATATAAGGACTTAATAAGTTTACATACTTTGTTTTCTTGTCCAGGCATAACAAACCCTTCAGGTTGTTCCATGTAAATTTCTTCTTCTAAGTCACCATTTAAAAAGGCAGTTTTCACATCCATTTGATGAATCTCAAAATTATATATAGATGCTAATGCAATTAAAATTCTAATAGTGGCGGTTCTAGCAACAGGTGCATAGGTATCAAAATAATCAATTCCTTCTTTTTGTGTAAAACCTTTAGCAACCAATCTAGCCTTGAATTTATCAATTGTTCCATCTATTTTCATTTTCTTTTTAAAAATCCATCTACACTTAATGGGTTTAGATCCTGGAGGTAAGTCTACTAATTTCCAAGTTTTATTTCCCAAAATTGAATCCATTTCATCATTTATAGCTTCTTTCCAAAATGCTGAATCTACAGACTTAATTGCCTCACTATAAGTTTGTGGGTTTGTTTCAACGCTAAGAGTCAAATCATATTGATTACAAGATGTGTTTCTAGTTCCTTCAACAAGATAGACTACAAAGTCGGGACCAAAGCTTTTTTCTTTCCTAGGTCTTTTACTTTTTCTAATCTCTTCTTGTTCTACTGGTGGAGATATAGGTAACTGTGAAGGAGTGCTTACTTCTTTTTCATTATTAATTCTAGGAATAGAAGAAAACCTTTGTTCATAAAAAATTGCATCTCTCGATTCAATTATTGTATTTACCTCAACAGAATCATTAGGTTCACTAACCAAAAATCTATAGGCTTTACTATGTTGTGCATAACCTATGAAAATACATTCAACACCTTTGCTTCCTAATTTCTTTCTCTTAGTTTCAGGTAGTCTTACAATAGCTCTACAACCCCAAACTTTGAGATAACCTAAATTAGGTTTTCTATTCTTCCATAATTCGTAAGGAGTTTTCTTATTATCTTTAACAGGTATTCTATTCAGAATATGACATGCAGTTAAAAGTGCTTCTCCCCAAAAACCTTTACTTAAACCAGAATAAGAAAGCATAGCATTAACCATTTCAGTTAGTGTCCTATTTTTTCTTTCTGCTACTCCATTTTGTTGTGGTGTATAAGGTGCAGTAACTTCATGTATAATTCCCATATCTTCACAAAATTGAGGAAAGTGATATTCACCACCTCTATCATATCTAAGACATTTTATTTTAGAATCACATTGATTTTCAACTTCATTTTTATATGTCTTAAATCTATTAAGCACATCATCCTTAGAGTTTAAAAGATATACGTAACAATATTTTGAAAAGTCATCAATAAATGTAGCAAAATATTTACTACCACCTCTAGTAGGCGTTCCATGCAAATCACAAACATCACTATGTACTAATTGCAACAAAGATGTAGTTTTTTCTATTTTAGGAAAAGGCAATCTTGTTATTTTAGTTTGCATGCATATTTTACACTTTTCATTCATATCATTCTCATATTTAGGAATCAAATTTAAATTAACCATGAAATGCATTTTCTTTGTATTAACATGTTCTAAACGACTATGCCATAATGCAAGACAATCAACGATATAAGCAGAAGAATCCTTTTCATTGATATTGAGCTTAAACATGCCCTCATACAAATATCCTTTGCCTACAAAGGTACCATTCTTAGTCAGAATAAATTTGTCTGACTCAAATACAAGCTTAAAGCCAAACTTGTTAAGAAGACTTCCAGAAACTAAATTTTTCCAAACATCAGGAACATGAAAAACATTGGTGAGGCTAAGGATTTTCCCGGAAGTGAATTTGAGATCCACTGTCCCTTTGCCTTTAACCGCAGCTGTAGATGAATTTCCCATATAGAGAACATCTCCTTCCACTGTTTCATAGGCAGAGAACAAGTTCTTGTCCTTACAAACATGCCTTGTGGCACCAGAATCAACCCACCATGAGTTGTCTTCTCCAAGCATATTAGCCTCGGATATCATAGCAGCAAATTTTTGCTTTGTGTCTGATGTCCCTCCTTTTTCCTTTAGTTTCTTGAACTCACGACAATCCTTCTTGAAGTGACCTGGTTTGTTGCAATGAAAACAATTTCTTTTCTTCTTTTTGTTTGCTTTAGAATTATTTGAAAAATTCTTCCGCTTGTTATTTTTTCCATGATTGCCATATTTTTGCTCCTTTCCTTCCTCCACCACATGGACCTTAGAAACAGAATTTTCTTGTTCCTCTTTACCATCTAGAATTCGAGACTCTTGTTCAATTCTTAAATGAGTCTCTAATTCTTCAAGTGAAAGATCCTCCTTTTTGTGTTTGAGTTCTTTCTTATAGTCTTTCCAAGAAGGAGGAAGTTTTTCAATTATGGCAGCAACAATTACATTATCATCCATATTTAATTTTTTTCAGTTTGCAATGATTTATGATGCGTTGGATGTCATGAAATTGTTTTAGCACAGGCCTATTATCATGCATTTTAAAGCTTAGAAACTGACCGATAAGGAACTTCTTACTTGTAGCGTCTTCCGTTAGATATTTGGTCTCCAATGTTTCCCATAAAGTTTTTGCTGTCCCAACATTTTGGTACAAGTCGAACAAATTATCAGCAAGTGTATTGAGAATGTGACCACGACACAAGTAATCATCGGTCTCCCATTTTGTGCGTTGCCTAGTCTGTTCCACGGTTTCATCTTCATCTTCATTTGGTTTCGGTTGTGACAAGACATATACAATCTTCAATGTTGTTAGAAGAAAATGAACCTTTTTCTGCCAACGCAGAAAATTACCACCATCAAAACGGTCCAACTTGACAAAGCTTTCTGTTATTTGTCGAAGTGATTTGGAAGAGTCGGCCATTTCCAAAATACTGTATTTAGATTGTTGGAAATTATGAATGCAAATACAGAAATGGAACTCTTTATATATCTCAAAATGTCAACTTCAATACAACAATGTAATTTCTGAATAGTCACTATAAAACTTCAAGGCATGATGTCACTTTCCTAAATACAGTATTTGCCCCACACGAAGATTTTCGGTATACAAACGGGAATCAGCAAATCCGTACTCAAGATACAATGAAGCAATTGCACTGTCTGCAACTTGTATATTTGAAGACAGCCCTTGGATGTAGCAGAGAAGAACAGTCAATCAAGTTCTTATTCTGTTTATGTGCACAAAACAGAATAAGAGAATTTATATCTCCTGAAAACTGTAAGAGAGTAATAGCAGGGTATGGAAATCTGAAACTGGTTTTTGTTATCAATGTAATTCCGTTTTTAGGCAGCCTTTATTTATAGAAAATGAAAGGCTTTGTCTTCAAGAGTCATGACTGTTGAATTAAGTCATTTCCGAACAGGTATGACTGTTAATTGCCAACAGTCTTAAGTCCATTCCGAACAGGTATAATAATACCGAATCGGTTTTGCACGGGTCAACCAAAAAGTGACCGCGCCCGAGCTACCGCGATCCGACCCGGACGAATCCCGGCAACCCTCTACCACTGCGGACACGCGGCGTGCGAAGTGCAAACTGCGCCACTAGCGCCTCTACAGCCCACTGCCCCGCACCTGCACGCGCGCGCGCGCGCGCGCGTGTGCGTGTGCGTACGGTGCTTCGCACCGTATTGAGGTCTCTTGAATAGCCTCTTAAATGCTAGATGAATTAACTCTTCATCTTCCATTTGTACTTATTAAGTGTACAAATTCTTAACATTTTTCCAATGTGGGACTCAAAGGTTGCCCACCCCTTTTATAGCTTAGTGGTGACACTTAGCTTTGTACATTTTCCAATGTGGGACACTATCCCCTTTTATATTTGGGTTAGCTTCCCACCTCTTCCACACACTTCCAATGTGGGACAAGCTTTTAAGGCTTTTACACCCAAAAAACTCTTACTCTCTTATTTTAAAAATCTCCAACATGCCTCTTAGAGTAGTGATGAGAAATTGATGAGGTCTTCCCAAACCGATTCTTTTTTAAATTCTAATTCCTCATTATTAGAAAAGTATACCCTCCTTCTATTTCTTTTATCAACTTCATTCTTGTTAACCTTTGAGTAAATGCAGTAACAGTTTTCCACCTCCTTAATCATTGTACTTTTCAATTTGTCCAATTCTTCTGATGATTCCATAATTTCTCAAGTCTCGCTCCATTATTCTTCTTCCATTTGGTAATATTCTAATCATTTTTGCTAAATATTGGCTTGTTGATGGTGACTAACCTTATTATTCAAAACTTCAAGACCATTAGTCTTTCATTCATACCATTGGGATTTTTCGAACACACTATTTATCTTTCATTCATAGCCCGATGAAGTCTTCTTCATAGTTATACCTAAGAGGAAATCTTTATGATCTAACAATCCTCTTTGGAAAGTTGTATTTAGGCTAAATTATTCAAAGTTTTTTCGTATGAATTCCATATATGGATTACCATGTGAAAATTTTCCATTATTCCTGGTTCACTTCTTCATTGGTAAACATTATTCCAGGTTCTCCTTTGAACTTCAAAAGAGGCTTAACACTTATTTCATGGTTTGAAAAAGAATTTTAAATACACTAACAAAGGTTTTGCTCCATGGGTTTGAAGAATCTAGGGGTTTAGGATCAAGTGTTTTGGATGATGATTGTAGTGAGTTTGACATGCAAACCCTAAATAGGGTTAGGGTAGCCTAAAGAGAGAGAGAGAGAGAGTTAGCAAACGTTTTTTTGTAAAAATAAATAAAAAATGATAGAAGACTTCATTCAAGACCAAACATAAAAATTCTTATAATAAAATGAACTACAACTATTTATTTAATAATAACTTTGAGTTACACGGTGAGACTGTAATAATCATGAACAATGACTATTACAACAACTATATATATTAACAAAATCTCCTTTTATAATAACTTCAATATTTAATGTATCCAAATGATATATCTTTGAGGGTTGAGAAGTAAACTCTTCGATAATTAGAGAAAGAAGGTTAATATCTCTTTGTAAGTATTAATGGCGATTGGATGCTTATTATGTATATTCAATTTTGCATCACAACAACTTTAGGTTATACACTCTGTGTTAAGAATGTGCAAATAAAGTCTATTATTTATAGGCACATTCAATGAGTAAATAAAAACTACTATTGTACATTAAATAATATATCTAATATTTTGGGTGCATTAAATGACGTGGAACACTTTGTCCCTGTGTCATTCCTGTTGCAATTAGAGCACTACTAATGTGGGTGAATATACAATACTTGCAAAAGTGTTGATTGTACCACATACTTCTTAATTATAAAACATAACTACTCACATATATCAATATTTATATGAAACTTGTTCTGCAAGTGTTTGAGTGCAATCTTGTGTTAGTAACTGGGTGGTTACTCACTCACAATTTTACCACTTGTGACAAACTCATATTTTGCGACGGCCCCAGAATCCTGTAATATCCCATAATTTAAAGTAAATTAATTAATTATAATTTTGTATATTTGTGTAATTATTTGTATTGACTAGTGATGTCACTAAAATTATGTTATTATATGTTACTTGGTTGGAATTTAAGTAAATAAAAAAATACAGTAATATAATAATAATAATAATAATAATAATTTTTTGACGAATAAAAAAAATTATGTTGATGGAAGAATTCTGGTGTCTTTTTGGAAGGTAGACGGTTAGTTTACATCGTAAAATGTTGGATTTTAAGGGCCATAAGTTGATATATGACTTCAGTTAGACTTTAAACCAAGTTCGAATTTATTTTTGGCTTATTGGGTCAGCGTTTATATGGGATCTAACCCTAGTTTCATGGTTATCATTATAAAATTAAGATTATAATTAAGTTAAGTCACTTTTTACATCTTGGAGGAGAAGCCCAAAGCCAAGGAGAAAAGTCTAAGTGGAGAATAAGAGAAATCGGGAGTTATTGCTTAGGAATTCAGCTTACGTGGATAGAGGCAAGTTTATATTTAGCATACTTTTATAATTTAAAGTTTGTTATAGTATGGTTGTCCTTGGAATCTTAATATAAAATTATTATAATCTGAATTAGACAAGTTAATTAGAAAAGATTATATTTATGTTAATTGGATAATTAAACTATAACCCATTATCTTGGAATAGTATGAAATTTGTTGGATTAATCATGACTCAGAAGAGAAATTTTGAAGTTGGTGATATGATTATGATATTACATGTTTTAGACTTAGAAACCCTTTGTTAATTTCGTGGATTAAACTATAATTGGGTGGAATTGGGATCAAAGTATTTTTAGGGCTCTTGATATGAGAATTTGGAATTGATATCTTAAACTTGTGTTAGGATTAATCTAAAATAATTATAAATTGGTTAGGATTACTGTTGGGATGATTATTCATCTATGTATTAAAGTTTGGAGATTTTAATAGGCTTGGAATATCAGTCTTAGGTTCAAAAATGATATATTTATGTGGAGAAGACTAGGTTATGGGATAACCTCATTAAAATGAGATTGTGTCCTCATTCGAACGAGAATAAGAACTTGTTCAAACGACATATGTATTCTCATTCGAATGAGGATATCAAATGATATTTATTCTAACAAAATTATTTTGAATTAATAGAGGTTAATTCAGGAGATAAAACTGTAAATTAGATTTGTAACCCTTAAATGTGTAGGATTGCTTAATTGGTATATTATGTACAACATAATGTTTACTCATGGGATATATGGTAGAGGGGACATACTTATGGGGACGTGATTAATGAAGACAAGTACCCTGATGCGATGATGATGGATTTGAGTTAGTTATATTTACCTCTAGACATTATCGCTGAAATTCCCACTGTATTCATGTAAGGTTCACGAGTTGATCATATATATGGCTTTGGGTATGGGGATGTATGATTAGCGTGAAGGTGTAATCCTTATCCGTTATATGCTTAAGTGGTTATAGGTATGGTAAATACTATAACTATGATTTGTATGCATGAGCAATCCCTGTACGCAGTAGGATAAGCCTTCATTATGTGTAAGCTTGTGATGAGGCCTTTTATAAGGTACGTGTATTGGATCGTAGTTATATTATGTAGACGTAGACGAATAGACTACTTTCCCTATGACATTATATAATAGTGAGTATAACTTAATAGAGATGAAAGTTTTACTTGAATGTCCAAAGCGATGAATAAGACTTAATCATGGGGAATATATGGGATTAGGAGTAAACGAATATGATATTTAGGGTTTTTTGTTCCAGGTTAACTTAAAAATCAATAAAATATTGGAAAAAGATGAGTAGTTGTATTGTTGCCTAAGATCAATTATAATATTTTGCTACTTAGACTTCTTGTTGACGTCTCATATTATCATTTTTAAGACATACGCCACTAGTGCAACCTCATTATTGATCCAATATTGATCTCCTCTTTGTTGATTATATGTAGGATGTAAGTTTTGATCCTACATGCTTGTTGATGTAAAAAACTAGATTGCTCTAATTATTCAATCACAGATAAATAAATAAGACAAAGATTTTTAAAGTGGTTCGGCTAGGAATAAAGCCTACGTCCACTGTTATGTTATTGCTGAGTGTTTGTAGAATTCTTGATTACAAGTTCTCTCAAGAAATTCCGGTCCCCTTGAATTGAGGATGATACAAGGTATTTATAGCCTTTAGGCTGTACATGAAAGGTCCAATACATTAAATGATATACATATGAAAGGGTAATACATTTAATGCAGCGTGTGCGTCAAGAATATAATGAATAGTTGAACAGTTGTCCGTCTGGTAATTAATGATACGGCCGAGATGCAGTTCGGACCGCCTTAGTTGCCTGTTGATCAAGAGTTCCTCGGAATACTTAGTGTATCTCGGGATGATAGAGTTCCTCGGAATGATAGAATTCCTCGGTATGATAGAGTTCCTCGGTGTATTCTCGTTGTTCGGAAAGAAGCACGGTTGGTCGGGAAATGATCTTCCTCGTTGCTATTGTGCCATGTAGATTGACACGTGTCTTCATCTTATTCGTCCACATCAGCACATTAATTTTGGTATCAACAGAAGCCCCCAATGTTTCATATTTTGAACTTTGAAGAGTATGGAACATTCTTTTCTCGGCATATGGAAATATTAAATGTACTTCCCGGGTTTCAGGAACATTGAATTCAAATTTCCTTCTTATTTCGCAGTTTCCGCCTTTTTGATAAAGCGCTTTGATATTCGTGCAAGTTTTGTCCTTTTAGCCGCCGGAAGTTTAGTAGTTTCTTTTTGATAATCATTTCTTTCGCCGCTTCCCAATGCAAAGTATTTAAACTTCTTTGGTAACCATACCGTCGTCTACGTTTTTCATTCTCTGCATTCAAGCTTTCTCTTCTCTTCTTCTCTTGTGCGTTCATCCTTGTTTCCGTTCGTTGTCAACACATCTTCTTTCTTTCTGTAAGATCTTCTTTCTTTCTTCTGTATCTCTTTTATTCAATATGGTTTATATTGTGGAGTCTGTTGAGAAATTCCGTTCTGATTTTTCCATTCCTTCGTGGGTAACTCTAGAGGTTCTTCCTGAGCCTTTAGATTACTTTCGATTGGCTGAGGGACATTGGTTCCCCAGTATTTTTGTTGCTGAATGCGGTTTTTCTTTTCCACCAAACCCATTATGTCTTGAGTTTTGTCAATATTTTGATCTTGTTCCTGCAAAAATAGCCCCCAATTCATGGAGAATAATTAACGGGGTGCACAAGTTAAATCTAACTCATGGGACTCGTATTGGGATCCCTGAAATTATGTTTTGTTATAAATGGGTTGTTCTAGATAATATTTATTATTTAAAAACTAGGTATTTGAATAGGGCTCTTGTGGTTAATCTCCCTGACTCAAATAGGGATTATTTTGAGCATGGGTTGGTCATAAAAAATTGGCAACATGCGCCATTATCTGGGAATGAAGTATACAACGGTCCCAGATGCCCCCCATACGGCAATGGGATAGGTTTATTTTTCATTTTATTTTACTTATGAAATTATGCTTTCATCATGTTTGACAAAATGTATTACTGATATTCCATTATGTATTTATTTGCAGTTGATAGCAAAAGAAAAACTCCAAAAGAGTCAGAAGTGAATATCAGGCATTTGAAACTTATCTGGAATTTGCATAAGACCATTGCTGACGAGCATATTAGATCTGCTTCATATTTACTACAGTATAAGAGTTACACAACCTCTTATACTGCTCGCCCTGTTGAACCAGCTTCAACACCAGAAAGTTCATCTTCAGATTCTCATATCTCCCTATCTCAGAGAATGGGCAAGAAAAGAGCTCCTCCTGCTCTATTTGGTGACACTTCTTCTGCTGTTGGAGCCCATAAAGGCAAAATTGATGTCCCAGAGGGGACTAAAAAAGTAGATGCTGGTTCCTCCAAAGTTGCCGAGAAGCCCCCAGTGGCCCCGAGCAAGAAAGATGCTCCTGCTGATGTAATTGCCATCTCTCCGACCAAGACTTCTTCCTTGGTTGATGCTGCTGACCGTCCTTTGAAGAGATTTAGGAAATCATCTTCAGTTAATCTTGCTGGAACTACATCTTCTCTACCCGCTGGTGGTAGTAGTGTCTCAAAAATCATTCTTCCGAGTTCTTCAACGAGCTCAGTTATACCCGATGTTCTCGGGGTTGATGAAAAAATTCCTAGGGATACACTGACATCCCTAGCTGCTCGCCATCTTTCTTCAGTAAATTTCTCATACCTTTGGTCTTTCTTTCTTTTTCTTGAATTCTTGTATTTGTGTTGACTCTATTGTTTTTCTTATCTTTCAGCTGGTGAACTGTTTCAATACCATCGTGAAGAAAGATCAAGTTATTAAAGCTTCCACTTCCTCGTCCGATGTTGACGATGCTTTGTTGGGTTTAACCCAATCTGTGAAGGAATCTCGCCAACAGTACATCGAGGAGAAAACTGTTTGGGAGAAAAAATTGGCTGTGGCTGAGGCTGATAAGATGAAGATGGCTGAAACCTCCAAGAATTTGGAGGAGAAAATTAAAGATTTGGAGGTTAAACATCAGGAATCTGATGATAAATTGAAGAAGGCAGAAGAAGAATTATCTACTCTGCGAGATATTAAGGTTAAGAAAGAGGAACTGGAGGTGAAGCTCTCCTCGGAGAAGTCGAGGAGAAAAGTTGCAATCAAGAAACATTTCAGCGTTGGTTGGGAGAAAGGATGGGAGGGAGGGATAGCTGCAATGACGTCCCAAGTCCAATATGGGGAGTTGAAATACTTCCATGATGGTTGGGTAGCTGCTCTGCAATAGCTAAAAGTCCAAGACGATTCTGAGCTATTCCAACGGCATCTCCCTGGTCCTCCTCCCCCAATTGTGGAAGAAGAAGAAGATGAACCTGCTTCAGATGAGTCTTCCATGGCTATGGGCGATCAAGTTTCTGCCTCTCAACCCTCTGCCACCGAGGACGTTTCCTCCATGCCTCCTCCTCCCGAGAAGATTCCTACCGATCAAGCTGTAGTTACCACCGAGAAACCGAGCTCCTCGTCCCAGCCTCCCGAGAAAGTCTTGGGAGACAAGGAAAAGGTGTGAAGTTGTTCGGTAGCATTTCTGTATTTCCTTGTAATCGAACGATGTAACTTTTTGATGATCTAATAAAATATATCTTTGCTTATCTCTGTTGTTGATAACTTGTTTTTGTTGATTGTTGTCTTTTTCTTGTCATTAGTTTGTTGCTAGAATGGAATTGATCTCTTCTCATGATACCGAGCTGATGCAGCAATGTCATCAATACTATAAGGCTGGTCATACAGATCTTAGTACATCGGAAATTGCTGATATCCTTGGTCACGGTGCTTCAGAGCAGGCTATTGAAGCTTATCAGTACTTGAAATCTTTACTCGACCGAGCAGTGGCCAACAATGTCGCTTACTATGAGTTGATTGAAGAGCTTCATGGTTCCTTAGAGGATCTTCAAAATCAACACAACGAATCAATGGCTTTGTTACATAAAGATTATGAAAATAGATACCAGCAGCTCTCTTCAGAAACAGGCCACAAGAAGATCATTGCTGGGTATGACGTCAGGGAGAGGACCCTAAAAGGTGAAATTGAAGCCTGTAGACAAATCGCCGAGATCCTGGAGCAAGAAAATAATAATTTGCAGAAGAAATTAGCTCAATATAAATCTGCTGCTTCATCTTCTACTGCATTAATACCAGTTACTGATGAAGGCTTCTCGTTCTTAGAGGTCGAAAATGCCAAACTGAGGCAAGAGCTGAAGGACTTAAGAAGATCTGCCATTTCTGGAACTGCTCGGGGACGAGGAAGAGGTTCTCGGGGGCGAGGAAGAGTCAGCCAAAATGTTGAAGAGGCTCGCACTCAGTCTACTCTGGAAACTCAAGCATTCCAGTTGAAAGTAAAAGACCGTGCTCTGACTGAAATGTCCAATAAAAATCTGTCTCTGGAAGATCAGCTGGCATCAACGAAATCTGCCTTGCATAACAAAGATCTCTTTGCCAAAAGCCTTCATGAACAATTGGATAGATTAACCTTCCAATTCCATAAACAGCCAAGAGAATTCTGGATGGCAGGATACAATGAAGCTCTCGTTCATCTGGATGCTCGCATTGAACATGCTAATAATGAAGGTTACAAGCAAGGATGGTTAAATGCATTGGGTGTATTAAAGTTGGAGCAAGGGCATTTTTTATGGGACTATCATGCTCCATCATTATTAGACCTGCCTGTACCACCTTTCAAATTGGATATGGCATGGATTCCAGCTCGTTCCATTCCTCGCAGTCTAATTTCAAAATATCTTGGTGATTATAGCCTTCACTCCCAAGCTGAATTATCTCGTCCTGAGCATCTTTTGGATACACCTTCTGTTATGAACGTCAGAATGCTCAGAGATGTTAATTTCATCAATTCTCCCCTTTGCCTAGAAGACCCTCCTGCCGGCGAGGAACCTGTTTCTAAAGCACAGGGCAAAAAACCAATAGAATAGTAATATCCATGTAACAATTTAGTACCTTCTTGTAATTTGTAATTTATTCTAGATTAATGAAAAGATTTTCATTTTCTGTTTGCCAATCTTGTTAGTCTTGTGTTTATCAAGCACATTTATATTTGTACATATGTATCTATGTATCTGTTAAAAAGATAACAATATTATTGTTCAATAAGCAACTTAATAAAAAGTTACAAGTATTAGTAATGTTTCTCGATCACTTAATAATAAAGTAATGAATAAAAATGTTCAAACTGTTTCCAACCAACCAAGGTGGGTGAATAATGTTTGTCGACTAATTACAGCTCCGACGAACTATACTTGGTTTGATTATAAAATTGCGTCCGACCAACTAAGATCAATAAGTTGTCCTCGCCGACCAACTACAGTTATTGGGTTTTTTGCCCCGACCAACTATACTTGGTGTATTTTTTGAACATTTTGTTTTTCAAAAAACTCATTGTAATAATATTACCTCCCGACCAACATAAGTTGTAATATGAGAGTATATTTTTATCTTACCAACCGTGGTTGATCCTGCTGGTGTACACTTTCTAGCTCCTTAAAGCTTTTGGCTCCTTAGAGCATTTTTTGGCTCCGTAGAGCATGTCCTCCTAACCAAAGGAGGTTGGCTACTTATAGCACTTTTTGCTCCATAGAGCTGTCCTCCTAACCAAAGGAGGTTAGCTCCTTAGAGCACTTTTGCTCCGTAGAGCTGTCCTCCTAACCAAAGGAGGTTGGCTCCTTAGAGCACTTTTGCTCCGTAGAGCTGCATTTTTTGGCTCCTTAGAGCATGTCCTCCTAACCAAAGGAGGTTGGCTACTTATAGCACTTTTGCTCCGTAGAGTTGTCCTCCTAACAAGGAGGTTGGCTCCTTAGAGCACTTTTGTTGTGTGGTGTATTACACTAGTATTCCCCGAAAAACTTTCATCCAGAAAGAAAAATGGTGAAACATCTTCGTTTTATTCATAATGAAAGAAATGCTTTACATTTGACATCATTGATAATACTTGCGCAGGTGTTCAGCATTCCATGCATTTTTAAATTCCTCTCCTTCTAGAGTTGCTATTCTGTAAGTTCCTAGTCGAACAACTTCTGTAACTCGGTAAGGTCCATGCCAGTTTGCTTCCAGTTTATTCTGCTTCTGAATGACCTTCTTTAGCACATAATCCCCTTCTTTTAAATCACATTTCTTTACCCTTTTGTTGTAAAACAGAGCTGTTCGTTGTTGATAAGCAACATTCCTAATGGCTGCCTCTTCTCTGACTTCCTCGAGCATATCCAAATCCATCCTTCTCATCAGATCACTGATCGGAGAATTGAAATTTAACACCCTATGTGTTGGTAGGCCCAACTCGGCAGGTATCACAGCCTCACTTCCAAATGCTAGCATATATGGTGATTCTCCTGTTGCTGCTCGGGGAGTTGTTCGGTAAGCCCACAAAACTGACTGTAGCTCATTAATCCAATTTGCTTTAGCCTCACTTAACCTCTTCTTCAACCCATTTAGTAATGTTATGTTCATCACTTCAGTCTGCCCATTGCTTTGGGGATGGCCTGGTGCTGAATGAAACTTCAAGACGTTTGACTGATGACAATAGGCAGTAAATTCTTCATTATCAAATTGCGTTCCATGGTCTGTGATGAAAGCGTGGGGGAGACCATACCGACAAATGATATTCTTCCATATGAACTGATACACCTTCTCGTACGTCATATCAATTAGTGGTTCAGCTTCCACCCACTTAGTAAAATAGTCTACTGCCACGACGAGATACTTGAACCTTCCTCGGGTCGTCGGCAGTGGTCCAACCAGATCAATCCCCCACATGGCAAATGGCCAAGGTGATGTTATGGGTGTCAACAATGCATGTGGAGTTCTTCGGATGGAAGAAAAACGTTGGCACTTGTCACACTTCTTAGCATAGGCTATACAATCAGCTCTCATCGTCGGCCAGTAGTATCCCTGTGTCATCACCCTTTGCAGTAGAGTCCGACCTGCTACATGAGCTCCACAAGATCCTTCATGGATTTCTTCAATCAATTCTTTGACTTCTGATGGATGCACACATCTCTGCAAACCTGCCATAATTCCTCGTCTATACAAAACACCATTAGTTAACACATACCGAGCGACTTTATACTTCAATTTCTTGGCAGCTAGTTTGTCCTCCGGTAGTACTCCTTCTTCAATGTATGCTCTGATAGGATCCATCCAAGATGGTCCTAAATCAAGGGTAATAATCTTCACCGTCAGATCTTCTTCCATGCTCCGGCTTTCTAGTACTTCAATTGGTATTGTTCTTCGCAGCTCGGTGCGCGTAGCTGACGCTAGTCGGGCCAATGCGTCTGCTCTAGCATTCTCCATTCTCAGTATCCGCACCAATTGAATAGCATCAAATTCTTTCAATAATTCCATCACTTTTGCATGGTACTTCACCATTAACTCTCCCTTCACTGCATATATTCCCATCATTTGATTCACAATTAACTGAGAATCACTGAAAACAATTACTTGACGTGCCTCCATAACTTTCGCCAAATGAAAACCTGCTATCATAGCCTCATATTCAGCCTCATTATTGGAAGCTTTGAATTGGAATCTCAAGGCGTACTCCATGTCAATATCATCTGGAGAATTTAAAACAATCCCTGCTCCACAACCAGCCGTGCAAGATGATCCATCTACATATAATCTCCATGTATGTAACTCGTCTTTAAATTTCTTATCTGTTAGAGTTCCTCGGTGAAATATCATCCGTTTTCTTTCATCATCCCCGGGTATCCTTCGTTCCTCGTCGGTCATTTGTTCGCGCCCCTCTGCCAACCGGAGTTGGTCGGGGTTTGAATATGATGATTTTTCTACATCCACAAGTCCTTTTACCAACCTTGGTTGGTTTGGATCTGTGTCTGTCGATCCTGTATCGTCCACAGGTAGGTCAGCAAGCATCTTTTGCTCCTCGGGGGTATCAGGGTACGTGAACTCTGCTATAAAATCTGCCACGGCTTGCCCTTTCAACGATGATCTGGGTTCATACACAATATCATATTCACCGAGCTCTATTGCCCAGTACATCAATCTTCCTGATTTTTCTGGCTTGTGAAGGGCTTGTCTTAACGGCATGTCGGTATACACAATGATGGTATGGGCCTGGAAGTATGGTCTCATTCTTCTACTTGCTTCAATTAATGCCAGTGCCAATTTTTCCAGCTTTGGGTATCTGATTTCCGCACCTCGGAAGGCCTTGCTTGTGTAATAAATTGGCTTCTGGACTCCATTCTCCAATCTGATCAACGCTGAGCTAACTGCATTTTCTGATACCGCCAAATACAAGTACAGCTTCTCTCCCGTTATTGGCCTAGATAACAATGGTGGGGCTCCCAAATACTTCTTCAAATCTTGAAAGGCTTTCTCACATTCATCAGTCCACTCAAAACTTTTTCGTAGTGTTTTGAAGAATGGGAGGCATTTATCAGTTGCTCGGGATACAAATCTGTTGAGTGCTGCAACTCGTCCGGTAAGACTTTGCACTTCTTTCTTCGTCGTCGGGGATCGTAGCCCTAAAAGAGCCTTGATCTTTTCTGGATTTGCTTCAATACCTCGTTGGTTGACGATGTATCCGAGGAACATTCCTTCTCGTACTCCAAAGGTACATTTCGTCAGGTTAAGCTTCATCTGGTATTTATCCAGTTGATCAAAAGTTTGACTCAAGTCAACCAAATGATCTGCAGCTCTTTTGCTTTTGGTGAGCATGTCGTCGACATAGACCTCCATATTACGGCTGATTTGTTCGGTGAAAACTTTGTTCATCAACCGCTGATATGTTGCACCTGTATTTTTTAAACCAAAAGGCATAACATTATAACAATAACTTCCCCTTGGGGTAATAAAAGAAGTACTTTCCCTGTCTTCAGGTTTCATTTTGATTTGGTTGTAGCCTGAATAAGCATCCATGAAGCTGAGTAGCTTGTGTCCCGAAGTAGCATCCACTAGTTGATCAATTCTGGGCAATGGAAAATGATCTTTTGGACATGCCTTGTTGAGATCAGTAAAATCAACACACATTCTCCATTTTTTGTTCTTCTTCTTTACCATCACCACATTCGCCAACCAATCTGGATATTTCACGTCTTCAATGAATTGGGCTTTCTGGAGTTTCTCGACCTCCTCTTGTATGGCCTGGTTCTTCTCGGGACTAAACACTCTTCTTCTTTGCTTCACAGGTTTGATCTCCTTATTCACATTGAGTTCGTGACATAAGAAGTTTGGATCTATTCCTGGCATGTCTTCATGACTCCAAGCAAAAGTATTCTTCCTGTTTCTCAAGAAAGTTATCAACTCCTGTTTTATTGAAAAATCCAACGACGACCCTATCTGAGTTATTCGTTCAGGATGCTCGTCGTCCAGGATAACAATTTCTGTAGATTCCACAACCTGTCCTTTTACGAGTTGAGATTCATCCCTAGGGTCAAGAGTTTCAATTTCTGTGCCTTCCTCCACTTGGTAAGTAGTAGTTTTTTCTGTAATTCTTCAAGTTCCTCTTGCTCGGCAGACGAATAATAGCATTCCCGAGCTACTTTTTGATCACCTTTCATAATTCCTACTCCAAAATTCGTTGGGAATTTCAAACACTGATGAACTGTAGATGGAACTGCTTCGAACTTCTTCAATCCAACTCTTCCCATGATGATGTTGTAGGCGGACTGCACATTCTTATCCATTACAAAAAAGCGTATTCTTTCTGTTCGACAAGCAGGCCAAGTTCCAATGAGTATATCCAACTTGATCGTCCCAAGTGGAAAAACTTTCTCGCCAGCAAAACCCAGAAGGGGTCTGTGATAAGGTTCTAATTGAGATAATTTTAAATTCAAGCTATCAAAGCATGAATAATACATGATGTCTGCCGAACTACCATTGTCTACTAACACCCTTGAAATGACCACATCCTTCATCCTCATTTTGATCACCAGAGGATCATCATGAGGGTAGAGAACACCTGCCAGGTCGTTTTTTGAAAAACCAATCACTAGCTTCTCTTTGTTTACCTTCCTCGGACGATCATCCTCGGCCAGGTTTATTCGCTGAATGTATGAACAAGCTTGAGCCTCTCCGAGATAAGCTTTTCTTTCTGCAGTAAGGTCTCCTCCTCCTGCATCTCCTCCTGTAATAACAATACAATCAAATGACCCAAAACGTATGGAAAATACCTCTCGTTCGGGTTTCCTTGGCTTTTTGGGAAGATCGGGGTCATCATCTGGATCCTCTTCATGGTCCCTCCTCTTTTTCTCCTCTGCACGATGAGGAGATCTAGATCTCTCTCTAGTTCTATCATCATTCTTCCTCTCACTCCTGCGATCTACGTACTTTGATAATTTTCCTCTTCGGATGAGTGTTTCAATCTCGTTCTAAAGGGCTATACAATTTTTGGTCATATGGCCATGATCTTTGTGAAACTCGCAATATTTGGTCTTATTCCTCAGGTCGGGATCTGTCTTCAGTTTCTCTGGCCATTTGATTTCCTCGTTATTCCTGATTTCTTCCAAAACATGATTAATACCCACTTTCAATGGAGTATAATTATCATACTTCTTTAGGGCTTCCAACTTCATCCTGTTATTCTTGGAATATTTGTCACCACCATTACTTTTCTGATCTTTCTTCTTAGAATTGTCGACCTCCACTTTAACTTCTTTATCCATATTCTTCTTCGCAGCCATAGCCTCCTCGGCATTCATGATTTTGGCCGCCTTTGCCATCAACTCCGACATATTTTTAGGTGGATCTTTGGCCAAAGTGTAATACAGCTTGTTAGGCAGCAAACCACTCATCAGAGCAGTGATTGCTGTCTTTTCTTCATAATCTATGACTTCCAACTTTTCGTTATTGAAACGAGTTATGTAATCTCTAGTACTTTCACCTGATTTTTGTCTAACACTTAGCAAGTGTGCTACTCGCTTTACCGGCTTTGCTCCAAAACAAAAATTTCCAATAAACAGCTCGGCTAACTGAACAAAAGTTGAAATCTTACCCCGAGGAAGATTATTGTACCATATCTGTGCAGACCCAGTAAGAGTTCCCGAGAATGCTCTACACCTCATCTCGTCAGGGACAGCGTAGATATCTGCAGCAGCTTGGTACTGTTCTATATGAAGTACGGGATCTGTCTTTCCATCGTACTTGGGAGTCACTACGGGTGCTTTGAATTTCGACGGTGTAGGGAAATCCACAATGGCTTGCACAAATGGTGTTCCTTGAACAAAAGTTCTCTGTAAGGGGTTTCTCGCTTTAGCCATTTCTCCCAGTCTATCCTCCAACCGTTGAATGGAACCTTTCCATGCTTCATTCCCTTCCTCGGGCCGCTTAGTCCGAGCAACTGATTGCTCTGACGTGGCTTCCTGAGATTTATCTCGACGAGTGGTTGGTCGCGATTGCGCAGATCCTTCTCTCAAACCTGGTGGTGGTCGAAAACTTCTTGATGGAGCCCTCGGTGGACTCATGTTCCTCCTTGGTCCTAACCGACTGAAAGGAGACACCCTGCTTAATCTTTCCAAAGCACTAGTTCTCTCCGGAGAAAGAGTGATACGTTGATCTGTATCCGTAGCCCGTATCGATGAAGTTCGCCCAGGTTGATAAGAAGAATCATTAGACTACTCATTGCGATATGACCCAGTACGCCTAGATTGCGATGGCCTATGATCATTCCTTTGCCCTGAAGAAGTAGGTGCACCCCCCTGAAGAGTTTGAATGAGTTGCCTCATAGATTCTTGCATGGAGGTTTGTCCTTGAGCCAGATTCGTCATAATCCCAGCCAGATCTGGGGATGCAGATGGATTTGGATGATTTCCAGTATTTCCAACATTTCGGTTACTGGATTCTGGATTATCAGCCATTGGTGATAAATGATTTTTATGAAAAATGATAATAACAGTCGTTTCCCACTGACGGCGCCAATCTGTTGATGTAAAAAACTAGATTGCTCTAATTATTCAATCACAGATAAATAAATAAGACAAAGATTTTTAAAGTGGTTCGGCTAGGAATAAAGCCTACGTCCACTGTTATGTTATTGCTGAGTGTTTGTGGAATTCTTGATTACAAGTTCTCTCAAGAAATTCCGGTCCCCTTGAATTGAGGATGATACAAGGTATTTATAGCCTTTAGGCTGTACATGAAAGGTCCAATACATTAAATGATATACATATGAAAGGGTAATACATTTAATGCAGCGTGTGCGTCAAGAATATAATGAATAGTTGAACAGTTGTCCGTCTGGTAATTAATGATACGGCCGAGATGCAGTTCGGACCGCCTTAGTTGCTTGTTGATCAAGAGTTCCTCGGAATACTTAGTGTATCTCGGGATGATAGAGTTCCTCAGAATGATAGAATTCCTCGGTATGATAGAGTTCCTCGGTGTGATAGAGTTTCTCGGTGTATTCTCATTGTTCGGAAAGAAGCACGGTTGGTCGGGAAATGATCTTCCTCGTTGCTATTGTGCCATGTAGATTGACACGTGTCTTCATCTTATTCGTCCACATCAGCACATTAATTTTGGTATCAACAATGCTCATCCTTTATATTCTTTTATTATTAATGTCAGATTTTATATTTACGTAAGTTACTCTTTTATTCAGCATGGGTACGGGTGTGTTTCAACTGAATGGATAGAAATAGGGGTGTTCGAAAAAAATTCCAAAATTTTCACAATTTTAATATCCTTTCAAAATCAGAAAAATTATAACATCTTTTTTTTTTCAAGTCGACTGATTTGGAATATTTGGGAATTTTATTATTAGGAAAAATCTCAGAATTATCAATTTTATTTTTTTAGAAAATATTGGGAATATCATTTTGGAAAGTGATATTTTTAAATCAAATAATACATATGATTAATAAAGATCAACTCTAGAATGCATCAATAGCATAAACAAACTAATAAGCGAATGCACATCAATGTAACATTCAAATATGCATTATTGAACATTGTTCCAATAAAAATAACAAAAAAAACACTGTTCTAATAAAACAAATACAAATAACGGTTTTTTAATTATTTAAACCTTAACAAATCTATTATATACCTCTAATATGGTAGATTAGAGGTATAAATAGGCATTAATGATACAAAGTTATCACAGGGGTTGCACGGCAAATAAATGAATCCCATGTCCCTTTCTAGTTCGTCTTTAAATAGAAGACTCTTCTACTCCCCTATTATTTTAAGCTTTTCCCGGCATTATTTCCTCACTTTATACTGCACTTAATTCGTGAAACCAAAAGCCTCCAACGATTTCAATCCTCAATAGTACAATGGGTAGCTGAACCCTCACATATCATCCATCTAATTCTTCTCATTTACGAGTTCTCTCCTTTATCTATCAGTGGCACTTCCAATGACGTTTCGTTGACAACACACTTTTTGTGGAACCCTTGCACCTATTGAACATTTCTAGGATCAACAGTCCTTATGGGTTTTCC
Source organism: Sambucus nigra (assembly GCA_949130495.1). Lineage (NCBI taxonomy): Eukaryota > Viridiplantae > Streptophyta > Magnoliopsida > Dipsacales > Adoxaceae > Sambucus > Sambucus nigra. The sequence goes on along the minus strand of OX422208.1, from coordinate 451,137,386 downwards.
AAATGGCTATGATGTTATATGTTATGGTCGGTTAATGGGTGTTTTGAGTTTTGGGGTTGGATTATGTTATGTTAGGTGAATCCCATTTTTGGGAAGGGTTTGAGGCATAGATGGTTAAGCCCGGTGGGATGTTTGTTGATAATTATAAGGTTTATTGATGATGAGTTCTTCATATGTTTGGTGGAACCCAAAGCCAAGTAATAACTTTGCATCACTGTTGTCGAAATTCTTATAAGTTTCCATTGAATCTTTTTTTCAAATTGAAACAATAGTAACACCCAAACGTTTTTCTAGAGATTAATAAGCAAGAACTACGACTTATAAACTAATAAGAACACCGAGTAAAAAAGGAGAGCATTATACGAATAGGATAACTAAAAAAGTAAAAATTATAAACCGGCACACATTGAGTGTGATAAAAAAAAATTATTTATATTAAACTAAATTTAATTTTCTTTAAAACGTTTTTTTTTTCAGAAAAATTTATTTTTTATATTAAAACAGTGTTTTCTAACAATTTTTTAATTTATAAAAAAACATTATTTTCTAATAAAACAGTTTTTTTTTTAAATAAAAAAGTCAAATTACTCTCTTAAAAACTATACCATTTTTCTTATAAAAAACATCCCACTTAATCACATGTTTACCCAATGAGAGAGAGGAAAAAGGGCTCCCTGCACTACCCCGGTCTTAGGACCTAGGTAGTGTAACACTACTCTATTTCATTATCTCATTTTTATATGCCCATATTTTCTATAATAGTTATGGACTATTAGCACGAGTGTTCTGAAACAAATGAAAACATGTTGTATATGTTACTTATAATTTTCTCCCCATCTCATTGCATATAAGAATTTAGCTAATAATGTATATGGCTTTTAATTTTCTCCCCATCTCATAGCATATATCAATATAGTTTATAGAAATAGTTATTGAACATAATTAAACCATTTAACAATTTTACTTTTTTTATTTCCATTTTTACGTTAAATGTGATTACCAAATGCCCAATCCTATAACATTAGTTGTTACATGATTTTTTTAATCCAAACATAATGTAATAAGCATTGAAACATTAGCTCGTGTGGTTTTATTGCACTTCTTTCTTAAACTCATCTGGCAAACATTAGCTCATCGAATATATAAACATTTTCTCAATGTTATTCTATATGTAAATCAAAACACTAGATCTAGGAGAATAACATCAGAATATGCAATAAATATTATTTATAGCCTATTTTCTTAAAAATTTGCTTATAGGATGCTTCAATCGATTTTTTTAAGATATATGCTTAGGATTTGTAAAATTAGTCATAAATGACAATAACATATTGACTATTTATTATAAATTGGCAATTTTGTGTTACATACAGTAAACAAGTATTTTTAGTAAAATTATTTTCCTTACTATTGATCAATTAATTTTTAATAATTCATAGTTACATGATTTTGGAGTCCTACGTGATTACTTTTCATATCAATGTCTTTAGTGATTTTTGCCCCAACAAGTGCTGAGTTCATTGAAGAGGCTCTTTTTAGATTTTCATTTTTAACTTTTAGGAATTTTGGATTATAAACAATAGTTCATTGTCATTGTTGCTTAAGTAACTAAGTACCAACTAATTGAATATTCACCATAAAATATTAAACACAACATATTTACAAATGCTATCAATTGTTGTCTATTTTTATTATTACAAATATTTCATATAAATTGTAAGTAGGGTTTTTTTATAAAAACACCCACGCATCGCGCGGGTTACATGCTAGTATATTCTAATAAATGTAGATGCCCTTTAAATCTCGACATATCTCTTCAAATAATTTCTGAAGAAAAGAAATGAAAAGAAAAGTTACTATATCACCTCCCTCCTAAGTAAAACTTTTACATTCAAATGACCATTGTTGCCCTCTCTAATTTAGGTGTACATTCAAACAATCATGGATTCCATTTTATTTTAGTTACTAAAGCAATTACTAAACAATATATGAATTTGTATAATTCTAATAAATTCTGGTATAATCTGGCACAATTTTGGTATAGTCTAGTATAATTCTGGTACTAAAAGAGTTTCTAGTACAAAATTTTACATTATATAAAATAATTGGATAACTTTTTGCATAATATGAAATTGTGGTACTAAAACAGTTTACTAAACAATAAATTTTGGTACAACATTTTACATTATGTGGAAGTGTTACTTTTAAAGATATTGTCTCACGTAAAAGATACGAGCGTTAGTTTTTGAAATTCCAATACAACTACAATAATTAATTAAAGAAATTTTTATACATTTCATACAAATTAATTAATAATTCAACTGAATAAAGGAATAATAAATTTCAAATATACAAATTAGTATGCATCTCTTAAGTTCAAAAAGAACCTCAAGTTTTTCTTTAACACGATAATCAACAAGACATAGTGTATGGACTATTAACCAATCATGTGTATAAACCAAAAACTCCACAGTAGTTGGGATCAATGAGATTTAGAAAGGATCAAGAACTTAGTCAGTTGTGCTAATGTGACACCCCGACTAATTAAACACCGGGTAGCTACTCCTTTATAAAATTAATTCAAAATGCCAAGATGGCTCAGTTAATAGCATCACTGTCGAAACGTTTTATTATTTCTAACCACCTAGTATTTAAAAAGTAAGTGCCAATTTTATTAAATCTGATTAACATGCAATAAGAGTAATGAATAACCAAATAACATCATTCACCATACTGAAGTAAAACGAATAACCATCACAATAGAGTAAATAAAGTCTGGAGGAAAAACTCCTCAATACCAATCCCACAACTGATAAGTAAACTGAAGTAAATAACTAAAAACTGAATACTGAGCAATACATGCTAGAGTCTGAAAACTGAAATGTAAAAATGTCTAATAGAATTGGGCAACATGCCCTACAACTGATAGATGCTGAGACTGGAATCCAAATGAGAGAAGCGTCTACATGCAAGTCCCTGCAGCTTCCACAAACAGCTACAGCTCGTCACCTGAATGAGAATCCTATGCTTGGTGTCCTTGTGGCTGGGCACCTAAAATGGTTTTACAAGAAAATATATTTGAAAGCAAATGGGTCAGAGCCCGAAAGTGGAAATCATTTTAAAAACCTGCAAGTGCTTTAAAAACATTTAAAACATTAAATGCAAAGTACATGTTAGGACGTGCACTCACATTAAATTCTCACCTCTCGACTAACTGTGCACTCCTAACGTAAGTACCCATCTATATCGACCCATCCTACTAGCTAACTGACAACATAACTAGCTAGACTGCCAAAGGTTCTACCCATATTACTAGGTTCCATTTAACATAACAACGCTTGTAATTAAATAGAGGTTTAACGTAAACTCAGTTACTAAATATGCCATTGATATAACTATCAGTTAACTCATTATATATCTCGAAACAATACCGTAATATTTTCACAACATTAACATGAGGATTTCCGTTAATTTAATGTATATTATTCACATCATAAATATACGATACAAGCACCCCGCAATCTAAGCTATGGTGCACACATACTCTGCTATCCATCCCGGTACATCACATACATAAGGATCACATATTCCGAATCTCTCAGGAATAGTTCAGATAACACAAATCACAAATAGTGGAGGCGAACACAGTCACCATCACATGGGTCACGCACATACCTACGCTCCCATGGTCAGCGGACTTATTAATATCACAATAAGTCTTTCAATGACCTATGTTCATCAAGGTACCAGTCTATATCCCGCCCCCCGTAGGCACACAAGGATTAGCGGGTCCTAAGCGAACGTAACCTCCCGTGATAGCAAGTATGGTAGGTATGTCATACACATAAACTATATACTAAGCATTCACACATCTTAGATATCACCATTTTAATAAGGTATTTTCTACAATCATTATACCATTTTCCCAAACTTATATATTTCAAGTAATCCGATAATATATAATTTAAATAGTCGACACGTCTCACGTCGTAATTCCTTAAACTTAAAACCTATCTCGAATAGACTACTAAGTTTCCATAATTCTCACATATGATATCTTTATGCCTAAGGTCTTTACTTCTGCCCCAAACCCTATTTCATCAACTTATTCAAATTTGTACTATTAACTCACATAACGAATTTCATTTATTTAGAATAATTCCTCAAATTACATTCTGATTAAAGTCCCACTTCATAATCATGCCTACTGGTCTTCCTTAAAGCTAAGGGTATTCACAAAGTCTCCAAACATATTCTCCGAGGGTTTCCATCATTAAAATCATATTAAGGAAAATTTCACTCATTCTGGGAAGGTCGATCGATCGACCTATGAATATCGATCGATCGATCTAGTCGATCGATCGACTGATGAATGTCGATCGATCGATCGAACAGGTATGGCTACGGACTGCTTCGTTCTGCAGATTTGAAAACGTCCCAAAACTTATTTCTAACGTATGATTCTCAAATATAACGTTATAGTAATGTCATACAACAATCCTACAATATTACTAACGTCCATAAATCAATATTTCAACAACTATAGGCTACATATGGATCAATCTTCATCAAAAACCTAGTTTTTCTGATTTTTCTCAAGAACAGTCGTGAACCTCATCTTAAATCCGTTTTTGGTATAACAAAAGTCGATAATTATCTTAATATAATCTTCCAGTAACATTCTACATGCAACCTATATCCCAGAATTTAAACTAATAACTCCAATCTTATGGGTTTTTCATTATCTTCCAAGAACATACAAAATTTATGAATAATCTAACATGGAAGAAGCATTCTCTGAAATTTAAATGGAATAAATCACTTGCCTTGGTTTGATTTCGGATTTGGTGTTGATTTGGTGAAGAATCTCTGCAAAATTCCTCTCTCTCTCTCTCCTTCTTCAAGATTTCTTCTTCCAAAGATGGCTATGGTGGCTAGGGTTTTCTTTGGGAGAGTTGGAAGACTAAATGATAACCTACGTAGCTTATGGGGTTAATAAAGGTTGGTTGGGGTCAATCCCTTATCAGATTACAACTCTCAATTTTCGTCACTTTTAATTACCCAAAAATACCACATTACTAAAATACCCTTTTAGTTACCGGTATGGCCTAAAAATACCCCGGGACCCAAATTATACCCCCGGCTAGTGTTTTCTGACTATCTCGACCCTTCCGGACGCGTTGACGCACTCAAAACGACCATACGGATTATAGATTTTAAATTCACTTTTATAAATAAAAATTTATACCGTGACGCGGCGGTCCCACGCGTCTCAACAAAATTTCTAAAATGCCGTATATAAATCCCACGACAAATTTTATAATACCAATTTCATATATAATCATATATGCACATAATCAAATACCAATTCGCATCACATTAGTATTATTAACCCGGATTAATTTCCAATTAATACGCAATTTAATTAATTAATCCCAAAATAAATATAGTCAAAAATACGGGGTATTACATACTTCCCCCCTAATAACTGAATTTCGTCCCGAAATTCAAAATTAGAAAGTACCTGCTAAAAACAGTTCTGGATAACGCTCGCGCATCTCATCCTCGCGCTCCCATGTGGACTCCTCGACATTGTGATGTCGCCACTGAACACGCACTAACGGGACTATCTTTGACCGCAGTTTCCTCTCGCTTCGGTCCAAAATAGCAATTGGCCCCTCCTCGTAAGAGCTATCCGGCTGGAGATCGATGTCCTCCACGGCAATGTGCGAATGAGCCAAATTGTCCCTAAGGTATTTCCTCAGCGAGGAAATATGGAACACGTCGTGAATCCGATGCAAGTGTTCCGGCAACCCGAGTCTATACGCGACTGGTCCGATCCGCTCTATAATAGGGAACGGTCCCACATACCTCGGTGCCAACTTCCCCTTCTTCCCGAATCGCATAATCCCCTTCATAGGAGATACCCTGAGTAAAACCTGGTCCCCCACTTGGAACTCCCTGAAAAATCTCTTCGCATCAGCATAACTCTTCTGCCTGTCTTGAGCTACCCGAATGCGACTCCGAATCAACTCAATCCTTGCCGAAGTATCCTGGATCACTTCTGGCCCAAGTAGTTTGTTGTCCCCCACCTCCAACCAACATGCTGGGGAACGACAAGGCCTGCCGTACAATGCCTCAAATGGAGCCATGCCAATCGTGAACTGATAGGAGTTGTTGTAAGCAAACTCCACCAGTGGAAGGTACTGCTCCCATCCACCCCCGAAGTCAATAATGCACATGCGTAGCATGTCCTCCAACATCTGGTTGGTGCGCTCTGTCTGCCCATCGGTCTGCGGGTGATAAGCCGTACTCAACCGCAATTCTGTGCCCATGGCCTCCTGGAAACTCTCCCAAAACCTCGAAACAAATATCTTGTCTCTGTCAGACACGATATTCAGGGGCACACCGTGAAGTCTCACAATCTCTGAAATGAAAAGCTGGGCATACTGTCCCGTAGTGTAGTCAGTCCTTACGGGTAAGAAGTGAGCGACCTTGGACAACCTGTCCACAATTACCCAAACGGAGTCGTGACCCCTCTGCGACGTAGGCAACCCCGTAACAAAATCCATGGATATGCTCTCCCACATCCACACCGGGACCTCCAACGGCTGTAGCAATCCTGCTGGTCTCTGATGATCCACTTTTACAAGCTGACAAGTGGCGCATTTCGAGACAAACTCAGCGATATCTTTCTTCATACCGCTCCACCAATATTGCCGTCTCATGTCTTGGTACATTTTGTCCCCTCCGGGATGTACCGCGAACCGTGAGCCGTGCGACTCAACCATAACATCGTGCCGCAATTCTTCCCCTTCCGGAACTACCAACCTCCCATTGAAGCGTAATCCCCCGTCTGAGCTAACGGTATAGGACTCGGCTCCCTCTGTAAGTAATCGAACTATCTGCTCCTGACAGAACGGGTCATCGGCCTGTGCCCGTACTACCTTCGTGACAATCTGCGGTGTAACGGTCATCGCAGACATGAAAGATCGGGCCACTGCATCCTGGTGTCCCAATTCCTTCCACTTAGCCTTCCATACCTCTGCCACTTCATCTGCTGGCCTGCGGCTCAACGCGTCTGCTACCACGTCAGCCTTACCCGGGTGGTACTGGATGTCGAACTGGTAGTCCTTCACAAACTCAAGCCACCTACGCTGCCGCATGTTCAACTCCTTCTGCGTGAACAGATACTGTAGGGACTTGTGGTCCGTGAACAGCTGAAACTTCTCCCCCAAAAGATAGTGCCTCCAAATCCGTAAGGCAAATACCACTGCTGCCAACTCCAAATCATGCGTGGGGTAATTCTTCTCATGAGGCTTAAGCTTACGGGAAGCATAAGCTATGGCCTGTCTCTCCTGCTGCAAAACACCTCCAAGCCCTTGCAAAGACGCATCGGTGTAAACCAAATACTCAACTCCCGGTCTCGGCAATGCTAACACAGGTGCTGAGGTCAATTTGTCCTTCAACTCGTCGAATGCCAACTGACAGGCATCACTCCAGATATATGGCACACCCTTATGAGTAAGATGTGTCAAAGGACCTGCTATCTCCGAGAAACCCCGAATAAATCTCCTGTAGTATCCTGCTAAGCCCAAGAAACTACGAATCTCCGTTGGTGTCGTGGGCTGTCCCCACTCCCTCACCGCTGACACCTTCCCCGGGTCGACAGATATTCCCTGGTCGGAAATAATGTGACCCAAGAACTGAACCTCCTTCAGCCAAAACCCGCACTTCTCATATTTTGCATACAGCTCGTTCTGACGAAGTGTCTGCAAAACCTGCCTCAAATGCTCGGCGTGCTCCTTTTCTGTCTGAGAGTAGACCAGAATGTCATCAATGAAGACAATGACAAACTGATCGAGGAAATCTCTGAACACCCTGTTCATCAAGTCCATAAACACTGCTGGAGCGTTGGTCAAGCCGAAAGGCATAACCCGAAACTCATAAGAACCATATCTCGACAAGAACGCAGTCTTCGAGACATCCCCCTCCCTGATACGCAACTGATGGTATCCCGACCTCAAGTCAATCTTCGAGAAGAAAGAAGCTCCTCTCAACTGGTCGAATAAGTCATCGATTCGGGGCAACGGATACTTATTCCGTATCGTGACCTTATTCAACTCCCGGTAGTCCACACACAATCTCAGTGAACCGTCCCTCTTCTTCACAAACAAAACTGGAGCGCCCCAAGGTGAGGTACTCCTACGAATAAATCCTTGCCCTAACAGCTGCTCTATCTGATCCCGTAGCTCTCGCATCTCAGCTGGATCCATACGGTACGGTGCACGTGCTATAGGTCTCGTACCCGGTAGCAAATCAATAACGAAGTCTATCTCTCGACTGGGTGGTAGGCCTGGTATCTCCTGAAACACATCTGAATACTCCCTGACAACTGGGATAGAATCTAAAGGAATCACAACCTCCTTAGAGGTATCCTCCTCTATGTAATACAAATGAGCGGTCGATCCTCCCTCTGGGCGAGGCATCGCCACTATAAACATCTCCTGCCCCGGAATGGCAAAAACAATGCTCCCGCTGAAGCAATCAATCATGGCCCTATATGCTACGAGCCAATCCATACCGATGATCACATCGTGAACATGCATGTCTAACACTAACATGTCCGCAGGTAATACGAAACCACCAACCTCTACTCCCACTCCCCGGCATATAAAGAAAATAAGTGACCCACTCCCTAATGGTGAGTCGACACACGTCACTGTGCTCTCTGCCGTAGCTAACAATCCTAAAGCTTTCGCGAAGTGTGTAGCAATAAAACAATGTGTAGCACCCGTATCAAATAACACCCGACCCATAGTGCCATGGATAGGAAACGTACCCTCAATCGCGGGCGGTGCCTGTGGAACTGCAGCCTGGTGAACGTTGTAGACACGTCCATACTGTAGCTGCCCCTGCTGAGCTGGGACTGCTGGAATGGGTGGCAATGCTGCCATCTGTGGCGGTGCAGGAAGAGCGGCGGGAAACATAGGTCTCTGTGGCTCCTGGCGAGCACCCTGCTGCTGCTGCTGTGGGGCCCTGCCCCTATCAGGACAATCCTGCTTCTTATGGCCAGTCTTGCCACAAGTAAAGCACTTCCCTGGGAAGTTCCCTCCCCTCTGCCCCTGCTGTCCCCGGCCCTGGTGGCCGTTACCATTCCTGCCTTGGCCCTGCTGGCCCTGATTCCCGTTCTGCCCCTGTTGGCCCTGATGGCCGTTTGGACCCTGATGGCCCTGACGGAAACCTCCCTGTCCCTGCCTGTAGTTCCCTGACCGGAACCTCTTATTATCCCCCTGCTGGGTACCCTGCTCAGTCTGTCTCTGCCCCTGACCAGATTGTGCCCCGCTGGCACCGTGTCCTCCAGTCCTGCCCTGATGGCTAGACTCCCCCGATCGCTTACCCTCGGCCATATGAAAACGGTGGCCCTGGCAGTGCAATAGTGCAGCGTTAACCACATCAGAATACGTGTCCAACGATAGGTTCCCTAGCAGATGCTGACGGATCCTCCAATTTAACCCATCAGTGAACTTCTCTATCTTTTTCTTCTCTGTTGGAATCTCGTCTGGAACGATATTCAACAGGTTAGTGAACTCGGCCTCATACTCGGCCACTGTCTTGCCCTCCTGCTTCAAACTCATCAGCTTCCTCCTCATCTCTGTATGAACTGCGGATGGAAAGTACTTGCGGTCAAACCGCACCCAGAACTCCTGAATGGTGAGTGTATCCCTCTCCTCCATGGTGGTAATGGACTCCCACCACTGCAGCGCAGATCCAACTAGCTTGAAAGAAGCTAGCACCTGCTTCTGAACATCAGTGCACTCATGCATCCTCAAATGCCTCTGTATGTCCTTCCTCCATTGGCTCGAGACTACCACGTCTGAGCTACCTGCAAACTCTGGCGGATGCGCTTTCTGAAAAGCGTCACGTACACGCTCCCAAGCAGACGGGAATGCATTAACCTGTGCTGGCGCGGCAACCGGCGCCGGTGGTGGTGCCTGCTGAATAACGGCAATCGCGGCGTTCACCGCTTGAGCTACTATAGCTGCAACCTCAGCGGCGTTCAACATGCCCTGAACTGGAGCGGGCTGGGGTTCGGGCGTAGCATTCCTAGGAACTCGTCGTGCACGTCGTGGAGGCATCTGAAATAAGAACAAAGTTTATAAGTCTACAGATAAACTTTAAAATAGATGAAGAACGAAACGTACACACAAAAAGAGTACAACAGTCCTAAAATATAGGGCTCTATATCAAAGAAAACGTAGCGGAAACATAATAGCCATACAGATCCTAAAGGACACTAGAACCTGATGCTCTGATACCACCTGTGACACCCCGACTAATTAAACACCGGGTAGCTACTCCTTTATAAAATTAATTCAAAATGCCAAGATGGCTCAGTTAATAGCATCACTGTCGAAACGTTTTATTATTTCTAACCACCTAGTATTTAAAAAGTAAGTGCCAATTTTATTAAATCTGATTAACATGCAACAAGAGTAATGAATAACCAAATAACATCATTCACCATACTGAAGTAAAATGAATAACCATCACAATAGAGTAAATAAAGTCTGGAGGAAAAACTCCTCAATACCAATCCCACAACTGATAAGTAAACTGAAGTAAATAACTAAAAACTGAATACTGAGCAACACATGCTAGAGTCTGAAAACTGAAATGTAAAAATGTCTAATAGAATTGGGCAACATGCCCTACAACTGATAGATGCTGAGACTGGAATCCAAATGAGAGAAGCGTCTACATGCAAGTCCCTGCAGCTTCCACAAACAGCTACAGCTCGTCACCTGAATGAGAATCCTATGCTTGGTGTCCTTGTGGCTGGGCACCTAAAATGGTTTTACAAGAAAATATATTTGAAAGCAAATGGGTCAGAGCCCGAAAGTGGAAATCATTTTAAAAACCTGCAAGTGCTTTAAAAACATTTAAAACATTAAATGCAAAGTACATGTTAGGACGTGCACTCACATTAAATTCTCACCTCTCGACTAACTGTGCACTCCTAACGTAAGTACCCATCTATATCGACCCATCCTACTAGCTAACTGACAACATAACTAGCTAGACTGCCAAAGGTTCTACCCATATTACTAGGTTCCATTTAACATAACAACGCTTGTAATTAAATAGAGGTTTAACGTAAACTCAGTTACTAAATATGCCATTGATATAACTATCAGTTAACTCATTATATATCTCGAAACAATACCGTAATATTTTCACAACATTAACATGAGGATTTCCGTTAATTTAATGTATATTATTCACATCATAAATATACGATACAAGCACCCCGCAATCTAAGCTATGGTGCACACATACTCTGCTATCCATCCTGGTACATCACATACATAAGGATCACATATTCCGAATCTCTCAGGAATAGTTCAGATAACACAAATCACAAATAGTGGAGGCGAACACAGTCACCATCACATGGGTCACGCACATACCTACGCTCCCATGGTCAGTGGACTTATTAATATCACAATAAGTCTTTCAATGACCTATGTTCATCAAGGTACCAGTCTATATCCCCCCCCCGTAGGCACACAAGGATTAGCGGGTCCTAAGCGAACATAACCTCCCGTGATAGCAAGTATGGTAGGTATGTCATACACATAAACTATATACTAAGCATTCACACATCTTAGATATCACCATTTTAATAAGGTATTTTCTACAATCATTATACCATTTTCCCAAACTTATATATTTCAAGTAATCCGATAATATATAATTTAAATAGTCGACACGTCTCACGTCGTAATTCCTTAAACTTAAAACCTATCGCGAATAGACTACTAAGTTTCCATAATTCTCACATATGATATCTTTATGCCTAAGGTCTTTACTTCTGCCCCAAACCCTATTTCATCAACTTATTCAAATTTGTACTATTAACTCACATAACGAATTTCATTTATTTAGAATAATTCCTCAAATTACATTCTGATTAAAGTCCCACTTCATAATCATGCCTACTGGTCTTCCTTAAAGCTAAGGGTATTCACAAAGTCTCCAAACATATTCTCCGAGGGTTTCCATCATTAAAATCATATTAAGGAAAATTTCACTCATTCTGGGAAGGTCGATCGATCGACCTATGAATATCGATCGATCGATCTAGTCGATCGATCGACTGATGAATGTCGATCGATCGATCGAACAGGTATGGCTACGGACTGCTTCGTTCTGCAGATTTGAAAATGTCCCAAAACTTATTTCTAACGTATGATTCTCAAATATAACGTTATAGTAATGTCATACAACAATCCTACAATATTACTAACGTCCATAAATCAATATTTCAACAACTATAGGCTACATATGGATCAATCTTCATCAAAAACCTAGTTTTTCTGATTTTTCTCAAGAACAGTCATGAACCTCATCTTAAATCCGTTTTTGGTATAACAAAAGTCGATAATTATCTTAATATAATCTTCCAGTAACATTCTACATGCAACCTATATCCCAGAATTTAAACTAATAACTCCAATCTTATGGGTTTTTCATTATCTTCCAAGAACATACAAAATTTATGAATAATCTAACATGGAAGAAGCATTCTCTGAAATTTAAATGGAATAAATCACTTGCCTTGGTTTGATTTCGGATTTGGTGTTGATTTGGTGAAGAATCTCTGCAGAATTCCTCTCTCTCTCTCTCCTTCTTCAAGCTTTCTTCTTCCAAAGATGGCTATGGTGGCTAGGGTTTTCTTTGGGAGAGTTGGAAGACTAAATGATAACCTACGTAGCTTATGGGGTTAATAAAGGTTGGTTGGGGTCAATCCCTTATCAGATTACAACTCTCAATTTTCGTCACTTTTAATTACCCAAAAATACCACATTACTAAAATACCCTTTTAGTTACCGGTATGGCCTAAAAATACCCCGGGACCCAAATTATACCCCCGGCTAGTGTTTTCTGACTATCTCGACCCTTCCGGACGCGTTGACGCACTCAAAATGACCATACGGATTATAGATTAAATTCACTTTTATAAATAAAAATTTATACCGTGACGCGGCGGTCCCACGCGTCTCAACAAAATTTCTAAAATGCCGTATATAAATCCCACGACAAATTTTATAATACCAAGTTCATATATAATCATATATGCACATAATCAAATACCAATTCGCATCACATAAGTATTATTAACCCGGATTAATTTCCAATTAATACGCAATTTAATTAATTAATCCCAAAATAAATATAGTCAAAAATACGGGGTATTACAGCTAAATGCACTCTTCGAAGCAACCGATGTCACAAGAATATGTAATACATCACGAGCCATCATCACAAGAGCATTATAATTCTCAACATTGACATGCCACCAAGCTAATATATCAAAAAAATTATCCTCATTAACCACTACCCGTTACCTAGATACCTATCCAAATCATTAAGCCCTTCAACATACTCCTTCCTCTTTAAAATGTCCATAAACAAGTTTTTTGCCTTGGAACTGTTGTACACCTTAGCAATGACAATGTCGTTATTCGAAATGTTGGATGATTCAACATCAATAAAGGATGTACCTACAAACTTTTATTGATAGTAATGACAACTCATTATATAATTATCCACTTTGAGAGCTTTCTCCATTTTCAAAAGATTGAAAATGTTATCCAAATATAAGGAATACTAAAATTCCACAAATTACATTTTATATCGAGGATCCAACACTACTAAAACAACTAAAATTGGATTAAGAGAGTTAAAGTTCAAATATTTATCAATTTTTGCTTCCATGTTCTTGGTCATTTCACGAAAAAATGATTGATACTTACTAAATGCTCCATAAGATGATCTTTACATTATGTCATTTCATCAAAATATTTGTTGGAAGTGACATATTTAGAACCTGAAACAAGTTTCATGAGTTCATAGAATTCTTCTAAAAATGTGTGCAAAGCTTTAAACTTCTTCTAATCATTTTCATCAAATATACCTACACCCTTCACATTACACTCGATTTTTTAATTGGATAAATTGAATCGGCATGATATCGAAATTTTCAATTTGAAAATTCCAATATTTATATATGATTTCCAATTTATTTCAAAAAGATCAAAAACTGGAAAATTATACGATGCCAAAGTTGAAAAATGTTGGATCGAAAATTGAAAAATTTGAAAGATAAAAAATAATTAACACCTCTAAGCATGGGCATATGTTATGAGATAGTGATAGTTTATGAGGATTCTATTACTTTATATTGGTTTTATATCAGAGTTATTCGTGATTCAATTATTTTTGTTTTAGTCACCTATGGAATTTTTTTACAAGAAAAAAGACTTTTAGTCGCAAAACAAAATTATTAGTAATTATGAAAAAATTACCACTAAATCATTTAGTGGCAAAACAAATTTTCACCACTTTACTACTAAAGACTTGATGCCAATACCTTTAGTGGTAATATTTTGGCATTTTCTACACAATGTTACAAATTTAGTGGTAACCAGATTTTGCTACTAAATGTTATACTTTTAGTAGCAAATTGTTTGCATAAAAAAATGACCAAAATTGCTACCAAAGACATGTTATTTGAAAATAAAAGGTTCTTTTAGTAGAAAATATAAGATTTGATATAGAACTAAATTTTTCCTTGAGGTAAAGATACTTTTGTGCAAATTCATATTTGCCACTAAAAATATTTTTCTGTACCAAATTATTGCCTCCATGATAGTTATTGCATTCAATTTTCACATTTTATGCCTATAATAATTTGCAAATAATGATCTTTTTTTATAGAAGGCTCAAGGAGCCACAACTATATTAAAAATAAAATAAAGGGAAAACAAGCAAACAAAAAACCCAAAATGTAAAAAGAAAAACCTAAATCCTTATATGAATGACTTGTAGAATCAACTAAAGTAATATAAGATTTGAGAAAGATTTCAACTAGGTTGGCCTCAGTTGTCAAATGTGGTATCAATAAAAAGTAGAAGAGGGGTTTTTCGAAGTGCAAAGTTAGAGTACACCAGGAGCATAAAGAAGAGATTCAAGTTTATCATCCTAGAGAAAATGCAGATCCAAAGGGACTCTCACCATATGATATCAGGGCTACAGAAGATGAGCTTGAGTGTGTTTCCATCTAAAATGAGTCTCTAATCCAATACATCGGCAGTGAATGTGGAATCCAAAGAGTGTGCAAGATAATGACAATAGTGTTAGTAAGGTCAATAGTTAGGAGACTCCTAAGATCAAAGTGGTGGCTGCAAAGAGTTCATTTCAAGTGGCAAACCTACAAAACTTGATATTGTGTGATTTTATATGATCCAATTGGTTCAATATAACAAGTGTCGGCAGCATGTGACAAGTGAAGACCATGGGAAAATAATAAGACAATTGAGGCACATAGTTGATCCACGTGAAACATAATAGATGATTATAAGTAATCCCTCTGAAGTGTTAGGTCCAAATGATATGGATCTTGTGAAAATTACAAGTATAGAAGTAGCAATCCATGATATTGAGCCATCGTAAATGGTAGGTCCATTTGGAGGATATCATGTTAGAGATGGAAACTACAAACTTAGTCTTCCAAAGATGCTCCAAGTCAAGTAAAATACCTTGACAATTATCCTAAGGATTCAAAATGCCAAAAGAGTGTAGCGTATGCAATGTGGTGTTTATTCACAAAGTATAGGAGCAGTAACATGTGAAAATATCATAATAACAGGTCCAGCTAACGAAATTATTATGAGTGTGAGCTAAGTCAGTGTAGCATATGAAAAGAAAGCCATAAGTCACACCTATTATCCAAATAAGAAGTGGATAATGGGTGGGCTAGGGCAAAACTTCAACTGATCAGCAAAAAAAATTCTTAAGAAAGGCCTGCAAAACAAAAAATGAATAATGTTATAAACACCTCTGAGTAATGGAACTAAAATGAAATCTACCATCTATATGAAAGCTCAATATACAAATAATATATATGAAAATAGGAATAATGTTATAAACCAAAAAATCTGCCCAAACTAATGGAAGGAAACATGAGGATGTACAACATATATTTAACAGAACGAACATACCCAGTTCAGATTCATGTAAGCGAACATAGATATCTTGTTATAAGTATGTAATACCCCTTATTTTCGTGTATATTTTTTATATTAAATTACCTTGAGCGTGTGTGATTTAATATAATTGACAATTAAGACGAGAAGTTAACATGAATGTTGATTTGGGTAGAATAGTTAATATTTATGTGAATTGTACATTCACTAGTGTGATACGATAAATATAATCTTGTTGCATGCAATTATGTCGTGTGTGTGTATTAGCGGCGGGAATTATTTTTTTTTCAACCGGGGCATATTTGAGTGAGTTATATAAAGATGGGAGTTGATTTTTAGTTTGGAATCTCGAATGATAAATTGGAGTGCACTGTTATTCTCGGAATGGACGAGATAGTCGAAATGACTTCCCGGGGGTTTTATTTAGGTTTCGATGTCTTTTTGGCTAGTTTGACTCAAATTGGGGTATACGACTCATTTTAAGTGTGTATTATCATTTAAAGTTGGGGTTAATAGTAATCTGGGTTATTAGGCTTAAGAGAAAGTTAATCAATCTCATTTTGAGAGAAAACCTTTTGAGAGAAAAACGTAAGGAAGAAGAGAAAACCTTGGAGCTTTAGGAATCCAGAGAAAATCCGTGATTTTAAGGAACATTCAGACTCTACATCTTTGAGGCAAGTGATTAAACATGGTAAATGTTTATGTGTGTGAATTATTTCATAATTTGTGGATAAATTATGGTGATATTTTATAGATATGATAAACCCTAGACTTTTGTGTTGAAATCTAGCATTTTATGAATACGTATGGGTTTAAGGGTGTAAAAATGGTTGAGAGTATATTTAGGTTGATCAATGATGTTAAACTTAGGTAGAAAAGGGTGTTTTGAGATGTAGGCAATATCTCAAAGGAACAGAATTTGAACAGGACGGATCGGTTTGGTTGTAGACCTCAGATCGGTTCATTTTAGAAGCAGACCGATTCATTTTTAAAGGTCATCAGTTCGGTTTACCCTTCTTAGTGTAGCGGATCGATTCATTTATAGCAACCTACGATTCGGTTCAGTCGTGTCAGATTTCTAACTCTTTAATAACTCCTTTCCATTTGGGTTTGGTTCTTGGAAACCCTCTAAAATAATACTTATGTGTTAAATGGTAGGATAATATTATGACATGATGGTTGGGGAGACATCGGGTCCATTATTGAGGCCTATTTGGGAGTTTGTTATTCCAAATTCTTTTGGTAAATTATCCTAGTTATATGAATTTTCCTAAGGATGGATACGGGCTAGTAGAGAGAGGTCATGTGTTGTGCGAAGTGTGAATTGGTAAATATTTATGTTATATGTGAAATGGAAAATAAAGGTTCAAGTGAGCGATTGAATCATAACATGAATTGGGAATAATTATGTGGATTATCGGCTAGTGTAAGTGTGACACCCCGCCTAATAAAATGTCGGGCGATCACTCTTGTACCAAATTAAAACAGGAGTCGCATATGGATCATTCTTAGCATCACTGTCAAAAACCCAATTTAATTACTAATAACCTATTAGGCTGGCATCAAAATTTTATTTAACTAATCTTTTTAAACAAACCAACTAAGTAAAACCATCGCACAGCTTAAATAAATGAAACTGAAAAGAAATAAGATAATCGAACACTCGATTCAATAATAACACAACATAATCAAATCCTCATAAAAGGCGGTAAAAGAATAAATAAATGCAGTTGGGTCATTAGCCCGAATGTTTATACAGTACCTCCTATCTAGATTACAAGAATAGAAGCGTCTACAGTGAACCTGCATGCATCCACAGCTACTGCAGCAGACGTCTTACACGAAGGAATCATCATCCAGGCGTCCCTGTGTCTGGACACCGGGACATATATATATATATATATATATATAGCAAAAAAGGGAAAATTAGGAAAACGGGTCAGAGCCCGAGTTGTAAAAAATATTTTCCAAGTGCATAAATGATTATTTAAAAAAATGGTTTTGTATCATATTTAAATTGGTATCGCACTCCCATGAGATACCCCTCACCCCTCTTCTAATAGTGCACACCTAATGCATTCGTTTAAAACATCCTAGTTAAGCGACCCTGCCTAACTAATCTAATTCACCCATCTGCTAGAAACCTCGACAACCCAAGTACTAAGGGCTAAACTTTTCTCCATTCTCAACACTGCAATGCGTTCGTGCGTGGGGTGTCTCACGAAGAGAAATCCAAACAAGGAACCCCCACCCTCGATACACTACTGTTCGACAACATCGATCGTCGAGATCCATTAGACCCTCAACAGATAACGTGTGTGTATATATATATATATATATATATATACCCACATAATTATTTGCGTTCATACTCTCTTTTTATATACATATCACATTTTGAGTCCGGATATAATCACCCGGAATGAGAACTAAATCTATCTTTCTTTTATCTCTTTACTCTACTAGAGATATATAATATTTTCTTCTCATGCACAAGTAGTATACCATACACACCGGCATAATAACCATCTCAATAATATACCATACACACTAGTATAATAACCATCCTAACGAGCTATCACTCTAGGATGCGGTCTCTCAATGCTATCATCTTTTAGGGCATCACTCACATACCATCCTCGGGACCACCGGTAAGACTAAATATCACCTACTTCGTGGTCATAGGTCACAACGTATGGGAAGCGGTCATAGTTCCTCCTCGAAAATGAGACGAAACTTACCCACCATGTCTCACCCCTAATAAAAATCACACAATATAACAATGGACGCTATGACCCGGGGACTATACGCTCCCTGCTCCTCAAGCCAGGGGCCTAACCCACATCGCGCAACTTCCCATGATAGCATTAGAGGGGGTATGCTTCACATATATATATACCACCAACACATAGATATATATATATATATATATATATATATATATATATATATCACTCCTCAAATGTATATATGGCTACAATTGCCAATCTCATAGTAATATTTAAGTATCTGTCTACTTAAATATGCCTCACACCTTAATCGTTGTTTGGGATTTATATACTCTCCAAATATCCCGATTCATAATCGTATAATAAGTATACCCTCAACTTATCTTTAACCTATAACCCAAATTCCATCTTAGTCGCCTCGTAGGACTTACTCACTAAATCCATACCCACTTACTTTTTCCTATTCGCACGATTATTTAGCTATAATCGCTCGCTAAAATACTCCCTCGGGTGTCACTTACTCCGAACATCCATAATCAAATAACTCTTGGATTTTACCCAATTAATCCAAGGTATACATTTCACTCCAATAATAATTATTTAAAATTCCCCTCTTATATTTCTGGAAATCCTAATTTTCTAATCCTTCAATTTGTTTATTTTCCTCAAAAATATGCCTTAGTGCCACGCACTTACAACACCCTCCTAGCCCCCATAAGTTTCCCCCAAATGGCTAGTGATAAATTACTAGATAAATACTTATTTCCTCAAATGAATAAACCAGAACCAAATAAAATTGGAAATCATCCCCTATAATTAACCCTAGGTAAAAATTGTCAAAAATCCTGAAGGGTCGATCGATCGACCCTTGGCCCTACATTGATCGATGGTCGATCGATCGATCCTTTACCCTCGATCGATCGATCGATTGCTTCGGACAGCTTCTTCTCCGAGAAATTGTTTCGGCCATTAAAGCTTCTCCCAAGCTTTTATCTCCTCCCCCAACGTCCTCCAACCTCAATCAACTATATATACACAATCTATGAGGGTCCTAAACATCCTAGAACCCATTATCAACATAATTTTTTTGGTCTAAATCCTAAGATTTCCAAATGGGATATTTTTTGAGGTTAATCAGTTACACTTTTCTGAAAACCTGTTTTGGTTCACAAAAACCCATCCCGAAAATCTTTGTGGTTTGTCACTTCCAAATACAATATGAGATTTTTGCTTTAAACGAAATAAGCAAGTAAACACTTGCCTCATGGATAAAATTCAATGATCCCGAGTCGAATCCCGCGGAGTTTGGTCGGAACCTCCCTTTTCTTCCTCTTTTTCTCTCCTCCTATCCTCTCCTATTTCTTTTCTCTCTTTTATTTCCTTCTCCCGTCCCTTATATAGGGAGAAATAAGGGTTTCTCCCTTTAAACCCAAAAATGACTCGTTTACTCAATTACGAGTCCCTATTAGCCCAAAAATTCTCGGAGCCTAAACAATACCCCCGAATACTCTATTCTGACTATCTCGGCCATTCCGAGACCAACGGCGCAATAAAAATTTCCACCCTAGGTACTTGACCGCAATTCACTATTTTAACCCAACACATCTCCATGCAGGTTTTTCAATTAAAATATTGTCCACTGTCGCTTTACTCCACTGCGACCTGTAATAAATTAATCCTTCTACTTATTCCCAAAAGTAATTATACCATGCATCGGAAATCCTCTAACACTCCTAAACTCCAAAAATTATTATTTCGAGAAATTCCTCAAATTTCCAAATTACACCCATTTATGAAATTTAATTTCCCATTAAAGTGCGGGGTATTACATACTTCCACCCTTACAACGGAATTTCATCCTCGAAATTCAGATACAACCGATACTACCAATACTATCCTAGGATTGGTCCACATCCTAATTCCTCAAGGGGAACGGTACTAACCCAATGGCTCTCAACCATACACTCATTCAGCACTCACTTCTAACCAGCTTTATATGATACTATACTGCTACCACGGTCGTAAAGTGACTCAAATAACGTCACATCACACCCATCGTTTATAGTGCCCCATGTAGAAAGACGAGCCTACAGCCACTGCTCTGATGTCCAAACATGATTCTAAACGTCCGCTCGTCTACATCTGGATATCTAATTTCCCCCAAAAGAGATTTTTCAAACACTCGACCACTCTCGCCAGTGTCATCGTTTATCTTGGGCATGCTACCTCTTATTACCCTATACAATTGGATTATCGCCTACATCTCACGATGTTCCTTTCGACCCATACCAATTCCACTTATACTGCCTCACGGCATATTCCTCAATTTATATACTATACCTCTTGTGTATCAGACGGTATATAAAACCAATTTACTAATGTGCCCATACAACTTTTTAACACGTGCCTATCAGCACAACCATTGTAAATGTGACACACGTAACACTCTCTCTAAATATGGGCCTTATTTCCTAAATGTAATACTCATACATGGGTCCTCCCAACCCGCGAAATTCAATTTTTCTCAGGTTTAATCAACTATTCTTCTTGTGTTTTACTTCCCAAAATCATCCTATATCGGCGCTACCCACTCTATTGAACTTACTCCCTAATAATCCTATGATCTATGCATTACCCTACCCACGCGAAATGAGTATAATACTAAGTATTTCCCTAGTGCCCAGGGCCTCTGTCAACTTTCGACATTTTCTTATTTTCATTCGTGGGACATCTCGCAAAGCGAAATCCAAACAAGGAACCCTCCCATTACACTAGTCCCTCGCGTCGTCGGTCACTGAGATGTAACGACCTAAGGCACATCATCGTAACATCCTAAATCCTACCTCACTAACGTACTAACGTACTTGTAACACTCTATCCCTCCACCTTGGCGGAATGGAAAATCTAACTAATCGAAGCGCCTACTCTCTTCAAGCGTGTTATGAACCTCACACCCAAAACATACTATTTTTGAATTTGCCTTCTCATCAAGGCCTAGCTACAAGACTTAAATCAATTTCCTTTACCTTGCCTCACCTATATACTTGCGGTGAGAGAAACATTTTAGTGCTTTTCCATAGAACTTCCACCTCTAAGCATACCATCATCACATGACTCTCAGTCTATAATGTTTCATCCACACTATATGACGTATCTACAAAGCCAACATCCTTACATCCTATAACACCTCTCCACTCCCGACGTCATTAAGGTTCATGCGCGGAGCATCTCGCAAGAGAAATCCAAACAAGGAACCCCTCCAATACACTACTACTTAACTTTGTCGGTCGTGGATGTCCATTAACTTCAAATATGCAACCGGGATAACCCAATCCCCTCTTTCAACAAAATGTGGTATGAACTCCCATCTCTACCTAGGAGCCATACCACTAAGCGCTCGCACTAACACTCAGTCCTTGCGTAACCAATAATGAGCTTAAACTCACTGCTCAACAATAACTTGTTCCACTCTGGAATCGCGGGCACGATAGTCCTCCAGTCATTAGCCTGCTATCGCTCCAAACAACGAAAAACATATTATACTCAGAAAAATACTATACTCATATATCACACATAGAACGAGTAATACAAACCAGGTATATATATTCAAAATATCAACACTCGCTTTTACAGCGAATGAAGGAACGTATAACTCCGCTACCGCGGAAAACACATAGACATGCACTATATTAATGCTATCAATACTTCCACAAAGCTCGAATTACACACACGAATCTAGGGTTAGCAAAATACCATGACTTTATCTTGTCACGCAAAATATACCTCCGCCATCTGAGGTAAAATGCAAAACGATAACTTCGTCAATATCTATGGCTACTCCAAATGATTCCTGAACTTAGTACACTTGTCCTAACTGAACCCAAAAAACTACTTTAATTTATGCCCCATCTCGGCACTCCATTCTTGTCCTTCAACTCTTACCCGAAAAGGACTAACCGCGTGGTTTTACGCTCCGCATTGCAACATTATCCATCTCTGTCCATCCTAACCATGTTAAGGTTATCAGTATCTTAGACTCTATAGTCTCGATCCTGACAATTGCCTTCATAGCCCCCTTAACTTCTTTGTTATAAGGAAACTCTACTATCGGCTTCAACAGCACTGGTTCCATGAATTCCCCGGGTGGATGTCCACTAATGGGTTCCATGGATACAAATTCTCCAAAAGTGTTAGCAACACTTATTCAGCAAACCTATCATTCCACTGAAGGACCCTATCTTCATTGTACCTACCTTACTTCGGTACAAAGCTTACTTATCCTTATCACTCTTGATTCACGATCGGCATCTGACCGATCCATATGTGAATGATCCAAAAACTGCATTTTCTACATTACTGATAACCCAAAGGAACTCGCGATTAAAATTTTCCGTAAGATTCCTCTACGAGTAAAACATCCCGCTCCCCCGAATATAGTGACTACCGTTCCCACCATTTCAACATTGCTCCCATGAGTGAAAAAATTTCCTCAAATTTTCACATATGGTTATGCTTCCATAACCTTCTCTAAGCCAAAGCTCCCGAGCCTTCTACTTCCACTGAGTAAAGCTACACCGACTTCGTATAAATTTAAATCTCGGTGTATGGTCTTTATCAGAGAACTCTTTCAGACCCTTAGCTTCATTGGGTAATTCAACTTTAGTAGCACTCTCTACTACAGCGGTACTTAGATACTCATGACTACTATACTCTAATAGTCGCCACAACAATCTTTAGCAAATGCCACAAGGGGAGTGACCTCTGCCACGGTCCTAGTCCCTGACTTAACTAGTTGTTCTAACCAAGTCCCGCCTCCTAATGCCTTCATCACGGCCTTCCCTGGTCGCCCCTCCTTGATCACCACAGGAACCTCAAACAAGCGCGCAAAAGATTAAGTGTAATCTTATATAATGGCAGGAGAACGAAATCTCATAAGAGGAATCAACAATCCTAAGCCTGAGGCTCTATATCAAATTCCCAGGCAATTCTGAAAGTGTAGTACGTCTGCATGGATTCCTAAGTACATTAGAAACTGATGCTCTGATACCATTTGTGACAGCCCGCCTAATAAAATACTGGGTGATCACTCCTATACCAAATTAAAATAGGAGTCGCATATGGAACATTCTTAGCATCACTGTCGAAAACCAATTTAATTACTAATAAACTATTAGGCTGGCATCAAAATTTTATTTAACTAATCTTTTTAAACAAACCAACTAAGTAAAACCATCGCACAACTTAAATAAATGAAACTGAAAAGAAATAAAATAACCGAACACTCGGTTCAATAATAATACAACATAATCGAATCCGCATAAAAGGCGGTAAAAGAATAAATAAATGCAATTAGGTCATTAGCCTGAAAGTTTATACAGTACCTCCTATCTAGATTACATAGATAGAAGCGTCTACAGTGAACCTGCATGCATCCACAGCTGCTATAGCAGACGTCTGACTCGAAGGAATCATCATTCACGCGTCCTTGTGTCTGGACACACACACACACACACACACACACACATATATATATATATATATATATATATATATATATATATATATATATATAGCAAGAAAGGGAAAAATAGGAAAACGAGTCAGACCCCGAGTTGTAAAAAATATTTTACAAGTGCATAAATGTTTATTTAAAAAAAAAGGTTTTATCTCATATTTAAATTGGTATCGCACTCCTATGAGATACCCCTCACCCCTCTTCTAATAGTGCACATCTAACGCATTCGTTTAAAACATCCTAGTTAAGCTACCCCGCCTAACGAATCTAATTCACATGTATACTAGGAACCTTGACAACGCAAGTACTAAGGGCTAAACTTCTCTCCATTCTCAATACTGCAATGTTTTTGTGCGTGGGGTGTCTCGCGAAGCGAAATCCAAACAAGGAACCCCACCGATACACTACTGCTTGGCAGCGTCGATCGTCGAGATCCATTAGACCCTTAGCACATAACGTATATATATATATATATATATATATATATACCCACATAATTATTTACGTTCATACTCTCTTTTTATATACATATCACATTTTGAGTCCGGATATAATCTCCTGGAATGAGAATTAAATCTATCTTTCTTTTATCTCTTTAATCTACTAGAGATATATAATATCTTGTTCTCATGCACAAGTAGTATACCATACAAACCGGTATAATAACCATCTCAATAATATACGATCCATACCGGTATAGTAACCATCCCAACGAGCTATAAGTCGAGGATGCAGTCTCTCAATGCTATCATCTTCCAGGGCATCACTCACATACCATCCTTGGGACCACCGGTAGGACTAAATATCACCTACTTCGTGGTCATAGGTCACAACGTATAGGAAGCGATCATAGTTCCTCCCGGGCAATGAGACAAAACATACCCACCACGTCTCACCCCTAATAAAAATCACACAATATAACAATGGACGCTATCATCTGGGGACTATACGCTCCCTTCTCCTCAAGCCAGGGGCCTCACCCACATCGCGCAACTTCCCATGATAGGATTAGAGTGGTTATGCTTCACATATATATATACCACCCACACATAGATATACATACATATCCGTATCATATTATATATATACTTTAATCACATAGTATATATATATATATATACATTTATCACTCCTCAAATGTATATGTGGCTACAATTTCCAATCTCATAATAATATTTAAGTGTCATTCTACTTAAGTATGCCTCACACCTTAATCGCTGTTTAGAATTAATATACTCTCCAAATATCCTGATTCATAATCGTATAATAAGTATACCCTCAACTTATCTTTAACCTATAACCCAAATTCCATCATAGTCGCCTCGTAGGAGTTACTCACTAAATCCATACCCACTTACTTTTTCCTATTCACACGATTATTTAGCTATAATCGCTCGTTAAAATACTCCCTCGGTGTCACTCACTCCGAACATCCATAATTAAATAAGTCTTGGATTTTACCCAATTAATCCAAGGTATACATTTCACTCCAATAATAATTATTTAAAAGTCCCCTCTTATATTTCTAGAAATCCTAATTTTCTAATCCTTCAAGTTGTTTATTTTCCTCAAAAATATACCTTAGTGCCATGCAATTATAACACCCTCCCAGCCCCCATAAGTTTCCCCCAAATGGCTAGTGATAAATTACTAGATAAATACTTATTTCCTCAAATGAATAAGCTAGAACCAAATAAAATTGGAAATCATCCCCCATAATTAACCCTAGGTAAAAATTGTCAAAAATCCTATAGGGTCGATCAATCGACCCTTGGCCCTCGATCGATCGATGGTCGATCGATCGATCCTTTACCCTCGATCGATCGATAGCTTAAGACAGCTTCTTCTTCGAGAAGCTTTTTTGGTCATTAAAGCTTCTCCCAAGCTTTTATCTCCTCTCCCAATCTCCTCCAACCTCAATCAACTATTTATACACAATCTATGAGGGTCCTAAACATCCTAGAACCCATTATCAACAACAATTATTTTGTCTAAATCCTAAGTTTTCCAATTGGGATATTTTTCGAGGTTAATCCGTTAAACTTTTCTGAAAATCCATTTTGGTTAACAAAAACCCATCCCGAAAATCTTTGTGGTTTGTCACTACCAACTACAATATGAGATTTATTCTTTAAACGAAATAAGCAAGTAAACACTTGCCTCGTGGATAAAATCCGACGATCCCGAGTCGAATCCCACGGAGTTTGGCTGGAACCTCCCTTTTCTTCCTGTTTTTCTCTCCTCCTCTTCTATCCTCTTTCTTTTCTCTCTTTTCTTTCCTTCTCCCATCCCTTATATAGGGAGAAATAAGGGTTTAGCCCTTTAAACCCAAAAATGACTCGTTTACTCAATTACGAGTCCCTATTAGCTAAAAAATTCTCGAAGCCTAAACAATACCCCCGGATACTCTATTCTGACTATCTCGACCATTCTGAGACCAACCGCGCAATCTGAATTTCCATCCGAGGTACTTGACTGCAATTCTCTATTTTAACCCAACACATCTCCATGCGAGTTTTCCAATTAAAATATTGACATGTGTCGCTTTACTCAACTGCGACCTGTAATAAAATAATCATTTTCATCTACTTATTTCCAAAAGTAGTTATACCGTGCATTGAAAATCCTCTAACACTCCTAAACTCCAAAAAGTATTATTCCGAGCAATTCCTCAAATTTCCAAATTACACCCATTTATGAAATTTAATTTCCCGTAAAAGTGCGGTGTATTACAGTAAGGTGTGGTATATACATGTAGCCGTGATTATTAAATATATACATTCGGATATGATATGGTTTGTATATATGATGTCTATATATATTTTGTGTGTATGATATATATATATATATATATATTTAAATACTAATCGGGGAGTGAATGGTTAATATTTAAGAAAATTTAATAACTAGGTGAATAGTAATAATTTATTTACGTTATTCTGGGTATTAGTGACAGGGTATGTACTTATCTCGACCGGGAGTCGATATAGACTAACTTGGGTGTGAGATAAGTACTTTTATAAATTAATTCGGATGCCAATTCTGAGTGTATGGTTGAGTTCAAATGAGCCGAGATAGTCGAAAAAGTTTGCCCAAGGGTAGTAAACGGGTCATGGGACGTTTTTAGGCATAGTCGGGCCCACACGGGGGTATTTGGGTCACTTGGGCTTGGCCCATTAGGCCAAAAACGGGATTTAGCCTAATTACCTAATTAAAAGAATAAGGGCAATGACTGATGTGAAATTAGAAAACACTTAGTGGGAGAGGAAAACCTAAGAGACAAGTAAAGGCAATTTGGGGGACAAAGGAAAGAGTCAAAAGAGGGGATTTTATCTTCAACCTTGAAATTCACAACTTGGATTCAGACCCTACAAAATCATAAGGCAAGTGGTTAACTTGCTGTAGCATTTAATTTGCATTTTGATTCATATTTATGTGATGTGAGAAATCAAAATTCGTTTTGGGGATTTAAAGGGTACAAATATGGGGGTTTTGTAAATCAACATTCTAATTTCTAAATTGTGTAGAAATTGATGTATAATCTGAGATTGTAGATATATCTAGTAATATGTGTGAACCTAGATGAATTAGAAATGAATTTGAGATACGGATTTGATGTTGAGATGGGTTAACGAATAAAATTTGATTTGTCCCTAATTTATGAAAACAGTAGAGAACGAAAATTAAATGGTGTTTGTGGACTTTATGGGGGTCCATTATGAAGTTCTTGGTGTATTTTGTTGAAGGAAGGAATTGATTTATAATGTAGATGAAGTTAGGGTTTTGAGTTTTCATCTATGGATGAAACAGACAACCTGGTGAAGACAATGACTTGTACGATCGATCGATCGAGGGTTGGGGATCGATCGATTGATGGTCGGTAAATTTTGGCAGTTCGGCCAATTTATATATATAAAGGGAATTTAAATTGAATTTCCTTCCTATGCCTTATGTAATGAAAAATAAACATAGGGATATAATATAATCAATTATGAAGGAAAGTTAATTGGGAATGGGAGGAAATTTATGTGTGTCACACTACAGTTAAATTTTGGGGAAAAATATGTGAAAATAATTAAATACGGATCGAGTGGGCGAGTGAGGGTATATGGGTTGAGTGATACCAAGACATTATATTTATTTAGAGTGAAAGCTAAATAATTTGGAGTCGGGAATTTAGACTCGGGTATTGTGTTATTTCGGGCCACGAGAGTAAGTCCGAATATATTGGTTGGGGCGACACCAAAAGTAATTTAATTAATTAATGTACGAATTAATTAATAATTAGAGTTGGGCCATAAACTCATAATGATTTCAATAGGCTTGTGTTATGCACTTAGTACACGGTATAACCGGGATAGTTTATTTTATTTATACATATATATACGGTGCGCGATAGTATATATATATATATATATATATATGGTATGTGCATTAATATTTGTGGCTAGATATTATTATTACATCGACTCTAGTG
This sequence comes from Sambucus nigra, assembly GCA_949130495.1. NCBI lineage: Eukaryota > Viridiplantae > Streptophyta > Magnoliopsida > Dipsacales > Adoxaceae > Sambucus > Sambucus nigra. The sequence continues at coordinate 451,108,613 of OX422208.1, read as the reverse complement.
CTATAGGAGGGAGGTTGCGCATAGTGGATGAATCCCCTAGATTGAGGATTAGGGCGAGTATACTCCCAGGTCATAGCGTCCATTATATGGGTGTGGGGCATCTCACTTTCAGGGAAGGTATATGACCGCCTCCAATTTTTATGTATTATCCAAGTTAGTGAGCGATTCTGACTTAGGGTAACTAGGTTATGTGAATATGCCTAGTGGGATAGCACTCTAGAGAATTTACATCCGGTGAGTTATTACTTGGGAGGATGTTTAGTATTATTATTTCAGCATGTTTTTTAATGTTGTAATATTACTATACGTATATAATGAGGTAAATAATTATATATGAGAAAATTAATACAGGCCGTGAATTGTATTATATATATAATGGATGTGAAAGTTATATGAATTTAAAAAGGAGAATGATTAATTAAGTTAATGTTGATAATAACTTAGAAATCATAATTATGGCACACTCGGTTAGATTAGGGTGGTTGCAAGGGGATTATATAAGTTATCTACTCATGAGATATATAACTAGGTAAATTAATGAAGGCGTTAGTTGTGCACATTAGAGGAGGGCTGAGGATGTCCTCAATGGAGTGCGGCACTAACTAAAATATGGAGAGCATGCATATTTACTTATTACTGCAAGTTTATCATTTGCTAAATATTTTCCAAATGTTTTGGGTACTAACCCTTGCTATAAAAATTTTTAATAACCTTTTAGGTGTCCAACCACAGGGACGCCAATCTTGACTCATTTTAGGGATCCGTTGCTGCAGCATATGTGGATGTGGCGGGAGTTTGATAGGCGCCTCGTTCATTTAATTTCTAGTGTAGGGATTTCCTATCAGTTACTCGAGAATGTCGCTCACAGTTTATTCAGTACTCATGTCATACTTGTTGAGATTTATTACTTGTCTTTACTTTTGTTGGATTAGAGCCGATGGTTTATTCGATCAATTAATTAAATGTGAATGGTTATTTTAAGTTAATTGTGATTGTTTAAATTAATTTTTTTCCGCATGTGAGCTTCATTAGATTAATGAAAGATAAAACTTGGCACCAGTCTAATTTTCTCACTTAGGTGGTTAGTAATTAAAAAGGCGACAGTGATGCTAAGATTGAACCAATTGAGAAACCTGTTCTAATTTAATTTAGGACTGATCACCCGGGGTTAATTAGGCGGGGTATCACAAGTAATTCCCTCGAAGATGATAGCATTATAGAGACTGCATCCATTGGGTTAAGTCTCTGAGGAATGGTTAGTATGCATATGTTATGTGTGTTATGTATGTGTACTTGGTAGAGATGGTTTATCTCATATAATAGTGAGACTGATATTATACAGACTTGAAAATAATGTGTGGTTTGTTATGAGAATAACTAATGAAAGTTATTAAGTAATGCATTGTTATATAATCATTTAAGATGAGATTTAAATGATTATGTTTTTGGTAAACTAGATACACAAGTGGGGTAAATGCGTAGACTTCAGGTTGAGTCATCCCTATACGAGTTGGGTAGCTTGATTAAGATTAAAATGCATACGTTTATGTGCACACTATAGTTGAGGGGTAAGGTTGAATCTCAAGAGAGTGTGGCGCCGCTTTATATTATGAAATTGTATATTCATAATTATTATGTATTTTAATTCACTTGTTAAACTATTTTCAAACATCAGGCTTTGACCTGTTTATATCCTCTCCCTTGCTTTATTTATTATTATGTAGGTGTCCCACCGCAAGGGTGCTAATGATGGTTATTTATTCCAGGGTCTTTGGAGTTGTAACATGTTCGGACTGTTGCAGGGTTTTTATTATAGACGTCTCTTTCTGTACATCTAGTTAAGGATTCAAAATTGTAAATCGGGTGTGTGTACACAAGGGTTGTACATGTATATCTCTTATTTTTGTCACATGAGTTTGTATGGTTTGTTGTCGGATAGCCTATTCAGGTATATATATTCTTTTGTTGTACATGTTTTTTATATGATCACTTTTGTTGTTATATATGGTCTGAATCTTCTCTATGTTTTGAAAAAGAAAAAAATTGGCATCTGTTTATTCTAGTTTTGTGTGATTAGTTACTTTTGAGTCTTTTTGACATTTGATGCTAAGAATGATCCACTAGAGATTCCTATTTTATCTTAGTATATGGTTGTCCATCCGTTATTATTATAAGCGGGGTGTCACTGGTGGTATTAGAGCATCAGATTCTAGAGTCTTAGGATCTGTGCGGATTTCCTACGTTCTACCTTAGCATTTTTTAGATAGAACCCTATAATTAGGATTGTTATGTTCATTATGCTTTGACGATATCCTGCTTTAAACTGTGGGCTAATAGAGTTTGTTTGTATTCCACATGTCGTCGAAAAGAGGTCGCCCGACCAGGGCAAACAGAGGGGCTGAGAATCTGGAACCCTAAATGCCTCAGGGGACTATGACTGCAGCCGAAGTTGTTAGTAATATGGCAAAAGTAGTTAATGCTGCCATGACAATGATGGCATAACAGTTTCCTCAGGTTCAACAATAGCCTGCAGCTCCAGTAGCTCAAACCCACATGGGGCCATCCATGTGGGAAAGAGTACGGGAATCCTTTCAGAAGGGACATCCTGTGGAATTCCAGGGGGAGCTGAAGGATATTCAATGGCATCTTCGAATGGTTTAACGTAGTGAGGTTCAAAAGAAAATACTCACCACTTTTAAATTAGTGGGTGCGTCTCTTCAATGGTGGGAGTCGGTTACTACTTTTGAGTAGATGGATACTGTGCCCATAGAAGAATTTTACGTACGTTTTGATCGTAAATATTTTCCTCATGCAGTTCATATTGAGATGGCAAGGATATTGCTAAATGTAACTCAAGGACACTGAATAGTGGCTGAGTATGAGGAAGAATTTACCCACCTGAAAAATTTTGTGCCGGATGAGGTAAATACAGAGAAAAAGAGGACTTTGAAGTTTATGGGAGTTTTGAATTGGATAATCCGTTAACATCTATTGGGGAACTGGTCTTTGTTAACATTTGCAGATGTAATGAATGATGTATTATTATATTGTCAGGATCATTGTCTATATTTTAAGGGGAGTAAGAAGTTCGTGGACTCAGGATTGTGCCAGTGGGGCACAACAGGCTCAATCACAAGTTAGTAGGCAGAAGGAGTTGCATCTCCATTCAAGGGATTCAGTAAAGAGGTAGTGTTCAGAAGGCTTCAGATTTAATGGTGGTAGTTTTAGGTAGAGTTTTCAAAGGGCCCAGTGGCAGTAACAATAGAATGCTCCCCAAGGCCAAGCAGGCCGAGGGAATAATGGGGAAGGCCAACCCGGCCGAGGTCGTTAGGTCTAGCGGTAAAGGCAGTCCAAATTTAGGCAGCAGGGCTAGAGATAGGATAATTTTTTAGGTCGTTGCTACCAGTGTGGAGAGGCAGGCCACAGGAGAGCAGAGTGCCCACCGTAAAACAGAGTACAGGCACCACCGAAATTCAACAGATTTAGCAAGTGCCTTTATCACCCCCAGTGCCGATTCCAGTGGTTCAGCCTCAGCAGGGACAAATGCAATATGGACGAGTTTATAATGTCTAGAATGCAGCATTACCATAGGGGTAGTCACATCTTCCAGCAGTTGAGGGTAAATTCCCTATCCATGGGCATATAGTTTGGGTATTATTTAATATAGGAGCATACCATTCATTTATAGTCGTTCATTTTACATAAGCGACAAGGTTGTTAAAGTTTTTAATGTGCGTAGACTCTCCTTTTGGTAATGGGGTGCTTATTTACACCATTTGTATAGGAGTGGAGATAGATGTTGGAAGATTGTGTTTAGCTGTTGATTTACTTGTGGTAAATATGGTTGGGTATGACGTTATTTTGGGTATGGACTGGTTGGAACAATATTGGGCTATGGTGGATTACTTTGGGAGGTCCATTGTAGTTGCCATTCCCGACCAGGAGATGTTTTTAGTTGACATGCCTCTTTCGGAGGGAGACTTTAGTACCCATTTGTATTATATCGAAGAGGAGACCTCGCAGGAAGTGGTTATTCCCCTAAACTCGATTTCGGTGGTCAGGCAGTTCGTTGATGTTTTTCAGGAAATTCCAGGCTTACCTCCTAGTCGTGAGATCAAGTTTGTTATTGATCAAGTGCCACAGACTAGGACGATTGCACAAGCTCCTTACCGTATGGATCCTTTGGAAATGAGGGAGTTACGTGACCAAATAGAACAAATTTTGGGGTAGGGCTTTATTCATCTGAGTATGTCACCATGGGGAGACCCTGCGTTGTTCATAAAGAAAAGGGGTAGTTCTCTTCGGTTATGTGTAGATTATCGAGAATTGAATAAGGAAACGATCCGAAATAAGTACCCGTTACCTAGAATTGATGATTTATTTGATCAGTTGAGAGAAGCCTCTTACTTCTCAAAAATATACTTGCGTACAGGGTATCACCATCTTTGTATTAGGGAGTAGGATGTCTCTAAGACTGCAATTTTAACCCATTACGGATCCTATGAGTTTTTGGTTATACCGTTTGGGTTAACTAATGTCCCTGCAGTGTTCATGGATCTAATGAACAGGGTCTTTCGGGGTTTCTTGGACCAGTTTGTGATTGTGTTCATTGATGATATCCTTATCTATTCTCGAACATAGGGAAAGCATGTGGAGCATTTGCTATTGGTTCTAGAGACATTATAGGACCATCAACTATATGACAAATTCGAGAAATACTGGTTCTGGTTGTGAGAAGTGTAGTTTTTGGTTCACATAGTATCAAAGAAGGGTATTTCTCTGGACCAAAGTAAAGTTGCGGCAGTGAGGGAGTGGAGTCATCCCATGACGCTGACAGAGATTCATAGTTTCTTGGGTTTGGCGGGTTATTACCGTCATTTTATTAAGGGCTTTTTGAAGATTTCTAGCCCTTTGACGAATTTGAGCCGAAAGGGGGTACGATTTGTATAGGATGATTCCTATCAATTAGCATTTGATGAGCTAAATGATAGATTGATGTTGGTACCTATTCTCGCATTGCCTAAAATGGTAGTGGAGTTTTTAGTCTTTACAGATGCATCTCTCCAGGGATTGGGGGTATGCTTCAACAAGAGGAGGGGATATTGCTTATATGTCTCATAAGCTTAAGCCCCATGAAAGGAATTATCCTACACATGATATGGATTTTTTTCGGAGTAGTTTTCGTCTTAAGAATATGGAGGCATTATCTTATGGGGGAGAAATTCAGTCTTTTCATAGATCACAAGTTGCTGCAATATTTGTTCACCAAGAAAGATCAAAATATGAGGCAATTTAGGTGGTTGAAATTTATAAACGATCATCAATTTGATATCCAATACCATCTGAGGAAAGCTAATGTAGTGGCTGACGTGTTGAGTCATGGAAACCCAAGTCGAAGGAACTTAGCCAGGATGATGTAGTGACTAGAGCATGTATGGTAGCATTGCCAATTACACCTGAGATGGTGATACGGGTGGTGAAAGCTCAAGTTGAGGATAGGGATTGCCAAGGTAGGGTGCACAAATTATTGACGGAGGGAGCTAGATCCTACTTTATCAGTTTTGAGGGTGGATTACATTTCAATCGGAGATTAGTAGTCCTCGATGATAAGGATTTGCGGGATGTTCTCATGTCAGAATCTCACGGGTCAAAAATTTTGGTCCACCTAGGGGGGGACAAGATGTATCAGGGCATGCATCGATAATACTGGTAGGCAAGTATGAAAAGGGATATAGCTGAGCTCGTCTCCCAATGCACCACTTGTCAGTTAGTGAAAGTGGACCACTAATGACCTTCTGGAATGTTACAGCTGTTGGAGATTCCAGAATGGAAATGGGAAAGCATTTCCATGGATTTTATCACAGGATTATCGATGTCACAACATAGACATGATTCCATTTGGGTTATCGTTCATTATCTGATGAAATCGTCACAATTCTTATTGGTGAGGACGAATTTTATGACAGAACGGTATGCTCAGCTCTTTATTGCGAAGATTATGAGACTTTATGGAGTATCGATCAATATTGTGTCCGGCCGAGATCAAATCTTTATCTTCCATTTTTGGCAGAGTTTCCAGGAAGCAATGGGAACTGAATTGCCATTGAGTACTGCATACCATCCCCAAACCGATGGGCAAACTGAGCGAGTAAATCAGATGTGGGAAAATATGCTATGTATGTGTATGTTGGATTTTAAAGGAAGTTGGGAACAGTAACTATGTATGTGTATGTTGGATTTTAAAGGAAGTTGGGAACAGTACCTATCACTAGTAGAATTTTCTTATAATAATTCTTACCAGTTTACTATAGGTATAATGCCTTACGAGGAATCATACGGTCGCCCTTGTCGTTCTCACGCATGTTAGTTATAAGTCGGGGATAATAAACTTCTTGGATCGGAGGTGATCCAAGACACTTCGGTAAAAATTTAGTTGGTTCAAAACCGCATACGCATTGCCCAATACCGGCCGAAAAGTTATGCGAATGCGGATCATAGACATGCGGAGTTAGAAGTGGAAGACCAAATGTTGCTAAAGGTATCCTCGATGAAAGGTATAATGAGATTTGGGAAGAAAGGCAAACTTCCGTCGAGGTATGTAGGCATTTTCCGATTATTGAGAGGATTGGTCATGTGGCCTACAAACTTGCTTTGTCGGAGCATTTGTAGAGAATCAATGATGTGTTTCACGTTTCATCCTTAAAAAAGTATCGAAGAAGTGATAGGTCCCATTGGCATATCCCTTTGTAGGAGATTGAGTTGCAACCTGATATCTCGTATGAAGAACAACTGGTTGCCATTTTAGACTGTAGTGAGTGTAGGCTACGATCAAAAGTAGTGCCTTTAGTTTGAGTGCAATGGGGTCGCCATGGATTCGATGAGTCAACATGTGAACGAGAGGATGAAAGGTGAACCAAGTATTCTTACCTCTTTCCATAAGGTACGCCTGTATTTCGAGAACGAAATTCCTCTGTAAGGAGGGGGGGGGGGATTATGTAATACCCCTTACTTTTGCATATATTTTTTTCTATTAAATTACCTTGTACGTGTTTGATTTCAAATAATTGAGAATTAAGACAAGAACTTAACATGAATATTGATTTCGGTAGAATAGTTAATATTCATGCGAATTGTACATTTACTAGTGTCATACGGTAAATATAATCTTATTGCATGCAATTACATCGTACGTGTGCATTGGCGGCGGGAATTAGTTATTTTTCAACTAGGGCATATTTGCATGAGTTATATGAGGTTAGGAGATGATTTTTAGTTCGGAATCTCGAATGATAAATTGGAGTGTACGACTGATCTTGGAAGGGCCAAGATAGTCAAAATGACTGTCCGAGGGTTTTATTTAGGTTTCGGACTCTTTTTGGCTAGTTTGACTCAAATTGGGGTATACGAGTCATTTTAAGTGTGTATTATCATTTAAAGTTGGGGTTAATAGTAATCTGGGTTTTTAGGCTTAAGATAAAGTTAATCAATCTCATTTTGAAAGAAAACCCATTTGAGAGAAAAATCTAAGGAAGAAGAGAAAACCTTAGAGCTTTGGGAATCCCGATCAAATCTGGGATTTTGAGGATGATTTAGACTCTACATCTTTGAGGCAGTGATTAAACTTGCTAAATGTTTATGTGTGTGAATTATTTCATAATTTGTTGATAAATTATGGTGATATTGTATAGATATGATAAACCCTATATTTTTGTGTTGAAATCTAGCGTTTGATGAGTATGTATAGGTTTAAGGGTGTAAAAATGGTTGGGAGTATACTTAGGTTGATCTAGGATGTTCAAATTAGGTAGAAAATGGGGTTTTAAGATGTAGGAAATATCTTGAAGGAACAAAATCTGAACATGACGGATCGGTTTGGTTTTAGACCTCGGATCGGTTCATTTTATCAACAAACCAGTTCATTTTTAAAGGTCATGGGTTCGGTTTTCCCATCTCAGTGTAGTGGATCAGTTCGTTTATGGGAACCTGCGATTTGGTTCAGTCGTGTCAGATTTGTAACTCCTTTTGGTGCTTGGAAACCCTCTAAAGTAATACAATAAACATATTTTTGAGTTAAAAGGTAGGATAATGTTATGACATGATGGTTGGGGAGACATCGGGTCAATTATTGAGGCATATTTGGGAGTTTGTTATACCAAATTCTTTTGGTAAATTCTCCTAGTTATAGGAATTTTCTTAAGGATGGATACGGGCTAGCAGAGAGAGGTCGTGTGTCCTACGATGTATGAATTGGTAACTATTTATTTTATATGTGTGACGGATAATAAATGTTCAAGTGAGAAGTTGAATAACAAAATGAATGGGGAATAATTATGTGGATTATCGGCTAGTGTAAGGTGTGGTATATACATGTAGTCGAGATTATTAAATATATACATTCAAATATGAGATGGTTTGTATATATGATGTTTATATATATCTTGTGTGTATGATATATATCTATTGTATGGACATACCCCTCTAGTGCTATTATGGGAAGTTTTGCGATGTGGGTGAGGCCCCTGGCTTGAAGTGTAGGGATCCTATAGTCCGAGGTCATAGCGTCCATTAATTTATTATGTGGTATTTATCAGGTGTTAGACGCCTTGGGTATGATTCGTCTTATTTTTGGTGAGGAACTATGACCGCTTCCCCTGTGTTTGTGATTTAATTTATACCAAGTCGGTGTGAGAGTCTGACCACTGGTAAACCAGGATGGTATGTGAGTAGTTCTTTGGAAGATGATATCATTGTAGAGACTGCATGCATTGAGTTAAGGATCTAAGGGATGGTTAGTATGCATATGTTATATGTGCTATGTATGTGTACTTGATAGAGATGGTTTATTTCGTATAATAGTGAGAGTGGTATTATACAGACTTGAAAATTATGTGTGTTATGTTACGAGAATAACTAGTGAAAGTTATTAAGTAATGAATTGTTATACAATCATTTAGGATGATATTTAAATGATGGGGATCTTCCTATTAAGTCATATTTACACGAGACATTTCCTAATAGGTCCTATCGAAACATTTTTTCCTTAACATGTCTTATTTGTACATATAGTGAATATTCACTATATGTTTACAAATAGGACCTATTGGAACAAAAATCTTTTTTCATGGGACCTGATGGAGGAAAAAAATGTTAGGACTTATTGAACTACATACTTAATAAACATGACTAATTGGTAAAAAAAACCTTAAATGGTTACTTTTTGGGTAAACTAGATACGCGAGTGGGGTAAATGCATAAACATGAGGTTCAGTCATCCCTAGATGAGTTAGGTAGCTTTATTAAGATTAAAAAGCATACGTTTAGGTTCGCATTATAGTTGAGGGGTAAGATTGAATCTCAAGAGAGTGTGGCACCACTTTATATTATGAAATTGTACATTCATAATTATTATGCATTTTATATCACTTGCTACACTATTTTCAAACCTCGGGCTCTGAATCGTTGATATCCTCTCTCTTGATTTATTTATTATTATGTAGGTGTTCCACCGCAAGGGTGTCAATGATGGTTATCCATTCCAGAGTCTTCGGAGCTGTAAAATGTGCGGACTATTGCAGTTTTTTTTATAGATGCCTCCTTTTGTACATCTAGTTAAGGATTCAAAATTGTAAATAGGGTGTGTTTGCCCAAGGGTTGTACATGTATATCTCTTATTTTTGTCACATGAGTTTGTATGGTCTGTTGCTCGACAGCTTATTCGGGTATATATATTATTTTGTTGTACATGTTGTTTATTTATGATCACTTTCTGTTGTTGTATATGGTCTGGATGTTCTCTATGGTTTGAAAAAGAAAAATTTTGGCATCTCTTTATTCTAGTATTGGGTGGTTAGTTACTTTTGACTCTTTTCGATAATTGATGCTAAAAATGATCCATTTGAGATTCCTGTTTTATCTTAATATAAGGTTGGCCACCCATTATTATTATAAGCGGGGTGTCACAACGTAAAAAGGGGAAAGAACCGATAATGAAGGACACATACCAACTAAATGTTAATGAAGTATTCTCTATCATCAATGTACGCCTTTAGCTGAAATATGGGGAGAAAAACTAGAGGAGAAATAGATGGAGCACCATCATTTGACCTATATCCCATCAAAGACTTATCGCCAAAAAATGACGCCTCCAATCATTTTTCTTTTCAGTGAGATACATCTCAGCCATATCTCTATCATCATCCATTAAATGTTCTATCCCATCCGTAACCTAATTGAATAATGTCAAAAATGAAGTGAGAAAAAAGATATCAGTGCCTGATTGCATATGGCAAAAAAATGAAGGTAAAATACAAGAAATAATTTAAATTATTCTACCATTGCAAATATCCCCTAGTGTTGATGTGAGTAGGTGATATGAAATCCGTAATGTGACTAATGGAACTAAGATGAAATCTACCATCTGTAATGTGACCCTATCATATAATCACTAATAACGGTATAAGCATAAGTTTAAAAAGAGTTTTATAAAGAGTGACTATTGCCTGAAATCTATTAAGCGTGGTCTGAATGTTGTATTTATACACAACATGTATTGAAGTGAGTATTCAAATGGTGACTTATCAATCTATAATCAGGTCTAAGTTTAGTGAGCTAACTGAATTATACATCAATTCTCTAAAAATCGCCAAAGTCCAGACAAATAACTAAATATGAAAATGATCACAATGAGAAGGGGAATAAAAAATATTCTCTCTACAAACAAATTGTTTTCAGAATAAAATGCATGCTTGTAGTAAAAATGACAACAAAAAAATACAAAGAAGCCTGGAACTTTAACAAAAGTACACGACTATCAAATTTTCATACTCCACTTATAATAGAAAATCATATAGTAATACCTTAGATCTACTACTTTTTATATAATAAACATTAGTAATCAACATACAATTTTAAAGTGGGTATTTGGTTTACTCTACTATTAGGCGCATACATTTCAATACTTGATTGACTCCGTGTGGCAAATTGAGATCTAGTGTATACTAAGAGAGGAAGAAATTATGATTAGCTTACTCAAAAGAGTTCTAAGAATGTAACAGAGAACAGATCTATATATAATCATCTCTGCCAAATTTTGGTTTAACAAAATCAAAACAAACTTCACATAGCAATGTACCACTTTGAATCTTAAATCAAATCAAATAATTGCAAACGCGCTTATATAAAACATAATAAAACCTCAAATCAGATAACTGCATATAACCGCAAATCAGATAACCGCATACATTGCAAACCCACTTTGAATCTCAAATCAAATAATTGCAAATGCCCTTTGTATACATCCGGATTTATAGAAAAAAAACTTACGACTCCTCGATTTGTATCTCCTTGGTTTGGCAAATCTAATAATGCAAATAAGATAATTGCAAATTGGTTTATATCTCCTTGGTTTGTATATCTTTTGCTTGGCAAGAATCACAATCTTCAAAAGATTTTGGAGGAAGAATGGAAGATGAAGAGGATTTAGGGATGAATGGGAGAGGTTACAAAACTCATCGATTTGGGATTATTTGGGGGGGGGGGGGGGGGGGGAATCCTCCGAAAAAAAATTTTACATAGAAATTAATTTTGGAGGGTAAATTGGGTGTAACTTAAATATTTTTTATGAAAATTAATATATTTTCTGATAATGAACCTATATTAGTGGAAAATATTTTAAGTTTGAAACTAATTAAATTTTTTTTTGTTCCCGCTAAATGTCTATTTTTTTTCGCTTTCCATTTAGTGGAAAAATTAGTGGAGATTTTAATGTGCTGCCACTAATACATTATATTTTAGTGGCAAACATAAATTTTGCAACAAAATACACATTTTAGTGGCAATAAATGATTAGCCACTAATAAAATTGTCATGAATTAATATTGTTCTTGTAGTTATTTTTAGTTATGCTTTGAATGATTCTAAATTGTCCAGACTCCAGTTTTATTTACTTTAGACCAAATCACTATTCTTTAAATTTTATAGGGCGTCATAACTCCATTGTTGGTTTGTGAATGTTATCTTGTGAGCAGACTACTTGTCCTATCACTAATTGTGCTTTGAGCTAATACATGAGCGAATTCGATGGTATTTCGTTGTCTCTGCAATGCAATAAGAGAATGACCTATTAGGTTTCTCGCAATCCACTTCCTCATAGGCAAAAGCTCTATCAATCTGATAATCTTGATGTGGTTGACGTTTAGGTTCATAACAAGTCTTACCCTTTTAGCCTCTAAGACAAAACTCTCAAGGATCAAAAGTGCTTTTTTGGTTGATTTACTAGTCCTTCGAGCCCTGCTTTCTCGACCAAAGCAGCATCCTAATCAAATCTTCAATAAAATGAATTTAACTACTAAATAAACATGGGTTACTTGAGTAACCCTCTACAATTATGTGAGAATGCACCACATGACTATGCATATCGCATGTGAGCCAAATATAAAATAAATACTAGATAGACTAACGCGAACCTTAACCACTCGTTTAAAAACAAAAGGTTATAATTGCACCATCACGACACCATAAATCAAAAATGGTCAGGACAAATTGGTCATGGACATGGGTCGTTACTAGGTGGTTATGGCCTAGGACTATGACCAGGTGGTCACGACCTAAAGTTGTGACCAGAGTCAAAGAAGCCATGACCAAGTCCATGACCACTCACCCCCTTGACATAAACTGATGACGGTCACGGCCCAAGATCGTGACCTGGTTGGTCATGGTTGTGGTCTATGACAAGGTCGTGACCATTACGGAATATCCTCTAATAATGGTCACTACTAATGATCGTGACCGTGTTCATGACCAATTTAAGATTTTCAGTTGATAGGGGTCACGTGGCCACTTTGAATTTGTCACGCCAAAGGGTCACAGTCGAGGGTCGTGACTAATAATCATGTCCAGTTATTTTTTCCACGTCATTAGCATAGTCATGACTCTAGACCATGACCATTTTGATGGCGTGGAAAAAAATAATTGATCACGGCCTAGGGCCGTGACCATTATATTTAATTAAAAACCCCAAAACCCCCAGCATCGTTTCACTCTAACTCTGAAACCCCCCAGCCTCATTTCACACACACTTTCTCTCTCTCTCCCCCTCACTCTCACTCTCACTCTCACTCTCTCTTTAAGCCCTAAAAGTGGTTGAAATATCTTCGGTAACCTCCCTATATCTGGCCTGCAACCTGTTTCTATCTCTAAAATAGGTCCAACAACATCTCTCTCTCTCTCTCTCTCTCTCTCTCTCTCTCTCTCGCTCTCTCTCTCTGTATATATATATATATATACACACACACACACTAGGGTGTACCCATGCCGATGGCATGACAATAAATTTGTTCCCGTGATATTTTGTACTAATGCCAATAGCACAGTGATAAATTTGTTCCAGTGATAAATTTATTCCCGCGTCGCCAATAGTGCAAATATAAATACTGTTGGCCATCCCATATTACACTTGCGGCATGGTTACGATTTTAATACGGTGCATTTGTGTCTTATAAACATCTAGTTTAAATTTGGTAAATAAGAAAAAATGTTAAGGCTCGACAATTTTTCGTAGATTAATGTTAATTTAATCATAAAGAATTTTCCTAATGTATCAACATATATATGATTCAACATGATAAATAACGAATGAACATAACACAACACATTAATGGCTCGAGTTTAAATATGATTTTTCAAGAATATTAAAAGGTTTGATAAATAACGAATGAACACAACACGACACATTAATGGCTTGAGTTTAAATATGATTTTTCAAGAATATTAAATGGTTAAATATATGTGATTAACACAACATGACACATTATAAAAATCGATAAAAACGCGATAAGTCAAATATATGTAACATACGCCAAATCTTCTTTCAAGGATATAAAAAAAGTTAAAACCCACGTGTTATAAATGACAATGTGATGAAGCATGACATTTTGATAAAATGTACATTATCTCATAAAATAAACATCTTCATTTCTCATCAAATTTGAAGTTTGCACATTTTTGAAATCACTTGCCCAAAAATTAAGAATAACTCCATTGTTATTTACTATTTATTATTTTACCTTGTCAAAAGAAAATTTCAAATACAAAACATAACAATCAAAAAGAAAAAAATAATCTAAAAGTGGATTAAAAATGCGATTAATTATTTGATATATATGTGATTAATTTGGGCAAACCGATACCAACTTATTATTCCGGATAAAGTTGGTTACTCTCATTTATGACTTTGTGTAATATGCCATCCTTCCCAAGCCTTGAAACAGATGTTGGATGCAAGTCCTTGAAAGTTGGACCTCTCACTATTAATCCTTGATCCACGTTATAGTTGGTATCATAAAGAAGGCATATTACCCGCATAAACATAGTTAATAGTTTGGACCCACGTTGAATTGCAGGTGTCCACCTCCTCAATTCAACACCTTGATCCTCGTGATAACAGAACTAATGTTAGTTTAACCAATCATGGGTCCCCTGTATATATTATTGTTTCGGGTTGGGATAAAATAATGGGTTAGATTTTTCATGAGGGTTTTTTAACTGGTACTCTTACCATATATACATAAACTACCCACATTGAATTCTATATAATAAAGGAGTGATGGTTGTCAAAAAAGTAATCGTCGATTAAGGCAACACGTAAAGGTCATTGATGAAATTAATTAGGATGGTAGTAGTAGTGGTAGCCTTTAGCGTTATGCATATGTCGTTAGCTTGTTAGGTAGGTTAGCTTACAGTCTAGTGGAGGCTGAAAGTGTGATCGGCAAAAGCTATTATGTTGGAGTATTATTAATACAGTAATATACAGCATCCTCTCACGCCACTTCAACCTAATATTAATATAGTATAATATACAATATAGGTTGGAGTAATATAGTACATTATATGTTGTTATATAACTATAATAGGTTGAGTATTGTTGCTGTTAGGTTTAGGGGTTTGGCATGTAGATTTATATATATTTGTTAGGTCTAGGTCTACAAAAGGTTAAGCATGGTAGATGTTAGGTTTAGGGGTTTGGCGTGTATATTTTTATATATTTGTTTAATGGTTGTTAAAGACGATTAATACACAAAGCTTTATGTCATTTCAAATACACTAACAATTAATTTTGAATAATAATATGGGGATTCGGTTCGTGGACACACTTTATCAAATCTAGTGAAGTGTCGGACATGGAGTGGGTGTGTTTTGTTATGGAAGCCGCGTGATGTAAAAATTCCCGTGTTTTGTTATGGAAGCCATGTGATGTAAAAATTCACCCAATGTATATTTGACACGTTATTGGGTTTGAAAAGTGTGTTTTATCTTGCGCAAAATCATTATGAGGATCTATAAATATTCAATGCAAAATCATTGGCATTTCAAATACACTATTTCAACAATTAAAGAATTAAATTTCTAGAGTCAAATAACTGTCCCTACAGGCTACAGATTACAAGAGCAAGAATTTTTAAAAATTAACTTATTCAATGGCTCAAGGTAGTTTCAAACTAATAACCGTTAAGATACTCAAAATAATTTAAACACATAAGTTATCTCCATATTTACTCAAAATAATTGTTTCCTTGAAAAGATTAAAAGAAATCATTTATTACATAGATATAACAACAAATTTGAAGATATCTACCAACTCAAATTCAACTGAACATAAACTATCAATAACAAAAACTTAGTATGTTATCAAATCTATAATATATCTTAGGCAGAAACACGTGACAAAAATGTAGATATCACACCTTCCTTTATCATGACATCAAAATATAATAAATTAATGATAATTTGAAAATGAAATTTCTAATCAAATACGATTAAAAATCAAATGCAAGTGTGAAAAATGAAATCTAATATAAAAAATATATATTATCTCTTTAATAAATTTATAAGAAAATTTCTAAATCTAAGCCCACTACTCTTACAACACAAATTTCTAAATCTAATCCCATGGTTGCATATTTCACTTTGTGCCACACATGTTTGTTTCATGTGAAATATTTATGAAAATATATGAGTATGGAAACTTTTAAGTTGAGTCACAGTTATTTTAAAGAACATAAAGCAAACGTACAAAAAAAGAGATAGAAACCCAAAAATCTTTCAAACTAAATATGAAATAAGGAGAGAAACAAATCTCTTCCTTAAATATTATCTTGAACAAATAAACTGGATAACATATAATATTTTTTCATTATTTCATCATCACATCAGGATACCGTAAGAAAAAAAAGTTGTAAATACACTGAGATTGAAGAAGCAAAAAAGAAACCCACCATTAAATAAAATAAAGAAAGTTAAATCCTGAAAATGTGTTTCTTCTTTTCTACTGCTCCACCTCTTTCCATGCACTTCTCTTCTTACCCGAAAGGGGAAGGAGTTCATTGGTTTTACCAGTCTGTTAGATTTGATAAAATAGTTGCCATACCCATCTCCCACGTTATACCAACCCGAACAAGCTCCTACTCGATTCCAAACACAAACCCACTGAACTCCTTACCACCACCTACAACTCGAACTAGCCCAACACCCATATCCTACCTGCTACAACCCACGTATTGTTGAAGTCAAACGAACCATGTGATGTTACCATTCTGTTAGATCTGTTAGATCTTATCGCACACCTGGAAGACATAGAAATTAAAAAAAATAACGGTAAAGAGAGAAAAGAGAAAGGGCATATGTGGGACTCTTCAGAAATCTCGATCCAAATAAACTCACATGAGCTTGGCTCCGACAGTAAGCAGAAGGTGACGCTGGTGTAATAAAGGTTGGCTCCGAAAGTAAGTAAGATGGATGCCAGGTGAAGTAAGATGAGAAGATGAAAGCGTGATAAGTGTTTTAGGAGAGGGTGGGGGGTGTAGAGTTGGTGAAGTGAGATGGGAGAAGTGAGAGGTTCGGCGAAGGCTTGGATTTTTCTTGAAGTTATGATAGAGAGGGAGCCACCCATACATAACGTGTGTCAGATTTGGACTTCTCGAGCCACTTAAAACCTATCTTCAATTCTCAGCTACGTGTCAAAATTTCAAACCCCCAAAATTTAAAACCATAGATACAAAATTTGTTTATATAGATTTTGTATATAAGTTGTATGATGTGGCTATATGATGTGGCAAAACTTGTATGATGTGGCAAAAGTCCCTCCTCATTTATGTGTGTGTGTGTGTGTGTGTATATATATATATACACTATGTAAGTCAGTGTATATGTGTGTATATGTGTGTACTGTGTATGCTGTGACACCCCGCCTAATAAAATACTGGGTGATCAATCCTATACCAAATTAAAACAGGAATCCCTGTTGGTTCATCCTTAGCATCACTGTCGAAAACCTTTTTAAACCTTACTAACCACCTAGTATTCTAAAAAGTTGGTGCCAAATTTTATCTTATTAATTAAACCAACCAGTACATGCGAAAATAAAAATAATCCATTCACACAACTAAATTAAATCAACAGAATAAATAATGACTACATGTCGAATAAACCATTGGTCACCAAAGTAAATATTCCAATACAAATATTCAACACCGAAATAAAATAAATTTGAAAACTGAACTGAAAGTCTGGGCGACATGCACTAAATAAAACTGGAACTGATAAATGATTCCTACTCTAGGAATGAAAGAACGATGCGTCTAATCCAAGCTCAAGCTAGCATCCACATATGCCGCAACTCCGTGTCCCTAGAGTAGATTTTTAATCCAGGCGTACCTATGGCTGGACACGTAAAGGGTTCTGAAAATATTTTTATAGCAAGGGTTAAAACCCAAAACATTTTGAAAATATATAGCAAGTGAATTAACTGCAATAATTTAAAATATATGAATGCGCTCCATATTTAAGTTAGTATCTCACTCTCTTGAGGACATTCTCACCCCTCCACTAAAGTATACACCTAACGATTACCTTAACCCCACCTAGTTGTACTACCCCGTCCAACTAGTCCTTGTAATCCTCCCTTGCCTTTCCACTCTAATCCGAGTATTATGATCCATGGGTAAAAGTTATCTCACTAATTAACTTAATTAATTTCCTTTAAATAATATCATATAACTGTGACATAAATTATATAAAACAATTACATCACACACTGTATTATTACCCCGCATATATTATTTACTACCATTATATACGAACTTTAACCACAACATCCACACATATATCATATGTATATCCATCCCTCCGAGTATACCCTTCCCGGATGATTCCCTCTAAAGTGCTATCTTACTAGGTGTGCTCACATAACCTAGTTACTCAAGTTGGAATCGCTCACCAACCTGGCCCAAAATATAAACGTAGTGGATGTGGTCATATTCTTTCCCTGAAAGTGAGATAAATCCCTCACCCATATACCGGATGCTATGACCTGGGGATATACTCAACCTACTCCTCAAGCTAGGGGATGCACCCACATCGCGAAACCTCCCTTGATAGCACTAGAGTATATAAATTAAATAAATATCTAGTCACTGATATTTAACAGCACACATAATATATACATGTATATATATACTATCATTACACTGTATATATATAATATAAACCCCGACTTTATCGTTTACTCCAAATCCTGTAACACTAGCCTGTAATTTTCCGAGTCTGTAGCCCGACTCAACTTAATTAATTTTCTCACTTATTAATTCACACATCAATTAATATAATATTTCCCCGAGTCTATGGTCCGACTCTTATATAAATACTTTGCACCTTAATTTATATAATATTTACCCGAGTCTATGATTCGACTCTAATTTAATTAATTTGCACACTAATTAATTTATTACCTTCCCGAGTCTACAGTCCGACTCCACTCTCATTAATTAACCCATAAATTAATTTAATACTTGGTGTCGCTCAACCATTATACCCGGACTCGCTCACTTGGCCAATAACTTAATATTTACCGAGTCTATATTCCGAATCCAATTTAATTTATTCTCTCAATAATTAATTTAATACTTGGGTGTCACTTAACCAACATACCCGGACTAGCTCACTTGGTCCATATTTAAATCTCAAAATTTCATTCCCAAATACTCGTCCATAATGTGTCACACATTCATCTCTCCCAAATTTCCCAATTATATTTACCTATAATTACCAAGAGTCATGCTCCTAATTAATTTTTTTATCATTTAAATTAACCCAAGAATTTTCCCCAATAAAAGTCTCCCACACAATTAAAAACTAGCGTCACTGTCAAAAATCCTGTATCATCGATCGATCGAACCCCCTGGGTCGATCGATCGATCGTCCCAGTAATCATCTTCTCCATCCTACTGTTCGGCCATGGATGACCCTCACGATTTTATTTTTATTCCAAACTCTTACCCATTCACAATAAATAGTACCTCCACATAATAAAAGGGTTTAAACATCCTAAAGACCTTAATTCATCATCCAATTTATACATAACCCTAAGTATATCCGAATTGGGTTTTTCACCCGGGTCTCGTTCTACCGAATCTGACCTAACCATTTTCAGTCCATTTAATCACTAATATATATTGTAATCCACTCTACAATTCAATCTGAACAATCCCAAATCATAACCTAATATTTATTGAGTAATTCAATCTGTCCATTACTCTAAATTCAGAAAATCCAATTTTAATTATGGTTACACACCCAAAACGAATTTTCATATACACCTACTATGATGTGAATTGGTTATCACTTATTTTAAGAATCACAACAGTTAACCACTTGTCTGGAATGATTCGTACAGTCTGATCCGTTTGGTGTAGTGAAGGTGTTGACGACGAACACTCACGTTATCTCTCGATTTGACTCCAAAAAGATCCCCAAATTTCTTCTTGAATTGTTTCTTCTTTGTCTCTCCCAAAACCTATTTTTAGAGTTGTATTAATTGTCATTCACACTTCCCCCAATTAGGATTAGAATCCTTAATCCCGTTTCTAATCATATGGGCCTAATTAAAAGAGCCCGAATCACCTTGTGTGGGCCCGGCTATGCCCAAAAATACTCCGACACCCAATTACTACCCCCGAGTACTCTTTTCTGACTATCTCGACCCATCCGAACTCAACCATGAACTCATAATCATCATCTGAAATACTTTATAACATTCTCCAATTTTGACCTCAAAAATGCGACACACATTAATTCGACCAATTTAATTTAAAGTCGCCAATTAAAAATAATCCTTCCCACTCAAATAAATTCTCCAAATCATAAATTTAAGTTTCTTCAATTTAAATATTTTTATTCTCCCAAAAAATAATTAAATACTAAATCCTCAAAATTACGGGGTGTTACATACTCCCCCCCCCCCCCCCCACACACACACACACAAAGGAATTTTATCCTCGAAATTAAGATGAACTAGTGCTCCAAGCTTTGAATATCACTTTTTAGACATGTGCCTCTAAGCTCGCTATCTCTATCTATCCCGCTTCTAACTATAAATTACACAAATATGCATTTTAATTAACCAGGACGCACATACACCACGTACCCGTACTTGACAGCACAAAAGTTGCCTTAATTAACCCTGGTGCCCATACACCCTATCCCCGTGCTTTACCGCACGAAATTAACCCGACTATGCTAGTCGTGACTCGTAATATAGCTTCTAACCCATAGTTATATCACATATATGAATAATAACCGAGGTACCCAACCCATGTACTAACGACCAAACATCTCCACTCTTCCAATGTTGCGCTAAGTTTCATGCGTGGGACGTCTCGCAAGCGAAATCCAAATAAGGAACCCCCCGATACACTACTACCTAACATTATCGGTCATTGAGATCCGTTAGACCCTCAGTCCATAGCACGTACCCCCAAATACTTGTCTCTTAACACAAAAGCATACATGCCTACTCTTATGCTACAAAAGACAACATAAAATACTGCGCCCTTACTATCATTAGTTCTTGCGCAAAATAAACCTCGAGCTATCTCTCCCTGCTTGCAAATAAATCTAACCACCCTGATTCACTTCAGTAAACACCCCTACTTACCGAGATAAAATATGAGAGCATAAGTCCTCACTATATGTCTATCGCACCACACAATACAACATATATACACATATATATATATGCTAGACTCTCTCTCAGGTGATACTTAGTAAAAATCATTCATTCCCTGGTGACGTGAACACCAAAACTTACCCCCACTATTTACAATAGTTCAAATCCATCGCTATCCAGCTGATATAAAAATTTCCTACCCTACTTCCATAATTCTCGAAAGTAGTGACCCCTCGCATAATTCAAACCTTCTCTCAATGTGCACCTCCACTATCTCGTGGTTAACACCAAAGGACTCCTCTACCCCACGAAATTTTTTATCTACATACTATGGCTGCTACAGCCAGTGCACCCACTAAATTCGACGTACCCGTGAATTCTAGTGAAAAATAAATAAATAATTATATATTATGACACCCTCACTGTCACCCAAAACATACCCCATGCCCATAGGATAAAAGATAATTACCTCCATACTCTAGCTGCAATGGCTGATCCTCGGGTTCCTGAGAAGCTTTCCCTTTCCCGAACGCACCCATGACTTGTTGTAGTGGTTGTACATCCAGGACCTCATCCTGTAGTTGACCCCTTCCTCGCTGAGGACAATCTCTCTTCACGTGTCCCGCTTCCCCACAAATGAAACACCTCCTAATAAATTCACCCTGCCATTGATCCCTCCCTTGTTGGCCCTGTTGGAAGTCCTGGCCATCCTGTCGATAGCCCCCAGATCGAAATCACTTGGCTTGATCCCCCTGCCGGAAATCCTTCCCTTGGTGTCCCCTGTCTGCTGCTGGGATACCCCACAAATATTGTTCCCTCCTGCTTTATCCGACTGACTGGGTTTCACTCCCCTCTTGCTTCCTTTCATGTGGAAGCGATATTCCTGGAAATGTAGGAGTGTTGCATTAATGACATCCGTATAAGCTACTAAAGCGGAATTACCAATCAAATATTGTCTGATCCTCTAGACTAACCCATCCATGAAGTTTGTCTTCTTTCTTTCTTCATCGCGTACCTCATTCGGTACAAAATTTGCCAATTGAGTGAATTCTTCCTCATAATCGGCTACTAAACGGTCCCCCTAAGTTACCTCTCTGAATTTTCTCCTCATTTCGATCTCAACTGATGGCGAAAAATACTTGCGGTCGAACCGCACCCAAAACTCGGTAATAGTTAATGTATCCCTTTCGTCAATTGTGATGATCGACTCCCACCACTGTAGCGCTGCTCCCATTAACCTAAAAGTGGCTAGCATTTTCTTATGTACCTCGTTTCAATCTACCATGCGTAGGTGACACTGGATATCCTTCTTCCACTGACACGCTAGTACCACATCTGAACCCCCTCGAAACTCTGGTGGGTGGCCCTTTTGAAAGACCTCTCGTACTTGCTGCCACTCCAACTGCCCCTAATGGACCTGAAAATCCGGTACCACTAACGCCTATGGCTGATCTCGTGGAAAGTACCTTGCCATTGCGATCATCGTCGCTTGAACTTCCTGTGCTACTAATTCACATGCATGTGCAGCTAAAATCATCTCTGGCAGTTTCTGCGATAACTCTGGCTCCTGATGAGCCTCCCTAGTCTCACCTCCCCCTGCTGCCCTAGCTGTTCTGTCTCTCTCCTGGGCGTCATCTGAAATGAGAATCGAATCATATGAGTTCACCCTCAAATATAAAGTAATTGGCAAAAGAACGTAAATGCGCATACGTATGAGAATACAACAATTCTATGATAGGGTTCTACATCAAAGAACGCTAAGCTGAAACGTGAAAATACGCACAGATCCTAAGGACACTAGAACCTGATGCTCTAATACCATCTGTGATACCCAGCTTAATAAAATACCGGGTGATCAGTCCTATACCAAATTAAAACAGGAATCCCAGTTGGTTCATCCTTAGCATCACTATCGAAAACCTTTTTAAAACATACTAACCACCTAGTATTCCAAAAAGCTGGTGCCAAATTTTATCTTATAATTTAAACCAACTAGTACATGCGGAAATAAATATAATCTATTCACACAACTGAATTAAATCAACTGAATAAATAATTACTACATGCCGAATAAACTATCGGTCACCAAAGTAAATAATCCAATACAAATATTCAACACCGGAATAAAATAAATTTGAAAACTGAACTGAATGTCTGGGCAACATCCTCTAAATAAAACTGGAACTGATAAATGATTCATACTCTAGGAATGAAAGAACGAAGCGTCTAATATAAGGTCCTGCTAGCATCCACATATGCCGTACCTCCGTGTCCCTGGAATAGAATATTAATCCGGGCGTCCCTATGGCTGGACACCTAAAAAGTTTTGAAAATAGTTTTATAGCAAGCGTTAGAACCCAAAACATTTTGAAAATATTTAGCAAGTGAATTAACTGCAGTAATTTAAAATATATGAATGCGCTCCATATTTAAGTTAGTGTCGCACTCTCTTGAGGACATTCTCACCCCTCCACTAAAGTGCACACCTAACGATTACCTTAACCCCACCTAGTTGTACTACCCCGTCCAACTAGTCCTTGTAATCCTCCCTTGCCTTTCCACTCTAATCCGAGTATTACTATCCATGGGTTATAAGTTATCTCACTAATTAACTTAATTAATTTCCTTTAAATAATATCATATAACTGTGACACAAGTTATATAAAATAATTACATCACACACTGTATTATTACCCGCATATAATATTTACTACCATTATATACGTACTTTTACCACAACATCCACACATATATCATATGTATATCCATCCCTTCGAGTATACCCTCTCCGGATGATTCCCTCTAAAGTGCTATCTTACTAGGTGTGCTCACATAACCTAGTTACCCAAGTTGGAATCGCTCACCAACCTGGCCCAAAATATAAACGTAGTGGAGGTGGTCATATTCCTTCCCTAAAAGTGAGATAAATTCCTCACCCATATACCAGACGCTATGACCTGGGTATATACTCACCCTACTCCTCAAGCTAGGGGATTCACCCACATCGCGAAACCTCCCTTGATAGCACTAGAGTATATAAATTAAATAAATATCTAGTCACTGATATTTAACAGCCCACACAATATATACATGTATATATATACTATCACTACACTGTATATATATATATATATATATATATATATATATATATATATATATATATATATATATATATATATATATAATATAAACCCCATATTTACTGTGTACTCCAAATCCCGTAACACTAGCCTGTAAGTTCCCGAGTCTGTGGCTCGACTCAACTTAATTAATTTTATCACTTATTAATTCACACGTCAATTAATATAATATTTTCCCGAGTCTATGGTTTGACTATTATATAAATACTTTGCACCTTAATTTATCTAATATTTACCCGAGTCTATGATTCGACTCTAATTTAATTAATTTTTACATTAATTAATTTATTGCCTTCCCGAGTTACAGTCCGACTCTACTCTATCAATTAATTTAATACTTGGTGTCGTCCAACCATTATACCCAGCCTCGCTCACTTGTCCCATAACTCAATATATCCCGAGTCTATATTCCGACTCCAAATTAATTTATTCTCTCAATAATTAATTTAATACTTTGGTGTCACTTAACCAACATACCCGGACTAGCTCACTTGGTCCATATTTAAATCTCAAAATTTCATTCCCAAATATTCATCCATAATGTGTCACACATTCATCTCTCCCAAATTTCCCAATTACATTTACCTATAATTACCAAGAGTCATGATCCTAGTTAATTTATTTATCCTTTAAATTAACCCAAGAATTTTCCCCAATTAAAAACTGGCATCACTGCCATAAATCCTGTATCATCGATCGATCGAACCCCCTGGGTCGATCGATCGATCGTCCCAGTAATCGTCTTATCCAGCCTACTGTTCGTCCATGGATGACCCTCAAGCTTTTATTTTCATTCCAAACTCTTACCCAATCCCAATCAATATTACCTCCACATAATAAAAGGGTCTAAACATCCTAAAGACCTTAATTCATCATCCAATTTATACATAACCCTAAGTATATCCGAATTGGGTTTTTCACCCGGGTCTCGTTCTACCGAATCTGACCTAACCATTTTTAGTCCATTTAATCACTAATATATATTATAATCCACTCTACATTTCAAACTGAATAATCCCAAATCATAACTTAATATTTATTGAGTAATTCAATCTGTCCATTACTCTAAATTCAGAAAACCCAATTTTAACTATGGTTACACACCCAAAACGAATTCTCATATACACCTACTATGATATGAATTGGTTATCACTTATTTTAAGAATCACAATAGTTAACCGCTTGCCTAGAATGATTCGTAGAGTCTGATCCGATGGTGTAGTGAAGGTGTTGACGACGAACACTCACTTTGTCCCTCGATTTGATTCCAAAAAGTTCCCCAATTTGCTTCTTGAATTGTTTCTTCTGTGTCTCTCTCAAACCCTAAGTTTAGAGTTGTATTAACTTCTGTTCACACTTCCCCAAATTAGGATTAAAACCCTTAATCACGTTTTTGGCCATATGGGCTTAATTAAAATAGCCCAAATCACCCCATGTGGGCCCGACTATGCCCAAAAATACTCCGAGAACCAATTACTACCCCTGAGTACTCTTTTCTGACTATCTCGACCCATACGGACTCAACCGCGCGCTCAGAATCATCATCCGAAATACTTTATAACATTCTCCAATTTTGACCTCAAAAATGCGACACACATTAATATGAACAATTTATTTTAAAGTCGCCAATTAAAAATAATTCTTCCCACTCAAATAAATTCTCCGAATCATAAATTTAAGTTTCTCCAATTTAAATATTTTTATTCTCCCAAAAAATAATTAAATACTAAATCCTCAAAATTACGGGGTGTTACATATGCATGTGTGTGTGTGTGTATATGTGTGTGAATGTTTGTATGTGTGTGTGTGTGTGTGTGTATGTGTGCGGGTGTGTATATGTATATGAATGTATATGTGTGTATATTTTCGATTCTTATACCTTTGTTAGTGGAAAATTTACCCAAGTTTAAAATTAGTGAAAAATACCCAAAACCCTATTTACTAAACCCTAAAAATTAACTCCAAATAAATAAACCCTAATGACTAAACCCAAGCACATAAATCGTAAAACCCAAAACCTAATAATTTAATTCTAAATCATATATCCTAGAATGTAAATTGAAAACTATAAGAAATAATGCCTAAACATTAAAATCTAAAACATGAAAAAAATGATATTTAAGATTTGGAACCTATTTGTAGAATTTGACAATTGAGATTTGATAGTGTAAGATATGGACTTAAATTTAGAGTTAGTGAATTCAAAAAATCCTGGTTCTTAACATTGATATTAACGTGAATGCATTATTATTGACTTTGGTCACTTGATACGTATATGAGCCCCGTATGATGCAATACACTTAAGTTAATCACACGTCTCTCTTATACAAGAACATATATGAGCCCTTATGATGAAGAACACTTAAGTTAATTACATGTCTCTTTTATGCAAAAACATATATAAACCTTTACTTGAATATTGTTATTATTGGTATGTGTTTCATCATGTGGATGATAGAAGGAGTGTGTGATAATTATTGATTGTTGGATAGTGATGTTGGATTCCTTGGATTGATAATACACATAGACTTTCAAGATCTTACCATACTCTCTCATAACAAACCTAACAAAATGTGTCTTAACAATTACCTTGTCTAAATATAAGTGTATTGGGGGGTTTCTTATTTGAATTTAATTCCAGCTAGACATCCCACGCACGGGGTTTAGAGAAGGGTACTTATGATGAATCAAAACCTTAATTAAACTAATATACCCTTATACCTCATATGTTAAAATAACATAAACTTAAATTGGATGAGTTAAAAAATAATAAAAATTAATGATTAATTAGAGTAATTATTTGTAGAACTCATATTCACATCCTCGTATATTTTTCTCAAGAAAAATGAGACACGGTGATAACCATTGGCAACAAGAGTATGAGATGTTGAAATTGGAACGCACGTATACCTATTTTATTAGTGCTTACCATTTATATGGTACTCCTATTTACAAGTATGGGAATAAGAAGATCGATCAGTTTAATTACCATGCAAATCGTAGAGTTTGTCTTTAGCAGGAGTAACTATTCGATCGTATTCTATTTTGACTATAATTAAGACGGGATGATGTTATAGAGAATATATTCTGCATACATAATCCTGATATAGCCTTGACCTTTCTTCTGCTATTAGAGAAGGCAGAAAAAAATAACCCGTTGTGAATACAACTACGTACAGAGAGTACTGACCAAGACTGTGATGTGTCATGATATATTCATGTTAAATTGAATCTTGACAATAAGCTGAAGGAGATGGGATTTTGAGGTCATGTCACGGACATTTGTACATCAATCATAGATACGCTTCCTCCTAGTTGGCCACATAAAAAAAGCCATAGGTTCTTAAAAACTAATCATACACATTGAACATATTTTATAGTATCGTTATGAAAAGGTAGATACATATATATAGTCATAAACTTGATTTGTTAGTTATAATTTCATATTATTATAATGATTTCTTAACTTATTAATTTTTATTTTTGTCGATAATGTCGGGGGACAATGGACAGAATGTACTAAGTGATGAGGTGACACCGTAACCAAGATTATCATCTCATGTACCTTAGTGAGAATTCTCATCATCACATGGTGAGAAATTATCTACTCCACCATTAGTTTAGTCCACCCCACCCAGCGCTCCCGATACCTGTCAAATCAAATGAGAAAAAGCCCATTAGGTTCTCCTTTCTCGAGAATAATCCCACTGGTGATAAAAATGACCTTTAAAGATTCAAAGTCACAGTGTTTTTCACTTGGGAATGTTAATATAGGAGTCAGGGGAGCAGATAACTGGAATTTAGTTAATTAAGACATCAAGGATGACATTTATGACCAACTTGGCAAGATTTTTCATTCCCCGACCATTTAAAGAAAAAGGTTCTTTCTCGGGTTACTGAACAACTGATAACATATCGGAAAAACCTTCGCCAGAGACAATTTTCGAAGGGTCATCAAGCTTCAACATTTTGGTTCTAAGAGACAGAGTGCCTCCGAATTTTAAAATGTCAGTTAATCAATGGAACTACGTTTTAAAAAATGAGGCGAAGGACAAGAAGCTGGTATAGAGGGAGAAAATAAATAAAATAGGGAGAAAAAACTAATATCTATATGATGGGCTCCAAAACCTATGAAGATTTGATGAATGAATGGACAAATAGGACAAGGATGATCCAGATGCCGATAAAGAACCTAATGCGTCCAACTTGTATGTGCATGAGCGACGGGACAAAGATAATATATTTTCATCCCACTTGCTAAAACTCTGGAATCGATCAAAGCCATTAGCATCTAGTCCAGTATGAGACCTTCCGATGACATTGAAAATGATGCCCTAACCTAGGCCTTTGGAATAAACAAAAGAGGGAGGACGAGAGGTGTCTGAAATACTACGCAAATTATTTTATCATCTGGATAGTTTATTTGTTAGTCAAAGCTATAACATGAACAATTTTTGACAATTTGTAATATTTGAGAACAAGTTATAATAATATTTTTTATTTAAGTTATTTTAATTTGTTTAATATGAGTTTAACTTGTTTTGAATAATTTTATTGAATAATGAATAGTGCTTTCTTGTATGCAACATGGACTTTGTTTCAACCTGTTAATAAATGATAATTGAATTTTGAAGATTATTTAATGGATTTCACACAATAAAAAGATAGGATGGGGAGAGTAACGAAATAGAAAATAATCATGTAAGGGGCATTCAAGAATTTGTTAAATATGCTTATGGAAATCCAAAAAGTGATAAGATCCCGTGTCCATGCACCCTTTGTATGAAAGGACAATATAAGTCTTTAGAAGATGTTGAGTTGCATTTACTAAAGTGGAGAATTTGTCAAGACTATAAGATATGGAAATACTATGGTAAAAAAATGTACCTTATGTTTCGAAAGAATTCCCAGTACCCGACCGCGTAATAAAATCCCGTCAAGTGGAAGTGGTACATGATTCCCCAACACATCGTCCTTCAACCGACCTAATTGATGATGCTTATAGAGTCCACCACAATAAAAACCACCACCCTATTGATACATATAATGAGAATTATAACCAAGTTAATGAACAAGTTGATGCTGAATTACAAGAAGATCGAAAATTCACATAATTGAAAGCCAATGTGGCTAGACCGTTGTATAAAGATTGAGATGAAGATCAAGATCACTTAGTATTATATGCAATGATTGATATACATAATTTAAAGAGTCAATTTGACTTGTCAGGCAACAACGTAATTGTAATTATTAAGTGGGTTAAAGGCATTCTCCAAAAAGAGCACATTACCAGACAATTGTCTTCGCATGAAGAAGATCTTGAAGGGTTTTAGTTTTAAGTAAAAATCTATTCATGCATGCAAGTATGATTGCATATTGTATCGCAACGAGCACGAAGAGAAGGATGAGTGTCATATATGCAGTGAGCCAAGATATGTGGCTTATGAGAATGGAAAGGAAAAGAGTAAAAAATATCGCAAGTGCTCACGAGATCCAGAAAAGGTTTTGAAGTATTTTCCTCTCCGACTAAGGGGAAAACCCAGAACAACCCCCAAATGGCCCCGCAAGAGGTAGGAACACCTCGCACAGACTCAACATAACACGTAGGAACTGAGTGCATAGTCACGGGACTCCTAGTTTTAGAATATGACTAAAATTTACAAATAAGCAGACTTAGGCTTAAAAATGTACCCCTAGGGGGAAAATCTTAAAACAACCCTCAAATAGCCCCGTAAGGGGCATGAGAACCCCCGCACAGAATTAAAGTAACTCATAGGAACTAAACACATATTTATGGGACTCCCGGTTTGAGAATAGTTGAAAATAAGAAGATTTAGGCTTGAAAACATTCCTTGAGGGGAAGATCCAGAATATCCCCCAAGCAGCCTTGAAAGGGACATGAAAAACTATTACGGGACCAACGTAATACGAAGGAACTGATCGCGTAGTCATGAAAATCCCAGATTAGGAATATGATAGAAATTTGTAAATAACCAGACTTAGGCATGAAAATGTATCCCCAAGGGGAAAAACCCATAACAACCCTCAAGCGATGCCGCAAGGGGCATGAACACCTTGTGTGGGATCAATTAACTCGTAGGAACTAATCACTTAGACAAATGAGTCCCGGGTTGAGAACAAGACTGAAATTGGAAAATAAGCAGACTTAAGATTGTAAACGTGATCCTAGGGAAAAAACCCAGAATAATCGCCAAATGGCCCCCAAGAGGCACGAACACCTTTTACGGAACTAACATAACTCATAGAAACTGGTCTCATACTCACGGGGCTCCCGATTTGAGAATAAGACAGAAATTTATAAATAAGAAGACTTAAGCTTAAAAACGAGCCCCTAGGGGGGAACCCAGAACAACCCCCAAATGACCCTACAAGGGGCACGAACATTTTTCATGGGATCAATGTGACTCGTAGGAACTGACAACATAGTTATGGGACTCCATTTTGAGAATAGTAATGAAATTTGCAAATAAGCAGACTTAACCTTGAAAACGCCCCCTAGGGGGAAACGAAGAACCACCCCCAAAAGACCTCACAAGGGGCAAGAACACCTCGCATAGGACCAATGTAACTCGAATGAACTGACCGCGTAGTCACATGACTCCCATTTTGAGAATAAGACTGAAATTTACAAATAAGCATACATAAGCTTGAAAACGTTCCATTAGGGGGGAAATCGAGAACAACCCCAAAATAGCCTTGTAAGGGGAAAGAACGCCTCGCACGGTACCAACATGACTCTTAGGAACTGACCATCTAGTCATGGGACCCTAGATTTGATAGTTGGACTGAAATTTATAAATAAGTAGACTGAGGCCTAAAAACGTTCCCCAAGGGAAACCTCAGAACAACCCCCAAATGACCCTGCAAGTGGAACGGACACCTCACATAGAACCAACGTCGCTTGTAGGAACTGGTCGCTTAGTCACGGGACTCCCAATTTGGGAATAGGACTGAAATATTCAAATAAGAAGACTTAGCCTTGAAAACGTGTTCCCATGGGGGAACTTAGAACATCTCCCAAACGGACCTGCAAGGCGCATGAACACTTTGCATGGGACTAATGCAACTTGTAGAAACTGATCGTGTAGTCATGCAACTCCATTTTGAGAATAGGACTGAGATTTACAAATAAGTAGACTTAGGTTTTAAAATTTTCTCCAAGGGGAACCAAGAACCACCCCCAAATGGCTCCGAAAGGATAATAAACACCTCGCACGTGACCTACGTTACTCGTAGGAACTGCCCGCATAGTCATGGGACTCTCGATTTGAAACTAGAGATGAAATTTAAAAATAAGTAGACTTAAGTTTGAAAATGTTCCCCTAGGGGAAAAATAAAGAACAACCCCGAAACAGTATCGTAAGGGGCACAAACACCTCGAACGGGACCAACATAACTCAAAGGACCTAACCGTGTAGTCACGGGAATCCTGGTTTGAGAATATGACTGAAATTTACAAATAAGAAAACTTAGGCCTAAAAACTTATTCTCTGGGAAAAATCGAGAATAACCCCCAAGCGGATCCTAAAGGGGAACGAACACCTCGCACATAGCTCGTAAGAATTGACCACATAGTCAAGGGACTCTAGATTTGAGAATATGACTTAAAGTTGCAAATAAGCATACTTAGTCTTGAAAACGTGCCCCTAGGGGGACCCAGAACAACCCCAAATGGACCCGTAAGCAACACAAAAACTTTACACAAAACCAACGTAACTCATAGGAAGTGATCACATAGTCATAAGACTCCCTTTTGAGAATTGGAGTGATAGTTGCAAATAAGAAGATTTAGGCTTGAAAATGTGCCCCGAGGGGTAATAAGAACCACCAACAAATGGCCTCATAAGGGGCATACACACCTCGCACGGGAGCAACATAACTAGTAGGAAATGATCGCATAGCAACTAGACTCCTAATTTGAGAATAGGACAAAGATTTTCAAATAAGCAGACTTAGACTTGAAAACGTGCCCCCAAGGGGGGAAATCCATAATAGTCCCCAGATGACACTGCAAGGGGCACGTACACCTTACACGGGATCAAGTAACTCGTAGGAACTGACAGCGTAGTCACATGACTCCCGGTTTGAGAATAGGATAAAAATTTGGAAATAAGAAAACTTAGGCTTGAAAACATGATCCTAAGGATAAAATCCATAACAACACCTAAATGGCATGCAAGCAACATGGACAACTCGCACGAAACCAAAGTAACTCATAGGAACTGACCGTATACTAACAGGACTTCGAGTCTAAGAATAGGATTGAAATTTACAAATATGCAGACTTAGGCTTGAAAATGTGCCCCCGGGGGAAAATCCTGAACATCTCCCAAACGGTGCCACAAGGATCATAAACACTTTGCACGGGACCAACGTAACTCGTAGGAACTAAATGCGTAGTCATGGAACTCCCTTTTGAAAAGAGTACTGAAATTTGTAAATAAGCAAACTTAGGCTTGAAAACATGCCCCCAGGGGAAACCAAGAACCACCCTCAAACGACCCCGCAAGGGGAACGGACACCTCGCATAGGACCAACGTAACTCGTAGGAACTAATCACGTGGTCACGGGACTCCCAGTTTGAGAATAGGACTAGAATTTATAAATAATTAGTCTTAATATTGAAAATGTTCCATTCGGGGAAAAATCGTGAACAACCCCGAAATAACCCGTAAGGTGCAAGAACATCTCGCACGGGATCGACGTATGTCGTAAGAAGTGACCATCTAGTCATAGGTCTCCATGTTTGAGAATAGGACTGATATATATAAATAAGTAGACTTAGGCCCGAAAATGTTCCTTAGGGTAAAACCCAGAACAACCCCCAAATGACCCCACAAGGGGACTGAACATCTCGCATGGAACCAACATAACTCGTAGGAACAGATCGCTTAGTCATAGGACTCCTGGTTTGGTAGTAGGAATAAAATTTTTAAGTAAAAAGATTTAGGGTTGAAACTGCGCTCCCAGGGGAACCCAACACAACCCCTAAAAGGACCTGCAAGGGGCACAAACACTTTTCACGGGACCAACATAACTTGTAAGAACTGATCGCGTAGTCATGGGACTCTCTTTTGAGAATAGGACTGATATTTACAGATAAGAAGATGTAGGCTTGAAAATGTGCTCGCGGGAAAAACCAAGAACCACCCTAAAATAGTTCCGTAGGGGGCACGAACACCTCGCACAGGATTAACGTAACTCGTAAGAACTGGCCACGTAGTCACGGGACTATCAGCTTGAAAATATAACTAAAATTTACAAATAAGCAGACCTAAGCTTGAAAACATTCCCCCGGGGGTAAAATTGAAAAGAGTCCTGAAACAGCATCGCAAGGGGCACGGACACCTCGCACGGGACTAATGTAACTCGTAAGAACTGACATCATAGTCACGTCACTCTCGATTTTGGAATTGAACTAAAATATATAAATTAGAAGACTTAGGCCTAATAATGCGCCCCCATAGGAAAACTCAGAACAACCTCCAAATAGCCCCGCAAGGGGAAGTACCACCTCGTACGGGGCCAACGTAACTTGTAGGAACTGACCGCATAGTCATGGGTATCCTGATTTGAGAATAGGACTTACATTTGAAAATAGGCATACTTAGGCTTGAAAATGTTCCCCCAAAGGGAAAACCCAGAACAACCCCAAACAGACCCGCAAGGGACACGAACACTTTGCAGGGGACCAACGAAACTCATAGAAACTGATCGCATAGTCATGGGACTCCCTTTTGAGAATTGGACTAAAATTCACAAATAAGAAGACTTAGGCTTGAAAATGTGCCCTAGGTGAAAACCAATGACCACCCCAAAATGGCCCCGCAAGGGGCACGAACACCTCGCATGGGACCAACGTAACTCTTAGGAACTGATTCGTAGTCATGGAACTCCGATTTGAGAATAGGACTAAAATTTACAAATAAGCTGACTTAAGCTTAAAAACGTTCCCCCAGGAGGAAAACCATGAATAGCCCCCAAACAGCAGCAAAAAGGGGGCGATCACCTTGCACGGGACCAACGTAACTTGTAGAAATTGATCGCGTCATCACGGGACTCTCGATTAAGAATATGACTCAAATTTATAAATAAGCAGACTTAGGCCTCAAAATGGCCCCACAATGGGAACAAACACCTCGCACTGGACCAACAAAACTAGTACGAACTGACTGTGTAGTCATGAGACTCCCGATTTGAGAATAGGACTTAAATTTACAAATAAGCATACTTAGGCTCGAAAATGTGCACTAAGGGGGGAACCCAAGACTTCCCCTAAACGGCCCCGCAAGGGGAACGAACACCTCGCATGGAATCAACGTTACTCATAGGAACTGATCGCTTAGTCACGGGACTCACAGTTTGAGAATAGGATTGAAATTTTCAAATAAGAAGACTTAGCCTTGAAAGCGTGCTCCAATAGGGGAACCTAGAACATCCCCCAAACTGACCCGCAAGGGGCACAAACACTTTACACGGGACTAATGTAACTCATAGCAACTAATTGGGTAGTCATGCGACTCTCTTTTGAGAATAGGACATAGATTTGCAAATGACCAGACTTAGGCTTGAAAACGTGCCCCTAGAGGAAAACCAAGAACCACCCCCAAATGGCGATACAAGGGGCATGAACACCTCGCACAGGACCAACGTAACTCGTAGAAATTGACTGCGTAGTTATGGAACTCCCGATTTGAGAATAGGACTTAAATTTACAAATAAGCAAACATAAGTTTGAAAATCTTCTCCTAGTTGGAAAACTTAGAACAACCCCAAACAGCGCTAGAAGGGGCACAAACATCTCACACAGAACCAACTTAACTCTTAAGAACTAATCGCATAGTCACGAGGCTCCCGCTTTGAGAATAAGAATGAAATTTATAAATAAGCCGACTTAGGCCTGAAAACGTGCCCCCAGAGAAAACCCAGAACAACTCTAAACGGCCCCAAAAGGGGAACGAATACCTCGCACGAGAGTAGGAACTGACCGCGTAGTTATGGGACTCCTGATTTGAGAAGAGGATTTAAATTTGAAAATAAGCATACTTAGGCTTGAAAACATGCCCCCGGGAGGGAACCCAGAACAACCCCCAAACGGCCCCGCAAGGGGCATGAACATCTCGCACAGGAACAACGTAACTTATAAGAATAAAACGCATAGTCACGGAACTCCCGATAGGGGAGCGAGCACCTCGTACAAGTTTTTTTTATATGGATATGATCGCGGCTTAAAGTCGTGGTCAATTGTTTAAAAAAATTGAACTTGGTCATGAACTTTCGCCATGACCATTCCATGACCCTCTGTCCACCCCTGGTCACGGATGTGAACCATGACACCTAGTCCGCACTCGATCATGGATGAGTTTTGTGACCCACTGGTCACGACCCCGTGACCTTTGAACCATATACTGCCTCATGCTCTCGTGACCCTCATTTTCGATCAGGGACAAAATTCGTGACTACAGAAATGGTCAAGGACTTGATCTGTGATCCAGAGGCCTGGTCATGGCCAAAATCCGTTACAATGTGCCTATTTTGGTGTAGTGCATATCATATCGTTGTAAAATTTACAAAGTTTATTATAGTTGAAATTTATTTTTGCACTTTAGTTAATGTTGACTACTAATTTAAATATAATGTTCTAGGATTATTTGTTGTTATCCAACTCTCTAAAGTAAAACACATCATTTAGTGTAATTTTTTACAACTCACAACATTACTCTTAAGAGTCCGTTTGGTTCGTGGTGAAATATTTTTTATCGCGTTAAAAAATAATTCACCTAGGTAAAATATGTGTTTGGTTGAGCGTTTAACAAGGTGAAATAAAATAAATATGGTGAAAAGTGAGGTGAAACTTTAATCATTTCAAACTATGGGTAAAGTGAATAATTCAACAGGTGAAAACAATGGAATTTATCTTATTACCAGACTAACTTTTTTTATTTCCACTTACAACCATCACACATTTATTTCTACGTCTCAATTAACATGATCATTAAATATTCATTTTTAAATTATTTTTTTCAATTTCAATTTCAGTTTTAATTTAATTTTTTAATTTAAAAAAATTAAAACTTTAAAAATTTTAAAAAAAAATAAAAAATATCCTACACCCTCTATGTCTTCCCTCGCACCCTTTTTAATATTTAAAAACTAAAAGACCAAAAAACCTTAATGCATTTATGATTTGAACAAATATAATCTTTTGCCTAAAAATCGATTACTTTAAAAAAACACAATATTATGAAAAAAATAAAAACATAATATTTTGAAAATAAAAATCCTTATATTCTAGAAAATTAAAATTTTAATATTTTGAAAATATAAAAATTAGAAAAGTTATTTTTTCATTAAAAAACATTATGTTATTTATAAAAAAACATATCTTTTTATTTAGATGGACGTTGATAAAAAAAACAGTTTCGTTATTTATGTAAAAAAAAAGGGCATATACCAAATAGTCCTTCGAACTTTTTTTAATACACGTTTAGTCCAAGCCTTTTTATTTTGCACCAAAAAGTCCTTCACCATGCTAAAAAGGTTTTACCATGCCGTTAGCACGGACATTTAAAGATAAGAGAATAAGAGACTTTTTTGTACAAAATAAAAGGCTTGGACTATATGTGTATTAAACAATGTTTGAATGACTTTTTGGTATTTGATCCTAAAAAAATGGACACTCTTTTTACCATTTTAGTTAAAAACTATTTCTTTTATTTACTTAAAAAACTGTTTCGTTATTTATTTTTTCAGTTAAAAACTGTTTATTTTACTATTTTAAAAACAATCTTTTTACTATCTTAAAAAATGGTCCGCCTCAGCGGTATGTATAGGCAGTCCGACCAACTATACATACAGTTGGCGAGGACCAACATATTAGAAAAAATGATTTGCGTCAGCCGTATGTATAGGTGGTCGGACCGTCTATACATATCGCTGCCGCGTATTATATCTGTTTAAAATAATAAAAAGATTATTTTTAAAATAGTACAAAAAAAAAGCAGTTTTTAACCAACAATAAAATTTGTAACCAAAAAAATATTTGTTTAAGAAAATAGTTTCTTAAGAAAAACAAAATTTACGTTATATATTCAGTTTTTTAATTAAAAAAAGTAGATAAGACTTTACGTTTTATACACAGTTTTTTTATTGAAATTATAATTTTTTGTTTTATATCAAATGTATTTATTTTAGTTCGAGGTGAAAAAATTGGACATTTAGATTTTATAAATCTAAGGACATAACTGTCATTTATTATCCAAAGGGTGTGGGGAAATACATGGAGGGTGTGGGAATAGTTGTTCGTATAAAAAAATTAAAAAATTAAAAATAAATGAATGTTTGTTTGGTGCAAGGTAATGTGTTCGGAATTTTTTTACTAAATTGGACGGTTTTATAGTTGTGACCTGTTTTTTTTTAATTGGGAATGTTTTTTTTAAATTGGGGCTATATTTTTCAATATTGAAAACTTTTTTTTAATTGGGACTATTTTTTCATTCTTGAGAACTATTTTTTTAATTGTGGCTACTATTTTTATAGTTGAGACTTTTTTTTTGTAATTGAGATTGTGTTTTATAATTGGCCGTTTTTTCATTGTTGGAAAGTTTTTTTTTTTAAATTGAGATTGTTTTCTTTTTTAATTAGGATTGTTTTTTTTAATTGGTACTATTTTTTAACTTTTTATACTTATTTGTCTTGCATAGCCAAATATGACTAGTTATGGGGAGGGGGGGGGGGGGAATTGTGTCAAAATTTGAGGTTGAGGTTAATGAATATTCTTTAATGGTCATTGACACTTGTGATGAAAATTAAATAGTTAAATATAATTATTTTTCTGTGAATTTGAAGTATGTGGGTAATATAGTCATTTTATTTTTTTCACCATATTCATCTTGACCATCCAAACAACAAATGGTGAAAAAGTTAAAATTTTCACCTAGTGAAAACTCGACCATCTAAACGGAGATGATGAAAACAAAATCACCAAACTAATAATTCACCTTTTACTTTTAACACTGTGAAAAATATATCACCACGAAAGTTCGTGGTGAGATATTTGTCACCGTGTTAAAAGTAAAAGGTGAATTATTAGCTTGGTGATTTTGTTTTCGCCATCTACGTTTGGATTGTCGAGTTCTCACTAGATAAAAATTTTAACTTTTTCACCATTTGTTGTTTGGATGGTGAAGAGCAATATGGTGCAAAAAATTAAATGACCATATTACTCCCATACTTCAAATGCACACAAAATAGTTATATTTAAATATTTGATTTTCATCCCACAAACGTCACGACCATAAAAAAAAAAAATTAATATCTCCTTACTTCATAAACTCAAATTGGGCGCATACTCCCCCGCCCACACTCGCATGCATTTATCATGTTTGAACATTACATTTCTATAAATTTATAACACGCTAAAATCACATTGAACACATTTATTAGTCACTAATCAAACATAATATTGTCCAAATATAATAAAAAATGAGTAAAGTAATTTTTAACTTTTTCACATTATTTTTAACTATTACTCCTACGTTTTTATAACTATTTTAAATATATTTTTTATAACGCTTTTATAATTGTCTTAAAAATTATTTTTAAAACAATTATAAAAACGTTTCTATACTAAAAATAATGTTTTATAACTGTTTTAAAAATAATTTCAAAAACAGTTATAAAAACGCTTTCGTATTAAAAGTAACGCTTTCATATCAGTTTTAAAAATAATTTCTTTACAACTGTTTTAAAAACGTTTATCTAAATAATGTTTTTATAACTTTTTTATTTGTAAAAATAATTTTTGAAACAGTTATTAAAATATTATTAAAAAAAAGGTTTTAAAA
The DNA here is from genome assembly GCA_949130495.1 of Sambucus nigra. NCBI lineage: Eukaryota > Viridiplantae > Streptophyta > Magnoliopsida > Dipsacales > Adoxaceae > Sambucus > Sambucus nigra. Next base: position 451,069,605 of record OX422208.1, on the reverse strand, counting down.
TAGCTATAAAAACGTTATTTTTGAAACAGAAACATTTTTATAACATTTTTCAAACTTGTTTTAAAAAAACGTTTTAATAACTGTTTCAAAAATAATTTTTAGACAAATAACGTTTTTATAACTCCATTTAAAAAAATAATGTTTTTTAGAAATAATTTTTTAACAGTTATTTTCAATAAAAAGAACATTTTAAAAATAGTTATAAAAAAAATATAAAAACGTTGTCATTAATACAAAAATGTTGTTCATTTTATGATTATGTTTTGATTTATTCGATCAGGTCGTGTTTTCTTTTAGCTAATTCCATCCATAGGTCCTGCTAAAGGTACCTTTAATAAACTTTACAGTTACACCTATTATATTATCCCATTATTATATGTTAAGTAAATATCCCTTGCAACGAAGGGTAAGGTTGACATCAAGGAAAATTCACAATTTCTTTTTGACAATGAAGGTTTGTTTTCATTTTTTCTATTATTACAAATATCTACACCATTATATAGTTAAAATTTTATTTTATTTTTCCTTAAAAGTAATAGTAACATACAATATTTTTTTAAATTTATTTATTTATTTTTAATTATTTATATATTTTTATAAAATATTATAATATTTCTGCGCATCGCACGAGTTTCATCGTAATTCTTATGAATCACGTGCTACGACATCAATGACTTAAACATCGTATTATTTTCCCGAATAATTACTGTATTGTATCAAATAATAAAAAGAATGTATTGAAGGCAATGGTCTACCACCACTAGCGACAATATATTATCTCGATTATAACAGGGCTTCTTTTTGACATGACAGAAAGTTTCATCAATTGTAAATAAAGCTGAAAACTGTAAATAAAGCTGAAAATTGTAAACTGTAATTATGCCCCATTATAATTACAGTTAACCTGAAAATGGAAAAAGCATATACCATATAGCCATGTATATAAATGCCATACAGCAGCAGATAAATGGCAAGTCTAACAGATAGCAAGAGCACAACCATGGAGAACATAACTCTGCATACAAGGTTGCCAATGCGTCGCACTTGGTTTAACCGTTTATTCGCGTTGGTATACATTTGTGCCATCTCTGCTCTGCTTTACCACAATTTGTTAAACTTAATCCATTCTCCCACCATAGTATCCCTCTTAATCTTTATAGCAGATGTAGTGCTTGCTTTTATGTGGTTTACTTATCAGGCTTTTCGAATGAATCCAATTCGCCGTGAGGTATTCCCAGAAAACCTTGCAAAAATTGTAAAGGATGATAAAGAATATCCAGCACTGGACTTGTTTATATGCACTGCAGATCCATACAAAGAGCCACCCATGCTAGTTGTAAACACGGCTTTATCAGTTATGGCATATGACTATCCAACAGAGAAGATGTCCATTTATGTGTCGGATGATGGAGGGTCTCAATTCACACTCTTTGCCTTTATGGAGGCTGCTAAATTTGCTAAACATTGGTTGCCTTACTGCAAGAACAATAACATAGTGGAGAGATGTCCACAGGCATATTTTAGTTCCGACCGTTCTTGTTTCCCGGAGACGGCTAAAATTAAGGTACACCAGATCTTCACTTGGTACAAATGTACGCTCACTATCATTATTTTATAACTTTTTATCGCTTTCAAAGCCACCATTCTTCATAGCCTCACTCAAGTTGTGGATATATAACGCTAATTGTCATTTATATTCTTGGACAAATCTTTGGAGATGGTCTCTATTACCCAAACATTTGATTTCAATGGTCGAATGTGTACATGAAATTAGAATACATAATTTCTGATTCAGATTCATTAGGGGTGACCATTTACATTGTTGAGTTGTGTTGGCAAACACAATAAAGAGAGGAACACAAATCAACACGAAATCGTATTCTTTTTCAAGTAATACAAACACAATACATGACGCAAATGTTGGGTTTAATAACGTTTACACCAAATTAAATACGACAATACACAAAACATAATAAGAACATGAATAACCCAACACAATGCGACAACTAATATGAATCATAATTTTGAAGGGATACAACAATACACGAGTTTGTTTTGAAAAATCCAACAAAACCTAACATGGTAGGTCAATTTCAAGTTAATTTTATATGATTTGATGTAAATTTCAAGTTAATTTGGTATGATATGATGTTGTGTTATTATGTCATTTCTAATTTTGTCATCCTCACCAATCACCATGCGTATGTGATGTTATCCAAAATTATTTCACTCGGAATTTGACTTCGTCACGTGAGACTCAAGGATAGTAGTGAGAATAGCGTGGGGTTATCTTGCATAAGATAGAAAAATGGATTTTAATATTATCAATAACTTCAAATTTTGGTAAATTAAATATAAATATTAATAATTTGTTTAGACATATAATAACGAGGGTAAGAATACAATCCTAAAACCTAGTGTGTGCATATAAAAACCTGGTACTGCTCTTGTGCGTACCAGTCCGCACTTTAAGAGTGCGGACCAGACATGTGTTACTTGACGGTGAGCCTAGAAATTAGAGGCTAAATTATAGGTATACTCTCTCTCTTTTCTGGGCACACCGTCAGGTGACACTAGTCCGGTCCATAATATTAAAATGCGGACTGGTGTACACAAGAACAATAATATATATATATATATATATATATATATATATATATATATATATATATATATAGAGAGAGAGAGAGAGAGAGAGAGAGAGCTCATGTACGGATTAGTCCGCATTTTAAAAGTGTGGACCAAACACGTATCGCCTGGCGGTGACCCTAGAAATTATCGGTTAAATTATAGGCACACTCTCTCTCTTTTCTAGGCTCACCGCCAGGTGATACATGTACGGTCCACATTTTTAAAATGCGGACTAGTCCGCACAAGAGGAGTACTATATATATAATATATATGTGTGTGTGTGTGTTGTTTGCTTGTTTTGATGGCAATGAGTCGGTGGGATATGAAGACCCCCACATATATATAAACAACACATTTTCCACATTTGATGAGATTTAAGAATCTCCGGAGCAATATCATGTCACAATTTGTAATTTTTTTAATTTGTTTTTTATTTTTCTTTTATATCGGGAAGACAACGATTCGTGTATTCATTCTTCATGATAGTAAAAGTTTGATCCTCGAAATTATATTATTAATCATTAGTTAGTGGCACACTAATAATTATGGTTTCCTTAATCATGCATTTATAATTAAATGATAAATTGGACACTTTACAAAAAGCCAATAACATATTATTTATTAAATAATTAGATCACTGATATTATTCAATTAACAAAAGTTCCATCATCTATCCTTCTCTCTCCCCTTCTGTAGGATCAGTCAACGGCGGCAAACCGCTGGTGGTCGACAGGTCACCAACAGGTTGTCGGCGCAGATCATCACCCACCAACAGGTGGAAGGTGGAGGCATCGCTAACACGAACATTATTTAATATATGATATTGGTTTATGTGTTAAAAGTTTTTTATTAAAAAAAAACACCTTAATTTAAATATTATTTTGAGGGATCAAATATTCTTTAAATCAGGACAAATATTAAAAATAAATTTTATATTTTAATTACAGGTGATGTACGAGACTATGAAAAGTAGGGTGGAGGAGATGGTGGAGAGAGGAAGAATTGATGGCGATGAAAATATTAGCTACCCAGAAGCCATTAGAGCTTTCAGCAAATGGACGGATGAATTCACAAGAGAAGATCATCCTACCATCATTCAGGTTTATTCTGAATTGTTACTGCTCTCTAATGACTATTTTCCTAATCTAGAGCCAAGATAATTTAATTTCTCGGCATATTTTTAAAATTATTTTCCTTCTTTAATCTTTGGATAATTCAATTCCTTAGTCTTTTAACCATACGGGTATCAATAGACAAGCAAACTCATTAGAGTTTTTAAACTCCAATAATTCTAGAGAGATGCTCTAATTATACCCACAATATACCTGAATTGTTAACAAAACATTGATTGGTATGTAAAATTGACATGAAATTAATTAAAAAAATCAATCAATACATTTAAACTAATTAAAAATATCAATCATTACACTTTTTTTTAAATGAGCCATTTATTTCTAGAATATAATGAGAGGTGTCCATGCAATTCCTCTTTTACCATATCCATTCGCAACTCAATTATTGAGATGTCAGAACTCAAAATGGTAATACACGGTACTGTACACTTTTCGAGGGCCATACAAATTTTACCATGGCCACTTGCTCCTCATTGGCTAATGTGATAGTGTATGATTGAGCCTGTTGGCATTGGCGTCTAATTTTTGTTCCCTTTATTTATCTTTTCATTTTTTTTTTGTGGGGGTGGTGGGGGGGGGGGGGGGGGGGGGGGTGGAGGGGTTGTTTAACCAAGCTAACAACCTATAACACAACATGATTTATGTACAATCTATGAATAGAAACCGTTGTCTTAGGAAACCACATGAAACATAGTTATGTACCCTTTTTTTGCCAAACTATGTACTCTTATGGTGTGTTTGATTGCAAACATGGAAAATGTGTGAAAAATAGTCCATTTGGATGAGAAGTTGAAAAATGAGTGGAAAATATATGATTTTTTGGTCTTACTTTTTTAATTTTCCATGGAAATCAATTATTTAGTGGGTGGATAAGAAATATTTTTCGCTAAAAATGAGGGATGAGATGGAGCACTTGTAATGTGGATGATTGTTGTTCTTACATGAAGTATTCACAATTAAGGTACTACAAAGGCAAACATGAGTCAAAACAACAATTTTCCATACAAAAATTTTCATGGTAATCAAACACACCCTTAGAGCATGTACAATGGTGGAATTAAAATACAACAGAATTTATAAATTTACAAATCTTTACAAATCGAATGCACTCCACTGGTGAGGTTTGGTGAGGTTTAAGCGACAGAATCTGTAAGACAATTTGCATAGGTTCTGCAAGTATACAAATCGTGGAGAGAATTTGCAAATGATTTCTACGAACTTCTAAAGTTCGTAGGGAGGGTCGGTTTTGAGGGAGGCGAGAGGGGCGGCCGCCTCGGGCCCCCGATTTTCGACGTATTTTAGCGGCCCGAAATTATATATATATATATATATATAGCGTCATTTTTCAATTGTCCCAAAAATAATTTGTTGAAAACTGAACGGACAAACATTTAAACTTATCGCAATTCCAAAAAATAAATCAACATCTTTTCGATAAAAAAAACTACAATTTATAAATTAATAAAAAATCTCTTGCTAAATATGGGGCCCCCAATTCAAGAGTTTGCCTCGGGCCCCTAAAATCTCAGAACCGGCCCCGTTTATAGGAATTGCTACGAACTTATGCACTCCACTGGTGAGGTTTAAGCGATAGAATCTGTAAGGCAATTTGCATAGGTTTTGCAAGTATACAAATCGTGGAGAGAATTTGCAAATGGTTCCTACGAACTTCTGAAGTTCGTAGGAACCATTTTTATCTATTTTTTTTTTTATATATATTTGGGTTCTTACAAACAACATTTGTCCGTAGCATTTCCTACGAACAAATGTTGTTCGTAAGATTTTTTTTTTAATTCCCACGAACAAGATAAGTTCGTAGGAACTGATTGTCAATTTTCTCCAAACTCCCCCACTGTGCACTGGTATGTTGGACGAAAGGTAAAACTAGGGGTGTGCAAAAAAACCGACCGACTCGAAAACCGAACCGGCCCGAACTGAACCGAAACCGACGATTTTTTTAGCCCGATTTGGCCAACGGTTTACGGATATAAAAAACCGATCGTGTCGGTTTGGTTGACGGTTTATACGTGGGAAAAACCGATTCAAACCAAACCGGCCCGAAACCAATATATATATTTTTTAAAAAAAACTAAATAACTTATATTTTTATATCCAAAAACCATTTACCACCTTCAAAAATCGACCCAAACCGAAAACTGACATTAAAAAAATCGGCCCAAACATGAAATCACCGAAAATCAACCACGAAACCGTTGTGAACCGAAACTGACGATTTTTTTCATAGTCGGTTCGATTTAGGTCTGACTTTTTCCAAAACCGAACCGATCGGTTCGATTTGAATTAGGGTCCAAAACCGACCCGAACCGACCCGTGAACACCCCTAGGTAAAACCCTTTTTAGTTCTCTAACTTTGCAAATGAAGAGCATCCACCATTGTGGATGCTCGTAGTTAAACCCGTTTTGTTTTTAACTTTTAATCACGCGTGAGCTCACAAAACTTAAAATTCTATTTATCAGTATCTTCTAACTAGTTGCAAATTCCAACTTAATTGGGAAAAAATAACGTAATGATATAAATCGTGAAATATTCTAGACTAAAATAACATCATTTTCATAAGTAGTCACTATTTATTAGAAACATACATTATATTTAGTAAAATATATAACTTAAGAAGTATAATAGTGTACAATATCTAATTCAATGATATCTTAATCATCATTCATTACAAGTATTTTTTAATAATTTAAGATTGGTGGTCTGAATTAATTATTGACAAAATAAGAGAGGCTTAATCAATAATTTAAGAAATTTATATAGGAAGATATAAAAAAGGGGGTAAATTACACTCAATCCTCCTGAACTATAGCGGTTTTGAAAATAACTCCCTACTCTAAAAAATGACAAAGATCCCTTTAAACTATTGAATTTTGACACCTGAAACGTTTTCTTTGCAAAAAAAGTTGATAAAAACATGATTTTTTGTATAAAAAATGCTAAATTTTAATTCGTATTTTTTAGGTGTCAACATTCAATAAATTTGAAGGTTCTTTGTCGAAATTTCCTCACTTAAACCCTATCGCATATGCCCAGCTAAATTTAATTTTATTAATTTGTGTGTGCAATTATTTTTTGTAGCACACAAGTCATTTTTGGTATTTTTCTTATAATTTTTTTAATTAATTTGGAGGATCATTTGAGCTTGATACTCAGTTGCTTGTATAACATTTGCCATCTACAAAGCTTATTTAGTTGATATACCTAAGCCTGACAAATTTTACAAGTAACAAAGTTTTATGAAGAATGCTTGGGGAACATAAGCCCGACACCAACTTTTCTCCACCCCAGCCTTTTATTTTTATAGAACACCAGCCTCAACTAGCGGATCTCACCATTTGATTCGCTATCTATCTCTCTAGAAAAATAAATAATGGATGGTGTTACTCAATCTTTCTAATAGTTTTTAAATATAGATTGTATTAATGTACAACAATAACATGTAAGTGCATATTTACATGTGTATGTATGCCATTATCTATTGCCATGAATACTTAAATTATATATTGGGGTTAATTACATATTCTCTCTTAACTTTATTATCCTTCTCATTTCACCATTCGAACTTTTATTTTCTTCATTGAATCCCTAGATTTTCAAAACAACTTCAAATAACCATTTAATGTTAAAATCATTAACTTTTTGGATGAAAAATGGGTTACGTATCATGACCATGATGACCTTTTTGTCCAACCCAATATAAAACTTAAAAAAATAAAAGTTATAAAATATAAAATATTTAAAAATAAGAAAATTATAGAAAAACAACCAAATATTTTGTAATTCAGAGAAAATATTTTTAAAATCTGGAAATCACAAAAATAAATATATATTACAAAAAAATAAAAATCAGAAAATATTACAGTTTTTTCAAAGAAATCCGGATATAATAGAAAAAATATTCCAAAATTTATAGAATAACTTATAAACAAATATGAAAGACATTGAAAAAACTTATAAAAATCTAGAAATAATAGAAAAAATTTGTAAAACTTAGAAAATAATAGATAAAACATTTACAAAGTATGAAAAATATTGATTTTTCTTAAAAAAAAGTTGGAAATGATAGGAAAACATTTAAAAACTTCTAGAACAACTTCTTAAATATAGGAAAATTAATTTTTTAAAAAAATTCTAAAAAAAATGGAAGTAGTTCAAAAAATATATTATAAATTCAGCAAATAATAGAAAATAAATTTAAAATTGTGATAAATATTGAAAAATTTTAAAAAACCAAGAAACAATATAAAAAAAATAATAATAAAGAAAACATATTCAAAACATAGATATGTAGCAAAACAAATTAAGATGTTCATATATCCAAATTTCCAAAGAAAAACACATTTGCATAAAAATAATATTTCCAATTTAAAAAAAAAACTGATTTCTACTAAAAAAAAGTTTGAAAAAAACAAACTCTGCCTTACGTAAAGTTGCCAGAATACGATTAACCTTTGAATTTGAAATCATTGCTTATATACCCAGTATTGGCCATAATTCACAAGAACATAAATTAGAAAAGGAAAAGTGTGGGATCCAAACCAAAACGTGTAAATGTTTCATTCTCTTTATTCCGAAAAAATGGATTTAAACCACGGGTTCTTAGATTTGTTTGCTCCAAGCCATGGGATTAAAAAAAACTATTCAAAGAAAAATTATTATCAACAGATAACCTACCGCGCTCACCGAATCTAAATCGGTGATCATGCATGTTTGTGTATGTGTGTGTGTGTGAGAGAGAGAGAGAGAGAGAGAGAGAGAGAGAGAGAGAGGCCATCGCTCGGTGGTGGGGCAACCATGACTGTTGGGTGAGAAGTGAATAGAAAGAGGATGGGGAGAGTGTGGCTTATAGGGCTCGGGTATGTTTACCCTTTACCCTTACTAATGCGTATATTTGTTAAAAAAAAATCCTTTTATATTTGATGAGATAAAAATACCCTCTTGTGCATGGCACATAATCCATTTTTCATCCAAAAAGTTAAAGGTGTTAATGTTAAAGGCTTATTTGAAGTTCTTTTCGAAGTTTGGGGGTTTAAGTGAGAAAAATGAAAGTTCTGATAGTACAGTGACAAGGGGGCTTAAGTTGAGGGGTATAGGTATAATTAATCCTATTTACTTAGTATGACAACATGTTTGTAGGTTGGTATAATGAATTGTGAGTGTTAGATGAGGTGTAAATATTATATCACACATTGTACGTTGTCATTATTACAATACACTATAACATATTTATTGCGACATATCATTTAAGGATGATTTAGGGTTGTATTAGGGACTCTAATCATTATATACAAAGGTTGCATCTTGTGAGGATTTTAAAGTATCCATGCTATATAGCTATAATATAGTATAAATACATAAAGATAAATGGAAAAATTAAATAGGCTGAGTTTGAGATGCGAGAGCGTGAAATCAAAAGACAAATAAACAGAGGTGTTTCACTGACAACGGAGAGTGGATGATTTTATATTATAAGAAACACACAACCACCTTGGGCAAATTTCTTGGTATTTCTCACCTTTGTTTTTTATGAATTGCTTGTTGTATTGGACTCACATTAAATAAAATCTCTCCAGAAGTAACTTATAAATTCCCACCAAGTTTTTATTATAACTTTTTTTCAAGTATTATATTTATCTTTTAAAGTTACACCCATTTTACTTGGTTAAAAGAGTTGGTACATTACAATATTAGTATTAGTTTTGGATTATTTTATTGGCTTTAAAATGTTCTTGTACAATTACAATCTTTTATAATTATCTTGCAAACTCTTCTCTAATAAATAATCTGTTCGAGAACAGGTTTTGTTAGAAAGTGGGAAAGATAAGGACACCCTAGGTCAAGCCATGCCAAACCTTGTATATGTCTCCAGGGGGAAAAGAAAGTCTACACCACACCATTTTAAGGCTGGTGCCCTTAATGTATTGGTAAGCTTACATGTTTAAAAAGTGATACTTGACATTTTATTACAATATTTCATTCGCTTCATATCATTTACTTCTCCTTAAAATTGTAATGAATTGTTTAATATGCAACTGAGGGATTTGGTTCCTCTCTATTGTACTTTTACCCAATATCATAAACGATAAACGCTTTGATATATTATACTTTCACCCAATATCACAGATGATAAACACTTAGATTATGCGCCATGCTGAATACAAGTGTGTATTATGTGAAATTTAGTGGATATACAATGGATATAATCATTTCTTACACAACCTTCTCAAGCTACTATGAATTAATGTACTTTAAAATTTTTGTACGTAATACAGTTATTGATTTTCTAGACATTAAATACAATTTTTACATTATATTTTTGTGCAAATTGCAGCTTAGAGTATCAGCAAGCATGACCAATGCACCTATAATTTTAACTCTAGATTGTGACATGTACTCAAACGATCCGACAACACCTATTTGTGTACTGTGTTATTATTTGGACCCTCACCTAGATTCAAAACCCGCTTTCATTCAATTTCCTCAGCTCTTTCATGGGATTAACCAGACTGATACATATGGTGTTGAATTCAAATATGTGTTTCAAATTGATCCTCGGGGAATGGATGGAGTTTTGGGCCCAATCCATATGGGTACTGGATGTTTCTTTCAGCGGCGAGTTTTCTTCGGAGGCCCATTGGAAAGTGTTGTACCTGAGAACCCAAAATTGAACCCACATTATCGTGTGAATAATTCGATCAGGTCCAAAGAAACTTTAGCATTAGCACACCATGTAGCAGGTTGTAACTATGAAGACAAAACCAAATGGGGATCAGAGGTAATCTTTCTCACTACTTTAAATACTTCTGAAGGGTAGAGCTATGAGTACCCAGTGATGTCAACTGATACCACTAAACGTTTGAAGATTCTATAATTATTGGTATAAAAAGAAATGAAATTGCTGGATCAATATGTTAATTTTTTGTTCACTAAAGTTATGGGAAATTATAGATAGTGATGTTAAAAAAATCATATAACAAATAAGGAAATAAAAAAATGCATAAAGATGAATTGATGTGCTTGATGTTGTTGGAAATATATGATAATGAAAATTATGAGTGTATTATGAATGTTAAAATTGATAGATTACATGGGCAAAAAATTTAATATAGCTTGTAATTTGTACAACCTCTTAAATTCCTCGCTAAGCTGCTCCAACATTCCCAAACCTCTAATTGTAACCTATACAAGGAATCTAAAGTGATTGAGTTAAATATATATCATCCCAAAAAAATCACCTTGGTTGTCCATGGGTAGGTTGTAGACTTATTAGATGAACCATAGTATATCTCGATAAGGAATTGACTCGGCTAATAGTTTATACTACATCAACCCCGATGAAATGAATATTTAGTTTTAATAACAAGTTTTTAAGATAAATGGGTTCAACTTAAACTCTAGGATACGTAATAAGCATCTTAGTAATACACAAATATATTCAAGCACAATTATCTCTTGAGATCTATGTTTTAATTACAATTTGAATTACATGAAATTTTAAAATTAAATATGAATAAGCACTATAGTTGCTATGATGATCATTGTCATATCTACTTATCTAATGACTCAATTTCATTGTCAAATCTAATTATTCAAGAGCATCCTTAATCATGGAAGAAAAATCCAACAAAATTAGTATAAATAGAAAGGTCATTATCCCCATTTGGAACTGTGTCAGCATAATTGGTCATGACCACCTTAGTTTAAGTGCGTGATTATGGCCAATTTGGTTAATGCATTTTATGGTGTGTTTGGAAAATTAAATCATGTTAATTATGAAATTTGGAGCACCTACATGATATCCTACATGGAAGGATAAGATCTATGGGAGATTATTGGAGGTAGTGACACTACACTACCCTCCTAGGAATATACTGAGGCTTTAAGAAAATCGAAAACAAAAGCGAACAAAACTATGCACGCACTCAAAATATCAATAGACCCAGAATTATTGGGGCATATCAAGGATGAGAAGATGTCAAATGATGAATGGGACACTCTTGCCTCTATCCTCCCAAAGATGAATGACGCACGCTTGTAGATGTTAGAGAACGAATTGCTGATACCACTCAGGAAGGTATGACCATTAGCCAATATTTTAAGAAAATTAAAGATTTATGTCAGGAAATTCCTTTGCTTGATCCCGACTCTAAAATTAGTGGATTACAGATGAGGACAATAATTATACGTGGCCGAAAATCCAAATATAATGAATTTATTATGGCAATATGTAGTTGGCAAACTCAACCTACACTAGTAAAGTTGGAAAATTTATTGATCAATCAAGAGACATTAATGAAACAAATAAGTGGTTTCATAATAAACAATGAAGAGGAAGTACTCTATACTAGAAAAAAAAAGAAGTAAAGATTCATTATAAAAAAAACAGGTGGAACGGGAGAAGTCCATGACAAGAAGTTAGGACACAATAACACAAAAGGAACTCTCGTCTAGGGGGAGCTAAACAAGAGGAAGAAAAATATGATCAACGTGACAGTATATAAATGACAAAACACTGAGTGCTATAATTATGGAAAAAGGATCCACTGTATCAAAAACTGCTGGTTTAGAAAGAAGTAAGTTGAAGGTAACATGGAAACATCAAAGAGCTAAGAAATTTATAGTGAAGAAGAATGGAATTTTAACGCATCCCTCGCAACAATTAAGCCTATACAAGATCATTTCTCGGAGGAAGAAGTAAATTTTAAATAAGTATGGGTTGAAGATAAAATAAACTATATTGAAATTGAAGAAGACTTGATTGAAGATCAAGTTTTCATAAGTCTAATTGAAGAAAAATTGAATGAGGATGAAGTTAACATGGCTCCAGTTAAGGAACGATAAGTCAAAAAGCATGTCGATTCAGATAAGGAGACACAGTTTAACAAAATATGTCCTAAGTTTTCTCGTAATTACTAGGGGTGTTCACGGCATGTTAAAAACTCACACCGTACCATTTTGTACCTAAAATTAATGATAATTATTTACATTTTTTACTTACCGAAACTGAAATTATCGATTTTTTTGTGGTTGGTGTTGGTTTTAACATTTTAGGACCAATTTACCGATTGTAGCATACCGAAATAAAAGACCAAAATGATATTATCGAACTTACCAAATTGAAAATACCAAATTAAATAAAAAAAGAATACCCAATGGCTAAAGCCAAACCCAACCACAAATATTTTATAGGTTCTTTGTTTTTCTTTAAGTGGTCAACCTTTTAGTGGATCAATACAAGATATTACATCCCTTAGATCATTCACAACATAACTTAAACAAGACTAAGGGTAATGATTCATATTTAACAGAACAGCTTACGGCTCCCTCATCTAAAAAAATAACACCTTTTCCTCCCTCTTCCCTCACAGAACCCCTCAACTCGGTTCTCTTTGTCAACCCATCATCTCAGATTCATCCTCACCTCACCTCACTTTTCTGGTAATACTTCACCTCAATCGTTTTCTTATTGTGTTTGAATTATTTTTGGTATAAATATTTCAGATCCGGTACAATATGGGTGTGACATTTAATATTAGATTTGATGATCTGTTGGGTATGACATTCAATATGGGTATGCCATTTGAGTTTTGATGTTTATTTTGGAGTTTAATGTTTATATATAACTATGGAGACGACACAATTATGTAGGTTATTATTTATTTATTTTAAATATGAATATATAAAGGTTTAGGTAAGTGGTACGAAAAATTACCATTATGTACAGAGTAATACCAAATTTATCGTAAAGAGAAATTTATCAAAATCTACCGTACTTTTCGAAAAACCAATTCTACTTCAAAAATAGATTTTACCGATGTACCGCACAGTTTGATTTTGGTTTATGGGCTGGTATACCGACTGGTAAAATTAGTAATTTGGGTTTGATGATTTCAAAGTTTGTATGATATCGGTATGCTCCATTTACCCATCAAACTGACCGAAAACCAGCTCTAGACAATACTGAAGTAGTGACACAAAATTTTCTGCATTCAAAAGAAACAAAGATACCAAAAATCAAGAAATCAGATCGTAAAAAGGAGAAAACTGAAGAAAAATGCCAACTAATCAAGGAAACAATGTCGAGGAAAAGAAGAGAATGCGGGTGAAGACAACACATAAGAGAACATTGATCATATTATTACAGATCGAGAAGATGATAGATATCTGATAAATACCACAAATACTATCAAGACAAGGCGGATGTATCCACACCATATGGAAAAACTACTCATGAGTATTTGGAGGGAGGATTTGAGTCATAATTATTCATTGAACGATTGGGAGATGAAATCAAAAAGTTAAGAGAGTACACAATCACTACTCATGGCTTCAATATTTGTGACAATCAAGGATATTCAAACTGCACATCAAATATACAGGATCAAATGCAATGGCGTGCAAGGCCAAATGCAAACACGCATGTCTGGACAAAGACAAAGGAAATCACAATGAATGAAACATTTCCATAGATAAAACACTTGATGGATTCAAGAAGACAGTCGATTTAAGGGGGAGTTTTAAGAAATCACCATTGACTCTCTCTCTCTCTCTCTTTAGAATATTCTGCACACCTATCTTATTTCCCCCCTCTAAGGTTCTCTGTATTTGGAAGCTTCTAGCTTTCTTTCTCTCCTTTTTATCTGGCTCTCTCTCCTCTCTCCATGAAGTCTTCTCCAGAATTCTCTTGTTCTAGAATATTCACCCACCCCCTCCAACTAAAGGCAAGAGACCACCGACTTTTCCAATAGTATAAATATGAGGTCTTGTCCTCATATGGGGCATCAACTGAGGGAAGCAAAATGTAGTGATGCCAAATAAAGAGTGTTGAAGTCTATTAAGAGTGATGAGATATGTCTTTGAGTAATAAAATTGTATTCTAAATATTGAGTGAGTTTTGTAATATTAATGTGTCACTTGAGTGTGTATTTTGAATAATAGTACTAAAATTTGTAGAAATTGTTCTTTTGTAATAAAACTGTTTATTCTTTGTTCACCACTAGTATAATATTTTACTCAACGATATGTATGTATGTAGTTTATATTCATATATGTACACATGTTCATCAATTATGCGTGTTAGCTTTAAATTTTTTCATAACCGGATATAAAAATAAGTTTACCAAACGCATACTAATATTTAAATACACGAAAAACTAAAATTTTAAAATGTATTTAAAAATAGTTTTTAAATTCAGTTTTTTAGATACATAACCTAATCAGGCCCCCTTATATTTTTAAGGGGAAAGTATTCATAGGTCCCTCACAAACAAATTTTAAACATTAAAGAAATTTTGACCAATTTTAATCACTTAGAGCTACTAATTCTCTTCTTATAGAAGTTCACGCTAGTGGCATAAGAAGTGGACCTAATAGTAAATTGTCTTTAAATGTATAAAAGTTGTTACCAAGAGACCTAATTGTAAATTGCCCTATTTTTAAACTAAATATTTGAGTGAAAAATATAGTTATGGAATAATTTCCATCAAATCACAGGGCTACCTTGTTTCTGGACTCATTCGCAATGACGTTATACAGGAATACTCATTATTTGATTGGAACAAATGCAGATGGGATATAGGTATGGATCATTGGTTGAGGACATGTATACGAGTTATCGACTACAATGCCTAGGATGGAAGTCCATTTTCTGCTATCCTAAGAGAGCTGCATTTCTTGGGGAAGTACCAATGACCCTTGACGATTTGCTGAACCAAGTAAAACGATGGTCTATGGGCCTCCTTGATGTTGGCTTCTGCAAGTATAGCCCAATAACCTATGGAGTTCAGTCTTTGAACCTTTTACAGGCCCTATGCTTCATCCACTATAGCTTTTGGCCCATATGGTCTATTCCAGTCACCATTTATGCCTTCCTTCCACAGTTGGCTCTAATCAACTCGTTATCAATCTTCCCAAAGGTATGTACATCATTTAATGTATATTTTTTTGCTATGTTGTTATTATTGTCATACTAGTAATAATTTGGGTAAGTTCTGTTGTAATACTATGGTGGTCATCATTAACTTCATCCCTCAGCCAAGGATAAATCTATGTTATTCCAAAGTGGAGCACTACCCATGCACCATGTTGCATTGAAAAAATAACAGGATTCGTAAAGATAGAATAATAGTTTAATTAATTTTTTAAGATTAACCAGCTTACCAAAGGTGTAGCACTGCCCATTCACCACATTGTGAAAAATATGATTTTATTAGTGAAGATAGAATACAGTTTTAATTAATTTGATAAAATTTACCCCTTTAACAGGATTTAAAAGATTGTTGACTATTAACATTAGATTATCAAGGGGTATGCCTACAATGCATTGCATATTAGACTTGAGGACACCATGATGGTGTTGATCTCATGAGTACTAAGGGGAAATATTAATATCTCAAATATGCTACTAACAATGTCAGGATAAGCACTAATTTAATTTTTGTTTTAGTTGACTGGTCCTTGCTTTCACCTTGATTATTTTTCTTCACTAGTATCTTTAGGAGCTAGAGCACATAGGTATCAACATATTCTTATTAGTATATCAAGTATTTAGGTACTGATTCAATTATATGGAACAATAGAAGTGATATTGTTGTGGGTGATTATGTTGGTTTGTGTAAAAATAGTAGTTTACCCATCGACTCAGGGACACATAATAGGGCCTCTACGACATCATACTCAACTGATTAAAAGAAAATTGGTAACATGCAGGTCTCAGATCCTTGGGGTCTCTTATATTTATTTATTATCCTTGGAGCTTATGGGCAAGATTGTCTAGAGTTCATATTAGCCGGGGGCACCATTCAAAGGTGGTATAATAGCCAGAGAATGTGGATGGTTAGAGGACTCTCAAGTTTTTCATTTGGATTAATCGAATACTTACTCAAATCCTTTGGGATCTCTGCGCCTGGATTTAATGTGACAAGCAAAGTGGTTGATACTGATTTGAGTAAACGATACAAACAAGGGATCCTTGAATTTGGAGTTGCCTCACCATTGTTCTTACTTGTAACAATGGCAACTATTATCAATCTGGTTTCATTTTTCCAAGGGATCATACAAGTTTTCAAGAACGGAAATTTGGAAGATTTTCTTGTGCAGATGTCTATAGCGAGTTTTGGGGTGATAAATAGTTGGCCGATATATGAAGCCATGGTGTTGAGGACTGATAAAGGAAAGATGCCTCTGAATATTACATTGGTATCCATAGCTCTTGCTTGGTTTATTTACCTAGCATCGTCTTTGGTATTTTAATGTGTTGATGCTAGTTGTAGTTTTTTGGTGTTTTAATGCGTTGATGTTTGTTGTAGTTTTTTCACTTTTTGTTTATGTTTTGTTGTATCAATCAATTTGGTACTTTGTTAAGTAATTTCCTTGTTTTTGTTAAGTTCAAGAAGAGTACTTTGGAAAGTAATAAGTTCTCCATCCAAAATTTAATGTTTCTTCTTTTTTTTTAGTTGTCTTAATTAATAGTTATGTTTCACAAACTAGTATATATAAATTTATATAAAATTACATAGTTAGCGATACAAAAATATCTATTAGAGAACAATAATACAAGTCCATGTATTATTGTGACTAACAAACTTTACCTAGTTCGTTCAAGAAAAATTGAGGGGTTATTATAAAGAGGCGATCACTCATCCCATGTAGTTAAACGTTTGGGAAAAAAAAAATCTCAGAATAAAACAAGTTTAGTGAGATTCTCTACTTTTTTAGAGTAGACCAAAATACCCTTATTTATTTTTTTATATTCTTATTTCGTCTTTTTCCTTGTAAACTTTAAAATTAAATATCTCCCAAAATACAAGTCTGTTTTGAGATAAAGTTTATATATTTGGAAAGGTCTCAAGAAGATGTATCAAAAAAGATGAATGAATGATATATAATTTTGAAATTTGAAATTTTGTTGTTTAATTTCCGATGAATTTTTCAGTGAAAAAATTTCGCAATGTAAAATTTCAACATTTCGCAGGGGGAAATAGTGAGAAAATTTCACAGTGAGAAATAACATTGTAAAACTTAGCTGTGAGAAATAAAAGTATGAAATTTCGCAGTAAGAAAAATTTAAATTTCACATTATGTATATTTATATGTATATGTGTGTCTATATATATATATGCACTTTTTGCACTGCAAATTGCGAATTACAATAGTTTCTCATCGCGAAATATGTTAAATCTAATTTCGAAATGTTTATAAGATTAATCATACAATTTTTTAAACTCCTATAGCGAGAACTAATACCAGGAAAGATTCAATGAGTAAAAATATTAATTAATCTTTGTTTACTCATATATATATATATATATATATATATATATATATATCAAGGAGTAAATTTTTTGACACTATTCAATAAAGGTATAACACAAGTAGAGGTTAGGATTGAACCAACAAGGCAACGATCTAATGGTTGATATTAAAATACCCCTGTTACCATTTTTGCCCCTTAAAAATTTAGTTTGCCCCTCTTTTAACACACTCTGATTTTTTTTCCATCTACCTTCAAATTTCAAAAACAAGGGTATTATACCCATTTTGATCTCACTTTTCAACCTCTTACCCTCACTACCTTCTCTCCACTCTCTCTCTCTCTCTCTCTCTCTCTCTCTCTCTCTCCTATCACACGCAACCCCCGACCCTCAAACCCCTTACTCTCTTCGGCCACTCTTCTCTCCATGACCCCTTTCTCGCTTGCTCTCAGGTGAGGATTTGAAGAAAAGGATGAAATAGTCTTTTTTCTGGATTGCAGGACCACCGACCTAGGGTTTCTGAAACTAAAACATAGGTATCTTCTTTTCGTTTTCTCCATTAGATTTTTTCCTCAAATAAGAGAGTTTAGGGTTGGATTATTTATTAGATAGCTGTCAAGAAAGGTTGGTGTTTACCAAACCATATGTATTTTTACGAACTACCATTTATTTGGATTTTGATTGTTCTTTTTATCAATGATTTTCCAAGAATTAGTGTGTCAAGGAGGTGTTTTTCTCTGTCGAACCACACAAATGGGTATGATTTTTATAGTTCCTATGGATTTTGATTTTAGTCAAACTTTATAGCTCTAACTTTTGCTGTTTATTCACCTTTATGCAGAAGATAGAAACGCAAGGCCCTTCACCATTTTAGGTATATCAATTCATCTTATTCTTAACGTTAATCTTCTCTTAGATTTTCATACTCTTATCTTATGCTTAATGTCCGGTGCATTCTTTTTTCTTAAACCCAAAATTAATACGGATTTAATTTTTTCCGTATCTAACTTTCCAGGCCTAGTTGGAACTTTGTGGGATTTTTTATTACATTTAAAATTATTTGAAGTAATATAAATCTTCGTTGATTTGAACTTTCAAGTAAGTACCGTAATTTCTAAGACTAATATAAATATAGTATGTTCAAGAATGAATGTCTACCAAATGTTTGAGAAAATATTCATATGTATCTATTGCTTTTTTCGTATGTTAAATTAACATCATAGGTGGGTTTGAACTTTATAGTGGCATTTTATTTTAATTTTATATGTTATAGAAGATGAAGTAATTTTTAGTTCAATTCTTCCACTTCATTCTATCTTGGGGTGTTATCCATTCGTTGCTCGTTAATTGTCCAGATCGTGAATCTTTCACTATATCAGACCAATGTTGTGTAACAACTCGTCCTTTTGGAGACAATTAAATTCCATAATTAAGTTTGAATTGGAATTTGGGGAATTTCCCTAAATAGTGATTTTTGGGATTTTCAAGGATTAAATGATTTTCGATGGATGTTGTAATTATTTTTGGGATTAAATAGGTTGGAATATTTTAATTATATGTTGTCGTTGAGTAAAGTGACACGAGGTGAGATTTAAATGGGAAAACTCACATTAGGTTATGTTGGGTTGAAATAGTGAGTTACGGTCAAGTGCCTCAGATGGGAATTTCGACTGCGCCGTGAGTCTCCGAATGACCGAGATAGACGGAAAAGAGTGTCCGATTGTCAAGATTGAGTTCCGGGTAATTTTAGAGTTAAATAGGCTCGTAATTGATTAAACGAGTCGTTTTTGGGTTTTAAGGGGTTAAACCCCTTTCTCTCTATATAAAGAGGGAGAGAGGGAGAAAAAGAGAAGGAAAAGAAATAGAAGAGAGGGTAGAGAGAGAGGAGGAAGAAAAGAGGAGAAAAGGGGAGATTCCGACCAACCTCCGCGGGATTCGGCTCGAGGTCGTCGGATTTTATCCACGAGGCAAGTGTTTATTTGCTTTATTTATTTTTTAGCATAAATATTTCATATCATTGTTGGTATAACAAACCCTAAAGATTTTGGGTTGGGTTTTCGTGGATAAAACGGGTTTTCGGGAGTTAAAACACTTAAACCCCAATAATAATTCAATTTGAGGAACTTAGGTTTTAACCTAAATTAATTGGTGATTTCGGGTTCTAGGACATTTAGAACCCTTATTATATGTGTATTAGTTGTTAGTTGAGGTTGTAGGACGTTAGATGAGGAGACCAAAATCTTGAGGAAGATTTAATGGCCGAAAACAGCTTCTCGAAGAAGAAGCTGTCCGGCATGGTCGATCGATCGACTGGCAGAGGTCGATCGATCGAAGCCTCGATCGATCGATCGACCCTAAAGGAACTTAGGCAATTTTCCTAGGGTGAATTGGATAGGATGAACTCCGATTCTAATTGATTCGAGTTTAATTTCGGGATAACCTAAGGGACTCTTTAGGAGTATATAACCCTCTAATTGAGGAAATTTAGGAGGGCAATGTGGGGGTTTTTAATGCATAATCCCTTAAACTATATTTTCGAGGAAAATAGAATAGTTGATAAGTTAAGATGTTGGGGTCCCTACGATAGGGTGGGGATCCCTAACTGACTAATTATATGAGATGTAGTCCTTGGGTTTATGGAAATGAAGTCCATAACCCATTAAATTTAAGGTTGTTCGGGAAAGATAAATCCCTAGGATATTTCGGTGGGCATTTAGGCCTATATAATTATGCGTATAGGAAGCATAATTATAATCGATTGTGGAGTTAGTGTATCCTACGAGATAATTAGGATAATTTGGGAATATATATATATATATATATATATATATATATATATATATATATATATATATATATATATATATATATATATTTCACTTAGAGTGAAATGGTATAATTGGAGATATCCAATAAATCTTCAAGAGATGATTGAGATAATTAGTATTAAACAAATTAAGGAAATAGTTTGGGTATAGTATCATGCTTTTATGAATGCATGATTATGATTCTCTAAGAGAATCTTTGGGATTATTGGTCATCGCTAGATGAGATTGGCAATTATGGCCATTTATATACTCGGGGAGGAATATATGGTATATGTATATACTATGTGATTAAAGTATATATATGATATGAGGTAAATGATTTTGAAAATAAAAAAATAAATGTTTTCAAAATGGAAAAGAAATGATTTTTCATAATTGATAAATTATGGTTATACACCTCTCTAAATCGCTATCATAAGGGAAGTTGCGTGCGTATGGTGAAGCCCCCTGGCTAATGAATGCAGGGTGTATATAGTCCTATAGGCCATATGAGCGATTATTGTTTCTGCACTGGTTAGGAGATTATGAGTGTGGTCTTGACTATTCCGCAGGCATATGGCCGCTTCCTGACATTGGTAGGTTCCTAGGTTGTCTTGTTTGATAGGCCCTGGAAGATGATAGCCCTATTAGATTTGTTAAAGCATTTTACGATAATAAAATGGCTTTAAGTACATTTCCTGGATGGAAGAAGGGAAATGGGATAATTGATTTGGCTTCAGATACATTTCCCGGATGGAAGAAAAGAAATGGAAGCATATGATATGATCAAAGCATTTTTATGATAATAAAAATGGCTTTGAATACATTTCCTGGATATAAGAAGGGAAATGGGATGTTATAAAACGGAAAAGCATTTTTATGATAATAAAATTGGCTTTTAAAAAAAGTTATATGACGTGTTAAAGCAATTCATGATAACAAATTGGCTTTTAAACATATTTCCTGGATATAAGAAGGGAAATAGAAATTTTTGAAATGAGTATAGAATACACCTCAGTCCGGGAGATAGATCCGAATGTGTATTATAAAGTGGTATATAAAGTAAACCTCAGTCCGGGAGATATTATCCGGATGTATATGGTAAAACGTATATAAAATGAATGTGATATGTATATATATAAGAATGTATTTATACATTAGTTTTGTACTACGACCCTAATGGATCTCTACCATTACCCTGCCAAGTAGTAGTGTATCGGGGGGGGGGGGGGGGGTTCCTTGTTTGGATTTCGCGTTGCGAGACACCCCACGCACCAACTTAGCGCAGTGTTGAGAATGGAGAGAAGTTTAGCCCTTAGTGCTCGGGTTGTAGAGGTTTCTAGTAGACGGGGGTATTATGTTAGTTAGGCAGGGTAGCTTAACTAGAAAGTTAAGTGCGTTAGCTGTGCACTATTAGAGGAGACATGAGGGGTATCTCATGGGAGTGCGATACCAATTTAAATATGAGTTAAAACCTATTTTTCTAAAAAAATAAATTATTTATGCACTTGCAAAATATTTTCAAAATCGGGCTCTGACCCATTTATCTACTTTTACTTTCTTATTATATTATATATATATATATAGGTGTCCAGACACAGGGACACCTGGATGACACTTCCTTCGAGTCAGACGTCTGCTGCAGCAGCTGTGAATGCTTACGAGTTCTCGGTAGACGCTTCTATCCTTGTACTCTAGATAAGAGGTATTGCATAAACATTCGGGCTAATAACCCAATTGCATTTAGCTAATCTTTTAGCAACATTCGATTTGGTTGTATATTTTGACCGAGTGTTCGGTTATTTTATTTCATTTCAGTTTCATTTACGCAAACTGTGTGGATATTTTATTTGTAATTGTTTAAAAAGAGTAGTTAAATAAAAGTTTTTGACGCCAGCCTAATAGGTTATTAGTAATACAATGAATTTTTGATAGTGATGCTAAGAATGATCCATATGAGACTCCTGTTTTAATTTGATATAGGAGTGATCGACCGATATTTTATTAGGCGGGGTGTCACAGATGGTATCAAAGCATCAGGTTCTAGTGTCCTTAGGAATCTGTGCGGACGTATTACACTTTCAGCGTTGCTCTCGATTTGATATAGAGCCTCATGATTAGGATTGTTGATTTCTCTTGTGAGACTTTATTCTCCTGCCATAGCACCATAGCATAAGATTATAGTAAATCCTTTGCGCGCTCGTTCTAGGATCAAGTGCCGATAGAGGAAGGGCGACCAAGGAGGGCCTTGAGGAGGAAAACAGGAGGCAAGGCTTAGCTGAGGCGACTGATAGAAGTTGGGGCGACTGTAATTGAGGTCACTCCCCTTATGGTAATTATTAAGGATGGTTGCAACGACTACTAAAATATAGTAGTTATGAGCATCCAATTACTGCTATGGTGGAAAGTGGTACTAAAGTTGAATTTCCAAGTGCCGATAAGGGTTCGAAAGGGATCTTACGGATAGTTTTAGCCGTGAGTCCCCATTATTTGGCAGAAAGGAGAAGAATGCTGTTTTGAAATTTTTCACATAAGGATCGGCTAGAGGCCGACAGTGGATAAAGAGTGATATAGAGAAGCGAACCCTGTGCCTAGGTGAGGTAGGTACAACGAAGAGAGAGTCCTTCAATGGAATGATGGGCTCATTAGAAAAGTGTGGTTAACACTTAGGAAGAATGTGTGTATTCGTGGAACCCGTTCGTGGAAATCCACCCGGGAAATTTGTTGAAATAGGATTGTTGGAACTGGTAGTGGAGTTTCCTTTTAACGAAGAAGTTAAGAGGACTAGTAAGATGATGTAAGGAGCGAGGTTATAGAGTCGGATGGTGTTGACAATCTTATCATGGTCAGGAAGGCCAGTGATAAAAATAGTAAGGTGGAGTGCGGAGCCACACGGTTAGTCCTTTCCCGGTAGGAATAAAGGACAAGGTTAGGGTGCCCAGATGGGGCCTAGAGTTAAGAAATGTTGGTAAACGACGCGACTAGATGAAGTTGCGGCGCTTGTTGGCCCTAGAATCGTGTGTGTAATTTGAGTTTGTGGCGGTCTCGATGACATAATAATGAAGGCTTATGGGTTTTCCGCGGTAGCGGAGTTTTATTTTCCTTCATTCGCCATAAAGGCGGGTGTTGATATTTTGAATATATATATATATATATATATATATATATCTGGTTTGGGATGCTCGTTTTATATGTCTATACGAGTATGGTGATATGGTGAGCATATAATGTTATTAGTTGTTCGGAGAGATAGCAGGCTAATGATGGAAAGACTATCGTGTCCGCGGTTCCTGGAGGGAAAAGGTTGTTGTTGCGATATCTCACCTGGATACAGGTTTAGTTCGCCTTTATTGTTATGGGTAAATGGAACCTCGATGAACAGAGGCGTCATTATTATGATGTGAGTGCATGGCCACCTTATCTATATGATTTAAGGCCCGCAGGACTTGTTTGTTGAGCTGTAAGTTTAAGCTCATTATTGTTTGCACGAAGACTGAATATTAGTACGAGCGCTTGGTGGTGTGATTCTTAGTTAGAGATAGGAGTTCAGACCACCTTTTATTGAGAGGGGATAGGATTATCCCGGTTGCATCTTTGAAATAACGGACCTTCATGACCGACGAAGTTAAATAGTAGTGCGTGAAGAGGTTCCTTGTTTGGATTTCGCTTTGCGAGACGCTCCACACATGAACCTTAATGGCGTTGGGAGTGGAGAGATGTTATATGATGCAAGGATGTTGGTTTTGTGGAAAAGTCTTATAGTGTGGATGAACCACTATAGACTATGAGCCATGGGATGGTGGTATGTTGATGAAATTGTCGTGCTATGGAAAAGCACTAAAGTGGTCCTCTCGCCACAAGGGAGTGGGTGAAGTAGGACTTAGAGAAAATTGATTTGAGGATTATGTCCAGGCCTTAATGAAAAGGCAAAATTTTGGAGAAGTAATGTTGTGGGTATAATGACCGTAACATCTCGTTAGAGAATAGGCGCCCAACGATAAGATGGAGTAGTGGAAATGCGTTCGTCGGTTAACGAGGTAGGATTTAGGACTTCCCACTGGTGTGCCTTGGGCCGTTACATCTCGATGACCGATGACGCGAGGGAGTAGTGTAACGGGAGGGTTCCTTATTTGGATTTCGCTCTGCGAGATGTCCCACGCATGAAACCAAGCATATGTTGGAAGTTGAGAGAGGTCTTGGGCGCTAGGGACATATTTAGTATTACCGTTTCGCATAGGTAAAGTAACGCTTAAATCGTAACATTATTAGGATGTAAGTTCAGTAGAGTTAGTGTTGCCGAGGTTAGGAGAATTGCATTTCGTGGGTTGGGAGGACCAGTGTGTAAGTATTACACCGAGGAAAGGAGACCCTCATTTAGAGAGAGTGTTATGTGTCCGACGTTAGAAGTGGATGTGCAGATGTGCACGGGTTAAAAAGGTGTATGGGCACCTTAGTAAGTGGGTTTATATACCGACTGAAATAGGAAAGGCGTAGTATATAAAGTTAAAGATTATGCCGTGAAGCACTAGAGATTATGGGTGCAATGTGACGCTATTAGAGTAACTTTACGATCGTGGTAGTCGTATAGTATATGGATTGGGAACCATTGGGTTAGTGTCGTTTCCCTTTGAGGTATTAGGATTTGGAGTGATTTTAGTTTGGTGGTCTAGGTTGTACCTGAATTTTGAGGACGAAATTCCGTTGTAAGGGGGGGAGTATGTAACAACCCGTCCTTTTGAAGACAATTAAATTCCATAATTAAGTTTGAATTGGAATTTGGGGAATTTCCCTAAATAGTGATTTTTGGGATTTTCAAGGATTAAATGATTTTCGATGGATGTTGTAATTATTTTTAGGATTAAATAGGTCGGAATATTTTAATTATATGTCGCCGTTGAGTAAAGCGACACGAGGTGAGATTTAAATGGGAAAACCCACATTAGGTTATGTTGGGTTGAAATAGTGAGTTATGGTCAAGTACCTCGGATGGGAATTTCGACTGCGCCGTGAGTCTCGGAATGGCCGAGATAGTCGGAAAAGAGTGTCCGATTGTCGAAATTGAGTTCTGGGTAATTTTAGAGTTAAATATGCTCATAATTGAGTAAACGAGTCGTTTTTGGGTTTTAAGGGGTTAAACCCTTTTCTCTCTATATAAAGAGGGAGAGAGGGAGAAAAAGATAAGGAAAAGAAATAGAAGAGAGGGAAGAGAGAGAGGAGGAAGAAAATAGGAGAAAAGGGGAGATTCCGACCAACCTCCGTGGGATTCGGCTCGAGGTCGTCAGATTTTATCCACGAGGCAAGTGTTTACTTGCTTTATTTATTTTTGAGCATAAATATCTCATATTATTGTTGATATAACAAACCCTAAAGATTTTGGGTTGTGTTTTCGTGGATAAAACGGGTTTTCGGGAGTTAAAACACTTAAACCCCAATAATAATTCAATTGAGGAACTTAGGTTTTAACCTAAATTAATTGGTGATTTCTGGTTCTAGGACATTTAGAACCCTTATTATATGTGTATTAGTTGTTGGTTGAGGTTTTAGGACGTTAGATGAGGAGACCAAAAGCTTGAGGAAGCTTCAATGGTCGAAAACAACTTCTCAGAGAGGAAGCTGTTCCGCATGGTCGATCGATCAAAGCCTCGATCGATCGATGACCAAGGGTCGATTGATCGACCCTTCAGGAACTTGGACAATTTTCCTAGGGTGAATTGGATAGGATGAATTCTGATTCTAATTGATTCGAGGTTAATTTTGGGATAACCTAAGGGACTCTGTAGGAGTATATAGCCCTCTAATTGAGGAAATTTAGGAGGACAAGGTGGGGTTTTTTAATGCATAATCCCTTAAACTATATTTTCGAGGAAAATATAATAGTTGATAAGTTAAGATGTTGGGGTCCCTAAGATAGGGTGGGGATCCCTAACTGACTAATTGGACGAGATGTAGTCCTTGTGTTTACGGAAATGAAATCCATAACCCATTAAATTTAATGTTGTTCGGGAAAGATAAATCCCTAGGATATTTCGGTGGGCATTTAGGCCTATATAATTATGCGTATAGGAAGCATAATTATAATCGATTGTGGAGTTAGTGTATCCAACGAGATAATTAGGATAATTTGGGTATATATATATATATATATTTCACTTAGAGTGAAATGGTATAATTGGAGATATCCAATAAATCTTCAAGAGATGCTTAAGGTAATTAGTATTAAACAAAGTGAGGAAATAGTTTGGGTATAGTATCATGCTTATATGAATGCATGATTATGATTCTCTGAGAGAATCTTTGGGATTATTGGTCATCGCTAGATGAGATTGGCAATTATTGCTATTTATATACTCAGGGAGGAATATATGGTAAATGTATATACTGTCTGATTAAAGTATATATATGATATGAGGTAAATGATTTTGAAAATATAAAAATGAATGTTTTAAAAATGGAAAAGAAATGATTTTTCATAATTGATAAATTATGGTTACACACCTCTCTAAATCGCTATCATAAGGGAAGTTGCGTGCGTATGGTGAAGCCCCCTGGCTAATGAATGCAGGGTGGATATATTCTTATAGGCCATATGAGTGATTATTGTTTCTGCGCTGGTTAGGAGATTCTGGGTGTGGTCTTGACTATCCCGAAGGCATATGGCTGCTTCCCGAAGTTGGTAGGTTCCCAGGTTGTCTTGTTTGATAGGCCCTAGAAGATGATAGCCATTTAGGGGCTCGTCCAGTGGGGAAACCCGGAGGGGCGGTCTTAGATTTGTTAAAGCATTTTATGATAATAAAATGGCTTTAAATACATTTCCTGGATGGAAGAAGGGAAATGGGATAATTGATTTGGCTTCGGATATATTTCCCAGATGGAAGAAGGTAAATGGAAGCATATGATATGATCAATGCATTCTTATGATAATGAAAATGGCTTTGAATACATTTCCTGGATATAAGAAGGGAAATGAGATGTTATAAAATGGAAAAGCATTTTTATGATAATAAAACTGGCTTTTAAAAAAAGTTATATGATGTGTTAAAGCAATTCATGATAATGAATTGGCTTTTAAACATATTTCCGGATATAAGAAGGGAAATAGAAAGTTTTGAAATGAGTATAGAATACACCTCAGTCCGGGAGATAGATCCGGATGTGTATTATAAAGTAAACCTCAGTCCGGGAGATATTATCCGGATGTATATGGTAAAATGTATATAAAATAAATGTGATATATATAAGAATGTATTTATATGTTAGTTTTGTAGTACGACCCTAATGGATCTCTACCATTAACCCTGCCAAGTAGTAGTGTATCGAGGGGGTTCCTTGTTTGGATTTTGCATTGCGAGACACCCCACGCACGAACTTAGCGCAGTGTTGAGAATGGAGAGAAGTTTATCCCTTACTACTCGAGTTGTAGAGGTTTCTAGTAGACGGGGGTATTAGATTAGTTAGGCAGTGTACCTTAATTAGAAAGTTAAGTGCGTTAGGTGTGCACTATTAGAGGAGAGGTGAGGGGTATCTCATGGGAGTGTGATACTAATTTAAATATAAGATAAAATCTATTTTTCTAAAAAAATAAAGCATTTATGCACTTGCAAAATATTTTCAAACTCGGGCTCTGACCCGTTTATCTACTTTTCCTTTCTTGTTATATATATATATATATATATATATATATATATATATATATATATATATATATATATATATATATATATATAGGTGTCCAGATACAGGGACACCTGGATGACACTTTCTTCGAGTCAGACGTCTGCTGCAGCAGCTATGGATGCTTGCGGGTTCTCGGTAGATGCTTCTATCCTTGTGCTCTAGATAAGAGGTATTGTATAAACATTCGGGCTAATAACCCAATTGCATTTAGCTATTCTTTTAGCAGCATTCGATTTGGTTGTATATTTTGACCGAGTGTTCGGTTATTTTATTTCATTTCAGTTTCATTTACGTAAACTGTGTGGATGTTTTATTTGTAATTGTTTAAAAAGAGTAGTTAAATAAAAGTTTTTGACGCCAGCCTAATAGGTTATTAGTAATTAAATGGATTTTCGAGAGTGATGCTAAGAATTATCCATATGAGACTCCTGTTTTAATTTGATATAGGAGTGATCGCCCGATATTTTATTAGACGGGGTGTCACGTGTTTGGGTTGTCCATGAGATATGTTCCTTGCAAACTTAAGTCTCCCAAGCATGCCAATAGTTTGTATGTAATAATTGGTTTATTTATAGGTAATAACTTCTAGATCATATATATCGAGTATGGATGTAGGTAATAATTAGTTTACTAAACTATTTGTCGGTAATAATTTGGATTGTTTTTGTAGATACTATTTGTAGTTACTATTTGCAGGCAAACGATAGAATGGTCTCATAGCTCAAGAATGTTGGTTGGCTACTTCGATAAAATTATATTGACCTGTGTTGCTAGAAAAATATTTAATTTTGTTTTTCCACTCTCATAAGTGATAACATCTATTGCAATCTTAATTTTTGTTTTTTTTTGTTGCTAAATTAGTGTGTGTTCTTTAATCTTATTTTAATTCGAAACATATTCTCAAGTTCGATTTTGATCCCTTAGGAAATCTCACATTCTATTGGTGATCGAGTCATTTTAAGAAATCTCAAGTTGGGTTTATCCTTGGCTGGAAAAAGCATTGGAGATGCATTGAACTTTGTTTAAATTTTGGAAACATTATTTGTCTATTTAAAAAATTTATTGTGTTTATGTGTATGATTGAACATGTTGAATGGTTATTTGGAACTCGAAAACAACAAGGAACTTGAAATTTATTTTTCAAGCTATGAGAAAGTGAGGGGTTTCTTTTAACTCTTTATTACTTTAATGTTAGCTTTGGATTTATGTAATGAACTTAGAATGTGATGGTTTTCAAGATAAGCAGATTGCTGTCAGAATATGATGTATGTAATTAACTTAGTAAAAAAAGTAATTTTTTAAAATGAAATTCCATATCTTGATTGAAGTGTATCTTTGGAGATGAGAGCGTTAAAACATGACGTATGTAATGTTTCAAGCATGGTTAAAATTACATTTGACATTAATTTCCACCTTCCAAAAGCACCAGAGTTTTCGGCATACATTGTCTTCCACTTCAGTAAAATTAAGTTTTCTTTTTATGGTTGCAGCTTGATCGTTTGATATCATAGGTTTCATAATATCTAAGAAAGTAATTTTGTTTATTCTACAAATTTTTTTAAGTCTTCTGATACTAGTTGAATTCCAAATTCCTCTCATATTTTAGATAAGGCACTTTATCATTAAGGGGTTAAGATCTTTGAATAGACACCTGGTCAGCCTCTTAGCTTGGGACTCAGCAGAAACAGGGGCTAGGGATGTCTTCTTTTTGCATTCTTTCTTAGTAATAAATCACAGACTCCTTCATCTGTTATGAACTTTAAGCTTCTCTGCAGTTTAGTTGTGAGACTTACAGGTATGGAATCTACTACTACATTATCATTTGCATCATGAGAACACATATCACTAGGAACAAGGAGTTGATTGAAGGTATTGGCATCTTTATAGGTGGAAGGTTCGTGATATTCGTAGCCACTCTGAGCACTATTTTTTCTAAGCTTGGTTGGCATGATTTGCCTCTGCCTATGTCCTTGGAATCTCTTGGGGAGAGATTGAACTGATCAATAGCTTAACTATTGAGAATCGGAGGGTCTCTAAGAATGGTTGAATTTGATGTCTCACATTGATTGTCACTAACATCATGCTGCCTCTATTTAATATGCTGGATTACTTTGTTAGTGGAGGAACTTTAGCTTTGTTTATATCTAATACCACCATTCGTATTAAAAGGGGAACAACTCATGTCATTATTGTTAGTAGTATGAGTAGGAAACTTCCTATTTATTTCACCAATTTACATAATAATAATGAATTCGTCAATCAACTTATTTTCTAGAAATCTGAACCACATCACTTAATGAAACACCAATGATGTTGTGCTCCTCACTGATACAGACATTTTTTCTGACTTAGATGCAGTTGTATCCCCGTACTTAGGCAATATTGTCTACACATCGCTTTTTTTAAACTACTAATCTTGATGGAGCAAACATATGGCATTTTCAAAGGTTGGGAAACGTGTGCGAACTACTGGTGGTGGGAGCACAGGAACTATTAAGAGTGAGTGGTCAAGCTTTGGATCCTCTTCCAAACATGGATCCAAATGAGAAGTTTTATGCAGGCGATAATCATAATAGAGTGAGTGGTCAAGATTTGGAGTTCAGACATCTAAATGTCCATGCTTTAGAAGCATTTGAGAAGGGGAACGATGTTCATATGCAAGCATATCCATCACATCCTCTCCTAGGTAAATATTTCAAATATGAGACATCTTGATTCTGTTGGGGTCTATGTTGTTTGCAAGTGTTTTGTATAGTGTTCTCTAATTTGTATTTTTATATGCAGGGTTATCATTGAAAAATTATGAGATGTTCTCAAGAACAAATCAAACGCCAAAGCCAAAGAACCAAAAAAGAAATTCCAATTTTGTTTTGGTGACAGGTGAATGTCCTTCCCATTCTTTTTCTATTTTCTCCTTAAGGTACTTTTCAAATGTGTTTGCATTTTTCATGTTAGAACATAGTTGCTTCCATCTCCATATAGACATGCCCATGAACATGGTTTGAAATTCGAATAGAATAGACATTAAAACAGGTGTATATGCTTGAACAATTGCAACATAATAGGCATTACAAGTGTATCCATAAAATCATTTTATTTTTTAATGAAATGAGACCCTTATTATCAGGGGTCAATTTCTGAAGTAAGTGGTGATAAATTGACTTTTAAAGCTAGAATTAATACTTTCTTTCTTTCTTTCTTATTTTGTTTGTTTTTATATATAATTTATGCGAAGGAAACTTTTTCAATTAATTTTTTGTTTGCATTCTCAAATTAGTATATGAACAAGAATAAATCTTCACTTGGACAGTTTGGCACATTGCATAGGTTTGTTTATAAAAGTGAAGAAATAGAAGCACTGGTGGATCCTTCATCAATATGTAATTAACTATTATAGGAGATGTGGTTAGATATTGTTCTTCTTTAAGTTTTTCTAAAGTGTTCTTTATGATATTGATAATCGAGATGAACATGTCCAGATTATTTCGATTCTTAGATATTGTCTTCTTGGTATGTGGTGTAAACTACTTTATGTGATATGTGGTGTCAACTACTTTACATGATTGCTAACGAATCCATTTGGAATGGTAGCTAATCCATTTATAATGGTAGTTTATGTGGTGTAAAATGAATTTAGTAATTATTCCGTCACGTGTTGAAAACAGTTATGCAATATCATCCAGACATTAAAACCAATCAAAGGAACCGAACTAGGTCCTTTAGTAACCAGAGGGTCCTGATTTGCAGTAGTTTCAACCACAAGCTTTTTGAAATATTTGTCCACACCAAGCCACATCCATCCAGATCCCTGTAAAGCAGCACCTTCTTCATTTATCTTTTGAACCAATCTTTCCATAGAACCAAAGTGTGTATCAATAGCATAACCAAAAGCACTCTTCGAATGATGTTCACCACCTCCTTTATAAACTGGAGAAAGATTCTTCCAGAAAATTGAGTGATTTACATGACCTCCACCCTTGAATTTGATGGCGCTCTACAATTTAATAATACATTGTTAATATTTCATCATCAAGGGATTATATATAGTTTAGATTCGAACATGTCATGTCTTCGTATAAATCTTGCTTAAATATTAAGCTTGCATCTTTAAGAATTTTTATTGTTGCATGTATATATTTATGCTTTTAATTGCCAATTATGATTTTAAGCCTCTTTCTATATATTATTACGAAGAATGATCTTTAGGCTACTTTTGGGATGCAATATGAAGAATACATCAACAGTTTGAATCCCCATGGATGTGTACACCACCGTGGGTCCACCTGTAATAGTTTGTCCCAGCAATTCGGAATTGTGGGTTTAGACTTGTCATTGGGGATTAAATGGGTTCTCTAAGAGTACCAGGTGCCATAAGTTATCAAAAAATCATTATGCACAAAAAGCTGGGGTACACTACAAGACCAGGAACTTCTAAGTCTAAAACACGTGGTGGTAATGATGGCCTTACTGTTTAACCTAAGACTAGAGGAACATCTATGTCTAGAACACGTGGTGGTAATGATTTCTTGAAACCAGTCCAGACTACAATACAAGCTATAGGTATTTTTGAAGTAGGAAGCATCCCTGGTAACTTTGATTCTACCCGGATGACTGCTCCCCTATCTTTGATGTTGATCCATCAAGCAACCTTTCTAATCCCCCCCATCGCCTACATGCATGATGAACTCGAATTGAGATTTGAACACTGGCAACTCTATAACCTAACCGTTTCTTTATCCCATCACAAGTTTGACCGAAATCTATATAAAATGATTCTGAAATCCATCCTTCTGAGTATCAATTTCATCCAACATCCGATGAATCTGAAATCAATATAGTTGATCGTATCGTGGAAATCACATTTTAAGGCCATTCCAAATTTGATGAATCAGACATGGCTGCTTTAAAAAAGGTTACCCTGCATTTTAGGCCCAAAATACTGCCTAGAGCTCATTTTAGGAAGAATTTAAAAATGATTAGCCTGCATTTTACTCTCAGTTAAGTTCTCTTTATTTTTTGCATTTTCCGAGAATCAGGAGCTGCATTTAATTGTTTCCATCTGAACTTTGTTACAACCATCACTATGATCATTGACTTAATCATTAGCATATTTTTGTTCAAGTCTGCTGCCTTTGATGTTGTTCAAGTAAACTGCTATTAAACTATTATGATATTCTAAATTTGTTAAAACTATATTTTCGTTGCAATACAAAGATTTCATTATGATATCATTTTTTGTGTGAGTTTCTTATTTGTTGCTCTTAATACTGTATATTAGTATATTAGTCATGTCTTGGAGGGAGATCACAAGATAAGCACTTATGTTTTTGGAAGAATACATGATCTTTTGGAAGAAATGGTCTCCACTTATGTTTTCTTCTTGAAAATTTTGAAATATCTAATATGTTGTTTGTTGTAGACCATTCCCTAAGCAGGTACACTCTCATCTCTTTCCTCTCTTTGTATCTCACTCTCATCTATTTAATTTTTTTTTTTTTTGGGTGCTCTTTCTATTTTTATGTATGTTTGTAAAAAAAAATTTGGTTTCAAAGCATAATAACCCTTATATTTAAGGTTTCATATTGGAGTTTTAAAACCCAGTCTTTTTCTTTCTTTATAATTTGTTGAATTTGGGGGTTTCTAGCTTTCTTTTTTTTAATCTTATTTTTCTTTGACCTTTAAAACCAAACATTCGGGGTTTCAGATCTCAGAGTAAAAAAGCTTAGTTTTTCTCAATAAATATTTCAAGTTTAATCATTTGAAACAAGGGATATTTTCATATATTTCTTTGAGGAATTAGTTCAAAATAGTTAGCAGTGTATTATATGATTAACTTTTGATGTAGAAAAGATGGTTTTTATGGATTGGAGAGATTCTCATCTTAGTAATAATGTTGAACCGAGAGAAATAAATCGTAAGATTCCCACTTTTCTTTACGCAATGCCCTTTTCTTTATATATTATCTTTGAGTCAAAGGGTTCTTGCAGAATTGTCAGAACATAGAGATATATCTTTAAGGGGTGGGTGGAGGCTGGGGGGGGGGGGGATAGTCCCAGGGGTCCCCTGCACGTCCTCCATTGATTGGCGTTTCTGGGTAGAACAATTTAAACGAACTATTATCCATTTGTCTATCTTAGCACTGAAAATGATGCCATTTATCATTGACGTTTCTCGGTAGAAGTATTTGCAATGGACTATTATCCATTTGTTTAGGTTTAACACTGAATATGATGCTCTATATCAATGGCACACCTTAATATATTTTCCCTCTTATGTTGTTGTTATTTGCTCTAATTTTGTAAGATCTTCTTGAACAGACCCGAAGGAATTGAGGATTTTTGCTCAGATTTACAAATCAGAACAGGGGAAATTGTTGCTTTGAATTGAGGCTTCTAGCTATTATATTTATGGTCAGCCTTTATTTATTTCTCATTATTTCTTTGTGACTGTAATTTTTAAGTTACTGATTTACTTTTTTATCAGGTTTTTTCATTATGGTAAACCTTCTACCTATTATGTTTATGGATCTTTTTCTTGAGGCTTTTGTTGGCTGATCGTTGGACTGTTGAATTTCCAGTAACGGCTCCACCCACGCGGCGTAGCCAGGCACAACGACCAATCGCAATGAGCCCTATTATGCAAATAACTTCACACAAGAGCACTCAGGTGTAATACCCCGTAATTTTAATGACTTTTAAAATGGGTTATATTTCAAATTAATGTATTAATTGGATTTTATTATAAATTAATTCATTTGGGTTTTATCCGAATTGAGGATATTAAAATGGATGATTCTGAATATCACTTAAAGATATTTAGGTAATATATGAATGTGATGCTATTGATATTGCTGTGAGTTTTTAATTCAGTAATTTGAATTTGTTAATTCAGTAATTTGAATTTTTTTAGTCGGACGCGGTATAGAACGTGTCGGGACTAATTTGTTAAATTAAAAAGGGAGTTTATTTTCTATCGACCCTGTAGTCATTTCGACTGCGTCGTTGAGTCCGGAAGGGTTGAAATAGTTAGAAAAGTCTATTTGGATGTTGGTTTTGGGTCTCGGATCATTTGGAAATGAAGGACAACCCAAAAGGGAATTTTGGTCATTTTTATAGAGGGGATGAATAGTGATTTCGGATTTTGTCCTATTATAAGTATTTGGAGATAAAGTGTACATAAGCTATTCATCTCTTCTGCACAAAATAGAGAAGTCATCTTCTTTGAGAGAGTGAAAGGTTTCTTAGGAAGAGAAAAGCTTACATGGGAAGGAGAAGAACAAAGACCAAAGGTCACCACTACCAACCACCACCGGAAGTTGGCCGGAGAAGGGAGAACCACCTGTGATACACCACCCTAAAGGATCAGACCTTCATTAGAGGCAAGTGTTTGATATTTTCAATTTAAGTTTGTATATTGTCCATGTTAGAATAGTTATAAAAATAGATGATTTTTCATGTTTGGAAGATAAAGATGGAGTTGTAAATGGATTTCTGAAAACTGAAAATATATAGGAATCAAACTCATGTTGTAGGTATATAGTAATCCACGAAATAATCATAAATCTGTTGAAGAAATTCTGAAAACCATTGATGTGTTCTTGAAGATATTATGTTGATAATTTTCTGGAAAAAGAGGATATAAACATGCTTTTAATTCAATCTCTTGATGATTCTAGGATGTTTAGAGCTTTAGTTATCATTTCTATATGTTGATATATCATGTATTAAGGATTATAAGTCATTTGGGTTGTTAATATGACGGTTTGATTGATTAAAAATGGTTAAACCCGTAGTAGAAGAAATACAGAAAAACTGGGTTGTTACCTAGGCGATCGATCGATCGACCCCCTGCCTTCGATCGATCGACCTCCCCAGAATTTGTGAAGTTGTTTCTTTTTAATGTTGGTTCTTATACCAAACCTTTTGTAGATCTTTGGTGATTATTAATTGGATATTATGGGACTTAGAAAAGATCAGTAGGCCCTAGATAAGATTCAAATTAATTTGATTGGGATTTAATTGATTAAGAATGAAATTAATTAAATTGAAAGGAATTTCGGTTGCTAGATTCACTTGTTAGATTCTAATTGGTATGCATGAAGATTAAAGATAGGACCAGTAAGGGTGGTTGAATATAACACCTGGGTATCCTTAAGTTTACAAGAGGGTTTAATCCTAAGTGAAAGAAGATGTGTTTATAAGAGATTTGAAACTTTCGATTTTAAACCTACTTAAAGGGGAGATTGATTCGTAGTGATTCGGGAGATATGATGATATAGACAAGTAGGATATTAGTGATTTCTTACAGAATATAAACCTGTTTGGACCTTGAGTAATGAGTGAGGCTCGGGGATAATTAAATTAAGAAGTAATGCCATAATATTTTAATGCGTAGGATGTTAAAGATATAATGCTACGTATGGGAATTATCGAAGGTTAGTGGGATTACCTTGTTGATATTATATTATAGGTATGGTACTGCCTATTTGATTGATTAATAAATTATGTGTATAACATACCTAGCTTACTTGCTATTGATGGGGAGGTTTGCGATTGAGGGCTATCATATCCTGATGAATCCATGGGATCTTTGATTTGTCGCTCAAGAACATAGGTTTATGAAAGACTTATCGGGGAGTTGATAAGTACACTGACTATGGGAACATAGGTATATGCGTGACCCATGGATACGATAACTATGTTCGCCTCCAATTTGTATGTTGTTGTTTGTGGTTCGAGGAATTCTTACCGAACCTTTAGTCCCCTATTCGGCGACCAGCGACATTGGGACATGATAGCAGAGTAATGCATTCCACCGCAGCTGTGACTCGGGGTGCCGTATTATATATGTATATATATATATAATGAATTAAATGAATGAATGTATATAGTGGTTCAAGCTATCTACTATGTGATAATTATAGATAACGGTGAATAGAGAAAGAGAATGGAATTAAGTTAATGAATGTTTATTCTTATAGAATTGAAAAGGTTAATTCATGTTAATGAGAAATGATTCATGTTAATGAGAAACTTATATGAATAATTGTATGACGTATGGTATGGGGCATACGGGGTTATGATATATGATGGAATCATAATATGGAAACTAGTGAGGAGGAACCATTAACTAGGAGGTTAATAGAAAACATTAAGTGTGTAGAAGGGTGTTATCAACAGAAAAAGCAAACAAAATAAAAAATACTTTCTCTTATTAATGACACCCGAGAGGTACCCGCGAGGGTCACCAAGAAGCCCAAAAGCCGTTGCCTCAGGCGTCAGCGCTACTTCGAGCATCAGCACTACTTCGAGCGTCGGCGCCACTTCGAGCGTCGGTGCCGCGACAAGGGTCGGCGCCGCCTCATGTGTCAGCGCCGCTTCAAGCGTCAGCGCTGCTTCAAGTGTCGGCGTCGCGACAAGGGTCGGCGCCGCCTCAGGTATCAGCGACCGCTTCAAGCGGCAGCGCCGCTTCAAGTGTCGGTGCTGCGATAAGGGTCGGCGCCGCCTCAGGTAGCAGCGACTGCTTCAAGCGTCAGCGCTGCTTCAAGCATCAACGCTACTTCGAGCATCAGCGCTACTTCGAGCGTCGGCGCCACTTCGAGCGTCGGTGCCGCGACAAGGGTCGGCGCCGCCTCACGTGTCAGCGCCGCTTCAAGTGTCGGCAAGCATCAGCGCTACCTCAAGTATCAGCGCCACTTCGAGCGTCGGCGCCGTGACAAGGGTCGGCCCCGCCTCACACGTCAGCGCCGATTCAAGCGTTAGAGCCACTTCGAGCGTTGGCGCCACTTCCAGCATCAACGCAGTGATAAGGGTCGACGCCGCCTCACGTGTCAGCTGCGCTTCAAGCGTCAGCGCCGCTTCAAGTGTCGGCGCTGCGATAAGGGTCGGCGCCGCCTCAGGTATCAACGACGGCTTCAAGTGTCAGCGCTGCTTCAAGCATCAACGCTACCTCAAGTATCAGCGCCACTTCGAGCGTCGGCACCGCGACAAGGGTCGGCACCGCCTCACATGTTAGCGCCGATTCAAGCGTCAGCGCCACTTCGAGCATTGGCGCCACTTTGAGCGTCGACGCCGCGACAAGGGTCGACGTCGCCTCACGTGTCAGCGCCACTTCAAGCGTCAACGCCGCTTCAAGTGTCGGCATTGCGACAAGGGTCGGCGCCGCCTAAGGTATCAGCGACCGCTTCAAGCGTCAGCGCTGCTTCAAGTGTCGGCGCCGCGACAAGGGTCGGCGCCGCCTCAGGTATCAGCGACCGCTTCAAGTGTCAGCATCGTTTCAAGCGTCAGCGCCGTTTCAAGCATCGACACCGCTTCACGTATCGACGCCACTACAAGTGTCGGTGCCACTTCTCTTACTAGCGTCGATGAAAGGGTCCGCGCCGCCGCAAGGGTCGGCGCCGCTTTGAGCCTCAGCGCCACTTCAAGTGTCAGCGCCACTTCAAGCGTCAACGCCGTTTTAAGCGTCGGCACCGTTTCACATGTCGACGCCATTGCAAGTGTCGGCGCCACTTCAAATACCAGTGCCGATAAAAGGGTCCGCGCCGCTGCAAGGGTCGGCGCCGTTTCAAGTGCCAGCGCCGCTTCAAGGGCCACTGCAATAATGACAGTTGAGAGAGTCGGCGTCACTGCAAGACTCATCGCCACTGCAAAGGTCACTGCAGAAATGTTATTCGAGAAGTACTGCTATAGAGGTTTTGACAGAAACTCATATTGAGGGAGTAACTATCGCGAACAACACCCCCCCATCACGAAACATCAGTCTCTAAATGAACAACAACACTAACACTTTACTTTATTGTACAGGTTGCCTAGTCGAGCAAGCAGGGCTCGAACAGGCGCGTTGGGACCTCCTGGGAGTTTTGGCTTGGCGGCTGAGGGACAAGGTATGTTGAGCAAGCTCAACCGCTTAGCACTATAGGATTGAGAGAATACTAGTAGGAAGACCCAGAAGTCACTCGAGATTACGCACACTACACACTTGGTCACAAGTGAAGTGAGCAGCCAAAGAGCTGGCTACTCACAAGAAATAAACTCTTTACAAGAAAATGACAATTCCAGAAGAGGGGGTCCTCGAGGTCCCTCTCAAGAAAAATAACACTTTTAGAGGAGATGAGGCCTTAAGGTCTCCTCTCTCAAGATTTGCAAAATTGCACCACAAGTTACCGTTTCAAAAGATAACTACCAAAATCTGCTATTTTGTCTCCATTAGGGGACATATGTGCTTTTTTGAGTTTTGGTCGGCGCCAGGTGGCGCCTGCAGAGGGGACAGGCAGGCTGCCTACAGGTAGGGACAAATGGTGCACTTCAGATATTGTTCCCCACCAACTCTCTCAATTTTGGCGCCCAAAAATGCCAGTTCACCCCTAACGCCCATGTATAAATAAACCTCTGGGCAAGGTCAAAAGATACACAATAGAAATTGCACTGTTACTCTGCTAAAATATCACCAGACCTACCTAAGTATTCTCTCCCTGCTCATTCTCATAGTGCTGAGTGCCTTTTTCCTTCACTCCCCAATGACAACCATCACTCTCAGGTGTTTCCCTTGAGAAAATTGCTATTTTTGCTGT
This sequence comes from Sambucus nigra, assembly GCA_949130495.1. Classification (NCBI taxonomy): domain Eukaryota; kingdom Viridiplantae; phylum Streptophyta; class Magnoliopsida; order Dipsacales; family Adoxaceae; genus Sambucus; species Sambucus nigra. The sequence goes on along the minus strand of OX422208.1, from coordinate 451,029,520 downwards.
GAAAGTTCATCTTCTTGCAGGGAGTGAGTTGAAGCTTGAGTTCCATTGTTACCAGAAGGAGAAGTTTTCTTCAGAAGTTACACCACGAGACCTTGAAGACCTTGCAGGCAGCGTCCATTGGAGTGGGTCACGCCTCACCCTTTCAAGTTATTCATAGACCCCAATCTCACTACCCTCCTACATTTGGCGACTCTGCTGGGGAGGTATCCTCATTTCCATGGACAAAGAAGGTTTCAACGTCTCTAAGAAGTTGGTTTTTGAGGACATTCCGTCTGGTAATGGATCTCACAGTGACCAGACTACTCAGGAAGAAGTGGTGGTGATCGGAACCAAGGCGCCAGCGCCTCAGGGAGGTCAGACCAGTTCGCCGGCAGTGGCTCCAATGGCAGGTATGAACCTTATGGCAATGTTTTTTGACTTTTTAAAGCAAAACAACGTGGATCTATCAAACTTGGGTCAAGGTTGTGTGACACCTGCTGCTGCCCCTTCCGGAGGGATAGCCACTCCTATTACGATTCCGGCAGAGACGATTCCGTCTCGGAAGGCGGCGCCGGAGCAGGTCCCGGCGCCAACAGGTTCTCCAGTTCCTAAAAGCACATGTTTGGAGGAATCACCCTCTAAGGCTGTTACTATGGAAGAAGTGAGGAAGCTCCTTTCCTCCACTCAAAGAGAGGGTTCCCACCTATACGAGGAGTTACAAGACCCCTATCCACAGGAAGTAAGTGAGAAGCCATACCCTGAGGGGTATATTCCACCAAAATTTATCAAGTTTAGCGGTAGGGGGGGAGAACCCTAGAGAACACGTGAAGAGGTTCGTCGAGTACCTGGGAGTACACGCTGGGGACAAGAACCTGAGATTGAGGGAGTTCTCTAAAACTCTCACTGGGAAAGCTTATACATGGTATTCCCACTTGGCGCCTAACAGCGTCCCTACTTGGGAAGAGATGCACAGGCAGTTCCTTTAGAAGTTTTTTGTAGCGGAGGATGAATTTACACTGAGGCACCTGGCGCTAGAGGTCCAGAAGCCAGGAGAAGAGTTGATGCACTACATCAAGCGATTTCGCGAGAAGGCCTTAGATGTTCACGAGGATGTGGCGGAGGCCAGGTTGTTGCAGATATGTGTGGAAGGACTCCTGGAAGAGTACAAGCTGCATTTGATCAACGAAACTAGAGATGGAACTTTCAGAGAATTCACCAGGGCCTCCAGCAACATAGCTATGATAATCAAACCGAGAGCCCCGGGTAGGAGGACACAAGTTCCACTGACTCCCGGGAGGTTTAAAGTTGCGAGGAGGCAAGCGGTTAACTATGTGGACGGGGTAACAAAGGGAAGAAGGGAGGCTCTGGGGCCAAGACCGACAGTCCCGGCAACAAGAGAAAATTCGGGGAAGATGCCCCGTCGCCACTGCCGTGCAGCGTAGCAGAGGCCATGGATTGTTACCGCACCTTGGTGCGAAAGGCGTAGCAGGACCTCCCCACCTAAAAGGAGAGACCCCCACTGCAGCTGACAAGGCCAATCCGAAGTACTGCGAATTGCACCAACGAGTGCAGCACTCTACCAAGGATTGTTACTACTTGAGAAGGATCATTGGTGAGCAGATTGCCAACGGTACCTTGCAGATACCCCCTGTGGCACTTTGGAACCGCCAACATTGTAGTGGCCTACGACGAAGGATCTACGAGAAGTCTTGTGAAGCGGGAGAGTGGTGAGCAGTTATGCGAGGAGTTAGAAAATCTGTCACTGAGCAGACTTCAGCTAGAAAGAAAGAAAGAGGAGTGGTTCTTCACTCCGGAGCATGAAAGTGGGAGTGGGGAAGTTGAGGAAGTCGCTCTTTCAGAAGGCGAGGTAGACGTCATCCTCGCTCTAGACGAGGGAGGGACCTCTGAAGCGGAGTATGTTTGCAGTGCCCAGACGTACGAGGTAGACTTAGATTCTGAATGTGAGGCCATAGCGAGGAGCCCCAAGTTCAAGTGGTTTTTCAACCAGATAGGGGTGAAGTATGACACGAGGGTGTCCATCACGAGGAAAGTCTTGGAGGCGGTGCAGCAGCAGGGAGACCCTTCGCTAAATTGGCAGGGGCCAATCGGAAGGATGATTAAGAAGTATACCTCTGAAGTGGAATTTTCAGAAGCGGATAGGGTGGTGCCCTACTTCCACAACCGCCCGTTGTACGTTACAGCTATAATTAATGGAGTCTCATTTCCTAGGGCGTTGATGGATGGAGGAGCATCCATTAACATCATGCCCATCAGTACATTATATGAAACGGGAATTGACCAGGAGAAGGTGGTTCCGGTACCGCTAGTAATTTCCGGATTCGACAACGTCGGGATGCAGTCTATTGGATACGTGAATGTGGGAATTAAGTTGGGAAATTTCACCTCCCACATCAAATTTCATGTTATTAACGCTGACACCAGCTACAATTTACTCATTGGAAGGGTATGGATGCACACTCATGGCGTAGTGCCTTCCACCTACCATCAGTGCGCGAAGGCAAATATTAGAGGTACAGAGATAGTGATCAAGGCCACGCAGAGACCCTTCGTCGTTGAGGAGGCCCACCTGGCAGATGCTGCCTTTTACACCGAGTTGGACGAGGAAATAAAGGTCTCTACAAGAAAGCTAGCAGGAATCAAGGTAGCTGAGGGAAGGGTTCCGCAGAAAAAATCCGTTCATGACCATCTAGGGGAGAGGATAATCCCCCACATGGCAAAAGGCAAGAGGAAGGTAGATGAGGTAGCTAGACCTCCTCGAACTTGCAAGAAAGTGGTTTTGCCCAATGGAAAAGTCATCTACCGTTTATAACGGTCTGCGCGGGCGATGTTCTGGGACGAGAGCATCGACCCGATGCCCGAGTGTTTTATTGTTGATGAATCCCATATTATTGAGCATGTTGAAGAACCAGAAGAGGCGCCGGAGTGCATGCAAGACGGACCCAGAGAGCAGCTGCAGGAATTAGAGGAAATCAAGTTGGGGTTAGAAGAGGGCGAGAGTAGACCCATTCTAATTTCCAAGTGCCTGGAACCGAAGCAGAAAGAAGAGCTCATTGAGCTACTTAAGGAGTTCACTGATGTATTCGCTTGGAAGTACACGGAGATGCCAGGGATAGACGCAGAAGTGAGCTCCCATAGATTGAACATCCTTCCCAATGCCCTTCCAGTAAGGCAAGCCACACGTACATATAAAGCAGACCTCGATTTGAAAATAAAGGCTGAGGTGGAGAAGTTGTTAGCGACAGGGTTCATAAAGCCTATTCAGCACCCCATATGGCTGTCCAGCATAGTGCCAGTGGCAAAAAAAGACAAGACCCAAATCAGAATCTGTGTGGACTTTCGCGACTTGAACAGGACGTGTCCTAAGGATGAATTCCCACTACCCAGCATAGACAGCTTAGTGGATTCCACCGCGGGGCATGAGATGTATAGCTTTATGGACGGGTATGTCGGATATAACCAGATTAAAATGGACCCCGCCGACGCAGAGAAGACTGCCTTCCGCACACCGTTAGGGAACTTCCACTATACAGTCATGCCCTTCGGATTGAAGAACACTGGAGCCACATACCAGCGGACCATGATGGCAATTTTTCATGACTTATTTCATGATATACTAGAATTCTATGTGGATGATTTGGTGGTGAAGTCTAGGAAAGAAAACAAGCACATTCAGGATCTCAGGAGAGTATTCGAGAGGTGTCGTCGGTATAAGATGAGAATGAACCCCTCAAAGTGTGCCTTTGGGGTTACTGCAGGGAAATTCTTAGGTTTTGTGGTAAATAGACAAGGAGTGCAAGTGGATGCAGAGAAGATGAAAGCCATTGTGATGATGCCACCACCCAAGAGTCAGAGACAACTTAAGAGCTTCCTGGGAAAGGTATCCTACCTGAGGAGGTTTATACCTGCGTTGGCAGAAGTAACTCATCCGTTCGCACCTCTACTAAAAGACAAAGCCAAGTGGGTTTGGGGAGAGAGGCAAGAGAGTGCTTTCAAGAAGATTAAAGAAATCCTAGCCTCTCCGTCCACGATGATTCCCCCCGAAGCCGGAGCGCCGCTGCTGCTCTACCTCACTTCTACAGAGAGGTCGATAGGGGCCCTCTTGGCGCAAGAGAAGGAAGGAATGGAAAAACCGGTCTACTACCTGTCAAGAGTAATATCCTGAACAGAATCGAGATACACCAGCGTTGAGAGGCACTGCCTGGCGCTGGTATTTGTAGCCCAGAAGTTGAGACACTATCTTCTAGCCTTCACCGTTCACATAGTCACCAAGTGTGATCCCATCAAGTACCTCCTCGCGCGGACTATACTCGTGGGACGAGCAACAGGGTGGTTTTTGATCTTGTCAGAATACGATCTAAAATGCGTAGTGCCTAAAGCCATTAAGAGCCAGGCAGTAGCAGATCTGCTGGCCCACTTCCCGAGTGGGGTTTTCGAACCACCTAGTGAAGAGCTACCCGGAGAAAGTTTCCAAGCATGCATGGCGGAGGAGGTGAAGAAGTGGTTTATGGAGTTTGATGGTTCTAGTGCTCAAGGAACAGGTGGGGCCGATGCCATACTGTCAGATGGGAAGGAGAAGATTACCCTCTCTTTCAAGTTAGATTTTAAATGCTTAAATAATGAAGCTGAGTATGAAGCCCTCATTCTAGGGATGTTGGAAGCACTCAGAAGAGGGATCATGGTACTATGTATACGAGGGGACTCCAATCTGGTAGTAAGGCAGGTCAATGGAGAGTTTTCCCTTAAACATGCCAACCTAGCGCCGTACAGACACATCATCTAACGACTGCTGGGACAGTTCTTGGAAGTAACTGTAGAGAGGCAGGCGCGAACGATGAACAGGCACCCTGACGCACTCGCCACCATAGCCCAAAAGTTGGACATGGAGGAGTCAGAAGCAACCATCACAGTGAGGCAGAGAACAATACCTACTACTGTAAAGTACTTATTCCCAAGTAACGAGCCGGAAGATTGGAGGCGTCTGGTAGAGAAGCAACTTGAAACCAGGGAAGGGACAATGAAAATATTAGAGTTAGCCAACTATCATGTGCTGCAGGGAACTCTCTACTTCAAGAGTCCTGGAGGGTTTCTGGCAAGGTGCGTAGGGGAGAAAGAAGCCAAGGAGAGGTTAATGGAAATGCACCAGAAGCACTGTGGAGATACGGATACCCCCCTGTACAGACGATTGCAGCGAAGCGGGTATTTTTGGCCCACCATGAGCGTAGAAGCAGCCCGCTTGCAACAAAGTTGTTTAAATTGCCAAGCTAATTTTGACTAGCCGACGGAGGCTAACTTCGTGGAAGCCTTCGAAGATTGGAGACAACCGTACCTAGCATATCTAAAAGATGGGGAGCTGCCCGCCGAGAGAGCGGATGAAATTTACCTTAGAAAAAGGATAGAACGTTTCTACTTGGTCAAAGGAGAGTTATATAGGAAAGGGTACAATGAGAAGGCACTAAGGTGCGTAGCCAAAGAGGAAGTGGAAAGGGTACTGAAAGAAGCTCATGAGCCCTCCCACATGGGAGGCGCCAAGCTGTATGATCAACTGATGACGTTGGGATACTACTGGCCGACCATGGAGGCCGACTCCATTGGATATGTGAAAAAGTGTAGAGCATGCCAGGTGCATGGAAACATAGTGCACGCTCCCTCCGTCAGCCTACAAAGCTTGGCAACCCCCTATCCCTTCCATACATGGGCGTTCGACCTGGTGGGTAAGATCGCCCCAGCATCTCACGGCAAGGCTTTTATCATTGTGGCTACCGAATTGTACACCAAATGGGCGGAGGCCATTCCTTTAAGGAGAGTCATTGCCCAAGTGGTAACCCAGTTTATAAAGGAGTATATCATATGTAGGTTTGGTATACCCAAAGTGATCCTAACGGATAATGGGAAGCAATTTGTATGCAAAGAGATGGCCCTCCTCACGGACAAGTATAAGATTGTGCATAATAGCTCAACCATATCCTACCCCAAGGGTAATGTCCAAGCAGAAGCTACTAATAAGACCCTGATAAATATTTTGAAGAAAATGCTAGAAGACATGCCGGGAGCAAGGGATGAGAAGTTGCCTATGGTGTTATGGGCCTACCGTACTTCGAAAAGAAAGCCAACAGGGTTCACTCCCTTCTCTCTAGTATATGGGACCGAAGCTGTCCTACCAATGGAACTGGCGGTACCTTCAGCCAGAATTTCTCTTAGCAATGGGCTCATGCCAGACCCAAGGCATGTGCAACTGGAGGCGCTGGATGAGCACAGAGACAAGGCGAGAGAGAATTTCAAAGTCTACACTCAGCAACTGTCCAGGGCCTACGAAAACTTGGTTAAGCCTAGGGAATTCCAGGTGGGAGATCTAGTTCTGCGAGCATCAACTCACCATCTCTGTAGCATGTCGGCATCAAAATTCAAACCTAACTGGGAAGGACCTTTTGTTGTCAGAGGAGTGGGGAAGTCGGGCTACTGCCAAATATCAGAACCAGAGAGTGATTGCCTCCAGTCCATCAACTGCAAGTGGCTGAAGAGGTACTATGCTTAGTAACAACTAACAAGTTTTGTTTGTGTTTTGCATGTCTGTAATCGATTTCGAGGATTGCTCCTATGCCAGAAAAGTTTTTTGTAATTTTTTTTAAGAGCAATACTACACTGTAAACAGCACACAAAGGTAAAGAAATGAAATAGCAACACTTTTGATCATTGTTGACAGTTGCCTTGCTTGCACATTTATACATACATATACACTCCCTATTAAGTTAGAAGAGAGTACAAAAAAAGAGATTAGGGACTTTGCTCACTACACTTGGGAGGTAAGTCCATCCTAAGAGAAAGTATACTGAGCAAAGTCCCCCAGACATAAATTAATACAGTTTTTTATTTAATAAAATCAGGCTTTCGGAAAGGGGCAGGGGTCACCCTCCTCTCCAACCTAGCCTCTATGACTATAAGCAGCAATATGCAGGAATTACCCCATAGACAGGAGGGGCAACCCAAGAAAGTCACATGCCAATACCTCACAGCTACAAGAGGTGCATTTTCAAAAAAAATATATACAATATGATAATACATAACTTTTCATATCAATGCAAATACCCCGCAGTATATGGGGTAGCCACCAGTAGACTAAATGCTCACAGAAATTAGAGCAAGTCACATAAAAAGAACACCCGCATCATAAAGGGAGAACAAAAGAAAAAGAAAGTGCAGAAGAAACAAAGTGTCTCATACAGGAATGATAAGTGATGTACAGATAGAATTCTGAGCACTACAAAGCAGGGAGTAGCCTATCGGCTAGAAACCACAAAAAATAAATCATCACGCGCGATGGCGCCAGCATATGACGGACCAGCCTCCCGCAGAAACTCTTCCTCCAACCTGACGAATTTAGCCTCATCCTCCTCATCGACAGACTCGAGTCTGGAAAGCTTCACCTGCAGTAGGGCGATCTGATTCCGGATCCTCATAGCCTCAGCGTGTCGTTGCTCAACCCTGGACTGCCGGGAAGTGTGAAACCTCACTATCTTTCGGAAAGGAACACTCAGAAAAGGGCGAACCCCTGCGTCAAGCCAATCCAAATGAAAATGATAGAACTGCTGTAAGTCACGGAGAGCATCTAAGAATAGCAAGATAGAAGAGCTAGTCAGCTTAGCAGGGGAGGTAGCCAAGAACTCATGAACATGGCTGGCAAGAGCCCTCAGGTTGAAGGCCGTAAGACTGTCAACCTAGAGTATACTCTGAGAAGTGAACATCTCGGGATGGTGCTCTAAGATTAGATCCAAGAGCTGACACTCATGTACCCTGAAGCGGCCTGGTAACTCCTCATGCCACAGCCTACTAGAAATAGTCGCAACATCCTCGGCTTCATCATCACCCTCGGAGTGGCGAGACCCCACTTCAGAAGGAAGAAAAGAAGACTCCCCACCAGAATCAACGTCACCGACTAAAGGAGTGAACTCAGAAATGTGATCTCCCTCCACAGTTGCCCCACTACCAGTCTCCACAGTCATCGGAGTACCCTCATACACCTAGAAACAATGAGACAAGGGCAAAATAAGAATGCTTGCACAGTATACGCGAGAAGAAAAGAGGGGAATAACAAAAAGAGGGGGTATGCCAGTCTAATACCTCTCTCACAGTTTCCCCATTACCAGACTCCATAGTCACCGGAGTACTCCCATGCACCTGGAAACAATGAGACAAGGGTGAACCGGGAATGCTTGCACAGTATACGCAAGAAGAAAAGAGGGGAATAGTAAAAAGAGGGGGTATGACAGTCTAATACCTCTCTCGCAGTTGCCCCACTACCAGACTCCACAGTCACCGGAGTACTCCCATGCACCTGGAAACAATGAGACAAGGTTGAACTGGGAATGCTTGCACAGTATACACAAGAAGAAAAGAGGGGAATAATAAAAATAGGGGGTATGCCAGTCTAATACCTCTCTCGCAGTTGCCCCACTGCCAGACTCCACAGTCATCGGAGTACTCTCATGCACCTGGAAACAATGAGACAAGGGTGAAATGGGAATGCTTGCACAGTATACGCAAGAAGAAAAGAGGGGAATGGTAAAAAGAGAGGGTATGCGAGTCTAATACCTCTCTCGCAGTGGCCTCACCGCCAGACTTCACAGTCATCGGAGTACTTTCAGGCACCTGGAAATAATAAAGCAAAGGGGAAATGAGAACGCTTGCATAGTATACGCAAGAAGAAAAGATGGGAAATAGTAAAAAGAGAGTATGCCAGTTTAATACTTCTCTCGCAGCCATCTCATTCTCTAACTCCACAAGTATCAGAGTAACTTCATCCGACTCCTTAGTCATCAGAGCGACCTCGCTCACCTGGAGACAATGCAACAAAGGTGAAAAGAGGAACACTTGTGCAATGTAAGCAAAATAATAAAGACATAATAATAACACGAGGGAAGTAGATACTCTTATACATGGTACCTGAATAACGCCCTCCGTAACGGTCATAGAAGGGGGATCAGGGGCTCTCATAGGGGCAGCAACACTTACCGATGCTCCAGGAGGGGTTGTCTCAGCGACCAGTGCTCCCAAAGAAGCTGCCTCAACCTCAGGCACTTTCGGAAGAACAATCTCAGCGACGGAAGGCGCGAGGGGTAGGCGGGGCTGAGAGTGACAAGAAAGAGCGAGAGGGGCTGCCGAAGAGACAGTGGTAGGAGCGGCACTCGAAACAGCGCCAAGGGATAACTGCAACAAAGTAAAAGAGGGCTACGATAAGTACAAGCTGGATAAATAAGAAGTATAGAACCAAGAAAAATAAGGGAGTACCTGAACCCCATCCAAAGGGGAAGCGCGAAAAAGGGTGGTCGGTGCAGTAGGGGCTGTGCTGATCGCCTGCAAAGAATGAAAGTATGTTATTCATCGCATGATCGAGAAAAAAGAGATTCCATGCTGCAGCGGAAAGGCCTGACCTGAAGCCACAGTAAATATCGGGCCACGAGAGATCGCCTGAACCAAAGGTCTACCGTCCATAGATACACGGATCCTGGGGATAAAAATTCTCCCTGAAGAGGATAAACCCGGGACGGTGGTGCCAGGTAAGGAAGGAGCCCCTCCCTGAGAAGAAAGTCCAAGAGCCATTAGGACCCCTATTAAGAAAAAAAACAAATATTCAAAAGTGAAAATGCGTACCTCAGGTGAAGAGGCCTCCAGGGGCCCAGCTGTAGAAGCGCCCGCCATCGAGACAAGAGAAGATGGGGTGACAACGCCCGAAGACACAACCCTCTACGCATGATAAATGGGTAAATAAAAGGAAGAAGTAAAAAAGAGAATGGCGCAATGAAAGCTTCGAAAATAGCCAGGCATACCTGAGGAGAAGGAGAATCGACAGGGGTGGTCCTGGTGACAGTAAAGTGCACGGATGAAAGCTGCGAGGAAATGACAGTGTACGCAACCAAAAGGCAGTTAGAAGACGAATAAATTACAACAGATGTTAAATGAATTAAGGAGACAGCAAACCTCTCTAAACAGGCCTCGAGAGGAAATGAGCATGGAGTTCCTCTCCCGCTAAAAGGGTGTCGGTCGTAGTGGGGGAAGAGGAGAACTACTTGCCTCTACGGAAATGACCTGCACAAATATAACAGAATGCTTTGAATGGAAAAAATATATATATAAAATGAGGGGAAGAAAGAAAATCATATGCAAAAAAAAAATATAGACAAGTAAAGGGAGAACGCTTACAGTAACAGGGCGCGTAGTCTGGCTATAAGGGAGATGGGTGGGGCTGACCCCCCCAGAAGAACGGGAGGCCTCATCATCACTAGAAGACTCTCTGGAGACTGATAACAAAGCATAAGTGTCAGTAGTGCTTTCCCTATGGAAACCCAGGCCTCCCATATCACCCGAAGAAGAACTATGGTCGTCATAGGAAGGGGTGCTTCCATAATCAACTAGTTCCTCTTCCAATGAAGGGGAGGGAGATGAAGAAACTCCATGAGAACTAGCTCCACTAAGTAAAGGATGTTGTGATATAGTACCTTCTGCAATAGGAATAGACGCGACCCGCGTCTCCTGGGAAGCAAGGCTCGGTGAGGAGTAACCTTTCCCTTTCACTACTTGGGAAGTCCCCCCTACACCAAAGTCGCCAGTATTGGACTCTTGATCCACCGTAGAGGAAGCAGCTATGCCGGCGCCATCTCCTTTCTTTTTCTTTATAGCCCGGGTCCTCACAGGAGAAGAAGGAGGAGAAGCAGTAGTAACAGGAACAAAATTGGATACATCGGTGCCAGGGTGCTTCCTTTTGCTGGTAGTAGAGGTGCTCTCTTTCCCTTTGCTTTTCAGTTGGCTTTTAGACTTCACAGGGGGAAGCTCGGTCGACGGAGGCGGAAGTGACTCGTCAGTGAGAGGTTTCACTAAAATAGGGATGGCCTGCTCCAAGGGTGGTGTAGAGGCGGTGCTGAGAAACCAAGGATCTTTCTGCGTCCGCCTGACTAAAAACTGAGCCCTGGTATATTTAATGGGGTTAGTCTCATGAGGAGGACCAACTACACATTCTTGGATAAGTCGAACCTGCTGCTGCCAAAGAAGGAACCAAGACGAAGTAAATGAAGGATGATAATCAGAGGGAGGCACATAGAGTCCACCCAAACCACTGACCCTGCGGAACAATCCCTGAAGAGTAAAGCTAGCAAATGCCTCTGAAAATGCCTCAGAATGACTGCTGTGGGTAGAAAGAGGAGTGTGAACGCCCTGATCATAACCAAACTGACGTCTGGCCCTCTCGGAATGATAGGATTCAGCACGCGGACCTAACTCGGTCCAAGAAGGGAGATGGCATGGTAGGAGCATCGTCACCAAATTAATATGAGGACACGTGGAAGCCGACCCCACTGCTGAAGGGTAATAGAAAGTCCCGCCGTCGCCAGGGAAAGAAAGCCAGCTGAAAGTACCCCCAGGGCGCCTGGTGTAAGTCCAAAATTGAAACTCCTTGATATCATCAATCAACATTCCCAGAGACAGCTTGGGAGTTTTCTTATGTCACCGAAGAAGTCTCGCAGCGTCGCTATGACAAGCATGAGCCCCTGAAGTAAAGTGGAGGAAATGCTCAAACAAAAAGGCCATCAAGAGAGGGGCGTTGGCATGATTGGCAACATCATACCGATCGCAGGACCTCTCTACATCTATGTGTGCCCGGTCCATCCAAGTGTATAGAGAACCTAAGGTCAGGGCATCCATGGGTACCGACCTACCGCGAGACAATCGTACAGCCAATCTAAAAAGAAGTTCGCGAGGACAGTCTCCAGGCTTACCTGGTAAAAGGAACCGAGTCAGAAACGTAACGAGGAAAGCGGCTAAATGTGCAGGAGAGTGGAACTTAGGACCATCCTGGGATCTGGGGGCTGCACGAGAAGTCTCCCCCTTCTGTAACTGCTCAAAGTCTCTGAACCAGTATCTTTGCCATTTGGCAAAGGAATGCTTGGAATGACTAGTTATATTTATGGCCACATACCTCGAGCACTCTCCCAGAGCTGACCGTAACTCCCCCACCATCTCCTGCTCTAGGGAGTCCTCGCAGTCATCAGAAAAGACCTTCTTCCCAAAGAAAGGAAGGGCGTACAGCTCACATATATCTTCTAAGGTAACGTTAATTTCCCCCCCAGCCCGTGACAAAAGTGTGAGACTCCATACTCCACCGAGATAATAAGAGATTGAGCGAAGAACCATGCTTAAATATGGTGCAAGACTTCAGGCTGCTGAGGGCGGTGAAGAGTCCCACCTCCCTAAGAATAGCCACATAATCGGGAACGCTCAGAACATAATCAACCCAGCTGGCCCACTCCTCCGTGGGTCCACCCGGGGTTTTAATTTCAACGTTGGAATAAGGAAAGTCACCACGGTTAACTCGAACTCGGAGAATGGAATATGGAGAAATGGTAGGAAGATCATCAGACTCAGTTAACCCCGCATGAGAACGTTCGAGAGAAGCACCCGAATTTTTTTCCCCAAAATCAGAAAGTGAAATCATGAAACTGTCAGCAGGACCAAAAAACGCAGCACGACGATAAATACCGAAGTCTCTCCCTTGGCGAATGTGCATATAGTCCTTCCATGCCTGAGAAGAGCTTGGCGTAGCTGATGAACCACCTAGAACCATTGGCTCAAGAAAAGAACTCACCCTAGTGGGGACTCCGAGCGAGGGAACCTCGGGGTCCCCTGTCGCGAAAAAAGGAGTGGAGGCAGAAACCCCAACAAAATCATGTGAGGAGCCCCTGGTCAGTGGAATGCTCTCCATAACACCAATAGTCGGCGAGACATCCTGGGTCACGGAACCCCCGAGGTGACAAAATGTCGAGACACCCCCTTGCACGAACGAGAGACCCGTGGACGCGAGGCCAAGTCTCAAGGACCCCGACTGCTGACGAGAGGTCACCATGCTGCCATAAGCTGAAATACCCATTTCAGAAACAGTCAAAGGCATCGAGACACCCGAGGTTGAGATGCTTGCGTCAGTACTAATACTTGTCGAGAACCCCTTCCTCCAAACTCATCTTCAATAGACAAAGAACTCCCCGCGCCTAGCTCGACGCGCGAGGAACCACTGTCGGCGCGAGATACCTCGTCAATAATCATATCAAGGGAGTGGGGCGAGATACCTGAGATTGGAGCACCATCCAAAAATCGCGAGGAACCTTGGTCGGCGTCTTTCTCGACCAAAAATTTAAAACCCATGCCCAGATTGGGCGAGACCCCACGCTCCTCGCGCACACCGCAATCGAGCGCGAGACCCTTAGCGATCAGAATAGCCTCGATCGAGACCCCAAGCCCCTCGCGCACACCGCAATCGGGCGCGAGACCCTTAGCGGTTAGAACAGCCCCGAGCGAGACCCCACGCTCCTCGCGCACACTGCAATCAGGCGCGAGACCCTTAGCTGCCAGAAAACTGTCGCTCGAGACCCCTCGTACCATGGAAGAACCCATGACCGTCGCTCGAGACCCCCCATCGCTCGAGACCCCCGTACCGTGGAAGGCCGTCGCTCGAGACCCCCCGTACCGTGGAAGGCCGTCGCTCGAGACCCCCCGCAGGTGGAGACTGAAAGGGCGAGGAACCCATGAGGGTTCTCGACCCGAAATCTGCAGAAATAGGTACCCCGCACGGGGCGGCAGCGCCGCTGGCCGTATGGGGCAAATCGTCGCCGGCGGCAGCCCTGTCGGTCACGGAGGCGATGGAGACGACGGATGGAGACGGTGTGGAGTGTAGAACCTTGGGTGCCTTAGGGTTGTTTGCATTTGGGGAGACATTCTTTGGTTTGGAATCCATGGATGAGAGGCTAGGATAGTGGGGAAAGTTAGAGCAAAAAAAAAAATGAGGAGATGGGTGGCTATGGGGTTTTATAAGTCCCTTTCTCACTCTCTCTCACTACAAACCCAAAAGTATCTTATGTTTCTTTTTGAAGAAGATGAAAGGGACTAAGAAGAGGGGCTTATGTTTTTTTGCACCAAAATGGGAAAACGTGCAGGAAGGCAAAAAGGCGATGACCTTTTTTTTCCTAAATGATGAGATGACAGTTCCCACACTAACGCGTGGGTTCTCAAAAAAATTAAAAATCTCGGATAAAGGGACACAGAAGTTAATGATCCTAAGATCCCTCAAAATATATATATATATATATATATATATATATATATATATATATATATATATATATATATATATATATATATATATATATATATATATATATAATTGTTGAAACCAGATTTGTAGCGTACAAAGTTATTTTAGTCTACCCAACAAAAAAATCTTTGCACGAAGGGCTAATGTAGAAGGGTGTTATCAACAGAAAAAGCAAACAAAATAAAAAATACTTTCTCTTATTAATGACACCCGAGAGGTACCCGTGAGGGTCACCAAGAAGCCCAAAAGCCACTGCCTCAGGCGTCAGCGCTACTTCGAGCATCAGCGCTACTTCGAGCGTTGGCGCCACTTCGAGCGTCGGCGCCGTGACAAGGGTCGGCGCCGCCTCACGTGTCATCGCCGCTTCAAGAGTCAGCGCTGCTTCAAGTGTCGGCGTCGCGACAAGGGTCGGCGCCGCCTCATGTATCAGCGACCGCTTCAAGCGGCAGCGCCGCTTGAAGTTTTGGCGCCGCGACAAGGGTCGACGCCGCCTCAGGTATCAGCGATTGCTTCAAGCGTCAGCACTGCTTCAAGCATCAACGCTACTTCGAGCATCGGCGCTACTTCGAGCGTCGGCGCCGTGACAAGGGTCGGCGCCGCCTCACGTGTCAGCGCCGCTTCAAGTGTCAGCGTCGCGACAAGGGTCGACACCGCCTCAGGTATCAGCGACAGCTTCAAGCGTCAGCGCCGCTTCAAGTGTCAGCGCCGCTTCAAGTGTCGGCGCCGCGACAAGGGTCGGCGCCGCCTCAGGTATCAGCGACTGCTTCAAGTGTCAGCGCTGCTTCAAGCATCAGCGCTGCCTCAAGTATCAGCGCCACTTCGAGCATCGACGCTGTGATAAGGGTCGGTACCGCCTCACATGTCAGCGCCGATTCAAGCGTCAGAGCCACTTCGAGCGTTGGCGCCACTTTGAGCGTCGATGCCGTGATAAGGGTCGGCGCCGCCTCACGTGTCCGTACCGCTTCAAGCGTCAGCGCCGCTTCAACTGTCGGCATCGCGACATGGGTCGACGTCGCCTCAGGTGTCAGCGACCGCTTCAAGCGTCAGAGACGCTTCAAGTGTCGGCGCCGCGACAAGCGTCGGCGCCGCCTCATGTATCAATGACGGCTTCAAGTGTCAGCGCTGCTTCAAGCATCAGCGCTACCTCAAGTATCAGCGCCACTTTGAGCGTCGGCGCCACTTCGAGCGTCGGCACTGCGACAAGGGTCGGCGCCGCCTCACATGTCAGCGCCGATTCAAGCGTCAACACCACTTCGAGCTTCGACGCCGCGACAAGGGTCGGCGCCGCCTCACGTGTTAGTACCGCTTCAAGCGTCAGTGCCACTTCAACTGTCGGCGTCGCGACAAGGGTCGGCACCGCCTCAAGTATCAGCGATCGCTTCAAGCGTCAGCGCCGCTTCAAGTGTCGGCGCCGCGACAAGGGTCGGTGCCACCTCAGGTATCAATGACGACTTCAAGTGTCAGCGCTGTTTCAAGCATCAGCGCTACCTCAAGTATCAGCGCCACTTCGAGCATCGGCGCCACTTCGAGCGTCGGCGCCGCAACAAGGGTCGGCACCGCCTCACATGTCAGCTCCGATTCGAGCGTCAGCGCCACTTCGAGCGTTGGCGCCACTTCGAGCGTCGACGCTGCGACAAGGGTCGGCGCCGCCTCACGTGTCAGTGCCGCTTCAAGCGTCGGCGTCGCGACAAGGGTCGGCGCCGCCTCAGGTATCAGTGACCGCTTCAAGCGTCAGCGCCGCTTCAAGTGTCGGCGCCGCGATAAGGGTTGGCGCCGCCTCAGGTATCAGCAACCGCTTCAAGCGTCAGCGTCGTTTCAAGCGTCAGCGCCGTTTCAAGCATCGGCACCGCTTCACGTATCGGCGCCACTGCAAGTGTCGGCGCCACTTCTCTTACCAGTGTCGATGCAAGGGTCCGCGCCGCCGCAAGGGTAGGCGCCGCTTCGAGCCTCAGCGCCACTTCAAGTGTTAGCGCCACTTCAAACGTCAGCGTCGTTTCAAGCGTCGGCACCGCTTCACATGTCGACGCCACTGCAAGTGTCGGCGCCACTTCAAATACCAGTGCTGATAAAAGGGTCCGCGCCGACGCAAGGGTCGGCGCCGTTTCAAGTGCCAGCGCCGCTTCAAGGGCCACTGCAATAACGACAGTTGAGAGAGTCGGCGTCACTGCAAGACTCAGCGCTACTGCAAGGGTCACTGCAGAAATGTTATTCGAGAAGTACTGCTACAGGGGTTTTGACAGAAACTCATATTGAGGGAGTAACTATCGCGAATAACCCCCGCCCCCCATCATGAAACATCAGTATCTAAATGAACATCACTAACACTTTACTTTATTGTACAGGTTGCCTAGTCGAGCAAGCAGGGCTCGAACAGGCGCGTTGGGACCTCCTGGGAGTTTTGGCTTGGCGGCTGAGGGATAAGGTATGTTGAGCAAGCTCAACCACTTAGCACTATAGGATTGAGAGAATACTAGTAGGAAGACCCAGAAGTCACTCGAGACTACACACACTGCACACTTGGTCATAAGTGAAGTGAGCAGCCAAAGAGCTGGCTACTCACAAGAAATAAACTCTTTACAAGAAAATGACTTTTCCAGAAGAGGGGGTCCTTGAGGTCCCTCTCAAGAAAAATAACACTTTTAGAGGAGATGAGGCCTTAAGGTCTCCTCTCTCAAGATTTGCAAAATTGCACCACAATTTACCGTTTCAAAAGATAACTACCAAAATTTGCTATTTTGTCTCCATTAGGGGACATATGTGCTTTTTTGAGTTTTGGTCGGCGCCAGGTGGCTCCTGTAGAGGGGACAGGCAGGCTGCCTACAGGTAGGGACAAATGGTACACTTCAGATATTGTTCCCCACCAACTCTCTCAATTTTGGCGCCCAAAAATGCCAGTTCACCCCTAACGCCCATGTATAAATAGACCTCTGGGCAAG
Organism: Sambucus nigra; assembly: GCA_949130495.1. Lineage (NCBI taxonomy): Eukaryota > Viridiplantae > Streptophyta > Magnoliopsida > Dipsacales > Adoxaceae > Sambucus > Sambucus nigra. The sequence goes on along the minus strand of OX422208.1, from coordinate 451,012,456 downwards.
GTCAAAAGATACACAATATAAATTGCACTGTTACTCTGCTAAAATATCACCAGACCTACCTAAGTATTCTCTCCCTGCTCATTCTCATAGTGCTAAGTGCCTTATTCCTTCACTCCCCACTGACAGCCATCACTCTCAGGTGTTTCCCTTGAGAAAATTGCTATTTTTGCTGTTAAAGTTCATCTTCTTGCAGGGAGTGAGTTAAAGCTTGAGTTTCATTGTTACCAGAAGGAGAAGTTTTCTTCAGAAGTTGCACCAGGAGACCTTGAAGACCTTGCAGGCAGCGTCCATTGGAGTGGGTCACGCCTCACCCTTTCCAGTTATTCATAGACCCCAGTCTCACTACCCTCCTACAAAGTGTGCACTCTAGATGAGAGGTGAGAATAGCAAGTGAGAGTTGGATACTAACATGTACATAATAAGTGCTTTATTGCACTTGTTAAATACTTACTGTTTTAAAAATCATTTTCACAATTGGGCTCTGATCCGTTTTCTTGCATATTTTCTTTTCTATTGTATCTTCTATATCAGGTGTCTAGTAGCAGGGACGCCAACCTTAGAGTATTTTAATGAGCTATGGAGCTATGGAGTATTGATTAGGTTCCTATCTTCTTTTGATTCACAATATTCTCTTAGTTAGGGCATGTCGCCCAAAGGAACTCAATTATCTCTTTTCTATCTGAGTCAAATACTCTTGTATTAGTGTCATTTTAATACATTTACTATTAAGGGATTACTGTATTGGATTATTACGTGGGAATGTTTATTCCAATTGCATTTAAATTCTTTTGAGTTGTCTGTTCAGTTATTATTGTGGTATAATAATTTGTGTTGTGTTAATCGTAAACTAAAATGGATTTTTTTGAATTAAAATTTGGAATGTTTTAGCTTAATCGGGTATTGGGTGAGTTATAAATGTTTTCTACAGTGATGCTAAGAATGAGCCAACTGTATATTCTGTTTTAATTTGGTATGGGACTGGCCACCCCGTATTTAATTAGGCAGGGTGTTACAGGTGGTATCAGAGCATCAGGTTCTAGTGCCCTTTAGGATCTGTACGGCGTACTGTGTTTTCAGCTTAGCATTCTTTGATGTAGAGCCCTATGTTTAGGATTGTTGATTTCTTTGGTAAGATTTCGTATATGTTAGTGAATCTTATTTGCGTTCGGATGGGTTCGTACAAGATGTATGGCAGATGAGGTCCATTGGACGGATAGCGGAGATCGTACTTAGGAGGTTATGAAGTATGTTCGAGTATGATGAACATAGTCGAGGTCACCCCTATTATGGAAAATTGAGGAGAGTTATCCGTTGAAGTTCTTAAAATGCAGGAATTGGGTGTGTTACCTAACGAAGGCAATATATTCAAAGGCTTGGGCATATAGTGGAGTGTGGTGAACTAAAACTGAAAATTTGGGGTAAAATTTTTCTTGACACATAGGAGCAAAGTTATAATAGTGGGATTCAACAACCACCACCTGCGAATGAGGGTATGTTTTCTATCTAAGGAATTATGAGGCGTATATTGATTTTTGTAGAGATTAATATTGTGTGGGAAAATTGGGTTACTAAACTTAGCCTATAGCACTATTATTTACGTAGACTCACCGAGGGGTTGTGGGACACCTGTATTTTTTTCATGTCATCACGTGGGTTTGATTTTTATCATGGAATTACTTACTTTAGGCATGTCCGATCATGATGTGACTATCGGCGTGGATTGATTTGTGGTATATGAGAGCGTATAGCCAACATCTTGTCTTTAATACGAGAGTAGATGAGTAGACTTTTATTTGAAATCGATAAAACCTGTAGAGAGGTTATAAACTATTGACTAAGGACCTCAGGAGTTTCGATGACCGACTACTTTAGGTAGTAGTGTATCGGGGGGTTCCTTGTTTGGATTTCGCTTGCGAGACACCCCACGCATGAAACTAATAACCGTTGGGAGTCGAAATAAGTTAGGTATTTAGGATATGAGTTTATAATCTTTGCAATATATTATAAAGAAAGTTATACGATAGGGTGTATGGGCGCCCTGGATGGTTGGATTGTAGTAGTTTTCAAAATTGTGAAACTGTAAGTAGTTGTGACTTCAGGATTTATTTGTTTAATACGTGAGGATCATTTTTCCCAAAGTTTGTCACGAGGACAGTATAGGGAAAATTGGATAAAGTTTAAATTCGATTCTGTTGGAACTATATGGTGAGACTTAGTGTAACATCGATGGGGATTTTCGTTAACGTACTGTATGGGCGGTACGATATAAATTGCTTGCGATGTGAGATTTGTACTCAGAGTTGACCTTACCATTATGATTTATCTTTTCGAATTTCGGGATGAAATTCGGTTATAAGGGTGGAAGTATGTAATACCCTGTAATTTTAATGACTTTTAAAATGGGTTATATTTTAAATTAATGGATTAATTGGATTTTATTATAAATTAATTCATTTGGGTTTTATCCGAATTGAGGATATTAAAATAAATGATTCTGAATATTACATAAAGATATTTAGGTAATATAGGAATGTGATGCTATTGATATTGATGTGAGTTGTTAATTCAGTAATTTGAATTTTTTTAGTCGGACGCGGTATGGGACGTGTCGGGACTAATTTGTTAAATTCAAAAGGGAGTTTATTTTCTATAGACCTTGTAGTCATTTTGACTGCGTCGTTGCGTCCGGAAGGGATGAAATAGTCAGAAAAGTCCATTTGGATGTTGGTTTTGGGTCTCGGGTCATTTGGAAATGAAAAGACAACCCAAAAGGGCATTTTGGTCATTTTTATAGGGAGTGAATAGTGATTTCGGATTTTGTCCTATTATAAGTATTTGGAGATTAAGTGTACGTAGGTTATTCATCTCTTCTACACAAAATAGAGAAGTCATCTTCTTAGATAGAGTGAAAGGTTGCTTGGAAAGAGAAAAGCTTACTTGGGAAGGAGAAGAACAAAGACCAAAGGTCACCACTACCAACCACCACCGGAAGTTGGCCGGAGAAGGGAGAACCACCTGTGATACACCACCCCAAAGGATCAGACCTTCATTAGAGGCAAGTGTTTGATATTTGCAATTTAAGTTTGTATATTGTCCATGTTAGAATAGTTATAAAAATAGATGATTTTTCATGTTTGGAAGATAAAGATGGAGTTGTAAATGGATTTCTGGAACCTGGAAATATATAGGAATCAAACTCATGTTGTTGGTATATAGTAATCCAAGAAATAATCATAAATCTGTTGAAGAAATTCTGAAAACCATTGATGTGTTATTAAAGATATTATGTTGATAATTTTCTGGAAAAAGAGGATATAAACATGCTTTTAATTCAATCTCTTGATGATTCTAGGATGTTTAGAGCTTTAGTTATCATTTCTATATGTTGATATATCATGTATTAAGGATTATAAGTCATTTGGGTTGTTAATATGAAGGTTTGATTGATTAAAAATGGTTAAACCCGTAGTAGAAGAAATACAGAAAAACTGGGTTGTTACCTAGGTGATCGATCGATCGACCCCCTGCCTTCGATCGATCGACCTCCCCAGAATTTGTGAAGTTGTTTCTTTTTAATGTTGGTTCTTATACCAAACCTTTTGTAGATCTTTGGTGATTATTAATTGGATATTATGGGACTTAGAAAAGATCAGTAGGCCCTAGATAAGATTCAAATTAATTTGATTGGGATTTAATTGATTAAGAATGAAATTAATTAAATTGAAAGGAATTTCGGTTGCTAGATTCACTTGTTAGATTCTAATTGGTATGCATGAAGATTAAAGATAGGACCAGTAAGGGTGGTTGAATATAACACCTGGGTATCCTTAAGTTTACAAGAGGGTTTAATCGTAAGTGAAAGAAGATGTGTTTATAAGAGATTTGAAACTTTCGATTTTAAACCTACTTAAAGGGGAGATTATTTCGTAGTGATTCGGGAGATATGATGATATGGACCAGTAGGATATTAGTGATTTCTTACTGAATATAAACCTGTTTGAACCTTGAGTAATGAGTGAAGCTCGGGGATAATTAAATTAAGAAGTAAAGCCATAATATTTTAATGCGTAGGATGTTAAAGATATAATGCTACGTATGGGAATTATCGAAGGGTAGTGGTATTACCTTGTTGATATTATATTATAGGTATGATAATGCCTATTTGATTGATTAATAAATTATGTGTATAATATACCTAGCTTACTTGCTATCGATGGGGAGGTTTGCGCGTGAGGGCAGTCATATCCTGATGAATCCATGGGATCTTTGATTTGTCCCTCAAGAACATAGATCTATGAAAGAGTTATCGGGGAGTTGTTAAATCTGCTGACTATGGGAACGTAGGTATGTGCGTGAACTATGGATACGAGAACTATGCTCGCCTCCAATTTGTATGTTATTGTTTGTGGTTCGAGGAATTATTACCAAACCTTTAGTCCCCTATTCGGCTTCCAGCGATATTGGGACATGATAACAGAGTAATGCATTGCACCGCAACTGTGACTCGGGGTGCCGTATTATATATGTATATATATATATATAATGAATTAAATGAATGAATATATATAGTGGTTAAATCTATCTACTGTGTGATAATTGTAGTTAGCGGTGAATAGAGAAAGAGAATGGAATTAAGTTAATGAATGTTTATTCTTATAGAATTGAAAAGGTTAATTCATATTAATGAGTAACAATTCATGTTAATGAGAAATGTATATGAATAATTATATGACGTATGGTATGGGACATACGGGGTTATGATATAGGATGGAATCATAATATGGAAACTAGTGAGGAGGAACCATTATCTAGGAGGTTAATAATAAACGTTAAGTGTGCACTCTAGATGAGAGGTGAGAATAACAAGTGAGAGTTGGATACTAACATGTATATAATAAATGCCTTATTGCACATGTTAAATACTTGCTGTTTTAAAAATCATTTTCACAATCGGGCTCTGACCCGTTTCCTTTCATATTTTCTTTTCTATTGTATCTTCTATATCAAGTGTCCAGCAGTAGGGACGCCAACCTTAGAGGATTTTAACGAGCTATGGAGCTATGGAGTATTGATTAGACGCCTATCTTCTTTTGATTAACAGTATTCTCTTAGTTAGGGTATGTCGCCCAAAGGAACTCAATTATCTCTTTTCTATCTAAGTCAAATACTCTTGTATTAGTGTCATTTTAATACATTTACTATTTATGGATTATTGTATTGGATTATTACGCGGGAATGTTTATTGGAATTTCATTTAAATTCTTTTGTGTTATCTGTTCAAATATTATTGTGGTATAATAATTTGTGTTGTGTTAATCGTAAACTAAAAATGGATTTTGTTGAATTAAAATTTGGAAATTTTTTAACACCATCTAATCAGGTATTGGGTGAGTAGTAAATGTTTTCGACAGTGATGCTAAGAATGAGCCAACTGTATATTCTGTTTTAATTTGGTATGGGACTGGCCACCCGATATTTAATTAGGTGGGGTGTTACATCAGGATCACTATGAAGTCGGATTCCATGGCGACACCTTCTGGTGGTTCTGCCGACAAAGTATAGTTCACACTGGTGAGATATCTAAGACTACAAGTCATGTCTCCTTACACATATACGGATACAAATACAGAGAGAGAGATGATGTTTTGTTTTTTAAATATACAGGGACTGAACTGGAACTAAAATGTGCGTTGTATGTGGTGTGGGAGGAAGAAAAATGTCGGCTTTTGTTAATACCTTCTCTCGCAACTATACATATAGTAACAATGTACTCGCTATTTATTTTTTTAAGTGTACTTCAAAAAAATGTGGTTTAATTGACTCTTTATTATTTAGTTCCACATGGAATGATTTATTACATTTGATTTTTTACCTATTCTGATCGCCTCATGTGATAGTTGATTCAAATTCGTGTATAAGTTGTTGAACTATTTATTATTTGTTAAACAGGGTGAATACTCTAATAAATAAATGATATTATGGCCATTTTTTTAAAAATTATACTTTGTTGGGGAACGAACATTTTGCCGTTTTATAGTGAACATACTTTGGAGTTTTTTTGTCGCTTTGCGATTAAGTATTTTCTAATTTTTCACCGTGCCTTCAGGCATGGGCATTCCATTTTTGGGGATTATCCATCATGCTCTGTACATTATCCATTATCCATTTTTTCCCAAAATTTTTATCTTTCCCTTGAAATTAATCTTTCAATAAACTCATGTTTAAAAAATTATGTCAAAATATATTTTGTAACTATTTTTAAAAAATCCACAAAAAAACTAAGGGTCTGTGCCAATAGATTTTTGTTGATTTTTTAAAAATAGCTAAAAAAATGTATTTTGACATAATGTTTTGAATATGGGTTGATTGGAAGGTTAATTTCAAGAGAAATAATAAATGTGAAAAAATTAGTTGAACTTCTGTCTGTCTCTCTCTTTCTCTCTCTCTCGAGCGGATCAAGTGAGGTTCCCCAGTTTGAGGTCCCTGAATGCAGTCAATTTTTTTAAAATAGAAAAAAAAAATTTGGGCATGATTTTTTTTATGGTTTTTAAACATTTCAGTATGATCATAAAAAAACAATCACCTCAAAATGAATTTTTTTACTATTTAAAAAAAATCAGTCAAACTTTATCATTTTTTAACAGCTTAAAAACAACTTAAAAACTGACACAGTTTGACCGATTTTTTTAAAATAGCAAAAGAATTCATTTTGAGTTGATTATTTTTTTATAGTCCTACTGAAATGTTTAAAAATTCTAAAAAAAATCAGCCCCAAAATATTTTTTTACTATTTTTAAAAAATGGACCTCATTCAAGGTCTTCAAACTGGGACCTCACTTGATCCTTTCCATATATATATATATATATATATATATATATATATATATATATATATATATACACACACACACACATAGTTTTAATCCTTAAATGTGACAACGTGTTTCAATCCTTAAATGCGACATGGTGTTGTTAAAAACTAAACTCAATAATCCATAATAATGTGATAGTGTATCGAATACTTAAGTATGACTGAGTAATGGTTAAAACTTTACACACACAAAAACGTGTGTGTGTATGTGTATATATATCAAGCCCTTTTAGAGAACTAATACAATAAAAGATTCTATGAGTAGAAAAAGATTAATACACATTTTTAGTCATTAAATCTTTATGGTATTAGTTCTCACTAGAGGGGTTTTAAAAACTTATATGATTAATTGTATAACCATTTCAAAATAAGATATAACATTTTTTGCAGTGCGAAACTATTGTAATTTGGAGTGCCAAACAGGCAGACACACACACACACACACACACACACACACACACACACACACACACACACGCACATGTGGGTGTGTGTGTGTGTGTGGCATATAGTGTGTGTGTGTATATGTACATATATAATATAAATATATACTTAAAGCACATAAATATATATATATATATATATATATATATATATATATATATATGCACATAAATATATACAATTTTAAATTTGAAAAATTTTCTCTTGTAAAATTTCACATTACTCTTTCTTACAGTGAAATTTGTTATAGCTATCACTACGAAATTTTACACTGCTATTTCTCCCTTTGAAATATTAAAAATTCACATTGTGAAATTTTATAACAGGAAAACTCATCGAAAATTGCACTGCAAAATTTCAAATTTCAAACTTCAATATTATATATCCTTCACAGATCTCTTTTTATAGATCTCGTTGAGGCCTTTCCAAATATATAAATTTATTCCAAATGGACTTGTATTTGGGGAGATATTTAATTTGAAAGTTTGCACAAAAAAAAAGACAAAATAGGGATTAGGGAAAAAAAATGTCGAAAAAAAATACTATAAACACATGCAAGGGGCCTTAGACTAAGCGTGTTTCGGATCGGGGCCAATTCTTGTACAGATTTGCTTCCAAAGGGGGATCAGTTAATCGCACTTTTATAAATAGGTCATATTTAGATGGCTCCAACAGTTAATTCTTATTGTCTCTTTTTTTCACCTTATTAGTCCTTTTTTTAAAAATATGCTTGTTTAAAAAGACTAGAATATCCCTGAAATGTTTTAACATTTTGAAACCTTAACATCTCAATAACATGATCTTTACATATCTTTATTTCAACACCCACAAACACCACTGTCGTCATCTTTCTCTCTGCCACTCTTTCCCTCTCTCTTCGCTATAATTAAAACTTATAGACTTTTTTCACCTTATTAGTCCTATTTTTAAATATATCCTCATTTAAAAATACTAACATACCCATTAAATGTTTTAACAAATGGAAACCCTGCCATCTCAACAACACGATCGTGTGACACCCTGCATATTCTAATACCGGTTGATCAAGCCTTTATTAAAATTAAACCAGAATCAAATATGATTTCATTCTTAGCATCACTATCGAAATGATATATATATATATATATATATATATATATATATATATATATATATATATATATATATATATATATGTTATAAACATGCACCAAATAAAATGACAATAGAACTGATAAGAGCATAATCATAAATAAGGTAAAGCAAACAAACCATCGGTTATCACAAATAATATCAATGTAAACATGGTAATGAGAATGATAGAAAATATCTGACTTAAAAGTAAAATCCTGTCCATTACGGGAACGTGACTAAAAAGGAAAATGTTGAAAACTGAATCATATTCTAGATAGGATGAACTGAGGCGGCAAAAATAAAATCTCACAGCATTCACATCTACTGCTCGCAATGGCATGATGAAGAGACTAACCCTGTGGTCCATGTTGCTGAACACCTGAGGTTTTGGAAAATATTTGACAACTGGTCAAATCCCGAAAAACATTTGCAAGTATTAAAGTGCTTTAAATGTAAAGGTACAATGTATTACCTGCATAATTAATTTTTCAGTCGCGCTCACATGAGACCTTTGCTCACCTTTCTTCTAAGTGCTCACCTAACGTATTCATTTTACTATTCTTATCATGCTACCCAGTCTAACTAGGATAGTAATCTCTATCATAGCCCATCGCACTAATAATTACCCTTAGCTAATATATACTGCCCTCACTAGGTATATCTTCGTAAATAATTATATAGATACACACATGCTATAAATAGATATTCACAAACTATCTTATATACACATACATATATAGCACTCTCTATATACGTATATTCCACATCCGTAGAGCATGTATCTCGCGGATTCATCCCTTGTGTACTATCAAGCTCCGAATATACCACGTACCATAACTGGTCCATCGGATCGAAATCTCACCACCGAACCTAAAACTATAACCCCTCGTATTTCTGAGTATTCAAAATTTCACTAATTCAGTTATTTTTAAATTACATGTGTGTCGTAATTCAATTAAGTTAAATATTATATATTTGTTAAATATTTATCGGGAGAGATAATGAGTAGTATTTACGGGATAGATTTTCTAAGTGAGTAGTAAATAATTTGCGATAATTATGATATGTTGTAGTGAGTGATGTCTACGTGGCTATGTTTTATCTCAATCGTGAGTCACGTGTACACTACACCAAAATTGGCGATTGGTCACGGCCAAAATCCCTGACCAAAGCTGTGGGTCGCGGACTTGGACCGTGACCATTTCGGGCGTGACCATTTTCGCGGGTCGCGGCCCAAGTCCCTGTCCAAAAAATGGTCACGACCGAGCGGGGTCACGGCAGATGGTCGCGGACTTGGGCCATGACCCATGTCGTGACAGGTCGCGGCCCTCATCTGTGACCCACAACCGTGACAAATTGGTCGCGGCCAAAGTTCGCGACCCACGATCGTGACAAAAAAATATAAAAAAAAATTGTCGCGGCCCTCATCCGTGACCCATAACCGTGACAAATTGGTCGCGGCCAAAGTCCGCGACCCATGACCGTGAAAAAAAAAAATTAAAAAAAATTGGTCACGGCCATCATCCGTGACCCACAGCCGTGACAAATTGGTCGCGACCAAAGTCCGCGACCCATAACCGTGACAAAAAAAATAAAAAAAATGGTCGCGGCCCAAGTCTGTGACCCACGATCGTGACGAAAAAAATGGTCGCAGACTTTGGCCGCGATCATTTTTATGCGTGACGAAAAAATAAAAATGGTCATGGACAAAGTCCATGACCATATTTAACTATAATTTTAAAGAAAATGTATTTTTTTGGTCCAGTCCTAAAATTGGGGGTCCTGTGAGTACACCGTGTGTTGCTACGTGTAACGTTGGACGCGTACGAGGTGTTAGAAATATTTATTATTGGAAAAACAATAAAAAAATCACAAATTGCGAATCGAGAATGTTGTTAATAAACAAATATATATACAAACTTAAAAATATTACACGTCTTAATAATTCACACACCCAAAAAAAATTGGGCAGAGTTTCCTCTATTTTCTTGACATTCCCAAACCTGTAAATGTAAAACTTGCTTATTATAAAGCCCGCACGGCCATAAAATTCAATAGTCAAATTATAAAAGCCCGCACGGCCATAAAACTAAACAATAAAAGCCCGCACGGCTGCGACACATAAAAAACAAAATCCTGAATGGCCACAACATATAAACAATCTTCATGTTGTAAACCATTGCCTCCTTCATTTGTTCCACGTGCAAAAATCCTACAAATGATAAGATACATAAAAAAATATCAATAACCAAGTAGTTTTACAAAAAGATTAATCAAGCATAAAAATTGCATATATGAGTTAAAATTATCAACATATAAATATTTTTATGCCTAAGTCTATAAATATGCAAATTACTGTCATAATCTCAATCCGAGAGCGTTGCGGTTGCGCGGTCAGTTCCTACGAGTTACATCGGTCCCGTGGGAGGTGTTGGTGCCACCCATGATGCCGTTAGGGGGTTGTTTCGAGTTTTCACCCTCAAACGGCATGTTTTTAAGCCTAAGTCTAGAAATATACAAATTATCCTCATATTCTAAAATCGGGAGAACCGCGACTGCGGGGTCAGTTCCTACTAGTTACATTGGTCCCGTGGGAGGTGTTGGTGCCACCCACGGGGCCGTTCGGGGGTTGTTTCGAGTTTTCACCCTCTAATGCCATGTTTTTCTTAAGTCTAGAAATATGCAAATTACCATCGTATTCTCAAACCGGGAGTGCCAAGGCTACGCGGTCAGTTCCCACGAGTTACATTGGTTCCGTGGGAGGTGATGGTACCACCCACGGGGCCGTTCGGGGGCTGTTTCGGGTTTTCACACTCTAACGCCATGTTTTTAAGACTAAGTCAAGAAATATACAAATTATCATCGTATTCTCAAACCGGGAAACCCGCGACTGTGGGGTCAGCTCCTACGAGTTACATTGGTCCCGTGGAAGGTTTGCTGCCACCCACGGGGGCTGTTCAGGGGCTGTTTTGGGTTTTCCCCTCTAACGCCATGTTTTTATGACTAAGACTAGAAATATGCAAATTACCGTCATATTCTCAAATCGGGAGACCCGCGGCTGGATGGTCAGTTCCAACGAGTTACATCGGTCCCGTGGGAGGTGTTGGTACCACCCACGGGGTCGTTCGGGGGTTCTTTTGGGTTTTCACCCTCTAACACCATGTTTTTAATCCTAAGTCTAGAAATATACAAATTATCGTCGTATTCTCAAACCGGGAGACCCACGACTGCGGGGTTAGTTCATACGAGTTGCATTGGTCCCATGGGAGGTGTTGGTACCACCCACGAGGCCGTTCGGGGGCTGTTTCGGGTTTTCACCCTCTAACACCATGTTTTTAAGCCTAAGTCAAGAAATATGCAAATTATCGTCGTATTCTCAACCCGGGAGACCCGCGACTGTGGGGTTAGTTCCTACGAGTTACATTGGTCCCGTGGGAGGTGTTGCTGCCACCCACGGGGGTCGTTCGGGGGATGTTTTGGGTTTTCCCCTCTAACACCATGTTTTTATGCCTAAGTCTGGAAATGTGCAAATTACCGTCGTATTCTAAAATCGGGAGACCCACGGCTGGACGGTCAGTTCCTACGAGTTACATTGGTCCCGTGGGAGGTGTTGGTACCACCCATGGGGTCGTTCAGGGGCTGTTTTGGGTTTTCACCCTCTAACGCCATGTTTTTAACCCTAAGTCCAGAAATATGCAAATTATCGTCATATTCTCAAACCGGGAGACCCGCGACTGTGGGTTCAGTTTCTACGAGTTACATTGGTCCCATGGGAGGTGATGGTGCCACCCACGGGGCCGTTTGGGGGTTGTTTTGGGTTTTCACCCTCTAATGCCATGTTTTTAAGCGTAAGTCTAGAAATATGAAAATTATCGCCGTATTCTCAAACCGGGAGACCAACGACTGCGGGGTCAGTTCGTACGAGTTACGTTGGTCTCGTGGGAGGTGTTGGTGCCACCCACGGGGCCGTTCGGGTATTGTTTCGAGTTTTCACCCTCTAACACCATATTTTTCTTAAGTCTAGAAATATGGAAATTACCGTCGTATTCTAAAACCAGGACTGCCGCGGCTACGCGGTCAGTTTCTATGAGTTAGATTGGTCCTGTGGGAGGTGTTGGTGCAACCCACGGGGCCATTCGGGGGCTGTTTTGGGTTTTCACCCTTTAACACCATATTTTTAACCCTAAGTATAGAAATATACAAATTATCGTCGTATTCTCAAACCGGGAGACCCACGACTGCGGGGTCAGTTCCTACGAGTTGCATTGGTCCCATGGGAGGTGTTGGTGCCACCCACGGGGACGTTCGGGGGCTATTTCGGGTTTGCACCCTCTAACGTCATGTTTTTAAGCCTAAGTAAAGAAATATGAAAATTATCATCGTATTCTCAACCAGGGAGACCCGCGACTGTGGGGTCAGTTCCTACGAGTTACATTGATCCCGTGGGAGGTGTTGCTGCCACCCACGGGGGCTGTTTTGGGTTTTCCCCTCTAACGCCATGTTTTTATGCCTAAGTCTAGAAATATGCAAATTACCGTGGTATTCTAAATCCGGGAGACCCGCGGCTGGACGGTCAGTTCCTACGAGTTACATTGGTCGGTGTTGGTACCACCCACGGGGTCGTTCGGGGGCTATTTTGGGTTTTCACCCTCTAACGCCATGTTTTTAACCCTAAGTCCAAAAATATGCAAATTATCGTCGTATTGTCAAACCGGGAGACCCGCGACTGTGGGGTTAGTTTCTACGAGTTACATTGGTCCCGTGGGAGGTGTTGGTGCCACCAACGAGGCCATTCGGGGGATGTTTTGGGTTTTCACCCTCTAACGCCATGTTTTTAAGCCTAAGTCTAGAAATATAGAAATTGTCATCGTATTCTCAAATCGGGAGACGCACGACTGCGGGGTCAGTTCGTACGAGTTACATTGGGCTCGTGGGATGTGTTGGTGCAATCCACGGGGCCGTTCGAGGATGGTTTCGAGTTTTTACCCTCTAACACCATGTTTTTCTTAAGTCTAGAAATATGCAAATTACCGTCGTATTATTAAATCGGGAGTGCCGCGGCTATGCGGTCTGTTTCTATGAGTTACATTGTTCCTGTGGGAGGTGTTGGTGCCACCCACGGGGCCATTCGCGGGATGTTTTGGGTTTTCACTCTCTAACACCATGTTTTTAACCCTAAGTCTAGAAATATGCAAATTATCGTCGTATTCTCAAACCGGGAGACCCACGACTTCGAGGTCAGTTGCTACGGGTTGCATTGGTCCTATGGGAGGTGTTGGTGCCACCCACGGGGCCGTTCGGGGGTTGTTTTTGGTTTTCACCCTCTAACGCTATGTTTTTAAGCCTAAGTCTATAAATATGCAAATTATCGTCGTATTCTAAAACCGGGAGACCCACGACTACGAGGTCAGTTCCTATGAGTTGCATTGGTCCCATGGGAGGTGTTAGTGCCACCGAAGGGGCCGTTCGGAGGCTGTTTCGAGTTTTCAGCCTCTAATGCCATGTTTTGCTTAAGACTAAAAATATGCAAATTACCATCGTATTCTCAAACTGGGAGTTCCGTGGCTACCCGGTCAGTTCCTACGAGTTATATTGGTCATGTGGGAGGTGTTGGTGCCAGCCACGGGGTCGTTGGGGGGCTATTTTGGATTTTCACCCTCTAGCGCCATGTTTTTATGCCTAAGTCTAGATATACTCAAACTATCATCGTATTTTCAAACCGGGAGTCCTGCGGCTACGCGGTCAGTTCCTATGAGTTACATTAGTCCCGTGGGAGGTATTGGTGCCACCCACAGGGCCGTCCGGGGATGTTTTGGATTTTCACCCTCTAACGTCTTATTTTTAAGCCTAAGTTTAGAAATTTGCAAATTATCATCGTATTCTCAAATCGGGAGTGCCGCGGCTGCAAGGTCACTTCCTACGAGTTACATTGGTCCCGTGGGAGGTGTTTGTGCCACCCACGGGGCCGTTCGGGGGTTATTTTGGGTTTTCACCCTCTAACACCAGGTTTTTATTCCCAAGTCTAGAAATATGCATATTATCATCGTATTCTCAAACCGGGAGTCCTGCGGCTGCGCGATCAGTTCTTACGAGTTACATTGGTCCCGTGTGAGGTGTTGGTGTAACCCTCGGGGCTGTTTCGAGTTTTCACCCTCTAACGCCATATTTTTAAGCCTACGTCCAGAAATATGCAAATTATCATCGTATACTCAAACCGGGAGACCCGCGACTGCGAGTTCAGTTCCTGCGAATTACATTGCTCTCGTGGGAGCTGTTGGTGCCACCCACGGGACCGTTCGGTGGTTGTTTCAAATTTTTCACCTTCTAACGCCATGTTTTGCTTAAGTCTAAAAATATGCAAGTCACCGTCGTATTCTCAAATCGGAGTCCCGCGGCTGCGCCGTCAATTCCTACGAGTCACATTGGTCCCGAAGGAGGTGTTGGTGCCACCCACGGGGCCGTTCGGGGGTTGTTTCGGGTTTTCACCCTCTAAATCCATGTTTTTAAGCCTCAATCTTAAATTATGCATATTATCGTCATATTCTCAAAATGCGAGTCCCGCGACTGTGCGGTCCGTTCCTACGAGTTACATTGGTCCCGTGGAAGGTTTTGGTGCCACCCACGGGGCCGTTCGGGGGTTATTTTGGGTTTCCACCCTCTAACGCCATATTTTTATACCTAAGTCTAGAAATATGCCAATTATCGTCGTATTCTCAAACCGGGAGTCCCGCGGCTGCGTGGTCAGTTCCTACGAGTTTCATTGGTCCCGTGGGAGGTGTTGGTGGCACCCACGGTGTTGTTTCGAGTTTTCCCCCACTAACGTCATGTTTTTAACCGTAAGTCTAGAAATATACAAATTATCGTCGTATTCTCAAACCGGGAGACTCGTGACTGTGGGGTCAGTTTCTACGAGTTACCGTGGTCCCGTGGGAGGTGTTGGTGCCACCCACGGGCCGGTCGGGGGCTGTTTTGGGTTTTCACCCTCTAACGCCATGTTTTTAAGCCTAAGTCTAGAAATATGAAAATTATCGTCGTATTCTCAAACCGGGAGACCCGCGACAGCGGGGTCAGTTCGTACGAGTTACATGGGTCTCGTGGGAGGAGTTGGTGCCACCCATGGGGCCGTTCGGGGATTGTTTCGGGTTTTCACCCTCTAACACCATGTTTTGCTTAAGTCTAGAAATATGCAAATTACAGTTGTATTATAAAACCGGGAGTGCCGTGGCTACGCGGTCAGTTTCTTTGAGTTACATTGGTTCTGTGGGAGGTGTTGGTTCCACCCACGGGGCCATTCGGGAGCTGTTTTGGGTTTTCACCCTCTAACACCATATTTTTAACCCTAAGTCTAGAAATATGCAAATTATCGTCGTATTCTCAAACCGGGAGACCCGCGACAGCGGGGTCAGTTCGTACGAGTTACATGGGTCTCGTGGGAGGAGTTGGTGCCACCCATGGGGCCGTTCGGGGATTGTTTCGAGTTTTCACCCTCTAACACCATGTTTTGCTTAAGTCTAGAAATATGCAAATTACAGTTGTATTATAAAACCGGGAGTGCCGTGGCTACGCGGTCAGTTTCTTTGAGTTACATTGGTCCTGTGGGAGGTGTTGGTTCCACCCACGGGGCCATTCGGGAGCTATTTTGGGTTTTCACCCTCTAACACCATATTTTTAACCCTAAGTCTAGAAATATGCAAATTATCGTCGTATTCTCAAACCGGGAGACCCACGACTGCGGGGGCAGTTCCTACGAATTACATTGATCCCGTGGGAGGTGTTGGTGCCACCCACGGGACCGTTTGATGGTTGTTCTGAGTTTTCACCTTCTGATGCCATGTTTTGCTTGAGTCTAGAAATATGAAAATTACCGTCGTATTCTCAAACTGGGAGTGCCCCGGCTTCGCGGTCAATTCCTACGACTCACATTGGTCTCGTGGTAAGTTTTGGTGTCACCCACGGGGCTGTTCGGGGGCTATTTCGGGTTTTCACCCTCTAACGCATGTTTTTGTGGGAGGTTTTGACCCGCTATTTCGGTTCCTACGAGTTATATTGGTTCTGTGGGAGGTGTTGGTGCCACCCACGGGGTCGTTGGGGGCTGTTTTGGATTTTCACCCTCCATCGCCATGTTTTTATCCCTAAGTCTAGATATATGAAAACTATCATCGTATTCTCAACCCGAGAGTCCTGCAGTTGTGCAATCAGTTCCTACGAGTTACATTGGTCCCGTGGGAGGTATTGCTGCCACCCACAGGGCCGTCGGGGGCTACTTTGGATTTTCACCCTGTAACGTCTTATTTTTAAGCCTAAGTCTAGAAATTTGCAAATTATCATCGTATTCTCAAACCGGGAGTGCCGCGGCTGCAAGGTCACTTCCTACGAGTTACATTGGTCCCGTGGGAGGTGTTGGTGCCACCCACGGGGCCGTTCGGGGGTTGTTTTGGGTTTTCACCCTTTAACGCCATGTTTTTATGCCCAAGTCTAGAAATATTCATATTATCATCGTATTCTCAAACCGGGAGTCCCACGGCTACGCGATCAGTTCTTACGAGTTACATTGGTCCCGTGTGAGGTGTTGGTGCAACCCCCGGGGCCGTTCGGGGCTGTTTCGAGTTTTCACCCTCTAACGCCATATTTTTAAGCCTACGTCCAGAAATATGCAAATTATCGTCGTATACTCAAATCGGGAGACCCGCGACTGCGAGTTCAGTTCCTGTGAATTACATTGATCTCGTGGGAGCTGGTGGTGCCACCCACGGGACCGTTCGGTGGTTGTTTCAAAATTTTCACCTTCTAACGCCATGTTTTGCTTAAGTCTAAAAATAATCAAATTACCGTCGTATTCTCAAATCGGAGTCCCGCGGCTGCGCCGTCAATTCCTACGAGTCACATTGGTCCCGAAGGAGGTGTTGGTGCCACCCACGGGGCCGTTCGGGGGTTGTTTCGGGTTTTCACCCTCTAAATCCATGTTTTTAAGCCTCAGTCTTGAATTATGCATATTATCGTCATATTCTGAAAATGGGAGTCCCGCGACTGTGCGGTCAGTTCCTACGAGTTACATTGGTCCCGTGGAAGGTTTTGGTGCCACCCACGGGGCCGTTCGGGGCTTATTTTGGGTTTCCACCCTCTAACGCCATATTTTTATGCCTAATTCTAGAAATATGCCAATTATCGTCGTATTCTCAAACCGGGAGTCCCGCGGCTGCGTGGTCAGTTCCTACGAGTTTCATTGGTCCCGTGGGAGGTGTTGGTGACACCCACGGGGCCGTTCGGGGGTTGTTTCGAGTTTTCCCCCACTAACATCATGTTTTTAACCGTAAGTCTAGAAATATGCAAATTATCGTCGTATTCTCAAACCGGGAGACTCGCGACTGTGGGGTTAGTTTCTACGAGTTACATTGGTCCCGTGGGAGGTGTTGGTGCCACCCACGGGCCGGTCGGGGGATGTTTTGGGTTTTCACCCTCTAACGCCATGTTTTTAAGCCTAAGTCTAGAAATATGAAAATTATCGTCGTATTCTCAAACCGGGAGACCCGCGACTGCGGGGTCAGTTCGTACGAGTTACATTGGTCTATTGGGAGGTGTTGGTGCCACCCACGGGGCCGTTCGGGGATTGTTTCGAGTTTTCACCCTCTAACACCATGTTTTGCTTAAGTCTAGAAATATGCAAATTACAGTTGTATTATAAAACCGGGAGTGCCGTGGCTACGCGGTCAGTTTCTTTGAGTTACATTGGTCCCGTGGGAGGTGTTGGTTCCACCCACGGGGCCATTCGGGAGCTGTTTTGGGTTTTCACCCTCTAACACCATATTTTTAACCCTAAGTCTAGAAATATTTAAATTATCGTCGTATTCTCAAACCGGGAGACCCACGACTGCGGGGGAAGTTCCTACGAATTACATTGATCCCGTGGGAGGTGTTGGTGCCACCCACGGGACCGTTCGATGGTTATTTTGAGTTTTCACCTTCTGACCCCATGTTTTACTTAAGTCTATAAATATGCAAATTACCGTCGTATTCTCAAACCGGGAGTGCCGCGGCTTCGCGGTCAGTTCCTACGACTCACATTGGTCCCGTGGTAAGTTTTGGTGCCACCCACGGGGCTGTTCGGGGGCTATTTCGGGTTTTCACCCTCTTACACCATGTTTTTATGCCTAAGTCTAAAAATATACAAATTATAGTCCTATTTTCAAATCGGGAGTCCCGCGGATGCGCAGTCAGTTCATACGAGTTACATTGGTCCCGTGGGAGGAGTTGGAACCAACCACGGGGCCGTTCGGGGCTGTTTTGAGTTTTCACCCTCTAACGCCATGTTTTTAAGCCTAAGTCTAGAAATATGCAAATTATCATCATATTCTAAAACTGGGAGACCCGCAACTATGGGGTCAGTTCCTACGAATTACATTGGTCCTGTGGGAGGTGTTGGTCCCACCCACGGGACCGTTCGGTGGTTGTTTCGAGTTTTCACCTTCTAACGCCATGTTTTGCTTAAGTCTATAAATATGCAAATTACCGTCATAATCTCAATCCGAGAGTGTTGCTGCTGCGCGGTCAGTTCCTACGAGTTACATTGGTCCCGTGGGAGGTGTTGGTGCCACCCACGGGGCCGTTAGGGGGTTGTTTCGAGTTTTCACCCTCTAGTGGCATGTTTTTAAGCCAAAGTGTAGAATTATAGAAATTATCCTCATATTCTCAAACCGGGAGAACTGCGACTGCGGGGTTAGTTCCTACTAGTTATATTGGTCCCGTGGGAGGTGTTGGTGCCACTCACGGGGCCGTTCGGGGGTTGTTTCGAGTTTTCACCCTCTAATGCCATGTTTTGCTTAAGTCTAGAAATATGCAAATTACCATCGTATTCTCAAACCGGGAGTGCCAAGGCTACGCGGTCAGTTCCTACGAGTTACATTGGTTCCGTGGGAGGTGATGGTACCATCCACGGGGCCGTTCTGGGGCTGTTTCGGGTTTTCACCCTCTAACGCCATGTTTTTAAGCCTAAGTCAAGAAATATACAAATTATCGTCGTATTTTCAAACCGGGAGACCCGCGACTGTGGGGTCAGCTCCTACGAGTTACATTGGTCCCGTGGGAGGTGTTGCTGCCACCCACGGGGGCTGTTTTGGGTTTTTCCTTCTAATGCCATGTTTTTATACCTAAGACTAGAAATATGCAAATTACCGACGTATTCTCAAATCGGGAGACCCGCGGCTGGACGGTCAGTTCCTACGAGTTACATTTGTCCCGTGGGAGGTGTTGGTACCACCCACGGGGTCGTTCGGGGGCTGTTTCGGGTTTTCACCCTCTAACGCCATGTTTTTAACCCTAAGTCCAGAAATATGCAAATTATCGTCGTATTCTCAACCCGGGAGACCCGCGACTGTGGGGTCAGTTCCTACGAGTAACATTGGTCCCGTGGGAGGTGTTGGTGCCACCCACGGGGGCCGTTCGGGGGCTGTTTTGGGTTTTCGCCTCTAACACCATGTTTTTATGCCTAAGTCTGGAAATATGCAAATTACCGTCGTATTCTAAAATCGGGAGACCCACGGCTGGACGGTCAGTTCCTACGAGTTACATTGGTCCCGTGGGAGGTGTTGGTGCCACCCACGGGACCGTTCGGGGATTGTTTCTAGTTTTCACCCTCTAGCACCATGTTTTGCTTAAGTCTAGAAATATGCAAATTATCATCATATTTTAAAACCGGGAGTGCCGTGGCTACGCGGTCAGTTTCTATGAGTTAGATTGTTCCCGTGGGAGGTGTTGGTGCACCAACGGGGCCATTCAGGGGCTGTTTTGGGTTTTCACCCTCTAACACCATGTTTTTAATCCTAAGTCTAGAAATATACAAATTATCGTCGTATTCTCAAACCGGGAGACCCACGACTGCGGGGTTAGTTCCTACGAGTTGCATTGGTCCCATGGGAGGTGTTGGTACCACCCACGGGGCCGTTCGGGGGCTGTTTCGGGTTTTCACCCTCTAACACCATGGTTTTACGCCTAAGTCGATAAATATGCAAATTATCTTCGTATTCTCAACTCGGGAGACCCGCGACTGTGGGTTCAGTTCCTACGAGTTACATTGGTCCCGTGGGAGGTGTTGCTGCCACCCACGGGGGCCGTTCGGGGGCTGTTTTGGGTTTTCCCCTCTAATACCATGTTTTTATGCCTAAGTCTAGATATATGCAAATTACTGTCGTATTCTAAAATAGGGAGACCCACGGCTGGACGGTGAGTTCCTACGAGTTACATTCGTCCCGTGGGAGGTGTTGGTACCACCCACGGGGTCGTTCAGGGGCTATTTTGGGTTTTCACCCTCTAACGCCATGTTTTTAACCCTAAGTCCAGAAATATGAAAATTATCGTCGTATTCTCAAATCGGGAGACCCGCGACTGTGGGGTAAGTTTCTACGAGTTACATTGGTCCCGTGGGAGGTGTTGGTGCCACCCACGGGGCCGTTCGGGGGTTGTTTTGGGTTTTCACCCCCTAACGCCATATTTTTAAGCCTAAGTCTAGAAATATGAAAATTATCGTCGTATTCTCAACCAGGGAGACCCACGACTGTGGGGTCAGTTCGTAGGAGTTACATTAGTCTTGTGGGAGGTGTTGGTGCCACCCACGGGACCGTTCCAGGATTGTTTCGAGTTTTCACCCTCTACCACCATGTTTTGCTTAAGTCTAGAAATATGCAAATTACCATCATATTCTAAAACCGGGAGTTCCGCAGCTATGCGGTCAGTTTCTATGAGTTAGATTGGTCCTCTGGGAGGTGTTGGTGCACCAACAGGGCCATTCGGGGGCTGTTTGGGGTTTTCACCCTCTAACACCATGTTTTTAATCCTAAGTCTAGAAATATAGAAATTATTATCGTATTCTCAAACCGGGAGACCCACGACTGCGGGGTTAGTTCCTACGAGTTGCATTGGTCCCATGGGAGGTGTTGGTACCACCCACGGGGCCGTTCGGGGGCTGTTTCGGGTTTTCACCCTCTAACACCATGTTTTTAAGCCTAAGTCAAGAAATATGCAAATTATCGTCGTGTTCTCAACCCGGGAGACCCGCGATTGTGGGGTCAGTTCCTACGAGTTACATTGGTCCCGTGGGAGGTGTTGCTGCCACCCACGGGGGCCGTTCGAGGGCTGTTTTGGGTTTTCCCCTCTAACACCATGTTTTTATGCCTAAGTCTGGAAATATGCAAATTACCGTCATATTCTAAAATCGGGAGACCCACGGCTGGACGGTCAGTTCCTACGAGTTACATTGGTCCCGTGGGAGGTGTTGGTGCCACCCACGGGACCGTTCGGGGATTGTTTCTAGTTTTCACCCTCTAGCACCATGTTTTGCTTAAGTCTAGAAGTATGCAAATTATCATCATATTTTAAAACCGGGAGTGCCGCGGCTACGCGGTCAGTTTCTATGAGTTAGATTGTTCCCGCGGGAGGTGTTGGTGCACCAACGGGGCCATTCAGGGGCTGTTTTGGGTTTTCACCCTCTAACACCATGTTTTTAATCCTAAGTCTAGAAATATACAAATTATCGTCGTATTCTCAAATCGGGAGAGCCACGACTGCGGGATTAGTTCCTACGAGTTGCATTGGTCCCATGGGAGGTGTTGGTACCACCCACGGGGCCGTTCGGGGGCTGTTTCGGGTTTTCACCCTCTAACACCATGTTTTTATGCCTAAATCGAGAAATATGCAAATTATCGTCGTATTCTCAGCTCGTGAGACCCGCGACTGTGGGTTCAGTTCCTACGAGTTACATTGGTCCCGTGGTAGGTGTTGCTGCCACCCATGGGGGCCGTTCGGGGGCTGTTTTGGGTTTTCCCATCTAATACCATGTTTTTATGCCTAAGTCTAGATATATGCAAATTACTGTCGTATTCTAAAATCGGGAGACCCACGGCTGGACGGTCAGTTCCTACGAGTTACATTCGTCCCGTGGGAGGTGTTGGTACCACCCACGGGGTCGTTCATGGGCTGTTTTGGGTTTTCACCCTCTAACGCCATGTTTTTAACCCTAAGTCCAGAAATATGAAAATTATCGTCGTATTCTCAAATCGGGAGACCCGCGACTGTGGGGTAAGTTTATACGAGTTACATTGGTCCCGTGGGAGGTGTTGGTGCCACCCACGGGGCCGTTCGGGGGTTGTTTTGGGTTTTCACCCCCTAACGCCATGTTTTTAAGCCTAAGTCTAGAAATATAAAAATTATCGTCGTATTCTCAACCAGGGAGACCCACGACTGTGGGGTCAGTTCGTAGGAGTTACATTAGTCTTGTGGGAGGTGTTGGTGCCACCCACGGGACCGTTCCAGGATTGTTTCGAGTTTTCACCCTCTAGCACCATGTTTTGCTTAAGTCTAGAAATATGCAAATTACCATCATATTCTAAAACCGGGAGTGCCGCAGCTATGCGGTCAGTTTCTATGAGTTAGATTGGTCCTCTGGGAGGTGTTGGTGCACCAACGGGGCCATTCGGGGGCTGTTTTGGGTTTTCACCCTCTAACACCATGTTTTTAATCCTAAGTCTAGAAATATACAAATTATTGTCGTATTCTCAAACCGGGAGACCCACGACTGCGGGGTTAGTTCCTACGAGTTGCATTGGTCCCATGGGAGGTGTTGGTACCACCCACGGGGCCGTTCGGGGACTGTTTCGGGTTTTCACCCTCTAACACCATGTTTTTAAGCCTAAGTCAAGAAATATGCAAATTATCGTCATGTTCTCAACCCGGGAGACCCGCGACTGTGGGGTCAGTTCCTACGAGTTACATTGGTCCCGTGGGAGGTGTTGCTGCCACCCAAGGGGGCCGTTCGGGGGCTGTTTTGGGTTTTCCCCTCTAACACCATGTTTTTATGCCTAAGTCAAGAAATATGCAAATTACTGTCGTATTCTAAAATCGGGAGACCCACGGCTGGACGTTCAGTTCCTACGAGTTACATTGGTCCCGTGGGAGGTGTTGGTACCACCCACGGGGTCGTTCAGGGGCTGTTTTGGGTTTTCACCCTCTAACGCCATGTTTTTAACCCAAAGTCCAGAAATATACAAATTATCGTCGTATTCTCAAACTGGGAGACCCATGACTGTGGGGTCAGTTTCTACGAGTTACATTGGTCCCTTGGGAGGTGTTGGTGCCACCCACGGGGCCGTTCGGGGGTTGTTTTGGGTTTTCACCCTCTAATGCCATGTTTCTAAGCGTAAGTCTAGAAATATGAAAATTATCGCCGTATTCTCAAACCGGGAGACCCACGACTGCGGGGTCAGTTCGTACGAGTTACATTGGTCTCGAGGGACGTGTTGGTGCCACCCACGGGGCCGTTCGGGGATTGTTTTGAGTTTTCACCATCTAACACCTTGTTTTTCTTAAGTCTAGAAATATGGAAATTACCGTCCTATTCTAAAACCAGGAGTGCCGCGGCTACGCGGTCAGTTTCTATGAGTTAGATTGGTCCTGTGGGAGGTGTTGGTGCCACCCACGGGACCGTTCGGGGGCTGTTTCGGGTTTTCACCCTCTAACGCCATGTTTTTAAGCCTAAGTAAAGAAATATGCAAATTATCATCGAATTCTCAACCCGGGAGACCCGCGACTGTTGGGTCAGTTCCTACGAGTTACATTGGTCCCGTGGGAGGTGTTGCTGCCACCCACGGGGGCTGTTTTGGGTTTTACCCTCTAACGCCATGTTTTTATGCCTAAGTCTAGAAATATGCAAATTACCGTGGTATTATAAATCCGGGAGACCCGCGGCAGGACGGTCAGTTCCTACGAGTTACATTGGTCGGTGTTGGTACCACCCACGGGGTCGTTCGGGGGCTATTTTGGGTTTTCACCCTCTAACGCCATGTTTTTAACCCTAAGTCCAGAAATATGCAAATTATCGTCGTATTCTCAAACCGGGAGACCCGCGACTGTGGGGTCAGTTTCTACGAGTTACATTGGTCCCGTGGGAGGTGTTGGTGCCACCCACGGGGCCATTCGGGGGATGTTTTGGGTTTTCACCCTCTAACGCCAAGTTTTTAAGCCTAAGTCTAGAAATATAGAAATTATCATCGTATTCTCCAATCGGGAGACCCACGACTGCGGGGTCAGTTCGTACGAGTTACATTGGTCTCGTGGGAGGTGTTGGTGCAATCCACGGGGCCGTTGGGGATGGTTTCGAGTTTTTACCCACTAACACCATGTTTTGCTTAAGTCTAGAATTATGCAAATTACCGTCGTATTATAAAACCGGGAGTGCCGTGGCTACGCGGTCAGTTTCTATGAGTTACATTGTACCTGTGCGAGGTGTTGGTGCTACCCACGGGGCCATTCGCGGGCTGTTTTGGGTTTTCACCCTCTAACACCATGTTTTTAACCCTAAGTCTAAAAATATGCAAATTATCGTCGTATTCTCAAACCGGGAGACCCACGACTTCGGGGTCAGTTCCTACGGGTTGTATTGGTCCCATGGGAGGTGTTGGTGCCACCCACGGGGCCGTTCGGGGGTTATTTTTGGTTTTCACCCTCTAACGCTATGTTTTTAAGCCTAAGTCTATAAATATGCAAATTATCGACGTATTCTCCAACCGGGAGACCCACGACTACGAGGTCAGTTCCTATGAGTTGCATTGGTCCCATGGGAGGTGTTAGTGCCACCGACGGGGCCGTTCGGAGGCTGTTTCGAGTTTTCAGCCTCTAACGCCATGTTTTGCTTAGGACTAAAAATATGCAAAATTACCATCGTATTCTCAAACTGGGAGTTCCGTGGCTACCCGGTCAGTTCCTACGAGTTATATTGGTCATGTGGGAGGTGTTGGTGCCACCCACGGGGTCGTTGGGGGGCTGCTTTGGATTTTCACCCTCTAGCGCCATGTTTTTATGCCTAAGTCTAGATATACTCAAACTATCATCGTATTTTCAAACCGGGAGTCCTGCGGCTACGCGGTCAGTTCCTATGAGTTACATTGGTCCCGTGAGAGGTATTGGTGCCACCCACAGGGCCGTCGGGGGCTGTTTTGGATTTTCACCCTCTAACGTCTTATTTTTAAGCCTAAGTCTAGAAATTTGCAAATTATCATCGTATTCTCAAACCGGGAGTGCCGCGGCTGCAAGGTCACTTCCTACGAGTTACATTGGTCCCGTGTGAGGTGTTGGTGCCACCCAAGGGGCCATTCGGGGGATGTTTTGGGTTTTCACCCCCTAACGCCATGTTTTTAAGCCTAAGTCTAGAAATATAGAAATTATCATCGTATTCTCAAATCGGGAGACCCACGACTGCGGGGTCAGTTCGTACGAGTTACATTGGTCTCGTGGGAGGTGCTTGTGCAATCCACGGGGCCGTTCGGGGATGGTTTTGAGTTTTTACCCTCTAACACCATGTTTTGCTTAAGTTTAAAAATATGCAAATTATCGTCGTATTATAAAACCGGGACTGCCGCAGCTACGCTGTCAGTTTCTATGAGTTACATTGTTCCTGTGGGAGGTGTTGGTGCCACCCACGGGGCCATTCGCGGGCTGTTTTGGGTTTTCACCCTCTAACACCATGTTTTTAACCCTAAGTCTAGAATTATGCAAATTATCGTCGTATTCTCAAATCGGGAGACCCACGACTGCGGGGTCAGTTCCTACGGGTTGCATTGGTCCCATGGGAGGTGTTGGTGCCACCCACGAGGTCGTTCGGGGGTTGTTTTTGGTTTTCACCCTCTAATGCTATATTTTTAAGACTAAGTCAGTAATATGCAAATTATCATCGTATTCTCAAACCGGGAGACCCACGACTACGAGGTCAGTTCCTATGAGTTGCATTGGTCCCATGGGAGGTGTTAAGGCCACCGACGGGGCCGTTCGGAGGCTGTTTCGAGTTTTCAACCTATAACGCCATACTTTGCTTAAGACTAAAAATATGCAAATTACCATCATATTCTCAAACTGGGAGTTCCGTGACTACCCGGTCAGTTCCTACGAGTTATATTGGTCATGTGGGAGGTGTTGGTGCCACCCACGGGGTCGTTGGGGGGCTGTTTTGGATTTTCACCCTCTAGCGCCATGTTTTTATGCCTAAGTCTAGATATATGCAAACTATCATCGTATTTTCAAACCGAGAGTCGTGCGGCTACGCGGTCAGTTCCTATGAGTTACATTGGTCCCGTGGGAGGTATTGGCCGTCGGGGGCTATTTTGGATTTTCACCCTCTAACGTCTTATTTTTAAGCCTAAGTCTAGAAATTTGCAAATTATCATCGTATTCTCAAACCGGGAGTGCCGCGGCTGCAAGGTCACTTCCTACGAGTTACATTGGTCCCGTGGGAGGTGTTGGTGCCACCAACGGGGCCGTTCGGGGGTTGTTTTGGGTTTTCACCCTTTAACGCCATGTTTTTATGCCCAAGTCTAGAAATATTCATATTATCATCGTATTCTCAAACCGGGAGTCCCCCAGCTACGCGATCAGTTCTTACGAGTTACATTGGTCCCGTGTGAGGTGTTGGTGCAACCCCGGGGCCGTTCGGGGCTATTTCGAGTTTTCACCCTCTAACGCCATATTTTTAAGCCTACGTCCAGAAATATGCAAATTATCGTCGTATACTCAAACCGGGAGACCCGCGACTGCGAGTTCAGTTCCTGTGAATTACATTGGTCTCGTGGGAGCTGGTGGTGCCACCTACGGGACCGTTCGGTGGTTGTTTCAAATTTTTCACCTTCTAACGCCATGTTTTGCTTAAGTCTAAAAATATGCAAATTACCGTCATATTCTCAAATCGGAGTCCCGCGGCTGCGCCGTCAATTCCTACGAGTCACATTGGTCCCGAAGGAGGTGTTGGTGCCACCCACGGGGCCGTTCGGGGGTTGTTTCGGGTTTTCACCCTCTAAATCCATGTTTTTAAGCCTCAGTCTTGAATTATGCATATTATCGTCATATTCTGAAAATGGGAGTCCCGCGACTGTGCGGTCAGTTCCTACGAGTTACATTGGTCCCGTGGAAGGTTTTGGTGCCACCCACGGGGCCGTTCGGGGGTTATTTTGGGTTTCCACCCTCTAACGCCATATTTTTATGCCTAAGTCTAGAAATATGCCAATTATTGTCGTATTCTCAAACCGGGAGTCCCGCGGCTGCGTGGTCAGTTCCTACGAGTTTCATTGGTCCCGTGGGAGGTGTTGGTGACACCCACGGGGCCGTTCGGGGATTGTTTCGAGTTTTTCCCCACTAACGTCATGTTTTTAACCGTAAGTCTAGAAATATGAAAATTATCGTCGTATTCTCAAACCGGGAGACTCGCGACTGTGGGGTCAGTTTCTACGAGTTACATTGGTCCCGTGGGAGGTGTTGGTGCCACCCACGGGCCGGTCGGGGGTTGTTTTGGGTTTTCACCATCTAACGCCATATTTTTAAGCCTAAGTCTAGAAATATGAAAATTATCGTCGTATTCTCAAACCGGGAGACCCGCGACTGCGGGGTCAGTTCGTACGAGTTACATTGGTCTATTGGGAGGTGTTGGTGCCACCCACGGGGCCGTTCAGGGATTGTTTCGAGTTTTCACCCTCTAACACCATGTTTTGCTTAAGTCTAGAAATATGCAAATTACAGTTGTATTATAAAACCGGGAGTGCCGTGGCTACGCGGTCAGTTTCTTTGAGTTACATTGGTCCCGTGGGAGGTGTTGGTTCCACCCACGGGGCCATTCGGAAGATGTTTTGGGTTTTCACCCTCTAACACCATATTTTTAACCCTAAGTCTAGAAATATGCAAATTATCGTCGTATTCTCAAACCGGGAGACCCACGACTGCAGGGGAAGTTCCTACGAATTACATTGATCCCGTGGGAGGTGTTGGTGCCACCCACGGGACCGTTCGATGGTTATTTTGAGTTTTCACCTTCTGACCCCATGTTTTACTTAAGTCTAAAAATATGAAAATTACCGTCGTATTCTCAAACCGGGATTGCCGCGGCTTCGCGGTCAGTTCCTACGACTCACATTGGTCCCGTGGTAAGTTTTGGTGCCACCCACGGGGCTGTTCGGGGGCTATTTCGGGTTTTCACCCTCTAACGCTATGTTTTTAAGCCTAAGTCTAGAAATATGCAAATTATCGCCATATTCTCAAACCGGTAGACCCACGACTACTAGGTCAGTTCCTATGAGTTGCATTGGTCCCATGGGAGGTGTTGGTGCCACCCAAGGTGCCGTTCGGGTGCTGTTTCGAGTTTTCACCCTCTAACGCCATGTTTTGCTTAATTCTAAAAATATGCAAATTACCGTTGTATTCTCAAGCAGCGAGTTCCACGGCTACCCGGTCAGTTCCTACGAGTTATATTGGTCCTGTGGGAGGTGTTGGTACCACCCACGGGGTCGTTGGGGGCTGTTTTGGATTTTCACCCTCCATCGCCATATTTTTATGCCTAAGTCTAGATATATGCAAACTATCATCGTATTCTCAAACCGAGAGTCCTGCAGTTGCGCAATCAGTTCCTACGAGTTACATTGGTCCCGTGGGAGGTATTGGTGCCATCCACGGGGCCGTCGGGGGCTGTTTTGGATTTTCACCCTCTAACGTCTTGTTTTTAAGCCTAAGTCTAGAAATATGCAAATTATCGTCATATTCTCAAACCGGGAGTGCCGCGGCTGCGAGGTCAGTTCCTACGAGTTATATTGGTCCCGTGGGAGGTGTTGGTGCCACCCACGGGGCCTTTCGGGGGGATTTTTGGGTTTTCACCCTCTTACACCATGTTTTTATGCCTAAGTCTAAAAATATACAAATTATAGTCCTATTCTCAAATCGAGAGTCCCGCGGATGCGCAGTCGGTTCATACGAGTTACATTGGTCCCGTGGGAGGAGTTGGTACCAACCACGGGGCCGTTCGGGGCTGTTTTGAGTTTTCACCCTCTAACGCCATGTTTTTAAGCCTAAGTCTATAAATATGCAAATTATCATCGTATTCTAAAACTGGGAGACCCGCAACTGTGGGGTCAGTTCCTACGAATTACATTGGTCCTGTGGGAGGTGTTGGTCCCACCCACGGGACCATTCGATGGTTGTTTCGAGTTTTCACCCTCTAATGCCATGTTTTGCTTAAGTCTAGAAATATGCAAATTACCATCGTATTCTCAAACCGGGAGTGCCAAGGCTACGCGGTCAGTTCCTACGAGTTACATTGGTTCCGTGGGAAGTGATGGTGCCACCCACGGGGCCGTTCGGGGGCTATTTCGGGTTTTCACCCTCTAACGCCTTGTTTTTAAGACTAAGTCAGGAAATATACAAATTATCGTCGTATTATCAAACCGGGAGACCCGCGACTATGGGGTCAGCTCCTACGAGTTACGTTGGTCCCGTGGGAGGTGTTGCTGCCACCCACGGGGGCTGTTTTGGGTTTTCCCCTCTAACGTCATGTTTTTATGCCTAAGTCTAGAAATATGAAAATTACCGTCGTATTCTAAATCCGGGAGACCCGCGGCTGGACGGTCAGTTCCTACGAGTTATATTGGTCGGTGTTGGTACCACCCACGGGGTCGTTCGGGGGCTATTTTGGATTTTCACCCTCTAACGCCATGTTTTTAACCCTATGTACAGAAATATGCAAATTATCATCATATTTTCAAACCGGGAGACCCGCGACTGTGGGGTCAGTTTCTACGAGTTACATTGGTCCCGTGGGAGGTGTTGGTGCCACCCACGGGGCCATTCGGGGGATGTTTTGGGTTTTCACCCTCTAACGCCATGTTTTTAAGCCTAAGTCTAGAAATATAGAAATTATCATCGTATTCTCAAATCGGGAGACCCATGACTGCGGGGTCAGTTCGTACGGGTTACATTGGTCTCGTGGGAGGTGTTGGTACAATCCACGGGGCCGTTCGGGGATGGTTTCGAGTTTTTACCCTCTAACACCATGTTTTTCTTAAGTCTAGAAATATGCAAATTACAGTCATATTATAAAACCGGGAGTGCCGCGGCTACGCGGTCAGTTTCTATGAGTTACATTGTTCCTGTTCGAGGTGTTGGTGCCACCCACGGGGCCATTCGCGGGCTGTTTTGGGTTTTCACCCTCTAACACCATGCTTTTAACCCTAGGTCTAGAAATATACAAATTATCATCGTATTCTCAAATAGGAAGACCCACGACTGTGGGGTCAGTTCCTATGGGTTACATTGGTCCCATAGGAGGTGTTGGTGCCACCCACGGGGCCGTTCGGGGGTTATTTTTTGTTTTCACCCTCTAACGCTATGTTTTTAAGCCTAAGTCTATAAATATGCAAATTATCGTCGTATTCTCAAACCAGGAGACCCAGGACTACGAGGTCAGTTCCTATGAGTTGCATTGGTCCCATGGGAGGTGTTAGTGCCACCGACGGGGCCGTTCGGAGGCTGTTTCGAGTTTTCAGCCTCGAACGCCATATTTTGCTTAAGACTAAAAATATGGAAATTACCATCGTATTCTCAAACTGGGAGTTCCGTGGCTACCCGGCCAGTTCCTACGAGTTATATTTGTCATGTGGGAGGTGTTGGTTCCACCCACGGGGTCGTTGGGGGGCTGTTTTGGATTTTCACCCACTAGCGCCATGTTTTTATGCCTAACTCTAGATATACGCAAACTATCATCGTATTTTCAAACCGGGAGTCCTGCGGCTACGCGGTCAGTTCCTGTGAGATACATTGGTCCCGTGGGAGGTATTGGTGCCACCCACAGGGTCGTCGGGGGCTGTTTTGGATTTTCACCCTCTAACGTCTTATTTTTAAGCCTAAGTCTAGAAATTTGCAAATTATCATCGTATTCTCAAACCGGGAGTACCGTGGCTGCAAGGTCACTTCCTACGAGTTACATTGGTCCCGTGGGAGGTGTTGGTGCCACCCACGGGGCCATTCGGGGGATGTTTTGGGTTTTCACCCTCTAACGCCATGTTTTTAAGCCTAAGTCTAGAAATATAGAAATTATCATCGTATTCTCAAATCGGGAGACCCACGACTGCGGGGTCAGTTCGTACGAGTTACATTGGTCTCGTGGGAGGTGTTGGTGCAATCCACGGGGCCGTTCGGGGATGGTTTTGAGTTTTTACCCTCTACCACCATGTTTTGCTTAAGTCTAGAAATATGCAAATTATCGTCGTATTATAAAACCGGGAGTGCCGCGGCTACGCTGTCAGTTTCTATGAGTTACATTGTTCCTGTGGGAGGTGTTGGTGCCACCCACGGGGCCATTCGCGGGCTGTTTTGGGTTTTCACCCTCTAACACCATGTTTTTAACCCTAAGTCTAGAAATATGCAAATTATTGTCGTATTCTCAAATCGGGAGACCCACGACTGCGGGGTCAGTTCCTACGGGTTGCATTGGTCCCATGGGAGGTGTTGGTGCCACCCACGGGGCCGTTCGGGGGTTGTTTTTGGTTTTCACCCTCTAATGCTATGTTTTTAAGCCTAAGTCTATAACTATGCAAATTATCATCGTATTCTCAAACCGAGAGACCCACGACTACGAGGTCAGTTCCTATGAGTTGCATTGGTCCCATGGGAGGTGTTAGTGCCACCGACGGGGCCGTTCGGAGGCTGTTTCGAGTTTTCAACCTCTAATGCCATGTTTTGCTTAAGACTAAAAATATGCAAATTACCATCGTATTCTCAAACTGGGAGTTCCGTGGCTACCCGGTCAGTTTCTACGAGTTATATTGGTCATGTGGGAGGTGTTGGTGCCACCCACGGGGTCATTGGGGGGCTGTTTTGGATTTTCACCCTCTAGCGCCATGTTTTTATGGCTAAGTCTAAATATACACAAATTATCATCGTATTTTCAAACCGAGAGTCCTGTGGCTACGCGGTCAGTTCCTATGAGTTACATTGGTCCCGTGGGACGTATTGGTGCCACCCACAGGGCCGTCGGGGGCTGTTTTGAATTTTCACCCTCTAACGTCTTATTTTTAAGCCTAAGTCTAGAAATTTGCAAATTATCATCGTATTCTCAAACCGAGAGTGCCGCGACTGCAAGGTCACTTCCTACGACTTACATTGGTCCCGTGGGAGGTGTTGGTGCCACCCACGGGGCCGTTCGGGGGTTGTTTTGGGTTTTCACCCTCTAACGCCATGTTTTTATGACCAAGTCTAGAAATATGCATATTATAATCGTATTCTCAAACCTGGAGTCCCGCGGCTGCGCGATCAGTTCTTACGAGTTACATTGGTCCCGTGTGAGGTGTTGGTGCAACCCCCGGGGCTGTTTCGAGTTTTCACCTTCTAACGCCATATTTTTAAGCCTACGTCCAGAAATATGCAAATTATCGTCGTATACTCAAACCGGGAGACCCGCGACTGCGAGTTCAGTTCCTGCGAATTACATTGGTCTCGTGGGAGCTGGTGGTGATACCCACGGGACCGTTTGGTGGTTGTTTCAAATTTTTCACCTTCTAACGCCATGTTTTGCTTAAGTCTAAAAATATACAAATTACCGTCGTATTCTCAAATCGGAGTCCCGCGGCTACGCCGTCAATTCCTACGAGTCATATTGGTCCTGAAGGAGGTGTTGGTGCCACCCACGGGGCCGTTCGGGGGTTGTTTCAGGTTTTCACCCTCTAAATCCATGTTTTTAAGCCTCAGTCTTGAATTATGCATATTATCATCATATTCTCAAAGTGGGAGTCCCGCGACTGTGCGGTCAGTTCCTACGAGTTCCATTGGTCCCGTGGAAGGTTTTGGTGCCACCCACAGGGCCGTTCGGGGGTTGTTTTGGGTTTCCACCCTCTAACGCCATATTTTTATGCCTAAGTCTTGAAATTTGCCAATTATCATCGTATTCTCAAATCGGGAGTCCCGCGGCTACGTGGTCAGTTCCTACGAGTTTCATTGGTCCCGTGGGAGGTGTTGGTGACACCCACGGGGCCGTTCGGGGGTGGTTTCGGGTTTTCCCCCACTAACGTCATGTTCTTAACCGTAAGTCTTGAAATATGCAAATTATCATCGTATTCTCAAACCGGGAGACTCGCGACTGTGGGGTCAGTTTCTACGAGTTACATTGGTCCCGTGGGAGGTGTTGGTGCCACCCACGGGCCGATCGGGGGCTGTTTTGGGTTTTCACCCTCTAACGCCATGTTTTTAAGCCTAAGTCTAGAAATATGAAAATTATCATCGTATTCTCAAACCGGGAGACCCGCGACTGCGGGGTCAGTTCGTACGAGTTACATTGGTCTCGTGGGAGGTGTTGGTGCCACCCACGGGGCCGTTCGGGGATTGTTTTGAGTTTTCACCCTCTAACACCATGTTTTGCTTAAGTCTAGAAATATGCAAATTACAGTTGTATTATAAAACCGGGAGTGCCGTGGCTACGCGATCAGTTTCTTTGAGTTACATTGGTCCTGTGGGAGGTGTTGGTTCCACCCACGGGGCCATTCGGGAGCTGTTTTGGGTTTTCACCCTCTAACACCATATTTTTAACCCTAAGTCTAGAAATATGCAAATTATCGTCGTATTCTCAAACCGGGAGACCCACGACTGCGGGGGAAGTTCCTACGAATTACATTGATTCCGTGGGAGGTGTTGGTGCCACCCACGGGACCGTTCGATGGTTATTTTGAGTTTTCACCTTCTGACGCCATGTTTTGCTTAAGTCTAGAAATATGCAAATTACCGTCGTATTCTCAAACCGGGAGTGTCGCGGCTTCGCGGTCAGTTCCTACGACTCACATTGGTCCCGTGGTAAGTTTTGGTGCCACCCACGGGGCTGTTCGGGGGCTATTTCGGGTTTTCACCCTCTAACGCTATGTTTTAAGCCTAAGTCTAGAAATATGAAAATTATCTCCATATTCTAAAACCGGTAGACCCACGAATACGAGGTCAGTTCCTATGAGTTGCATTGGTCCCATGGGAGGTGTTGGTGCCACCCACGGTGCCGTTCGGGTGCTGTTTCGAGTTTTCACCCTCTAACGCCATGCTTTGCTTAATTCTAAAAATATGCAAATTACCATTGTATTCTTAAGCAGGGAGTTCCACGGCTACCCAGTCAGTTCCTACGAGTTATATTGGTCCTGTGGGAGGTGTTGTTGCCACCCACGGGGTCGTTGGGGGATGTTTTGGATTTTCACCCTCCATCGCCATCTTTTTATGCCTAAGTCTAGATATATGCAAACTATCATCGTATTCTCAAACCGAGAGTCCTGCAGCTGCGCAATCAGTTCCTACGAGTTACATTGGTCCCGTGGGAGGTATTGGTGCCACCCACGGGGCCGTCAGGGGCTGTTTTGGATTTTCACCCTCTAACTTCTTGTTTTTAAGCCTAAGTCTAGAAATATGCAAATTATCGTCATATTCTCAAACCGGGAGTGCCGCGGCTGTGAGGTCAGTTCCTACGAGTTATATTGGTCCCGTGGGAGGTGTTGGTGCCACCCACGGGGCCGTTCGGGGGGATTTTTGGGTTTTCACCCTCTAACACCATGTTTTTATGCCTAAGTCTAAAAATATACAAATTATAGTCCTATTCTCAAATCGGGAGTCCCGCGGATGCGCAGTCAGTTCATACGAGTTACATTGGTCCCGTGGGAGGAGTTGGTACCAACCACTGGGCCGTTCGGGGCTGTTTTGAGTTTTCACCCTCTAACGGCATGTTTTTAAGCCTAAGTCTAGAAATATACAAATTATCCTCATATTCTCAAACCGGGAGAACTGCGACTGCGGGGTTAGTTCCTACTAGTTACATTGGTCCCGTGGGAGGTGTTGGTATCACCCTCGGCGTCGTTCGGGGGTTGTTTCGAGTTTTTGCCCTCTAATGCCATGTTTTGCTTAAGTCTAGAAATATGCAAATTACCATCGTATTCTCAAACCGGGAGTGCCAAGGCTACGCGGTCAGTTCCTACGAGTTACATTGGTTCCGTGGGAAGTGATGGTGCCACCCACGGGGCCGTTCGGGGGCTGTTTCGGGTTTTCACCCTCAAACGCCTTGTTTTTAAGCCTAAGTCAAGAAATATACAAATTATCATCGTATTCTCAAATCGGGAGACCCGCGACTATGCGGTCAGCTCCTACGAGTTACATTGGTCCCGTGGGAGGTGTTGCTGCCACCCACGGGGGCTGTTCGGGGGCTATTTTGGGTTTTCCCCTCTAACGCCATGTTTTTATGCCTAAGACTAGGAATATGCAAATTACCGTCGTATTCTCAAACCGGGAGACCCGCGACTGGACGGTCAGTTCCTACGAGTTACATTGGTCCCGTGGGAGGTGTTGGTACCACCCACGGGGTCGTTCGGGGGCTGTTTTCGGTTTTCACCCTCTAACGCCATATTTTTAACCCTAAGTCCAGAAATATGCAAATTATCATCGTATTCTCAAATCGGGAGACCCGCGACTATGGGGTCAGTTTCTACGAGTTACATTGGTCCCGTGGGAGGTGTTGGTGCCACCCACGGGGCCGTTCGGGGGTTGTTTTGGGTTTTCACCCCCTAACGCCATGTTTTTAAGCCTAACTCTAGAAATATGAAAATTATCGTCGTATTCTCAACCCAGGAGACCCACGACTGTGGGGACAGTTCGTAGGAGTTACATTGGTCTCGTGGGAGGTGTTGGTGCCACCCACGGGACCATTCGGGGATTGTTTCGAGTTTTCACCCTCTAGCACAATGTTTTGCTTAAGTCTAGAAATATGCAAATTACCGTCATATTCTAAAACCGGGAGTGCCGCGGGTACGCGGTCAGTTTCTATGAGTTAGAATGGTCTTGTGGGAGGTGTTGGTGCACCCACGGGGCCATTCGGGGGCTGTTTTGGGTTTTCACCCTCTAACACCATGTTTTAATCCTAAGTCTAGAAATATACAAATTATCGTCGTATTCTCAAACCGGGAGACCCACGACTGCGGGGTTAGTTCCTACGAGTTGTATTGGTCCCATGGGAGGTGTTGGTACCACCCACGGGGCCGTTCGGGGGCTGTTTCGGGTTTTCACCCTCTAACACCATGTTTTTAAGCCTAAGTCAAGAAATACGCAAATTATCGTCGTATTCTCAACCCGGGAGACCCGCGACTGTGGGGTCAGTTCCTACGAGTTACATTAGTCCCGTGGGAGGTGTTGCTGCCACCCACGGGGGCCTTTCGGGGGCTGTTTTGGGTTTTCCCCTCTAACACCATGTTTTTATGCCTAAGTCTAGAAATATGAAAATTACAGTTGTATTTTAAAATCGGGAGACCCACGGCTGGACGGTCAGTTCCTACGAGTTACATTGGTCCCGTGGGAGGTGTTGGTACCACCCACGGGGTCGTTCAGGGGCTGTTTTGGGTTTCACCCTCTAACGCCATGTTTTTAACCCTAAGTCGAGAAATATGCAAATTATCATCGTATTCTCAAATCGGGAGACCCGCGACTGTGGGGTCAGTTTCTACGAGTTGTATTGGTCCCATGGGAGGTGTTGGTGCCACCCACGGGGCCGTTCGGGGGTTGTTTTGGGTTTTTACCCTCTAATGCCATGTTTTTAGGCGTAAGTCTAGAAATATGAAAATTATCGTCGTATTCTCAAACCGGGAGACCCAAGACTGCGGGGTTAGTTCGTACGAGTTATATTGGTCTCATGGGAGGTGTTGGTGCCACCTGCGGGGCCGTTCGGGGATTGTTTCCAGTTTTAACCCTCTAACACCATGTTTTCCTTAAGTCTAGAAATATGCAAATTACCGTCGTATTCTAAAACTGGGAGTGCCGCGGCTACGCGGTCAGTTTCTATGAGTGAGATTGGTCCTGTGGGAGGTGTTGGTGCCACCCACGGGGCCATTCGGGGGCTGTTTTGGGTTTCCACCCTCTAACACCATGTTTTTAACCCTAAGTATAGAAATATATAAATTATTGCCGTATTCTCAAACCGGGAGACCCACGACTGCGGGGTCAGTTCCTACGAGTTGCATTGGTCCCATGGGAGGTGTTGGTGCGACCCACGGGGCCGTTTGGGGGCTGTTTCGAGTTTTCACCCTCTAACGCCATGTTTTTAAGCCTAAGTCAAGAAATATGCAAATTATCATCGTATTCTCAACCCGGGATACCCGCGACTGTGGGGTCAGTTCCTACGAGTTACATTGGTCCCGTGGGAGGTGTTGCTGCCACCGACGGGGGCCGTTCGGGGGCTGTTTTGGGTTTTCCCCTCTAACGCCATGTTTTTATGCCTAAGTCTAGAAATATACAACTTACCGTTGTATTCTAAATCCGGGAGACCCGCGGTTGGATGGTCAGTTCCTAGGAGTTACATTGGTCGGTGTTGGTACCACCCACGGGGTCGTTCGGGGGCTGTTTTGGGTTTTCACCCTCTAACGCCATGTTTTTAACCCTAAGTCCAGAAACATGCAAATTATCATCGTATTCTCAAACCGGGAGACCCGCGATTATGGGGTCAGTTTCTACGAGTTACATTGGTCCCGTGGGAGGTGTTGGTGCCACCCACGGCGCCATTCGGGGGATGTTTTGGGTTTTCACCCTCTAACATATTGTTTTTAAGCCTAAGTCTAGAAAAATAGAAATTATCATCGTATTCTCAAATCGGGAGGCCCACGACTGCGGGGTCAGTTCGTACGAGTTACATTGGTCTCGTGGGAGGTGTTGGTGCAATCCACGGGGCCGTTCGGGGATTGTTTCGAGTTTTTACCCTCTAACACCATGTTTTGCTTAAGTCTAGAAATATGCAAATTACCATCGTATTATAAAATCGGGAGTGCCACGGCTACGTGGTCAGTTTCTATGAGTTACATTATTCTTGTGGGAGGTGTTGGTGCCACCCACGGGGCCATTCGCGGGCTGTTTTGGGTTTTAACCCTCTAACACCATGTTTTTGACCTTAAGTCTAGAAATATGCAAATTATCATCATATTCTCAAACCGGGAGACCCACGACTGCGGGGTCAGTTTCTACGGGTTGCATTGGTCCCATGGGAGGTGTTGGTGCCACCCACCGGGCCGTTCGTGTTTTTTTTTTGGTTTTCACCCTCTAACGCTATGTTTTTAAGCCTAAGTCTTTAAATATGCAAATTATCGTCGTATTCTCAAACCGGGAGACCCACGACTACGAGGTCAGTTCCTATGAGTTGCATTGGTCCCATGGGAGGTGTTAGTGCCACCGACGGGGCCGTTCGGAGGTTGTTTTGAGTTTTCAGCCTCTAACGCCATGTTTTGCTTAAGACTAAAAATATGCAAATTAGCATCATATTCTCAAACTGGGAGTTCCGTGGCTACCCGGTCAGTTCCTACGAGTTATATTGGTCATGTGGGAGGTGTTGGTGCCACCCACGGGGTCATTGGGGGGCTGTTTTGGATTTTCACCCTCTAGCGCCATGTTTTTATTCCTAAGTCTAGATATACGCAAACTATCATCATATTTTCAAACCGGGAGTCCTGCGGTTACGCGGTCACTTCCTATGAGTTACATTGGTCCCGTGGTATTGGTGCCACCCACAGGGCCGTCGGGGGCTGTTTTCGATTTTCACCCTCTAACGTCTTATTTTTAAGCCTAAGTCTAGAAATTTGCAAATTATCATTGTATTCTCAAACCGGGAGTGCCGCGGCTGCATGGTCACTTCCTACGAGTTACATTGGTCCCGTGGGAGGTGTTGGTGCCACCCACGGGGACGTTCGAGGGTTGTTTTGGGTTTTCACCCTCTAAAGCCATGTTTTTTTGCCTAAGTCTAGAAATATGCATATTATCATTGTATTCTCAAACCGGGAGTCCTGCGGC
Source organism: Sambucus nigra (assembly GCA_949130495.1). Taxonomy (NCBI): domain Eukaryota; kingdom Viridiplantae; phylum Streptophyta; class Magnoliopsida; order Dipsacales; family Adoxaceae; genus Sambucus; species Sambucus nigra. The sequence goes on along the minus strand of OX422208.1, from coordinate 450,973,404 downwards.
TGTGCGATCAGTCCTTACGAGTTACATTGGTCCCCTGTGAGGTGTTGGTGCAACCCCCGGGGCCGTTCCGGGCTGTTTCGAGTTTCACCCTCTAACGCCATATTTTTAAGCCTACGTCTAGAAATATGCAAATTATCGAAGTATAATCAAATGTGAAGACCCGCGACTTCGAGTTCAGTTCCTGCGAATTACATTGGTCTCGTGGGAGCTGTTGGTGCCACCCACGGGACCGTTCGGTGGTTGTTTCAAAATTTTCACCTTGTAACGCCATGTTTTGCTTAAGTCTAAAAATATGAAAATTACGGTCGTATTCTTAAATCGAAGTCCCACGGCTGCGCCGTCAATTCCTACGAGTCACATTGGTCCCGAAGGAGGTGTTGCTGCCACCCACGGGGCCGTTCGGGGGTTGTTTCGGGTTTTCAACCTCTAAAGCCATGTTTTTAAGCCTCAGTCTTGAATTATGCATATTATCGTCATATTCTCAAAATGGGAGTCACGCGACTGTGCGGTCAGTTCCTACGAGTTACATTGGTCCCGTGGAAGGTTTTGGTGCCACCCACGGGGCCGTTAGGGGGTTATTTTGGGTTTCCACCCTCTAACGCCATATTTTTATGCCTAAGTCTAGAAATATGCCAATTATCGTCGTATTCTCAAACCGGGAGTCCCGCGGCTGCGTGGTTAGTTCCTACGAGTTTCATTGGTCCCGTGGGAGGTGTTGGTGACACCCGCGGGGCCGTTCGGGGGTTATTTCGGGTTTTCCCCCTCTAACGTCATGTTTTTAACCCTAAGTCTAGAAATATGCAAATTATCGTCGTATTCTCAAACCGGGAGACTCGCGACTGTGGGGTCAGTTTCTACGAGTTACATTGGTCCCGTAGGAGGTGTTGGTGCCACCCACGGGGCCGGTCGGGGGCTGTTTTGGGTTTTCACCCTCTAACGCCATATTTTTAAGCCTAAGTCTTGAAATATGAAAATTATCACCGTATTCTCAAACCGGGTGAGTCGCGACTGTGTGGTCAGTTCGTACAAGTTACATTGGTCGCGTGGGAGGTGTTGGTGCCACCCATGGGGCCGTTCGGGGATTGTTTCGAGTTTTCACCCTCTAACACCATGTTTTGCTTAAGTCTAGAAATATGCAAATTACAGTTGTATTATAAAACCGGGAGTGCCGTGGCTACGCGGTCAGTTTCTTTGAGTTACATTGGTCCTGTGGGAGGTGTTGGTTCCACCCACGGGGCCATTCGAGAGCTGTTTTGGGTTTTCACCCTCTAACACCATATTTTTAACCCTAAGTCTAGAAATATGCAAATTATCGTCGTATTCTCAAACCGGGAGACCCACGACTGTGGGGGAAGTTCCTACGAATTACATTGATCCCGTGGGAGGTGTTGGTGCCACCCACGGGACCGTTCGATGGTAGTTTTGAGTTTTCACCTTCTGACGCCATGTTTTGCTTAAGTCTAGAAATATGCAAATTACCGTCGTATTCTCAAACCGGGAGTGCCGCGGCTTCGCGGTCAGTTCCTACGACTCACATTGGTCCCGTGGTAAGTGTTGGTGCCACCCACGGGGTTGTTCGGGGGCTATTTCGGATTTTCACCCTCTAACGCTCTGTTTTTAAGCCTAAGTCTAGAAATATGCAAATTATCGTCGTATTCTCAAACCGGGAGACCCACGACTACGAGGTCAGTTCCTATGACTTGCATTGGTCCCATGGGAGGTGTTGGTGCCACCCACGGTGCCGTTCGGGTGCTGTTTCGAGTTTTCACCCTCTAACGCCATGTTTTGCTTAATTCTAAAAATATGGAAATTACCGTTGTATTCTCAACCAGGGAGTTCCACGGCTACCCGGTCAGTTCCTACGAGTTATATTGGTCCTGTGGGAGGTGTTGGTGCCACCCACGGGGTCGTTGGGGGATGTTTTCGATTTTCACCCTCCATCTCCATGTTTTTATGCCTAAGTCTAGATATATGCAAACTATCATCATATTCTCAAACCGAGAGTCCTGCAGCTGCGCAATCAGTTCCTACGAGTTACATTGGTCCCGTGGGAGGTATTGGTGCCACCCACGGGGCCGTCGGGGCCTGTTTTGGATTTTCACCCTCTAACGTCTTGTTTTTAATCTTAAGTCTAGAAATATACATATTATCATCATATTCTCAAACCGGGAGTGCCGCGACTGCGAGGTCAGTTCCTACGAGTTATATTGGTCTCGTGGGAGGTGTTGGTGCCTCCCACGGGGCCGTTCGGGGGGATTTTTGGGTTTTCACCCTCTAACACCATGTTTTTATGCCTAAGTCTAAAAATATACAAATTATAGTCCTATTCTCAAATCGGGAGTCCCGCGGATGCGCAGTCAGTTCATACGAGTTACATTGGTCCCGTGGGAGGAGTTGGTACCAACCACGGGGCCGTTCGGGGCTGTTTTGAGTTTTCACCCTCTAACTTCATGTTTTTATGCCTAAGTCTAAAAATATGCAAATTATCATCGTATTCTAAAACTGGGAGACCCGCAACTGTGGGGTCAGTTCCTACGAATTACATTGGTCCCGTGGGAGGTGTTGGTCCCACCCATAGGACCGTTCGGTGGTTGTTTCGAGTTTTCACCTTCTAACGCCATGTTTTGCTTAAGTCTAGAAATATGCAAATTACCGTCGTGTTCTCAAACCGGGAGTGCCGCGGCTGCGTGGTCAGTTCCTACGACTCGCATTGGTCCCGTGGTAAGTGTTGGTGCCACCCACGGGGCTATTCGGGGTCTATTTCTGGTTTTTGCCCTCTAACGCCATTTTTTAAGCCTAAGTCTAGAAATATGCAAATTATCATCCTATTCTCGAACCGGGAGTCCCACGGCTGCGCCGTCAATTCATATGAGTCACATTGGTCCCGAAGGAGGTGTTGGTGCCCCCCACCGGGCCGTTTGGGAGTTGTTTCTAGTTTTCACCCTCTAAAGCCTTATTTTTAAGCCTTAGTCTTGAATTATGCATATTATCGTCATATTCTCAAAACAGGAGTCCCGCGACTGCGCGGTCAGTTCCTATGAGTTACATTGGTCCCATGAGAGGTGTTGGTGCCACCCACGGGGCCGTTCGGGGGGTTATTTTGGGTTTTCACCCTCTAACGCCATGTTTTTTTGTCTAAGTCTAGAAATATGCAAATTATCATCATATTCTCAAACCGGGAGTCCCGCGGCTTCGTGGTTAGTTCCTACGAGTTTCATTGGTCACGTGGGAGGTGTTGCTGACACCCACGGGGCCATTCAGGGGTTGTTTCAGGTTTTCCTCCACTAACGTAATGTTTTTAACCCTAAGTCCAGAAATGTGCAAATTATCATCATATTCTCAAACCAATAGACCCACGACTGCGGGGTCACTTCCTACGAGTTGCATTGGTCCCATGGGAGGTGTTAGTGCCACGCACGGGGTCGTTCGGGGGTTATTTTGGGTTTCCACCCTCTAACGCCATATTTTTATGCCTAAGTCTAGAAATATGCCAATTATCGTCGTATTCTCAAACCGGGAGTCCCGCGACTGCGTGGTCAGTTCCTACGAGTTTCATTGGTCCCGTGGGAGGTGTTGGTGACACCCACGGGGCCGTTCGGGGGTTATTTCGGGTTTTCCCCCACTAACGTCATGTTTTTAACCCTAAGTCTAGAAATATGCAAATTATCGTCGTATTCTCAAACCGGGAGACTCGCGACTGTGGGGTCAGTTTCTATGAGTTACATTGGTCCCGTGGGCGGTGTTGGTGCCACCCACGGGGCCGGTCGGGGGCTGTTTTGGGTTTTCACCCTCTAACGCCATATTTTTAAGCCTAAGTCTAGAAATATAAAAATTATCCTCGTATTCTCAAACTGGGAGACCCGCGACTGCGGGGTCAGTTCGTACGAGTTACAATTGTCTCTTGGGAGGTGTTGGTGCCACCCATGGGGCCGTTCGGGGATTGTTTCGAGTTTTCACCCTCTAACACCATGTTTTGCTTAAGTCGAGAAATATGCAAATTACAGTTGTATTATAAAACCGGGAGTGCCGTGGCTACGCGGTCAGTTTCTTTGAGTTACATTGGTCCCGTGGGAGGTGTTGGTTCCACCCACGGGGCCATTCGGGAGCTGTTTTGGGTTTTCACCCTCTAACACCATATTTTTAACCCTAAGTCTAGAAATATGCAAATTATCGTCGTATACTCAAACAGGGAGACCCCCGACTGCGGGGTCAGTTCCTACGAATTACATTGATCCCGTGGGAGGTGTTGGTGCCACCCACGAGACCGTTCGATGGTTGTTTTGAGTTTTCACCTTCTGACGCCATGTTTTGCTTAAGTCTAGAAATATGAAAATTACCGTCGTATTCTCAAACCGGGAGTGCCGCAGCTTTGCGGTCAGTTCTTACGACTCGCATTGGTCCCGTGGTAAGTGTTGGTGCCACCCACAGGGCTATTCGGGGGCTATTTCGGATTTTCACCCTCTAACGCTATGTTTTTAAGCGTAAGTCTAGAAATATGCAAATTATCGACGTATTCTCAAATCGGGAGGCCCACGACTACGAGGTCAGTTCCTATGACTTGCATTGGTCCCATGAGAGGTATTGGTGCCACCCACGGTGCCGTTCGGGTTCTGTTTCGAATTTTCACCCTCTAACGCCATGCTTTACTTAATTCTAAAAATATGCAAATTACCGTTGTATTCTCCAGCAGGGAGTTCCACGGCTACCCGGTTAGTTCCTACGAGTTATATTGGTCTTGTGGGAGGTGTTGGTGCCACCGACGGGGTCGTTGGGGGCTGTTTTGGATTTTCACCCTCCATCGCCATGTTTTTATGCCTAAGTCTAGATATATGCAAACTATCATCATATTCTCAAACCGAGATACCTGCAGCTGCACAATCAGTTCTTACGAGTTACATTTGTCCCGTGGGAGGTATTGGTGCCACCCACGGGCCAACGGGGGCTGTTTTGGATTTTCACCCTCTAACGTCTTGTTTTTAAGCCTAAGTCTAGAAATATACAAATTATCGTCATATTCTCAAACCGGGAGTACCGCGACTGCGAGGTCAGTTCCTACGAGTTATATTGGTCCCGTGGGAGGTGTTGGTGCCACCCACGGGGCCGTTCGGGGGATTTTTGGGTTTTCACCCTCTAACACCATGTTTTTATGCTTAAGTCTAAAAATATACAAATTATAGTCCTATTCTCAAATCGGGAGTCCCGCGGATGCGGAGTCAGTTCATACGAGTTACATTGGTTCCGTGGGAGGAGTTGGTACCAACCACGGGGCCGTTCGGGGCTGTTTTGAGTTTTCACCCTCTAACGCCATGTTTTTAAGCCTAAGTCTTGAAATATGCAAATTATCATCGTATTCTAAAACTGGGAGACCTGCAACTGTGGGGTCAGTTCCTACGAATTACATTGGTCCCGTGGGAGGTGTTGGTCCCACCCACGGGACCGTTCGGTGGTTGTTTCGAGTTTTCACCTTCTAACGCCATGTTTTGCTTAAGTCTACAAATATGAAAATTACCGTCGTATTCTCAAACCGGGAGTGCCGCGACTGCGCGGTCAGTTCCTACGACTCACATTGGTCCCGTGGTAAGTGTTGGTGCCACCCACGGGGCTGTTCGGGGGCTATTTATGGTTTTTGCCCTCTAACGCCATTTTTTACGCCTATGTCTAGAAATATGCAAATTATCATCCTATTCTCGAACCGGGAGTCCCACGGCTGCGCCGTCAATTCCTATGAGTCACATTGGTCCCGAAGGAGGTGTTGGTGCCCCTTATCGGGCCGTTTGGGAGTTGTTTCGAGTTTTCACCCTCTAAAGCCTTGTTTTTAAGCCTTAGTCTTGAATTATGCATATTATCGTCGTATTCTCAAAATAGGAGTCCCGCGACTGCGCGGTCAGTTCCTATGAGTTACATTGGTCCCGTGGGAGGTGTTGGTGCCACCCACGGGGCCGTTCGGGGGTTGTTTTGGGTTTTCACCCTCTAACGCCATGTTTTTATGTCTAAGTCTAGAAATTTGCAAATTATCATCGTATTCTCAAATCTGGAGTCCCGCGGCTGCGTGGTCAGTTCCTACGAGTTTCATTGGTCCCGTGGGAGGTGTTGGTGACACCCACAGGGCCGTTCGGGGGTTGTTTCGGGTTTTCCTCCACTAACGTCATGTTTTTAACCCTAAGTCTAGAAATATGCAAATTATCGTCGTATTCTCAAACCGGGAGACTCGCGACTGTGGGGTCAGTTTCTACGAGTTACATTGGTCCCGTGGGAGGTGTTGGTGCCACCCACGGGGCCGTTCGGAGGTTGCTTTGGGTTTTCACCCTCTAACGCTATGTTTTTAAGCCTAAGTCTAGAAATATGAAAATTATCGTCGTATTCTCAAACTAGGAGACCCACAACTACGAGGTCAGTTCCTACGAGTTGTATTGGTCCCATGGGAGGTGTTGGTGCCACCCACGGGGCCGTTCGGGGTCCGTTTCGGGTTTTCACCCTCTGACGCCATATTTCTCTTAAGTCTAAAAATATGCAAATTACCGTCATATTCTCAAACCGGGAGTTCTGCGGCTACCCGGTTAGTTCCTACGAGTTATATTGGTCATGTGGGAGGTGTTGATGCCACCCACGGGGTCGTTAGGGGGCTGCTTTGGATTTTCACCCTCTAACGCCATGTTTTTATGCATAAGTCTAGATATATGCAAACTATCATCGTATTCTCAAATCGGGAGTCCTGCGACTGTACGGTCAGTTCCTACAAGTTACATTGGTCCCGTGGGAGGTATTGGTGCCACCCACGGGGCCGTCGGGGGCTATTTTGGATTTTCAACCTCTAACGTCTTGTTTTTAAGCCTAGGTCTAGAAATATACAAATTATCGTCATATTCTCAAACCGAGAGTGCCGCGGCGGCGAGGTCAGTTCCTATGAGTTACATTGATCCCGTGGGAGGTGTTGGTGCCACCCACAGGGCCGTTCGGGGGTTGTTTTGGGTTTTCACCCTCTAATGCCATGTTTTTAGGCCTATGTCTAGAAATATACAGATTATCATCCTATTCTCAAATCGGGAGTCCCGCGGATGTGCAGTCAGTTCCTACGAGTTACATTGGTCCCGTGGGAGGAGTTGGTACCAACCACGGGGCCGTTTCGGGGGCTGTTTTGGGTTTTCACCCTCTAACGCCTTGTTTTTATGCCTAAGTCCAAAAATATGCAAATTATCATCGTATTCTCAAACCGAGAGTCCCGCGGCTGTACGGTCACTTCGTACGAGTCACATTGGTCCCGTGAGTGGTGCTGGTGCCACCCACGAGGCCGTTCGGGGACTGTTTTGGGTTTTCACCCTCTAAGGCCATGTTTTTAAGCCTAAATCTAGAAATAAACAAATTATCGTCTTATTCGCAATCGGGGAGTCCCGCGTTGAGAGGTGAGGAACTCAAGGGAATGTACATGAAACTAAGGCGTGTATTTAAAAACTACTATTAACTTCAATATAAATACTTGATAAATGTGTGCAAAAGTTTTGGGCTCTGTCCCATATCAAATGTAATTTTTTTAAAACTAATAAGTGTCTAGCCGTAGGAACACTAGACTTAATGATCCATTTCATGGATGCGTAGCTGCAGCATTTGTGGAGGCTTGAAGGATTTGTGTAGACGCTTCACCTACTTCATTCTTAAATTATAATTCATATTTATTTATTTTATTTGGGCATGTTACCACTTTAGTCAATATATTTATTCAGTTTTATTTTTCAGACTGTGTATTTAAATTCAGTTTCATTTTGAGTTGACTTATGTTTTGGATATTAGTTTTAGAATCGATGATTTATTCAGCATTTATCATTTATCTATTTAATTTGTGATGTTTTGTAATTCTATTATTGTGTGGATAAGTTATATTATTTTATTTTTGCATGTCTTTATATGTTAATGAAAGATAAAAATTTGGCACCGTTTAATTTAACATAGGTGGTTAGTAAAAAAAGGAGGGGGGGGGGTCGACAGTGATGTTGAGAATGAACCAAATGAGATTCTTGTTTATATTAATAAATTTATGATAACCTAAAATAGGCGGGGTGTCACATAAGGTATCAGAGCATCAGGTTCTAGAGTCCATAGGATCTCTACGGCTTACTAAGATTTCAGCGTAGCATCCTTTGATATAGGGCCTTATTATTAGGAATGTTGCATTCACTTTTACACATTTGAAATTTCGTTCTTCTTCTATTACTTTTGTATCGACTGTGAATTCATACAATTCGATCGGATTTCACATTCCACCAAGGAGAGGATGACCGTTTAGGGCACCGGTGAGAGCCAATTAGGGAGAGACTTAGTAGGATCCATAGGTACCATAGCCACAACCACCACAAGGGACGATGGTGATAGCAGAGGTGGCCATTATTGTGGCACAGACATTTAATGCGACTATGACAGCCATGTCACTTCATTTTTCTAAAGCCCAACCACCACAACATCCAGTGGCGCCGATTGTCCAAGATCATATGGGATCATCATATTGATAGAGAGTGAGGGGGGTATTTAAAAATGTCCACCCACCAGAGTTTCAGGGTAGTTCTTACGTGATCATGCCTTGTCAGTGGAAGAAGGACATTCGGTGCCATTTTCGCATGGTTGATTGTAGCGACATTCAAAAGAAGACGTTGGCCATGTTTAAGTTTGTGGGAGAAGCTTTGCAGTGGTGCGAGTCCATTAACACTTATGAGGAGAAGGATACTATGGCTATTACTGAGTTTTGGGTGCAGTTTGACCGCCTGGACCTTCCACCGTCCTTTGAGATAGAGATGCAGAAGAAGTTTAATGAGGTGGTTTAGTGTGACCATTCTGTAGTAGAGTATGAGGAGGAGTTTCCCCGTTTGGCTAATTATGCTCCCGACGAGGTGAACAGGGAGGAGAGGAAAATATCAAAGTTTATAGATGGACTCGCTTGGAGGATCAGGCAATACTTGATTATCAACCCATCATTGAGGACTTATACCGAGGTCGTCAATGCTTCACTTCTTCATTGCCAGGACCATCATTTCCATATGAAGGGGAGAAAGAGAAGGGGTGATACTAGCCAGTCATGAAAGGCAGGAGGGAATACTGTTAGTGGAGCACCGCAGCAGTAGATGAGTAGACATCAAGGGAAAAATTCCCGATCGGGTGATTAGACCAAGAGATTCAGATTGGGAGCTTACCGACCCGAGGGTAGTGGTTTCAGGAAGGGCCAATAGGTTACTCAATAGCATCTTGTTCCTTGAGGCTTCCATGTCCAAAGGAACAATAGGGGAGGCCATTAGGTCCAAGGCCACGAGGGCCAGCATCAGGGGAAGCCTTAACAGGGCCATCAGGGCTAGACGCAGAGAGACTTTTTAGTTAGTTGTTTTACTTGTGAACAAACGAGCCACAAGAGGAGGGACTGTACACAGCATGATAAATCATTACAAAAACAGGGTGCCCAGTAGGGGAAGCAGGTGCACTTACCCTTATAACACCAGCCCCACCATAGCAGGGGCAGTTATAGTACGAAATTGTCTATAATGTTCGAGATGCATTCTTACAGCAAGCACCGCGGGTGCCACTAGCAGTAGATGGTACGTTTCCTATTTATGGGCTTGAGGATAGGATTTTTTTTGATACGGGGGCATCACACTCATTTATAGCTACCAAATTTTCACATGAAGTTGGTTTATCAGATAGTGTCGACTATCTCCTTATGTGTGTAGATCCACCTTTAAAAAGTGGGCCACTTATACACTTAATCTGTAGGGGTGTAGATGTTGATGTTGGGAGACTATATTTATCCGCCGACCTCCTAATGTTATATATGTAGGGTTGTGATGTCATTTTGGGCATGGACTGGTTAGCAGGGTACATGGCGATGGTGGACTGCTTCAGGAGGACCATTGTGTTTTCTATTATGGACTAGGAGATGTTTCTTGTGGCGATGCCTCTTTCCGAGGGAGGGTCGAGCACACACCTATACTATATTGATGAGGAGACCTCCAGGAGGTGGTTATCTCTTTTGATTCGATTCCAATGGTGAAGAAGTTCTAGGATGTGTTCCAAGAAATTCTCGGGCTGCCGCCCAACCGAGAGATTACATTCGTTATCAACTCAACACTAGGTACGAGGCCAATTTCCTAAGCACCTTATCGCATGGATCCTTCAGATATGCAAGAGTTGAGGGAGAAGATTCAACATCTTCTTAGAAAGGGTTTCCTTCTATAGAGTACATAACCATGGGGTGCGCCGGTGTTGTTCGTCAAGAAAAAGGATGGGTCGCTTCGTTTGTGTATTGATTACAGGGAGCTGAACAAGGTCATGATTCAGAATAAGTATTTGCTTCCCCAGATCGATGACTTGTTTGACCAGTTGAGGGGAGTAATGTATTTTTGCAAGGTATATTTGAGATTGGGATATCATCAGTTGCGTATTAAAGAGGTGGACATTCCTAAGACCTCTTTCCTGCCACAATACGGATCATACGAGTTCATAGTGATGCCGTTTGGGCTAACCAATGCTCTAGTAGTGTTTATGGATCTTATGAGCTAGTTTTTAGGGAGTTCGTTGACCAGTTTGTGATTTTATTCATTGGCGATATTATGGTTTGCTCTCATCCAGAGGATGAGCATGTAGAGCACCCGTGTATAGTGCTGCGGATGGCACGGGACCATTAGTTGTACACCAAATTCGATAAGTGTGGATTTTGGCTACGAGAGGTGTAGTTTTTGGGCCAATCACAGATCTCAACTGATGATATTACTCCCCTAGCGAACCGGTTCAGTTTATTGGAATGGACTTCTTCTTCAACCTCAGGTTTTTACCTCTAAAAACCATCAATAGAGGTACTAATCTTCACAAAAACCATGGATTAATATCCCAATTCAATATATAATAATTTTAAAAGTATTTTAACACCGATTTAAACCTGAATCCAACATCAAATCTAATGGATTCCTAGTCATTAAATTAATACATTCCCTCTAGATTTAATCCAGCCATAAACCCATTGATCTAACACCCTATCAATGTTCATCAAGTTCATAATCATATTTCTAGATATAAATCATGAAATTTTTACTTATTGTTTCTCAATCATGATTATAGGTGAAGCACAAACCAATTCCCTTCAATTAATCCCCAAAATTTCATCCTTAAATTTCCAGATTAATCATGAACATAATTAACTTTAGAAAATTTCAAATCTAAATAGACTAAACACTTGCCTTGTTGGATTAAACTTGACACGAAAAGATGAATTGATTCCGAATATTGACTCTTCTCTCTTCTCCAAGTTTTCCTTGTCTTTTTTCTTCTCTTTTCTCTTCTCTTTGATTTCTCCCTTAACCTCCATTAAGCAGAGGCTAGAATGAGGCTGCCATACACCCCACTTAGCCTTAAATACCTCTTAATGAATCCCAAATCTTGTTTTTAGGTTAAATTCTAAGGGTTAAAAGATGACCATACCCCTATACGGGCCATACTATGTCTATAAATCCTCGGAACCCAACTATAACACCCGGGTACCTATTATGGACTATTTAAACCCATTTCAGATCACCGGTGCACTAAAAAAGGCCACCTGAGTCACTGAACTAAAAATATGCCATCAACTCATTAACTAGGACGGATACATGTGTATAGTACGCGTCGCACAAACCATTTAAATTCTTCATTTTTCCCTTTAACGACATAATATAATCATCTGTCGCTTTTCACTCATTAAACGATAATATAATAATTACAAAGCTATTTACTTATTACATGCAGGTAAATAATTTTAATCATAAATATTAATCTTAAACTCGTTAATTAATATCTATTGAGCCCAATTTAATTTTCCAATTAAATTAATAAATAAAAGAACATGTGGAAAAAAAATACTCTCAAAAGTACAGGGTATTAAACATCTCTTCATTGCAGGAGCCATAAACACCACCTCCGTAGTCTTTATGTGTGTGTGTGTGTGTGTGTGTTTATGTATCACAAATCGATCGGGGTGCATGTGTTTTGGTATCACAAATCGATCGGTGTGTGTGTAAATATATGTATATATGTCAACGATAATGTTTACAATTGTACATATGTAAGTGAGTGTGTGTATGTATTTTAATATATATATATATATATATATATATATATATATATATATATATATATATATATATATATGGGGGTGTATGTGTCGGTGGGTGTGGGTGTGAATGTGTATGTGAGTGTGTGTATTTGTGTGGGGGTGTATGTGTTTCTGGGGGTCTGGTATTAAGTTGGGGATATAAAAGTATTTTGAGTAAATATTTATAGAGGGTAAATATTTACTCCTCTTTAAGAGAGTCAATATGTACACTTTAAAGTAGATATTTACTAAGAACGGGAAGAACATGGAGAAAAGAAAACAATAGGGAGAAGAATAAGAAAAATTAATAGGTTTGATGCATATTATAATATTTTTTGATAGTTTATATGGGGAGGAAAATTATCCGATTAGGCATGAGAAAATGACACGTGTAAGCTATACTTCAAAGTGATCACAATCCAAAGAGATAAGGACATATTAGGGATTGTTAACGTAAATCTCATAATTGTATTCAACCGATTAAGATACGATATTAATCTTAAGGTCATGGAGTCCCACACTACTCAACCTCTTTATGTTTTCTGTAAATATAACCAACACCCCTAGAAAGAGGGGCATGTAATTTATATTGTCAAGAATTATTAGAATTTAGTCGAGGAAAGTAAACAATCACAATCACACAATGACATAGTATGTACGTGGGTCGTCAACGTTCTTACATCGATGGAGAATTTCTCTCTCTCTCTCTCTCTCTCTCTCTCTCTCTCTCTCTCTCTTTATTTATTTATTGATTCCTAATAATAAAGTTTACATATCCCTTTTTCTAGTGGTGTGGGTTACATTTATAGAGAATAGAAAGAGGTTGAGTAGTGTGGGACTCCATGATCTTTGTTTTCCATTGTATCTTGATCGATTAAATCCAATTATGAGATTTTTGCTGATCGGACCCAATCTGTCCCTATCTCTTTGAGTTTTGATCGCTATTAAGTCTTGCAGAAATATTTCATTTCCTCATTTATAGCCTAATAATTTTGCCACATTTGCCCCCAAATCACTGTAGCTTGATGAAGGTGCAAAGGTTTGTTTGTATGCTATATGTAGCCTTTGGTCATGGTTAGTGGTGATACTTGGTCGTCTATAAGAGCCATAGTTAGAAAGTGTTGACACTTTGTGTTTTTGAGTTTTATAATAATCTTCAATTTACATGTTAGACTTGAAGAGTATGGTCATAATTTTCAAAAATATTTTAGGGTCACGCTCTGCACTCTGATAAAACTAAGAGGCGGTAGCGTGTGTCAGTTTCCATTAGGGGTGAGTCCATAGTGATGGTATTACCATTGAAGTTAAGGTAATTAAGTGAATGATCCTATTGACATCACTTGGAGAGCATTTCACTTATTTCATTTCAAGAACAATACTAGAGCTTTATTTTTTTTCTTCATCAACTGTACATTTATTTCTTCTTCATTTTTCTTTCTCTGCAACTATTTTCTTTTAGGATCATCTTTCATTCTTCCTCTTTTAAATTTATTTGTTGCACGAGATGATTTACCCGACTGGTGAGTGTTTTCTTGGGAATTCTGGAAACGTATTTCTATTCTAGATTGGGTATTCATATAGTTAGGAGAACATCCCAAACACTATTATACCATTAAAAGAGGACATTGGATGTTCTCCTAGTTCATTGATGGGGTTAGTCAAAAATTTTCCTCAAACCAACTCTTTTTAGAGTTTTGTGAATTTTTCAGTGTGGTTTCAGCCCAATGTTATCCAAACACTTGAAGAGTAATGAAGCGAGGTCATAGGGTAAATTAGTTGTGTGGGACTAGGTTAGGGATCCTAGAAATCCGTTACTACTACATGTGGGTGAGGTTGAATGAAAACGTCTACTACCCGAAGGCTGAGAGAGTACTTTTCATAAACCTACCAAACTCTAACAAGGATTACTAGACGCACGATTTTATTGTGAGGGAGTGGTAGTACTTACCCTTTCCAAAGGTTAATGAACCCTATAGGGGCTCTAAATGCCCTCATATATGACATAAGTTTAGTATTGATTCTTGTGCTTTTTTCTATTCGGTCAGAATTTATTGGACTTTTACTAATGGTGTTGGTCTTTTTTTGGGCAAAGAAATCCAAGAAGATGAATCTTAGGAAACCTTTTACTTCTGGTGTTGAACATACCAAGTTGGTGTCATTGTTGCTGAACTACACATCCACCACCACTTCCTTTGTCTCTTGACCATTCGATAGGGAACAAAATATCCATATTTTGTGCAATGGGGAAAACCTTCAATTTGATGGACTTTTACTAATGTTGTTGGTCTTTGTTTGGGCAAAGAAATCAAAGAAGAGGAATCTTAGGCAACCTTTTACTTATGGTGTTGAACATACCAAGTTGGTGTCATTGTTGCTGAAATACACATCCACCTCCACTTCCTTTGTCTCCTGACCAGTTGATAGGGAACAAAATATCCATATTTTTTGCAACGAGGAAAACTCTTCAACTGCGAGGAATTTAGTCTTGTTTAAATTTATGGAAGTCACAACCAACCTTGTTGCAACCTCTTCTACTTCTGATGAAGGGATGCCACCGAGGAATAGAATTCTAAATCGGATGGTGGGGACCTTTTCCCATAGTTCTCCAAGTGCCCAGCCTTCTAAAAGGAGGAATTTGGGAGGTCCATCTTACCTAGTTACCTTTGGGGATCCCCGAAAAAAGAGTAGGTCATCCCTATGAATAAGTTTAAGACTCACTCAAGTTTGCAGTAATTGTACCCACTAAGAAGAAGGTGGATGATATGATAAGAGGAAGAGCCCGACTAGTGCATTAGTTGCTAAGAATGTTGACCTAGACCTTACACTCCCGAGGGGGCCAATCTTCCAACCGACCAAGCTGTGGGCGGGGGCTTGTCCACCAATAATATCATATCACATATTGCCCACACACTTTTAATATTTAATTTTTGTAATTTCTATTTTGATTTACATGACTTTAAATATTTCTTATACTAACGTTTTTGCTCGGCTCTTAACTTCAAATTTCTGGTGAACTTTGTTGTGATTATTAACAAAAAGGCCGACCCGGACAAGGTGAATGTTACCCTTGAACACGCCCTAAATGAGGTCCGAAAGGCCTTAAAGGATTTTCAGTAGAAGATGAAGAACTTAGAGGCATACTTGAGTGCTAAGGACATAGAGCTTGCCACTCTGAGATCTAAGGTTGAGAAGATGGAGAAGGCTATAAGGGTGTCTACTCAATCATTGGCCATTGTTAAGAGGCCAATGACAAAGCATATGACCAATGATGTTATAATTCCTTTGGTATTTATAAGAAACAACTTGACTATATTCATAAGTCTTTCTTTATGGAATGTTGAGACGAAGCCTTGGGCAAGGTCGGGGTTCCTTTTGGGTCCGAGTTCTTTAGTGAGCATGATCCTAGTTATACCCCCAGCCTTGAAGAGAAGGGTGAAACTGATGGGGGCGAGTAGGAGAAAGATGATGTTGAATAAGAGAAAGAGGCCATGAATCAAGGCGAGACCATGGTCGATCAAGATTAAGTGATGACAACGAAGATAACTCCAACTAATTTTATTGGGATAACGAGATGTATTTCAACCAAAAGGATTTTGTATGATGAAAGCACAATTAATATTAAATAAAACTTCACTATCTACTCTATAATGTACTTGATATTAAAACAAGTATTCAATACATTACGAGATATGTTATATATAACACAAAAACCATGCAACTATGCTCAAGCAGTAAAAGTACAATGAAGATCACAACTAAGATAATGAAAATCACAAGCAATTCAACATATACTTAAAGCTTGCATCAAACCCTAGAAAAGTTCATCTATCATGCAACAAGAGAAGATCAAAGATCATCCATAAATCTAAACCACATAACCATGCAGGTTCATGGTCATCTCAACATCATAAAAATCAACAGTTCATTACTTAAACAATCAAGAAGATGTTCAGAAGATAAGGAGATTATTGCACAGTTTCTTATTGTACTTTAGGAACTATTGTAAAAATGTAAAGTTGCATGATTTATCTTGTATATGCTATAAACCTACTCAATTAAACCCACCCCAATGCTCCTAAATCTTCCTAAATGAATGGTGTAAAAATTAAAATCACAATGCCTAAAACCTGGGAGGTTTAGTCGACTAAACCTTATATTTAGTCGACCAAAAGTCAACTTCAGTCAACTGAACGTTTTGGGACACCTAACTAAAATGGGCATAGCAGAAGACGTAATAGGTTTAAGTAACTAAACCTTAAGTTTAGTAAGTTAAAAGTTCTAGGATTTTAAAATTAATTTTGGTAAAACTTTCCAATAGTTTATTACATTACCTTAACCGTATTACCAACCTTTGGTTACCACTTAACACTATTAATAGACCTTCAAACCTTCATCTCAAGACACCAAGCATCAACCCTAGATTTCGTCTTCCTACTTGATCATTCTAGAAAGATAAACCAAGTTTCCAAACCCCTTTCCATATATGTGAGATTTAAACCCAAATATCAATTATAGCAAAAAATCCACTGAAGTAAAGCTTCAAATATCAAACCCATTATATCCAAGTTCCAAAACAAACCCCGTGAGTTCAAAAAAACCAAAAGAAATTTCATCTAAGTTACACACCCCAAATCCATTTAAGAGAAGTTCTTGATAATTCTAGAAATAATGCATTTTTAGATAGAGAAAGTTTCACCCACTTCACAAGATTGCTTTTAAGAAACAACCCCAACAAACCCAAAAAATAACTTTTGTATCTAAGTGATTAAAACACAATATCTCTCCTAAACCAAGTTACCCTAAAATAACACGTGGGCTTTGAGATTAAAACAAAAACCTCATAAGACATAAATTCAAACCCAAATACCCCATTTGAGAAAAATTCATGGTATCACTTGTTTTTTTACTTTTGTAGAAATAAAAAGTAAACCCATCTCACCATTGTTTTAGTGTAGGACTTACTTCACATGTTGGTTAAAAATCTTGTTACTATTGATTGCGATAAACTTCATTGCATTTTTTGATCGGTAGTACTGTTGTTAGGGGTATTAAAGGAGTTTAAAGTACTTAAGCTATTGAGTGGGTAACGCTTAGAAAAGGATGGAGGTATCATTTTGTTGGTTGTGGTTTAGCTAGGTGTTGTTCCTTGTGAGGTTTTAGTTCCACTGTAAGTGAATCATAAATAGTGAAGTTCTCGAGTACGGGCTCAAGCGTAGGCATAGATTGGGCAAAATTGCATTAAAACCTAGGTTTGAAAAGTTCCTTTAAACCCTCTCTCCTCCCTTATTATATTTACATTCATGCTTTACTTTAATAAGATTAATACTTCAATTACTCGAATGTGTATGTGAATACATGTGCATGTAAGACAATAATAGAGAAGTCATTTTATTATAAAAAATAAGAATTGGTTTTTACTAAATTATAATGTTTATAAAATGACAATGAAAAAGAAAGAAATCTTAATTGGTGAAAAGTTAAACACATGTCATAATCCCAATTCACCCCTCCCCCCTATTAGGATTATTATGGGCCAACAATAGGTATCAGAGCCTAGCTCATAGATACTTCTTTTGTAAAGTATAACTTACGTTAAAAGATGACATCCAAAAGGTGGGATTTTTGAAAAATGATATTTGTCCAGATATTTAAAATGATGGATCTTGTTCGAAAAAAAGAAAATTGAGGAAATGAATTTTTAGAAGAAAACGGTTTGAGAGATTAATGTGAAAAATAATATTAGAAAGTTCCTATATTTGAAAAGTTATTTTGAGGAACAAAGTAACCTTGATACAAAGCAAAGGCCTTTAGAAGTAAAATGGGTCTTGAAAAATAATTTTTTAAAGAAAAAGAAAATTAAAATATATTTCGAAAGGATAATGTTATAAGGAAGAATGAATACGTTCTTGTCTTTGAAAGTGTTTTTTTGTTAAAAGGAGAAAAGTGTTTTAGAGTGAAAAGTGGATTTGAAAAATTTTGTTATCAAAAGATCATACGCATTCACTTTCAAGTGAAAATATGCTTTCTATGATATAATATGATTGTTGTTGTTCTTACTCATATTTCATGCATATAGAACACTCACACTTATACTCTTGCATATGGTGTAAAGGTACACTCTAAAACTTATCACAATCAATGAGTTTATAAAAAAAGTTATCCATGTTTCACACACGCAGAAGTCATAGTAACTTAAAGATAATATCCCACATATCCCCCACAAATTAAATCCCCAATTTGTGAGTAAATCAACTAGGTGATCTTGAACCCCTATCCAATAAGTTTTCCTTATAATTGATTCTTTGGTAAAGAAAACACAATACGATGAAATATTGAAAATAAAACAAGGCTTAAAAAAGTAAATCAAATAGTTAAAGAGATTGATACTTGTAAAACCCGATTGGATAAATTATGGGAGATTTGGAAAGAAAAATATTTTTTTATATAAAGAAAAACATTGGAATCTCATGAAAATCTTAAATACCCATTTTATCTATGTACACATTAAAAAATTTCTTTAAAAATTAAAAACATAAACTTTTGGAAGATGACCCTTGGAAGTTTTATAAAAAAAATTGAATAGTTACATTTAAATGTTTAAAGAAAGTTTAACAAATCTAACCATACATGCCCCCTAATTTATCTCTGGATATTATCATACATGCCGATGATATAAATATCATATTAATTTGATACATGCCATCACTAAAGTGTTTTCACACATGTTTGAAATTTGAATATCTATTGTTAAGATTCATGCCGCTTGTTTGTGCTTACACGTTACTTATCCATATCCTCGACACATGATACACAAGTAGGTAATGTGTTTCATATCTTCATCAAACTAATACTTATATTATTGCTATATGACTCGTGGTTTAATATGCTTACATTCTATGGCACCGCTACGTAAAAATTGTTAAAAGTCATTAGTATTATAAATGTGATATGCTATGTTATACCCCACGAGAACAAAATGCTACATCTATATAATCTTACTAACACTTATTTTATCACATGATCAAAAATAATATCCAATATGTTCACGTGATTATCTTGGAAAAAGAGAACATGTTTAAGAAAGTCTAATGGAAGACTCACATGACACGCTAGAGATGATGCATTTTTTTAAGGAAGAGGGACGGAACCCCCCACAAAATTTTATTAAAATATATTAGAGAAAAAGCCTCTCTAGTGAAAAGTACAAGCTCTAGATCTCTAAAACCTAATTGATATATTTTGAGCCAGAATAGATACCTGGACAAAAGCTAACAATTTGGGGATTTATAAACATCCACATTACAAGAGCTAAAGTAAAAATGAAATATGGTGATTTATGATATCCCCATTACAAAAGTATCCTTTCTACAAATAGAAGATCTAGGTATTCTAATGAATGGAAAATTGCACTTGTCTAAATTAATGAAACCTCTGGTTAACATTAGAATCTCTTGAAATTTTTGATAAAACATTTTAACACAAGATTTATCTCCAAAGTTAGCTATAGAATCTGCAACAAAATTAGCCTCTCTAAGATAATGAGTGAAATTAACCTTTAAGTCAATAACAATAGAGGAAATATCATCTATGATATGATTTATTCACCAAGGAATATTCTTACTTTTATAAGAATGAATATCGATGATGAGCTTTGAATCTGATTCAATATCAATCTTGTTAACTGATTATGCTTACTTATAAGAAAACTTGTGAGAATAGCTTGAGCTTCAACAACAATATTTGATGCAATACCTCCATTGTCTGGAAAAGCCCATTTAAAATCCCCTATATGATTCCATAGAATACCCCCATGACCTGTAGGACATGGATTACCCTTCGAGGCTTCATCAATGTTAAGTTTCCATCTATCATTGGGCGGATAAATCCATTTGATAAGACTTCTATACTCCTTTTAAGAACCAATTGCTCTTATGGAGAATAACTGGGATAACTCAAGGTAGTCCTTTCCACATTTTAGATGATGGGCTGCAACAATGCCTTTAAAGCTTTGAATAACCTCTTGAATAATTTTAAAAGAGGAGAATTTTGAATTTTCTTGAATAGACATGTTTCTATGCTTCCATATCTCCTATATAATGAAAGAGATAAGTATTTTAAGAAGGAGCATAATGATGAGATTAGAATTGCTTTTGTACCACCATTCCATAAGCATAATTTGAAAAGATGTAAATGATAACTTGATACCAATCAGATTTGAAAAGTAATTACATACCTTCCTTGCTATAGGACCTTTTATGAAAAGGTGATTTAATTCTTCTGAGTTGGAGTAGCAACATCTATAAATGGAAGAAATTTTGATGCCTATGTTTTGGAGGTTGTCTTCTAATGGAATTTTATTTAGAAGACATCTCCAAATAAAGATTGATACTTTTTAAGGATATAGTGGTCCCAGATATTTTTGAATAGAAATGAAGAAGTCTTAGAAGGTTTAATGAGATTTATAGAAAATTTAAAATTAAATTTACCATTTTCAGAAGGAGAACAAATTTTTTCCCCAGCTATGTCAGTGACATACTTATCTATCTCATGTAATGGAGTTTTAAAGCTGTTGAAAGTTGTAGAGCCATAAGAGTTAGAGCCAAATTTATATTTACTTATAAGAAAATCAAGTAGTAAGTTGTTACTTACTATATAAGACTACCAAACTCTCCACCTAGAGGCTTTTAAAACATTATGAAGGCTTCTAAGACCTAAACATCCCTCTTCAGTATTAAGGCATACAGATTTCCAATTACACCAATGATACTTGTAACCAAAATCCTTGTGATAACCCGAAAAGAAATTACTAAAAATATTTTCAATCCTTTTAATGATAAATTTAGGAGGATTGATAGCAACTAATGTGTGAAGAGAAATGGAACCGAGGACTGATTTTATAAGCACAACAGTACCTGCTTGAGATAGGAATTTAAATTTCCACCCATCAAATTTAGTTCTAATGGCAGTAATAAGACTTTCAAAACATAAGGATTTCTTTCTACCTTTGAATAGGGGACAACCTAAGTATTTTATGATACTATTACCTTTATCTAGACTTGTAACTTCTTTAATGATCTTAGATCTCCGAGAGGAACCTTTAGAATTAGTATACAATTTAATTTTAGATTTATTAATCAATTGCCCAGAGGTAGATTCATAGGCTTTAAGTTAGTTCATTGGGAGACTCAAACTTTTCTTTGTTCCTTGAGTAAATATGATTATGTCATCAACAAAAGCTAGGTGGATTATGAGATTACAATTTCTAGGATGGGAGTAGATGCCAATATTACCAGATTGCATGAGATGATGTAACCCTGTACTTAGGACTTCAGCACATATAATAAAGAGACTAGAGGCTAATGGATCTCCTTGTCTAAGACCCTTAGAGGATTTAAAGAAGCCGGTAGGTTGATCATTTATAAGAATATAAAACCACTTAGAAGATATAATTATCCATATAATGTCTATGAAACCTTCACAAAAACCAAATTTCCTAAGGACTTTAATGAGGAACCACTAAGACACCCTATCATAGGCATTGGTCATATCTAGTTTGATAATAACATTGTCACCTAGGTTTTTTCTATCAAGAAGGTGCATCATTTCTTAACCAAGGAATATATTATCAAGAATATTTCTCCCTTTTATGAATCGTGACTGATGAGGGGATATGAAATTAGGAAAGAATTCTCTAAGTCTCGTATTAATAATTTTAGAAATGATTCTATTACTAAAATTACACAAATTGATAGGTCTATAATCATTACAAGCAGTTGGATTTTTTTATCTTAGGAATAAGACATATGTTGGTTTCACCCCAACTTTTGGGAATATCTCTACCTAAAAAGAAGGCTTAGATAGCCTCAATCAAATCTTTGCCTCAATCAGATATTTTTTAATGATATTACAACAGTTTATGTAAAAAATACCATTGAAACCATGAGGACCAACTTTAATATCTTTCTCAAAATTGAATATCTTTCTCATGAAAACTCACAACTTATTATGCACCAAATCTATAGTGAAGTTATGCTTCAATCTTATACACATAATATCAAATTAATGACATTACCGTCATTATGAAATTAAATGGCATTCCCATATATGAGATCAAGGTGGCAATCTCATTTTCTATATATGGGATGGCATGCCCATCCATATGATATTTTGGTAGAAATCCTACCGATTATTATGTAGAAGGAAATCCCTTCTCATATAAGAACATCCTTAAATTGAAAATATAGTCTCAATTAAGACATGATGGCAATCCCACCATTATTGCACAATATTCAGCCTAAATGATATACATGCTAAATTGAAAATTGATGGCAATCCTACCACCGTAAGACATCGCTTATGAATTGAATCAATAAAATATGGAATTCCCATATATCCATGATATTTTGCAGTACTTGTGAGTAAGTGCGTGCAATGGAAATTGTGGGTACCACTTACCTCTTTTTTGACCCAAAGGAGTAGCCGTACTAAGCTCTATTGAAAATAGGGAGCGCCCGACCGAAACTTAGAAGCCTCACGATAGTTAACAAGAGATGACCCGATCTATCCCTAAAATCTCGAAGGAGATATTCAAGGGATAGAGGGTTAGCGTGTTGGTATCCAACACCCCCACTCTCTTAATTTTCACACACACACACACACACACACACACACACACACACACACACACACACACACATATATATATATATATATATATATATATATATATATATATAGTACCCTGGCCCGGGGCAAAGGGTATGTAAAAAAAAAAGAGAAATACAACGAGTAAACCTCACCGTGGATGTAGGCACATTGCCGAACCACTTATATCTTGTGTTGTGTGTGATTGTGATTATTCTTGTTCGTGTCGTTTATTTTTCTGTTGATCGCTTTTAATTATTAGTTGTGTTGGGATTTCTTGTCCCCCACAATTGGCACCGTCTGTGGGAAGCGATTGTTCTTCCTTTAAGAAAGCCTTCACCAGCAAGAACCTTGAATGTCTGATCACAGCAGTAATGCCCCTCAAGCATGACATGTTCAAGAGCAACCTATCCCTCATAGGGTTAGATCTGAATTTCGATTCTCAAACCCAAGGCTTTGTCTGGAATAGCAAGCCTCGAAAGAAAGCTAGGGGCCAACTAGGTCTACACAAGTTTCCAGGATAATCGATGCCTATGAGGCTAGGCTCCAAGAGCAGGACGAGGTTACTCGCAAGAAGGAAGCAAAAAATGCTTGCCTCAAGCGGCATCTAGAGAGGATGGAGAGACAGCTCCATCGTAATAGGAGGCAATGCCATTATCAGACTCCAAGGCATGGGTCTCAAAGAATTGAGGGACACAGGTCAGATGATGACTAGTCCGAGCAATAACAACCAACTCACCATTACAAGAGCCCAAGGTAAAGGAATGACGATATACAAAACTTGGTGCGGATAGAGATGGACCAACACCCAGCACACATGGGTGCCAAATCGATAAGAGAGCTAGACAGGCGAGCTCTCAAGACCTTGATGAAGTACCCTTTTTAAGGGAAATAGAAGAAAAGGAATCCCCCAAGAAGTTCGCAATGCCCAGGTTCAAGATCTACGATGAAAAGACTGATCCCATCGACCATGTCAGACAGTACAGGCAGGCCATGACCCTTTAGAACCACAAGGATGCACTGAAATGCCGTATTTTCTCGTCGAGCTTGCATGACGTGGCCCAAAAGTGGTTCAAGAAACTCCCCCACAGATCCATTAGGAACTTCGAGTCCTTGGAAAAGCTCTTCACAACTCGCTTCATTACCAGCAGCTCCTATCAAAAGAGGACGGATTTTTTTATTAACAATGATGAAAAATCCCTAAGAGAACCTCAGAGACTACGCAAAGAGGTATTTGGAGGTGTTCAATGAGGTCGAGAACTGCTCGGAGCAGGTCGCCATTGCATCCTTTAAGATTGTGTTACCCATCTCCTGCCTCTTGCACCAGTCCCTCACTAAGAAGGAGGCCATAACCATCGACGATTTAATGGCTCGTATTGAATATGACCCATCTCAGTGCAGGAGAAAATGGTCGCACAAAGGTTATCGACAAGGGGAGCAACATGAATGACGGTCAAAAGAAAGGGAGTAAGAATGGGGATAAGAATGGCCCCATGAATGAAAACAAGAGTTATGCCTTGAAGGCATTTCAAGTAGTAAATACAATTTTTAGAGAATCGATCTATAAGATTCTAGCAAAGAGTAAGGAGGAACCGTTCATCAAGTGGCCCAAAAAGATGGGTGGACACCCTTCCAACTGGAATAACGCACACTAATATATGCTTTCCATAATGAGGGTGGGCACAAAATCGAGCACTGTAAAGCCCTCAAGTCCCGCCTTGAAGAGTTAGCTCAAGTAGGACACTTGAGTGAATTCGTGGAGAAAAGGCAAAGAAGGTAGCTGCCAATGGAGATCAAAGGCCCGATAACGTGCTTGAGGAAGACATCGATCATGAGTTACCAAATAATCCTCGATATTGGGTGGATGCACGTGATGAAGTCCATCCCATTTACCTACCAAGAGAAGCTCAAATGTGTGACTGAACGATGAGTGGTGGACATCAGACGATGGCAAGAAAGTGCTTTATTACGGCCATTCGTCCCAAACCAGAGAAGAAGGTTGAATAAGTTATAAGCGAGTATGAGGAACATGAGAGGCTGATGCCCTTTAAATAACAACTAAAATATGTCAGACCAGGAGTGGAGGAGACCAGGCTCCTCCCATCTAAAAGAAACATCAAGGACCTGGAGGAAGTCACAGCCAATAGCAGCTCGAATGATAAAAAGTTCTTGATTGGATCCTCACTCACCTACTGTAAAAATCGGAGTTGGTCAACCTACCTCCGAGTAATTTAGTTGTCTTTGCATGGGATCCTTAATAGCTGACCGGGATTGATCCTAACATCACTTTTCCCCAAGAGTAACAAAAAGTGGAGAGTATGTATCGACTTCATTGATCTCAATAGATCATGCCGTAAAGACAACTCCCCCTCCCAAAGATCGATCAGTTGGTGGATGCCATGACAACACATGAGATGATGAGATTCCTGGATGCATACTACGGATAACACCAGATCCCTCTGCACGAGCCGGACCAGTATAAAACTTCCATTATAACAACTATTGGGTTATTCTCTTATAAGGTTATGCCCTTTGGGCTCAAGAACGTAGGAGCAACTTACCAGCGATTGCTCACCAAGATGTTCAAGAATCAAATGGGGAACACCATATAAGTTTACATTGATGACATGCTCATCAAGATGAAGCTAAAAGATGACCACCTCTCTGACCTATCAAGGACCTTCAAAATCCTCAGGAAGTACCGAATGAAACTTAATGCAAGTAAGTGCTCTTTCGGTGTCCAGTCAGGAAAGTTCTTTGGATACTTGGTCAGTAAGAGAGGTATTGCAACCATTCCAGACCAAATTGATGCTATTAATAGGGTGTGCTGGAATGTGTAAACCCCCAATTTAAAAATCTTTCACTTTAATTTCCTTTTAAATGCGGAATAAAGATGGTTCAACACAACAATTTAATTTTCCAATATTATTTTATTTTCTTTTCTTAAAAAGACGAAAAATTAAATTAAACACAAATTTAAATTTCTAAAAACAAAATTAAAATTAAACCTAAATAAGTGAATTATGGTGAACACACACACACACACACACACATAAAATTCACACAAACAAATATTTGGATTTTCTCACAAACAAAAATAACACTTGAAGTTAACTATGAGAAATTTATTTTTAGCCCGAAATTAATTTAACACAAGTCCTAAAATTTGCCTACACAGTATTTTCCATATTACCAAATTAGGCCAAATCAAATTTAACAAATTTAATTATCGACTTGAATTAAACTAACTTGAATTTCACCCAAACTAAATTATAGCAGCAAATTAAATACGTGTGATAAATAAACCAGTTTTATCTTGTTAACCTAAGATGCATTCTAAGTGATTTAAACAAGATAATAAACAATATCACACTACACGCCGATGTACGAGGAAAAACCCACAACGAAAAAAAAACCTCAGACGACCCTAGCCTTAAGTCCACTAAGTACGAAATTTTACAAGTACATGACAAATGACTTACTCAACTCGACTCCTTTCAAGCCCCTGACGCATCTTCTTGGACCAAACTTTGCTTAGTCAACAATCTCGGAATCCACCTGAACCTTGTAATCCACCAATGAAGCTTTAGGAACCCATAAACCACACACAGTGCCTTTCACCGTATGAGAACGCTGCAGCCAAAACAAAACTTCTTCATCTTTGAGGGATGTAGAAGTAAAACCAAACTCTTTTCTGTTTAGGTAGAAAAGTGAACCCGGTGCCAAACAAACTCCAAGCAAATATATATCTGTGGTACTTGGAATAAACTAATATGGGTGTAAACAAAAGTGTTTAAGAATCATTTTCTTGAGAAAAACAAACACTCAAAACATGAACTTTTTCATAGAGGAATTAAGATCTCAAAACCCTCTCTTATAGACTGTAGAACTTAGAGATTGTAGAATATGAAAAATTTAGTTTTTTAAAGTTGGTTCCCGCACATATTAATTCTCGCAAAAGTTAGTGGGACAAAAGAAGTGGAAACATGAAGAAAACTGCCAAAATATTTTCCCGCCGAAAATCTCGTTCGAATGAGATTTTTGTTCGAACGAAGTCTCGTTCGAAAGACCTTCTAACAAAGTTCCAGAGGCCAAATGGGAAAATACATTGGCAAACTCGTTTGACTGACAAACTTATTCGAACGACAATTTTGAACGAAATTTTAGATGTTCATTTTTCAATTTTAAGCCCTAAAACTTTGTATTCAAAGTTCAAAAATAACCTTTTAAAAACAAACTTTAGTTTAAAATAAAATTACACCCATTTAAACAATGTTTTAAGCTCATATATATATATATATATATATATATATATATATATATATATATATATATATATATATATATATATATATATGTAATGCATTCATACCTTAGGAGATATTGGAACTATGTTGATGACGCGAACCGAGGCACATGTAAACCGACAATGATGTTTTCTTGATAAGTAAGCCCCAACGTCTTCAACTTTCACATGTCATAGGCTTGATGGATGGTCAAAAAATCTATCCCATGACTCAAATGTGTTTGTCCGGAATTGAGCCAAAACTACAAAGGACTTAATTGGAAATTTGTGTCCATACAAATCTCCCCCTTTGGCTATTCCGAGACAAAAACCAAAACAAAATCCTAAAGGGTTGTCAAGCTCTACTAGACTAAAAAATATCCCACCCAAAAATAGAAAACTTGACTCAAGACCCAAGGATCAATATCTTTGCCGATGAAAGTTGCCACACTAAAAAAAATTCCTGCACACTTAAGCAAAACATTAAACGCATAGAAAATATCAAAATATTAAATGAATTTAAAATAAATACTCCCCCTAAATTATTTCACCTTTATCAAATGTGATCTACCTAAGAAGGTCGCGACACCCCCTAAGTTAAATCTTCTAAACTGAGATACGATTATAATAGGATTAGATACCATTTCTCCCCCTATCATTCTCCCCCTTTTTGTTCAGGAATAGACAAAGGATAAACGAACTAATTAAACAAAATGAAGCATAAGGTGATAAGAGCATGAAAGCATATGGGAAACAAAAGCATAACTAATCCATACAAATAGTAAAGGATACCAACTAAGATGAAAAAAATTATACGAATTTGATACAAAAGATACTAAGTATGTGATATCAACCAAAATATGCACCAAAATAGATACCAATTATGAATTAGAAGCATGGCTGGACTAGCA
This sequence comes from Sambucus nigra, assembly GCA_949130495.1. Classification (NCBI taxonomy): domain Eukaryota; kingdom Viridiplantae; phylum Streptophyta; class Magnoliopsida; order Dipsacales; family Adoxaceae; genus Sambucus; species Sambucus nigra. The sequence continues at coordinate 450,945,467 of OX422208.1, read as the reverse complement.
AGCAAGGCAAAGACAAATAGAAGACCACGTATATGAGTACATAATAAATATCATTAACGCACACGCACATATACTAGGTATAAACACCACACATAACAAAAAATACATTAAGATTTTTACACTCGTATGGCAAAAATGTGTCCAAATACATGTGGTAAATGGAAGTGTAGGGGTGTGAACAAGTAACAATTAAATCTAGACCCAATCACATAAAACATGTTAACGGAGTTCTCATTTTATTGGAAACTTTATCACATTTGAATATAACCTCCTCTGACAATATAAATTGAACTCAACGAATAAACATACACAATGCATACAAGCCTAGAATTTTGATGATTTTACAAACCAATAGAGTCACGACAATGAAAGCGCAACTAGGATAAACGGACATTGTGCAAACCGTTGATATGCCATCCAAACTCCCTCAAAACATGTATATAGTTATGGAATGACTATATGAACTAAACAAAATAGGCATTGACAAATATTTTTCTTTTAATACGATTTTCTTTTAGGCCTTTGGACCACGTATTTCTTTTAGGTCCATTATAAACGGTGGCTTACTTACAAAGGATAAATTTCCTTTCGGAGCCCTTCCTCGTGTACATTCATATAACACAATTTTTTATATCACACAAATCTCACGTGCAACGGATTTAACATGCACAAGTCCTCCTAGGTCACAAAATATGTAGATGACTAGATTGGTAAGAGGACACCTCATAAAGCTCAAATATACATGTGGCATTTAAATTTCAAATGAGCTCGTGCATGTGTGAATTGAGGCATATAAAAATAGAATCCATTAAGAAACAAAAAATCCAACTACTCCATGCATGCATGACAAATAACATTTTAAGGATTAATAATCTTAACCAAAAGTTCAAGCCACATGAAAGCGAAAATGAAGGGATTCAAACACAAACATATGCCACAAAAGGTGTGTAAAACCAAAATACACACACACACAAAAAAAATCTTTTTGAGTTTTAAAAAGTTTCAACCAAACAAACAAAAATGTTTACTCAAAAGACAAACAAAATCATTTTGTATTTTTCATTAAGCCTAAATAACTCATAAGATAAAACACAAATGATAAACAAAAATCTTTTTGTATTTTTCATTTAATGCAAACTAAAATGAAGGAAATATAATACAAAAGATAAACAAAAACCATATTTCTAGCATGAGATATGAGATAAATCAATGACTAGAAAATGATAAACACGCATACAATTAGCATGATAATATAGTATGAAGCACAAGAGCTAACGTATGCAAAAAACTAAGACATTCAACCTTTTGATTTTGCAAAGGAGGTATCGTGTGAAAGTAAATGAGAATAAAAAATCCTATTTTGTAAAGCTACCAAGTCGGATCTCCTAACCCAAACTAATGACGAATGACGATCTCAGGGTATAGGAATCTTGGCTACCTCGGTTGCCTTACGTTAGGATTTTTTAGGACCTCGTATAAGATCAAAACAAAACTTCCTAAGATGACCTTTTCGACCACAATGTGAGCACCTAAAGACCCGGTGAAAAGACTTACCTACGGAATGATCTATAACATTGTTCCTAGAGGATTCTCCTACAACATTGGTTTTGTCTTTGTGAGTTGACTCATTATAAGTATCGAAGCCTAAACCACACATGTCATTTTTAATTTGGACCATTCCTAATAGTTTATCTAATTTCTCTGAACGACATTCCAAATCGAATTTGACTTTAATAGAGTCTTTTAATTTATTTTCTAAATCTAAAATGTGAAACTCTAATAAAACATATCGCTCTTCAAACGCGAGAAAATCATTTTTCATGGATTCCATTAAGCCTTTAAGGCTATCTCTCTTGTATTCTACATACACAAGCTTCTCTCGAAGATCTCTCTCTTGTGTCCTAAGGTCATCAACTAACGCACTCTCATCGACAACCTTGACACGCTCCTTTAAACTCGCTTCTAACTTCAAATTTTCTCTTTTTAATTTAATAAATTCTTCATATAATTCTTGAAATGTAAATTGAAGTTCACTCACATCAACCTCCTCTTCATTTTCACTCTCTCTTTATTCTCCACTCTCACTACCATCATCTTTTATAGATTCACAACCAAAGGAGTTGGAAGTGTCATGAATTTGTATATCTTCATGAGAAGATTCATTATCGGTATTCATATTACTTTCCATGAACGCGATAAAGTTGCGCTCAATGGGGGAAGCGGGTCCCTCTTCCTTATCACTATCACCAAGGGTAGCATTATATGAAATTGGTTGTTTAACCTCTTTCCTTAGTTTAGTGGGTCATTCAAAAGACCTATGGGCATAACCCTCACAATTGTAATACCTATTAGAGTCGTCCCTATTTAAATTTTCATTAAAAGTTTTAGGGATCTTATCGGCTTTGTCATGCTTAGAATTTTCAAATTTCTTAAAATCATTTTTAAATTTATCTTTGTAAAATTTAAGAAATTTATGAAACTTCTTAGAAAACATAGCCATGTCCTCCGAGTCACTATCACTCTCATCAACCACAACATGTTTTTCCTCCTTTTGGGCTTTTAAAGTAATGCCCTTGTCGATTTTCTTTTCATTTTTGGAGGGGAACATATCTAGTTCATACGTTTGTAAACCACCTACTAGTTTCTCAATTTTGGTAGAGTTCAAGGTGGGTGAAGAATTTAAAACAGTCACTTTGGGAATAAATCTCTCGGGTAGGGACCTTAATATTTTCTTTACTACTCGGTCGCCGGGTATTTTCTCTCCCAAATGAAAAGATGAATTAACTATATCGGAAAGTCCAACATAAAATTCATCAAATGTTTCTTTTTCATTTATTTTGAGGGTTTCAAATTGAGTGATGAGGTTTTGGAGTTTAGAAGCTTTTATGACACTAGTTCCCTCGTGACTAAGTTGTAAAATATCCCAAGCTTCTTTAGCGGTTTCACACGTCATAATGCTTCGGAATTCATCCGGTGTGATCGTGCTAAACAAGGCATTTAAACCTCGGGAATTGAAATTTGCAAGTTTAAATTCATTCTCACTCCATCTATATATGCGGATTTGGGAACAAATTCATTTTCTACCAAATATGTAACTGGAGACCACTCGTTAACTACTGAAAACTAAACCCTCTCATCGATAGATTTTAGCGTCGATTTCATATGCGCTTTCCAATACGTGTAATTAGAACCGTAAAAATAGGAAATTTTGAAAATGTGAAAAATTCCATTTTTAGCGAAAAATATTTAAAAGGACCTTAACGCAATAAATTAGCGCTTCGGCTCTGATACGACTTGTTGGAATGCGTAGACCCCTAATTTTAAAATCTTTCACTTTAATTTCCTTTGAAATGCGGAATAAAGATGGTTCAACACAACAATTTATTTTTTAAAATATTATTTGGTTTTCTTTTCTTAAAAAGATGAAAAACTAAATTAAATAGAAATTTTAATTTCTAAAAACAAACTTAAAATTAAACCTAAATAAGTGAATTATGGTGAACACACACACACACACACAAAAAAATTCACACAAACCAATATTTGGATTTTCTCACAAACAAAAATAACACTTGAAGTTAACTATGAGAAATTTACTTTTAGCCCAAAATTAATTTAACACAAGTCCTAAAATTTGACTACACAGTATTTTCAATATTACCAAATTAGTCCAAATCAAATTTAACAAATTAAATTACCGACTTTAATTAAATTAACTTGAATTTCACCCAAATTAAATTATAGCACCAAATTAAATACGTGTGATAAATAAACTAGTTTTATCTTGTTAACCTAAGAATGCATTCTAAGTGATTTAAATAAGATAATAAAAAATATCACACTACGCGCCGATGTACAAGGAAAAACTCACAACGGAAAAAAACCTCGGCCGACCCTAGCCTTAAGTCCACTAAGTATGGAATTTTACAAGTACAAGACAAATGACTTACTCAACTCGACTCGACTCATTTCAATCCCCTGATGCGTCTTCTTGTACCAACCTCTGCTTAGTCAACAATCTCGGAATCCACCGTAACCTTGGAATCCACCAATGAAGCTTTAGGAACCCATCAACCACACACAGTGCCTTTCACCGTATGAGAACGCCGCAGCCAAAACCAAACTTCTTATTATTTGAGGGATGTAGAAGTAAACCTAAACTCTTTTCTTTTTAGGTAGAAAAGTGAACCCAGTGCAAAAAAAACTCCAAGTAAATATATATATATATATATATATATATATATATATATATGTGTGTGGTACTTTGAATAAACTAATATGGGTGTAAACAAGAGTGCTTAAGAATCATTTTCTTGAAAAAACAAACACTCAAAACATGAACTTTTTCATAGAGGAATTAAGCTCTCAAAACTCTCTCTTAGAGATTGTAGAACTTAGAGATTGTAGAAGATAAAAAAGTTATTTTTTCAAAGTTGGTTCCCACACATATTAATTATCTCAAAAGTTAGTGGGACAAAAGAAGTGGGATCTTGGAGAAAACTGTAAAAATATTTTCCCATCGGAAATCTCGTTCGAACAAGATTTTCGTTCGAACAAAGTCTCGTTCGAACGACCTTCTGATGAAGTTCTAGAGTCCAAATGGGAAAAGTCGTTGGCAAACTCATTCGAACGAAATTCTCTTTCGAACGAAAATTTCGAACGAAATGTCAGAAGTTCATTTTTCAATTTTAAGCCCAAAAACTTTTTATTCAAATTTTTAAAATAACCTTTTGAAAATAAACTTCAGTTTAAAATAAAATTACTCCAATTTAAAAAATGTTCCAAGCTCCTATATATATATGTAATGCATTCATAACTTAGGAGAGATTGGAACTAAGTTGATGATGTGAAACGAGGTATATGTAAACTGGCAATGATGTTCTCTTGATAAGTAAGCCACAAGGTATTTAACTTTAACATGTCATAGGCTTGATGGATGGTCAATAACTCTATCCTATGACTCAAATGTTTTTGTCGGGAATTGAGCCAAAACTATAAAGGACTCAATTAGAAATTTGTATCCTTACAGGGTGCAACCTCCTCGAACTATAAGAGACGTACATAAGCTCATAGGGCTACTCATCGCGTTAAACACATTCATCTCAAAGTCTTATAAAAAATGTCAGCCATTTTCCAGTTGCTAAAGAAAAGTAAGAATGTGGAGTGGAATGAGGATTTCTCGAAGGCATTATAAGAACTCAAAGCTTACCTATGCATGCCCCCTTGCTCGTAATTCTAAAGGAGAACGATCCCTTGTACCTCTACCTTGCAGTTCCAGATTATGCTGTGAGTTCCGTATTGGTATGGGAGAAAAAAGGAAGTCAACACTCGATCTACTACGCGAGAAAAACTCTTCTTGATGCCGAGCATCGATACCTGCCACTGGAGAAGCTCGCCTTTTCATTTGTGGTAGCCTTGAGGAAATTGAAGAACTATTTCAAGGCACACTCGATCTTCCTACTTACTTCTTACCCTCTCAAGGCTATGTTAAGGAGAGCGGATCACTCAGGACACCTGTCAAAATGGTCAGTTGAGCTCCGGAGGTTCGATATTCATTTTTAACTAATGACTGCTATCAAGGGCAGGTCCTTGTAGAATTCATTACTGAGTTCACCGGAGAGCAAGCCTGTGATCAGGCTGGTACCAACCAGCTGAATGAGGTCCCACAAGAGCTAGGTGTTTATAAGTTATATGTTGATGGAGCCTCCAATTCCAGAGGGGCAGGAGTAGGCATCGTACTGGTGACCCCAAAAGATGCAATGCTTGAGTAAGGAATTAGTCTTGGATTTAAAACCTCTAACAACAAGGCGGAATATGAGGCACTGATCGTGGGACTACAAAAGGCACAAATTCTCAAAGTAAAGTGACTCCAAGTTCTCAGTGACTCGCAGTTGGTCTCTAATCAGATAAGTGGTTATTTTAATGCAAGAGATGAGAGGATGGCAACCTATTTCACACCTATTAAAGGATTGATGGCCAACTTTGAGCACATCAGCGTCCAACAGTTTCCCAAGGGAGAGAATAACCATGCTGATGCCCTAGCAGCCTCAAGCTCAGCAACCAACTCTGACTTGAAGAGGAAAATTTAGATCAATTTCCTTACCCAACCAATTATTAATTAGATGAAAAAACTGCAAAACATAAAGCACGTTCTCCAGATTGAGACAACCCCAGTTGGATGGATCCCGTAATAGATTATTTGAAAAATGGTGTACTACCAACATATAAGAAGACCGCTTATCAGATAAGAGTAAAAAATGCTCACTTTCACTTATCTCCTAAGGGTAGGCTATACAAAAGATCTTTTATCGACCCTTACCTCCACTGCGTTCATCTAAAATATGTCGATCGAGTTCTGCATAAACTTCATGAGGGAATCTGTGGGAGTCATATTGGGGGCAGGTCACTAGCCTTTCGAGCAATGAAAGAAGGTTAATCGGTGGCCGTACATCTAGAAAGACACTGGAATCTATGCTCGAAAGTGATAAAAGTACCAACTTCATACACCTATGGTTCACCAGTCAGCTAACGACATAAAGTCACTTACTAGCCCATGGCCTTTCGCCCAATGGTGTATGAACATCGTGGGCCCTATACTAATTACAACCGATAGTCTCAAGTATCTATTGGTCATAATAAACTACTTCACCAAGTGGATAGAGAAAGAGCCACTAGAAAACATTAGAGACATAAACATGATAAGATTCATATGGAGAAACATCGTCACCCATTTTGGGATCCCCAAGACTATCATCGCTGACAACGAAACCCAGTTCGAGAATGGCCTCTTCTAAGGTTTTTGCAGTGACCATGGGATCAGGCATTACTTTAGCTCTGTGTCATACTCTCAGATCAACGGACAGACATAGACTTTTAACAAAACAGTGATTGATGGATTAAAAAAGAATTTAGAGCGAGCCAAGGGAGCATGTGTAAACTAACTACCCCATATCCTATAGGCTTATCGCACCACCCCAAGGCGAGCAACTAGAGAGACACCATTCTCACTTACATATGGGATGGAGGTAATTATTCCTTTAAAAAGCTGGCCTCCCTACCATAAGGTCCACTTTGATCGACCAAGGACAGAATGATGCAACATTACTCGCTGAACTTGACCTAGCCGATGAACGAAGGGAATTAGGTCTAGTAAAACTAGCAGCCTACTAGCAAAAATTAGCAAAGCACTATAACAGAAAAGTCAATCCAAGAATATTCCAGGTTGGGGACTATGTCCTAAGGAAAGTTCTTGGCAGCATTGTGAAGCCATCAGATGGAAAACTAGGACCAAACTAGGAGGGACCATTGAAGGTGATAAGGGTTGACCTACAAGGAGCTTACCACTTGGAAACACTGAAGGGTAGGGAGATAATAAGAGATTGGAATGAAGATAACTTGAAGAAATTCTACTTCTAGATTTCTTTTTTTTCTTGCAAATGTAATGTTGAATTTTCAATCCTTCTCCAATTAATAAAATTTGTTTGGCATAACATTTTATAAGTATTGTTCTTCTTTAATACATTTTTGTATATATATCCTTTCCAAGTTACAGGCTCCCCTATTAACATGCGAAACTAAGATCCTTTGTGTGATCTTCTACGATTGCACCTCATTAGTTAATCTTGTGTTATCCAAGATATAGCTAGCAGGGTCGATAAGTAAATACCCTCCTCAGGCATTTATCAGCACAATTAGCCTCCTAGTTTTTCCCTGGAAATAAATAAAGTCCTACAGGGGACCCTTAGGCAACTTGACCAACCCAGGTTGGTCTCCAACATAGCTTGGGCCAAAAATCTTGCTCGGATGGATTATTCGTTACCAGGTGTATCCTCACCACTGTCGTGATTAGGCCTACGGTAGTGTGACGACATGACCTAAAAGGTATGGTAAGGTCAAACAGTGCAATTACAGAAGTACTAGGCTGGGGGCATACTAACTTGACAATCAACTCTACAACTCTACCTATGTCAAATCTAGTCGGCTAGAAAAGTCCAAGATAACTAAATGAGAGATCAACAAAGTAAAAAATAAACATGTTTAGTCTGCAAATTCCCAAAACATAAATACTTTATTACATCGTTACATGTACAAACAACTACATATGCTAAATCAATCAAAACCCTAAGGAGGACCAGGTCACTGGGCAAGGTAGTTATCTACCCGTGCTCTTAGACCATCATTTCGATGAGGGGAATATTACTCCTTGACCTCGTCTGAGCTCGAATCCAAGAGCTCTCTTGGAATTGCGTTTATAGGAATCCAGCTATCATCCCTCCTGAATGGATTTGGAATCAAAGTTGAGGGAGAAATTTCATGCCGCTACCAGAGAACATAATTCCAGGGGACTTATAACTCCCCGAGGACACTCAACCATCCTCTTATGAAGGCTAACTCCTTAACCTCCTTCAACTTTGTGGGAGCGTCGATCCAGCCTTGGTTATAATCGTCTGCCCAGACCTGCCAAGGACCATTCTTGAATAGATGCCTCAATCTGGTGACATCTCGCTGAAGCCCAGTAATAATCATGTATGCCCAGCATACATCTCCTTTTAGCTCCGCGATCTCCCTCTGAGAACTACTAACAATGGCTCCAGCTCACTTTCTTATTGATGATAAAGCATCCTGGAGGAGGAACGGGGCAATGCTCGATGAATTTTCCCTTAAGCGAGAAATCTTATTCCTCAAGGTGTCATTCTCTCGCCTACCAAATTAATTTCAGATGCCTCTAATAGCTTTGCCTTGAGATTATTTACCTCTTCTTGAACAGAGGAAGCAATCTCTCTCATCTCCTTAAGTTTATCTTTCAACTTAGCAACCAAATCGGATTGGTTCTTATAGTTCTGGTACCTTGCTCGGAGAGACTTGCAAATTTTTATAAAGGCACGACATGCTTGGTTTCTCACATTAGTACCAAGGATTTGGCCTAGATGAGAAGTAGTCAAGATATATTCCTCAAGGTCAATGAGCTACAAATCGTACAAGTATAAAAAAATTAGTGGATGTAAATGATCAAAACTGTTTCATTCCACTAATATCAATGCCAGTGGCATATAGGTACATTGACTAAAAAAAGAAAATAACAACCATATAAAAAATTCAAAGGAGCCCTAGAAGCCTAGTCGACAACCTCAGTCTATTTTAAGGATACTGGCCTTTTCCCTTTATCTGCAATAGCTCGTCCTTGTCCCACTTGCACCTACCTCAGTAGGAACAGTTGTTATTCCTTAACCAACAGGGGCATCGAGAATAGTAGAATCCTTAACAGTTTGAGCAGTTGGGACCCCATCAGTAGCAGAGGCGAGCACCTCTCCTATGATAAGTTTAAGACTAGGGTCATGATCATCAAAGAGAGGGGAGTTAATATCTACCCCAATAGCGAGCAAATCCTTGTCCCAACATTTTATGAATTAGACCTGCTGATGCAGTCAATATGGGCATCAACATCATCATATGCTGCTGCCCACCAGCGTTGTAAGAGCTATCCACCTCAACTCCAGATTCTTTGTCTTCTCACCAAGAAACTTATTTTTGTCAACAACTTCCAGCTTGCTCGTTATGACCATGTCATAAGACTACCGCAGTTCTTGCAGTTCTTTGGTGTCTGCTTCCTTCCCTGTATAAAGTAAGTCTTAGCTTGAGACAGAGCACGCTTGAAAGATGTCTTAGTAGCAATGATAGCTTTCAAGTTCGCCTCAATCTCAAAAATTTTCCTCGCCAGCTCGTCACGGCTATGGTAGAGGACGTTGAAATTAGACACGAACTATAGAGAAACAAGAAAAAATGAGTGAAGAGAATAACAAGAAAAAACTTATAGAGAATAAAAGAAAAAAGAAGGGTAATAGACTTACCAATGCTTTCCCTTGACTTGCCTTCATGGCTAACTGGTCAGTCCTTATAGCTGATGGCCACTTGCGATCAGGTGGCAAAACCTCTCTCTCGAGCACTACAGGAGCTATCTGAGGAGTTAGGCGACAGAGGTCTCCTTGGCCAAGGCAGGCATAGGAACCAAGTAGGCCTATGTTCTCTTTCTCCTCACCTCCTCTCTTCTTCCCTTTCCTTATTCTCGACTGCAATCCTCACCCTCTCTTCCTCTTTATTCCTTTCTCTCTCTCTCTCTCTCATTAACTCATACTCCTTCTTCTTCCTTTCCTTCTCATGGGCTACAGTCTTGGAACTAGTCATAGTGTCCCCAGGTCCAGACTTCACATTTTTATCCTACAAGATAGCAAAACATCATCCCTGATCAGATTCCTCCTAAGTGGAACCATATCTTCCTCACTGGAGCTTTTTGAACATGCCTCTGAGCTAGAAAATCCCTCAGAAGATCTTTCACTACCCGAACCTTCCTCACTGGATTCAACTCCAACAGACTCAGCTTCACCCCTACCACCTCCTACACTGCCTTCACCAAAGCTACTCTCATCCACGTCCAACTGAATTAGCTCAATAATGAACTCTTCTAGGATATCGAGGTGAGGAATGATTTCAACAGGTCGGGAAATGAAGTTAGTTCCTGTGTTTTTGTACTTTAAAACGAAAGCATCCGATCTCGGATGCTCACCATCAGCCAGAGGTTCCCTTATCTTCCAAGCTTTTATCCGCTCGGCAACTTGAATTTCGTGGGGAGCAAGTTGTATTTCTTTGCCTTCGATGAAAAAGAGAAAAAATAAGACATGAGAGAAACAACACACTAACATGAAATCAATGAGAAATACAAGAAAAATATCTACCTATGTACTCCTCCCCGAAGAAGGGAATCGTAGGTCCGTTGTACCTAGTCCCCTCGATATGGGGAGGGAACTGCCAGTTTATGGCGATAAAGCCTTCGTGCCAATAATCCTTATGGGAATTAGGTAGATTGGCTACCAATACCCTATAAGGACTCATAGATTTTAGGTAAAGGAGACCCGAGGTCGTTCAAGAAAAAGTATAACGATAACAAATTTCAGCAAGACCTAAATTGGTTCCATAGAGATGGTTGATCCTATGTATGCCGTTAACAATTTTCCAAACGTTTGGAGAACATTGGGAAGGGACTGTGTAGAAATAACTAAATAAGTGTAAAAATAGGCGATTTGGGGGAAAAGTTAAACTCCCTGAGACAACAAGAGAACGTGAATCCAATGCCCTTCCTCAATGTCTCGAACATTATAAGGAACATGGGCACATTCAATGTCCACCCAATTGGGGATGTTATAGAACTCCCTAAACTCCTCCATAGATCTATTACCTATTTTGGCCATAAATAAACCCTAATAGCAACAACAAAGAAAGAAAAAAAGTTTGGAGACTTACGTAGTAAGATTCATCCTTAGAGAATGCAAAGCCACTGGAAGATAAATACGAAGAGTTAAAGATGACTTGAAGACGATGAAAGAGCCTGGGAGCAAGAGGGGACACTCGAGTGCAAAGAACATTTTGAGAATTGGAGATTATGAAGAAATGTCAAAGATCGGTTCATCTCAACAATTTAAACCCTTCTAATGATGGTTCACACTAACCGAAGAAGATTTGTTGCCTAAATCCTTAATGAGAAGATGCTTCACTCCCCAAACCTCATGCAATTCACAACAGTGCCATCCGGGCACAATAAGAGTCATTATTTAAAATTCTTTAACTCAAATTGTGGCCCAAAAATTTTAGGGGCAATTGTGGGTACCACTTCCCTCTTTTCAGGCCCAAATGAGTAGCCGGACTAATCCCTATTAAAAATAGGGAGGCCCGGACCAAACTTAGAAGCCTGAAGATGGTTAGCAAGAAATGACCCGGTCTATCCCTAAAATCTCGAAGGAGATATTCAAGGGATAGAGGTTTAGCGTGTTGGTATCCAACACCCCCACTCTCTTAATTTTCATATATATATATATTGTACCCCTGGCCCAGGGAAAAGGGTATGTAAAAGAAAAGATAAATACAACGAGTAAACCCCACCATGGACGTAGACACATTGCTGAACCACGTATGTGTTATGTTGTGTGTGATTGTGATTATTCTTGTTCGTGTTCTTTATTTTTTCGGTGACTTCTTTCACTTATTAGTTGGGTTGGGATTTCTTGTCCCCCACAAAATGCCATTACATTGTGAGAATACACCTATAATAGATGTGTGAGAAGACTAAATACTTAATGTATGACTTATGACTAACATTGTGATATTAAAAGAAGCATGTGTGACATTATTGACACTACATACGCTTATGATACTAATGATAATCTTTCAAGTGTATATGTGAAAATGGAGTAAATACAAACCAAGTGAGGCAACTATAAAGCCAAGTGAATTTATCATCACAAAGGAAAACCTTTTGCAAAATTTGGAAGAAAAAGGAAAGCATATTAAGCTTGGGTATCAAACATGAATTTTTATGTGTGCACACATCTTCATTGCAAAACACACATTGATTAACTCTCATGCACCTTGGGATATAAAATATCACTCACCTTTTTATTAGAGGAATAAAATTTTAAAAATCTCTACACAATAACCATTTTTTGAAGAACAAAATTAACACATTTAGGAAAGAAAAGATAAAACCACATTCTAACGAACTATTTTTTTATGAAAGACCCTCGTGATAACAAGAAGTAAAATTTCACACACTCTTGTATTGTATATTGGTAAATAAGATAAAAAAAATAGAAACCCTTTTTGTAAAACAAACCAAAAACCTACATGTGAAAGAAAATGATTATTTAAATGAACCCACCAAGATATACCAAAAGGTTAGAAATTCGCATACCTTAATACTCACCAAATGGATTTTCAAATATTTACTTACCAAAACTCTAATTTTATGTGATAATACAACAACGATTTCTCTAACCCAAAGATTTCGTGAAACATTACTAAAACTCATTCTAAAGACAGGATATCTCTAAACCAATAATACACTTCTTGAACTAGGGGTGAAAAATAATACCAAATCACTCACACCCACTTAGATAAAATTAACCTTCACACACATTGGCACGTGGATATACTTACACCAGTTAGTGCAGATGATACTCATATCTTGAATACGAATTAAAATCCCTTAAATGTGTTCCATATACTTTGACCAGTGCGTTAGGCACCCATTCTATAAGAAAATAGGAAAAAAAATTTCAAAGAAACCATTGCCTCTACCAAAATATAATATTTCAAAAAAAACTTTTCCCAAAGATAACTTTGCGCTATCGCACATAAGCTAGGAATAAAAAATATGCATGACATGTGCATCACTACTTTTTAAGTATATGAATTATCTACTCCCGTATATGTTGTACCAAACCATCATTACATCTATTACACTCATGCACCCTAAGGATACCCATTTATTACATCATAAGAAAATATACTTTCAAAATAACCCCAACCTTTTTTTATTATAACAAAAGGGGAGAGATATGATATAAGAAAAAAAGATGATAAAATAAAGGGGGAGAAAAATAATTTTTATTAAACCATGTCTCAAATCAAGGGGGATAGTTTCAACCTATTTCTCAAACTATATAAATCGTATTGTCATCATTATGGTTTGCTTTCAAATTTCTCAAACTATTGGTGAAGTTTTAAAATGGCTTGCATTCAAATTTCATTTTATTGTCGATTATGGGTGTCCTTGTAATGTTGAAACGATCATTATATTCCTTAATATAAACCATATTATGTTAATGTCCCTTATGTTTTCTAGAAGTTCATCCGTTATCCATTTGGTGAAGTAATCTCTCCTAATAAGGATATGCTTTCAATTTCCAAGTGCTATAGTCAAGGGGATACTATGTATAACCCTAACTGCAAAACATATCACAGACTATGTCCCTTATGTTAATGTCCCTTATGGTTAGAAACACTTGATATTTCTTGAACTTACTCATGTATAAGATCGCTTCCTTCTACATGCAAGGCCACCAGTACTCTTCTTTTATGACCCCGAATGTCAAAAGATCTTCCCCGTATGACTCCCACATATCCCCTTGAATAGATCATATAATATTTGATTGACATCGTTAGGATGCACACATTGCAGATATAGCCGAGTAAAGGACTATTTAGAGAGCTTTCCATTAGGGGATAGGTAAAGTCGAACATCTTTTACCTTGGTCTAATGAGCCTGCTTTTTATTGGTAAGTAAGGTGTCCTCTCATAAATTTGCAATGAAGAGATCCATTCAGTTGGGAGCCATTTGTTTGGAGAGAGCTTAATCGGAAATGATCTTCTTTATGATATTTGGTTGAGGCAGATATTCTACTACAATCATTATTTTGAGGTCAAAATCAACAGTGGAAACTATATTTTCTAAAGTGTCTTCCGGGTTGTTATGCCCTCTCAAAATTTTTAGATTTGAGCGAACTTAAATTTGGTAACCAAGTCTTAGGCGATCTGTATACATGCTGACATGTGCTTATCTATGGCATTATAGTTTCCTGATATATGGTTAGATACCATCATTGAATTGCAGTAGATTCTGGGTGACTCATGCCAAGGGATAAATCCCTTTTCAATCCAACGATGAGAACCTCACATTGGATTCATTGTTATATGCTTCAAAGCCAAGTGTGTTTTGTTCATCAAAAATAGTGTGATCAAGGGTTACTGGGATACTTATCAATCTTGATCCTTTTGAGTTGGAGTCTCGATCAATATGGAGCATCCACTTGCTGAGCTGATCAACCTTTCTATCCATTTTTAGTTGATAAGTTCTCTTTCGTGTGGCTCATGCCCTCCAGTGAATTCAATAATGAAACTCGCTAACACATATCCTCTAATAGTAGTTCTTATTTAATAATGAATATCAATCTCCTCGGTTACATCGACCACTTAGAAATCTGTCCAGATAGGTCGATCTATCTAAGGGATTCCATAAGTGAAAAAGAGGTCATAATGACGACTGAGTGGGCCTAAAATTATTGCATCAACTTCCAAAAATCGATCTTTAGAGAGAAAACTAGTTTCCCTATAGAAAGGTGAAATTTGTCAGCATCTAGTAATGTTATGCTGACATAATAGATAAGGGACTGACTCCCGTCTTTCTCTCATATTAAGGTCGGGCTAACTGCATGGTCAAAAATCATGAGATACATGTAAGATGAATCCAATACAAGAAAAAATAGAATTCACGACATGTTTCAGTAACATCAGTGTTTCCGTGTTGCCAAAAGGGTATAATTTTGACGACATATATAGTTTTTGTCTCGCCAAAAGTTATTATTTTGGTGGGCTCCCTACTAACATTTCCCCCCAAATGTCATTTACATTCAGCGACATCCGAGTGATGTCTCGGATTTAGTCCCCTACTTTCGGTGACATGTGTTGTATGTCACGAAAATATCACTCACATTTGGCAACATGGGTGTCATGTAGCGAAATGCTACACACTTTCAACATCATCATATGCATGTTGCGATGTGTATTTTAATTTAATTTAAAAAATTTAAACTCGAAATTTATCTCCCTTCTTTTTTTTTAAGACAAAATATTATTTTCCCCACAAAAACCTCCTAAAACTCCCGCTAAGAAAAAACCCCTAAAAAAGCACCAAAAAACTTTTCTTTCTCCTCTCCCCCGATCTCCTATATTCTCTCTCCGCTCCTGGATGAGTAAGGTTTTCGGACATAAAACGGTTAATACATTTGAATATGTATTTTTCAAAGTTATACCAATATATATGCAGATACATATATATTTTTGAATGCATGTGGTTGTAGTGTATGAGTATCTTTTCTGCCGTTCATTTATATATCGCTTTACATATTCCCACTAGGCATAGGCTCACACCATCGCTTTGTTATGATAGGTTCGTTGTGGGTTCATATTTTGAGGACGTTATACTAGTAAGTGTACTTAATTTATTTTACGTTAGTGGTTCTGTTAACTTAGACTTCTGGGTGCTCCCATGGATCCTACATGAAGTTTAAACTGGAATTGCATGATAAACTAGTAACTGTAATTAAAATGAAATTGGACTAGAAACATTATATAGGTTGTTTCATTGCACTTTACATCTAACGCTTGGGCAGGACTGGGTTGTCTACGGGTAACCCACAAATTCGGGTCTGGACATTACAAATGATATCAAATCTCTAGGTTTAAGGTTCCTTTTCGGGAGTGATGCGGTGAGATCGGTAGTGGATCTTTCAACCTCGGTGTTGGTTGGGTTCCATCACGCTAGTTTGGTGAAGGTTTTAGTTTGTGTCCTCGACGGTAAATGAAAAAAGGTTAGCATGACAAGAAAGTTAATTCCTAGTGGAATACAATCAAGTTAGTTGTTATTAGTAGCTTCCACGCTTCTGATTAAGTATGTTATTAAATTACGGGTGTCCATGCAAGCCAATACTGGTGACACTATAGTTTTTAGTGTGAGGGGTTTTGTTCTATTCCTTTGTGACATAGAGTCTCTTAAAATATTAATAATGCCATTGGGCAAGTGACGCAAATCATGTATAGTGGACAATAGAGGTTGATAGTTAAAATATTTCAACTGAGTAATGATAATTGTGGTTCAAATGCATAGTGCATAGTGTTAACTGTAGTAAGAAAGTATTTGGGTTATCCTTGGGATGAAAACACAGCGTGTCGCGACGCCTTGGGGTGTTGCTGGTTATGATCTACCATGTTATAAAATTTTAAAATTTATTTTGGGTGAGTGTCTAGAAATCAATGAAAATAATGTCAAAAAGTTTTAAGAGATGATCGCTTGTAGAGGTAGTGGCCGACAAAGTCTTGTCTAGTCTTGATGAGAATTGCTTAGGTATACTTGGTGTCTTTAGGGAACCAACTGAGTCCCGTTCTCTACGATGTTTCATGTTCGGTAATAGAGAGTAAGAAATTTAGTGATCACATCGGCGATATAGACCAAGTTCAAGGAGTCATTTCATAGAGCCTTGGGTGAGACTGCCAAAGTGTAATGTAGATAGGTAGTGCAACCTTTTGGGATAAAGTTAGAGATTTGGGATTCGGTCTGATACTCGTTTTCTTGAAGGGACCCATGCCGTAGAGGTTGTGATAAATTGAAACAAATACCAGGAGTACATTTGAGATTTGGGCCAACAATGATGTGATTGAGGCCTTGCGTATAGCAAACATGATGAGGTATTGAAGCATGAGTGTATCAATGTGGGTCGATAGTAGATGTTGAAGTAGTATTAGTAGAGGCACGTGAAACCTTAGGTAGTGTGTTAGACTTGTGGGGGTTCGAGGGTGTATTTTGGGTAGTACTTGTTACCCTTGAATGTAATGATAGGCGGTTCTCCATCATGTGGAGTCAAAGAATTAAACTTTGGGATAAGTAAGAGTAATCTTGTAACTATGCTAGCTGGAATGATGTAAGGGTGTCACCGAATCAGATATTTCTTAAGAAGATGTCGAGGTAAGACTGTAGTACGATAGACTGAAATAGAAATATGGGTGTGTCATGGTGGTGACATCATCATTAATCAGATGGATCAAGTCGGCGTCGACAAGGGCGTTGGCATTCGACGATCAGGGTGGATCGTATCCTCCGGAAACTTAAGTAGTAAGACATAGCCTTAAGGAGGGAAGTTAAGCATTGAATTCGCACATAATATTAGGTTAATTTGTCATTCCCTTCTCAAAAAACTGAGTAGGTTGCGGGTAGGTTCATCACAAGACAGAATGAATGACTATATTAGGACCCGATGAGTGGTTTAGGGGGAGACATGACCTCCAACTCGGTGGTGTAGGCTCATTTTTTTTAAACCATCACAGTTAGGTGTTAGCGGGGGTCCTTCGAAACGAGTTTATCCTTTTAAATTATTATGCGTCTCTTTCGGTTACGGTGATGGGAAAATGTATTCCAATGAGTAGGATAGTACGGACATGTACCACGATATGGTACTGCACTATTTGGCCCAGTAGAGCGTGGTGGGAATTGTCTTGGTTTATACAACTCGATAACTGGGTGCGCTCTTCTCAAAAGGTTTTTTTGCCACTGCATTAAGTTTCGTATACAGGTGACTTCGCTTTCGGCGGCAAAGTTGCTCATAGTATTCGTTTCTCCTCGAATATCAGTCTAGGGTTTTACCAATATGGAAGTTAGGAACTCTGGTCATGGGGAGAATGTTGATTACTTGAGGACATCGAATAATGTTAGGACTCAATGAAGTTATCAATAATGGGTGTTTGTCGCAGTGAGTATATTATGTAATATTCAGGTATAAATTCGATAGTTAGATGCCTTGTATGACTGTAGGTTCAATTAAGAATGCTAAATAGGGGACTAGTTAGACGGTTGAGTGGTGAGGAACTAATGTATTTCCCCTTGATGCGAGAAATCATATTTTGAGGTGAATAACAAACATAAGCAAGGTTACGTGTTAAATGATTAGAAAATAATTTATAACAATCGGGGTGTTTAATCCGAAGACCAGGATGGTTCACTACGATGATTCAGCGAAGAAGATATGCGGGTTACACTTGGGTGTATAGCGATCACGAGCGAGTATTGCACGGTAGAGTCAACATGGTGCTTAATCTTAAAATATAGGGAAGGAAATCATAACACTCAATTGAGAGTGATCATCAAGTGAATAGAGACTTAGAGTCAGTAAGGTGACATCCATCGTTAGCAAGAATAAGGAGTGGTAGAGCATGTCGTATGTTGAGCCATTGGAGACTAGCCTCGTGCGAGGGCGCGCGATGTGATCTTAGTTGTTGAGGACTTGATGATTTTGTCTTAGTGTTTCTAAGACTTAGAGTGAGTGTCGGTAAGACCCATGCGCATGAAGAATGGATGGATTGTGAATTTCGGGGGCATCTCCCAAAGGGGAAGTTTGTAATACCCTAAATTTTGATTAATTAGTTAAAACTAAAATTACGTGCTGTGGGTGGAGTAACTACAAAAAGTCTACATAAAAATATACACAAATAAAGTGTCTCTTGGATTTTACACATATTTTAGAGGTCATGCGTGTTGGATATTATGAATGCAAATACATAAATGGAACTCTTTATATATCACAATAATGTCCACTTCAATACAAAAATGTAACTTCTGAATAGATAGTAGAAAGCTTCAAGGCATGATGTCACTTTCCAAAATACAGTATTTGCCCCACACGAATAATTTCGGTATACAAACGGGAATCCGCAAATCCGTACTCAAGATACAATGAAGAAACTTGCACTACCTACAACTCGTATATTTGAAGACAGCCTTTGGATGCAGCAGCGAAGAACAGTCAATCAAGTTCTTATTCTGTTTATGTGCACAAAACAGAATAAGATAATTTATATCTCCTGAAAATTGTAAGAGAGTAATAGCAAGGCTTGGAAATTTCGGAACTGGGTAATATCTGTTATATATGCAAATTCGTTTAAGGCAGCCTTTATTTATAGATAATGAAAAGCTTTGTCTTCAAGAGTCATGACTGTTGGATTAACAGTCTTAATCAATTTCGAAATGGTATGACTGTTAATTACCAACAGTCTTAAGTCATTTCCGAACAGGTACAAATAATACTGAATCGGTTTTGCACGGGTCAACCAAAAAGTGACCACGCCCGAGCTATCGCGATCCGACCCGGACAAATCCTGAATCTCATAGGAAGCGGCACCACTTCCACACTCATATAGGTAGATTATCATAGGTGTCCATGTAACTTAAAACACCATAAATCTATTAAGGTTAAACTCATCCTTTTTCATTATTCATAACATGTTCTAAGCACTTATCCTTGGGATGTTAAATTTTATAGTGCTTACAATCATGTCGTATGATGTACTTTAATCATTGAACTTGAGACTTGAATATATCAAGTTT
Organism: Sambucus nigra; assembly: GCA_949130495.1. Taxonomy (NCBI): domain Eukaryota; kingdom Viridiplantae; phylum Streptophyta; class Magnoliopsida; order Dipsacales; family Adoxaceae; genus Sambucus; species Sambucus nigra. The sequence continues at coordinate 450,925,708 of OX422208.1, read as the reverse complement.
CAATTTGAGTTTCCATCAAGAGTGATTATTATTAATGGGCTTTAGTCCCATCCCTATTGATGTCTTAGACACCAGTCCTCTTGCAAGACCTTTTGTAAAAGGATCTGCTAAATTTTGACTTGATTTTACATAATCCACTGTGATTACACTATCTGTAATCATTTGTTTGACATAACTATGTCTCAGGCCAATATGTCTAGATTTTCCATTGTACACTTTACTATAAGCTCTGGAAAGTGTAGACTCACTATCACAATGTATAGATATTGGAGGCATTGGTTTTGGCCAAACTGGAATTTCGATTAATGAATTACTTAACCATTCTGCCTCTTTACTAGTTGCAGCTAATGCTACAAACTCAGCTGCTATAGTAGAATCAGCTATACTAGTTTGTTTCTTTGATCCCCAAGAAATAGCTCCTCCACCAAGAGTGAAAATCCATCCACTTGTTGAGGAATGATCCTCCCGCTCAGTTATCCAACTGGCATCAGAAAACCCTTCTAATTCTGAAGGATATCCACTATAGTATAGACCATAGTCCATAGTTCCTTTCAAATATTTTAATATTCTATTGACAGCATGCCAATGCAATAAACTTGGATTACTAGTATATCTACTTAATTTACCAACAGCATAAGCAATATCAGGTCGAGTACATGTCATGGCATACATTAAACTACCAATTACTCATGCATATTCCAATTGTGAAATAGCTCTACCATTATTAGGGATCATCTTTAGCTGTGGTTCAAAAGATGTACTAACAGGTGTGCAATCAAACTGATTAAATTTCTTTAAAATTTTCTCAACATAATGAGATTGAGTGAGAATTATATTTTTATCTTTCATTATTATTCTCGTTCCTAATATGACATCAGCTACACCCATATCTTTCATATCAAATTTAGAAGACAGAAAACTCTTTTTATTATTAATGCTTTCTAAATCTGTACCAATTATTAACATGTCATCTACATACAAACAAATCATCACACCTTTACCATTAGAAAATTTACTATAAACACACTTATCAGATTCATGAATTTTAAAACCATAAGAAATAATGACTTTATCAAATTTTTCATGCCATTGTTTAGGTGCTTGTTTTAGGCCATATAAGGACTTAATAAGTTTACATACTTTATTTTCTTGTCCAAGCACAACAAACCCTTCAGGTTGTTCCATGTAAATTTCTTCTTCTAAGTCACCATTTAAAAAGGCAGCTTTCTCATCCATTTGATGAATCTCAAAATTATATATAGATGCTGATATGCCCCAAGTGTGACCTCGGCCCAGAGACACCATCCTCGGCCGAAATCATGGCCAACGTTGGGCAAGCCTTGGGCGTGAAGCACTAGCACTCGGCCATAGCAAGGTCGGCCCAGGCCGACACTGCCACCAGCCACTCCAAAGGGCGTCACAAGGATCAGCAGCATTCTCGTATACCTTGAAATGGCAACCTCGGCCATACATAGGCCGAGCTCGTAGGAAGCCACCAGCAACCTCATCAGGACATTAGTCGATACTCCAAACACTTCAGCTCAACCTCGTCTCAGGCCGACCTTATCCATTTTCTCGGCTGGGATTAGGCCGAGACCTCCATGGAATACTCGAACTAAGCGAGTACCTAGACTTACCAACCTCGGCCTCTCCCAGGCCGAGGTCATACACCAGTTCGATAGCCGAGCATCTGCTGACATTTGGATAAGGGCATGTGGACACAAATCAGTTATAACAAGATTATTCCCCATACGTGGCGAGAATATTGCATCATCATTCTCTACATGTGACAGTGACAGATGGCTTTCCCATATTGGTGAGACAAACACACACATGCTCATTGCATGCATGGGGGGTACATTACACCCCCTAGGTACTATATATAGAGGTCATCCTCTACCTTGCAAAGGATCCCAGATATTCTACCCTAGCTGAAACTGTGTCTAGATACACAGTAGAGAGAGAAAGCTCGAGAGATTATATCCATGGCCATTAGTGCCTTATTGCAGTGAGGTTATTCACACACACACACACAGTGGACGTAGGCCAATTTAGGCTGAACCACTTATATCCTGGCGCTCTATCCTCTTCTCCTCTCTTCATTCTCTTACCTTTTACATAACTATGCTGCCATTGTTGTTCTTAGATTGAGCTTGAAAACACCTTATCTGGTGGTGCTAATTCCAGCATCATCATTTTGGCGCCGTCTGTGGGAACGAGAAGCTATCTCTTCCTCTTCTTCAGCTTAACCTCACCGGAGACTCTGGTGGTGAACCAGGCACCGCCCCTTGCGTGGAGCTGATTCACCATTGAAAGAGGTCCTTTGAGGTACGAAGCTTATCTGCTACTCAAGCTCTATAGTGTTAACATATGGCACCAGAATTACCACCGCCTCTTCCGCCACCTGGGGGTAGAGGGCCTAGTTCTAGTCAGGCGCCCCCCCAGTCCAAAATGGCGGAGGTAGCTGCAGCCTTGAGATCTTTAGCTTCAACACAACAAGCTATGCAGGAGCAATTTGCATAGCTCAGCCAAACTATTATGAGGCCACCTGGAGTCTCACCGGATATGATCACTCTGGCGGAAGTTCAGCCTCAACCTGATGCCAGGGGACCATCCCAAGCACCAATGAAGGACCAGCCTGTACCCCAGCGGAGAAGGGACGTTGTTGACCCTAGGCGCTTGCGCCTGGGGAGGCAGGGAAACCCTTGCCCAGAGGACAGGTATGATGATCTAGAGGCGGAAGAAGCCCCGAAAGACTGCTGGGAGCCGTATGAGGTGTCAAATAGCACTGTACGGCCTCTTAGGCAAAGTCAAGGTTGTGTCGGCCGAAGAGGTGAAGATGCCCAACAAAGAGGGTCAGCCTTTGATAGGTTGAGCAGAGGGTCGGCCTTTGAGAGATTGGGCCCGATGAATGACCTAAGACAGAGACTGTCGAGATCAAGGAGAGCAGTAGGCTCTCAGAGAGGGAACAGGCAGGGTCGGCCAGATCAAGGCCGACACTGTGAAAGAAGAGGCAGGGAACAAGAAGAGGTCAATAGCCGATGTGTCACGATAGGGGAACCCTCGATCCATCTCAGGGAGGTGGCAGGTGATAACCTCGGCCAAGTCGATGGCAGAAGACCATGGAATGATTTTATCCAGCGCCTTGAGGAGAAGATAGGAGACCTCATTAAAAGTAGGGACCCATTACAAAGGGGTTACTCAGAGGGCTCCCCATTTGTGGCTAGGATAGTGGGGTTCCCAACCCCAGCTAAGTTCAAGGCTCCTACAGTGTCTCCCAAGTATGATGGCAGCACTAACCCTATGCATCATATCAAAATGTACCAGTCAGTAGCAGACATCTAATCGATACCCGATGAGATGAAGTGTAGGGCCTTCTCTGGGACCTTGACAGGGGCAGCGCACGGTTGGTTCACCTCCCTTCCGAAGAACTCAATTGATAACTTCAAAGGCTTGGCTGAGCGATTCATCCACAACTTTTGCTTTTGGGTGAGGCCTCAAAAGAATACTACCCACCTGCTGTATGTTAAGCAGTCCAAGGATGAGAGCCTAAGAGACTACATAGCAAGATTCAACAAAGAAAAGTTGGAGGTCAAAGATTATGAAGAGAACATAGCCATGAACGCCCTTATAGGAGGTCTCCAGAAGGGGAAGCTATTGTGGAAATTGGCGGAAGACCCCCCTAGGTCTATGGCGGAGCTGTTGGCAACCGCAGGGAAAGTAATGAATGCGAAAGAGGCAATGGCCGCCAAGTATGAGGATGAGAACCGCAGTGGTAGTGGAAAGTACCAAAGCAAGAAAGATGGGAAGAAGAGGTCGGGTGACGAAAAGTTCGCTCTTTATACACCTCTGACTGTAAGCTGCGAGCACGTCCTCAATGAGATTAAGACTGATAGGACTTTGAGATGGCCAGAGAAACTGAAGGCCCCACCACATAAGAGGAATAAAAACCTATGGTGCGAGTTCCACCAGGATCATGGCCATGTCACGGATAGATGCTTCGCTTTAAAAGATGAGATTGAAAAGATGTTGAAATCTGGAAAGCTGAGGAAGTATGTGGATGGTAAGGCTCCAAAGGGTGGAAGAGATGACCCTAAGAAAAGGAGAAATGACAAATGCCATGACAATGTCTCGGCCAGAAGAGACAATGATTCAGAAGGAGATGACGAAGACGATTCGGATCTTCCGCCAAAAGATGACAACACCCCGGTGAAGAGGGTTGGTACGATCTCCTTTGGTGTTGACACCATATGTGGAGGATTTGCAGGAGGTGGCTCTGAAGTAGCTGATAGGAAGGCTCATGTAGAAGAGGCCAAGTCAGTGGCCAAGCTTGAAGTTGTGAATCTAACATCTTCCGATACAGTGCAGAAGAGGAAGAAAGTAGACATGGACACCCTCGTAGTTGGGTTCTCCAGACTCGACTTCAAGGGTATCTTAGCCCCTCATGATGACCCTACGGTTATAACAAGTGTTCATGGGTACGAGATGCAGAGGATCCTCATAGATGGGGGGAGCTCGGCGGACATGATGTTCTGGCCTTGCTTCAAGAGCCTAGTTCTTAGCAGAGCAAGGCTGGTGCCCTACCATCACCCATTGATAGGCTTCAGTGGCGAAAAGGTCCACCCCTTGGGCATGTATAAGATGGACGTACGGATGGGTGATGAGTGGCCTAAGAGGCTGACCAAGAAGATAAATTTTTTCGTCATGGACGAGAACGTGTTCTCGGCCTATAACCTCATCATAGGAAGGGTGGCCTTAAAGAGTTTGAAGTTGTGCCATCGACGGTCCATCAGATGCTAAAATTCCCGACTCCTTATGGAGTAGGGGAAGTGCAAGGTGACCAGACCATAGCGTGAGAATGTTACTTCAACTCGGCCGAAGAGAGAGAAGCCCATAAGAGGGCAACCACCACTTATAGCATTGATACTCTTGACCCAAGAGATAAAATAAAGTTGAAGAAGGGAGAGGCCGCGAAAGAGGTAGAATCCATCGCCCTCAATGAGGACGAGCCGAAAAAAACCGTCCAGGTCGGTAAATCCCTAGAGGCAGGAATCAAGGAAGAGCTGATAAACTTCCTCAGGAGGAGACAGAGTGTCTTCGCATGGAGTCACGCAGACATGCCTGGCATCAACTCTAAGGTGATGAGTCACAAGCTCAACGTGACCAAAAATTCCAAGCCTATCAAACAGAGACGAAGAGTCTACTCCAGGGAGAAATACGATGTCATCCGAGAAGAGGTCAAAAAGTTAGAAGAGGCTGAGTTTATAAGAGAAGTTACCTATCCGGAGTGGCTTTCAAATGCAGTCATCGTGCCTAAGGCCAATGGGAAGTGGAAAATGTGTGTGGATTTCACTGACCTGAACAGATCTTATCCAAAAGACAACTATCCCTTACCTCAGATAGATCAGATGGTGGATGCGATGGCGGGACACGAGCTCATGAGCTTCATTGATGCGTATTCAGGCTATAACCAAATCTTCATGGATGCTGAAGACTCAGAGAAGACAACCTTCATTACTGACAAAGGGATGTACTGCTACAAAGTGATGCCCTTCGGTCTGAAAAATACAGGGGCAACGTACCAACGTCTTGTCAATAAGATGTTCGAAGAGCAAATAGGTAAGACTATGGAGGTATATGTAGATAATATGCTAACAAAGAGCTTGAAAGCTTGCACTCACGTGGCAGATCATGAGAAGACCTTCGATGTTATGGACTCATAAAGAATGAAACTCAACCCAGCGAAGTGTGTCTTCGGAGTAGGAGCTGGGAAGTTCCTGGGATTCATCGTTAACCAGAGAGGAATCGAAGAGAACCCTGAGAAAATTAAGGCATTACTTAACATGAAGACTCCTAGGAGTATCAAGGATGTCCAAAGACTCACAGGGAGAGTGGCTTCCCTTAAAAGGTTTGTTTCTAGGGCAACGGACAAGTGTCTTCCATTTTTTAAAGTTCTAAGAAAGGCCTTCCAATGGGACGAAGAGTGTGAAAAAGCCTTCAACCAACTCAAATCCTACTTGGGATCCCCCTTATTGCTATCTCGACCCGTCGCAGGAGAAAAGTTGTATGTGTATCTAGCAGTCTCTGAATCATCCATCAGTACAACCATAATACGGGAAGACAATGGGATCCAAAGGCCTGTGTATTTCAACAGTAAAGCCCTTCAAGGGGCTGAACAGAATTACCCTCGCATGGAAAAGTTGGCCTATGCCCTGATACATGCTTCAAGAAAAATGAAGCCGTACTTCCAAGATCACTCTATGGTAGTCCTCACCGACTCCCTGCTAAGACAGGTCCTGCATAAACCTGAGAAATCTAGGAGATTGATGACCTGGGCCATCGAGTTGGGGGAGTACGATCTTTCCTACCAACCTAGGACATCCATCAAAGGGCAAGCCCTCACAGATTTTGTTGCTGAGTTCACATGGGAAGAGGCGGAGGCAGAGAGAGGCCTGGGGGGCATGGAAGAGACAAACCGCAATGTCTTTCGAAATCAGGAGGAGACGACACCAAGTGTCTTCCGAGAGGAGGAAGAGACGACACCGAGTGTCTTCCGAGATCTGGAAGAGGTCGCATGCAAAAAAGTTATGAGTAGAATTGCAGAGGACGAGGATGATCGATATCTCTTCAAACAAGGAGTCATGACAGAAGGAACCTTTTCATCAGATACAGACGTCTGGAGCCTCTTCGTTGATGGCTCTTCCTGCGATAGTGGAAGCGGTGCGGGGTTGATACTCTCGGCTCCAGATGGTGCAAACATTGAATACGCTCTGAGGTTCAACTTCCAGGACTCAAACAACGAGTCCGAGTATGAGGCCATGATAGCAGGTCTCTTATTGGCAACAACTCTTAGCGTAAAGCGACTCCTACTCCACAGTGACTCGAGGTTGGTTGTCAATCAAGTACTGGGGATCTATGAGGCCAAAGATGAAAGGATGGCCAAGTACTTAAAGAGGGTAAGAAGTTTGTTAGAATATGTTGAAGAGGCAAAACTAAAGAGAGTGCCTCGACAAAGTAACAGTCACGCAGATGCATTGGCAAGGCTGGCCTCGGTAATGAAGACAGATGTTAGAAGGACCATTCCGATCGAGGTCTTGAGAAAGGCAACCATCGAGGAAGAAGAGATATGTAACCCGTGTCACAATTTGAACCAAGGAGACTCATGGATCGATCCCCTCGTCAGGTATTACAGAGGGGTAGAGCTACCTGAGTCTAAGCTAGAGAGGAGAAAATTGAGATATAGGGCTGCCAAGTTCTCGATGATAGGAGACGTCTTGTACAAAAAGGGATTTCTATTGCCTCTCCTCAGATGTGTGCATCCCACGGAAGTTCCCCAGGTCTTACAGGAGGTTCATGAGGGTTCTTGCTCTAGCCACATAGGGGGAAGACCCTTGGCCAAGGGAATCATCATACACGGGTACTGGTGGCCAACTTTGTCCAAAGACGCCGCAGCTTACGTAAAGAGGTGTGATAAATGTCAAAGATTTGCCACCATCCCTGATCAGCCCCATCAGCCTATGACGTCAATCACCTCTCCATGGCCATTTGCAGTATGGGGAATTGACTTAGTAGGACCCCTACCAAGAGCCGCCAATAACTATAGATTCTTGATAGTTGCCATAGACTACTTCTCAAAGTGGGTGGTGGCAGAGCCGATGATAATGATCACACAGAAAAAGACCTTCCAATTTATTTGGAGGAATATCATATGCAGACATGGCCTCCCAAACACTCTCATCTCGGACAATGGGACCCAGTTCAAGAACTCCTCTTTAGAAAAGTATTGCCTAAGAGTAGGAATCAAGCAATTCTTCTCATCTCCTGGCCGACCTCAGGCAAATGGTCAGACCGAGGTCACAAACAGAACTATCCTAGATGGAATCAAGAAGAGGTTAGATATGCAAAGGGAAGATGGACTGAAGAGGTCTACGCTGTGTTATGGGCCAACAGAACCACGGAAAGGACACCAACAGGAGAAACCCCATTCATGTTGGCAGATGGCTGAGAGGTCGTCATACCAACGAAAGTAGGACTCCAAACTCATAGGATTCAGACCTATGACCCTGATAATAATGGGGAAGAGAGGAGGCTAGACCTAGATATTATCGAAGAAAGAAGAGAGGACGCAGAGGTCCGACAAGCAGCCTACCAACAGAGGGCAGTGAAATTCTACAACCAGAGGGTGAAGTCAAGACCCATTGCAGTGGGAGACCTAGTGCTAAAGAAGACCTTACAGAAAGCGAACAAACTCCACCCAAACTGGCACGGCCCCTACAAAGTGACAGAAGAGGTTGTGCCTGGCACTTACAGGCTAGAAAACCTAGAAGGAGAACGTTTCACTAACCCATGGAATGCTGATCACCTAAAGAGATATTACATATGATGTTGCATAAAATTTTATGTAAATGTACCATCTTATTATTAAGAGGTTATTTATAAAGATCAGTTCCCATGACAGTTCTTGCTTCATTCTTATATCATAGATTAGTTATGAGGATAACATCTTAGGCGATGACCTCAGACCCTCATAACACCATTCAGTGGTGACGAGGTCTGAGATCAGACACCATGATGGGATGACCTCAGACCTTGAACATAATTAATTTGGTGAGACTAATTATGAGTATAACTTCTTAGGTGATGACCTCAGGCCTTCATAACACCATTCAGTGGTGACGAGGTCTGAGCTCAGACACCATAATGGGATGACCTCAAACACATAACATCATTAATTTGGCGAGATTAGTTGTGAGGATGACATCTTAGGTGATGACCTCAGACCTTCATAACACCATTCAGTGGTGACGAGGTCTGAGATCAGACACCATGATGGGATGACCTCAGACACATAACATCGTTAATTTGGTGAGACTAATTATGAGGATAGTATCTTAGGTGATGACCTCAGGCCTTCATAATACCATTCAGTGGTGACGAGGTCTGAGATCAGACACCATGATGGGATGACCTCAGACACATAACATCATTAATTTGGTGAGACTAATTATGAGGATAACATCTTAGGTGATGACCTCAGGCCTTCATAACACCATTCAGTGGTGACGAGGTCTGAGCTCAGACACCATAATGGGATGACCTCAGACACATAACATCATTAATTTGGTGAGATTAGTTATGAGGATAACATCTTAGGTAATGACCTCAGATCCTCATAACACCATTCAGTAATGACGAGGTCTGAGATCAGACACCATAATGGGATGACCTCAGACACACAACATCATTAATTGGGTGAGATTAGTTATGAGGGTAACATCTTAGGTGATGACCTCAGACCCTCATAACACCATTCAGTGGTGACGAAGTCTGAGCTCAGACACCATATTGGGATAAACTCAGACCCTTAACATCATTAATTTGGTGAGTTTAATTATGGGGATAACATCTTAGGTCAGACCATTGATTAAGTTTAAACAAGATATCATTGCAACAAGACAAGAGAGCGAAAACATCACATGACATTTAATAAAAGTATGGATGATCCTCCTTAGAGGTTGATACATTCAGAAATAATAAATGATCAAGGATTACATAACAAGTTTCAAAATATTATGAGTTATAAACAATGTTCAAAAATTATCTAAGGGTTTGAGGGGGGAATGTTGATATCCTCGGCTTGGTTAGGCTCTGTAAAATTGGTCACCTCGACCACGTCATCATGATGGTTCGCCCCTTCAACCTCAGTGCCCTCCAATGTGGCAGTCTCAGCGGGCGCGGAAGCCTCCTCCTCCACCTCCTGAAGGGCCTGGGCAAACTGGAGGTTAGCAAAGCCGAGGCCTAAAAAATCTGAGGCTTTCAGAGTACCTGCCTCCTTCTCCTTGACATCATCCCACTTGATAGTGGCTTTGATACCTCTTTTAAGGTATTCAAATCCGAAGCTCATAAACTCGTCAGAGGACTTATAGTCAGAGATTATCTTCTCAGAGGCATCATCGAGGGCTGCCCTAACAGCTGAGTGGACCTTCTGCTGCAGGACATCATCCTTAGCCTTCAGAGCTGCAGCATGATCCTTACCAAGCTAGGAGATGTCCTTATCCAGCCCCCTCACCTTCTTCTCAGAATCCTTCAGCTCAGACTTGAGGCGCTCAATCTCTGCGTTCAGAGTGCTCTGGACCTTCTCGGCCTCTTAACCCTTTTGGATGAGGGGCAATTTCCTCAGAGTCCTGTTGGATAAGTGGTGCATAGCTTCCAGGCCCTGCATCATGAATGAGTTGAAGAACAATCAGATGTTGCACTTGGAGTGAAAAAAAATCAGAATGATCAAGTCATACCTGAATGGATCGGTGAATGCCAAACTCAACCAGCAGTGGGGTGTCCAGTGACCTGAAGAAGCGTTTGTCAGCCTCGGTCATTGCAGAGCTGAAGGCATCTAAGGCCTAAAGACTGTGGCCGACTATGCTATCAGTTATTTTTAACTGATCTAGCCGACAGGGCGTCAACTGAAGAGATGGGGATGGCAGCGTCAGCAGTCTTCTTCGTCGGCCTCTGATCCTCAAGGGCATGACCTTCTGGAGCCCTCTTCTTTATGGCTGGGGTCTTAGAGGCAGAGGGAGCTGGGGGAGGAGCGTTAAGGCCTCCTTTCTTGGCAAGTCTCATCAAGCTGAGTGCAGCCATCTCCCAAAGCTCGTCCGAAATATCATGTGGTCACTCTGCAAAAAATTTTTAGATCTGAGTTAGATAATCAGACATGAATTAACTCAGAGGTAAAACTTAAAAACAAAAATGCTTACTAAGCTCGGCAAGGGGACTTCCACCTAGACCTGTCCCAGAGAGGTAGTGGGGAGTCATCAAGTGCTCGAACCTGACGAACAGACCATGTACCCCCTGATCTTGAAGGGCTTTCACCTTCTGAAGGTTCGATGGGCTCAGGCCAGGGTCAGCCCTCGCAGAAATTGTGACTTTACCCCACCTCAGGGGCATCCTCGACTCTAGAATAGATGAGGGAACACATGGGCCAAATTCCCATGGCCCAGAAGCAAAGAAATACCGAGGCTTCCAATTATGGCTGGAAGTCTGAGTTACTTGAAGCATTTTCTTCTCAGGCTTTCGAGCTACAAAGTGGTAGTAGCTCTGATTATTTTTGGCCGAGGAAGGAACATAGCAACCTACGAAGACCTGAACTGGAAGGTCTGAGTGGTGGACAGCCTTCCATAAGACTATGGCCCCTATTATGACTCTCCAGGCATTAGGGGATAGTTGAGAGGGGGACAAATTGATATAAGAAAGGATGGATTTGATAATGGGGTGAATGGGTAGACGAAATCCCAACTTGAACATCTGCTCGTACAGGTAGATCTCCCCGTCTCGGCCATGATAAGCCCTCTCCTCCCTCAGAGGTCTCCTAAGGTTTATTGAGGGACTGATAAAATACAGATATCTCAAGCAGAGAAGGTCTACCTCAGTAATACTACTCTCGATCTCGGCCGCCTCAGAGACGTCGACATCGCTCTGAACCTCATCATCATCATCCAACTCAACGTCGGCCGGAGCAGATGTTGATGGATTACCCGGGAACCTCTGAGCGAACTCTGCCCCAGTGACGGCCGACAGAGGGATGGCGTCAAGTATGGGTGGTATAGCCACACTCGGCTCAATAATTTCAACCTCTAAGGAAGAGGATGAGGTGCTTGAGATATTATGGGATGAGGCTCGGCTAGAGACCTCGACCTGATCAGGGGCCTGATCAGGCCGAGGTGTGAAGTCCATGGCCTCCTGAAAGGAATCCACAGACATGGGGTCTGAGGTAGAAGATTCAGACTCAGACATTGGTATGGGATCAGCAGGAACCTCTGTCTGATAGAAAAACTCTGGGGGGTCAGGATATATCACCTTCAGAGGTGGTGAAAATATGGGTTTAATGGGAAACTCTTGTGACCTACGAGCCTCCTCCTATGCTCTTTCTATTTGTCTAATCTTTTTTAAAGTCTTCTCTTTAAGGGATGGGAACTCTCAAGAAGCTGATATAAGGGTCTGAGCATCAGGGGCTGACACTACACTATAGAGACTTCCTAAAACTACAAACAAGATTGGCTAGTGAAGTAAAGCAGTAAAAGATCAAACTACCTAAATGTGGCAAGAATTGTTCACCTGAAATAATGGTGGCTTCGCCGGAAAACTCAGAAACTCGCCGGAAAATGCAAAAATAAGGAGACTTGCAGGAAAAATGAAGGAAAAAGTATGGCGAAGGTTACCTGAGGATGAAATAGTAAGGAGGAGACGAGAAGACGCAAAAAACCACCTTCCAAAAGCCTCAGCAAGGATCTTTCTAGAGAAAGGTAGCTGCAGGAATGAGTTGGCTCGAAACGAGAGAAGTGAAGAAGAAAGAAGGGAAATAGGGTTCAAAACCCTTAAATACGCAGGCGCAATTCCCAAGGCCCATCATTGCCTTGGGAGCCCCAAAGGGTAGCTAACAGCACACGCCCACCAAGCAAGCATACTTCAGCATTGGACAAGTGTCAAACAAGTATTGGCTCGTAATAGACAGGCCTCGGAGGTGTGATAATCCCCTAGACACCTGCTCCCACATATGACTAAGGGCTGGGGGTGATTGATATGCCTCAAGTGTGACCTCGGCCCAGAGACACCAACCTCGGCCAAGATCATGGCCGACGTTGGACAAGCCTTGGGCGTGCGGCACCAGTGCTCGGCCATAGCAAGGTCGGCCTAGGCCGACACAACCACCAGCCACTTCGAAGGGCGTCACAAGGATCAGCAGCAATCTTGTATACCTTGAAATGGAAACCTCGGCCATACATAGGCCGAGCTCGTAGGAAGCCACCAGAAACCTCATCAAGACATTAGTCGATACTCCAAACACTCCAGCTCAACCTCGTCTCAGGCCGACCTTATCCATTGTCTCGGCTGGGATTAGGCCGAGACCTCCATGGAATACTCAGACTAAGCGAGTACCTAGACCTACTTACCTCGGCCTCTCCCAGGCCGAGGTCATACACCAGGCGCGATAGCCGAGCATTTGCTGACATATGGATAAGGGCACATGGACACAAATCAGTTATAATAAGACTATTCCCCACACGTGGGGAGAATATTGCATCATCATTCTCTACATGTGACAGTGATAGGTGGATTTCCCATATTGGTGAGGAAAACACACACATGCTCATTGCATGCATGGGGGGTACATTACACCCCCTAGGTACTATATATAGAGGTCATCCTTTACCTTGCAAAGGATCCCAGATATTCAACCCTAGCTGAAACTCTGTCTAGATACACAGTAGAGAGAGAAATATCGAGAGATTGTATCCATGGCCATTAGTGCCTTATTGCAGTGAGGTTATCACACACACACACACAGTGGACGTAGGCCAATTTAGGCAGAACCACTTATATCCTGGTGCTCTCTCCTCTTCTCCTCACCTCATTCTCTTACCTTTTACATAACTATGCTACCATTGTTGTTCTTAGATTGAGCTTGAAAACACCTTATCTGGTGGTGCTAATTCCAGCATCATCAGATGTAATGCAATTAAAATTCTAATAGTGTTGGTTCTAGCAACAGGTGCATAGGTATCAAAATAATCAATTCCTTCTTTTTGTGTAAAACCTTTAGCAACCAATCTAGCCTTGAATTTATTAATTGTTCCATCTATTTTCATTTTCTTTTTTAAAATCCATCTACACTTAATGGGTTTGGACCCAGGAGGTAAATCTACTAACTTCCAAGTTTTATTTCCCAAGATTGAATCCATTTCATCATTTATAGCTTCTTTCCAAAATGCTGAATCTACAGACTTAATTGCCTCACTATAAGTTTGTGGGTTTGTTTCAACGCTAAGAGTCAAAGCATATTGATTACAAGATGTGTCTCTAGTTCCTTCAACAAGATAGACTACAAAGTCGGGACCAAAGCTTTTTTCTTTCCTAGATCTTTTACTTTTTCTAATCTCTTCTTGTTCCACTGGTGGAGTTTCAGGTAACTGTGAAGGAGTGCTTACTTCTTTTTTCATTATTAATTCTAGGAATAGAAGAAAATCTTTGTTCATAAAAAGTTTCATCTCTCGATTCAATTATTGTATTTACCTCAACAGAATCATTAGGTTCAGTAACCAAAAATCTATAGGCTTTACTATGTTATGCATAACCTATGAAAATACACTCAACACCTTTGCTTCCTAATTTATTTCTCTTAGTTTCAGGTAGTCTTACAATAACTCTACAACCCCAAACTTTAAGATAACCTCAATTAGGTTTTCTATTCTTCCATAATTCGTAAGGAGTTTTCTTATTATCTTTAACAGGTATTCTATTCAGAATATGACATGCAGTTAAAAGTGCTTCTCCCCAAAACCCTTTACTTAAACCAAAATAAGAAAGCATAACGTTAACCATTTCAGTTAGTGTTCTATTTTTTCTTTCTGCTACTCCTTTTTGTTGTGGTGTATAAGGTGCAGAAATTTCATGTATAATTCCCATATCTTCACAAAATTGAGGAAAGTGATATTCACCACCTCTATCAGATCTAAGACATTTTATTTTAGAATCACATTGATTTTCAGCTTCATTTTTATACGTATTAAATCTACTAAGCACATCATCCTTTGAGTTTAAAAGACATACGTAACAATATTTTGAAAGGCCATCGATAAATGTAGCAAAATATTTACCACCACCTCTAGTAGGTGTTCCATGCAAATCACAAACATCACTATGTACTAATTGCAACAAAGATGTAGTTTTTTCTATTTTTGGAAAAGGCAATCTTGTTATTTTTGTTTGCATGCATATTTAGCACTTTTCATTCATATCATTCTCATATTTAGGAATTAAATTTAAATTAACCATGAAATGCATTTTCTTTGTATTAACATGTCCTAAACGACTATGCCATAATGAAAGACAATCAGCGATATAAGCAGAAGAATCTTTTTCATTGATATTGAGTTTGAACATGCCCTCATACAAATATCCTTTGCCTACAAAGGTACCATTCTTAGTCAGAATAAATTTGTCTGACTCAAATACAAGCTTAAAGACAAATTTGTTAAGAAGACTTCCAGAAACTAATTTTTTCCTAACATCAGGAACATGAAAAATATTGGTGAGGCTAAGGATTTTCACGGAAGTGAATTCGAGATCCACTATCCCTTTGCCTTTAACCGCAGTAGTAGATGAATTTCCCATGTAGAGAACATCTCCTTCCACTGTTTCATAGGCAGAGAACAAGTTCTTGTCCTTACAAACATGCCTTGTGGCACCAGAATCAACCCACCAAGAATTGTCTTCTCCAAACATATTAGCCTCGGATATCATAGTAGCAAATTTTTGCTTTGTGTCTGATGTCCCTCCTTTTTCCTTTAGTTTCTTGAACTCACGACAATCCTTCTTGAAGTGACCTGGTTTGTTGCAATGAAAACAATTTCCTTTCTTCTTTTTGTTTGCTTTAGAATTATTTGAAAAATTCTTCCGCTTGTTATTTTTTCCATGATTGCCATATTTTTGCTCATTTCCTTCCTCCACCACATGGACCTTAGAAACAGAATTTTCTTGTTCCTCTTTACCATCTAGAATTCGATACTCTTGTTCAATTCTTAAATGAGTCTCTAATTCTTCAAGTGAAAGATCTCCCTTTTTGTGTTTGAGTTCTTCTTATAATCGTTCTAAGAAGTAGGAAGTTTTTCAATTATGGCAGCAACAATTACATTATCATCCATATTTAATTTTTTCAGTTTGCAATGATTTATGATGCGTTGGATGTCATGAAATTGTTCTATCACAAGCCTATTATCATGCATTTTAAAGCTTAAAAACTGACCAATTAGGAACTTCTTATTTGTAGCGTCTTCCGTAAGATATTTGGTCTCCAACGTTTCCCCCAAAGTTTTTTCAGTCCCAACATTTTGGTACAAGTCGAACAAATTGTCAGCAAGTGCATTGAGAATGTGACCACGACACAAGTAGTCATCGGTCTCCCATTTTGTGCGTTGCCTAGTCTGTTCCACAATTTCATCTTCATCATCATTTGGTTTCGGTTCTGACTAGACATATAGAATCTTCAATGTTGTTAGAAGAAAATGAACATTTTTCTGCCAACGCAAAAAATTACCACCATCAAAACAGTCCAACTTGACAAAGCTTTCTGTTATTTGTCGAAGTGATTTGGAAGAGTCAGCCATTTCTAATAATACTGTATTTAGATTGTTGGATATTATGAGTGAAAATACAGAAATAGGACTCTTTATATATCACAATAATGTCAACTTCAATACAAAAATGTAACTTCTGAATACATAGTAGAAAGCTTCAAGGCGTGATGTCACTTTCCTAAATACAGTATTTGCCCCACACGAATAATTTCGGTATACAAACGGGAATCCGCAAATCCGTACTCAAGATACAATGAAGCAACTTCCACCGCCTGCAACTTGTATATTTGAAGACATCTTTTAGATGCAGCAGCGAAGAACAGTCAATCAAGTTCTTATTCTATTTATGTGCACAAAACATAATAAGATAATTTATATCTCCTGAAAATTGTAAGAGAGTAATAGCAAGGGTTGGAAATTTCGGAACTGGGTAATATCTGTTATATATGAAAATTCGTTTTAGGCAGCCTTTATTTATAGATAATGAAAATATTTCTCTTCAAGAGTCATGACTGTTGGATTAACAGTCTTAATCAATTCCGAAATGGTATGACTGTTAATTACCAACAGCCTTAAGTCATTTCCGAACAGGTACAATTAATACCGAATCAGTTTTGCACGGGTCAACCGAAAAGTGACCGCGCTCGAGCTACCCCGATCCGACCCGGACGAATTCCGAATCCCGGCAACCCGCTACCACTGCGGACACGCGAAGTGCAAAGTGCACCACTAGCGCCTCTACAGCCCACTGCCCTGCACCCGCACGCGCGCGCGCGTGTGCGTATGTTGCTTCGCACCGTATTGAGCTCTCTTGAATTTCCTCTTAAATGCTAGATGAATTAAATCTTCATCTTTCATTTGTACTTATTAAGTGTAAAAATTCTTAATATTTTTCCGATGTGGGACTCAAAGGTTGCCCACTCCTTTTATAGCTTAGTGGTATCACTTAGCTTTGTACATTTTCCAATGTGGGACACTATCCCTTTTTATATTTGGGTTAGCTTCCCACCTCTTCCTCACACTTTCAATGTGGGACAAACTCTTAAAGCTCTTACACCCAAAAAACTCTTACTCACTTATTTTAAAAATCACCAACATTCCTCCACCATTTTCAAAATAAGTTTTGTAAATCTTTGATTGTCTGTAAGACTGTGTATAAGCATTGGTGTCTCACGACTTGAACCAATACCCTGTGAAGGTTCGTCAAAGTTAACCATGAAAGTATAGTAGACTTATCTTTGAACTATCAATCTATATTGATTATCCGGATTTTTCTTCACACACAAATATTTTAGTCACTGATTATCCATATAAGCCGACACATGTATTAGGCCTTGTGTCTGTACCTTGATTTCATGAGTGCTTTAGAGTCAAGCCCAATTCTAATAGGAGCGGCACCACTTCCACACTCATATAGGTAGATTATCATAGGTGTCCATGTAACTTAAAACACTATAAATCTATTAAGGTTAAACTCATCCTCTTTCATTATTCATTACATGTTCTAAGCACTTATCCTTGGGATGTTAAATTTTATAGTGCTTACAATCACGTCGTATGATGTACTTTAATCATTGAACTTGAGACTTGAATATATCAAGTTTCAAGTTGAGTTTCTATCAAGAGTGATTATTATTAATGGGCTTTAGTCCCATCCCTATTGATGTCTTAGACACCAATCCTCTTGCAATACCTTTTGTAAAAGGATCTGCTAAATTTTGACTTGATTTTACATAATCCACTGTGATTACACTATCTGTAATCATTTGTCTGACATAACTATGTCTCAGGCCAATATATCTAGATTTTCCATTGTACACTTTACTATAAGCTCTGGAAAGTGTAGACTCACTATCACAATGTATAGATATTGGAGGCATTGGTTTTGGCCAAACTGGAATTTCGATTAATGAATTCCTTAACCATTCTGCCTCTTTACTACTTGTAGCTAATTCTACAAACTCAGCTTCCATAGTAGAATCATCTATACAAGTTTGTTTCTTTGATCCCCAAGAAACAGCTCCTCCACCAAGAGTGAAAATCCATCCACTTGTTGAGGAATGATCCTCCCGCTCAGTTATCCAACTGGCATCAGAAAACCCTTCTAATACTGAAGGATATCCACTATAGTATATACCATAGTCCATAGTTCCTATCAAATATTTTAATATTCTATTGACAGCATGACAATGCAATAAACCTGGATTACTAGTATATCTACTTAATTTACCAACATCATAAGCAATATCAGGTCGAGTACATGTCATGGCATACATTAAACTAATAATTACTCGTGCATATTCCAATTGTGAAATAGCTCTACCATTATTAGGGATCATCTTTAGTTGTGGTTCAAAAGGTGTACTAACAGGTGTGCAATCAAACTGATTAAATTTCTTTAAAATTTTCTCAACATAATGAGATTGAGCGAGAATTATATTTTTATCTTTCCTTATTATTCTCATTCCTAATATGACATCAGCTACACCCATATCTTTCATATCAAATTTAGAAGACAGAAAACTCTTTGTATTATTAATGCTTTCTAAATCAATACCAAGAATTAACATGTCATCTACATACAAACAAATCATCACACCTTTACCATTAGCAAATTTACTATAAACACACTTATCAGATTCATGAATTTTAAAACCATAAGAAATAATGACTTTATCAAATTTTTCATGCCATTGTTTAGGTGCTTGTTTTAGGCCATATAAGGACTAAATAAGTTTACATACTTTATTTTCTTGTCCAGGCATAACAAAATTTTCAGGTTGTTCCATGTAAATTTCTTCTTCTAAGTCACCATTTAAAAAGGCAGTTTTCACATCCATTTGATGAATCTCAAAATTATACATAGATGCTAATGCAATTAAAATTCTAATAGTGGCGGTTCTAGCAACAGGTGCATAGGTATCAAAATAATCAATTCCTTCTTTTTTTGTAAAACCTTTAGCAACCAATCTAGCCTTGAATTTATCAATTGTTCCATCTATTTTCAATTTCTTTTTAAAAATCCATCTACACTTAATGGGTTTGGACCCAGGAGGTAAATCTACTAACTTCCAAGTTTTATTTCCCAAGATTGAATCCATTTCATCATTTATAGCTTCTTTCCAAAATGCTGCATCTACAGAATTAATTGCCTCACTATAAGTTTGTGGGTCTGTTTCAACGCTAAGAGTCAAAGCATATTGATTACAAGATGTGTCTCTAGTTCCTTCAACAAGATAGACTACAAAGTCGGGACCAAAGCTTTTTTCTTTCCTAGGTCATTTACTTTTTCTAGTCTTTTCTTGTTCCACTGGTGGAGTTTCAGGTAACTGTGAAGGAGTGCTTACTTCTTTTTCATTATTAATTCTAGGAATAGAAGAAAATCTTTGTTCATAAGAAATTGCATCTCTCGATTCAATTATTGTATTTACCTCAACAAAATCATTAGGTTCACTAACCAAAAATCTATAGGCTTTACTATGTTGTGCATAACCTATGAAAATACACTCAACACCTTTGCTTCCTAATTTCTTTCTCTTAGTTTTAGGTAGTCTTACAATAGCTCTACAACCCCAAACTTTAAGATAACCTAAATTAGGTTTTCTATTCTTCCATAATTCGTAAGGAGTTTTCTTATTATCTTTAACAGGTATTCTATTCAGAATATGACATGCAGTTAAAAGTGCTTCTCCCCAAAACCCTTTACTTAAACCAGAATAAGAAAGCATAGCGTTAACCATTTCAGTTAGTGTTCTATTTTTTCTTCCTGCTACTCCATTTTGTTGTGGTGTATAAGGTGCAGTAATTTCATGTATAATTCCAATATCTTCACAAAATTGAGGAAAGTGATATTCACCACCTCTATCAGATCTAAGACATTTTATTTTAGAATCACATTGATTTTCAACTTCATTTTTGTATGTCTTAAATCTATTAAGCACATCATCCTTGGAGTTTAAAAGATATACGTAACAATATTTTGAAAAGTCATCGATAAATGTAGCAAAATATTTACCACCACCTCTAGTAGGTGTTCCATGCAAATCACAAACATCACTATATACTAATTGCAACAAAGATGTAGTTTTTTCTATTTTTGGAAAAGGCAATCTTGTTATTTTTGTTTGCATGCATATTCTACACTTTTCATTCATATCATTCTCATATTTAGAAATTAAATTTAAATTAACAATGAAATGCCTTTTCTTTGTATTAACATGTCCTGAACGACTATGCCATAATGAAAGACAATCAACGATATAAGTAGAAGAATCTTTTTCATTGATATTGATCTTAAACATGCCCTCATACAAATATCCTTTGCCTACAAAGGTACCATTCTTAGTCGGAATAAATTTGTCTGACTCAAATACAAGCTTAAAGCCAAATTTGTTAAGAAGACTTCCAGAAACTAAATTTTTCCAAACATCGGGAACATGAAAAACATTGGTGCGGCAAAGGATTTTCCCGGAAGTGAATTCGAGATCCACTGTCCCTTTGCCTTTAACCGCAGCAGTAGATGAATTTCCCATGTAGAGAACATCTCCTTCCACTGTTTCATAGGCAGAGAACAAGTTCTTGTCCTTACAAACATGCCTTGTGGCACCAGAATCAACCCACCAAGAATTGTCTTCTCCAAACATATTAGCCTCGGATATCATAGCAGAAAATTTTTGCTTTGTGTCTGATGTCCCTCCTTTTTCCTTTAGTTTCTTGAACTCGCGACAATCCTTCTTGAAGTGACCTGGTTTGTTGCAATGAAAACAATTTCCTTTCTTCTTTTTGTTTGCTTTAGAATTATTTGAAAATTCTTCCGCTTGTTATTTTTTCCATGATTGCCATATTTTTGCTCATTTCCTTCCTCCACCACATGGACCTTAGAAACAGAATTTTCTTGTTCCTCTTTACCATCTAGAATTCGAGACTCTTGTTCAATTCTTAAATGAGTCTCTAATTCTTCAAGTGAAAGATCCCCCTATTTGTGTTTGAGTTCTTCTTATAATCGTTCTAAGAAGTAGGAAGTTTTTCAATTATGGCATCAACAATTACATTATCATCCATATTTAATTTTTTCAGTTTGTAATGATTTATGATGCGTTGGATGTCATGGAATTGTTCTAGCACAGGCCTATTATCATGCATTTTAAAGCTTAAAAACTGACCGATTAGGAACTTCTTATTTGTAGCGTCTTCCGTAAGATATTTGGTCTCCAACGTTTCCCCCAAAGTTTTTGCAGTCCCAACATTTTGGTACAAGTCGAACAAATTGTCAGCAAGTGCATTGAGAATGTGACCACGACACAAGTAGTCATCGGTCTCCCATTTTGTGCGTTGCCTAGTCTGTTCCATAATTTCATCTTCATCTTCATTTGGTTTCGGTTGTGACAAGACATATAGAATCTTCAATATTGTTAGAAGAAAATGAACATTTTTCTGCCAACGCAAAAAATTACCACCATCAAAACAGTCCAACTTGACAAAGCTTTCTGTTATTTGTCGAAGTGATTTGGAAGAGTCAGCCATTTCTAATAATACTTTATTTAGATTGTTGGATATTATGAGTGAAAATACAGAAATAGAACTCTTTATATATCACAATAATGTCAACTTCAATACAAAAATTTAACTTCTGAATACATAGTAGAAAGCTTCAAGGCGTGATGTCACCTTCCTAAATACAGTATTTGCCCCACACGATTAATTTCGGTATACAAACGGGAATCCGCAAATCCGTACTCAAGATACAATAAAGCAACTTGCACTTCCTGCAACTTGTATATTTGAAGACAGCTTTTCGATGCAGCAGCGAAGAACAGTCAATCAAGTTCTTATTCAGTTTATGTGCACAAAACATAATAAGATAATTTATATCTCCTGAAAATTGTAAGAGAGTAATATCAAGGGTTGGAAATTTCGGAACTGGGTAATATCTGTTATATATGCAAATTCGTTTTAGGCAGCCTTTATTTATAGATAATGAAAAGCTTTCTCTTCAAGAGTCATGACTGTTGGATTAACAGTCTTAATCAATTCCGAAATGGTATGACTGTTAATTACCAACAGTCTTAAGTCATTTCCGAACAGGTACAATTAATACAGAATCAGTTTTGCACGGGTCAACCGAAAAGTGACCGCGATCCGACCCGGACGAATTCCGAATCCCGGAAACCCGCTACCACTGCGGACACGCGAAGTGCAAAGTGCACCACTAGCGCCTCTACAGCCCACTGCCCTGCACCCGCACGCGCGCGCGCGCGTGTGCGTATGTTGCTTCGCACCGTAGTGAGGTCTCTTGAATTGCCTCTTAAGTGCTAGATGAATTAAATCTTCATCTTCCATTTGTACTTATTAAGTGTACAAATTCTTAATATTTTTCCGATGTGGGACTCAAAGGTTGCCCACTCCTTTTATAGCTTAGTGGTAACACTTAGCTTTGTACATTTTCCAATGTGGGACACTATCCCTTTTTATATTTGGGTTAGCTTCCCACCTCTTCCTCACACTTTCAATGTGGGACAAACTCTTAAAGCTCTTACACCCAAAAAACTCTTACTCACTTATTTTAAAAATCACCAACATTCCTCCACCATTTTCAAAATAAGTTTTGTAAATCTTTGATTGTCTGTAAGACTGTGTATAAGCATTGGTGTCTCACGACTTGAACCAATACCTTGTGAAGGTTCGTCAAAGTTAACCATGAAAGTATAGTAGACTTGTCTTTGAACTATCAATCTATATTGATTGTCCGAATTTTTCTTCACACACAAATCTTTTAGTCACTGATTATCCATATAAGCCGACACATGTATTAGGCCTTGTGTCTGTACCTTGATTTCATGAGTGCTTTAGAGTCAAGCCCAATTCTCATAGGTGCGGCACCACTTCCACACTCATATAGGTAGATTATCATAGGTGTCCATGTAACTTAAAACACCATAAATCTATTAAGGTTAAACTCATCCTCTTTCATTATTCATTACATGTTCTAAGCACTTATCCTTGGGATGTTAAATTTTATAGTGCTTAGAATCACGTCGTATGATTTACTTTAATCATTGAACTTGAGACTTGAATATATCAAGTTTCAAGTTGAGTTTCTATCAAGAGTGATTATTATTAATGGGCTTTAGTCCCATCCCTATTGATGTCTTAGACACCAATCCTCTTGCAATACCTTTTGTAAAAGGATCTGCTAAATTTTGACTTGATTTTACATAATCCACTGTGATTACACTATCTGTAATCATTTGTCTGACATAACTATGTCTCAGTCCAATATGTCTAGATTTTCCATTGTACACTTTACTATAAGCTCTGGAAAGTGTAGACTCACTATCACAATGTATAGATATTGGAGGCATTGGTTTTGGCCAAACTGGAATTTCGATTAATGAATTCCTTAACCATTCTGCCTCTTTACTAGTTGCAGCTAATTCTACAAACTCAGCTTCCATAGTAGAATCATCTATACAAGTTTGTTTCTTTGATCCCCAAGAAACAGCTCCTCCACCAAGAGTGAAAATCCATCCACTTGTTGAGGAATGATCCTCCCGCTCAGTTATCCAACTGGCATCAGAAAACCCTTCTAATACTGAAGGATATCCACTATAGTATATACCACAGTCCATAGTTCCTTTCAAATATTTTAATATTCTATTGACAGCATGACACTGCAATAAACCTGGATTACTAGTATATCTACTTAATTTACCAACAGAATAAGCAATATCAGGTCGAGTACATGTCATGGCATACATTAAACTACTAATTACTCGTGCATATTCCAATTGTGAAATAGATCTACCATTATTAGGGATCATCTTTAACTTTGGTTCAAAAGGTGTACTAACAGGTGTGCAATCAAACTGATTAAATTTCTTTAAAATTTTCTCAACATAATGAGATTGAGCGAGAATTATATTTTTATCTTTCCTTATTATTCTCATTCCTAATATGACATCAGCTACACCCATATCTTTCATATCAAATTTAGAAGAAAAAAAACTCTTTGTATTATTAATGCTTTCTAAATCAATACCAAGAATTAACATGTCATCTACATACAAACAAATCATCACACCTTTACCATAAGCAAATTTACTATAAACACACTTATCAGATTCATGAATTTTAAAACCATAAGAAATAATGACTTTATCAAATTTTTCATGCCATCGTTTAGGTGCTTGTTTTAGGCCATATAAGGACTAAATAAGTTTACATACTTTATTTTCTTGTCCAGGCATAACAAAATTTTCAGATTGTTCCATGTAAATTTCTTCTTCTAAGTCACCATTTAAAAAGGCAGTTTTCACATCCATTTGATGAATCTCAAAATTATATATAGATGCTAATGCAATTAAAATTCTAATAGTGGCGGTTCTAGCAACAGGTGCATAGGTATCAAAATAATCAATTCCTTCTTTTTGTGTAAAACCTTTAGCAACCAATCTAGCCTTGAATTTATCAATTGTTCCATCTATTTTCAATTTCTTTTTAAAAATCCATCTACACTTAATGGGTTTGGACCCAGGAGGTAAATCTACTAACTTCCAAGTTTTATTTCCCAAGATTGAATCCATTTCATCATTTATAGCTTCTTTCCAAAATGCTGCATCTACAGACTTAATTGCCTCACTATAAGTTTGTGGGTCTGTTTCAACGCTAAGAGTCAAAGCATATTGATTACAAGATGTGTCTCTAGTTCCTTCAACAAGACAGACTACAAAGTCGGGACCAAAGCTTTTTTCTTTCCTAGGTCATTTACTTTTTCTAATCTTTTCTTGTTCCACTGGTGGAGTTTCAGGTAACTGTGAAGGAGTGCTTACTTCTTTTTCATTATTAATTCTAGGAATAGAAGAAAATCTTTGTTCATAAGAAATTGCATCTCTCGATTCAATTATTGTATTTACCTCAACAAAATCATTAGCTTCACTAACCAAAAATCTATAGGCTTTACTATGCTGTGCATAACCTATGAAAATACACTCAACACCTTTGCTTCCTAATTTCTTTCTCTTAGTTTCAGGTAGTCTTACAATAGCTCTACGACCCCAAACTTTAAGATAACCTAAATTAGGTTTTCTATTCTTCCATAATTCGTAAGGAGTTTTCTTATAATCTTTAACAGGTATTCTATTCAGAATATGACATGCAGTTAAAAGTGCTTCTCCCCAAAACCCTTTACTTAAACCAGAATAAGAAAGCATAGCGTTAACCATTTCAGTTAGTGTTCTATTTTTTCTTCCTGCTACTCCATTTTGTTGTGGTGTATAAGGTGCAGTAATTTCATGTATAATTCCAATATCTTCACAAAATTGAGGAAAGTGATATTCACCACCTCTATCAGATCTAAGACATTTTATTTTAGAATCACATTGATTTTCAACTTCATTTTTGTATGTCTTAAATCTATTAAGCACATCATCCTTGGAGTTTAAAAGATATACGTAACAAGATTTTGAAAAGTCATCGATAAATGTATCAAAATATTTACCACCACCTCTAGTAGGTGTTCCATGCAAATCACAAACATCACTATGTAGTAATTGCAACAAAGATGTAGTTTTTTCTATTTTTGGAAAAGGCAATCTTGTTATTTTTGTTTGCATGCATATTCTACACTTTTCATTCATATCATTCTCATATTTAGGAATTAAATTTAAATTAACAATGAAATGCCTTTTCTTTGTATTAACATGTCCTGAACGACTATGCCATAATGAAAGACAATCAACGATATAAGTAGAAGAATCTTTTTCATTGATATTGAGCTTAAACATGCCCTCATACAAATATCCTTTGCCTACAAAGGTACCATTCTTAGTCAGAATAAATTTGTCTGACTCAAATACAAGCTTAAAGCCAAATTTGTTAAGAAGACTTCCAGAAACTAAATTTTTCCTAACATCAGGAACATGAAAAACATTGGTGCGACAAAGGATTTTCCCGGAAGTGAATTCGAGATCCACTGTCCCTTTGCCTTTAACCGCAGCAGTAGATGAATTTCCCATGTAGAGAACATCTCCTTCCACTGTTTCATAGGCAGAGAACAAGTTCTTGTCCTTACAAACATGCCTTGTGGCACCAGAATCAACCCACCAAGAGTTGTCTTCTCCAAACATATTAGCCTCGGATATCATAGCAGAAAATTTTTGCTTTGTGTCTGATGTCCCTCCTTTTTCCTTTAGTTTCTTGAACTCGCGACAATCCTTCTTGAAGTGACCTGGTTTGTTGCAATGAAAACAATTTCCTTTCTTCTTTTTGTTTGCTTTAGAATTATTTGAAAATTCTTCCGCTTGTTATTTTTTCCATGATTGCCATATTTTTGCTCATTTCCTTCCTCCACCACATGGACCTTAGAAACAGAATTTTCTTGTTCCTCTTTACCATCTAGAATTCGAGACTCTTGTTCAATTCTTAAATGAGTCTCTAATTCTTCAAGTGAAAGATCCCCCTATTTGTGTTTGAGTTCTTCTTATAATCGTTCTAAGAAGTAGGAAGTTTTTCAATTATGGCAGCAACAATTACATTATCATCCATATTTAATTTTTTCAGTTTGCAATGATTTATGATGCGTTGGATGTCATGGAATTGTTCTAGCACAGGCCTATTATCATGCATTTTAAAGCTTAAAAACTGACCGATTAGGAACTTCTTATTTGTAGCGTCTTCCGTAAGATATTTGGTCTCCAACGTTTCCCCCAAAGTTTTTGCAGTCCCAACATTTTGGTACAAGTCGAACAAATTGTCAGTAAGTGCATTGAGAATGTGACCACGACACAAGTAGTCATCGGTCTCCCATTTTGTGCGTTGCCTAGTCTGTTCCACAATTTCATCTTCATCTTCATTTGGTTTCGGTTGTGACAAGACATATAGAATCTTCAATGTTGTTAGAAGAAAATGAACATTTTTCTGCCAACGCAAAAAATTACCACCATCAAAACAGTCCAACTTGACAAAGCTTTCTGTTATTTGTCGAAGTGATTTGGAAGAGTCAGCCATTTCTAATAATACTGTATTTAGATTGTTGGATATTATGAGTGAAAATACAGAAATAGGACTCTTTATATATCACAATAATGTCAACTTCAATACAAAAATGTAACTTCTGAATACATAGTAGAAAGCTTCAAGGCGTGATGTCACTTTCCTAAATACAGTATTTGCCCCACACGATTAATTTCGGTATACAAACGGGAATCCGCAAATCCGTACTCAAGATACAATAAAGCAACTTGCACTTCCTGCAACTTGTATATTTGAAGACAGCTTTTCGATGCAGCAGCGAAGAACGGTCAATCAAGTTCTTATTCTGTTTATGTACACAAAACAGAATAAGATAATTTATATCTCCTGAAAATTGTAAGAGAGTAATAGCAAGGGTTGGAAATTTCGGAACTGGGTAATATATGTTATATATGCAAATTCGTTTTAGGCAGTCTTTATTTATAGATAATAAAAAGCTTTGTCTTCAAGAGTCATGACTGTTGGATTAACAGTCTTAATCAATTTCGAAATAGTATGACTATTAATTACCAACAGTCTTAAGTCATTTCCGAACAGGTACAAATAATACTGAATCGGTTTTGCACGGGTCAACCAAAAAGTGATCGCGCCCGATCTACCGCGATCCGACCCGGACGAATCCCGAATCCCGGCAACCCGCTACCACTGCGGACACGCGAAGTGCAAAGTGCGCCACTAGCGCCTCTACAGCCCACTGCCCCGCACCCGCACGCGCGCGCGCGTGTGCGTACGTTGCTTCGCACCGTATTGAGGTCTCTTGAATAGCCTCTTAAATGCTAGATGAATTAACTCTTCATCTTCCACTTGTACTTATTAAGTGTACAAATTCTTAATATTTTTCCAATGTGGGACTCAAATGTTGCCCACTCCTTTTATAGCTTAGTGGTAACACTTAGCTTTGTACATTTTTCAATGTGGGACACTATCCCTTTTTATATTTGGGTTAGCTTCCCACCTCTTCCTCACACTTCCAATGTGGAACAAGCTCTTACACCCAAAAAACTCTTACTCACTTATTTTAAAAATCACCAACAATGCGTAGGGATGCATGTCGCATACAAGGCATCACATGGAAATTAATCGACATTATTGACGAAATAAAGTAATTATGTAAATATTAAAAAATTTATTAAACTAAGAAGAGATTAGGGGACGATGTTGAAAAATTATTAATGTTGTGCATATTGATTTAAATGGATTATGGATCTTGTAAATAAATATCAAGTGACGTTAGTTTGTATAAACAAATATAACACTTAAAAAAATAATGATGTTCGTTAGTTTCCATATAGGAGAGAGGGACGTACGATTTTTATGCAACAAAGCTGGTATGTGGGACTAACCCTATGAAAAAATGAATGATGAAAATATCAGTTAAGTCAATAGGTTGGTATACTAGTTTCAAGAGAAGAAAAAACACATGTGGGTTCCTTAAGTCAATAATTGTAGGCAATACACCTACCATTGTTAACATACCATGGGAAGTTAATGGAGTAAAATAAATAAGGTAATGACGAGGTTCGTTGCTTTCTAACCAAGAAAAAACACGTGTGGGTCCCCTTGGTCAAATATAGTAGGCGGGTAAAATAATTTAGTATGGTCAACATAGGAAGAGCTGGTCGTGTAATATATTGAGGGACTAACTCTCCTCCACGTAAGCATTTAAAATTCAATACACGTGGGTGTCAACAAAGGGGTGGGGACGGGCCTCATTAATCCTTCAAAACTTGGATTCTCAGTGTATCACATCCATTGGTTTGTTTTGTTTTTAGTGTATATATAACACCCTAAGCCTCCTTAGTTTTATAGAAAGGAAATAAAGTCTTCGGCCAGATGAGTGTAGAAAACCTCCTTCCCAAAAACTGAAAACATTATGCAATAGTGAGACACAACATGATTACATATAAATAAATATATTCATCAAGTTTTGAAGAAGGTTTTTGATGGGATCTTCTTGCAGTATTGGGAGCTTGCGTGGTGAAGCTTTTATGACTCTTTTTAAGGGCATCTTTAGAAGTAGGAGAGTCATCCATCTTCATCATTATCATTCGTATCTTTGAAGATCATTTATGTGAGATATTCTACTCTTCATATTTAAGACTTTATTTAGTATAGATTGTAGTCTTGTTGTTGTTGATTATTAAGAGTAGGATTTCAATGAATAAAATGATAAGTTTTCTAGTAAAACTGAAAATTGACATTATTATGGAATAAAAATGTGAGAAAATTTTATTTTGTGTATTTCTAGTAAAAAGAAATAATAGAATGAAAATAAAAATGTAAGAAAATATTATTTGTGTAGTTTTCTAATGAAACTGAAAATAGACATTTTTATGGAATAAAAATGTGAGAAAATATTATTTTGTGTATTTCTGGTAAAATGAAATAATGGGCATTTCTAAGGAATAAAAATGTAAGAGAATATTATTTTGGTGTATCTCTAGTAAAAAGGAAATGATTGATGTTTTTATGGAATAAAAATGGAACGATGTTAATTTTATCAAAATATTTATGTAATAAATATTTCTATGTTTCTTGCAAAATGGAGACTTTATGAATAAATGGACATTTGTTGGGTTTAAAGAAATTGATAAAATATATTTATTACTTGAAAAGTATGTTTTATGTAAGTGGTACAAAATTTGTAGAAGAAAATGTAGGCTTAACCCATTTGATAGGATTTAGTATTTAAAGTCCACTTTCTATGCATATAAACGTATAGTATTTTGTAAAGGGTGCTATTTTATGTGTTGAAGGCGTTAAGTGACAAGTGTGAAACTAGGGCAAGGGTGTGATATTAAACAAGGGTTAAAATGGCTAAAGTGTTATAATGTTAAGTTGAAGACGCAATAACCACTTTTGAGAAATAACACTTGTTAAGGGACCAAATTACAAGTTTGCTAAATAAAGGGTAAATTGGTAATTTACATAAAGTGAAACATTTTTATGGAATAAAAGTGTTAAAGAACGTCTTTACACTAGTATAAATGAATATTGATTAAGTCTTAATGCGTGAATGATTTTAGTATAGATCATGTGTGTGTGTGTGAATAAGGGACTTAAAGGAGAAACAAACAATTTTGGAAGTGTTAATGGGAAAAATAGGCCGTAAGGTTCGGGTTTTGGCTTCAATCTGGAAAAAGTAAAGAAAAGGAATAATGTGGACATGTGTAAAATATTAAACACGTTAATAAGGACTCATATCCAACCAGGAATAAGCAAGAAGGGACCGGAGCCCTTCGGTGAAAAGATCTAAATCATTGGCCAGAGCATATGGTGTGCATAGTCGTCGATGTGGAGCCTGTGTAAGTATGCGGTAAATGAAGATTTCGAGAAAAGCTGAAGTGAATTAGGGACATGTCACAAAATAGGTTGTATGGTGAAATTTGTTAATGCAACTTAACTTGAATGAATTAAATAAATGTTTCGGTAAAGGTGAAATGGACAAGTAAATACATAAATCTATAAATGTCCATAAGATAAGGTAGAAAGGCTAAAGTAAGTGGGTAAATGTGTAATTAAACAACCAAGTTGTTAAACCCATAATTTGTATAAGTGTGTATTGAAAAGGTTTTCAAACGACAAATAAGTATTTCCTAACACGGTGAATGCTGGTGTTGAAATGTTTCTCTCCAATGAAAATACTAATGTATACTTAAATGAATAAAAATGGGTGATTCCGCTAAGGGAATGGGTTAGGATAAATCAAATGTATTTGTTTTAAGTGTTGAAAAGGGTATGTTAAATAAAGTGAGAAATTCTAAGTACGAATAAATGAAGTCTTTACAAGATTAAGGTAAATTAATCTGGATGAGCTAGGTTTTTAGAAATAAAATGGTTAATGCAATTGAATATGTATGAAATGTGTTAATGCAACACACCTTGAATGAATGTAGAACATAGGTGTTTTTTATTCCGTTCTTTTCTATATCGTTTTGCATATTCGCTCTAGACATAGGCTCACACCCTCGCTTTGTTACGATAGGTTGGGTGTGGGTTCGTATTTTGAGGGTGTTATACAGGTAAGTTTACTTTATTTATTTTATGTTTGTAGTTTTGTTTACTTTGACTTCTGGATGCTCCCATGGGTCCCACATGTAGTTTATCTTGAAACTGGAATGGCATGCTAAACTATTGAGACAACAATTAAAATGAAATTGGATTAGCAATATTATATAGGTTATTTTATTGCACTTCACACCTAACGCTCAGGTTGGACTGGGTTCTCTAGGGGTAACCCACAAATATTGGTCGAGACGTTCTGTATACCATTAGAAAGTTAATTCAGAGACCTTTATCCTTGGTCCGCAAGTTCACTTTGGGTCAAATGGGACTCGAAAGAGCCCTTCTATCCTTTTGATAGAAGATCATCGGATTGTAATTGATCATTTGTCCAAACCATAAGTATGCACATGTAGGACCATTGGAAAGGTTTTGTGAGGCACTTATATGTTCCAAAGAGCTTCATTCAATTTGGAGGGTTGACTTTGGTCAATCGAGGCACATAAGCACCTGGTGACCTTTTGGAGTAAATCGGGCCATCCATTTGTACCGTAAGCTTCATTCATGCACGTGGTTGGCCATTAGAAAGAGTATTCAGTGACATTTAAAGATTCATTCAGTCTCATCCTAGCTGAAGAGTTGATCTTGGTCAAATGGTGCCTGAGAGCTCCCGGTGGCCTCTAGATCAATGTTTGGGGAAAATACATTGTTCATTCGAACCGTTATGACATTTTGTGCATGAGGCAGAATGTTAAAAAGGGGTTTTGGTGACCTTAGAGGTTTCATAGAGATTTTTCTATGATGATGAAGTTGATTGAGATCAAATTAGGGCCTAAGAGCACCCGTAAAATGGTTAGTTCGTCCGAAGTTTTATTGATCTTTTGCTCTGACGATAGGGTTTATTGAAGTTAAATGGGGCATGGTAGTGCCCGATGGCCTCTAGATCATTACTTAGAGTATGGCCTAGGGTTTGTAGTGAATGAGGAGGTGCTAGGGACATAATGAGAGACTTAGGGGGGTCCTAGAATGTGGTGTATACAGAGACCTTGGACGTGTGAGATAAGTACAAGTGAAAGAATTCAATTAGAGACCACATGATATTTTGGAAAAGAGGTCGATTATGGGGACCTAAAGTGATGAGAATGACCGTTTCAGAGGGTCGAGGTCAATTTTGAGGACCTAAAGTAATTCCGAGGATAGACGGTTCTGTGGTCAAGGTCAATTTTGTGGGCCTTTAAGTGGAAACCACCAATTCGAAGGATCGAGGTCAATTCTAAGGACCTTAAGTGGAAGAAACCAATTATGAGGATCTTAAGCTGGAGGGACCAATTATGAGGGTCGAGGTCAATTCTGAGGACCTTAAGTGGGAGCGACCAATTTTGAGGGTCGAGGTAAGTTATAAGGACCTAAAGTGGGAGCAACCAATTCTGAGGGTGGAGGTAAATTATGAGGACCTTAAGTGGAAGAGACCAATTCTAAGGGTCAATGTTAATTCTGAAGACCTTAAGAGGGAGCGACTAATTTAGAGGGTCGAGATCAATTTTGAGGACCTTAAGCAGGAGCGACCAATTGTGAGGGTCGAGGTCAGTATTGGGAGCGACTGATTCTGAGGGTCGAGGTCAATTCTAAGGACCTTAAGTGGGAGCGACCAATTCTGAGGGTTAAGGTCAATTCCGAGGACCTTAAGTGGGAGCGACCAATTTTGAGGGTCAAGGTCAATTCTGAGGACCTTAAGCTGGAGCGACCGATTCTGAGGATCAAGGTCAATTCCGAGGACCTTAAGTGGGAGCGACCAATAATGAGGGCCGAGTTCAATTCAGAGTACCTTAAGTGGGAGCGACCAATTCTGAGGATCAAGGTCAATTCTGAGGACCTTAAGTTGTAGGTGCGGGGAATATCTCTCATAGGGAATTTTCTTTTTGAGACTTTACTGGGGAGGATACATCTGTTTGGGTATTATGTCATTTGAGAAGAATTGAAAATCTTAGTCTGGAAATTCCACTTCGGGAGACAGTTGATAACTTAAGGTTTTGGGATTTTGTTTGGGAATGAGTTATTGGGGAGAGATTTAGGGTTTTTAGCTTTGCTTGGGAGAATTTATAATTTTTCTCAAAAATTTTTATTTGGGAATTCTTGTTGAAAAATGGGTAGCTCTAGTGAGGAGGCTCTTGATTTCTGTTGAAGATGAAGTCCACGGGATTCCAATAGGGAGTGGTAATTAGTGCGCTGATTTTTAGGGTTTTAAAATAGGCATAAAAATGTGGTATTAATACGGATGGGGACTTGAGGAATGTAAAAAATTACCTTCTTGGTGAAGAAATGTTCTAATATTTATTTGGTAATTTTAGGATTGTTTTAGGAAATTTTAAGAATTTTCTGACCTTTTTTGGGAATTTTTTATACAAAATTTTAGGGAGTTGCCGATCGGCGGGTTGTAGGAGTTTCCAAACGGTAGTCTTTTGAAATGCCTTGGTAAGGGGAAGGGACAGTGCCGATCAGCGGGTGTCAAGGGACTGCCGATTGGCATACCCCTTAGCCCTTTATAAAAAGCGGCGAGTTCCCTTCATTTTTCACAGCTTCTAGCTTTCTTATCTTCTGCTTCTTTCTTCTGTGATCAGTTCCTGTGCCCTTTCCTTATTTAAATTTAGAAAAGGTGGATTTTTCAAGTAGTGAGACTCACATGTCATGTCTAGGTGTTGACGATTAGGTAGACTTGGAGAGGCGGGCCAGGGTGCCTTTAGCGTTGGGAAAAGAGAACGCCTTTGATCTGTTTGAGCCTGTTGCAGATGAGCGTACTCTTCTCTGAGAGACTTTTCACCATCGATCATCATGGGTGAGGAACCTTGAGGGTTATGTAATTACTACATGACATTTGGTATTCCTTTTCATATTTTTCTTTTGCATTTTCTTATTTCTTCAAATTTTGACCAAAAATCTCTTTTTTTGATAAACTAATATTGCTGCGATGAGTCTTCGCTCTCGAGGGACGATCAGGTCTAGAAAAGTGTTGGAATACCTTCTTAGAGTGGTGCGTTGGATGGTTTCTTCTGCGAGTTTTGATCGTCTGGCGTCTGCAGACGTCCCGCTCGACGATTGTCGTATGTGCTCAGGGGGGATAGGTGGTGGGATACTAACCACACCAAAAATTTGAGTTTTGGGGAGATGACAATAACTACCATTCATGTACAATATCTATTAGGGATAGACTGCGAGGGGGTGTAGATAGAGGTGGACTGGTCCCTAAGAGTGACACCGACGGCGGTGGAGGTGGTGATGGGAGATTTTGTGTGGATAGTCTCGACGGACTCCATCTGTATATCTCTTATTTGAGAGGTTTTACTGAGTCAGTAGACATTGAGACTGACGGGCTATAGGTTCGTCAGATGGCCCATTTGTTTAATCTTTTTTACTGTTGGGAAATTTTTTAGTGGCGTTGGGTGGCGACATCGTCCACTTATTGTTTTTGCCATACTTGAGGGTATTTTTGAATATTCCATTCCTTGACTGGAGGAGCCTGACTTTGTCAACCCTTTATTTATCTTTGGATGCTTTCAAATGGTGCTACCAATAGACTTTTATCGGAGCCATGCATATTTTGGAGGTATTTTTCTTTTTACATTTTTCGTTAGGCATTTTCTTTTATTTCCTTTTTTATTTCTTTTGATCGTTGACTCTTGTCCTTTTGCAGACGTGGTTCTACGAGGTGATTGGGCTCAATGCTCATTTTATTAGTTTGTGTGATGAGTCGAGGGGGGACTCTTCCTAATGTATCGGTGGTGGAGGTCCACCCATTAGTCGAAGAGGTCTCCTTCATTGGCTGCGGCGCGTCAGGTTTTGAATGCCCTGATGAGTGCCCAGGTTATTTCTTCTTATATCTCGAATCCTTTTTGTCATATCCTTTGGGAAACTATTGACTTTATCTTGGCAAAATGTAGGTGACCATCTAACCTTAGGGGACGACCATCCAATACACGGGGATGATCGGGATGCACGCACATATGTTTCGACTGCTAGCGCATGAGTTTGGTTTCTCCTGGTGTTTGGGAGAGAGAGTATTCCAATAGATTATGGAGGATTAGGTGGCATTCCCACCAACGGTGCCCGTCGATATATATGAGGTGGGTTCGAGAGATGTCGGAGGAGGCCCAGGTGGCGGCGATGATTAGCGAGCCTTATTCTCTATACATGGACACGGTGGAAACCTACGACTACCCTGATTTTATGATGAGCTGGCTGATGACGTCATGTATTTTTTACGTGGTGAATATCCCTTGCCTCCTATGGCTTCAAGTAGGGGAACGAGTGTGCCAGTGGGGTCCGCCCATAGTACTGGTGGTGCATTGACATCAGCAGCGACGATGACGTTAGAGGTTCCGTTTCTTTGTCTTGATTCTCCATCTTACAATACCAAATTTCCTAGGGGAGGATTGGTGAGTATGCTGCATCAACCCAAAGCGATGGACCCAGAGGTGTTGGGTCTAATAGAGGATGTCCTCCAACCAGTGGTGTATATCTTTGTCCTTTGTTTTTTGTTTTTTTGATTTCATCTTTGCTTCAGACTGATTGATTTTCTCTTTTTATTTTTCGTCCAGGATGTTCGGCAGTCGACTCCATGGTTGAGGGACATATGGAACTAGGTGTCTTCCTCGACATATCTTATTCAGGATTTAATCTCGGTTCCTTCTTATTTTGTGACATATGATTCGTCTGATGATGGATCTGGATCGAGTAGTAAGGCTCCTTAGCTTATCGATAGGGGAAGCGCGTGAGTCGTAGGGATAGAGGATCGTAGAGAGAGAGAGATAGAGAAAAAGAGAGAGAAAGTTTTGGAGGTTTCAGGATTTATCCCGTTGCTTTTCTTATTCCTTTTTTTAGCAAAAGAGTTGTAATGATGGAAACACATATATATATATATCAAATAGATGGGTTTTATTTATTTATCTTTCTTTAAATGACTTAATACACATGCACATTTTTCTTTGTCTACTAAGACTGTAAAATGGATTAGAATTGCTTAAAAGATAATTTTTTTTAAAACAGGATGAGTTAAAAATAAAAGGTGAGAAAAATTCTGAATTCTTTTGCAATAGAAATTGAGTTTTTGATTTTGACAAAAAAGGAAAAATGGAATTTTCTAAAAGTGGGGGGATGCTGATCGGCATACCCCTTATCTTACCTATTGGAAGGTGAGTCCAGTCAAATAACCCCAAGGTTTTGATTGCACTTTCTTCAGCTACTTTGTCCTTAATGGGGTAGATTTCCATCCGAATTTTCAAGTATAAAAAGAGGTAAGGTGGAGAGTTTTTCTTCACCTATCCACATTTTCTTTCTCTTTCTTATTTTATGTTTTTGTATTGTTATTTTAAAAAACATCCCTTCCCATAAGTCGTTTCTTATCTCGAGAATTTAGAGGCTATGTGTTCGTACAATGTAGACTATGATGCCTTTAACCTGCACTGAGTTTCCTTATGACGTAACCAACCCATTGACTGGGGCATGATGATCGTGGCAGCTCAATTCTGGCACCCGAGGATCATTTTTTTACTTTGTCTTGGACGAGGTCTTCCCGACTTACGAGGAGTTTTTTTCTATATTGGGAGTAAATCCCAGCGTCGTGACGACCATGCCTGAATTCTCTCGGTCTCCTTGGTCACTGTTGGAAGAATTTATCCATATCTCACCCTAGGTGTCTCAGTAATTGGTCAATTATGAATGCTTTCCTCCCAGTTATATTGTGTTATATGCGTCTGCGGGATGTCAATGATGCAGGCTATGTCAGAGCCATCCATATTGGATTAACATTGAAGCTATTGTTGATGATCGAGGACCTGCTAGTGGAACCTCAAATAACTACCATTACTGTGTGGATGTCATATCGTGGCAATCCTACAACGATGATGCTGACAGAGACCTTGAATGGTCTACATGCTTAGAGGAAAGACCGTTATGATTTTTTGAGAGGTATCCCAGTTATGCTATTCATGTGGCTATCTGTAAGATTCCATTTAGGGTCCCTCCTGAATAACCCTTGGTATATGTGTCAAATTTATTCACTTTCTATTTCATCAACTTTGGCCCGAACATTGAGAACTAGGTTTGTTGAGAATGAACCTTGATGTCTAGGTTAATTGGTGCCCTGGAGGGGGGAGCTGCAACCTATTCTGGAACTGGGGGAGTACCAGTATGTTAGGTTAGTTCGCCTCCGGTAGACCTCATTCTATTTTCCTTAGCATCTCACGCGTCAAGTCGAATGGGAGGAGATTGTGCGCTCCTGTATTTTGGACTTCTTCCCTGTGGAAAATTTGACATAATGCATGCACATGCGGTTGAGCTATTTGTGGGAGAGTCGTCGTTCATCGACCCATCCTTCACAATCTGTTGGCAGAGTTTCTCATGTTTCTAGGGACTATATGAAATGGATGTGGAAGAGGGTAGTGG
This sequence comes from Sambucus nigra, assembly GCA_949130495.1. Classification (NCBI taxonomy): domain Eukaryota; kingdom Viridiplantae; phylum Streptophyta; class Magnoliopsida; order Dipsacales; family Adoxaceae; genus Sambucus; species Sambucus nigra. Next base: position 450,888,113 of record OX422208.1, on the reverse strand, counting down.
GTAATATGTTAGTCGGGGAAATTGGATAGAGATAGATTGCCATATTTGACACCATGGAAGGAAGCATAGTCGTTTTCTCTAGACTAGTCCAAGATTATCGTTCGATGCAGCCCCTTTAGTATACTATCCAGGCAGGGTATGTTTGGGTACCTGAAGATGTAGATAATGATGGGGATGAATCTTCTACTAACTTCGGGTAGGTTGAAGATGATGGTAATTGTGGAGTTATTTTGTGTGAATCTTTTAAGTGTTTGGTTATGAGACTAGATTTGGAGGGTTTGGCTAGTTTTTTTAGGAGTAATTTGGTTTGGTTATATTTTAGGACACTTAGGTTAGTGAGGGGGTATTTATTTGACTCCATACGCTGACATTTGGTGTAACCCTATCGAATCTCCCTTAATGGAATAAATAAGGATTTTAATAATATTATTTTTCCACTTGATGACTTTTAAATTCCAAAAATCTATACCAATCGCTAGGCCTTACATAATCCTTTTGTTCATGTAAATGATAAAATGAACTGTTGTTCTCAGAGGTAATAAGAAACTTGCATTTTGTGAAAAAAACAGGGACCGTACCCATGTATGAGCTGCCTATGTAAATATGGTGGTTTTTAAAAAAAATCAAAGTTTCATTTTGAAAGAAAAAGGATTTTTACAGGATCAGGCCCCACGTAGTTCTGAGTAGAGGGAAATGAAGAATTTTTTTTACTATAGAAGGGAGATGAGTGGAGTCGTAGCGTGCTAAGATTTCAGACCAGGGTAGAATTTTTGGAGATGGTCCAGGTTGACTAGATGATGCAACTCTTCTCCAACTAGGTCAGTGAGCATAGCGGAGCCACAGGACATGATCTTCTTCGTGATGTAGGGTCCACTCCAGTTCGGCTTGAATTTCCTTTTGGGGTCCCAGATGGGTTCTATGATTTTATTCAAGGCTAAGTCACCTTCTAGGACACCACGGTCCTTGACTCCCTTAATGAATGATTGCACTATTCGAAAATGGTACCCCTATATATGATATAAATCCTTTAGTCTCCATTCATCCAAAAGCAACAACTTGTTAAAACGGCTCTAATGCCACTCTTATTGGCTGACCTTGCGTTCAAGAATGACATGTAATAAAGGTATTTATAGTTCAACGGGATGAGTGCTTCCATTCCATATACCAAAGACTAAGTAATAACTATAGTTAAAGCTCGAACTGAAGTACATTAACCCCAAATGGCGTAAGGTATACAATCGGCCCAATCTCGATAACTATCGGTCATCCTACTGATAATTGCTTTGAGATTCTTATTAGTGGCTTCAACTGTACCATTTGATTTTGGTCGTTAGGGAGATGATTTATGTCTATGAATCCCATACTCACAATTCAATTTTGTGACTTCTGCCTAGAAATGTTACCCATTGTGCGACACTATCTCGTGTGGGACCCTGTATCGATATATGATTTTATTTTGGATGAACTTGGCTACCTTTTTGGAATTCATAACTCCATATGACTCGGCTTTGACCCATTTGGTGAAGTAATCAATGGGAACCAGGATGAACTCGTGCCCTTTTGGGGCTTTGGGTGTAACTTTCCCTATGATATCGATGCCTCATGTGGAGAACGTCCAGGGAGGGGTCATGTTGTATACTTCCCGTGGAGGCATGTGCTGAAGATTGGAAAATTATTGGCTTTTAAGGCATCTCTGAACATAGGAGGTACAATCTTGAACCATGGTAGTCTAATAGTAACCTTATCAGATAATCTTCTTGGCAAGCATATGGACATTCACGTGGGCTTTTGCATTCCCTGTTATATATTTTCTACATCATCTCTCCAATATCAGCCCTTACGATGCAGTGTGAGTGGGATGCATTGAAGTTTCTCTTAAATAATGCTTTAACACATATAATATACTGTGGAGCCTTTGTGGAGGGTTACTCGATCTTTTTTGTTGGAATCTTATAGTTACCTACCATTCTTGAGGAGGAACCAAATATAGTAATACCAACACTCGGCCATATCAGGATCCTCTTTTGCGATGAGCACAATGTGGTGGAAGTGGGTTAGTTTAGCTTGTTTATGGATTACTAAAGGGGCCATCGTAATTCCCTCAGGCATGTCGACCATGGAGGCAAAAGTGGCAAGGGCATCGGCTAAGTTGTTCCTTGCTCGGGGTAAGTGGTGGAAGGGGATGTCTCAAAACTGGGAGGCCAGATCTTCTAGGTGGGCATGGAAGGGTAAGAGCTTTTCATCCTTAACTTTCCATCTTCTAAGGACCTAGTCAATAATCAGGGTGAAGTTCAGTAGACATCTAGGCATTAGATTCCTTTCTTGAGAGATACTTTAAGTCCTACTATGAACGTCTCATATTTGGTCATGTTATTAGTGCAGAGAAAATCTAGCTTGATGGGGGAAATGAGAGTGTGAGAGTCATCTGGGGCAATTATAGGTATCCCTATCTCATATCATTTCTTGTTGGCAGCGCCGTCAAAGAACATTTGCCACCGGAGATCTTCCTGATGGGAGCAAAGGATATCTTCATCCGGGAATTCGGAGATCCAAATATCGACTTCTTCTATGGGTTAATTAATAAGGTAGTAAGAGATGACTCTCCTTTTTATAGCTTTTTTTGTGATATACACAATATCGAACTCGATAACAACATTAACCATTGGGGGACAGGGCATATTTTTCGAGAAGCTATTTTATAGGTTCAATTTAGGACACAAGTCTGATAGGAAAAGCGAGCATGTAATGCCGTAAATTTTTATTGACCCAGACAAGGGCGACACATTCTTTCTCCAAGGTAGTGTAGTTGACTCCGTACTTGGAAAACTTGTAACTGGCATAGTAGATGGCCCTTTCTTTGTGGGATTCTTCAATGTATTGGGCCAGAAGAGCCCCAGCTATGGTATTTTTTACGGTCAAGTAGAGGAGTAGAGGGAGACCAGGATGCAGTGGAATGAGTACCGGAGGTCGGGTGAGATACTACTTGATTCGGTCAAAGCCTTCCTGATAAGCTTTATTCTAGACGTTGGTGGAAACTTTTTGGATTAGTTTGGAGAGGGTTCACAAATAAAAATCAACAGGCTGATGAACGAACTGATATAATGTAATTTTTCCAAGAATCCTCGGACTTCCCTCTCCTTTTTAGGTGGTAGCATCTCGAGTATGGATTTTAGTTTGGTAGGATTTGTTTCAATCCCCTTATCGCTAACCATGAATCCCTAAAGCTCTCCCCAGGTAATGCTAAAAACACATTTTTGCGGGTTAAGTCGCATATAGTTTCATCGTAGTCATTCGAAGAACATCCAGAGAGTTAAAATGACCTTCCCAAGTCTTAGATTTGATAATCATATCATCCATGTAGACCTCGACTTCTTTGTGTATCAGATCCTGCAAGATGGTTGTGGTAACCCTTTGGTAAGTAGACCCTGAGTTTTTTAGATCAAATATCATTATCATGTAAAAGAAGGTTACAGGGGGTGATGAATGAAGTTTTTTCTTGATGATCAGGGTGCATCTTGATCTGATTGTATTCGACAAACCGATCCACAAATGACTTGAAAGCATGATTGGACGTGTTATCCACAATCATGTCGATACTGGGCAGTGGGTAACCATCCTTCGGAGAGGCCTTATTCTAATCTCGATAATCAAGGCACATGCGAATCTTTCCTCATGATTTGGGCAAGGGTACAATATTGGCTAACTATGTGGGATATTTGATCACCCGAATAAAGCCTATGTTCAATTATTTAACCATATCTTTTTTAACCTTGAGCAACCATTCGGTGAGAAGCTTTCGCAGTATTTGTATGACCGATTTGTATTTTAGAAAAGTTAAAATTTCGTATTGGGGTATCTCGGGATCAATGCTAGGCATATTATCATAGGACCATGCCAAGACGTCCATAAATTCCTTTATCAGTTCTTCGAGTTGCGAGTGCTCGCGCTCGTTAAGGATGGACCATATCCTAATCTTGCGCAGTTGGCTATTAGAACCAAGATTAATAATAACAGTTTTATCTTCATTAATTTGAACGTGGTTATGTTGTTTGTTATTAAGCATATTAAGATCAATTACGCATTTTTCATTTGAAAAATCATCATCATCAAAAGTTTAATTAGAATCAATACAATCAATGTAAGGTACGACAAGATACTGAAAATGTTAGTTTATTTCATTCTTGGGAAAAAAAGCATTGAGAACCTCATTAAAGGAGGTCTCAACTACATTATAATTAGAAAAAGGAGGATAAAAAAAAGATGAAGAAATGGGATAAACATCTAGGTTGGGTTGTATTTCAGCAAGTGGAACTGGTATAGAATTACTGTTGAGGAGGGGTGCAACAGTAGTCTTAATCGGGATGGATGGATTTAATGATGTAGCGTCTGAGTGGATCATGCATAATGTCATCCTCAGTGTCTACAAATTGAATGAGTCCTTGGAGTCACTTCATTCGAAAACCTCGACAATAACTTTAGTATTATTAATGAGTTGTAGTACATAATGTTCAGAACTTTCAACCCATGAGTAACTGTCTTGGAAGAAGATCTCCATCCCTAGATTCATCTTATTGTCCACATGATCATACCACGGTTCGAGAAAGCCATAAAAGGGAAAATCGTCACCATCTTTGATGAATCTCCCGTTCAAGGAATCACCTAAAATAGTCATGGTACTTTCTAACCTTCTCTGTAATCGAGGTTGTTGGAGCATTCTGGGTTCTTCTGATAATGGTTAATAACCCATGCCACATGGATGAAAGGCCATCTTCAAACTATGGGTTCCAGTATTCCCTTTTGTCTTCGTCCTATCCCCAGTCCAGGCATGAAGTGCATATTTTTTAACATTTGTATCACATTGACATTGTTGTGCGGGATGTTCTCTAGACAGACTTTATCTTTGAAATCGTCTCCTACTAGGAGTGGAAGTGGTTAGACTAAAAAACTAGACAAAAACATATCATTCTCCCCATGTTATATCTCTAGTATCGGATTACCGATGATTGTATTCTCGGTATTACTATCGTCGCCCAAGATGGTGAAGACATGTCCCTTGGTGAAGAACTTCAATTTATGATGGAGAGAGGAGGATACCCCCTGATGTTGTGAATCCACGGTCGGTCAAGAAATAAATTAAAAGAAGTCGGTATGTGTATGAGTTGGAATTTAGTAATGGGATTTATAGGTCCAGCCCTTACTGAAAGCTTTATGGATCCCATCACCTCTCGGCGAGTATGTTCATAAGCTCCTATCGCAATGAAAGTTAGAGCAAGGTCTCTTACTCTCAATCAAGGTTCTAAAAAATATGGGGCGTGATTGAGGCGTGGAGTCCAAGCCTTAAGCCTTAGAAGCCTAGGCGGGCCTAGGCGTAAAAAAGCGTTTAGGCCTTCTTAATATATTTTAATATTTTTAACCATAACAAGGCTATTAAAATACAAAAATTGTACATATCACAAAAATATGTCTGAATATATGCAAATTAAAATACTATTTGATTATTTTGGATGAGATAATGGTCCGGTTTGTAAACAAATTCGTTAAAAGGCGACATCATTTCACTAAAGCATTGTTGTTTTTAGAAAAAAGTGCGCCTTAAGGGTTTTACCAAGAATAAGGCGTGAAAAGCGTAAGGCGAAGCGTTTCTCCCAAGCCTTAAGCCTAGGCGGAGCCTAGGCGAGTTTTTTAGAACAGTGCTCTCAATCCTAGGTAGTGGAGGGTTCTTAATGTGTAAAAATTAATTGTTGATCCATTATTGACGAGCAAAAGAGATATTGTCTTCCCCATCACCTCGACAAAGATATAAAGAGCATAGTTATGATTGGGACCATACTTAGGGATTTCTTCGTCAGAGAAGGAGATCATTCTAGTAGAGGTGAAGGGCCCGAACAAGTTCAAAACTTCTTTTAGAGTCCTGGAAAGAGGGATTGTGGGCTCGATAAGCAATTTAATTAAGTCATTTAAGATATGGAAACATTGATCAATGGTCTGGCCGACATTTAGGTGAAAATCACAACGGGAGTCGGGTGGTTTGGTACTGGATGAGGGTCCAAAGTCTTGATGATATTGTTTCTCAAAAGGGCTTGGTATACTTTGGAGAGGGGATCATTAAGCTCAATGTATTCCTTTCTAGTGCGATTAGGGTGTCTTTCTAGTGGTTATTGATGGTTAAAATTATGGTATTAGCGGTGTGACAACTCGAATATAATTTTAAAAAATCATGTTTAAATCATGATTACCTTATGGGATGGGGATAATGTGTTATTGTTGTAAATAATGTTAAGTTATTATGTTAAGTCTAATCCTACCTTCATAACTCATGAGATATCGAATTAGTTACAAACATAAATTTTTGAAGTTTTTGGTATAAAAGTCCAAGTTGGAGACTTGTTTTGACTATTATAATATGACAATTGACTTGAGGTAAAAACTATATAGTTGTAGATATGTGAGTTAGGTTTGTAACACAATAAATGGTGCATCAAACAGACATTCGAGTGAGAAGATATTGTGTTTTTATGAACAGGGGGTAAACTAGTCATTTAGACTTAAATGGTATTTTGTCTTACATGGTGCCACGTGTTATATTTCGATTGGACCAAGGGGAGGTGACTTATGCCGAATTATAACCCTTAAAAATCACCGCCTTCATTCATAAAATCAGACTTGGTTCAATTTGGAGAGTTTAGCTTGAGGAAAGAGAGTCGGGAATTTCAGGAAGAAGAAAGTGAGGAGAAAATTTGGAGAAAAATCCGTTGAAATTACGTAAAAGTCCCTAAGATAATTCTACCCGTAAATCTTCTTATATTTATGTAATTATTGATTGAAATTATATAAATCATCATTTTTTTACTAAACTTCCGTGTTTTGAGGTATACACTATGGATAGATGCGAGTTTAAGCAAAGTTGAACGTGTAAATCATGTATATTGCTTCGATTGGAAACCTTGTGTATTCAAACTTCTATATATTTTTTTTCTATTTATTGGAATTTAATAATTCTATTTGGAGATGAAATTAGACTCATATATGTATAACATTTCCAAAAATGATATGAAAATACCAAGAAATGAATATTTGGTAACAGTTTGAAGTTCAGAAATAAAATCTGTCACAAAAGTGTAAGTATGCACACCTTGTGTTCGATGTTTTTCTTGACATAGCAAATGTACCTTAAAAATTATGAACCATTAACTTTTTATTTTTCAATACTTTTATTGATTTTTTGTGAAATATCATAGAAAGTTATGATACAAAAAAATTATGAAAATTCCTGGACGTTGACTGAACGATAGAGGAGACTATAGGGCATATTTGCTATGTAGCAAAGAAATGGGAATATCTTGCTCTAGGGAACTTGAAATGATATATATTCTTTTGTATTGGTAACCCAATATGTTAAGGATGAAACTACTAAGAATAAATTTAAATACATTTGGTCTATGATTTGGGTATGGTAAATATCTTAGCATGAACTTAGATTGGACTTCATTTACAATATATGATTTAAATGGGAATATATGATGCTTTTGAACTAGGTTAAGTTTAATTCATTATTTCGATTGTTAATATCCTTACGGTGATACTAATATTGTACGAATTTGTAGGTTAAAGGGAAGAAGAACCGGTTGAACAAGTTCCAGCCAAAGTCAAGGGAAAAACACATGAAGTGGCCAAGGTGAGTGTACTCACTAGAAAGATGTATTACTCACATTTATGGAGATGATTTAAATATCACTCATGGGTAAGATTTATTACACATGGTTATGGATACGATCTGAATATCACTCATGGGTAATATGTACTATACATGGTTATGGATATGATTTGAATATCACTCACTGGTAAGATGTACTATACATGGTTATGGATATGATTTGAATATCACTTATTGGTAAGATGTATTATACATGGTTACGGATATGATCAGAAAAATATTGAATATGAATTTGATCATTTCGGTATACCGAAATGGGAGGTTACTCTCCGACCCAAAATGGGGGAGATCTGTCTATTAAAAATAAGGGGTTAATCCTCAACCAGGAATGGGGGAGAATTGTCTATTGTAGACAGGATATCTGAATCACGATTCAGATAAGTTGGTCATTCTTTATGAATGAGCCGGATAAGTATACAATTGGTCATTCTTTATGAACGAGACGAATAAGTGTATAATTGGTAATTATTTGTGAACGGTCTGGATAAGTATGCATATATTATCTCGGGGATATGATTTATTACATTTAATTTTATGCAATAGTGTAATAGTGATGCATTTACTGAGCTATTTTGCTCATGGTTCCTATGTTTATGTTTTCCAGGTATTGTGATATCACTATCAAATCTAGGAGGTCAGTGGGGTTAGCAAAGGATGCATAAAACCATGATTTTGGTCAAACGTAAATGGGATAATTTAAGCCCACTTATCTTTTCAGTAAGTTTGAATAAGCATAATTACCTTAAAGTTGTCAAAAGTTTTAGTTTTATTAGTTCATGTTAATAACTGAAAAAGAATTCCCGTGTTTATGGTTTGCTTACGGTAATAATGATTTGACTCACTTTATCTTTTAAACTTAGTTATACGTAACTGGATTGGGGTGTGTAAACTTTGGTATCAAAGCCTAGGTTTTAGAGGTTTTGGGGGGGAGGAGCGCCTAAATTTGGCAGAGGAAGTAGAAATTGTTTTGAATCATAAGCAAATTGGCTTTATTGACTAACTTCTGTTAGTTATATATATATATATATATATTGTATGGGATATGAAATGTAAGGATCTTGCAGGAAAATAAATGAGATTTTAAGGTTTATTCGGGGATGACAGTGAATACAAGTATTTTAATATGAATCATTGTGTTGTTTTATTTGTGGTATGGACAAACATGTCATTGAAGGAAACTTTTTAAAGACAAAATATGGTATACGAAATTGTGACGTATTAGAAGTAATCTCTTCTTATAATGGAATATCTAGACTTGAGTTGTGCGACTTATTAAACCATGGTTTTTTGTGTGCCCATTTATGTGGGAGAGTGAGGTGCGGGAAACCATATTCTGTTAAAGGATGAGATGGTAAATTGTTAGAGTGTGAATAAAATGAAGATTCACATGGTAAAGGTGAAATGAGAAGATTAATAGTTGTATATGATTAAATTTAATATGTGAAATGGTCAAAAATTCAATTACTAGTCAATATATCACAATTGATCTGAATATGGGTTCAAACTGAATTATGATAAGTAGAAGAAAAGAATAATATGAATTGAGATGTATTTTTTAATTGCATAAGTATATGTAGTGAATATTTCTCTTGGGATGTTTTAAAATGCTTATATGAATAGTAAAGTTGAGATGAGGTGTTAAAGAGTTGGAAGTTTAAAAATATTGGGGAGCCTTTATAAGAGTATATGTTGTGTATGAGTATGGGAAATATGCTAATCGGTTTGGAATATCAACAACTAGTTTGGGTATGGATATTGATTTGTATTTGTCATTGTATGTACATGTTATCACTAAGAGTATGACATATAATGAATATGATTGACATTATACCGAATCACCAAGAAGTATGTATAAGGATAATGTGTTATGTGAGATGCCATAAGGGGATATATTAAGGCATTTGTATAGGTTATTTATAAGATATACGACATATAATAGTTAGAGAAGTATTATGGGGTTGGTAAGTATGGTTAAAGTTTTAAGTGGTGATGGTACGTTTAACATCCATGTTACCAAATGGGTATGATGAGTATGTTAATGATATTGCATAAGAATATCATGTTAATAAACATTGGGATATGATTATGATTGTAATGTTATTGTGTTGGATAAATGACTTGCTAAGGTCATTGTATGTTTAGTTAAAGAACAATCAAATGGTACTGAAAAAGGGAATATAGTGAGACGTTAGATTGAGTTCATAGTGCATGACTGCACAATATACATGAAGGTGAATATGAAATCTTGGTTAAGAATAAAGATTGAATGATTGTTCAGTTTCGATATATTAATAGCAGTGGGGATATATTTAAATTAAGAAATTATAACGATGATATTTAACATACTCTTAAACTTCAGAAATGATACAGAAAGTAGTTAAGGTCAAACACATGTATTTTGTGTTGGATGGAAGATGGAAATGTGATGTGTGTAATAAGCTAGTCTGGTAATATGATATTTATGATTTGAAATATTACACGATGATAATGATAGACTATAGGAATGAAGGGAGATAGGTAAAGAATGATACTAAGTTTGTTAAGAATGTTCACTCATTGTGAATATATGCTGATACGACTTATAATCTATTATATTTGAATGTTTGACATACATATATAAAGGTGTGAAGTAATATATATGTTGGGAATTGGTTTTCATTGATCATTATATGATTATCCTTACATGTAAATGATAAAGAAACTGAAGATATTATGAAAGAAGATTTGTGGTACATCGAAGAACCGGTGGAAATTATTGATCGAAAGGAGAAAATATTAAGGAATAAGGTTACTCCAGTAGTTAAAGTGTTATGGAAGATCAATGAAATTAAAGAATCAACTTGGTAAAGGGCATATAGCATGAGCAAATAGTATCCTCAATTGTTTGGTAAGTGAAATTCATATTAAATTTCAAGGACAAAATTTTCTAAAGACGAAAAGTTGTGAGAACCTGGATATAATTATGATAAATCATGCTTAAATCATGCTTACCTTATCAGATGGGAATAATGTGTTATTGGTGTATATAATGATAAGTTATGATTTTTAGTCTATTCCTACCTTCATAACTCATGAGATATCGAATGAGTTATAAACACAAATTTTTGAAGTTTTCGGTAGGAATGTTCAAGTTGCAGACTTGTTTTGAAAATTATAATATAACAATTGACTTGAGGTGAAAACTATATAGTTGTATATATGTGAGTTAGGTTTTTAACAAAACAAACATTGCATCAAACAAACATTCGAGTGAGAAGATATCATTTTTTTTACGAACAGGGGGTAAAGTAGTCATTTAGCCTTAAATGATATTTTGTCTTACATGTTGCCACGTGTTATATTTTGATTGGACCAAGGGAAGGTGCCTTATGCCGACTTATAACCCTTAAAAATCATCCCCTATATTAATAAAATCATACTTTTTTCATTTTGGATAGTTTAGCTTGAGGAAAGAGTGTCGGGAATTTCGGGAAGAAGAAAGTGAGGAGAAAATTGGAGAAAAATCCGTAGAAATTATGTAAAAGTCCCTATGGTAATTCTACTCGTAAATCTTGTAATAATTTTGTTATTATTGATTTAAATGATATAAATCATCATTTTTTTACAAAATTTATGCATTTTGAGGTATACCTATGGATAGATGCGAGTTTAAGCAAAGTTGAACGTGTAAATCATGTAAATTTCATCGATTGGAAACCTTGTGTATTCAAACTTCTATATCGTTTTGTATATTTGCTAGAATTGAATAATTATAGTTGGAGATGAAACTAGACTCATTTATGTATAGCATATCCGAAAATTATGTGAAAATACCAAGAAATGAATCTTTGGTGATAGTTTGAATTCATGTATAAAATCTTCCCCAAAAGTGTAAATATGCACACCATGTGTTCGATATTTTTCTTGACATAGCAAATGAACCTTAAAAATTATGAAACTTTAAATTCGTAGTTTTCAATACGTTTATTGATGTTGGGTGAAATATCATAGAAATTTATATTCCAGAAAAATTATGAAAATTCTTAGAAGTTGACTGAACGATAGAGGAGCCCATAGGGCAGATTTGCTATGTAGCAAAGAAATGGGCATATCTTGTTGTAGGAAACTTGAAATGATATGTCTTATTTTGTATTGAGAACCCAATATGTTAAGGATGAAAATACTAAGAATAAATTAAAATATATTTGGCCTATGATTTGGGTATGGTAAATATCTTACCATGAAGTTAGATCGGACTTCATTTATGATATATAATTTGAATGGGAGTACATGATGTTTATGAATTGGGTTAAGTTTATGTTACTCTTTGAATTTTTAATATCGTTATGATGATACTAATATTGTAATAATTTATATGTGAAAGGGAAGAAGAACTAGTTAAACAAGATACAAACAAAGGCAATGAAGAAACACATGAAGTGGCCAAGGTAAGTGTACTCACTGGAAAGAGATGTATTATACATGGTTATGGAGATGATTTCAATATAACTCATGGGTAAGATATGTTACACATGGTTATGGATACGATCTTAAAATCACTCATGGGTAAGATGTATTACACATGGTTATGGATATGATCTGAATATCATTTACTGGTAAGATGTATTATACATGATTATGGATATGATCTGAATATCACATATTGGTAAGATGTAATATACATGGTTACAGATATGATCAGAATAACATTGAATATGCATTTTTTCATTTTTGTTTACTGAAATGGGAGGTTACTCCCCGACTCGGAACGGGGGTGATTTATCTATTAAATATAAGGGGTTACTTTTTGACCATGAATGGGGGAGAATTTTCTATTACAGACAGTATATGTGAATCATGATTCATATAAGTTGCTCATTCTTTATGAATGAGCCAGATAAGTATATAATTGGTAATTCTTTATGAATGGGTCAGACACGTATGCATATATCATCACAGGGATATGATTTATTGCATTTAATTTTATGCAATAATGTAGTAGTGATGCATTTGCTGAGCTATTTTGCTCATAGTTCCTATGTTTATGTTTTTCAGGTATTGTGATATCACTGCCAAATTTAGGAGGTCAGTGAGGTTAGCTCGGGATGCATAAAACCATGACTTTGGTCAAACATAAAAGGGATAATTTAATCCCACTTATCTTTTCAGTAAGTTTGAATAAGAATAATTACCTTAAAGTTGTCAAAAGTTTTAGTTTTATTGAAAATGACACTCGTGTTTATGGTTTGCTTAAGGTAGTTATGATTTGACACACTTTAACTGTTAGACTTAGTTTTAAGTAATTGGGTTGGGGTGCGTCAGGTAGGCTTTTCATACTCTCTTAAAGTGAACCGTTCGGATACTTTCTTTTGCTCAACTTCTATCTTGGTAAGACTTTCTTGAATCTCCACTCCCACTTCTTGGAGGGCTAAAAAATGGGGGTAATATTGTCCTCCTGTCATCTCTCGGACATGGGGTAAGAAATTTTTCTTTAAAATACTCACTTGATCCTCTTCAGAAGGCTAGTTGGTCCTGGTGGCAACTTTCTCTATCCACCTTACTATGAAATTTCTAACAGTTTCATCGAGATTCTTCTTGAGAAGTTCCCTCATTTTACTTATACTATGACATGAATTCACGGGTGGGCAACATCCTTCCAACTACGAATTTTGGATTTCTCGAGGGATAAAAACTAGCAAAGAGCGTTGTCCTTCAAAATATGTTGGAAAATCTCGGCCATTGTTTCCTCGGAGGCACCTAGGAGAGTCATGGCTCGATGGTAACTTCAAAGATGGAAAATTTGGGGCTTGATACCCTCAAACTTCTCAATGTTTGGCAACTTGAACTTTTTCGGTAGCCTTGCTTTAGGGTAGGGGACATATTGGTGTAATCCCTGTAGTTCCCAAAGATCAGACTTGGTCTAACTTCTTAGTCAACAACTTAGTTCCTCTTTGACCTTTTTCAAGTCTTCTTCCTCCGGATCGATAGTCACTCGAAGGTTAGCCCCTAGCTAGGCAAGATTTGGCATATGGAGCTGAGCTGGCGATGGCCCATTGGTAGGAGGGACACGTGGAGCCTACTGATACTCTTTCAGGACCCAAATAGGCTCAGGTGTGGGAAGACCCATAGTGCGAGGGAAGAGGACCTCAGGATCTTTGAGACTAGAGACCCGATTTCACTTTATCTCATGAACCTCGATTTGAAGCTTTTCAATCTTGGCAGTAAGTTGGACTAGGACCATCATCAAATCGGGTTGCACATTCATCACTTGGTTTGCATTCTCCATGGAAAGCGGGTGAAGGTGGATTTCGGACTCGAAGGAAGTAGCAAGAGAACTGACGGAGGTTTGGGGCTGTTTGACGGAAGATCGAAGCCAATAGGGAGCTAGTCAAAGGTTAGGTATGCGATGGACCTCAAAAGGAAAATGATTCGAATTTATTTTTGAAAGAGAAAGGGAAGAATCTTTTAGAAAATAGAGGACAATATTTTTGACATTTTTTGGAAAGGGAATAACCAAGTATTTTTGGTATTTTTTAATAAAAGGAGGAAAAATCTTTTTAGAATTTTGAGAAGAGGGGGAAAAATGTTTTTGACACTTTTGGTAAGGACATAGGGAAAAATGAGAAAAGAGTCTCAACATGATTATTATTATTATTATTATTATTATTATTATTATTATTATTATTATTATTATTATTATTATTATTATTATTATTATTATTATTATTATTATTATTATTATTATATTTGCACTTGTATTGGGCTCACCTAAATGCAAAAAAAGTCGGACGGGACCCGATCCCGGGAAAATTGGGTTTGAAAAATATATAAAACACGTTTTGACTTGTTCCCAGTCTCATGGACAGGGTCCCGTTTTGAAAAGGAAGAAATTGTGCAAAAATTTGTGTAGCATGCCGACTCAGAATTTCGGTAGAGTTTCGGGTAGTAACCGGAAAACTAAGTATGGGTGCCCTTGGTTTGATGCCTATATGAGGGTATGTAGTTATTGGGTTAGTGGAAAGGTTCCCCCTTTTGGCATGACTTCCACAATATACGTCTTGCTTTTGAGGACAATCGGCACCTGTCGACAAGAATATGATATACTTGAGTGTACGTGAATTGCCTCACTATATACCTCGTGTGGACAGTACATGTGAGAGCAAATTTAACATACTCGACATATATGAATGAGTTCCCTTATATATACCTCCCGTCATGACTTCTGTCAAGTGGTATGATGCGGGGGGAACCATTCGATATACGTCGAAGGTACTTCGCAAATTGAAGGTGAGATTCATATTGCTGAGGCGAACGGCGACCTGTCGAACCAGCGCCCATTACATAGTGACCCGCTAGTACGGGATAAAATTTTGGTCAATAGCCATGCTCTTTGGTGATGTAGTGTGTAAAATGCATGATTCTTTATTAGTAAATTACGGATGATGAACACTATACTAATATGGAACTTCTTTGGAGACTTGAGTCTTGATCTTGATCCTTGATAAGCTTCCTTACAAGTTGAGAAGAATGTTAGATGAGAGAAGGATATTTTTGATAAATTGGGTATGAAAATGATGGGAATGAAAGATGGAAATGAATTTCACACAAGGGAACTTCACTGATTGTACAAGAATGTTGTTGAGATCACTTATATTGATGGATTTGAGGTGTGATTGGTAGTGAGATCATGAACTCCTTATATAGTGTAGGGTGATTGCTGATCGTCATATCCCTCACCCTGCCAATTGACAGGTGACCATAACCACACTGTTGATTGGCATGGAAATGGACATTCCAATTGGGAGTCTCGTGCGGTTTTTTCTTGAAAAAATGGTCGTAGAACGCAATCCATAAATCGAAATTGTGCACAAGTCATATCGTTAGAAAGGTCATTAAGAGACCTTTTAGATTCCTATGGGATGATCACGGGTTTTGGCTTTGACTTTGGGTCAAATTGGGTGTAACAACATGCATAATTTTCGGGGTATTTTTAAAATTTAGAGGAAAATAAATTTTGAGATAAAATTATTTTTATTGCTCAATTATGTTGAGAATTAATTTTAAAGATGATATTTTCAAACGATTTCGAAATCGAATTAAAACGGATTTTAAACGGATTTTTTAATTTGTTAATCCCTTGTAACATTTTTTAAGCCGAACTGTCAAAATTCCTGAGGGATCGATCGATCGAAGCCAGGGGTTGATTGATCGATGCCCCTAGATTTCGTGCGATGCAAGCAGTTTGAGGAGTTTGGTTTTATTTCCAACTCTTGCTATTTTTAACTTATAAAAAGGGATCACGATTAAGTATTTTGGAATAGACTTTTGCAATAAAAATACCCATAACATATATTTTCTTTTCCTCCCTTTTATACACAAACAGTACCCTTTAATTTATGCTTTCAACCTTAGGTTTTGAGGTGTTCTTGGGGATGTTTTGGTGCTTGTTCTTAGAGGTGTTTTGATGATCTTAAAGAGAGATGATGTTGATGATGTAATTGTGATTTCTGGGCAGATTTATCGTTGGTTTCTCATCGTGGTTTGAGGCATGGGATTTTACACAATATGCTCCTAAATCTTGCGAGCGTTTATTTCCGTTGATTTCATGTTTAATTGAACTCATATTTAAATTGATGAATTCTTGGAAATCTGGAAAAATAATTGTTGGAATTATTTTGATTCATGTGGTATTATTCATGTTGTTGTTGAGCACGTTGTCATGGAATTTTAATATGGCACGGAGGTTGGGCACCCGCCAAAATTTTTACTTCCCGGGGCTATAACTTGATAAAGTATATGCAGATAGGGTGAGGCCTGACGACCCATTGATGTGTTGTTGAGAAATTATATTGATGAAATCTATTGAGATTTGCATTTTGATTTGAATATCTGTACTCGTGTTGTTATGCTTTATTCATTGCTAATATATATTTATTGAGCATCTTTCCTGCTATATTGTGTACTTCCCCATATTTTCTTTTAGTTGGTAGTTTAGCGTGGATTGGGGCGCTATGGACCAATTAGGATGATTTTAGCATGGATTATTTGGGAAGAATTTTTAATACAAGATGAGAAGACTAAGATTAGTGGTTTCTCTTAGTTATATTATATTATGAGAATTAGATTCTCTATACCTTGTGGATTGATGGATTTATTTTATCGACTACCGCTCCGCTCCCTCCGAGCTGGGTGTTACACATGGCTCAGAAGCGCCCTCGGTCCTTTAAATGGAAGATTGTGGGACAGTAATGGATCGTCCGCCCAAACCATAAGTAAAAATCTCGCACGTGGGGGATCGATGGAAAGGTTATGCGAGACACTTGAATGTTCCAAAGATCTTTCGTCATTTTTTAAAAATTGATTTTGCTTAACTGAGGCCTGCCCAAAAGCGCCCCGGGACCTTTGAGAGTAAAATGGGTGATTTGTTTGTACCGTAAGGTTGATTCACGCAATGGACGGACCGTTGGAAGGGGTATTCAATGCCCTTCAAAGATTAATTTAGTCTCGTTCGATCTGAAGAGCTAACCTTTGTCAAACGGAACCTAGGAGCGCTCGATGGACTTTGATCCATTTTTTGGGGGAAAATGGATCATTTATCCCAACTGTTATGTCATTTCGTGTACGGGGTGGACCGTTTCAAATTTATTTCAGTTCCCTTTAAGGATTCATTGACATTTCTCTCTAACGATGGAGTTTATTGGGGTCAAATCTGGGCTTGGGGGCGCCCAGTGGCCTCCACATCAATTTTGGTAGTAAAATCGTTCGTTTGTCCTAACCGTTATGCCAATTTATGAACAGGGTGGACCGTTATAAAG
This sequence comes from Sambucus nigra, assembly GCA_949130495.1. NCBI lineage: Eukaryota > Viridiplantae > Streptophyta > Magnoliopsida > Dipsacales > Adoxaceae > Sambucus > Sambucus nigra. The sequence continues at coordinate 450,870,605 of OX422208.1, read as the reverse complement.
GGGATTATGAGGCCTTTGAAGTTTCATTGAGATTTCGCTCTGATGATTGACTTCACTGGAGTTAAACAGGGCCCAAGAGCGCCTAATGGTCTCTAGATTAGTACTCGAGTATGACCTAGGGTTTGTAGAAAATGGCGAGGTGTCAGGGACCGAAGGAGATACTTAAGGGGTCCAAGAATGTGGTATCTACAAAAGAAAAAGAAACTATACCTACATGTATCCACCTCCTAGGTGCTCTTTTTGATCCAACAACTTTGTAACCTCCGATCTTTAATGTTCTTTACATCGACTCAAAAGTCAGTCTCCCAAAAAATAACCACAGTGTCTACGTGATGCGTCTGAGAGTGAAAATGGTGTGTTCTGTTTATATAAACACGAAAGTATTCACAAAAAATTATTACAAACTATCCTACAAATGACATGATTTCTCTAAATGCTCTGATCTAAAATTTCTCACTTGCTTAATCATGAAAGTACTCACGCAAAATTTCTCACGTTCTTAAGTCATGCATGTGTGTAATACATGTGTGCCACCTGCTTAGATCAAAATCATCAATGGTTGTAGTTATGAGTTAGACGATACCAGTTTATCCCATATGGACCAATAATCTTTTGAGACCTATTAACTGGTTAATTTGTGTGAGTAATTTCATGTTTATATAGATAGAACATAACCTGAACCAATAGTAATTAAGAAGGTGGCATACATGTATTACACACACGCAGGAGTTAAAGACAGTTTATAACTCCTAATATTTATAAAAGTTAAACCAATTTAAAAAAAGTTTAATTAAATGTATAAAATCAATTTTAAATCCAAATTAGATCCAAAAAATTGTTTTAAAATTTGCATAAAATCTAAAAAAATTATTTAAACACTAAAAATGCATATTGTGCAATTTTTGTTCTAAAGTGTGGATTTTATACCTTTGTAGCTAATTTGGACAAGGATGAATTTGTTGGGGGTGCCAATTTTAAGTAGACAAGCATCTTTAAATGTAGATTACCAGTGGATGAGCTCTAGTTTACTAAAATAACATTTTGCCTTAATATTCAAATTAGATGAACGACCTATATAGTGCAGACTCGTTATAAGGAAACCATATAGGGTGATTTAATCTCCCCCTTGGGATATTAGAGACAAAATCCTTTGAGTACATCATGGGTACTCATAGGCAAAAAAATTCCCACACCCATACAAATTCTAACTACCCATTTTCTTCCTATAATTGAAAATAAGAGGAAGGAAAAAATAATTACATAACTCGACTATAATACAAATCAATACCATAAATCAGAAAAGAATAAAGTTCAAGGCCCACATGAAAATAGTCACAATCAATCATGCTAGTTGAATTTAGAATTAGGAATCTCATAGTTAGTCCCTGTGATGAACTCAAACCTTTACCCCCATTTTGTCACAAATTGATAATGGTTAAATAATCAAGAGATAGTATATAAAATAGAATTAACTACCAATATAATCATAATAATGAGTAATATCACGTGTCTCCTAAATAAAAAAGATAAAGGATGCATCTTTTGTCATTGTGAAATGACCGAACCCTAGATCCTCAGAGATATATAATAACCATGATATAGGCAGGAGGATATGACAGATAAGCCAGTGAATTATCTTACACAACAGGATTTCCTCAAAGAATCAAATATAATGTTATCTAGTAGTTTAGTAAATAGATCAACCAATTATTTCTCAATTTTCAAATATTCGATAAGAGTTCTTTAGATTCAACCAATTCACGAATAAAGTGATGTCTAATCTTAATGTGCTTAGTTCTAGAGTGTTTTACAAGATTCTTAGAGATATTATTATCACTCTGATTATCACATAATAAAGTATATTTGTTCTTAACAATACCATAATCATACAATACTTTTTTGATCCAAAATATTTGTGCTCAATAGCTACCGGAAGCTATATACTCAAAATCGACAGTTGATAAAGATATGCAATTATGTTTCTTACCGTTCCAGCCAACGAGGTTGTTCCTCATGTAATAACAAGCACCATATGTTCTCTTGCTATCGTCAACACACCCTTCCCTATCATCATGATTATAACAAATTATAAAGCTATTTGTATCCATTGTGTACCAAATATTATAGCCTAGTGTTCCATTCACATATTTAATGACACATTTTACAAATAATAAATAGGACTCTTTTGGTGCACATTGATAATGTACGCATTACATCATACATAATATGAAGTCCAAATGTAGTTAAATATAGCCGGTCGCCCATCATGCTTATCTATAAGGTTGGATTAACATTTTTCCCAATATCATCTATAGATATATTAGACGTGGTTCTCATAGGAGTACGTGCAATTTTTACATTATCTAAACTAAATATCTTAATCAACTCATTCGCATACTTGCTTTGATAAATATAGAGGCCATCACTCATCCATTTTACTTGCAAATCCAAAAAGTATTATAACTCTACCATAAGTAACATTTGGGGAAGTTGAACCAAAAATGATGTCATCAACTTAAATTTGTGGCATTAAAACCTTATTATTTATTTTACAAACAAACAATCTTTGGTCATTGCCACCACACTCAATCCCTTTATTGACTAAAAACGTTGTGAGGCCTTCGTACCAGTCCCAAGTGGATTGATTTAAGCCATATAATGTCTTCTTCAATTAAAAGACATGGTTCAGATGATATGGGTCAATAAATCACTTAGGTTGTTCTGCATATACCTACTCAGTCCAAATACCATTCAAAAAGGTGGACTTAATATCCAATTGAAATGTTTTGAATTGTAAGTGATACTTTACAACAAGGAGAAGATGAACAGACTCGAGCCTTGTTACCAAAGTAAAAGTCTCATCAAAGTTTATTCCCTCTATATGAGAATATGATTGCGCTATCATCCTTCCCTTCTTTATAATGATAACCCTAGATTCCTCCATTTTGTTTTCGAAAATCCAATAGGTTATGATAACCTTTTAATTTTTTGGCCATAGAACAAGATACAAAATATCATCACTCCAAAACTAGGGTTATTCATCTTGCATAGAATTAATCCAGTAAGAGTCATTTAGGGAATCATTTACATTATTTGGTTCCACTTGAGAAACAAAGCATGCAAACTGTAACATCCCGTATTTTTGGGGATAATTAAAATTCATAAATGAGTGTAATTTGTGTATTTAAGAAATTATCATGAATAGTAATTTTTGGAGTTTTCAAGAATTAGATGATTTTCGATGGGTGTTATAGTTGCTTTTGGTATTAAGTAAATGAGTTGGAGTATTTTAATTATATGTCGCAGCTGGGTAAAACGACAGAAGATAATATTTTAATGGAAAAACCCGCATTAAGTTGTGTTGGGTTAAATTAGTGATTTGAGGTCAAGTACCTCGGATGGAGATTTCGAGTGTGCGGTTGGTCTTGGAATGGCCGAGATAGTCAGAATATAAGAGTATCCGGGGGTCGTAATTGAGTTTCGAGAATTTTTGGATTAAAAGGAACTCGCAATTGAGTAAATGAGTCATTTTTTGGTTTAAAGGGATAAACCCTTATTTCTCCCAATATAAGGCACGGGAGAGGGAAATAAAGGAAAGAAAAGAGAGAAAAGAACGAGGAGAGGAAAGGAGGAGAGAAAAGAGGAAAAAAGGGAGGTTCTGGCCAAACTCCGCGGGATTCGACTCGAGGTCGTCGGATTTTATCTATAAGGCAAGTGTTTGCTTGCTCTTTTCTTTTAAAGCATAAATATCGTATTGTAGTTGGTAGAGATAAACCACAAAGATTTTCAGGATGGGTTTTTTTGAACCAAAATGGGTTTTCGAAAAGTTGAATGGATTAACCCCGGAAATCATCCAAATTTGAAAACTTAGGATTTAATCTAAAATTGTTATTGGTTATGGGTTCTAGGATGTTTAGAACCCTTTTTATTATTGTATATGTAGTTGATTGAGGTTGGAGGACATTAGGTAAGGAGATAAAAGTGACAGAGAGAAAATTTGTTGCTTATGTATTGTATTTGTCGTTATGTTCAATTCCTCTTTCTAGAAAAATCTTCACAAACCTATAAAAGTAAAAAAAACTGGAATATAGTGGTAAGTGAGGTATCAATCCATAACTAAGGATGAAACACAAAATTGTAGAGGACATATATACATTCATTTGCATTTTATTATATTTTTCTATTTTTTTCTATTTATATTTTTTATGGATTTTTTTAACTAACTAACTATACTAATTTTTATAACTACTAATTAAGAAGTAAAGGATAATTTAAGAAAAGTGAGATAAACAAAATTGTGTTAATAAGTAAACTAACAAAATTGGACTCATGAAGGCTTCAAAATTTCATCCCATAAATGGGAGATTAGCCCTCAATAATCATCATCCAAAAATATATAAGATAAACAATTGAAAGCATGTGTGGATTAAACTAAAAGTAATCAAGAGGAGGAGATTAAACCAATTTAAGTCTTGAATTGGAATGGAATCTTCAATTACATCAACAATCTCTCATTTATACATAAAAAATCACTCAATCATAATCCCTCACTAATGTATTTATTGAATCTAAACTAAAAATTACAAAATAAAAATAAAAAAAGATAGTGGATGAATTCATAATGGACAATTAAATAATAAAAGAGATTTGCTAAAAATGCAAATCCTAACATTATAAAATTGTACATTAGAATTCATCCAAAGAAATAAATTCTAGATCATTACTTTATATTGAGATAATTGCTAAAAATGCAAAATCTCAACATAAAAGAATGGATTAGAATTTACCTCCCATAAGGGATGAATTCAACTACATCAATCTATTTTGAAATAAAACGCAAAAAATGCAAAAAAATCATTATAGATGGGTGGGGTGGAGTTTATCCTACGGATAAATTTCACTACACACCTTTCTATTGAGATATTTGCTAAAAATGAAAATACTATCTAAAGAGGTGTGTGGAGAAATTTATCACACAAGACTTAAAACTAAATTGGAGATCCCCCACAAAATGGCCCAAGTCTTCTTTTTATATGGTGTACATGGAGGCTAGGGGTATTTTTGGGAATTGACTTGAGTGTGCAAAGAAATGGTGAGAGGAGCATGAGGTGAGCACATGTGCATGGCAAATGTGTGAGGTACTAAAATCTGAATCGTGTGCACATGAGGGTAGTTGGGGTTTTATTTGGAAAAGAGGTAGTTGGGGGGTAAAATGGGTAAAGGGAATTAAATGGTTTTAAAACATGTGGGCATGAGTTGACTTAGTCTTGCCTTTGGTTTTTGGTAACATGTAGAAATCGTGGAAAGGCTCAAGTGGATTTAAAAGGAAATGGGTCTTTGGTTAAACTCGGATTGGGGATGCAAATTTCTTGGGTCATAGAGATCGGGTTTCTAGTTAATGGAGCAAACATCAAGTGGGTTGGTTCGGGTTGGATAGGAGTAAGGTCGGGGGGATGGTTTGGATGCGCCGGCAGGTTGGTTTCGGATGCGGAGATGGGTCTCGGTTGGTCCGGTTTTGAATTGCTGGGCGCGGGTGATGGGAGTTCGCGGGTTGGTGATATGAGGGTGGAGTTAGCACAGGGGATGAGGCCGGATAGAGGATCGGGCATGGGTTCTCGGGCTTGCGGTTTACGAGTTATGGGATAAGGTGGGTTGAGGGTTGGATCAGCTCCGGTGGGTTGATGTTGCCGGCCGGGGGGGTTGACGACTTGGAGTAGCAAAGGGTCATCGGCGTGAAGTGGATGATGGACTTTAGGTGAGGTGAGAGAGTAGAGAGATAAATGATGGGTTTGTTGTTAATTTTGGTTAATGGAGGTTTGATGATGGTAGAGGAGAGAGCAGAGAGAAGATGGGTTGGTGTTTAGAGAAAAAGATGAAGTTGGGTGAGGGTTATGTGTGTGAGGGTGTATTTGGGTGAGGTGTGGGTGAGATAAGGGTTGGTTTAGGTGTGACTGAGTGTGTAGTAATTGTGTGTGAGTGAGTTTGGCTGTAGGTTGTGTGTGTGTGTAGGGTATTGTATTGTATGAGTGTGTGTGTTAGTTTGTGACCCTTAAATAATAAAGACTCAACTAAAATTAATAAAATAAAAAGTAAAAAATAAAATCTAACTAAAAATAAAACAAATTAAAAAAAAATATTAAAACTAAACAACAAAATTCTAAGCTTATATAAAAACTAAAATAAAACAAAAGAAATAAAAACTTAAAATTTAAATGAAAATTAAAGTTCTAAAAAATATAAAATCTAATAAACTAAAAATAAACTCCTAAAAACTAATCCTAATAAAACTAAAAACTAATAAAAATAAAAATAAACTAAAATTATAAAAATGAAATATAAAAAATAGAAAATAGAAACTAAACCTAAATAAATCTAAAATAAAACCTAAAAATAAAACGACTCAAACTAAAAATCTAAGAAAAATATAAAAGGGCACAAACTAAGCATACACATGGTTCGGGGTAGGTTTGGGCTAAATTTAGGCTCGGGTAAATTTACGGGGGGAGGGAATTAGCTCCATAATTTGCATAATTGCCTTGAAATACGCGTTTGAACACCGCAACATGCATTCGACCTACAAAATAAACAATAAAGCGCATAAGACCCAAATTATCGAGAATTAGCAACTAAAATAAGTATATTCGGGGTATAAAATCTACAGTTTTGGGTGCTTATCAAAAATCTTAGGAGAAGCTTTAATGGCCGAAACAGCTTCCTGGAGAAGAAGCTGTCTGGGTCGATCGATCGATCGATGGCCCATGGTCGATCGATCGATGGCTTAGGATTTTTGGCAATTTTTTCTAGGGTTTATTATATGGGATAAATTTTCGATTTAGTTGTTCCTAGTTTATTTATTTGAGGATATAAGTATTATTTTAGGAATTACACATCTAGCCATTGGGGTTTATTTATAAGGGCTAGGAGGGTGCTAAGATATTTTGGCACTAAATATATATTTTCGAGGAAACTAAATGTATTAAGAAAATAAAGGTCTGGGGTTCAGAAAATAGAGTGGGGACCTCTAAGTTATTAATTGAGCGAAGCATAAACCTCAGGTTCAGGGAATATGGAATACATGACTTATTTTTTTAGGGGTGTTTAGGGCGAGTAACACTCGAGTTGATATTTTGGTGGGGGATCGTACGTATAGAATTATGCACGTAGAGAATGTAATTATATGTCAATTGTGTGTGAGAAAATCCTACAAGGTGGATAGGATGAAATTTTCGATAGAGGCTAAAGAGGATTTAGCGGTTGCCCGACACGTCTATTGATGACGGTCATTATAGGTGGTGCGAATACTTATATACTATTACGAATGGGAACATTCGGTGTTAATGGGTATCGCTATATGATATTGGCGATTATAGAAATATATATATATATATATCTATATAATATAGGACAATGGTCTTATGAATAGTGTTATCTTATCTTATCATATCAAAGTAATCAAAGGGTCCACAATTTGCCACCAATGCAAGAAATAAAGGGTGAAGATTTAAATATCCTATTTTCCTCTTTTATCCTTTTCTTATTTCATTTCCCCCCTCTTTTCTATCCCTCTAATTAAGTTTTCATCTCCCACACAAATTCAAAAATATGGATAAAAATGTAAATTACCTATACCTCTCTTTACTTTAATTCAAAATTGGGGTTATTTTCGTAACACCCCTCCAAAACCTCTCTCATATCTGTACTTCGCAATACCCAAACCACAGATACCACAGCCACGATTCCAGCACACAGTTCCAAATGCAGACTTCCTCTCATCTCTCTCTCATTTTGTATATGACAAGCACTCTTCAAATCAATTCATGGCTCTCGAAGCTCTCTATCTACACATAAATCTGGGTTTAGATTTCTGTATTTTAGGTTCTATTTTGTCTATTTGGTATTGGAACTCAGGTAACCATATCTCTAAATCTCTTGCAATCATATTATCTCTTTTTAGTTTTTTAATTTTAGGTTTTATGGTTATTTGATTTGTGTTTTTAGTTGATTTATTGAGGGTTTTCGGATCTGATAATGTGGTGAAGGTGATCGAATGTTTAAACTAAGATATCCCCCCCCCCCCCCACTTCGGGTGGTGTGAATGTATTGTGTGTTGTGGATATATTTACCTTAATTAAACACGTAATCTTTTTTCTTCTAATTTATTTTCATATTTTATCCATTTCTATTTGTATGATGCTATTTTCATGTTTGTGGTATATGAAATTGTGGATTTACTGTTTCCTTATGTGTCTGTCTTTATGTTTAAACATGGGAGAAACAAATTAGGCTTTTACTTTGTACCATTTATACAAAGTATGATGCTATTGTGTTTTTGGTTGTGTTTAAACATGGTTATTTGATTTGTGTTTTTAATTCCAGGTTTTTGGTTATTCAGGTGTTAGTTTTGTGAAAACCTCTGGTGATGGTGATACAGCGACAATATGGATACAGTTGGCCACAGTTGGACACAGTTGGCCTGCTTTCTTGATGATCAATTGATATAAACTTTTAGAAAACTTTGACTTCAATATTGTTATAGTTTAACTTTCATATCTAAGTTTATTCATTGTCTTTCAGGAAACACTTCTTCACAGTTTGGGACTTTCAGGAAACACTTCTTCACAGCACATCAATTTATCTTGATTTGGTAGTTTAATTCAACTGACTCAATGTTTGGGTAGTAAGAGGTACTTGGTACAACTTATTCTTAATTTTTTCAATTGACTCAATGTTTGGGCTTGAGAATGCAGCACAGGGACAATTGAAAATAACTGAACTACATCGGATTTCACAAGATTTGGGCTTGACAATGCTTGGGCTTGAGAATGCAGCACAGTTACACCGTATTTCATCAGTCTGGAGTTCAATGGTAGTGGATATTAGCAACAGCAACTGGTGTATTTGGAGTTATCGAACCTTAGTAATGTATTATGCAGTTCAATGGTGTACTTGGAGTGTATGGGATATGTTTTGCAAATACATACTTTTTTAAAAAATTCCGTTTGGGTCTTCTAATGATTCTTTACTATAATTTTATGTTCTGATATGTGTGCGATACTAGGATTATACATCATTAATTTTCCAATTTGTTTTAAAGGTCTTCTAATGATTCTTGGTGTTTAATGTCAAACTTGCATGTTTAATGATTGTTGGTGCTTAATGGTTTATCTTGGTCTTTTAATTTTTTTATAGTCATGAATTGATGGATATTATTTATGGTGAAACTAACACAGTGCCATTGGTAGTTGCATATGTTTTTAAGATGTAAAAGGATTTTAGGTGGGCAAGGGATACTTATATGTGTTGTCCTTTACGTGCTCTATTTGTAGGTACACGAGGGCTCGACATCAGTTACACCTATTAGTGTCGTTGCATTATCGTCGTCGGAAAATGTGAATGATCCATTTGGTAATGTAAATGATCCATTTGGTAATGTGAAAGAGCTATTGAGAAGGGTTTCTACTACCAAGGATCGGAAAGGAGGAATGTACATTAGTAGAAAGGTAAAATTTCTAACCCTTAGAGCATCACGCAAAGGTTAAAATTACAAATTTAAAAGTGGTTCCTTTTTCTACCCGATTCCCTTTTTGACAGTGGTTCCATGCCATTCAATGTACATTTTCCAAGTTTTAAAGTTGAGGAATAGAGCAATGCTAAAAGAAGTACCAACTGATCAACTTAACAATTAGTCACCAAAGATTAGTTTTCGAGGGGTAATGATAACTGAAATATGAAGTAGTAGGAATGTTTTCGAGGGGTAATGATAACTGAAATAACTGAAATAAGCTCAAGTAGTAGGAAATGTGAAGTTAACTGCTATTTACTCATGTATTTTGTTATTTAAGAATGCTGTTTTCTTCTCAAATTAATTGGCAACTCAAAGTAGCAACCAAATACAATTTATTATATTTCTCAACTCTTCACTCTATTCATTTTATTTCTATTTTTTGATATACCATTGATATGTTTTCTTTCAAAAAAGTGAATAATTATTTTCACAGGTATTTTTATGTTAAAAAGGTTAAATTTGAAAATATTTTTACTTTTATTTGACATGTTTATATTTTGATCTTCATCATACTCCTCCCCCCTCCGGCTAATGTTTCTATTGATCATGTTTTGCCAGTTATGTATATCATTTTAATTGATTTTTAACAATTCGTACATTTGTTTCAGATACTTCATTGGGTATATAGTTTCCACCTTCTACCGTGAGTTAAGAACTTTTGGTTGGATCCTAAGAACTTTTGTCATTTGATGTCGCTATCGCTGCTGCTGCAACAACACAGCAGCTGCTACTGCAATAACACATCAGACCTTTGAACTCGCTACTGAGAGGGTGGTCGCCACTTCATACAAGATATAAACTTCTTCTGCCACCAAGTGCAAAAAGAAATAGAGTGTTTTGCGTCTCTCCTCAAAATAAGTTGGGCCAGGCTATAAATCCATATCCTCAACTCGCGCCTATGAATAACAAGAGGTATTCATTAAACCAGTTGTAGTGCTATCAAGAAGGGCAGTCACAAGTGAAACAGTGGTTGGTATAGTATTCTCAATCCGACAAGGAAGATGCTACTTTGGAAGATATTCAGTTCGTAAAAGTCAACTTTCCATCCTTCATCCTTGGCCGTTAGCTTAGCTCTTGGATCATGTGTTATCCACTAAAGGTCGTTACATAGAGATGAGAGAGAACGCTAAGACGTCCAGTTCGTTAGTTAAATGCTTGCTATATATGGCAAGTTTAGAAATAATTGTCGAATCTATGAGTGAATTATACCACAGTTTTACAACTTCTCTTATTTTTTCTTCAATTTTCTTTTGAATTGTTCAATGCTCTTAGTTTATGTTTTTGTCATTCTAACTATTGTGAATTTTTTGTTTGAGTAAGCATTAATGTAGAATGATTTTGAGTTTTTAGTTTTGAGTCAGCATTAATGTCTCTTCGATTTTTTGGTGGATGCAGGGTGCATTTCAAGGACTTACAAGTGTTGGATTATTCGGGACATGGAGAGGCATACGCCACACCATGATATGTGTAACTTTTTCCACATGAAGTGTCAAACAAATTAGGCAGGAGACACATTGACGAACATGAGTTGATTGAAGGTATACTTCCAATTGGCTATTCGTCATTAAACACAGTAGATTCTAAATTTTCTTACAATCTTGCATAATTGCATTTGGTCATGTGTTATTGCAATGTGTGATGGCGACATCCTTTCACGATTTATTTTATATCTCACGAATTGTATTTCTACATTTTTAATCGTGTATTTGTGTGTTTGGAATTAGTAGCCGGATTACCAATGGAGCTCTAAAATAGGTGTTGAAAAGTTGGCACTGGGTGATATTACGGACATATATTTGCTTTATGAAAATCTTGGAGCTGGTTTCTTAATGGCAGAAAAGGGGTAATCTGCAGGAGCAGGATCTTAAAGTAATGTGGACTGAAGGAAAGATTGGATATCCCGTGCATTTTCTTTTCTGTGTTGATTCGGGTCTATATTTATAATCTTTCTTACTTTAATTCAAGATTACATTTTCTGTTTCAACTTAAAATGTATTTCGTCATTTGTTGATGGGTCTAAATTGCAGGAATTTTTGTTAGCTATACTACAGAACTTTTAGGCTTTTCGGGTTGTTAATCTTATTATAGATTATTTACACTAAATGTTATTTCTTTTATTGATTAGATCGAGTCCCCAACTCAAGAAGACCTTAAAAGGTCCGGTGACCCTGACTCGGAAATGCAGCCCCCTGCTGCCGAAACAGAGCAGCGATGACAACACACACGTAGCAACCCCCTTCATCCACGAAGAAGCCCGGTCTCATTCCATTGAGTATGTTTTTTTCAATAGATCTCATCTCATTAGTTACTTTTTTCAATAGATTAGTTAATTAATTTTAGTTTTGTTGTTTGTATGCTGAAATTTTTTCGAGTATATTAATATCCTGAAATTGTTATTGCTGTTTCTAAAAAATATTTTCTCCCTGAAATTAGTTGTTAGTATGCTGAATTTTAATTAATTATTGTTGTTAAAAAATAATTTGTTGCTAAAATTTTAATTTGTCCCCAAAATTAGTTGTTGCCACTGGGCAAGATGTGTGTTTCTTAGATTATTAACCGTGTTATATTCTTAGTTCACTACGTCATGTGTGTTGTGAAATTTCCTATTAATATGTTATACCATTACATTAGTTTATATCATCATACATGAAGTAGTGAAACTTAGTTACCGTTGAATCCACTAATTTCAGTTAGTGCTCCATTACACCAATTTAAATTATAAGTTTCACTATTTCATGTTGCATTTACTAATTTTAGTTGTAAATTTTTGGATATAACCTTTGTGCTGGGCATGTGGATATTAACTTTACATTTCTTAACTCAAATGTGTTCTTGCGATATTCAGGTGTCTGTGGTGCCATTGCTTGGGATATTTGGATATGTACATAATTAATTTCATCTCCATCCATTTTATTAGCCTTTTCTGCTACGGTGAGATACTTTGTACTGATATGATTATTGATTAATTTAGTTCTAAGTACTAATTGCTTATATAATATTTAACTGGCTATTTTAATTGACTAAATATTTTTTTTGTACCAGGTCGCATTTTGAAAACTACGGACAATCATTATTGTGGAACATGTGGGACGACCTCAATTGATATATATGTGTAATTTTTTAACAAGAAGTTAGGTTTTATTAGTTATTGGATGAATTTGGATGCTTCGAATATTATTGGAATTATTATTGTCCCTTAAGCAGGGTGGATAGTCTAATGAAAAAGGGATACTATTTCCATTTTTTTTAAATTGACAATATTTATTTGAGGCACAATGTGAATTAAGGATGATGAATATTGTATCTCATAATATATGTGAAATTTTTCGACAAATTTAGATTATTTGAAAGTTGGACTATTTTTTATTTGTTAAACATGGTGGATATTCTTATAAATATACGAGATTTTAGTCATTTTTTTTAAATTATACTTTTTTTTTTGTCAGGGAATGATATTTTGCCGTTTTGTAATTATGTACATTGAAATTTCCGTCGTCTTGGGATTAAGTGCTTTGGAAAACTTTTGCGGTGCCTTCAGGCACGGGCATATACTAGTATATATATATTTGAGGAGTGATATAGATTATATATATATGATGTGATTATAGTATATATATTATGATACGAATACATATATATATCTGTGTGTGATTGGTATATGTGTATCTTAGAGGCTGATTTCCATGGGCTTTCCTTTGGCGTAGGGTTGTAATAGCCATGTTATATTTTTTCTCTAGTGCGATCCAAGGAGGCTGCGCGTTGTGGGTGAATCCCCTCGCTTGAGGAGCAGGGAGAGTATATCCCCAGGTCATCTCATCCTGCATTCGAATGCGATGTGTGTACTCCACTTGCAGAGGGAACATGACCGCCTCCACCGTTGCATATATTTTACCATGACCATTGAGTAAGTCTGTCTTGGTACCGTGGCATAGTGAGTAAACTCGGATTTAGGATCGGCACTATGAGACTGCATCCTCGAGCTATAGCTCGGTAGGATGGTTATTATGCATGGGATGCGTATAATTATATTCTAGTTGTGTATAGTATATTGTTTATATATGAAGGTGAATAATCATATATAGTAAATCGTATATAAGAATGGAAAGAATGATATGAGTTATTCCTTTTTGGTAAATGTATATATATTCGGATTTATATGAAACATAGGTTCTATTGAGACCTCAATGTTTATATATATATATATATATATATATATATATATATTCGGATTTATATGAAACATAGGTTCTATTGAGACCTCAATGTTTATATATATATATATATATATACGTTGTGTGCTGAGGGCGTAATGGATCTCGACGAACAACATTGCCAAGTAGTGGTGTATCGGGGGGTTCCTTGTTTGGATTTCGCTTTGCGAGACACCCCACGCACGAATTTTGCGTAGTGTAGGGAATGGGGAGAAGTTTATCCCTTAGTACTCGGGTTAATTAGGTTCTTGAGAGTTGGGGTGAGGGTTATCTAGACGGAGTAGTTAAGTAGGGTATCTGATTAGGTTACTTAATAGGTACGCGTTAGCTGTGCACTATTAGAAGAGAGGTGAGGGGTATCTCATGGGAGTGCGTTACCAATTTAAATATAAGGTAAAGCATATTTTTTAAAATAGAATTTATGCACTTGCAAAATATTTTCACAAATCAGGCTCTGACCCGTTTTCCTTATTTTCCCTCTCTTGCTATATATGTATATATTTATAGGTGTCCAGACACAGGGACGCCTGGATGATGATTCCTTCGAGTCAGATGTTTTCTGCAGTAGTTGTGGATGCATGCAGGTTTACCGTAGACACTTCTATCCTTGTGATCTAGATATGAGGTACTGTGGAAACATGGTATTTATTTATTCTTTTACTGCCTTTTCTTGCAGCATTCAATTTGGTTGTATTATGTTAAACCGAATGTTCAGTTATTTTATTTCTTTTTAGTTTCATTTATATAAACTGTGTGATGGTTTTACTTTGATTGTTTTGATTAAAAAGATAAATTAATTAAAATTTTGACGCCAGCCTAATAGGCTATTAGTAATTAAATTTAGTTTTCGACAGTGATGCTAAGAATGAACCATATGAGACTCTTGTTTTAATTTGGTACTGGAGTGATCGCCCTGTATTTTATTAGGTGGGGGTGTCACAGATGATATCAGAGCATCAGGTTCTAGTGTCCTTAGGAATCTGTGCGAATGTACTACGCTGTCAGCTTTGCTCTCAATTTGATATAGAGCCTTAGGATTAGGATCATTGATTCTTCTGGTGAGATTTTGTTCTCCTGCCAATATATAAGATTATAGTAAATCTTTTATGTGCTCGTTCGGGGTTCGTGTGCTGATCGAGGAAGGCCGAAGGATGTGGGGCTTAGTTGGAGCTATTAGTTGAAGTTGGGGATAAGGACCGCAACAGAGGTCACTCATTTTATGGCATTTGCTAAGAGTTATTGCAACAACTACTAAAGTATAGTAGTTGTAAGTATCCAAGTACCACTACAGTAGAGAGTGGAACTAAAGTTGAATTACCCGGTGAAGCTAAAGGTTCTAAAGGGGTTCTTTAATAAGGATCATACATTGAAGTTAAGTTATGCGAAGATAGTGTAGCAGTAATCAGTTGAAGTAGAAGGCTCGGAAACTTTGACTTAGAGCAGGGTATGGAAATACCCAAATGTGAAAATTTGATGAAAAATTTTCACTTGTAGGAGCAATATTGAAATGGTGGGAACGGTGGTCACCATGTTTAAGAGAGCATGATGTTTTGCTCAATAAGGGATCTTACGGATGGGTTTAACCGCGAGTCCCCATGATTTAGTAGGAATGAAAAGAATGCAGTTGTGCATTATTCACATAAGGATCGGTTAGAGACCGATAATGAATAAAGAGTGATATGGAGAAGTGAACCTTGTACCGAAGTAAGGTAGGTACAATAAAGAGACAGTCCTTCAGAGGAATGATGGGCTCACTGGTAAGTGTTGCTAACACTTATGGAGAATTTAAGTTTATGGAACACCATCGGTGGAAATCCACATGGGGAGTTCATTAAAGCAAGGCTGTTGAAGCCAGTAGTGGAGTTTCCTTTTAACGAGGAAGTTAAAGGGACTATGAAGGTGATTGTCAGGATCGAGGCTATAGAGTCTGATGACACTGATAACTTTATCCTGGTCTGGAAGGCCAGAGATGGGGAATGTGGTAATGCAGAATGTTGAGCCACATAGTTAGTCCTTGCCCGGTAGGAATTAAATGATAAGTATATGGTGCCGAGGTGGGGCATCAATTAAAGTAGTTTTTGGTTCAATTAGGGCAAGTGTACCATGTTCGGGAACCAATGGGAATAGCCAGGGTCATTGGCAAGAATGTTGTTATAAGTTTAACCTCGGACGAAGGAGGTATACGTTGTGTGATAAGATTTGCGCCACGGTATTTTGTTAACCCTAGGTTCGTGTGTGTAATTCGAGCTTTATGGAAGTATCGATAACATTATATAGCGTATGACTATATGTTTTCCCGTGGTAGGGGGTAATATTTTGGATTTGTATATGGTTTCTACTACTCATTTTGTATGTGTTATACGAGTATAATACTATTATAAGAGTTATGTTATTGCATTATCGAAGTGATAGTAGGCTAATGATTGCAAGACTATTGTGCCCGTAGTTCCAGGGTGGAACAGGTTGTTATTGCGATATCTCATCTGGATAAAGATTGAGCTAACTTTTATTTTTACATCTAAATGGAACTTTAGTGAGTAGATGTTTCATCATCATGATTTGAATGTGTAGTGACCTTATAGATGTGATTTAAGGTATGCAGGGTTTATCATTGAGTTGTGAGTTTAATCTCATTATGGTTTGCGTTAAGGACTTAGTGCTAGTACGAGAGCTTGGTGGTGTGGCTCCTGGAAAGGAATAGGAGTTCAGACCACATTTGTCGAAAAAGGGGATAGGGTTATCCCAGTTACACATAAGCTAATGGACCCCCACGATTGACAAAGTTAAGTAGTAGTGTATTGGAGGGGTTCCTTGTTTCGATTTCGCTTGTGAGATGCTCCACGCACGAACCTTAACGACGTTAGGAGTGGAGAAATATTACAGGATGCAAGGATGTTAGTTTTGTCAATAAGTCATATAGTGTGGAGAAAACATTATAGACTGCGGGCCGCATGATGATGGTCTGCTTATAGAAATATAAGTGCTATGGAGAAGCACTGAAATGGTTCTCTCACCACAAGTATGTGGGTGAGGCAAGGTAAAAGAAAATTGATTCAGGCTTATAGCTAAGCCTTGAATAGAAGGCATAATTGGAGGTAGTATGTTATGGGTGTGATGTTCGTAACATGTTTGAAGAGAGTAGGTGCCTCGATTAGTTAGATTTTCCTTTTCGCCAGGGTGGAAGGATAGAGTGGTAGAAGTACGTTAAAAGGTTAGCAAGATATGATTTAGGATTTCCCGCTAGTTTGCCTCAGGCCGTTATATCTCCACGACCGACGATGCAAGGAAGTAGTGTAACGGGAGGTTCCTTATTTTGATTTCGCCCTGCGAGACGTCCCACGCATGAAAGCGATCAAATGTCGAAAGTTGAGAGAGGCCTTGGGCACTAGGGATATGCTTAGAATAGTACTAATTTCACGTGCATGGGAAATCACATAGGTCGTAGGATTATTTGGGAGTAAGGCCAGAAGGGCTAGTGGAGCCGATGTGAGGAGATTGTGGTGAGTTAAGCACGAGAAGGTTTGTGGGTTAACTTTGAGAAGGATTGGATTTCCAGGTATAGGAAGGTTGAATTTCGAATCTTTCGAGTTAGGAAAACCCGGGTGTTAGTGCCAAGCCGAAGAAGGAAGACCCATCTTAGAGAAAGTGTTACGTGTGTGACGTTTGCAAGGGGTGTGCAAACAGGCACGGGTCAAAGGTGTATGGGCACCTTGGTAAGTTGGTTTTATATCCCGTCTAAAATAGAAGAGGTATAATATATACTGTTGAAGAATATATTGTGAGGAAGTTATAAGTAAGATTGCAATTTTTTGGATGGAACGTCGTACGAGGCATGTGAAAACCCAATGATGTAGGCGTAACGAGAGTTAGCACACACACAAGATAAACGAGAAGACTGGCGAGAGTAGTCAAGTTCTAGGATAGTTTCCATTTTTGAGGGAAATTCGAAGTCCAGATAGAGATGAGTGGACTCCTGGGTTAGCGAATCTCCGATAAGGATCAATAGGTTAGAGCGGCGATTATAGGCTCGTTTTCTCTACTTGCGGGTATGATAGCACTTGGTGTGATGGGACGTTAGAGTAAACCTTACGACCGAGGTAGCGTTGTGGCCTAAGGATATTTAGTTAAGCTTGTGGTGAAGCAAGTACGCTAGAGTATACGCCTTGAGATAGGTGGAATATGGTAGGGGACCATTGTGTTAGTACCTTTCAACTCAGGTGTACTAGGACGTAGTGTAATTAGTGATCCTAGGTTGGTGGTGTAGGTGATATCCGAATTTCGAGGATGAAATTCTGTTGTACGGGGGGGGGGGGGGGGGGGAGTATGTAAGACCCCGTATTTTTGGGGATAATTAAAATTCATAAATGAGTGTAATTTGGGAATTTAAGAAATTATCGTGAATAGTAATTTTTGGAATTTTCAAGGATTAGATGATTTCCGATGGGTGTTATAGTTACTTTTGGGATTAAGTAAATGAGTTGGATTATTTTAATTATATGTCGCAGCTGGGTAAAGCGACAGAGGATAATATTTTAATGGGAAAACTCACATTAAGTTGTGTTGAGTTAAATTAGTGATTTGCGGTCAAGTACCTCGGATAGAGATAGTTAGAATAGAGTATCCGGGGGTCATAATTGAGTTTTGGGAATTTTTGGATTAAGAGGAACTCGCAATTGAGTAAACGAGTCATTTTTGGGTTTAAAGGGAAAAACCCTTATTTTTCCTTATATAAGGCACAAGAGAGGGAAAGAAAGAAAATAAAAGAGAGAAAATAAAGAGGGGAGGAAAGGAGGAAAGAAAAGAGGAAGAAAAGGGAGGTTCCGGATGAACTCCGTGGGATTCGACTTGAGGTCATCGAATTTTATACACAAGGCGAGTGTTTAATTGCTATTTTCTTTTAAATCATAAATCTCATATTGTAGTTAGTATAGATAAACCACAAATATTTTCGGGATGGGTTTTTGTGAACCAAAACGAGTTTTCAGAAAGTTTAACGGATTAACCCCGGAAAACATCTAAATTGGAAAACTTAGGATTTAATATAAAATTGTTGTTGGTTATGGGTTCTAGGATGTTTAGAACCCTTTTTATTTGTGTATATGTAGTTTATTGAGGTTGGAGGACATTAGGTGAGGAGATAAAAGTTTGGGAGAAGATTTCATGGCCGAAACAGCTTCTCAGAGAAGAAGCTGTCCGGGTCGATCGGTCGATCAATGGCACAGGATTTTTGGCAATTTTGCCTAGGGTTAATTATATGGGATAAATTTTCGATTTAGTTGTTCCTAGTTTATTTATTTGAGGATATAAGTATTCTTTTAGGAATTAAACATCTAGCCAATGGGGGTTATTTATATGGGCTAGGAGGGTGCTAAGATTTTGTGGCACTAAATATATATTTTCGAGGAAAATAAATGAATTAAGAAAATAAAGGTTTGGGGTTCCTAAAATAGAGTGGGGACCTCTAAGTTATTAATTGAGCGAAGCGTAAACCTCAAGTTCATGGAAAATGGAATCCATGACTTATTTATTTACGGTGTTTAGTGCAAGTAACACTCGAGTTGATATTTTGGTGGGGGATCGTACGTATAGAATTATGCTCGTAGAGAATGTAATTATGTCTGAGAAAATCCTACGACTCGGATAGGATGAAATTTGGGATATAGGCTAAAGAGGATTTAGCGGTTTCACGACAAGTCTATTGATGATGGTCATTATAGGTGGTGCGAATACTTATATACTATTACGAATGGGAACATTCGGGGTTAATGGCTATCGTTATATGAGATTGGCGATTATATATATATATATATATATATATATATTTTACGAGTGATATAGATTATATATACGATGTGATTACAGTATATATATTATGATACGAATACATATATATATATCTGTGTGTGATTGGTATATGTGTATCTTAGAGGCTGATTACCACGAGCTTTCCTTTAGCATAGGGTTGGAACAACCAGGTTATATATTTTCTCTAGTGCAATCCAGGGAGGTTGCGCGATGTGGATGAATCCCCTGGCTTGAGGAGCAGGGAGAGTATATCGCCAGGTCATCTTATCCCGCGTTCGAGTGCGATGTGTGTACTCCACTTACAGAGGGAACATGACTGCCTCCACCGTTGTGTATATTTTACCATGACCATTGAGTAAGTCTGGCTTGGTACCGTGGTACAGTGAGTAAATCCGGATTTAGGATCGGCACTATGAGACTGCATCCTCGAGCTATAGCTCAGTAGGATGGTTCATATGCATGGGATGCGTATAATTATATACTAGTTGCGTATAGTATATTGTTTATATATGAAGGTGAATAATCATATATAGTAAATCGTATATAGGAATGGAAAGAATGATAATAGTTATTCCTTTCCGATAAATTTATATATATTCGGATTTATATGAAACATAGGTTCTATTAAGACCTCAATGTTTATATATTTATATATATATATATGAGATATATATATATATATATATATATATATATATATATATATATATATATATATACGTTGTGTGCTGAGCGCTTAATGGATCTTGACAAACAACATTGCCAATTAGTAGTGTATCGAGGGGGTTCCTTGTTTTGATTTCACTTTGCGAGACACCCCACTCACGAATTTAGCGCAGTGTCAGGAATGGGGAGAAGTTTATCCCTTAGTACTCGGGTTAATTAGGATCTTCAGAGTTGGGGTGAGGGGTATCTAGACAGAGTAGTTAGGCAGGGTAACTGATTAGGTTACTTAATAGGCACGCGTTAGTTGCGCACTATTATAAGAGGGGTGAGGGGTATCTCATGGGAGTGCGTTACCAATTTAAATACGAGGTAAAGCATATTTTTTAAAATAGCATTTACGCACTTGCAAAATATTTTCACAAATGAGGGTTTGACCCATTTTCCCTATTTTCCCTCTCTTGATATATATATGTATATATTTATAGGTGTGCAGACACAGAGACGTCTGGATGATGATTCCTTGGAGTCAGACGTTCGCTGCAGCAGCTGTGGATGCATGCAGGTTTATCGTGGACGCTTCTATCCTTGTGATCTAGATTTGAGGTACTGTGGAAACATTCGGGCTAAAAGCCCAACTGTATTTATTTATTCTTTTACCTCATTTTCTTGCGGCATTCGATTTGGTTGTCTTATGTTAAATCAAGTGTTCGGTTATTTATTTATTTTCGGTTTCATTTATATAAACTTTGTGATAATTTTACTTTGATTATTTTTATTAAAAAGATTAATTAATTAAAATTTTGACGCCAGCCTAATAGGTTATTAGTAATTAAATTTGATTTTCAACAGTGATAAGAATGAACCATATGAGACTCCTATTTTATTTTGGTACATGAGTGATCGCTAGGTATTTTATTAGGCGAGGTGTCACATAAACTTAGCCACATTTTAAAGTTGTGATATTGTTCCCACAAGATCCTTAAGGTTACTAACTAGCTTCTCTAGGAATGGTCTTTAGAAACCCAAGTTGCATCAATGGAGACTTCTGTAGGCATTGGGTCAGTTATTTGAGAAGACTCCACTTCAAAAATATTTTTTTGACTTATTCACAATAATTAATCCAAAACCAACACTCCTAGTGGCAGTGTCATTAACAGCTACATTAATTGATTCCCCAATAACTTTGGTATTAAAATTGTAAACGTGACATGCTCTACTTTTTTAAGAATACCCTAGAAAAATTCCTTTATCACCTCGGGTGTCAAATTCTGAAAGGTTTTCCCTACATTTATAAATGTAATAGAAACTCCCAAAGGTTTAAAGTATTTTAAATTTTATTTTTCATTTTTACCAAAATTCATAAAGGGTCTATTTGGCAATCTTCCTAAGGCATACACGATTAATGATGTGACATGCTGTCTGGACTACCTCGACAAAAACTATTTTGGCAGACCTTTGGCGTGTAACATAACCCAAGCCATATCTTGGATTGTTTAGTTTTTTCTCTTAGCGATACCGTTTTGCTGCGAAGATTTAGGATCAGTGGACTCATGCTGCTATCCATTATCGTAACAATATTCTACCACTCTAGTCTCTTTGAATTATCTATCTCTGTCACTTCTTCAACATGATACTTGTGTATTCTTTTCATTTTCTATTTGGAAAGGGATTTTATGAAATTCTCAGAATGTGTCTAATTTAGTTGTCATAAAACCTACCACAATATACCATGTAAAGTCATCCATAATGAATAGAATGTAATTTTTATCACAAGACGCTCATGGTAGGGGAGGGACCCATGAGTTCCATGTGGAAACGTTCCAGTGGTTTTGTAGTCATAATATCCTTAACTTTCTTATGAGGCACTTTACTTATTTTTCTAACTAGGAAGGGACCACACATAATGTTTGAACAAATTTTTATTTTGGGTAAGCCTCTAACAAACTCTTAGGATCTGATTCGCTATCCGTTATCAAAATTAGTATGGACCAATCTATTATGCCACATCTCAGAATCAACTAATATTGTTAACTTACATGACTCAGCACTAGTAATAACTGTGTAATAGTTATCTGTAGTTTTGTTTCCCGTAAGGATACAATTGGCATCTTTGTTCAAAATATAATATTCAATATTAGAATGGGTAACTATGTGATTAGAATCATAAAATTGAGATATAAACAGCAGGTTGGCCTTTAATCGTTTCACTAGGAGAATGCCATCAAGAATAGGTAGACCCTCTTCTTAAAGTGTCTCTTTACAAATGATATGAGATCAGACTTCATCAATAAATAGAACATTACATCCTAAGAAGTTAGTCATGTTTGTCAGTTTATTCTCGTCCCCAATCATGCAGAATCAAGGTTTTAACCAATCGAGGTACGCTCAGCCTTAAACATGGCTAAGACAATGTTACTACTCAGTTGGGGTTTCAAATCATCTTTTTTAACCCAAAGGGCCTTGGTTTTAAAAGGTTTTTGGGCCTTTGATTTAGAAAAGGTTTACGAGGTTTACCTTACTGGATTTTCTTAGCGTGAAAGTTACTCCTTTTCTTTATAAAGTTAGTTTTTATTGTTCTTCTTGTGATGAACATAAGTATTGCTTGTCTTCCTAAAATAATTAAAGTTATTATAAACTGGCATATATAAATGCATGCGTATCCATAAACATCACAATAATTATAGTAAAGATTGGAAAACGACTTAACCATATCTTTTAATCCTTGAAAAATAGGCCTAGATGCATTTGAAAATGAGTTTTAATCATAAGAAATTTAGAGTTTTGACGAAATTCTCTAATGGGGGTAGACATACGTTGCTTTGTTATTAAGTTTCTGCTTAGAACTGCACACAGTAGCGATGTCTTATGAGACTGGTTATTCCAAAAAGACTTTCAGAGATTTTTCAAAATCCCAAACTGGTGCATTTGGTAAAGTCCAACAGGAAATAAATAAAGTTTTAGAAACATTTTGGCCAATAGCCTTTTTTCTTTTTGGGGTTTTATCAGAGCCAAATACAACTTTGTTGTCTGAATTAATTTTGCTTGAACTAATAATTTTATCATATGTGTTCGTATTAGTCTCCAAATGAAGACTTTTCTTCAAAATATTTGAGACCTTTTATTTTATTCTTCTAGATCTACCAAATTGGACTTGTATCTTTAATCTAAAATGTAGTTTTACTCAAAAATTTCATTTATCTTCAAAATGAAGTTTCTTATCTCAGTCTCATGAGCCACACATTAACTAACGTATTCCTTGAAGTTCTTCTTAACGATATTACTTAAGCTTTCTACGCATTCATTCAAGTGTTTTACTATTTTTTCAAGTTTAGAACTCTTTTTCAAAATCATAGAATACAGTTCTTGAATATTCGATAAATCATCATGACCGGACTTTCTAAGTGAGGTGTGTGAATTGTTTCCTAATGATTAAATGATAGGTTTGGGATGCACACATGCGTTCAATTATTTCGAATGATTTCCAGTTTGAACCATACATATGGTGGACTCATGAGAAGTATTAACAATAGTAGTATTGGACATATTATTCATGAAAAACATACTAGTAGGTATAAAATCAATAACAACATCAAGAGGTAAGAATGCTTTACTATGAACATAAACAAATATAACATAAAAAGACATACATGATTCATGTACGTAAGATGATGCAGACTCGTCATCATTTGAGCCACTAGAATCACCCCAAGTCTTACACAGATGGGCCTTAGGTGTAATCCTAACCTTAGATTTGCATCTCTTTGTAAAATGACCCATATTACCACACAAATGGCACTGAATGTTACTCAAGTATTTCTTGGGCCTCTGATTCTTATGATTAGTCTGCCTGTCACCATTACGATGATGGGGTTTGGGGAATTTTCATGTGTTCACACTTAAGCTACATATCTCCGGTTCTCATTAACTAAGAAGTCTAACTGGTCGTGAGGTAATCCTTAAACCCACAGACCTTCATCCCTCTCGGTGTTTAAATTTACATATGTTAAAACTTTCCTATCTTCGATTCCCGCTAACTAACGAGGTTAACTAGTGTTGCGGCAATACTTAACCCCCAGAGCTTTCTCCCTCTCAGTGTTTTAATTGTGGTATATGAGCACTTAAACCACCTATATTTCGTTCCATAAAAAAATAAGCTTAACATATCATGAGGTAATCCTAAACTTCCAGAGCTTTCTCCATCTCGGTGTTTGGATTTTTATATGTTAACACTTGAGTTACTTGCCTTCAGTTCCCACTAAATAATAAGGTTAACAAGTCATGAGTTAATCTTCAATCCTCGTAGCTTTCTCCCATTTGGTGTTTGAATTGTCGTGTGTCCATGTAAGCTACCTCTTTTCAATGTTAGATAAATAATACGGTTAACTAGATGTGAGATAGTCCTAAACCCCACTAAACTTTATTTATCTTATTCTTTGAATTCCCTTATGTTAACACTTAGGCTAAAAATCTTTAATTTTCATTAACTAATAAGATTAACTAGTCACGAGGTAATCCTAAATGCCCTCAGATCTTTCTCCTTCTTGGTGTTTGTATTATCGTATGTTCATACTTATGCGACGTATCTTCGATTTTGGCAAACTAAGTAGGTTAAACAGTCATTAGATAATCCTAAACCCTCTCAGATATTTCTCATTGTTTGTGTTTGTATTTACATATGTTCACCCTTAAGATTCCTATTTTTGGTTCCCACTAACTATGAAGGCTAACTATTCACGAGGTTGTCCTAAACCTCGAGGAGTTTTCTCCTTCTCGGTGTTTAAATTGTCTTATGTTCACACTTAAGCTACTTATCCTTGGTTCACACTAACTATGAATGTTAACAAGTCGTTAGGTAATCCTTACAAATATAGTTTTCGCCCTCTCAGTGTTCGAACTGTCGTATATTCACAATTAAGCTACATATCTTCGGTTCTTATTAAATAATAAAGTTTACAAGTTTTGAAGTAATCCTAAAGTCCTCCAAAGCTTTCTTCTTCTCAGTGTTTGAACTTTCATATGTTCACAATTAAGCTACTTATCTATGATTCCCACTAACTAAGAAGGATAATAAGTCATGAGGTAATCATAAACCCTTGAATATTTCTTCCTCTTGGTGTTTTAATTTTAGTATATTCATACATACGCTACCCACCTCCTATTCATGATAACTAAGAAAAATAACTTGTCATGACGTAATTCTAAACCCCAACCCCAAAGTTTTATCTCTCTTGGTGTTTGAATTATTCTTTGTTCACACTTAAGCTACCAATCTTTGGTTCCTGCAAACTAACAAGTCCAACCAGTCGTAAGGAACACCACACCAAAAAATGAGACTTGTAACTTCGATTAAGAGTTACAAGTGATATTTGTAATTGTTATATGCAGTCATGATTTGGGGGGTCATGAATAAAATTGTCACTCCTAACAGTAGTCCCATTTTTTATCACTCTAATGGGAGGTATAAATGGTGATAGCAATTATCCCTACCATTTTATATCTCCTGTCAGTAGTTAGGAATCTAATATTTATAATTGTTGTTAGTAGTCTCAAATATTGAAGTTGTGATCACTAACAACAATTACAAATATTATATTTGAAATTTTTTTATATCACATACAAAATTGGCGATAGTGATAAATTTGTGAGCGCTATTATCATTTAAAAAGGTTAAGTTGGTTAAGTCAGTCACTGCTAAGAGCAGTTACGAATATCTTTATATTTTCACAAAGTTTAGTAGAATATCATTTCCATATCTTTTAGACATAAAATTCCTTTAAACTTCAATTTAAAATGAAGAATAATATTACATAAGCCGACTCTGGGGATTATAGATGTCTAAAAAAATTTGACAAAATTTCATTTATATTTGGAACATTCCAAATATCTTGTACACATAAAACTTGTTGAAATTTAACATGAACTAGACCCATCTCGAGCGCCTAACACAAAATCCACATTGAATAAAAAATAAACTAAAATAAATAAAGGCACAACACTTCCATGACATGAAATGCCGTGAATATGTAATAAATCGTCCTGAACCTAGACCAGAGGTCACCACACGGTGGATCCACTTCGTGAAATCTAGGTATATGAACGACGAAGGTATTGATGTGCTAACAACCTCCCTCATGTACTCGAAGTAATCCTGCTGAGGAAGTTCAATGGGCTCAATTTTTCTATATACGTCTCCTCAGTATCAATTGACTTGTTCTTGTGTTGCTTGCCTCGAAGTGTTAACACCTGCATTTAGGCCTTTAAATGCTACGTATGCTGGGTATGCCATGTGTGTAATTGGAAACAATAGAGTATAATTATTATAATTTGATGATAAAGTTAAGGTGAAAAGTATATAAACATGCAACCACCCTCTATTAGAACACCAAACACGCCATTTCCATTAGAACACCAAACGCACTCACACCTACATTACAACACCAATCTTACCCCTATGTTCTTTTTATATTCTCAAAAGTAGACTCCAAGACACATGACAATAAATCCCTCTTATTTATCTAAGGAGGTATTTTCAAAAGGTATTCCATATTAATCAAAGTGTGATATTGAAACATGTTGACTAAAATGTGTGATGTTAAAAAAAATATATTACCAAATTATTGGAAGGTTCAAATAAGAGTTTATGATTATTCAAATAATATCCACATAAGAAGATATATATGCAACCACATATGTAATTGCTAAAAACTACTAAGAAAAAATAAGATTAAAGGCAAGTTATTAATCTTAAAGTTCCATAAATCGAGAAATGTATAATTTCTGTAAATCACACTCATACTCAGATCCTAAAGATAAAATGATTTAGCAAAAAAATATCATATCCATTTAATATGAAAACTCAAATTTCGCTCATAAAAAAGATGACCTTTTCCTCATGGTCCCATTCAGCAAGACAGTGGATTTATACTCAAGTTGTAAACATAAAACCTACATTTTCCTTTATTAATACATATCACGTATGATCCGGCTGTGTTGCAAAAAAGTCACACTTTTTCACTCAGTCATGCATACTTTCACAAATATAGTTAGGGAGAAATATGTTCAACTGTGTCCCCAATTTTTTATTTAATTAATTTAATTTGGGAGATAAAAATGGATTATATACAAGGATACATAATATAAAATAAGATAAGCAAGTAAAACCAAAATTGTTCCTGGTAGAACATTCAATTAACGAAAACAAGCTTACGTACAAGAGCTCAACCTAATTTCACTCGAGTCTAATGCAAGGACATTTTTATAATTTGATGTGCATCACAGTGTATTAAGGTGCACAACAAATTCAAAGAGATCATTAAGATGTATCATGCATGCTCTAAGCAACACAAAATCTTCCCCTCCATCTCCTCTTTGGATCTTTTTAATCACCCAACATACCTTACTCTATATTTCCCAAATTAAAGATTTTGGTGGTTTGTGGGCTGTAGGGAATAGTGAAGATAAAGTGGAAAAGTTGATCCACCTATACATATTATCATCTAAACTCACATTACTATGAGGACAATTAAACCAAAATTTGTGTAAACTAAGATTAAAACCAAATGAGAACAGTTAAACCCCATACAAATTGTCCAAACAAATTGAAATGCCACACTAAAATATGTAACATCATCAACAAACAAAATTACTAACCTATATTAAGGATTCTTGGCTCAGACCTAAAAGATCTCACAAAGTTAAAAATCAAGATATGTGTCCCAAAATAGGTTCGTTTTATCAGTATTCTACATAGACATAACTAAGCATTTTCATAATACCAATTGTCAAAAATGTTATCAAGACAATTAAAAATTGAAATGATCACTAACATGATAGGAGAGCCTCACTTTAAAACATTTATACCAACCGAAATATATAAACAAACACATATGTACTTGGTAGAGAGCAAATTTATATTCCAATATGAAGAACAAATCTTCTAGCGAACTACCTAACTTCAAGCTAACAAATTCAAATTAAAATACACATATAAATCCAACCTATGACCAACTCCTAAGAAAAAATATGAAAATTAATCTTACTACTAATACCAAAATAAGTAATTATATACATTTCAAGACCCAAAATAATCATAAATGTTAACATGTATACCATGGCTACAGACATATTCAGTTCAGAACAATAATTAAAAAATGCAGAATCTTTAGAAAAAAAATCAAAGTCTAAACCCGATAAGATACATATCCTAAACATAGTGGATACAAAATTAAACGCGAATAAAAAAGCAAGCATAATTTATAAATCATATCAGTAAGCATAATAGAAAAACATACGTTACTCAAAACCTGAGAAATAAATGATGAGATCTGAAAATAATTAACAAAGAAACAAATGATGATATTTGAAAATTGATGAATAGGACTTATTGAATAAAAAAGGATGTGTTAAAATATATGAGATCTGAAAATGATGGATGTGCAAAATGTAGACGCTCTTTGAAAAGATGGGAGAGAAGAGGGAAATAAATTTATAATTACAAATTTGTGATACTCATAATAGTTACAAATTCAGCCTAATGCCAAAATTTATGAAGGCTTCTGGACGTTACAAATTTATGACTACTAATAGGAGTTACAAATTAAGCCTCATGCTAATATTTTAACTGCTCATAACGGTTACAGATTTGTGACTGCTCATAACTGTCATAAATTAATCCTAATAATCAAATTTATGACTGCTCATGATAGTTAGAAATTTATGACCACTCAAAAAAGTCATAAATTAATCATGTGAGAAGATTATTCAATCCCATTAACAATGACAAACCAATTTACTCGATTTTTCATTCCCCCCAAATTTTATCATTCATAATGGTAGTTATAAATAATTTTGTTACTTCCCCCAACAGTGATAAAGTTTTTCATAGCATTAGTAGTTATAAGTAGTTAGGCATAAAGTCAGTGTTTTAGTGTAGTGGAAATCCTCAACCCCCCAGAGATTTCTCCCTCTCAAGGTTTGAATTGTCATATGTTCTCACTTAAGGTACATGTCTTTGGTTACCACTAATTAATGAGGTTAACCAGTCATAAGGTAATCATATACCTCAAGAGAGTTCTCCCTCTCGTTGTTTTAATTGTCATGTCTTCTGACTTAATATACGTATTTTTCATTTTCATTGAATAAGAATAGTAAATAGTCGTGAGGTAATCCTCAACCAACCAAAATTTTATCACTCTCAATATTTGAATGTTCATATGTACAAACTTATTATACTTATCTTCAAATCCTTCAAACTAAGAAGGTTAGCAAGTCGTGAGGTAATCCTAACCCCCCTCGGATCTTTCTCCTTCCTTGTGTTTGTATTATCTTATGTTCATACTATTTTTACCTATCTTAGTTTCATGTTAACTAATGAGGTTAACTAGTCCTGAGGTAATCATAATCCCCCTCGGATCCTTCTCCTTCTCTATGTTTGTATTGTCGTATATTCAAACTTATGCCACTTATTTTCGGTTACCACAAACAAAGAAGATTAACTACTCATGAGGTAATCGTAACCCCAAGGATATTTTTTCTCTTAATGTATGAATTGTCTTATGTTCTCACTTAAACAACCTATCTTCGATTCTTGCTAAATTTTAAAGTTAAGCAGTCATAAGTCAATCCTTAACTCCATGGATCTTTCTCCCTCTCAGTGTTTGAATTTCTCTATGCTCACACAAAAGATACTAATCTTTGATTTCTTCTAAGTAACAAGGTTAACTACTCATGACTTAATCCTTAACCTCCGGAGCTTTCTTCCTCTCCGTGTTTGAATTGTCGTGTGTTCACACTTAGGATACTTATCCTTGGTTACCTGTAACTTAGAAGGTTAACAAGTTAGGAGGTAATCCTTATAAATAGTGGTTTCTCTCTCTTAGAGTTTGAATTACCATATGTTCATAAGCTACGCATATTCAGTTCCTGCTAACTAAGAAGGTTAATCGTCCATCAGGTAAGTTTAATGTGACACCCCACCTAATTAAATATCGGGTGATCGATCCATTATTAAATTAAATTCGGACTTCCAATTGGGTTCATTCTAATCATCACTATAAAGAACAAAATTAATTACTAATCACCTATTAGTTAATTAAATCGGTGCCAATTTTATCTTTCATTAAACAGATAACAACATGCGAAAAACTAAAATAACCCATAAACCAATAGAGTCTAAACCATCACAAGATATAAATAAATAATTTTTTGTCGCAAAAACTATCGACTATAACCAAACTAAGTAAATCCAACATAATACTAATTGAATCCGACACAAGTCTGAATTGAATACAATCTTAATGGGGCAACATACCCAAATGAAAAACTGTAATACTGCCATAAGATCCTACACAATGAAATGAGGAAATGAGGTGTCTGAACAAAACTCCTGCAAGCATCCACGTGCTGAAGCTACGTGTCCATGGAATGAAATGTCGAGTTTGGCATCCCCGTGGCAGGACACCTAAAATGTTTTTAAAAATCTTTTTACAGCAAGAGTTAGTACACAAATTTGTTTGAAAATATTTAGAAAATGTTTATAACAGTTCAAAATCGGTGATTGATTACACATGTTAGGTTCACATACACTCTCTTGAGTTTCCTCACCCCTGCACTATTGTGCACGCCTAACGTTCTCTAATTATCCCACATAGGTGTACTACCCAAGCTAACTTGACATAAGTAACTATTTGGACTATTTACATATCTAAGTCCCCGTATGACCCATACACTACGCTACCTGATTTAACAATTCTCATATGTTAAGGATTGAAATTTACATTTCGTTTCTCTTCTCAATTGTTCAATTAATTAAGTTTCACTATTTAATTTATTCTTTAGATATATGAATACAACATCTCTCAATAAGGCCACCGTGAAACAATAGGCATACTTTGCTATCAGTCCACGTACCTCTCGTACTAAATGAGCACTATTAGTTAGGCATGTTTCCTAAGACCCAAAATGAAATAACAACGGTGAAGGCAAACATAGTTCTAAGACTTTGGGCTATGCACATACCTAACGTACCCAAAAGACATGCCGGTCTCACTAATATATGTCACATAGCGAGCCTCCCTATGTTCTATGTTCTAGGACACCAATCTAGACCTTAATGCAATCGTCAAGGTAGGATCGCCCACTACACGAGAACCTCTGATGATAACAAGCAACGTAGGTATGCTAACACATAACATCAATCATAGAGGTACACACACAACCTATTTATATATATACATATTAAGTAGGTATTCACACAACCAAAATATTATCGTTCGTACATAGGATAATTCACTCACATACTCCCCGCACTTTTTATATTATGATTGAACTCACTATCGTATTACCCGAGTATTATTCTCTACTCTAAGGGTCCTAGTTACCCCTTTGTTTATTTCCATATCTAAGTTCTCCTTACTCTGCTGGTCTATATAATTAATCTCTCCCATGCTTTTTCCGAAATTGTATTCTCATTTTCTTGAATTGAATTACATCACAATTAAGCCTATTAAAACATCACTTTAATCCCCTCACACTCAAATCCCAGTATCCTATCATAGGCCTAATGTAATATAATTAATCCCACATTATATTTCATCTAAGTCGCAAATGTTTTCCACGATAACCATTTAGGCATTCTAGGCTAAAAAGGAAAAATCCCATCTTTTCTGGGCAACCGAATCGATTCTCCAGGAGGTCAAATCGATTTTTCCTCTGGCCGAATCAATTTTATTTATCGGAGGTCGTCTTATTCTTTAGTTTTCATGCGTTTTCAACATTTTTACACCTGTCTTACATAGTTCTTCTCCAAACAATAAACCAACTATACCAATCCTTTTCTACATGTCTTAGGATGATTTCTAACGTAAATTTACATCAAAGCGTTATGATTTATCATCGACAATGGATTTAATCATCAAATCAATAAGAACCCTAGGTTTTCATGTTTTTCCTTTACTTTTAAACATAAACCCAGATTTATTCCGTACAGATAATCATACACCTACTAATTTAGAATCCTCTACATGCACCAAATTAAACTACATGGAAATCCTACCCTTAACATGAGTTTAATCCATTATTTTCATTCAAGATCATCAATTTATTCACAAATAAATTACACCCTAGTCACATGGGTATTTTACCTTTAACAAATCTGTATATAAACACATTCCTTGATTTAGGTGTTCTGATTTCATGGATAAGATGATGAATACTGTGTCTCCTCTTCCAATCTTCAATCCCAACTTATTAATGGTGCAAGATTACTCTTTAAATTCCTCAAAGTCTCTGTCTTAGGCTTCACAATTGTTCTCTCTCTATCTCCAATTGATTCTATAAGTTTTCTAACCTATAAACCCTAGCCTCTAACCCTTATAAGTTGATATAGAGTTTAAAAATTCGGAGGTCTCTTAACCCGTTAATATAAAATGACCAAAATACTCTCGTACGGTCCTTAAAAACTCTAAAATTGCCCTGTGACTCAATCGACATCCACATGCATACTATTTTGACTAATTCGACCCTTCCAAACTCATCCGTGACCTCGAAATCATCATCCTAGGCACCCTGAATAAATATCCTATCTCGGCCCCAAGTTAGTCTATATGCGACTCCCATTTGAGATAAATTCCAATTACCCCCATATCACGTAATTTCTATTCATCAATTATTTAATATTCACTCAGTAAATATAATTCATAATATTAATCATTATTTCACTCTCGAATAATATCTAATAATAAAATAATTATCTAATTTAATTATATTACTTCTCTCGGGTAATTTAAAATAAACAATTTAATTAACGAACTAATTAAATCTCGAATATGCAAAAATATGAGTATTACATACTCCTCCCCTTACGAGGAATTTTATCCCTGAAATTAGGGCATACCTGCGGTAAACAACTCTGGATACTTCTATCGCATGTCATCCTCTCTATCCTAAGTAGACTCATTAACACTTTTGTGTCCCCACTGAACTCTGACTAGAGGTACCACCTTAGACTGTAGATTTCTCTCACTACGATCCAAAATAGCCATGGGTCTCTCCTCATATGAGATGTATGGCTGCAAATCAATATCATCGAGTGGAATGTGCTAGAAAACTCTCTCGCTCCTCCTATACTTGTTTAGTGATGCCATGTGGAACACATCATGTATCCGTTGAAGATGCTCCGGTAAACCCAATATATATGCTACTGGTTCCACTCTGTCAATAATGTGGAAATGTCGCATATACCTCGACACTAATTTCCCTTTATTATCGAATCTCGTGATCCTTTTCATGGGAGATACCCATATCACTAACCTCTGACACAACATGTATCCGATCAATATCAACATAACTATTCTGCCTATTTGGAGCTATCCGTATACTTCCTCAAATAAGAAAAATCTTGGCAATCGTCTCTTGGATAATCTCTGGACCTAATAACTTATTTTCCACCACTTTTTATAAGGAAGCAGGCGAACGAAAAGGCCTCCCATAAAGTGCCTCGAATGGTGCCATACCGATGGTAAATTGGTAAAATTTATTGTACGCAAACCCTACCAATGGAAGGTATTGCTCGTAACCACCCCAAAAATCTAGGATGCACATCCTCAATATGTCCTCCAGCATCTGATTACCCTTCCCAGTCTGCCCATCTGTCTGTGGATGATAAGAGGTACTTAGTCGTAAGTCTGTGCCCATGGCCTCCTAGAAACTCTACCAGAAATGAGAAAAAAAGATATTGTCCCTATCAGATGCAATGTTAATCGACACCCAATGGAGTTTAACTATCTCAGTGATGAATAGCTACGCATAATGACGTGTCTCATAATCGGTGCAAACTAGTAAGAAATGGTCCACACATGTGAGCCGATCCACTACCACCCAAATGAAATCGTGAC
Organism: Sambucus nigra; assembly: GCA_949130495.1. Lineage (NCBI taxonomy): Eukaryota > Viridiplantae > Streptophyta > Magnoliopsida > Dipsacales > Adoxaceae > Sambucus > Sambucus nigra. Next base: position 450,836,466 of record OX422208.1, on the reverse strand, counting down.
CCCTTTGTGATGTTTGTAATCTAGTTATAAAGTCCATCAAAATTCTTTCCCACTTCCACACTAGAATTTCAAGTGGTTGTAGTGTCCTTGAAGTTCGCTGATGGTCAACTTTCACAAGCTGACAAGTATAACACTTCGAGACAAACTCTGATATCTCTCGCTTTATAACCAATCGCTAGTACTGTCTCATCATATCCTGGTACATCTTATCCCTATTGGGATGTACTGCAAACCTCGAACCATGAGAATGTGTCATAACTTCATGTCTCAAATCCTCATTCTCTAGCACTACAAGTCTCCCATTAAATCATAGACCTCCCTCTGAGCTAATCGATTAAGACTCTATGCCCTCAGCTAACAACTATTGTACCCTATCCTGACAGGACTGATCCTCTGCCTATGCTTTCACTACCCACTCTACAAATCTCATCATCGTGTCGAAGCTCACTCCACTTTGCTTTCTATACCTCTTCTATCTCCCACATAGGTCGTCGGCTCAACGCATCTTCCACCACGTAAGCCTAAACCAAATGATACTCTATATCAACTTGGTAATCCTTTATGAATTCTAGCCACTGCCTCTGACTCATGTTCAAATCCTTCTGTTTGAAAAGACACTGAAGTAAATTGTGGTTCATGAATAAATTAAACTTCTCCCCCAGAAGATAGTGTCTCTATATCCTCAAAGCAAAAATGATCGCTGCCAACTCGAGCTTGTGGGTGGGATAATTCTTCTCACGGGGCTTAAGATTTAAGGAAGCATAAGCTAAAACCCTCTCCTACTACTTCAGTACACCCCCAAGTCCCTCCAAGGATGCATTAGTATAGAACTAGTACTCCAATACTCCCCTTGGCAAAGTGAGTATGAGTGCTGATGTTAACTTTTCCTTGAGCTCATCAAACGCTGATTAATAATGATCGCTCAACACAAATGGTACCCCTTTGCGGGTCATGTTCATCAACAGAATCACAATCTTCTAGAATTCTTTGATGAAGCGACGATAATACCCGGCCCACCCAAAAAAACTACGAATCTTAGTCGGTATCATGGGTTGTCCCCACTCCCTCACCGCCGATACCTTAGTCGGATCAGTAGCAATGCCCTGTCGGACATAATGTGGACAATAAAATACACCTCTGGGAGCCAAAATCCACACTTCCTAAATTTGGGATACAATTGATGGTCGCATAGCATTTATAGAACCATACACAAATTCTCCCCGTGCTCATCTTCAGTGAGAGAATAGACTAGAATATCGTCTATAAACACAATCACAAACCGTTTAAGAACTCCCTGAATTCCCTGTTCATGAGATCCATGAACACTGGTGGCGCATTAGTCAGCCCAAATGGCATTACCCTAAACTCATACGATTCATACCTTGACAAAAAAACGGTCTTAGGAATGTCCTCCACTCGAATGCGCAACTGATGATACCCTGATCTCAAATCAATTTTGGAGAAGTATGCCTATCTCCTCAATTGGTCAAAAAGGTCATCAATTCTTGACAAGGGATTCTTATTCTATATAGTGACCTTGTTCAGCTCCCTGTAGTCAGCACACAAGTGAAACGCACGATCCCTCTTCTTCATAAATAATACCGGTGCACCCCACGACGATGTGCTCCACCGAATAAAACCTTGACCCAAGAGTTGCTAAATCTTCTCCCTCAACTCACGTATCTCTGAAGGGTCCATACGGAAAGGTGATTGGTCAATCAGTCTCAAACTCGGTGCTAGATCTATAATAAACTCAATATCCCAACTAGGAGGTAGCCCTTGTATTTCTTGAAGTACGTCCTTAAATTCCCTCACAATGAGAATCGAGTCCAATGCTATAACTATCTCCTTTGAGGTCTCCTCCACAATATAATATAAATATGTGTGTGACCCTACCTTAGGATGAGGCATTGCCATAAGGAACATATTTAATCCCGAAATGGAAAACACAATGGTCTTCTCATAGCAATCTACCATCGCTCTATAGCCCGCAAATTAATCCATACCCAAAATCACACCGTAACCCTTGATATTTAACACTAGAAGGTATGCCTGTAACCTTAGTCTCCCTATAACGATATGGACTCCTTTTCAAATTGAGTGTATCAATGAACCACTACCTATCGATGACTTTACACACATAAGGAGACTGTCGACTATCTCTAATAAATCGACAACTCTAGAAAATTTGGTCGTAATGAAAGAGTATGATGCCCCAGTATAAAAAAAATCCTACCTTCAAGCCATGAATAGAAAATGTACCCTTTACTACCTGTGGAACCTTAGGTGCTGGTGTCATGACTACATCCCAAACGTTATACACATGCCCGTACTGCATCTTCCCCTTCTACTACTGTGGTGATGGTGCTGTAAAAGGTACCAGAACTTGTTGTCCCTACTAAACACCCTGCTATTGTGATCCACCCTGTTGTGGGAAATCCTTCCTCTTGTGACCGTGCTGGCCACATATGAAGCATTGACCTAAGGACACCCTCTGTCTCTGGCCCCGACGTTTCTAGACCTACTGGCCTCAGCCTTATTGGCCTCCTCCCTAGTTCCCTTAGACCTGCTGGCCCTACAAAAACTACTGTTACTCGGGACCCTACTGGTCCTATCTAAATCCCCCATCGGGTTGATGCCCCCCAGTCATGAACCTCTTGGCCTAATACCCTTACCAGAAATCCTGCTTCTAATGATGCGGTGCTCCACTAGAACCACCCCAATTTTCCTTGCCTTGTTGGCTTGGCTCTACACCTCTTTTGCTCCCCTTCATATGGAAGTGATGATTCTGACAGTGTATAATTGCGATATTGACAACATCAGTATATGTCACCAACGCAGTATTACCAATCAAGTGCTGCCTGATCCTCCAGGGCAAACCGTTCATGAACTTAGCTTTCTTCCTCTCCTCGTTAGTCACCTCATAAGGCACAAAGTTACCCAGTAGGGTGAACTCCTCCTCGTAATCACCTACCGATCGATCACCCTGTGTCACCTCCCCAAATTTCTTTTACATCTCTGACTCAACTGCAGGCAAAAAGAACTTACAGTTGAACCACACCCAGAACTCAGTAATTGTCATCAGATCTCTCTCTTCAATGGTGGTCACCGAGTCCCACAACTATAATGATGCTCCGACTACTCTGAACATAGCTAACATCTATTTTTGCACCTCAGTACACTCCACCATGTGCAAATGGCGATATATATTTTTCTTCAATTGAAATGTTGTAATCACATCAGTACTGCCCTGAAACTCGGGCGGGTGGTCCTTCTGGAAGGTCTCCCTAACTCTCTGCTAAGTAGATGTCCTTGGTTGGGCCTAGATTACGGGTGCCACTGGCGGTGGTACCTTGGGCTGAGGGAAATGAGCTTCCATAACTCTCATGGTCGTGTTGACCACCTGGCCCACTATCACTGCCTCATCCATACCCGCTTCCCTCTCAGCTCGCTATCTCCCGGTGGCATCTGAAAAATAGGTGGAATTGTATGAGTTCATAGTCTATACGAATAAAATGGCAGAAGTACGTAAATCTCAAATACGTAAGATAAATGCAACAATCCTAATAACATGGCTCTATATCAAATGAACACTATGATGAAATCATAGTAGGCCATACAAATGCTATGGACTTTAGAACCTGATGCTCTTATACCACATGTGACACCCCACCTAATTAAATATATGGTGATCGGTCCTTTATTAAATTAAATCAGGATTTCCAAAATGGTTCATTGTTAGCATCACTGATGAAAACAAAATTAATTACTAATCACCTATTAGTTAATTAAACCGACACTAATTTTATCTTTTATTAAACAAATAAAAACAGGAAGAAAACCAAAATAAACCATACACTAATAGAGTCTAGACCATCACAAGATATAGATAAATAAAGTCTTTCCATAAAAACCATAGGCTAAAATCAAACTAAGTAAATCAAACATTATACTAACTGAATCCAACATAAGTCTGAACTGGATAAAATCTGAATGGGGCAACATGCCCAAATGAAAATTGTAATACTTCCATAAGATCTTACACTATGAAATGAGGATATAAGGCGTCTGAATAAAACTCTTGTAAGAATCCACATGTTCTGCAACTGCGTGTCCCTAGAACGAAATGTCAAGTTTTCTTCCGTGTGGCTGAACACATAAATTATTTTTAAAAATCTTTTCTTAGAAAGAGTTAGTACTCAAAACATTTTGAAAATATTTAGTAAAAGTTTATAGTAGTTCAATATCGATTATTGATTACACATGTTAGATTCACATACATTCTCTTGAGTTTCCTCACCCATCCACTATTATGCACGCCTAATGTTCTCTACTTAGCCCACCTAGCTGTACTACCAAAGCTAACTAGACATAAGTAACTATATGGACTATTTACCTCTCTAAGTCCCCGTACTGACCATGCGGTACGCTAACTGATTTAACATTTCACATATGTTAAGGATTGAAATTTACATTTCATTTCTCTTCTCAATTATTCAATTCATTAAGTTTCACTACTCAATTCATTTTTAGATATACACTATCTATTAGTCTACTATCACATATAAGTAGAATAATCACAATCGTATATATATATATATATATATATATATATATATATATATATATATATATATATATATATATATGTGTGTGTGTGTGTGTGTGTGTGTGTGTGTGTGTGTTTATGTGTGTGTGTGTGTGTATGTGATGTCTCTCAATAGGACCACCGTGAAACAATAGGCATACTCCTGTATTAGTCCAAGTACATCTCGTACTAACTGAGGACTATTGGTTCGACATGTCTCCTCAAACCCGAAATCAAATAACAACGGTGGAGGTGAACATAGTTATAAGCCTTTGGGATATGCACATACCTAATGTACCAAAATCACATACCGGTCTCACTAATACACATCACATAGCTATCCGCCACAAGTTCATTTTTCTGGGGCACCAATCCAGACCTTAATGGAATTGTCAAGGTGGAATCGCCGTCTACGCGAGAGCCTCTGGAGATAAGCACCGTAGGTATGCCAACTCATAACACCAATCATATAGGTACACACACAACCTATATATATATATATATATATATATATATATTCAGTAGGTATTCACACTACCTAAATATTATCGTACGTGCGTAGGATAATTCGTTCACATACTCCTCGTACTTTTTATATTACGATTGAACTCACTATCATATTACCCTAGTATTATTATCTAGTCTAAGGGTCCTAGTTACCCCTTTGGTTATTTCAGTAGCTAAGTCCTGCTTACCTTACTGGTCTATGCAAGAAATCTCTCCCACGCTTTCTCGTAGTTATATTCTCATCTTCTCAAATTAAATTACGTCATAATTAAGCCTATTAAAACATAACTTTAATCCCCTTAAAGTCAAAGCCCATTATCCTATCATAGGCCTACTATAATATAATTAATCCCACATTATATTTCATCGAATTCACAAACGTTTCCCCGATAACCATTTAGACATTCTAGGATAAAAAGGAAAAATCCCATCTTTTCTGGGCAATCGAATCGATTCGCTTCTAGCCGAATCGATTCAATTTATGATAGGTCATATTCTTCGTTGGTTTTCATGAGTTTCTCACCAATTTTACACATGTGTCTTACATAGTTCTTCTCCAAACTTGAAGCCAACTATACCAAACCTTTTCTACATGCCTTAGGATGATTTCTAACATAAATTTCACATCAAATCATTACTATTTTCATCAGGAATAGATTTAATCATCAAATCACCAAGAACCCTAGGTTTTTATGTTCTTCCTCTATTTTTAAACATAAACCCATATTTATTCCATAGAGATAATCATACTCCTGCTGATTTCGAATCCTCTCCATGCATCAAATTAAACTACATGGAAACCCTACCCTTAACCTGAGTTTAATAAATTATTTTCTTTTAAAGTCATCAATATATTCACAAATAAATTACACCCTAGTCACATAGGTATTATAACTTCAAGAAATATTTATATAAACATTTTCCTTGATTTAGGTGTTTTGATTTCATGGATGAGATGTAGAATGCAGTGTTTCATCTTCCAATCTTCAATCCCAACTTGTTAATGGTGCAAAATTACTCTCCAAATTCCTCAAAGTCTCTCTTAGGCTTCACAATTTTTCTCTCTCTATCTTCAATGGCTTCTATGAGTTTTCTAACCTCTAAACCCTAGACTCCAACCATTATAATCTTATTTAGAGTTTACAAATTCGTAGGTCTCTTAACCCCTTAATATAAAATGAGAAAAATACCCTTGTATGGTCCCGGTATAGTCTAAAATTGTCCTGTGACTCAATCGACATCCCTGGGCATACCATTTTGACTAATTCGACCCTTACAGACTCATTCATGACCTCAAAATCATCATCTTAGTCACCCCTACATAAATATCCCATCTTGACCCCAAGTTAGTCTACACGCATCTCCCGGTTGAGATAAATTCCAATTACGTCCATATCTCTCGTTATGACGTAATTTGTAATCATGAATTATTTACTATTCACTCAGTAAATATAATTCATAATTTTGATCATTATTTCACTCTGGATTAATATCTAATAATCAAATTATTATCCAATTTAATTAAATTACTTCTCTTGCATAATTTCAAATAAACAATTTAATTACCGAACTAATTAAATCTCAAATATGCAGAATTATGCATATTACACCTAAACTCTCACCAAGCTTTCTCTCTCTTTTTTTAATTGTTGTATATTCACATTTAAGGTACCTACCTTTAATTCCCGCTAACTAAGACTGTTAACCAATTGTGTCATAATCCTAAAACCCACTCTCTATAGTTTTCGCCCTCTTAATGTTTGAATTGTTGTACGTTCACACTAAAGATAACAATCTTTTGTTCCCGCTAACTAGAAGTCGAACCAATCTTGAGGAAATCCTACCCCCAGCGAATCTTTCTCCCTATTGGTGTTTGAATGGTCTTATGCTCTCACTTAAGCTTGTTATCTTCGGTTCCCACTAACTAATAAGGTTCACAAGTCATGAGGCAATCCTAAACCCCAGAGCATTCTTCCTATCGGTGTTTGAATTATCGTATATTGATAAATAATCCAACTATCTTCACTTCCCACTGACTAAGAAGGTTAACTTGTCATGAGGTAATCTTAAATCCCCTATATCTCTCTCCGTATTGGTGTTTGAGTTATCATATGTTCACACCTAAGCTACGTGACTTAGGTTCCCATGAACTAATTAGGTTCACCATTCGTGACTTGATCCTATATGCCCTAGGCTTTGTTACTCTCAATGTTAGAATTGTTTTGTGTTCACACTTTCCGTATATATCTTCGATTCTCGCTAACTAAGAAGGTTAACCAGTTTTGAGATGATCCAAAACCCCATTGTCCATTATGCCTCTCGATAACTAAGAATTGTAACCAACATGAGGTAGTCTTAAATCCTTCCTGAGATTATATTTCTCAATGTTTGTATTGTTGTATGTTCACACTTACTTATCTTCGGTTCCTGCTAATAAAGAATGTTAATCAGTAATGAGGTAATCCTAAACTTTTGGAGGTTTCTCCCTCGTAATGTTTAAATTTACCAATGTTCACACTTAAGCTGCATATCTTCAATTTTCTCTAACTAAGAAGGTTAATGAGTTATTAGGTCATGTTAAACCCGTAAAAGCTTTCTCCCTCTCCGTTTTTCAATTTTTGTATATTCACCCTTAAGCTACCCATTTTTGTTTCTTCGCTAATTAGGAATGTTAACAACTTGTGAGGTAATCCTAAACCCCCGATACTTTTATGATTCTCGGTATTTGAAATACTCTATGTTTAACTCAAGATACCTATCTTATGTTCTGGTAACTAACAAGCTAAACCACTTATGAGGTAATCATAAACCCCCTTGGAGAATTCTCCTTGTTCGTGTTTGTATTATCGTATGTTTAGGATTATGTTACTTATCCTATGTTCCCTATAACAAAGATGGTAAATTGTTCATGAGGTAATCCTGAACCCCCTAGAGCTTTCTCCATATTGGTGATTGAATCATCGTACGCTCATAGTTAAACTACTTATCTTTAGTTCCTGCTAACAATGAATGTTAACAAGTTGCGAGGCAATCCTAAATTGTAGGATATTTCTCCCTCTTAGTGTTTATATTTATCAATGTTCACACTTAGGCTACTTGTCTTAGGTTGCTTCTAACTAAGAAGGTTAACGAGGTGTTAGGTCATCCTACCCCCCCCCCCCCCCCCAGAGATTTCTCCCTCTCGGTATTTGAATTGTCATATATTCACACTTTAGCTACGTGTTTTCATTTTTCTGCTAACGAGGAAGGTTAACAACTTGTTAGGTAACCCTTAATCCCTCTCACTTTTATACCTCTTGGTGTTTGAAGTACCATATGGTAAATCATAATCAACCTATGTTTGGTTCCGATAACCATCAAGGTTAAAAAGTTATGAGGTAATCCTAAACCCCCTTGGAGATTTCTCCTTATCGGTGTTTGTATTGCCATATGTTGTAACATAAGAAGGTTAATGAGTCGTGAGGTAATACTAACCCCTCGGAGATTTATACCTCTCCATATTTGAATTTCGTGTGTTCACACTTCAGCTATTTATTTTTGGTTCCCGCTAACTAAGAAGGTTAAAGAGTTGTGAAGTAATCCTAACCACTCGGGGCCTTCTCCCTCTCGTGTTTTAATTGTCATATGTTAAGAATTAAGATAACCATCTTTCGTTTTCACTAATTAAGAAGTTTAAGTAATCGCGAGGTAATCCTAACCCATGAGCTTTCCCCTCATGAATGTTTAATTTATTTTGTTTAATTTTTTTGTTATTACTATTATTTTAGAAATCATTTTATCTTATTTGGTTTATTTGTTTTACTTCACTTTTACTGTTGTCATTATTATTACCATTACTGATTTTCATCCTGAATATTATTATTAGTACTAGTAATATTTATTGTTAGTTATTCACTTTTTCATTATTTTTGCCTTATGTTAAGTCATCGTGTTCATCTACATATTATTTCTATTATTCTCATGAGACATTAAAGATTTTGTACATGAAAAATTGAAATCCTAAAAACACCACAAACAATGCAATGTATACATTCATTAAATGTAAATGAAAACATAATGAAAAATACGCGTGGGGCATCCATAAGGTGTACCCCGAACACCTTTTGGCGCTCGCTGACCCCACCCACACTCCAAGGCCCGTGGGCTCATCCTTCCAAACAACCCCTCCAAGTCATCAGCATGTGGTTCCACACCCTCGTGCCCCGTGGGTCTTATGACAAACACTTCTAGGTACAACTCCACCTCTACCAGACTAGTCTACACCCCTAACCCACACCACCCTCCATAGATCCCCCTCGTCCCGATGTAGTTCAATGTCCTGAATCTCACCATCATCGAACAAAATGGGCTCCTCATGACCATAAGGAGTATAAGTCCTAGAAAACCCAAGAAGGAACTCCTAAGTGAGTGAAAAAATCAATTTTAGATAGAGACCGTCTCCTATATGTTTCGATTTTAGAAATGTTTAACCGAATGGTTAAACAATTTCAAACTTTTAATCGAACTATTAAAAACTTGGTATCCTTCAATTGAATGGTTAAAGAAACCATTTAACTAAATGATTAGCGCACCCTCACTCCTACTCAATCCCACTGGTTCCCCAAGTTCTCTACCCCTTCTCACCCATACATACAACCATTCTAAAAATAGGCAAACCTTTTTGCCCATCCCAATTTGATGAAGAGTGTCCACACATTCACCCTCTTAGTATACAACATATGTGGATACCCAAACTTGAAATCGGGGTTTCAATCCTTCTTCCATTCTAAACACTGAAGTTCGGGGAGGATAAAATAAAAATCTTTAAAACCTTCAAAATGAAAAAGAAACTCATAGGGAAGAATTTAACTAGTCAGTTAAAGGACATTTCTTTCGTTTGATTGAACACTAAAAATCCCTATGCAATTATTACTAAATGTTTGTAATTTCATCCTGACCAAACACGTGCCCCGCCACCCTTTCCTCCCTACATGTGTCCTAACTTTTGACCAAATGGTTAAATGTCGCGGTCAAAGGCCCCGAATCAGGCCCTATAAAAAACGGTCCCCACCATTAATCAAAAGCACCCCCCAAAACCAAATATTGAGTCAGTTTGCTATCTTCCTTCAAAATCGAGCATCCAAGAAACTCGAGTTTAGTCAGAAAATTTTGAGTGAATTTCATATTTTAGAAAATTCTCATCCTCCAAACAAGAGAGCTAAAATTCTTTGGGGACCTTGTGAAGGTCGAAACGTCTCAAACGAAGATATGGATTAATGAAAGGTATTAACTCATAGGGGACACTACCATCGAAAAAATTCGGTTAAGGCTACAAGGGTGAAGAAAATATTAATAAATTTTGGGTCAATACACCAAATATATACTATGATATAAATTATCCATATTTGTTATAATCACTTAACCCGATCCCTGTTTAGGGACTGGGTATGGACTTTATAATGCTAATATTTTAATGCCCGGTTTTTAACTTAGCACCTCGATTTGTTGATCTCAAATGAGATACTCATACGTTAGATAAATGCAAGTAAAATGCCATCATTATATAAACAATGAAAACATACTTTTCAAAACCGTTCTCATGAAAGTGTTCATGAGTCGAGTAATTCTGAAACTTTTCTAAGACAAAAATCTAAAATAAGAATACTCTCACCACTTCTCCGTGTGAACAAAGCCCATCTCAATTAGTTGAACGTTGATAACATAATTTGAGCCCAACAAATTCATGTTGTGTCCTTTAGAATTTTTTCCTCCCTCAATACGTACCCAGGGTTGTAAGCAATCGTATCTCAAGATTGAATGGATTTTTCATCCTTGGCGTTATCAGCCCTTCAAACTGTAAAGGCTTCTAGGATATCAAAATATGTTAATACTTCGAACACTAAATTCTTCTTTGAACATAAACAAAATTATGAATACAAAATGTAGAAGGAAGGATGGATGGTTAGGAATTTTTTGGTGTGAACAAACTGAGTCTGGAGGACTTCTTTTATAGTGCTTTTCAAGGTCATTTCAATAGGTCCCATGTCTTTTCATAAACAATCACACTCATTCACTAAACAATTGACTGTTTTCTTCTAATTAAAGAGGACGTAACTTTTCATAATTAATAAAAACTTTTTTTAATTAATTAAACTTTGCACCTAAAAAGATTTGACAAGAGCCAGTCAGACGATGTCGGACGGCATGCACTTTCAAAGATTTGGGATACCTCTAAGGCATCCAAGCCTTTGTTCCAAAATAGGAGTATATTAACTCTTCATTTTCTATACATTCTTCCAATGTGGAACGAAAGTCCACCTAGTTTACTACATACTTTCCATCTCAAGTTGGTGTCTTCGGGGATAATTTTCTCATTAAATACTTAATGGATTTATATATGTCAATATACAACCTTGTACACCTCTCGAATGAGTACATGATTATGCTAGGTCCAGCTAATATTGACATGCGGATCCCAGTTCAATTTGAGCTTAATGTAGCTTAATTGTAATTTATTTAATCCCATTTCCAACAACCAGAACCTCTGAAAATAGAATGATATTCTAACAAGCTTCGCCATAACCCACACAAGAGACCGAATCTATTATTCCTAAAAAAAAATAAAGATTCATCCCATAAAAACCTCTGTATGTAGAAGACACCCGTGAAAAGGGAGAGAAAACACCAAGCTATCTACTTTGTCTTTCTATTACTGTGAAATCAAACCCAACTCTAACCATCAAGCTAAATTCAAGCCAATAGATCATCAAGAAACTGCTAAAATCAGGAAGATCTGTCACTAAGCAACTGAGAAAACCATAAATCTTAGGCTACAACCATTCAACAGACCAGATCTCACTAATTAAAACAACCCGGAACAAATAAAAGGATGACGTATTGTCCTCAAGAATTAGAGTTCGACTTCACCATATTACCGTGTGAGATTCAGACTTTTCAATGCTCATGACTTCAGATAAAAAATATACTAACCTGTCTGAATATCTCTAAAAAAACCATCAAACTACAACCCAAGAGTACCTCTTCATGCATCGACCATCTTAAAAAAAAAAGAGCACACACAGAACCCATATCCATGCCTTGAGCACAAAAAGTAACATTTCAATTAGAAGAAGAACTCGACCTATCTTTAAAATCCAGCAATTATTACACTCTTTAAGATCTTGGCAAAAGAACCAACTATATATATCCATTTAAATTAAAGGAATCTCATTTAAACTTGTATTAATTATAATTCTTTTCCTGAAACCCCATCAATTTATAACCAATAGTGGAGATAAAATATCGGGTCCCCATGCATGGGCAACCATCGAGGACATCAACCACTATTGGCTATCAAGTCACGACTCCAAGTACGAATCTATGTAGATTAAAAAACATCTTTGTAATAATACCTATAAACTCTAGAAAAGTGCTCCTCAATTTCTCCTAGAAACTCTCCAAATAACTCTATAAAAATAGCCCAACAAAATACTCCAAAATAACTCCAACACCTCTCAAACAATCACAGTATAACTCACTCATGGATATAAATATTTTTTCTGGTGCTAAAATGGTTGAGGAAAAATATGTTATAAATGTTTTTTTTTTCAAGAGGAAGGTTTTCTTTTGTCTGAGTGCAACACGAAAATGTCGGACAAGTTATAGAGGTGGTAATATATATAAGTGATGGAAATATTTTGCACCACAAAATACTTGACCCCAACAAGTAGTCCCGATTTCATGCTTTTAGTCAGAGAGAGAAGAAATGGCTTCGAGGGATAATTGCTTCATATAAATGAGGTTTAACCATGGGAAATTTGACTACACACAATTTGTAGTGGCCCACTCACATAAGAGTTGAAACTTTGATATGAACGCAAATTATAACCACCGTAACCGTAGCCATAAAATATGCCCTTGTGACATCAAATACCCATTCGGTTCCCGAGTAGATTGGAGCATAACAACCATTACTGCGGTAGGGAATACTGCCCCTGTGGCTCATCAATCTTCCCTCACAGCTAGTAGATTGGTTCCCCCTTTATTATAATTTTCATTATGATTTGTTACCCATAAATGACAACTACACACCTAACCCTCTAGTGGTATGGCTTCATCCCTCCAAAGTTATATATGCCACAAGCTTCATTAATGAAATGCATTCCTCAAGGTTTATACCTAATTCCAAATTCTCACACTCCTTGTCTGATGTAACGAACATACACTTAGTATGTAAATATCTTAATTATTAACCATTATTTTGTTAATCAAATGACTACCAACCCTATTCTTTAAAAAAATTAACACTTGTAAAAAAAATTATTATGTACGATTCATTTACCTAATCAATTTCAACAACTTAATTACTTTATCTTATACACCTTAAGTATTTTCGTACTAACTTATTTCTTGTCATTCCATATTCCTTATTTCACACATAATTCCAACATTAACTCTATATTTACACCAATAATAACCCACATACAGCCAGAATGAACAAATAAACAAAAATTAATCATAATTATTATCATTAAAATTTTCATTCCACGACACTTATCATTGTACAATACAACTCTAAGGTAAGGTTTATAAGAACCCATGTGCAAATGGTGTATGGACGTAAGTAATATTGTGTTGGAAGAGTGGTATGATGAGTCTTCAGAAGGATCTTACTTGATACTATCATGTGCAAAAGTTGTTAATAGTCGGATAAATGTTTTTGTTCTAAAGGCTTTTTGGCATAAATTGTCCACAAACCATTTGTAATATCGGCCCAAACTTTGTATTTTTTTGGATGCTCACATCCTTGGTAAGGAATCACGTATTTTTCAACTTTATAAATTCAAATAATTTATCTATGATTTTAATTGACATATCAATATGAATGCCACGTACGATTCAGTGAAAGGTCCTTTTAACGCCATCGTCAAATTTGGTATTTGATTAAAATTCCCTTACCATGCTGGGGTATAGACTTTCTTCATCGTCCCCATAAGTGGACACATTAAGTCTTTTTTGTTAGAATATTCAGTATACACCCGCAACACGTTCTTTTGATTTTCACCCCATCAGCAGTCCTCTAAAAAAAACTCTCCTTTCATATGAAATAATTTTTGCAGTGGATTTCCCAACGAGCGATTTTGAAAGAAATGGATTTTGGGTCAGCATATTTCGTATGAGCATATTTGGAGGATGCTCTTCCTATAAAAGTTGGAATCAAAGAATCACACGCAGGAACATAGACACTCTAAGTAATATCTAAATCAACAATTTAAACCTAAAAAGAAGAGGAATATAATCATACAAATGGGTAGAGTCTCAAACCAAGATATACCCAACAACAGGTTCTCAGGGACTCAAAAAGAACAAAATTGAATAAAGTTTTTTGACATGAAATAAGTTTAAGTGATGGAGATTCCTGAATTTGGCTTGAAACAAACTGAAAATAAATAAAACTATCTAAAAACGTTATACTAATTCCATCGTAGATAGTTGTTATGAATAAACAACCAAAACCTCATGGAGGGGCACTTGACCTCTCATTACTGACTACCTTAGCCTTCCAAATTATTATAGATTGGGTGTCCATCCATACCACTTGATTTATGGGATTAACATGAGAAGATGTAGGGATTGTCCATCCATACCACTATATATATATATATATATATATACACAATAGTGCTCCCATACGGTACTACCGTATGTGGGAAGCAATCCGGACTCCTATACTTGTACATATGAGACTTATGTTCGGCTCCTCTCTCATTCCTCTTTGCAAGTTTATTTTTTCTCTCTTCTCTCTCCTCCTCTCTCCTCTCATATGTCTCCTCTCACGTCACTTCTTTGTAGTTTCTTTAGTGTTGCAAAGTCAACACTACAAAGATAATAAATTATAATAATCAGTAACCACTCAAGTTCATCTCTTTCTTATATAAAAACATTGCTGAGAACTTGATTTCATTGAACAAATAAAATCTTTCACTTGTTTATTAACGACAGTGTTTAAAACAAACTACCGCACAAGAAATTATGAAATAAAAAAATAATAAGGATGTAAATATAATAAATCCATGTTGCAAAAAAATAAAGTAAAAAATAAAAAAATACTCTTAGTTATTCTTGAGATAAATATGCAATAGTTATTAGCTTCATTTGAAAGTACCAAATTAATAGTACCAAAAAAGTGCAAAGAATGAAATTGTCTAAACATTTTCATCATAATCTTCATCGTCGTCTTCATCCCCACCCGTTAAATCTGTAAAAAAAAAAAGGTAATGTTAAAATAAATTACAAATCTAATGTACTAGTCGTAGTTACAAATTATAAACAATTACTAAGTTCCATTTTAAATTCATATTACCCGTCGTAAAAAAATCTTCTGTCGGTGCATCTCTATAAATATCATCGTCTTCACCGTTCGATCCAGAAAATCTACAAGAAACATTTATAAAATAAAAGAACTGGCGATATTTAGTAATTCAGAAAAATATATAAATTTACCTCGTGTTTAACATTGGACAATTTCTTTTATCGTGTGATTGACCACTTCGTCCACATCCATGACAACGCCGACCTTGAACCTTTATTTTTTCCTTCCCTCTTTGTATTCTGTGTTTTCTACATCCTTTCGCTCGAACTGTATTCGGTTCATTTAAGGAAATTTGTTGACGACTTATTTCCTCCCTACGAACACCACTTATTCTACTTGCATTAACCTCCTTAATTTTTTCATGCGCCACTTTTATATAATCCTCATAAATGGTAGCTGTCTCTTCTCTAAAAATGGCATCATCAATAACCCTTGATGTAAGAAGAGATAATTTTTTTTGCCTCAACAATAAAAAATTGGCATTATTATCTTTCACCTCCGTGCCACACTCTTCTATCACCATTTTCAAGTTTACACCTTGTGTCCATCTCTGCAAAATATATTCATCCGGTAGAAAAACGGTTTGATTAAATTTAAAAAATGCCAAAACATGTCTGCATGGAATTCCTTCGAAATCAAATTTCTTGCAACTGCAACGCACAAACTTTGAAATCTTAACATATGAAAATTTTCTAACTCTCGAATCCCTTACATTTGGCCTTTTTACAATGTATAGATAATGATCACCTTCATCGTGTGAACTCTCAATTACGTACTCCAAACTCTCCCATAACTCGTGTTGAAACATAAAAAAATAGTCCGTGTTTATATATTTGACATCTGCTTCTCCATTGACATTGGCGTTTTCATCACCGGACGTTCATTTATATCGATGTGATCGGCTTTTAATTCCTTGTGACATTGGTATTCAAGTGCCCGATTAAAGCGTGTCACAAATTCATCTAGTGAGTTATTTTTGGACAAATATCTTTTAAAAAATTCATGTGCACTCTCTGCGCGCTGACTACTTGACATTCCAGCAGCAAAAATATGTTTCACAAATGCAGGAACCCATCTAGCCCGAATATCATACAACCCAGCTAACCAAGTATTTTGTTTCAACTCACGTTTTCAATTGTGTCTTCCCAACTTGCTTCCAACTCTTCTTTCGTCTCTGAATCCCAAATACATTGTTGAAAGTCGCTAAAATGATCTCTATAATTGATTGCATCCAACTTTTCAGAAAATTTGTTCACAATGTGCCAAATGCAGTATCTGTGATATGTATCGGGAAGAACTTGAGCAATAGCTTTTGACATTGCTGGATCCTGATCTGTGATAATTATTCGTGGCGGGACACCGGGCATAACTTCCTGCCATTGTTTTAAAAGACAAACAAAAGAGTCCGTTGTCTCATCATTTAAGAATGCACAACCAAAAATTACGGTTTGCCCATGATTATTTACCCCGGTGAATGGTGAAAAGATCATACTATATTTATTTGTGTTGTACGTCGTATCAAACACAACCACATCACCATAAAATTTGTATGCCCTTCTCGAAATTGCATCAGCCCAAAAACAATGAGTTAGCCTATTTTCATCATCTCTTTCGTATGTAAAAAAAATGAGGAATTTTTTTCTTGTTCCGACAAAAAGTACTCCATCAATAATTCTGCATCATGTCCGTCAATATGTTTTTTTGAATAATGAATAAAATTTCTAATATCTTTCTCAGTACAACCGATATTTTCAATCCAACCTGCTTGTACCAAAAGAAGACTAATTTGTTGATGTGTAGGTATGTTAACAAATGCAAGTTGTTGGGTCAAGGCTTTTTTTGTTTCCGATACGGAACGGTGAGATCTCAAAAGATGTACTTTACATGGGGTGGAAAGAGTGTGATTGTGACCTTCAACAAATTGACTTACTATGTAATTTGATTCCGACTTATTCTTCACAACGGACAACTTTGCCTTACAACCCTCTCTTACAATTCCACGATGCCTTTTTTTTTCCTCCTCATTTTTTTGGTTAGGCTTTCCTTCCTTGAAACAACAATATTCCTTCCGGATAATTTCATTGGTATCTTTTTTCTTTTTAGAAGAATTTAACCGTGTGCTAAATCCCGCCACTTTTGCATAATTATTGTAAAATTCATAAGCATCGTTTAAGGATTGAAATTCTTGTCCAATTTTTGGCTTGTCATCATCTTTTACTTCAGGTATGAATAATGCGTCAGATTGTTCATCAAAACTAGACAAATAATCCACATCCGTCACTGCAAAATTATAACTACTACTTATTAAAAAATTATGGAGCATGTGCCGAATAGTCCTTTAAATATTTTTTAATACACGTTTAGTCTAAGCCTTTTCATTTTGTTCCAAAAAGTACATCACCATGTAAAAACACTCAATGTGTGCCGCTAGCGCGGACTTTTAAAAATAATAAATATTTGTTAAATGTGTGTTTGAGGGATTTTTTGAAATAAATAAAAAGAATTGAACTAAATATGAAATACAAATATTTGAGGGATTACTTGATAATTGATCCAAAAATTATAGCTATAAAAACTTAAATGTCAACATTTTTTTTTATAACTCAACATAAAAAGCATGAAGAATTATTGTCGATTGCCGAAAAATTATAACAAAAAAAAAATTTCAACTCAGTAATAGCTGCTTGATAACAAATTTCAAAGACAACATTTCTTTATTGACCGAACAGAAAATATATATGATGCATAAATATGTTTAACATTTAAATGATAAATTTTTTTTATTGATCGAACAAAAAAAAATTCAACTGATTATGCATCATATATGAAGAATCTCACTTAAAAAAAAAGAAAAAAAGAATCGTACCTTTTAATGTCCTTGGTAATTAGTTTTATCCAAAAGTTTAACCCAAATATTTTAACTGATGGCTGCCAGACTATTGATGGTGGTGTGGCTTTTGATGGCTTGGTGATTAGATGGAGATAGGGGTCAGAGTAGGGAAAAGAGAGAGAATGGAGGGTGAGGGAACAAAGGAGAATTGATGGAGATGTGATAAACCCAAGTATGAGAGAGAAAAGGAAAAGCTGGTGACATTAAAAAATAGGAGAGAGAGGAGAAGTGGCGTGCAAATTTTACAGAATTTTGCGGTGAGTTTTACACCTGGAAGTCCGTATATTACTCTTATACGGGAATACCGTATAAGAGCATTGTTGTATATATATATATATATTCAACACTAATTCCAGTCTTGTAATAAATCTACCCACCCAAAAGATGATAGATGCCCCCAATAAGGAGAGGGACCCTATTGAAGGGTCAATAGCCAAGCAACCTGAGTTGAATCTTGGATTTCTAAGAGGATAATTTCTCCTAATTTCCCAGACAATAGTTAAGTGCCTGTCCACTAATGGTCTTATTTCCTATCCTACCCAAACTCTTTCCATAGTCAGTGTTGAATTTATCTTCTCGAATTCTTGCATCGTAGAGTTTCCTTCATACAAACTAGTTTCCTTTCTATTTGATCTATAGTTTGAGGTAGACTTTATGAATTTCCTTGATTGGATATATAAAAATGATAAGAATAACGTCGATCTTGATAGGGCATTGGAGGAGGCCCAAATGGTCTTTAATGCTGCCCAAATGAAGATTAAGGAGTAAGATGCTACAATGAATGCCAAAGAGATGGAGATCGCCACTCCGAGGTCGAAGGGCGAACAGTTTTGTAATACCCCGTATTTTATTGACTTTTAAAATTTGGGATTTATTAAATTTAATTGAGATATTAATTTGACATTAATTCGAAATTTCATTTTAAATATTTAGTAGTGTGATGAGAGTTAGTAATTATTGAGAATTTACTGAATATTACTGGATGAATAAAGTAATATATGAGATTGATTTTATTAGTAATGTCACAAGTGAATAATATGAAAATTATGAAAATTAAAGTCGGGACGCGCCTTTATCGTGACATGACTAAATTATTATTATAAAAGTGAATATATTATAAGTCGCCCACACGATCGTTTCGAGTGTGCCCAAGTGTTCAGAAGGGTCGAGATAGTCAGAAAAGTGTAAGCGGGGGTTTAGTTTGGGTCTCGGGGCATTTTTAGGCCTAATTGACATCCCGGGAGGGTATTATAGACATTTTGTATTTTTGGGTAATTAAACCCAAGAATTTTCTTAGAATATATCATCCATTTGGAGTTCTCTCTTAGGGTTAACAAACACAAAACCTAAGCCCACCATTAGACAAGAAGGTGAAGATATTAGAGAAGAAGGTGAAGAGTTTCCAAGCAATCCAAGGCCCAGAACTCACCCGATTGCACTGCCACCACCACCAAAATGTTGATCGCACGATGAGGAACACAACCATATCTTTTTCGTCAACAAATTAGATCCTTGAATCCCAAGCAAGTATATATCTTGCTGATTTCCAAGTTAATATACCTTCCATGTTAGTCTAGGAATGAAAACCATATGTTTTAATTGAAGAATTATATGTTTTGGAAGATAATTTATATGTGTTGTAGGGAGAATCCATGTGGTCTAAAATCTTTATCATATGTAGAGGATTAATGACGAGTTTAGTATGATATTTGGGAAGAAAGTCCGCATTTAAATAGAGGTTTGTGATTATTCATGTAAAATTTGGTTTTATAAAGAAATATGAAATTAAACCACTTTTTGATTGATTAGTTCAGGATTTATTGATGTTGTTATTTTAGAACTTGGTTATATACATTGCTACATTTGGATTACTTTGATGGGAGTTTGGGATGAAATTATAGAGGTTTGGAAGGGTTAGAATTGTTGAACCCGTAGGTTGAAAATTGCAGAAAACTGGGCAAGAACTACTTGATCTATCAATAGACCAAGAGCATCGATCGATCGACCCCATTCCACGATCGATCGATCGATCGCTCCTGGAAAAGTGCATATTTTTCTCCTTTTGTTTAAATTCGGTTAAAATATGTGGGAACATTTGAATATCTTTTAAATTGTATAACGGGTTATGAAGAGGACCGATAGGGTATAAGTAGACTTCGTTGAGTTAAATTAATTAGAGATGAAATTGTGGATTAACGGGGAGTTATTCATACATAGGAAATTATGCGCACGTTTACTAAAAGATGGAGACTCGTGAAAGATTTAGACTAGAAGGTAAGTGAGGGTATACCTACTGATATTATACTTAGTGAGGTAGAATACTTGGAGAGATGAGAAGTATGTATGAAATAAATTATAAATGAGAATAAAAGAGATGAATCCGTTATGAGAGATAATCGAGTAATTTGTGCTAAGAATGAATAATTATAATTATGGGTCCTAGGCGCACCTAATTTAGAAAATGTGAATATTTATATATATGACTGTGTGATTGTGCATATATTATGTATCTGTGTAAAAATCATACCCGGGCTATTTTCTATCACTGAGGTTTCCGCGCCGGGAAAGTTTTATCTTGATTGGATCTTTATGGGGGATATTGACTAGTACCCTAGAAGATAGTATCCTCGATACAGGCTATCTGAGATTGATAGTCAGATAATCTAAGAGACGTGAGGGTATGTGCTGACCTCTTAGGACATGGAACTATGCTTCTCCTCCATTTGTTTGTGTATTGTGTTAATACAGTTCGAGAGTGATTCTGGACTAGTATTTCCCTTAGATTAAGTGATACAGGGACTTCATAGCAGAGTATGCCAGCACTATAGATATATGTGGAGTGCTGATAGTATATATATTACATGAGTGATTGATATATATATATATATATATATATATATATATACTTATATATGGAAATTTTTTACTGTGTGTATAAGTAGTTAAGAAATGAATTAATACTTCAGCTTTATAACAAGTGTTCGTGAATTTGGTAATGATACTAAGTGGTTCTAAGTAACACAAGAATATGGAAGATAATAATTTTTAAAACTAAATATTATGGCCTTATTACTTCTCGGGATAGAACTTTATGGAAAAATAAGTTAGATAGACTTATGTGATCAGTAGTACCGTAGGCGTGCACACTACATGAGAGGTGAGAATTCTCAAGAGAGTGTCGCCTACTAACATGGTGGTTATATTAGCCAGTAAGCATTTTAAATACTTTCTAAACAATTTTTAAAACTTTTTTACACTCGGGATCAGACCCATTTTCTGTCATTTCTCTCTCTTGTATATATATATATATATATATATATATATATATATATATATATATATATATATATATATATATATATATATATATATATATATATATATATATATATATCACAGGTGCCTAGCCATAAGGGCGTCTTGCATAAGTTCTTTGGATTGGACGTGCTATAGCTTATGTGAAAGTTGTAGGCCCCTTACTTTAGTCGACCTTTTCATCGATTCAATTTCTATTTTAGTTCTTCATAGCTAAGGGCATGCGTCTACCGTTTTCCTATTCCGTTTAGAATTGTCAAAGATTTATGTTTATTTATATTTCGAGTATTCCGTACTCTTTGAGAGTTAATGGTCAGTATGAGTTCATTTATGGTTCTTAAACTTTGATTGGTTTATCTAGATGGTTTAAATTCTTGTGTGTTAATTTCCATCATTATCATTTATGAGATGCTTAAACTGTAGTTATTAAAAAGGTTTTTATATTGGAATTTAATAAAATGAAAATAAGACTTTAAATTGTTTGGACACTTAGTTTAATTATTTAGGTTGTTTAAATTGGAAACATTATTTTGCGATAGTGATGCTAAAAATGAACCAACCGGTCACCTTGATTTTTAATTTAATAAAGAACTGATCACCTGATATTTAATTAGACGGGGTATTACAGGTGGTATCAGAGCATCAAGTTCTAGTGTCCTTTAGGATCTGTGCGGCTTATTATGCTTCCAGTGTTGCTTTGCTTAGTATAGAGCCCTATGTTTAGGATTGTTGATTTCTATGGTGAGATTCCGTTCTTCTGCTATAACGTATGTATAGTAGTGAATTCTATTTTCATTCTAATGTGTGCGTGTGCCAAGAGATGAAGGATCTTAGATGAGGGACGCTAGGCGGATAGCAGGAGGCAAGGCTTAGTTGAGGTTGTAATGTATATTCGAGGATGATGTCCGTAGTAGAGGTAACCCCTACTATGGCACGAGTGGACAGGACTCTAAAGACGGCAAGGACACAACCTATAAATTCCAAGTGCTGATATAGTCGAAAGTGAGGAAAAATTTGACCCACCCAACGTGGTGCGCTTGGGAGAGGGTCAAAAGGGAAAATTGAGGAGAGTCATCAACAAAAATTCTAAAAATTCGAGAATTATGTGTGTTACCCAACGAAGGTAATGTATTCAAAAGCTTGGGCATATAGTGGAGTGTGGTTAACTTGAAATGAAAATTTGGGGTAAAATTTTTCTTAACTCAGCGGAGAAAAGTTACGGTAATGGGAGCCAACCACCACCATTAGTAATGAAATGTTGCATCAATGAAAGTACCTTAGGTATTGTTTAACCGTACGTTCTTTCATCATTTGTTCAGAATAAGATATGAACGTTGTTCTGAACCCATTACGGAACGGCCGGACAGGGGTCCATTTGTAAATGGATTTGGAATTTTAGTAAATCTTGTATCAACGGGAATGGATCCTTGTGGTAGAGAAGATTTTAAGTGGGAGATCAACTCATAAGGAAAGATTAACAACACTTAAACATAATTCTGTTGGATAGTCGATCCATATGGTGACAATGTCATGCATTGTCCGTAGAGATTTTAACGCTCGTATGAAGGGAGCGAAAGTAATTGGAAGATTTATTAGAGAGTGAGTCTAGATGAAAAGTAGTTAGTAAAACACCGCAAGCGGGAGATCCATCAGGGGGATCATTTAAATGAGTCGGATAATTCAATTCTTACCAAGCGATGGTGAATTCAGTAAGGGTTATTGAAGCCAGAGCACGTTCCTTAGGGCTAACAAAGATAAGGGAACGATAGTGGTAGCCATCACGATCGAGACGATTTAAGTCCATGAGAAGGACAACCCTAATAGGGTCAGTATAAAAGGAGATAAGTGGGTTATGTGTTGGGGTATTTTGTGGAGAGTAAAACCACACGAGTTAAAAAAAAATTCGAGGCGAGAAAAAGGGCAAGGGTATGGTGCTTACAAGGGAAATGGTTAATGTAATTTTCGATTTGGTTCAGACAGATACGTTATGTCCCGAAGACCATTAAGTAGCCAAGGGGATTGGCAAAATAGAAGTATGAGTTTTATCCTCGGAGGATGAAGCATGTTTTATGTGACACGAGTGAGTCACTACATTTTTGTTCATTGGTAGATTCACACGTGAGAAGAATTTAGTGCGTATATCTATAGCGTTATTATTACGTGTATGTTTTCCCTGGTATAGCGGGGTTGTCTTCAGTGATATCTGCGGAGGATAAATGGGCGCATTGTTTGAGTTATATAATTTATTGAGATTACTCATTTTAGTGATGTGATATGAGAGTATATTATTGTACGGATTATGGTTTTATAAAAATGGTTAAAACATCAGTAAGCAGTGCTTACAAGGCTAATGGGGTTGCTGCCGTAGTGCAACATGTTTTGTTCTTTCAATACCTCACCCGTGAGAGGGTCAAGCTCGCACTCATTTTATATATATTATAACGACTTTGAAGGGTATAGTGGTACAAAAATGTTTAATCCCGGGGTGTTTATGAACTTTGTTATTATGATTCAGTGTGTATTGGGTTTATCGTTGGACGAAAAGATTTCACTCATTATTATATGTAATGCTTAGTACTTAGTGGTAGAAGGGGCACATTGTTATATTTATCATTTGGGAATGTGAAAGTTAAGATTTATATTCATATGCTTGGGAATGGGATTTAGAGAGTCCCAATTGTATACGTACGAGATTTATGGAATGTGATTACAACCAATACTAAGAAATAGTGCACTTGGTAATAATTATTTGATTCTGTACAAATTTTGGAAGGAGATGTAAGACTTTTTTCCTGCCAAAAGACTGCATACAAGAGTATAGGTTATGGACGAAGGACCCAACGGATTTCAATAATCAACAGTGCTAGGTAGTATTGTAGGGGGGGGGGGGGGGTTCATTAGTTGGATTTCGCTTTGCGAGACATCCCACGCATGAAACTTAGTGTAAGGTTGAAAGTAGAGAGTTGTTTGGTCATTAGTTCATGAGTCTAGTACCTCGGTTGTCATAGGAGCCGGTAATATTGATTGTAAGTTAAAGTTAAGTCACGATTTAAGGCCAGTGGGGCTAATTGTGTGGTAAGGAAACGTTAGAACTTTTGTTTTATCACCCAATCGAAGGGTGGAATGATGATAAGGAGGTTTGAGAGTACCCAAGTGTTGTAAAATACATTGTGAGCACAAGTGAAATAAATAACTGGGTGTTATATGTGAAGCGTAGGTGATGCTTACACCAGTATGCACGATTTATAGGGTGTTTGGGCATCCTGGTTAGCTGTTGCTTGAATCGTTCGAGTTGAAGAGATATGGGAATAGAGGCATGGAATATATGTTTGTGAGAATGACATAACAGAGTGGAACTCGTAGAGTGGATTAAGCATGGATTGTTTTGGGAAGAATATTTTTTAGAAGATTTGTATTATTTTATTGTGTTGTATAGAGCATTGGTGAATTATATTATTTCGAGAGATATTATTTTATTAATTTGAAGAGATTGAGATTGGTGATTTATCTTGCTTTGTGGGATTTTATTTAGACTCTCTATACCTTGTTATATTGTGGATTAGTTTAGTTTTATAGAGTAGCGATTCGTTCGCTCTCCCCGGGCGGGTGGGGTGTTACATATATACGTGTACGATCAGAGTAGCAAACACGAATTTAGTTAGAAGGCTATGGGAAGCCATTTAAAGGTATTCCTTGAGAAGGATAAAGCTTAACTATTATGGAAAACACTCAGAGCGGATCTCTACCTAGTCAAATGTGGAAAGCGACTTGTGCGTAGGTTGAATGATGATGTTTGTAAGGTATAAAGGTTCAGCAATGCACATCATGGAGAAAAAGTGCATGGGTCGGAACATTTTGTATACACTAAGGAAATAAGGGGAGTATTAAGTGTCACTTATGTGAGTCATTACAAGTAGAAGTTTATGTTGAGCGGGACATAGTGAGAAGTCTCCGCGAGAACCACTCATAGAAAGAAATTGGTTGGAACGAGAGGATCAACCAGAGAATTTTGTAGCAAACTGTGACACCCCGCCTAATTAAACATCGGGTGATCAGGCCTTCATTAAATTAAAACAGGTTTCTCAAATGGTTCATTCTTAGCATCACTGTCGAAAACTTTTTAATTACTAATCCCCTAAGTAAAATTAGACCGGTGCCAAATTTTATCTTTCTTAAAACAGATAAATCAACCATGCGGAACAAAGCAAAAATAATCATGTACTATAATTCAAACAACAAAGTAAAAGTACAACATAACAAAAGTATTACCGAATAAACCATCGGCAAAAATTCCAAACATAAATAGAATAACCACTAGTCTGAAACTAACATCAGAGACTAATACCGGACCACAAGTCCATACATAGAAGAGTGAGAGATCCTGTGCTAGATCTGAATGAGAGATATCGTCTAGTCAAATCCTGTAAGCATCCACTGTGCTACAGCTCCGAGTCTGGAATGGAATGATCACGCATGGCGTCCCTGTGGCTGGACACCTAAAAGGTTTTGAAAATATTTATAGCAAGAGTTAGTACTCAAAACATTTTGAAAATATTTAGCAAGCGTTTATCACAATATAAAATGCGGTTATTGATTACACATGTTAGGTTCTCGTACACTCTCTTGAGTTAACTCACCCCTCATCTTTGGTGCACACCTAACGTTCCACACTTAGTTTGTCTAGCCATACTTCTCAAGCTAACTAAAACCAAAGTAGTAAACTGAACTTATCTGTACCCAAGTTCCAGTACCTCCCATACAGTACAACCATTTTACTAACATCTCGCGTATGTTAATTAATTCTCAAGTAACATTTCATCTATGTTATTTTTCAATACTTCTCATTTAGCTTCACTACTAAATTTTACTACAATTTTCACAATTGTTGACTTTCCCACTTATGTAATTAAGTTTCGCTACTTAAATTACTAAATAGATTTTCTCTATCTAAAGGTTCATTTCGTAATTAAGTTTCACTACTTAACTTACCAAATTAGTATGTATCTTTAAATACATAATATATCAATCTACTAATACACGGAAGTAGAATATCATCAGGTATATATATTTCACACACAATATATACTAAATATTAGTCACTGCTATTTTGCCCCTTTTTATACACATAAAGGACTCTTGGTTCAGAATGATTCATCGACCCCAAGTAAGAATTGGTTCGGCATGATACATCGACCCCAATTATTTTAAAAATATATATATACACATATTCTGGTTGGGGACTCTCTCATCGCGACACCAGTGCAAAGTTTGGTTCGGTATTTCTCATCGACCCCAAACTTATAATAACTTGATGTCAGTTCGGAATGTCTCATCGACCCTAACATAATTAATTTAGGTATAATCTCTCTACCTAAAAGATCACATAATTCAGTAGGTACACTCCCAACCTATTAATTATATACGTACGTAATATTTTAATCTCATATATTTACCGTACAATATTCGCTTTATTATTTATCTCATTAATCGTATTTATTTGAGTATTCACACAACTCTAAGGGTCCTAGTTACCCCTTACATATAATTTCAGTAGTTATTGCTTACCCTACTGGTCTATTACTTAAATTGAATTTACTTCGCCCCGTAACTCAATTTCCGAAGTCCCCGATACTCTACTAAATCTGATTATTCTCCTCGGTCCATAATCCAAGCCCTACACCCAATGGCATTATTGGACCTCAACAATATACCTACTGGTCTTATTCTTACTCCCATATAAGTATAATGTAAATCTTAGAATACCCATTCATTGCCGAACTCAAAGAAGGATTTAAACACAAAATTTTTGGAAAAATAGCTTGCGTCGATCGACATAGTCGATCGATCGATAGTTCAAGATCGATCGATCGATCGAACGGGGACAGACGCAGTCTGTCTTCTTCGTTGATCCTCTCCTCCATTAACAAATTTCCAAACTCCATTATTGTCCACCAAACTTTTACCCAATGATCCTAACATATTTTCACATATACTAGGACAGTTTCTAACGTGTCAATTACATCAAAACTCCAATTACTTTAAAGAAATAATGAATTAAAACCCAGAATTTCTTGAAACCCTAGTTATGGTGTTCTTCCCATATTATCATTCAAAATCCAGTTAATTATTTCGAAAATCATCAAGTCAAATCTGAATATTAATCCTCTACATAGTTTAAATCATTCTACATGCGATTCATGTCCCAACATGCATAAATATCATCTTTCTCCAATCAAAATATTGATTTAAACAAAACTATTCAAAACCCCTACACATGGGTATTATAACTTATAAATTTTTGCAATAAACAACTTGCCTTATGATCAGTAGGGTCTGATTTCGTGGTTCTTGTTGATGATTGATGATCTTCATCCTTCAATCCTTCTTCCCCAACAAGTTGATGGTAGAAACCCCTTTGAATCCTTCCCAAATCTTCTTTTTGCTTTAGAAAGTGGTGCCTCTCCTCTCTCTAATGGTATTGGTGTTGTCATGGGTGTTCTAACCCTAATTCATCTATCATACGGCTGATATAAAACTCTCAATTTCGTAGGTCTCCATACCCTCTTATGTTAAAAGACCAAAACGCCCCCGAACGGTCTCGGTTTAGTCCAAAATTGCCCCGGGACTCAACTAGTACCCCCGGGTATACTATTTTGACTAATTTGACCCTTACGGACTCATTGGTGACCTCTAAATTATCATTTGAGTCACTTAAAAAATATTACTCGTTCTCACCCCAACACGGTCTACACGCGTTAAGTAACTATTTACCACTCGCACTAAGTAAATAAAAATGATGCAATATATACTGGTATCTATCTTCCGATTAATATACCATAATTACAATTTTACATAAAACTCTTTAAATTACTACTCTTACGTAATTTAAATCAAGACGATATTTTCTCATTTAATTCTCCAATCTAATTAAATGGAATATTTGGAATATTCAGAAATATGGGGTATTACATACTTCCCCCCTTGCAAAAGGAATTTCGTCCTCGAAATTAGGATAAGGCTGGTATTAAGGCTAAGGACCTTAAATAAAATTGTATCCTCTAATACCCAATACCAAATCATAACATCCTAACGGTCGCCCCCAAGTACATGCCTTGCTTCATTATAAATCCTTATCGCACTTTGCCCATGCCGCATAACATAATTAAGTCTCACTACTTAATTTCTCCATAGATTTTCCCAATCCAACGTTGATTCTTGAAATTAAGTTTCTCCTTACTTAATTTACCCATTTGACGTATATCTCTATATAACATCTAAGTGTCTACTATCACTCATAAGTAGAATACTATAAGGTATATATTTCACACACTATATATACTTTAAGGAAAATTGGTACGACAAAAATCATCGGCCCCAATAATCCTATCATTTACATTGGTTCGGAAATTCCTCGACCCCAAGGTAAATGTAATGCACATGTCGGTTCAGACCTTCCGTCGATCCCAATATTTATCATCGATTTGGTTCGGAAAATCATCGATCCCAACTCGATCCCCCATGTATTGGTCCGAAACATCATCGACCCCAATACAGAGATTAAGCACACTTACTATCGCACATAAGTAGGAAAAATCAATAGGTATATATATCTTACACATAACATATACTACCAACACTTATTTTATAATCACCCCCCTTCTATAACACTTTTGGGGTTATTGGCTCGGAATTCCACCTCGATCACCAATAGTTATTAATTACTTGTCTCGGGATCACATCTCGAGCACTAATATATGTATATATATCTCATCGCACATGAGTAGACAATTTTTGAGCCATATTTTTCACATTTCATATACCTGAAAATGTCACACTCCAATAGAATGTCCTCATATCACGCGTTAAGGACTAAGAGTTCAAAATGTCTCCTCGAACCACACCCAAAGTACATGTATTGTTCGTAATCGGTACCCACGAACCTAATCCTCATGTACAGTCCATATAGGTGCTTACTCTACCTATAAATATGCTCTTATAGGCATACATTCAACCTATGAATTGATCAGTGGGCTTCTCCAAAATTCCATTATCATAAGGGCGTATCATCATTCTTTCTCACTAACATTGAGCCGTACGTAGCACGACTTTATCTCTATTCCTTCCTGACCTTCTTTCACAGGGTGGAATTTTAGGATTTCATCCTGATTCACAATCATGTAGAGCGGCACTCTGCACTCTCCCTTATCAACTACATACTAATCCATCCCGGTCACCCATTTCGCTACCCCAACGAAATGTTGGCTTAATTATGATGTTCACAACCCATCAATAATTTATAAGTCTGTCTCCTCATTCCATCATTGGGAATGTGGGTTCACTACCACATTCCGGTTGTTCATTTCGAGTCTAACTTGTCTATTAACTAGAGGTGTATCTGGAGACAATCTCACTACATCTCTCCTCAACATCGCTTCCCACTTATGTCATCTTTCCTGAAGTGGTACTCTATTCCCCTTTCTCTCCGGGTTTATTATACTTTACAATTCGTGCACTCTTCGCAATTGGCGCACTTTTTGGGTTGGTTACTTTATAAGGATCAACATTTTAGTAACACGTAAGTCATTCACAACACTCAGTCAAGTAGCACCTTACGCTACTTCTTCACCACAGTTAGGTCTCCCATATCAAGCGATAACCTTTGAACGGTTTCCCACCGACTTTCATCCCATAGGGTGTGCTGGATTTCTCAGCACATATAATCTTGGCTCATTGTCAATCTCCCATGACGTTCAACCCATTTCATCGATACGACTTGTTTCCTAATTTCCCCAACGTCGTACAAAATATTCCGCATCCCTCTATCTCGGATGTCTAAGGAATCCAATTGACTAGGGCGCCCATACACCCTTTTCTCCGTGCACATTTGCAAAAACATTGCAAATGTCGCACCCGTATCATGCTTTGCTTCAACTCCTGCCTAGTCTACACGACGTGACTACAATCTTATGGGTATTATCAATACCCTATAGGCCAAAAATCAAATCCTTGCTCACAAAGTCCCACTTATCCCTTCGTGGTGAGGTAAGCCTTTCAGTGTTTCTCTTCAACCCTATCGGCTCCACTGATGCCCTAGCATCTAACAACGCCACTTCTCCTGACGTGCAAAAAAAATCAGTCGTATTCCCTTTCGCAACCGAACTTAAACAAGGGACTTCTCCCCATGTATTCTTAGTGAGCATTGTCGGAACACCACATAGTCAAGATACTCAAATTCGATTCCTCGACAATATGTGCAACCATACTCCAATGTTTCTAACGGAGTCAAGTGGCACCGCGCTTATGCTATCACTAAGTCTTAAGCACTAAATACAACGGCGAGATAGATCTCTCCACTCAGCGGTAATACTACATATCTTGACTCACATCATTTAGGTTCCCACACACCGAAATCAATTACTAAGAGATGTTCATAATCTCCGAAGTTTCTCACATTTTGATGAATAATGACAACTCGACCCTTTTTCAGGTGAGGAGTCGTCATATACCCCATTCACTCGAGGCTGAAACTCATATACTTCCTTATCCATCGCTCTGGTGATTTAGATGGTTCCTGGACATAACACGCTTGTCCTCTCCGGAATGCAAAACTTAATGGAGTTATTATTTCTACAAATAACTTCCAGCTAAAAAAATAAAATGCTTGGCCCTAGAATCAACACTAGACATCTTTTCAAAAATTCCTGACTCTAGGCCATGCTGACCGGTTTGGGTACCCCTCCTCTCGGACTGGGTAGTCTCGATCCTGAACACTATCATCTTGGTTCCCTTAGTTCTGCTGACCAAGAGGAACACACTATGGGACTCAACAGTCCCGACTTAGTATCTAATCATTAAATCCTCTAGTGGGTTTCCACTTATGGCTTGCACCAGCCCCATTACTTTCAGTCTTACTCTTTGACTAAATCTCTAAACTCCCTTAGCTCCGCCCACCCAAGAGCATTAACCTCAACCTTGTACGAAGTACCATATTGTCTTTATATACATAAGTCGTTCAAGAAGAGTTTTACCAAAAATTGCGAGCTATAACTTGAGAGTCCATTTTCTCAAGGGCTCTTTTCCCTTATACCTATCTCATCGGTACAAGTTCACTTCACAGGATAAATTTCTCTCTCACGATTGGCCTCTACCAGGCTTTCATGTGAGGGGTTCATATATTCCCATTCACTACTCTTCTGAATCATCATTGGAGAACTTTGCGGTTAAACTATACGTAAAGTTCTTCTATTTATATATACGGGCCCTCGATCCGAATGTAGTGACTGGTATCCCCGCCACGTTGCCTGAAAATTTACTCAAATTTTTTCACTTCTGAGTATTTCTACTCCGTCCCAAATGCCAAAACCTCTGGACATACCACTTCCATTGGTTAACATGCACAGTCGCCGTTTTATCTCATTTACGGCTCGTCCTCATCAAATTTTCTTCTGACCTACTCCCACTATCACTGCATTGGGCGGTCTAGACTAGCATCCCTCTTGCCGTCGCGACACTGAAAATGCCTTCTATGCCTCAACAACCCTTGTAGCAGTTACTTCCATTACCCGCTAGGAGTGACCTCGACCACGGTCATCTCTCCTATGATTGCCATCTTCGAATACCCCATGGTTTATGCCTCCCTCCTCCCTCCTGTAGTCCTGCTAACGTCAATGCTGGACCTACCACCATATTCGACGTACCGTGCCCAATCGGACTCGTATATATATAACACTACGACTATTAAATAGAAGGAGAACGTAAACTACGTACGTAGAGGAGTACAAACATCCTAAGATAGGGCTCTATATCAGTCAAACGATACGCTGAAAACGTAGTAAGCCGTACAAATCCTATGGACACTAGAACCTGATGCTCTGATACCATCTGTGACACCCCGCCAAATTAAACATCGGGTGATCAGGCCTTCATTAAATTAAAACAGGTTTCTCAAATGGTTCATTCTTAGCATCACTGTCGAAAACTTTTTAATTACTAATCCCCTAAGTAAAATTAGACCGGTGCCAAATTTTATCTTTCTTAAAACAGATAAATCAACCATGCGGAACAATTCACAAACAATCATGTACTATAATTCAAACAACAAAGTAAAAGTACAACAGAACAAAAGTATTATCGAATAAACCATCTGCAAAAATCCCAAACATCAATAGAATAACCACTAGTCTGAAACTAACATCAGAGACTAATACCGGACCACAAGTCCATACATAGAAGAGTGCGAGATCCTGTGCTAGATCTGAATGAGAGATATCGTCTAGTCAAATCCTGTAAGCATCCACTGTGCTACAGCTCCGAGTCTGGAATGGAATCATCACGCATGGCGTCCCTGTGGCTGGACACCTTAAAGGTTTTGAAAATATTTTATAGCAAGAGTTAGTACTCAAAACATTTTGAAAATATTTAGCAAGCGTTTATCACAATATAAAATGTGGTTATTTATTGCACATGTTAGGTTCTCGTACACTCTCTTGAGTTAACTCACCCCTCATCTTTGGTGCACACCTAACATTTAGTTTGTCTAGCCATACTTCTCAAGCTAACTAAAACCAAAGTAGTAAACTGAACTTATCTATACCCAAGTTCCAGTGCCGCCCATACAGTACAACCGTTTTACTAACATCTCGCGTATGTTAATTAATTCTCAAGTAACATTTCATCTATGTTATTTTTCAATACTTCTCATTTAGCTTCAGTACTAAATTTTACTACAATTTTCACAATTGTTGACTTTCCCACTTATGTAATTAAGTTTCGCTACTTGAATTACTAAATAGATTTTCTCTATCTAAAGGTTCATTTCGTAATTAAGTTTCACTACTTAACTTACCAAATTAGTATGTATCTTTAAATACATAATATATCAATCTACTAATACACGGAAGTAGAATATCATCAGGTATATATATTTCACACACAATATATACTAAATATTAGTCACTGCTATTTTTCCCCTTTTTATACACATAAAGGACTCTTGGTTCGGAATGATTCATCGACCCCAAGTAAGAATTGGTTAGGCATGATACATCGACCCCAATTATTTTAAAAATATATATATACACATATTCTGGTTCGGGACTCTCTCATCGCGACACCAGTTCAAAGTTTGGTTCGGTATTTCTCATCGACCCCAAACTTATAATAACTTGATGTTAGTTCGGAATGTCTCATCGACCCTAACATAATTAATTTAGGTATAATCTCTCTACCTAAAAGATCACATAATTCATTAGGTACACGCCCGACCTATTAATTATATACGTACGTAATATTTTAATCTCATATATTTACCGTACAATATTCGCTTTACGATTTATCTCATTAATCGTATTTATTTGAGTATTCACACAACTCTAAGGGTCCTAGTTACCCCTTATATATAATTTCAGTAGTTATTGCTTACCCTACTGGTCTATTACTTAAATTGAATTTACTTCACCCCGTAACTCAATTTTCGAAGTCCCCGATACTCTACTAAATCTGATTATTCTCCTCGGTCCATAATCCAAGCCCTACACCCAATGGCCTTGTTGGACCTCAACAATATACCTACTGGTCTTATTCTTACTCCCATATAAGTATAATGTAAATCTTAGAATACCCATTCATTCCCGAACTCAACGAAGGATTTAAACACAAAATTTTCGGGAAAACAACTTGTGTCGATCGATCGATGGCTGGGTTCGATCGATCGATAGTTCAAGATCGATCGATCGATCGAACAGGGACAGACGCAATCTGTCTTCTTCGTTGATCCTCTCCTCCATTAAAAAATTTCCAAACTCCATTATTTTCCACCAAACTTTTACCCAATGGTCCTAACATATTTCCACATATACTAGGACAGTTTCTAACGTGTCAATTATATCAAAACTCCAATTACTTTAAAGAAATAATGAATTAAAACCCAGAATTTCTTGAAACCCTAGTTATGGTGTTCTTCCCATATTATCATTCAGAATCCAGTTAATTATTCCGAAAATCATCAAGTCAAATCTGAATATTAATCCTCTACATAGTTTAAATCATTCTACATGCGATTCCTATCCCAACATGAATAAATATCATCTTTCTCCAATCAAAATATTGATTTAAACAAAACTATTCAAAAACCCTACACATGGGTATTATAACTTATAAATTTTTGCAATAAACAACTTGCCTTATGATCAGTAGGGTCTGATTTCGTGGTTCTTGTTGATGATTGATGATCTTCATTCTTCAATCCTTCTTCCCCAACAAGTTGATGGTAGAAACCCCTTTGAATCCTTCCCAAATCTTCTTTTTGCTTTAGAAAGTGGTGCCTCTCCTCTCTCTAATGGTATTGGTGTTGTCATGGGTGTTCTAACCCTAATTCATCTATCATACATCTGATATAAAACTCTCAATTTCGTAGGTCACCATACCCTCTTATGTTAAAAGACCAAAACGCCCCCGAACGGTCTCGGTTTAGTCCAAAATTGCCCCGGGACTCAACTAGTACCCCCGGGTATACTATTTTGACTAATTTGACCCTTCCGGACTCATTGGTGACCTCTAAATTATCATTTGAGTCACTTAAAAAATATTACTCGTTCTCACCCCAACACGGTCTACACGCGTTAAGTAACTATTTACCACTCGCACTAAGTAAATAAAAATGATGCAATATATACTGGTATCTATCTTCCGATTAATATACCATAATTACAATTTTACATAAAACTCTTTAAATTACTACTCTTACGTAATTTAAATCAAGACGATATTTTCTCATTTAATTCTCCAATCTAATTAAATGGAATATTTGGAATATTCAAAAATACGGGGTATTACACAAACCTACGATTCCTAAAATAGAAGAGTGCAATTATGTGAAATTTCTTGGATGGGGTGCCAACTTCAAGGTAAGGTCATGAGTCCCTTAGAATGTATGGAACAAGTTAACCAAAAAGAAAGTGATTATTATTCTTTTGGGTGGTATACACTATTAGACAATGTGCCTCAACCTTTCTTTGAAAATAAGAATCACGCCGGTAAGAGGTTCTTCCTAGTATTTTTCTGAACTAGAATGGGATCATTGAACCTGAAAAGAGTGGTCAATTTTTCCCATGGTTTCTCTCACAAAGAGAGTTTTGTGATTTGATAAATACGAGTAATTGTTACGTAGTGAGGTGAGACCTCCCAATAATATTGAGACAATGGGGGCCAATGATGCGTAGGCTCGTGTTATGCGTATAACAACAAATTGGAGCACAATGTGAAGTGCCATTATTAAGGTTTGACTCTATAACTATTAATATTGTGAGTGTTAAATAAGGTTATTGTAAGGCGGCCGGGGGGGGGGGGGGGGGGACTATAGAAATTCTCCTTACCCGAAAGTTCGTTTTGTGTATTAATAAAGTATCTAGATCTATTTTTACCAGGAATGCCTTAGTTTCTGAATTTTGAGACGAAATTCCATTATTAGGGGGAAGTATGTAATACCCCATATTTTTATGGATTTTAAAATTGAGGATTTTTTAATTGAGATATTAATTTAATATTAATATGAAATTTCATTTTAAATATTTACTAGCGTGATGAGAGTTAGTAATTATTGGGAATTTTTTGAATATTACTGGATGAGTAACTAATATATGAGATTGATTTTATTAGCACAAGTGTATAATATGGCAATTATGAAAATTAAAGTGGGGACGCGCCTGTGTCGTGTCAGGACGAAATTATTACTATAAAAGTGAATATATTATTAA
Organism: Sambucus nigra; assembly: GCA_949130495.1. NCBI lineage: Eukaryota > Viridiplantae > Streptophyta > Magnoliopsida > Dipsacales > Adoxaceae > Sambucus > Sambucus nigra. The sequence continues at coordinate 450,800,062 of OX422208.1, read as the reverse complement.
TCGCCTGTATGATCATTTCGAGTGCTCCAAAGTTTTTGGAAGGGTCGAGATAGAAAGAAAAGTGTACCCGGGGGTTTAGTTTGGTTCTCGGGGCATTTTTAGGTCTAATTGACATCCCTGGAGGGTATTATAGACATTTTATATTTTTGGGTAATTAAACCCACGAATTTTCTTAGAATATATCATCCATTTGGAGTTGTGTCTCAGGGTTAACAAACACAAAACCCAAGACCACCATTAGAGAAGAAAGTGAAGAGATTAGAGAAGAACGTAAAGAGTTTCCAAGCAATCTAGGGCCTAGAACTCACCCGATTGCACCACCACCACCACCAAAACGTAGATTGCACGATGTGGAACACAACCATATCTTTTTCATCAACAAATCAGATCCTTGAATCCCTGAAAATTATCTATCTTGCTTATTTCCAAGTTAATATACCTTCCATGTTAGTCTATGAATGAAAATCATATGTTTTAATTGAAGAATTATATGTTTTGGAAGAGAATTTATATGTGTTATAGGGAGAATCCATGTACTTTAAAATCTTGATCATATGTAGAGGATTAACCGCGAGTTTAGTATGATATTTGGGAAGAAAGTGTGGACTTAAATAGAGGTTTGTGATTATGCGTGTAAAATTTGGTTTTATAAAGAAATCTGAGATTAAACCCCTTTTTGATTGATTAGTTGAGGATTTATTGATGTTGTTAAGTTAGAACTTGGCTATGTACATTGATTATACATTTGGATTACTTTGACGGGAGTTTGGGATGAAACAATAGAGGTTTGGTGGGGTTAGAATGGTTGAACCTGTAGGTTGAAAATTCCAAAAAACTGGGCAATAGCTGCTTGATCGATCGATCGATCGACCAAGAGTATCGATCGATCGACCCTATTCCACGATTGATCGATCCCTCCTGGAAAAGTGCATATTTTTCTCCTTTTGTTTAAATCAGGTTAAAATATGTGGGAACCCTTAAATATATTTTATATAGTATAATGGGTTATGAAGAGGATCAGTAGGGTCTAAGTAGACTTCGTTGAGTGAAATTAATATAAGATGAAATTGTGGGTTAACGGGGAGTTATTCGTACATTGGAAATTATGCGTACGTTTACTAAAAGATGGAGACTCATGAAAGATTTAGACTAGAAGGTAAGTGAGGGTATACCTACTGAAATTATACTTAGTGAGATAGAATAATTCCAGAGATGAGAATCATGTATGAAATAAATTATAAATGAGAATAAAAGAGACGAATCTGTTATCCGAGATAATTGAGTAATTTGTGCTAAGAAAGAAAAATTATAATTATGGGTCGTGGACGCACCTAATTTAGAAAATGTGAATATTTATATATATGACTGTGTGACTGTGCATATATTATGTATTTCTGTAAAAACCATACCTAGGCTACATGCTATCACGGAGGTTTCCGCGCCAGGATAGTCTTATCCCGATTGGACCTTTATGGGGGATATTGACTCGTACCCTAGATGATATTATCCTCGATACAGGCCATCTGAGATTGATAGTCAGATGTTCTAAGAGACGTAAGGGTATGTACTGACCTCTTAGGACCTGTAAATAAGCTTCTCCTCCATTTTCTTGTGTATTGTATTAATACAGTTTGAGAGTGATTCCGAACTAGTATTTACCTTAGTTTAAGTGATTCAAGGATTTGATAGTAGAGTATGCCAACACCATAGATTTATGTGGGGTGTGGATAGTATATATATTATATGAGTGATTGATAGATATATATATGGAAACTTTCTACTGTGTGTATAAGTAGATAAGAAATGAATAAATACTTCAGCTTTATAACAAGTGTTCGTGAATTTGGTAATGGTGCTAAGTGGTTCTAAGTAACGTAAGAATATGGAAGAGAATAATTTTTAAAGCTAAATATTATTGCCTTAGTACTTTTCGGGACAAAACTTTATGCAAAAATAAGTTAGATAGACTTCTGTGATCAGTAGTACAATAGGCGTGCACACTAGCTGAATGGTGCGAATTCTCAAGAGAGTGTCGCATACTAACATGGTGTTTATATTAGACGGTAAGCATTTTAAATACTTGCTAAAATATTTTTAAAACTGTTTTACACTCGGGCTCTGACCCCTTTTCTTTAATTTCTCTCTCTTGTATATATATGTATATATTACAGGTGCCCAACCACAATGGAGTCTTGGATAAGTTATTTGGATTGGATGTGTTGTATCTTATGTGGAAGTTGCAGGCCTTTTCTTTAGACGACCTCTTCATCGATTCAGTTTCTATTTTAGTTCTTCATAGTTAAGGGCATGTGTCGCCCATTTTCCTATTCTGTTTGGAATTTTCAGAGATTTATGTTTATTTATATTTCTAGTATTCAATAGTCTTTGAGAGTTAATTGTCAGGATGGTTCATTTATGGTTCTTAAACTTTGATTGGTTTATCTAGACGGTTTAAATTATTGTGTGTTAATTGCCATCATTATCATTTATGTGATTCTTAAACTGTAATTATTAACAAGGTTTTTATATTGGAATTTAATAAAATGAAAATAAGACTTTAAATTGTTTTGACACAACTTAATTATTTAGGGTGTTCAAATTAGAAATATTATTTTGCGACAATGATGCTAAGAATGAATCAACTTGTCACCTTGATTTTTAATTTAAAGACGGACTGATCACCCGGTATTTAATTAGGTGGGGTGTTACAAGTTTCATAAAAGTGGTCAGGAATCTATCCAGTCTTTGGCAGCAGTTGTTGAAGCCGAAAACAATGCCTTCGATAAAAGTTAGGATAGTGCATTTTCCCTTGTGCAAAGGCAACTAGAATTTATTTGAAAGTCCTTCTTCAAGAAAGGATGGAATGAAATCTTATTAAAGGCCACAGTTCACACTGAATTTGAGTTTTTCACTCTGCATGCTCCAACCACTCCTTATAAATTGGAGAAAGAGAATATAAAAGATGCAGCTAATAAGAAAAAGGAGGTTGTCGATAAAAAGGACGATGTTTTATTGAAGATAAAACCTATGATATTATTGTATTTCGTTTCAATACGTCGACCCTTTTTCCTTTATATTTTTTTGTTAGGGTTTGACTCCATTTTTAATTAATGAAGTGACATAACATTTTTGCCTTCATCTTGTTTTCTTTGACTACTTTTTTTTATCATTGTTTGTGTGAATTTAATTTATGAATGCATATATTTTTCTCTTAGATTATAATAATAACTTGGTCTTGGTGCCAATCATTTAAGTGAGTGAATATTGAGATGCTATTGATCGAGGTTGAGCAGCCTTTATCATTATTTTCCAAGGGATTCAAATGATGACATTTCCCTATGGAGATTAGACAAGTGTGGTTGTTAATCATCAGTTCGAAATGGGGGAAGGTAGAAACTTAGGTAGTATAGTGAAAACAAAAAATGTACCTCTGAGAGAGGATACTGATAAGGCCGAGAAGGCCTTCATGAAGAATTAAGTAATCAAATAAGTCTTTCACTGCATGATCATGAAACTAACATACCAGCTCAATAAGGGCCCTTCAAAAGTATAAGATACCCATTATAAGGAAAGTTGGATGGTTTCCCCATTGCACCTCGATGAAGTAATCACACAGGTAGCCTATAAGCATGGTTAGATAAGAGTGAACTTGCATTCAATGTCCAAACTTATTTAACTAAACTCATTTTTATTAACAGTTTTAATTCAAACCGTAAAACATGCATCTAATTATGATTGAAAGAAATATGAATTGCCTAGCATGCAAACCAAAATAATCACAAGATAGATTTGAGGAAAAATCCCCAGCTAGGGTGAAACCTTTTTATTTATCTATTAACTGTAAATCTCCAATTTACAAGTACATGGTGGAAATAAACATTTGTGTTGACAAATAACCTCAGGTGTCTGTTCGAAGTCTTCAGCAAGAGAACACGCAAGATCTCCAATGGTCAACAATGGAGACAACCTTCTTCCCCATAAGTTTTACTCCAGAATGAGTAATATGAAATAAAAGGGTTTAAGAATGATTCACATAAATTATTTGGGATGTTTAAGTGAATAAAAAAGGGTTTGAAAGCCTAAAAGATGAAGTCTTAATGTCCATCAAATATGTAAAGGCAGAGTTTTAAAAGACTTACAAAACCTGATTTCACAGCAGGTATTTATAGGTTGAATATGAAATTTAGTAGACGCATGTCGTTACGAATGACCAAATAAAATACCTTTAAATTTGCAAAACAGTACGTGGTTGTTTGAAGAAACAAGAAATGACCCTTCTAGTGACCCTTCAAGAGACATTGCATGCCGTTAGAATCTCTCATTTGAACGACTTATCAATGTTGTTTGAACGATAGGAGCAAAAAATATTATTTTAAAAATGCTCACCTACAAGTCTTAAAAGAATGTTTTTGACTTACAAAAATGCCTCATATTGATCAAAACGTTTTATAAAAAATATTCCAAATAAATACATGAACTTTAATAAATCCAATTAAACATTATACCTTTTAGCATACTGGAGTTATTGGAAATAGTGGAGACCAGTTGAAGATAGGCCATGCACGAGGTCAATGATGGGTGCGTGTTGACGATGGGTGATGCTAAGGATTCGGATGATGGACATCAAGGACAAGCATATGAAGACGTGCCACATGTATCGTTATATGACATATTAACTATGACCTAGGAAAACTCATAAATTCCTAGATTCTATATGGACAATTATAAAATCACGTCCTTACAAATAACCCCTACATCTATGCTAATACATTTATAAAAGAATCCGAATTATGCATCCCGAAAAAAAATATAAAACATACAATGTAAGATTCCCAGAAACACATAAATGAAAATATCAAAGAACATGTCTTCAAAATATTCAAAATCTTCAAATTTTTAATTCTCCAGTGTTATTAGTCATCATCAGGGTGTGTAAAATAATGATTCTCAGTTTGAACCTACACATGTGAGACAAGAAACAAATACTTGTGATTTGAAAAAGCTTGAAATATAATGATAATCATAAAGACAATATCAATTAAGAATAAGCATATCATTAAACCATACAATATCTACTCCCCCATAATTCATTCTCCCCCTTTTTATGATGTCCCCAAATAGACAAATAAGAAGAACATAACAATGAATACGTAGAGTGTCACAAGGCAATAAACTTCTCTTTTTCAATTTTTCAAAATTTTTCTAACAAAATAAAATATACAACAAGGAATCACACCATGAAAGAACACTAAGATAACCAAGTCGATGAAAGCATTAATGTAGGGGTGTGAAAAAATTCGATAGGAAAATCAATGCAAACATTAATAACATATGTAGACGATGAATTTTTGACATTCCTAATGAATGAAATCAAAATTGTCCTTAGGTGTAAAAATGTTGATTGTAAATGACACTAACTCAATCTAATCAGCAAATCAAAGTCTAAAATGATTTCTACACCAATAACATGTAAAACTATTTAATTATTTTTCAATACTTTTTCCGGATGTGCAAACCCTTTGATCTAGTTCCAACCAAACTCCCTCAAATATAATAATGATCATATATTTCTATTCTAGTCTTTTATTTTGAATGATCGTTGTAGCCATCCCCGATATGTCCATCCTTCTTTCTCCTCTCGCGGGTGCGGGGGAAAAAGGGAAGGAGAAAAAAGTCTCAGTCTCTCGTACTTTCCAGGAGCGCTTCAGCCATCGTTTGTGTGGGGTGAATGTAAAGAGATGGAGTCTCTAGCCTATTTTGCACAAAAGAGGCAAAAGAATATCTTTTTGCTTCGAGAGAACAACATAAATGGGAAAGTGATGCTTACGAAACCAATAGTTCGAAGGGATAGTGGGGCTAAGTTATGGAATAGAAGGGTGTTAGGCACCCATCCCACCCTTTCGGTCTCTCATGGGATTGTGTTATTATTTTCCTTTACTTCTCCGTGAAGTGTGTGTGCCTGTATATATAATTTAGAGAAGAATCTCCCAACTCATATCATGGAAAAGATAGAGTGAGGTCATCTATAGGAATGTTCCCAAAATAATATATAGAAAATATGATTTAGGAATTTGTCGAAATATGGATCACTATGATGAAACGATAATACGTGTGGGATAATACGCTACTAAGGATCACAAACATAATATGTATTAATATAATAAAAGTGGAAATGTGGAATTTGGGAAAATTGGAAAATTAGGAAATTCAACTCGAGTCTCAGGTTTTAATCTGAAATGCCTACGTAGCTTGTAAAAGCATCAAAGTTCACATTGTTCGCATGTGGCATAAGAGTGGGATTTATCCCATAGATTCAAACTGGATAGTTTTGGGAATGTGTGATGGATAATCCCATTTGGAATTTGTGGGTGCAACCCTCTTTTTGTTTGTTTTGTTGTTTTATAGAAAATAAAGTATGTGAAATATAATTAATAAAAATGTGAAATGTTAATGTGTATGAACTAAACCAAAACTGGATTAAGAATTTAACGTAAATAATGAAAAAATAAGAAATATAAAGAGAGATAGAGAAGGATTTCGACCTTCTTTAAAGCTTGATCTTGATCTTCGATGAACTCCCTTGAATGCTGAGATGAATGTTGGATGAGAGGGGATGATATTTTTTCAAATTGGGTATGAAAAGGATGGGTATGTATGATTGAATGAAATGCCACATGATGAAACTTCATTGATTATAAGATAATCTTATTGAGATCACTGATGTGATGGATCTGGGGTCTGTTGAGAGTGAGGTCATTTCCCTCTATTTATAGGGTCAGGGGTGGTGCCGATTGGCATGGTCCCAACCCTACCAACCGACATGTAACCCTAAACACACTACTGATTGAAAGGGAAATGGACCTGCCAATCTGCAGTCTCGTGTAGAGTTTTTTGAAAAAACGGTCGTAGAATGCAATTCGTTGATACGAATTGTGCTCGAAGAGAACCGTTGGAAAGGTTATGTGAGGTACTTCAACATTCCAAAGATATTCGCTCGGTTTGGAATGTTGACTTTGGTCAACTGGGGCCCATAAGCGCCTGGTGACCTTCCAAAGAAAAATGGGTCATTCGTCTGTACCGTAAGGCTGATTCGCGATCAGGGTAGATCGTTAGAAAGGGTATTTATGTAATAACCCGCGTAATTTTAGGCTATTTTAATTAATTTCTGAAAAATGAAGGAAAATAAAGTTTTTGATAAAATTATTTTTATTGCTCAAATATGTCGGTTATTATTTTTAAAGGTGAGAATTTCAAATAGTTTTGAAAACGGAGTTAAAACAGATTTTAAAATGATTTTAAAATGTTTTTAACTCTTGGAGTTGTTTTGACTTCCAACTCTTCAATTCTTTGCCTTAGTTAAAGGAGTCTTTTGGATTACAACTCTTCATTTCTTTGCATTATAAAAGGGGGCAACCCTTTTAACAAACTTTTGGCACAAATTTTGGCAGCAAATATATTTTATATTCCTCTTCTTTTTATATACACATTGACCCTTGAGATTTGTGAGTTCCAACCTTAGATTAGAGGTGTTCTTAGGGATATTTTGTTGGAGGTTCTTGGAGGATCTTTTGTAGATCTTTTGTGTTGATCTTGAGTATGTGATCGTTGGTTTCTCATCATAGTTTGAGGTATGGGGTTTTACACAATATGCTCCTTAAATCTCGTGAGTGTCATTCTCTTTGAATTCTTGTTTAATTGAACTCATATTTGAATTGATAAATTCATTGAACTCTGGAAAATAATTGTTGAAATTATTTTGATTCATGTGGTATCATTATATTGTTGATGAGCACGTTGTCATGAGATTTTAATATGGCACGAATGTTGGGCACCCACCAAAATTCCTGTTTCCCGGGCTATGGCTTGATAATGCATATACGGATGTGGTGAGGCCTGGTTAAAGTGTTGTTGAGAAATTATATTGGTAAATTCTTTGAGATTTGCAGTTTGATTTGAATATTCGTACTCATGTTGTTACATTTTATTCATCGCTAACATATATTTGTTAAGCATCTTTCTTGTCGTATTGTGTACTTCCCCATATTTTCTTTTAGTGGCAGGTTAGCGTGAATTTGGGCGCTATGGATTATTGGAGATTGATTTTACCTTGGATTGTTTGGGAAAGAATTGTATTATTTTGATGTATAGAGCTTTGGAGATTTGTATTTTATTCTCGAGTTAGTTATTGTAATTTTAATTCGAGAGACTTGTTGTAATTGAAGAGATTGAGATTGGTGGATTTATATTATTGTGGGTTTATTTAGATGCTCTATACCTTGTCACTTGTGGATTTGGATTTATTTTATCGCATTAGCGCTCCGTTCACTCTCCTCGGGTGGGCGGGGTGTTACAAATGGTATCAGAGCTTAGGTATACGGCAACCCTCGGGGCTTGGGTTTTGAGTTCATTGCGTGGTTAGCAATTTTTGGAGATAGCAAATTTTAGGTGATATTCGTGATATGTTTCAGAATTACATGTGAGGAATTTATTTTTGCGAGACAAGATTTATTTTTGGTGTTAGTGTAGTGGCCTGATTTTTTAGAGTTAGGCATTCGGCGAATTTCGAGGGCGAAATTCCATTGTTAGTGGGGAAGTGTATTAACTCGCATAATTTGGGGCTATTTTAATTAATTTCTAGAAAATGAAGGAAAATAAAGTTTTTGATAAAATTATTTTTATTGCTCAAATATGTTGGTTGCTAAAGGCGAGAATTTCAAACGGTTTCGAAAACGGAGTTAAAACGGATTTTAAAATGATTTTTAAATGTTTTTAACTCTTGGAGTTGTTTTGACTTCCAACTCTTCATTTCTTTGCCTTAGTTAAAGGAGTTTTTTGGATTACAACTCTTCATTTATTTTCATTATAAAAGGGGGCAACCCTTTTAACAAACTTTTGGCACAAATTTTGGCAGCAAATTTATTTTATATTCCTCTTCTTTTTATATACACATTGTCCCTTGAGATTTGTGAGTTCCACCCTTAGATTAGAGGTGTTCTTGGGGATATTTTGTTGGAGGTTCTTGGAGGAGCTTTTGTAGATATTTTATGTTGATCTTGAGGATGTGATCGTTGGTTTCTCATCATAGTTTGAGGTATGGGGTTTTACACAATATGCTCCTTAAATCTCGCGAGTGTCATTCTCTTTGAATTCTTGTTTAATTGAACTCATATTTGAATTGATAAATTCATTGAAATCTGGAAAATAATTGTTGAAATTATTTTGATTCATGTGGTATAATTATATTGTTGATGAGCACGTTGTCATGAGATTTTAATATGGCACGAATGTTGGCACCTGCCAAAATTCCTATTTCTCGGGCTATGGCTTGATAAAGCATATACGGATGTGGTGAGGCCTGGTGACCCGGTTAAAGTGTTGTTGAGAAATTATATTGATAAATTCTTTAAGATTTACATTTTGATTTGAATATTCGTACTCGTGTTGTTACGTTTTATTCAAAGCTAACATATATTTGTTGAGCATCTTTCTTGTCGTATTGTGTACTTCCCCATATTTTCTTTTAGTGGCAGGTTAGCGTGGATTTGGGCGCTATGGATTATTGGAGATTGATTTTATCTTGTATTGTTTGGGAAAGAATTGTATTATTTTGATGTATAGAGCTTTGGAGATTTGTATTTTTATTCTCGAGTTAGTTATTGTAATTTTAATTCGAGAGACTTGTTGTAATTGAAGAGATTGAGATTGGTGGATTTATATTATTGTGGGTTTATTTAGATGCTCTATACCTTATCACTTGTGTATTTGGATTTATTTTATCGCATTAGCGCTCCGTTCGCTCTCCCCGGGCGGGCGGGGTGTTACAATTTAGTTCCCTTCGAAGATTCATTCAGTCTTGTTCAAGCTAAAGAGTTGACCTTAGTCAAATGGAGCCCAAGGGCGCCGAGTGGCCTCTAGATCAGTCTTCGGGGGAAAATGGATCATTCGTCAGAACGATTATGTTGTTTCATGCATGGGGTAGACCGCTGGAAAGGGTTTTTCAGTGTCCTTTAAAGATTCGAAGATCTTTCACTTCGACGGTTAAGTTGATTGGTGTCTAATCGGGGCTCAAGAGCGCCTGGTGGCCTCAAGATCGATATTTGGTAGTAAAGTGTCCGTCTCGTTTGAACCATTATGTCGATTCAGGCATCGGGCAGACCGTTGGAAAGGGGGTTCAAAGCCTTTTAAAGATTCAAATAGCTTTACCTCAGATAATGGAGTTAGCCGGAGTTAAATGGGTCCTGGGAGCATTTGATGGCCTCTAGATCGATACTCATCCTAGGGACCTAAGAAGTTACTAGGGGTCCTAGATTGTGGTGTCTACAAAGCCCCTCGACTAGTGTGCTTGGAACAAGTGAAAACCATCGAATAAACACCACATGATGTTTTGGAAATAGGTCGATTTAATGGACCTAAGGGACGAGGATGAGGTTAGTTTTAAGGACCTAAGGAAATGCCGAGGATGTCCGATTCTGCGGGCCGAGGTCAATTCTAAGGACCTAGGGTAGGAGAGATATATTTTTTGGTCCGAGGTCAATTCTGAGGACCTCAGTTGTAACGACCAATTCTATGGGCCCAGATCAATTCTGAGGACATTAATAGAGATGACCGATTTTAAGCATCAAAGACAATTATGAGGGATCAGTAGAGATAATCAATTCTGAGGGTCAAAGACAATTCTGACGTCTTAAGTAGAGATGAACAATTTTAAAGGTTGAAGCCACTTATGAGGGCTTAACTAGAGATGATCAATTCTGAGGATCGAAGACAATTCTGAGGGCTTAAGTAGAGATGAACTATTCTAAGGGTCGAAGCCAATTCTGAGGGCTTAAGTTGGGGTTATCAATTCTGAGGATTGAAGCCAATTCTGAGGGCTTAAGTTGGGGTGAACACTTCTGCCGGTCAAAGACAATTCTTAGGGCTTAAATAGAAGTGACCAATTCTGCGGGTTAAGGTAAATTCTGAGGACCTTTAGTTGAAACTAACAATTCTGAGGGATTAAGTATAGACAACAAATTCTAAGGGTCGAAGGCAATTATGAGGGCTTGAGTAGAGACGACCAATTCTATGAGTCAAAGCCAATTCTAAAGACCGAAGTTGTAGTAACCATGGGAAATTTTTAGAGCTTACACTAGGGAAATTATCTTGTGGTTCTGCTGGGGATATTGGGGAAGCATTTTATTTAAGTTATATATTTCGTTGGGAAGAGGAATTAATCTGAGGATTGGACGTTTCCTTATTGAGGATTTTTTTCATTGTCCTTTGGAGGCGTTGCTGGGGAGATATCCAATTAATTTTGAGAATTTCGTTGGGGAGGTAAGAGTTTTGCTGGGGAAATGAGTGCGGTAAAAATGCTTTTCTTGGTAAAAAAAAGGTCCTAAAGTTCATTTGGTAATTTTAGGACCTTTCTAGTGATATTTCGAGATTTTGGCATTTTTTGGGAATATTTGTACGAAATTTCAAGTGTAGACACCCCATTCTGTTACCCCCTAAACTCTCCTTAGGCCCCAAGCACCTCCCTTCAACACCATAAACCTAGGTCATACCCCGAGTACCGACCTAGAGGCCACCGGGAGCTCCCAAGCTTCGTTTGACTAAAAAGACAAACTCTTCAGCTCCACCAAGACTAAATGAATATTCAAAGGGAACTGAATCCCCTTTCCAATGGTTCTCCCTTGCGCGATTCCGACTTACCATGCGGGCGAACGACCCATTTTCTCTGAAACTCAATCAGGAGGCCACCGGGCGCTCCCGGGATCTATTTCACCAAAGTCAACCCTTCAGCTCGATCGAGGCTAAATTAATCTTCAAAGCTAACCCAATCCTCTTTCCAACGGTCCATCCCGTACGCGATTCTGACTTACGGTACAGACGAATGATACATTTTCCTCACAGAGTTCACCAAATACTTCCAGGCGCCGATGATCGATGTTAACTCCCCAAACTGGGTCAAACTCTTTGGAATGTCTAAGTACATCTCCTAGACATTCCAACGGTCCCCCCCGAGAGCGATTCTGACTTACCATGCGGACGAATGATCCGTTTGCGTCCTAAGTTTTCCCGTCCAAAGGATCGATGAGCGCTTCAAAGCTACATTTGACCCAATGTCAGCTCCCGAAATCGGGAGTAGCCCGAAGGACTTTTGAAGGTCTCTGAATTACCTTTCCAATTGTTTTCCCCATACATGATTCTGATCAACGGTTTTCACTTTGCGGTCGATTTTTCGAAAAGGCTAGAAAGACACTGCCAAACGGCAGGTCCCAGACCATGCCTATCCGGAGTGTGCCTAAACACACCTACCAATTTTCAGGTTAGGGCTATGCCGATTAGCAATGCCCTGGGCCTATAAGAATGAGGGCACGGACTCTTTGCAGGAAGAGCCAAGATCTAATAGACATCACTCTGAGAAAATCAAGAAAACCTCTCTCGAAGTCCGCGTGATTTCCACATCCAAATCCCTTTCCAACCTTCACTTTTCATCATCCTTTTAATCAAACTTGGTGAATTAACTTCACTCCATCATCATCCAAGTGCAAGGGATGATCTCCAACATTCACGATCAAGCTCAAGATCTTTAAGAAGGTTTAATTTTCTCAATTCTCTCCTTAAACTCTCATAAATTTGCATTAACTTGTTTTATTACCTAGCACTTTTATTCTCTCATCTCACATATCCTAATATACTTTTTATTTAGTATTTTTGCACATCTCTTATTTTCATAAAAAACCAAAAAACAAGAAAAACAGGGTTTGCCCATAAATTCCAAACCGAAATTTTCACACTTTTCTTACACTTTTCTCATAACTAAAACACTTTTTTACACACACACACACACACACACACACACAAATAAGAGAAGTCCCGAGTTATATTTATGGGATAAACCCCCACCCCCTAATTTTGCATGCGAACTACGTGAAGTTTGATGCCTCCATAGGCTACGTAGGCCTCTTGGGGGTAAAACCCGAGACTCGAGTCCTATTCTCACTTTTTCTCTCGTTTTCTATTTTCTCTAAACTCAACTATCTTATATTACGTATATTTATATATGCATATAGTTGTTCTTAGTGGCGTATTATTCCACATACGGTATCGTTCCATTATAACGATCAACGCAAGGATAATCACATAAATCTTATTTTCTAATATTATTTTTATGAACCTTCCTAGGGATGACTCGCTTTATCTCTTCCATGATACAAGTCGAGGATTCCTATCTCCACTATATATATACACATGCACACATATCCCAGGGGGAAAATAATGGAAAATAGCAAAAACCCATGAGAGACTGTAAGGGCGGAATGAGTGCCTAACACCTTCCCATTTTATAAGTTAGCCTTCGGACCCTTTTCGAATCATTTTGGTTTCGTATGTATCAATATGTCTTTGGATGCCGTCCTTCGGGATGAATCCCTTTCTTTTGTCTGTTTTGAGTAAAATAGAATGGCGACTCCATCTCTCTACATTTTCTCACCTCATAAATGACGCCGACCGTAGGGCTCCCGAGATGAATGCGCGGGACCTAGGATCCTAACTCTCCCACCCTCAGTGAGGATCGGGGATGGTGACAGTGGAAACTCCACTGGGGATATGATTTTGAGGGATAAATTCTATTTACATGGGTGTTATGTTTGTTTATATTTTCCCCCATTTTTCTATGTTCCCCCTTTCCATGTGTCCCCCATATTTATGCTTATATTAAAACACTTGTAGAAAATTCTCCATGTACACTTCACACCACGTGCACCTAGGATCACATATAACCACATGTTGCATGCGTCATCAATTCATTATGGGTGTGACCTTGGTACTTGTACTTTGCTCCATGTTTGGCATGATCAAGAAAGACACTCTCATCATAAGATACTAATAACAGGATCATGCATGATTCACACGACATCACCAAAGAGCATTGTTATTTACCAAATTTTGTCCACTAACTGAAGGGTCACTTAGTGATGGGCGCTAGTTCGGTAGGGCGCAGTTAGCCTAAGCGATATGACTCTCACCTTACATTGGCCAAGTACATTCGACGTATATCAAACGGTTCCCCCGCATCGTACCGCTTGATCGAAGTCATGACGAGAGGTATATCACAGGAAACTCATTCATGTATGCCGAGTATATCGAATTCGCTCTCAAACATACCATCCCCATGAGGTATATGGTGAGGCAATCCACGTACACTCATGTATATCAAATGGTTTATCCACACGTACCAATTTCCCGCAAGAGCAAGACGTATATCGTGGAAGTTACGCCAAGGGGGGAATCCTTTTTTATTCACCCAACCAACTGCATACTCGCATATAGGTGTCAAGCCTAGGAAACACATATTAAATTGTCGGTTTTAACCCGAAACTCTGTCGAAATTCCGAGTCGGCCCACCGCCCAAATTTTTGCGCATTTTTAAAAGGGACCCCGTGAGCCTGGTTACAAGTCCAACCATAGCTTTGCATGTATTACAAACCCAAATTTTCCAGGCTCGGATCCTGTCTGGCATTTCATTTTGCATTTAGGAGAATTTCAATACCAGTGAGAACATAATAATCATAAAAATCATGCTGAGACCGTCTCCCAAAAAAAAAAGAAAAAAAACTCCCTTTCTTTATCAAAAATCCAAAAGCATTTCTCCTCTCTTTATCGAAAAGCCAAAAATATTTTGTCTTCCAATATCAAAAGACAAAAAAATGTCAAAAATATTTTCACCCTTTTTTCCAAAAATAAATCCCATTTTACGCCTTTTCAGGTCGATCACACACCCTTAGCCTGGCTCCTTATTGGTTTCGATCTTCAGTCACATCACCCCGAAGTTCTGTCTGTTCCCCTAGTACTACTTTTTCCAAATTTGGAATCCATTCTCTTTCCATAGATAACACAAATCAAGTACCCGTTGTGCAATCGGATCTGATGGCAGTCCTAGCTTAGCTCGTGTCCAAGATTGATAACCTCCAGACTGAGGTCCGAAAGATGCAAAGAAACTAGGTTCCCATTCCTCAAGAACCCGAGGCCCAATTTACTAGACCTATGGGTCCACTCGAGCCTATCTGGTTTCTCAAAGAATATCAGCACACTCCACGTGCCCCTCCTGCTAATGGGTCACCACCTTCCCATCTTCCGATCCTGAACCTTGCCCAGCATGGGGCCAACTTGCCTATGATCTTTGATCCAAAAGTGGAGGAGTTGAACAAGGTCAAAGAATACCTCAAGATGCTCACCAAGAAGTTTGACCAAGTCAGAATCTCTGGGAATTACATGGACTACACCCACATGCCTCCTTATCCTAAGGTGAGGTTACCCGAGAAGTTCAAGATGCCAAATATCGAGAAATTAGGAGGAAATGGACCCTGATTGTTCATCTTCGTAGTTATCACTGTTCCATGACTCTACTAGGGGCTTCCAAAGAAGTGATGGCCTAAATGTTTCAGCAAACTTTGAAGGATATCACCCTCTGATGGTTTTTATCTCTTGAAGAGTCCAGAATTCGTAGCTAGGAGGATGTGTCCCGAGAATGTATGTCGCAATACAAATACAATGAATAGGTTGAGGTCACCTGCCATGATTTAGAGTTGCTCAAACAGAACTCTAGGGAATCAATCAATAACTTTATGGCCCGATGGAGGAAAAAAGCTGCTACCATGACCAATCGGCCTTCTGAGGAAGAACAAGTCAGCATAGTGAAGAATAATTTCTTACCCCATGTCCGACCAACCATGGGAGGACAATACTATTCTCACTTATGAGCTCTTAGAGATGTGGGAGTAGAAATCGAGGAGAGTATGGCTAAAACAGATGTTGAACCAAAGAAGGTGTTTGGACAGTTCACCCCCAGAAAATATGATAAGCCTTCTAGTGCAAACAACATCTCTCAACCGACCAAATCATGGGCACCGAAAATCTGCCCTGTGCCAGTCCAAAAAGAATACACCGATATCCATGCTCCCCTCTCCAAAATTTATCAAGCATTGTTAAGACAAAACCTTATCAAACCCTTGGATCCCCGTCCTTTGCCAAATCCGCTCCCAAGAAACTTCAAGGTAGATGCCCATTGCGCTTTTCACCAAACTGCTGGTCATACCACTGGCCAGTTCTTTCACCTCCTAAACATAATCCAAAGTCTAATTGATCGGGGTACCATTGCCCTACCAGTTAATCCTAAGCCAAACACTACTCATAACCCACTCCCAAATCATGCCAATGCCATCTTCAAAGAAGAAAACACATAATTTGATCCCTCAACCCAAATCACACCCATATACTCTCCTAAACCTCTACAAGCCTGCCCATATTTCCTCCTGCACCCTAGTAGCCTCACTAATCAGGCGCTGTCACTCCTTACCAGAGCATGCATCACTATCCGTACCTGTTCTGAAAATGGAGGTATGGAATTATCAGAAGTGTTAAACCAACTACTAAAGTTCGGGTTAAAATCGCCCTCACAAATGATCATTGATTACCACAGGTTTAACACGTTGTTCTTGGAAGAATGGAAATGGGCTCGAGAATCAGACCATTGGGCAGTACCAACCGATGAAGTCAGCCTAGATGATTTTGTCCAGATTATGGCAGAATTATTCAGGCAAACCAATAATATTTGCAGTATGAGCAAGTTACTTGATACTCTGAAGATACAAGGGCACGTAGTCCCTTCACCCTCACATATCCCCATAGAATGGGAAGACTTGTATGAAGAAGCCGTTGAAGTTGTAGAATGCATTGACTTTACATGGAAAGACATAATTGTTATCACCGGATGAGGGGAAGAATTCAGAGATTCAAATGAAGAATAAGCTTTTGAGAAAACTGGCCCAGTAGTCGAAATTTGTGGGATGATATCATTTAAAGAACTCATCAAAGAAATAAACAAGGTGGCAGAATAACCCAAGATTGATGAGGAAACGGGATTCATGTTCTTCCCTTCTTTAGTAAATCATATGACCAGTTCAGGGAGGCATTACCATATCCCAAGATCACTACCAGGCAATGACAAGGGGAAGGGCATTGAAAGCCTTCCCATGCCAGAAATTACCCTCGAGGAGAGCAAGATCCTCGATCAACTAAAGAAAACTCAAGCTAACATCACTCTATGGGGGCTTTTCATGTCTTCTCAGTTGCACATAAACTCTATGATCAAGTTGCTCACTATACCCACAGTTACTCCCTCTACTACACCAGAAAAAGCGGTAAATTTGGTCGGATCCTAAACCTCTACCCGAATGCTATCCTTTTCTGAAGAAGAAATCCACAGAATTGGGCCAAACCACATGCATGCACTCAATATCTCGGTCGAAGTTATGGGGAAAATCGTACCACTCTTTCTTATTGATAATGCATCAGCCTTGAATGTTTGCCCACTAAGAACCTTCAAAGGCTTAGGGCTGAAAGAAAGTGACCTCTCTCCAACCTTCGCTGCTCTACGGGCCTACGATAATACCCTTCGAGAGGTGATGGGATCCATAATGCTTGTAATAGGGTCTGGACCTATAAACCCTATCATCGAATTCTAAGTTATTGACATCCTAGCTTGTTTTAACTTGTTGCTAGGATGACCTTGGCTCCACAGTATCAAGGGTGTGTCTTCATCACTCCATCAGAAATTGAAGTTCTTCACTAATGGACGAGTCATCATCATTTTGAGCGAAGATGGTAATGCCATGGGTGCAAGTACCAACAGTCTGATTCTTGAGATACAACACGGGTAAAATGATATGATCCTATCAGGATTACGAGTTGAAGCACTCCTACTCCCAGTAGGGGACGATTTTAAAGAAAGGGTTTGTACAGAATACGACCCTCATGGCAACGCCAATGTGATTCAGATGTTAAAAAACATGCACTTCATGACCGGACTGGGGTTAGGACAAAGACAACAAGGGATACTTGAGCCTATCGAACTGAAAAAGGCTTTCCCTCCTTATGGTTTGGGGTATCAACTATCAGAACAAGAGCTCAAAATGATTCACCAGTCTCGACTAAAGAGGAGACTCGAGTGCATACAGACTATCCCAGGTGACTCCTTGAATGGATGATTCATCAAAGAGAATGAAGACTTCCCTTTTTGCGGCTTTTCGGAACCATGGTATGACCATACGGACAAGAAGATGAAGCCTGGAATGGAGATATTTTTTCAAGACAGCTACCCATGGGTCGAAAGTTCCCAACATCATGTATAACCATTCCTCAAACATATCGAAGAGACTAAGGAAAGTGACTCCGAAGACTTATTCAATTTGCAGACACCGGGGCTAACACTCTGCATGGTTCACTCAAGCACTACATCACTGGATCCATGCCGCCTGATTAAAGTTGCTGATACACATCTCCTCAACTGGCATGCTGCGCCAATTTTTCCTGTTAAAATCACCCCTAATCCAAATGTTTACCCTATTTCTTCTTTTGTTGTCTATCCTTGCTTAAATGTAATTGAGTCCTCCTTTGATGAAGTTCTCAATGCTGCTTTTCCTATCAATGAAATAAACGAAGATTTTGAGTATCTTGTTGTGCCTTACATTAACTGTTTGGATTCTAATCAAACTTTTGATGATGATGATTTTACAAATGAACAATTCTTAACTTATCTAAATAAGGTTAATAATAAATAACATAATCTCGTTCAAGTCAATGAAAAAGAGACTGTTATTGTTAACCTCGATTCTAGTAGCCAACTGCGCGAGATTAGGATAGGGGCTACCCTTGATGAGCATGAGCGTGCACAACTCAAATAATTTCTAAAGGAATTTGTGGATGTCTTCGCATGGTCCTATGACTATATGCCTAGCATTGATCCCTAAATAGCTCAACATGAGATCCCCACTCTTATAGATTACAATCTGGTTAAACAAAAGTTGAGAAAGCTCTGCACCGAATGGTCGCTCAAAGTCAAAGAAGAGGTGGTCAAACAGATAAACGTAGGCTTTATTCGTGTGATCGAATATCCCATTT
This sequence comes from Sambucus nigra, assembly GCA_949130495.1. Classification (NCBI taxonomy): domain Eukaryota; kingdom Viridiplantae; phylum Streptophyta; class Magnoliopsida; order Dipsacales; family Adoxaceae; genus Sambucus; species Sambucus nigra. The sequence goes on along the minus strand of OX422208.1, from coordinate 450,781,120 downwards.
GGCTATCCAACATAGTGCCCATACTAAAATCAGGAGGGAAGGTTCGGATGTGTGTAAACTACCGGGACTTGAACAAAGCCTATCCAAAGGACGATTATTCGCTACCCAATATCGACATGATCGTGGACAACACAACCAGCCATGCTCTTAAGTCATTCGTCGATGGATTTGCCAGATACAACTAAATAAAAATGCACCCAGATCACCAAGAAAAAACCGCGTTCATCACCCCATGGGGAACCTTTTTCTACATTATTTTACCATTTGGTCTCAAGAATATTGGGGCTACCTATTAGAGGGCTACCACAACCATCATGAACAATATGATTCACAAGGAAGTCGAGGTCTACGTGGATGATATGATTATCAAGTCCAAAATATGAAAAGGTCATGATCCCGATCTCCAAAAGTTCTTCGAACGACTGTGACATTATCAAATGAGACTCAATCCATAGAAATGCGTCTTAGACATTATAAATGGAAAAATCTTAGGATTCATGGTCAGTGAGAATGGGATAGAAGTAGATCTTGCCAAGCTAAAATCCATACTTGATATGCCACCTCCCTAAAACGAGAAAGAATTCCAAGGTTTCCTTGGGAAATATCAATACATCAGTCGGTTCATCAGCTAGCTAACCTCCATCTGTGATCCAATCTTCAAACTCCTTCGAAAGGATTCAACCAAGGTTTCGATCGAGGCCTTCCAAGAAGCTTTTGACCGAATCGGGTAATATCTGATCCAACCCCCGGTACTCATGCCACCAAAGTCTGGTCTCCCTTTGCTCCTATACCTAAGCATAATCGACACTATAGTTGGGGCTTTGCTAGCCAATACCTTGATGATTCTCACAGATAAAGAGCCATCTATTATGCCAATCGTAAATTGGCCGTGTACGAGGTCAACTACACTACTTTGGAAAAGGCATGTGTCGCGCTTGTCTGGGTTACCCAAAAGTTACGTCACTATATGCTCGCCTTCCCCATCAAACTTGTATCTCGAATAGACCCCATCAAATACCTCCTTGAGAAACCCACCTTATCCAGCCAAATGGCTCGATGGCTGATGCTCTTAGCCAAGTTTGATATTGTGTACATAAAAAAAAAGCTATGAAAGGAAGAGCCATCTCGGATTACCTTGCTGACTACCCTATAGAAGAAGTTGATGTCCGGGTCTCTGAATTCCAAGATGAAAACATCCTCTACGCTGATAAAGATGACCCTCGATGGCAAATGTTCTTTGAAAGAACTGCCAATAAAAGGTAAATGGCATTGGGATACTTCTGATTGCCCCAGATGACTCCCACACTCCCATCGCTATCAAATTGGATTTTCGTTGCACAAACAATATGACTGAATACGAGGCATAAATGGTAGGCCTCAAGGTTTCGCTCAATAAAGGCATTCAATGCCTGGATGTCTACGAGGATTCCGCCCTCATCATCGATCAAGTGCTCAGAAAAATGGAGAGTCAAGGATGAGAAGCTCCAACCCTTCCATGCCCACTTAGAAGAATTAGCCTCCCAATTCCAAAATATTACCTTCCACTACCTATTGTGAGAAAATAATAACCTAACCGATGACCTTGCTACCTTGGACTCCATAGTCGACATGCCCAAAGGAATAACAATGACCCCCTTTTAGATTAAAAAATAAGACAAACCAACCCATTGCTACCACGTTGAACTCATCACCACAGAAGATCCTGAGCTAGACAACTGTTGGTATTATGATATCTGCCACCTTCTCAAGCATGGTAAGTATCCCGAGGGTTTCAACAAGAAAGAACGAGCAACCCTATGAAGACTGGCCGCCGAATACATCATCTGTCACAAAGCACTGTTTAAGAGAAACTTCGATGGAACCCATCCACACTGCATCGCAAGGGCTGACATTGAAGAGGTAATGCAGAGAATCCACTGCAGGGAATGCAAACCCCAAATGAATGGTTACATTCTTTCCAACAAGATCATCCGATAAGTCTACTACTGGAACACCATGATCCAAGATTGCACCGCCTATGTCCGCATATGCCTCAAATGCCAATAGTTCTCCAACCTTCAACACTTGCCTCCATGAGAATTATACAACATGGCTTCTCCCTGGACGTTCTCCACTTGGGGTATCGACATCATAAGGAAGGTTACACCGAGGGCTTCTAATAGACATGAGTTCATCTTAGTTTCCATTGATTACTTCACCAAATGGGTCGAGGCTGAGTCATATGCAATGCTGAATGCCAAGAAAGTAGCCAAATTGATCAAGAAAAACATCATCTGCCGGTATGGGGTTCCGCACGAGTTAGTGTCAGATAATGGGTTGTATTTCGAGGCACAAGTCACAAAAGTGGTCAACGAATATGGGATTCATAGACACAAATCCCCTCACTACCGACCTCAGATTAATGGTGCAGTTGAAACCGCCAATAAAAACCTTAAAGCCATCATCAGTACGATGACTGAAAACTGTTGAGATTGGGTCGACCGAATATCGTATGCCCTCCGGGGCTACCGAACCTCAATCAGTGAATGGAAGTAGTCCTACATGTGGAGTTGGAAATACCCTCGCTGTGCATCATGCTTGAAAGCAAAATCAGTGAAGAAGACTGGTGCTAAAGCCGTCTTGATGAGATGTCCCTTATAAATGAAAACATATTTAAAGCTCTATACCACATACAAGGGTACCATCACCTTATAGCGCGATCATTTAAAAAGAGAGTTAAGGACCGCAGTGTTCGAGAAGGGGATTTAGTCCTCAAATAAATAGTAGAGCCCATTTGGGACCCCAATGTGAAATTCAAGACCGATTGGAGTGGCCCCTACATTGTAAAGAAAATCTTGTCCGGTGGTGCCCCCATGCTCACTGACTTTGATGGAGAGGAGATGGCTCATCCAGTCAACTTGGACCGTTTCAATATATTTTACTCCTAGTCCTAAATCTCATCGCAATACGACTCTTCTCATCTCGCTTCTATTCTAAAAAAAATAAAAATAAATCTTCATTTCCCTCTACCCAGAACTACGTGGGCCTGATCTTTTGTAAAACCATTTTCAATCAAATTAAAAAATTTCAAAACCCCAGAGGTACGTAGGCAGCTCATACATTTTACATAAGCACGAACCTTTCTTTTTCACAAAAGCTATTCTTTTCTTATCTACGAGAACGATAGTTCATTCTAACACATACTTGAACAATAGGATTATCCATGCCTTAGCGATCGATATAAATAATTCAAAAAAAAACTCATCAAAAAGGCACAACTGGATGATCAAAAACTTGTTTATTTCACTAATAAGAAATAACGGTACGATTACATAAGAAAAGGAATGGATAACTCCCTTCCCCAAACTTTCCTAAAAACCAAATAAATCCCCACATTTATTCCCATTACAAAATAAACTCTCTAGCAGTCCTATCCACAGCTACCAGAGGAGCCTTCTCCGTCATCATCATCTACATCCTGGGGTCCCCAAGCTTCCTCTTCCGGAATAGAGTGCCGCAAATGCTCTATGGACCGATGAGCTTCCACCAGCTTCAGAAAAACCACAACGCTTCCTTCCATGGTATTAAATAAGATAAGCCACCTTTGTCCAGTCTCCATTGCCAACATCTTGCTGAGTACTCTCCTCCATAACCACTTCATATAATCCCCAGGATATGCCAAGCTCTCCCAACAGATTGAGAGGGACGGGTCGATGGACGCCGACTCTCCCACAAAGAGCCATGCCGCATGCACAGACGCTCTATCAATTCTTATATCGAAACGAAATCTTGTGTCCGAGGTGGCATGATTTGCTACCAGTCAAATTGGCGCAGAAGATGCCAAGGGAAATAAAAAGAGGTCTATCTGAGCCCAACCAATCGAATGTTCGGATATTCTCCCAGCTCCAGAATAGGCAGTAGGTGTCCCCACCAAGGAACTAACCAGTACAGATTTAGAGCCCCATGCTCCACAAACCAGTTCTCCTAGCTCTCATTATTCAAGCCGACCCTGATGAAATGGCGCAAAAAAAATTTAGGTATAGCTGACAAAGGGTACTCTGGAGGTGTCACCAGGCGGAGTCTTTCAGACCACCACATGAATAACATCACGGGGTTACCCCTCAGGAAGTCAAAACGACCTTCTCGCTAGGCATCCAGGCCATTTAAAGTCTTCGCTAGTATCACCGCCACATGATTGTGACCTTATGACATTCAAGAAGTAATGTCTGCAAGTTGTGAGTTCGCCAGCAGTTACCTGGTCATTAGCGGGAATTTTGATACTAAGCTCAGAACAACGGCTTCGGCCTATCAGCATTGCCAAACTCCTGCAAATGCATGGATTGTAACACCGCCAAAAGGGAGATCATTCCTGCATCGACCAATGGCCTAGCGACCGAAGGCAAAATGCGAAAAAGCCTGGCCAATAAATCCCCGGGAGAATGGGAATACTTAGGAAGAGCTGCAGCAACACTGGGATCTATCCCCAACATGGAATAAAATTCCTCGTAGGTAGGATACACTTCCTCCAAGCCAAAGAAGAATAAATTGTCTTTGGGGTACCAAAATTGTATCATCGCCATCAACATGCTCCATTCTATGGGTCAGTTGCACAACAAAGAGACTCGACCCATGTTGAAATCATTGTAGTCGACATTATAAGAGCACATTGCTTCCAGGGATTCGAGGTAGATAGCAAACTTAATGCTACTAGGGAGAGCCATCTTACAAGACTAAAATTTTTTTTAAGCAACAGTGCGAAGGTGTGATGAAAACACTCCACCCTTACCCCTTTTTTATACTTGAAAACCCTCACAAAAGACAAAATCCCTGCAGAAATCGAAGGGAATCCTACCCCATAAAGTACAAAAGGCTAAAGAGGGTACCAAATCAAAACGTTGAATTGATGGGACTGGTTTGACCTACCGATATGTAGTACAAGGGTCTTGCCGATCAGCCACCCCCTATTTTTGGAAATTTTCCATTTTCCTCTTTTGTCAAAATTAGAAACTCAATAAAAAATAATTTGATATTTCAAAAATCCCCTTCCACCCTTATATAATCTCTCATTTTTAAAACTTTCCTTTAAAATCCCTAAAATATCTCTTGTGGCCATCCCCGATCCTGGCCATGCGGGCGGGCGCGTGGAGGAAGGATCCTTCGGGTCCCGCGCATCCCTCTCGGGAGCGCTTCGGCCGGCGTCATTTGAGATGTGGTGTAAAAATATAGAGAGATTCAAAGTCACCAGTCTATTTTACTCAAAACAGACAAAAGAAAAAAGGGGAAGCCACCTCGAAAGATGGCATCCAAAGACATACCGGTGCATGCAAAACCAAAATGATTCGAGAAGGGTTCGGAGGATTAGTTACGAAATGGGAAGGTGTTAGGCACCCATTCCTCCCTTTCAGTCTCTCATGGATATTTGCTATTTTCCTTTATTTTCCCCCGTGATATGTGTGCATGTGTATATATATAATGGAGTTAGGAATCCTAGACTTGTATCATGGAAAAGATAAAGCGAGTCATCCGTAAGAAGATATAAGAATAATATTATAAAGTAAGATTTACGCGATTACCTTTATGTTGATCGTTATAATGGAACGATAACGCATATGGAGTAATACATCACTAAGAACAAGTATTTAGAATATAAGAAGATTGGATTTAGAGAAGATAGAAAATGAGAGAAAAAGTGGGAGAAAGGACTCGAGTCTCACGTTTTTTTCCCGAGATGCCTACGTAGCCTATAAAGGCATCAAAGTCCACGTAGTTCGCATACAAAATGAGGGTGGGGTTTATCCCATAAATCTAAATGGGGATCTTTTTTTTTTTTTGTGTGTGTGTGTAGGGAAAGTGTTTTAGTTGCAAGAAAAGTGTGAGAAAAGTATGAGAATCCCTATTCGGAATTTATGAGAAAACCCTCATTTTTTTTTGTTTTTTGGGTTTTATTTATATGAAAATAGGAGATGTGCAATAATACTAAATAAAAAGTATATTAGGATGTGTGAGATGATATAATAAAAGTGCTATGTAATAAAACAAGTTATTGAGAATTTAAGAGAGAGTTTGAGAAAGTTGGACCTTCTTGAAGATCTTGAGCTTTATCTTGAATGTTGGAGAGCAGCCCTTGCACTTGGATGATGGCGGAGAGTAGATAATTCACCATGTTTTATGAAAAGGATGATGAAAAGTGGAAGTAAAAAAGGGATTTGGATGTTGAAATCGCGCTGCCTTCGAGAGAGGTTTTTGGGATTCCCTAAGAGCGATTTTGATCAGATATGGGCTCCCTTTGCAAATGAGGTGAATGCCTCCTTTTATAGGCCCAGGTAACTGTTAATTGGAATATACATGTTCCTACCTATCGGCGGTGCCGATAGGCTGGGTCTGGAACCTGCCATTTGGCAGTGCAGTTCAGGATTTTTCAGAAAATCGGTTGCCGAGGGCAAACCGTTGGTCAGAATCGTGCATGGGGCATACCATTGGAAAGGTAATTTAGAGACATTTGAAAGTCCTTTGTACCGTTCCCAGTTTCAAGAGTTGACTTTGGGTCAAATATGGATCAAAATCGTTTGTGGGTCCACTAGACCGGGAATCGTTCGTACGCAAACGGATCGTTCGTTCGCATGGTAAGTCCGAATCACGCACGAGGAAGACCGTTGGAAAGGTTAGGAGATGTAATTCAATATTCCAAAGAGTTTGACCCAATTTGGAGAGTTGAATTTGGTTAACCAGGTCCAGGAAGCGTTCGATGACCTCTTGGAGTCAAACGGATCGTTCTTCAGCATGGAAAGTCAGAATCGCGCACTAGATGAACCGTTGGAAAGGGGATTCAGTGCCCTTCGAAGATTCATTTAGCCTAAGTCGATCTGAAGAGTTGACATAGGTCAAACAAAGCCCAGGAGTGACTGGTGGCCTCTAGGTTATGTTTCGGACGCAAAAGGATCATTCGTCCGCATGGTAAGTCGGAATCGCACACAGGACGGTCCGTTAGAAAGGGGATTTGGCTCCCTTCGAAAATTCATTGAGTCTCAGTAGAGATGAAGCATTTGACTTTTTGGTCAAACTGAGTCAAGGAGTGCCCGATGGCTTCTAGGTCCGTACTTGAGACATGACCTAAGTTTGTAGTGATGAAAGGAGGTGCTAGGGACCTAAGGAGAGTTGGGGGTAACGAAATGGGGTGTCTTCAGAGCCCCTCGATGGGTGAGTTTAGAATAAATGATAGCCGTCGAATAGACACCATAAGATTCTTTTGAGGGAGTATGACCTATTTAGAGGTTCGAGGCCGATTCTAAGGACCTAAGGGGCGTGCTGGGGATGGAATGACGATTGAAGGTTTAGGTCGATTCTGAGGACTTGAAGTCATGTTGGGGGATGACCAATCATGCGGGTCAAAGCTGAACCTGCGGGCTTAGGGTGAAGATCTAATAACCGAGGTTAATTCTGACCTAAGAGTGGTGACGATTGAGGGCCGAGGTCAATTCTGACCCAACTCAGGTGACGATTCAAGACCGAGGTCAATTCTGACCTAAGAGTGGTGACGATTGAGGACCAAGATCAATTTTGACCTAACTCAGGTGACGATCCAAGTTCGGGGTCAATTTTGACCCAAGAGTGGTGACGACCGAGGACCGAGGTCAATTCTGAGCTAACTCAGGTGACGATACAAGACCGGGGTCATTTCTGACCCAAGAGTGGTGACGACCGAGGATTGAGATCAATTCTGACCTAACTCAGGTGACGATCAAAGACCAAGGTCAATTTTGACCCAAGAGTGGTGATGATCGAGGACTGAGGTCAATTTTGACATAACTCAGGTGACGATCCAAGACTGGGGTCAATTTTGACCCAAGAGTGGTGATGACCAAGGACCGAGGTCAATTCTGACCTAACTCAGGTGACGATCCAAGAACTGGGTCAATTTTGACCTAAGAGTGGTGACGACCGAGGACCATGGTCAATTCTGACCTAACTCAGGTGACGATCCAAGATCGAGGTCAATTCTGACCCAAGATTGGTGACGATCGAGGACCGAAGTCAATTCTAACCTAACTCAGGTGACAATCCAAGATCGGGGTCAATTTTGACCCAAGAGTGGTGACGACCGAGGATCGATGTCAATTCTGACCTAACTCAGGTGATGATCCAAGATCGGGGTCAATTCTGACCCAAAAGTGGTGACGAGCGAGGATCAAGGTCAATTTTGATCTAACTCAGGTGACGATCCAAGACCGGGGGAAATTCTGACCCAAGAGTGGTGACGACCGAGGATCGAGGTCAATTCTGACCTAACTCAGGTGATGATCCAAGACCGGGGTCAATTATGAACTAAGAGTGGTGACGACTGAGGACCGAGATCAATTTTAACCTAACTCAGGTGACGATCCAAGACCAGGGTCAATTCTGACCCAAGAGTGGATAAAGATTAGATTTTGATTCTGCTGGAGAAAGGGCCTTGTGATTTTGATCTGAGCTGGGGAGCTGATAGTCGGGGAAGCTTTTGTTTCTTTAGGAGACCTCGAAGGGGGGACAACCTATTTTGGTGCTGTAAGAGAATTCCACTGGGGAAGTGATGAGGCGATCCTTAGAGATCCTCCGGAGCTTTGCCAGGAGGAGATTCACTGAGTTTTTGAGGATTTCACTGGGGAATAGAGGTTCCTCTTGAGGTAATGTGAAATTTTCTTGGTGAAAATGTTCAAAACCCATCCTCGGATTTTTAGGATTTTTTTGAGGATTTTTCCGGGCTTTCTAGTATTTTCTGGGAATTTTTGTACGAAATTTAAGGTGGGGTGCCGGTTGGCATGGTATGAGGGGTGGCATTCGATAGTGGCACAAAATTTTGGGCTACCTCGGGAAGGTGAGGAGTTAGTGCCGATCGGTGTGGTAGGGGGAGATGTTGATCGGCATGGCGATTGGTATCCTATATAAAGGGGGCGAATCCCTTCATTTTTTCACAGATTTTTTGATTTCTCTCTTTCTACGATTTCTATGCAAGTCATTCTAGCATTCCGATCTTTCAAGAAATGGCCGTCTTTGTGACCACCGCAGTCCATTGGGAGTGGTTGATCGTTGATGACTGGGCGAATGTGGATTGGAGGGACAGAGTGCCTCTTGCTTTTGGGAGTGAGAACTCCTTTGATGCATTTGAGCTTGTTGCGGATGATCGGACCTTACTGCGGGAGCCATCGCATCATCTCTCTTCGAGAGTGATTCCCGACAGTTATGTAAGTAACCTGACCTTTGGCATTCCTTTCTTTTTTGGTGATTTTTTTCTTTCTTGGCTTCTGGTGAGATTTTTCCTTTTTCCAGTATGATATTTCCGTGTAGAACATGCGTGACCGCGGGACGATGGGGCTCAGGGATGTCTGGGAGCATATCCAACTTGTGGTGCATTGGGTGGTCTTATCAGCGGGTTTTGGGAGGTTGGCATCTGCGCTGGATGAGACGAGTCGTTCGACAGTGGTCTTGTGTGCTTTGGGAGATAGGTGGTGGGATACTACCCACACCTTCCATTTCAGCTTCGGGGAGATTACCTTGACTCCCATAGACGTGTAGCAGCTGTTGGGGTTGAATTTTGATGGAGAGAAGATAGAGGTAGATCGCTCTTTGCGGGTGAGACCAGGGGCAGTGCGGGCGGCACTTGGTGATGTAGGGAGGATAGTCTCTGGGGATTCTATCCGGTTGTCCCTGCTAAAGGATGTTCTGTTAGTTAGGGAGATTGATGTGGAGGATGGGCTGCAGGTGAGGCAGATGGTCCAGTTATTCATTTTGCTGGTGTTGGGCGGTTTCATGGTGGCGTCGAGCGGTGACGTTGTCCATTTATGGTTCTTGCCGTACCTGAGGATGTTTTCGAACATCCCTTTCTATGACTGGGGGAGTTTGACTTTGGCGACCCTTTACTCTTCTCTAGATGCATTCAACCGGTGCTGTCGGCAGACCTTTACTGGAGCCACGTACTTTCTTAAGGTATTCTTTAATTTGCGCATTTGTTTCCATGCATTCGCATTGCCCTTTCATGCATTCGCATTTTCTTTATGCGTCTCTTTTTGCTTGTGAATTCAGACGTGGTTATATGAGGTGATTGGGTGTAATACCCCACTGATCGCTTTGAAGGATGACACTATTGGGGACCTCTGCCGATTGTATCGATGGCATAAGGCCAATCGGCAGTCAAAGGGATCTCTCTCTGGAGGCAGTGCGTCAGGTCTTGAATGACCTGACCAGTGGCAGGGTAAGAGTCTTTCCATTTCAGTCTTGGTTTTTGTAGCTTCTGATCTTGTATTGATTTATGCTTGCTTGGAGATTTCAGGTGACCTTTTATCCCTGGGGGACAACTATTCAGGATGCAGGGGCAACCGAGGTGAATGCGCGGATGAGGCTTTTGCTAGCGCACGAGTTCGGCCATTATTGGTATCTCGGGAAGAGGGTGGTTCGTCAAATTTCTGAGGAGGAGGTGGTGGTGCCACCCGCGCAGCCTCCTACGTCTATGAGGCGGGAGCGATTGCTGTTGGAGAATGAGAGGATCCTAGCGATGATCCACGAGTCCTACTTATTGCTCACCGATATGGCTGCACCGTATGACTATATGGACTTTGTGACGAGCTGGTTGATGGTGCCTATCACATATGATGCCCGGCTTTTCCTTCCTCCGAGTTCAAGTCGAGCGGTGGGATCTTCCCATAGTGACGGTGGTGACCTCGGAGGACCCTTTTGTGCCGTTGCATACCCCTTCGTACAATATTCGGTGAGATGATGGAGGGATGGTGCCTATGTTGCACCGTCCTCATGCGATGGATCCCGAGGAATCGGGTTTGACAGAGGAGGTCCTTCGACCCGCGGTATACGTTTCTGTTCCTCTCTTTCTTTCTTTTCTATTTTGGTCATTTTTTCTTTGATACTGATTTGACCTTTCCTTGCAGCAAGTTCGGGTGTCGAACACTTAGCTCAGAGACTGGATATCTTCGGCGACTACCCATATTCGGGACGCGGTTCCTGTTCCTTCTTTCTTGGTGCCGTCTACTTCGTCCGGAGAGGAATTTGGCTCGGGTAGTGGTGGCGCATCATCTCTCCGTAGGGGAAAGAGAGCACGTCGCAGGGGTGGAAGCTCTTAGTGAGTGAGTGAGTGAGTGAGTGAGAGAGAGAGAGAGAGAGAGAGAGAGAGAGAGAATGTGAGTTCGGGCTGAGTCCCTTTGTTTTTTCTTTTTCTTTTTATTTCCAGCAAAATTGATGTAACACAAAACACAAATAGATGCAATGCAATGGAGTTTTTCATTATCTTTTATTGAATGACGAATGCATGAACATGCGCTTTTTACTTTGCTGCTGAGACCGTAAAAAGGAATATTTTTGGAATTTTTTTGAAGGAAAGTTCTTAATTAAAAGGGGAATTTTATAAGGAAAAAAAAGGATTCTTGAAATTCTGTCGAGAATATCAATTTATTATTATTGAGTTTTATGATTTGACAAAAGAGTTCTAAAAATGGGAGGTTGCCGATCGACAAGCACCCTGTCCTACCTATTAGCAGTTCAGTCCAGTCCCATCAATTCAAAGCTTTGATTGGTACTCTCTTCAGCCTTTGGTACTTTTTGGGGTAGGATTACCTCTGGTTTTTGTGGGGATTATGTCCCTTGTGAGGGTTTTCAAGTATAAAAAGGTGTAAGGGTGGAGTGTTTTCATCACACCTTTGCATTCTTACTGACATTCCCACTATCTCTTAGTTTTGCAAAATGGATCTCCTTGGTAGCATTGAGTTTGCAAACTACCTCGAAGCCTTGGAAGCTATGTGCTCTTATAATGTTGACTATGATGCTCTCAACATGCATCGAGTCTCCTTGTGGCATAATCGGCCTATTGAGTGGAACGTGATAATAACGGCGATACAATTCTGGTACCCCGAAGACCATGTATTCCGCTTTGGGTTGGATGAAGTTTGTCCAACCTTCGAGGAGTTTTCTGCCATGCTGGATGTAAATCCCAGTGTTGGTGCGACTTTGCTCGAATTTTCCCATTATCCAAGGGTTGTATTGGCCAAGATTTTTTATATTTCTCCTTCGGTGACCAGATCATTGGTTGCCGAAGGTATGATCTCCCTCCTCGTTGTCGTGCAGTCCGTACATTTGCGGGAAGTAGGTGATGCTGGCTATGCTAGAGCCGTTGTTCTAGGCCTAGTTTCAAAAATGCTGTTTGTGACTGGGGAACTACTGGTGGACCCACAACTTGCAGCCATTACTTCATGGATGTCATACCGTCGTAATCCTGCGGCGGTGATACTGGCGGAGACTCTAAATGTCATGTATGCCTGGAGAGAAGGTTGTTCTGACTTTTTGAGGGGTAGCACCGTGATGCTGTTCATGTGGTTGTCTGAAAGATTACGCTTGGAGACTCCTCCAGAGTATCCCTTGTTGGTTGTACCCAACTTCTTTTCGCCCCCCTTCATCAGCGTTAGCCTGTATGTTGAGAACTGGGAGAATTATCTTGTGGAATATGGGGCTCGTGGTCTATATTGGTCAGTGCCTTGGTGGGGGCAGTTGCAGCCTGTTCTGGATCTAGGAGAGTATTCATATGTGCGGATGGTTGGTCTCAGGCAGACCTCATTTTATTTCCCTTGGCGGCTTCTATGCCAATTTGGTTGGGCACAGGTTTTGCCATTCAGACACTAAATTTCTTTCCGGTAGAATATTTGACTGAGCGCTTGCGTCTGTTGCTTGGATCTCTGTGGGAAAATCGGCGTCCGTCGACCCATCCCTCCCAGTCTGTCGGGAAGGTTTGGCATGTCCCCAAAGATTATATGAAGTGGTTATGGAGGAAAGTAGTTAGCAAGATGTTGACAGTGGAGACTGGACAAAGATGGTTTGTTTTATCTAACGCTATGGAAGCGGTGTTGTGGTCTTTTCAAAGATGGTTGGGGCTCATCGGTCCATGGAGTGTTTGAGGCACTCTATTCAGGCAGGGGAAACTTGGGGACCTCAGGATGTAGATGATGAGGGTGCAACCTCCTCTGGTAGCTATGGGCAGGACGCTTGGAGAGTTTATTTATGTAAAGGATGACAGATGTGGGGATTTTATTTGGCTTTTTATGGTAGTGGGGGAAGGGAGTTATCCGTTCCTTTTCTTATGTAATCCGTACTGTAATTTCTTATTAATGAAATAAACAAGTTTCTGATCATCTAGCTATGCCTTTCGATGAATTTTGAATTTTGAATTATCTATACTGATCGCTAAGGCATACATAATCCTTTTTTCAAGTATTTTTACAATGAACTGCCGTTCTCGGAGGTAAGAAAAGAACAATTTTTTGTGAAAAAGAAAGGGCCGCACTTATGTGAGGTGTATGAGCTGCCTACGTACCTATGGGGTTTTTGAAAAGTTTGTTTTATCTGTTTGAGAATAGTTTTTACAAAGGATCAGTCCCACGTAGTTCTGGGTAGAGGTAAATGAAGAGTTTTTTTTATTAGAATAGAAGGGAGATGATAATAGTCGTAGCACGCCGAGATTTTGGACTAGGGGTAGAATTTCTTGAGACAGTCCAGGTTGATTGGACGAGCCATCTCTTCCCCATCTAGGTCAGTGAGCATGGCGACACCGCCGGATTAGATTTTCTTCACAATGTAGGGGCCGCTCCAATTGGGCTTGAATTTCCCTCTGGGGTCCAAGATGGGTTCTATTATATCTTTGAGGGCTAAGTCTCCCTCTCGGACACCGCGGTCCTTGACCCTCTTATTGAATGATCGTGATATTCGTTGATGATACCCTTGTATGTGGTAAAGAGATTTTAATCTCCTTTCATCTAGGAGGGTGAGCTCATCGAGATAACTTTGGCACCAGTCTTCTTTGCTAACTTTGCTTTCGAGCATGACGCGTAGCGAGTGTATTTCCAGCTCCACAGGTAGGACTTCATCCATGTCGTAGACCAGAGAGTAAGGGGTAGCCCAGTAGAAGTTCGGATTGAGGTTCGATAGCCCTAGAGGGCGTACGGGATCCGGTCGGCCCAATCCCTACAACTTTCGGTCATCTTTCTGATTATGGCTTTGAGGTTCTTGTTAGCGGCTTCAACTACACCATTGGTCTGAGGTCGATAGGGAGAAGATTTGTGTCTCTGAATCCCCTACTCGTTGACTAATTCTGTGACTCCTGCTTCGAAATGTAACACGTTATCTGATACTAACTCATGTGGGACTCCATATCGGCAGATGATATTTATCTTGAGGAATTTGGCCACTTTCTTGGCGTTTAGTACTACGTATGACTCAGCTTTGACCCATTTGGTGAAGTAATCGATGGCAACCAGGATGAACTCATGTCCGTTTGAAGCCTTTGGTGTAACCTTCTCTATGATGTCGATACCCCAGGTGGAGAATGTCCAAGGAGAGGTCATGTTATATAATTCTTGAGGAGTCAAGTGTTGAGGATTAAAGAGCTGTTTGCATTTGAGGCATCTCCGGACATAGGCGACGCAGTCTTAGGCCATGGTTGTCCAGTAATATCCCTGTTAGATGATCTTCTTGGAAAGCATGTGACCGTTCATGAGGGGTTCTCATTCCCCGCTGTGGATTTTCTGCACTATTTTCTCAATCTCAGCTCCTGCGATACAATGTAGATGAGTTCCATCGAAATTCCTCTTGAGTAAAGCTTTACGACAGATAATGTACTGGGCGGCCAGTCTTTGAAGGGTTGTTCGATGTTTCTTGTTGGAACCCTCGGGATACCTAACATGTTTGAGGAGGAACCAGATATCGTAGTACCAACAATCGGCTCGTTCGGGATCTTCAGTGAAGACAAGCTCGATATGGTAATAGTGGGTTGGTTTGTATTTCTTTTGAACTAGGAAGGGGGTCAATGTTATTCCTTCGGGCATGTCGACCATGGAGGCCAAGATATCGAGAGCAACGGTTAGGTTATTCTTTGCTCGGGGTAGGTAATGGAAGGTGATATCTCAGAATCGAGAGGCTAACTCTTCTAAGTGGGCATGGAAGGGTTGGAGCTTTTCGTCTTTGACTTTCCACTTTCTGAGCACTTGACCTATGATGAGGGCAGAATCCCTATAGACATCAAGGTATTGAATACCATTCTTAAGGGAAACTTTGAGGCCTACTACGCATGCCTCGTATTTCGCCATGTTGTTGGTGCAAGGGAAATCCAATTTGATGGCGATGGGAGTCATCTGGGTCGATCAAAAGTATCCCAATGCCTTATCCCTTTTTATTGGCAGCGCCGTCAAAGAACATTTTCCATTGAAGGTGGTATTGAGCGGTGCAGAGTATATTTTCATATGGGAATTCGGAGATCCAGACATATCAGTGAGGTAGTCGGAGATGGCTCTTCCTTTAATGTATTTCTGCGTGACGTACACGTTATTGAACTCGGTTAGGAGCATCAACCAAAGGGCCATTCGACCGGATAAGATGGATTTCTCAAGAAGGTATTTGATGGGATCCATTCGGGATATAAGCTTGATGGGGAAGGTGAGCATGTAGTGTCTCAATTTTTGGGTGACCCAGACAAGTGCAACACACGCCTTTTCCAAAGCAGTGTAGTTGACCTTATACCCGGCCAATTTGTGACTGGCGTAATAGATGGATCTTTCTTTGCGGGAGTCTTCAAGGTATTGGGCTAGCAAAGCCCCAGCTGCTAGGTATAGGAGAAAAGGGAGACCATGGTTAGGTATAGGAGCAAAGGGAGACCCGGTTGTGGTGGCATGAGCACTAGAGGTTAGGTCAGATATTGTTTGATTCGGTCAAAACCTTCTTGGCAGGCCCCTTTCCAAATCTTGGTTGAATCCTTTCGGAGGAGCTTGAAGATTGGTTCGCAGATGGAGGTTAGCTGGCTGATGAACCGACTGATGTATTGCAATTTCCCAACAAAACCTCAGACTTCTTTCTCTGTTCGAGTTGGTGGGATCTCAAGTATGACCTTCAGCTTTGCAGGATCTGCTTCTATCCCATTCTCACTGACCATGTTTCCTAAGAGTTTTCCCTTTCTAACGCTAAAGATACACTTCTGTGGATTGAGTCTCATCTGATACCGTCACAGTCGTTCGAAGCACTTCTGGAGAGCGGGAACATGACCTTATCTAGTTTTGGACTTGATAATCATATCATCCACATAAACCTCGACTTCTTTGTGAATCAAATCGAGCAGTCTGGTTGTGGTAGCCCTTTGGTAGGTAGCACCAGCATTCTTGAGACCAAATGGCATAACGGTGTAGCAAAAGGTTCCCCATGGGGTGATGAATGCAATTTTTTCTTGGTGGTCTGGGTGCATCTTGATTTGGTTGTATCCGACAAACCCGTCGACAAATAATTTGAGAGCATGACTAGCTGTATTGTCTATGATCATGTCGATATTGGGTAGCAGATAATCATCCTTTGGAGAAGCTTTATTTAAATCTCGATAGTCTACACACATTCGAACCTTCCCTCCTGATTTTAGCAGAGGTACTATGTTGGCTAGCCATATGGGATATTCGATCACACGAATGAAGCCCACGTTCAACTGTTTGACTACCTATTCTTTGACCTTGAGCGACCATTCGGTGCGGAGGTTTCTTAATTTTTGTTTAACCGGCTTGTAATCTGGGAGAGTGGAAAACTCGTGCTGTGCTATTTTAGGATCAATGCCGGGCATATCATCATAGGACAATGCGAAGACATCCACGAACTCCTTTAGCAATTCTTCGAGGTGTGCGCGCTCTTGCTAGTCAATGGTGGCCCCTATCCTAATCTCGCTCAGTTGGCTACTAGAATCGAGGTTAACAATAACAATCTCTTCTTCATTAACTTGAACGAGCTTATGTTATTTATTATTAATCTTATTTAGATCAGTTAAGAATTGTCCATTTGTAAAATCATTATCATAAAAAGTTTGACTACAATCCAAACAGTTAATGTAAGGCACAACAAGATACTCAAAATCTTCATTTATTTCATTGATAGGAAAAACAGCATTGAGAACCTCATCAAAGGAGGACTCAATTACATTTGAGCAAGGATAGACAACAAAAGAAGAAATAGGGTAAACATTTGGATTAGGGGTGATTTTAACAGGTAGAATTGGCGCAGCATGCCAGTTGAGGAGAGGTGTATTAATAACTTTAATCAGGCGGCATGGATCCAGTGATGTAGTGCTTGGGTGAACCATGCAGAGTGTTAGCCCCGGTGTCTGCAAATTGAATGAGTCTTCGGAGTCACTTTCCTTAGTCTCTTCGGTATCTTTAATGAATGGTTATACATGATGTTGGGAACTTTCGGCCCATGGGTAGCTGTCTTGAAAAAATATCTCCATTCCAGGCTTCATCTTCTTGTGTGTGTGGTCATACCATGGTTCTGGAAAACTGCAAAAGGGGAAGTCTTCGCCTTCTTTGATGAATCATCCATTCAAGGAGTCTCCTGGTATAGTTTGGATATAGGATAATTTTTTTTTTGGTCGAGACTTATGGATCATTCTGAGCTCTTATTCTGATGGTTGATACCCCAAGCCACAAGGAGGGAAAACTCTCTTCAGTTCGATGGCTCAAGTATCCCTTACTTCCTTTACCCTAGTCCCAGTCCGGGCATGAAGTGCATGTTTATGAACATCTGAATTACATTGACATTTCCATGATGGTCATATTCTGGAGAAACCATTTCTTTGAAAGCGTCCCCTATCGGGAGTAGGAGTGGCTCAACTCAAAATCCTGATAGGAGCATATCATTTGACACGTGTTGTATCTCAAGGATTGGACTACTGGTGCTTGCACCCTCAATATTTTCGTCATCATCCAAAATGGTGATGACTCGCTCGTCGGTGAGGAACTTCAATTTCTGATGGAGTGAGGAATACACACCCCTGATACTGTGGAGCCAGGGTCGTCCGAGCAACAGGTTGAAACAAGCTGGGATGTCTATGACTTGGAATTCAATGACAGGGTTTATAGGGCCAACCCCTATTATAAGTTTTATGGATCCCATCACCTCTCGATGAGTATTATCGTAGGAACGTATGGCGGTGGAGGTTGGAGCGTGGTCAATTTCTTTCAAGCCTAAACACTTGAAGGTTCTCAGAGGGCAAACATTCAAGGGGGATCCGTTATCGACAAGGGAGAGTGGCACAACCTTCCCCATAAATTTGACGGAGATGTTAAGGGCATCATTGTGATTAGGCCCAATTCTGGGGATTTCTTCTTAGAAAATGATAGCATTCGGGTAGAGGTCAAGGATCTGACCAGATTTATCGCTTCTTCTGGTGAGGTAGAGGGAGGAACTGTGGGTCTAGTGAGCAATTTGATTAAAGCATTTTTGTGTAGCTGGGAAGACATGAAAAGTCCCCATAGAGTGAGGTTAGCTTGATTTTTCTTTAGTTGATCGAGGATCTTGCTCTCCTCGATGGTCATCTCTCGCATAGGAAGGTTTGCAACGCCCTTCCCCTTGTCATTTGTTGGTAATGAGTTTAGAACCTGGTAATGTCTCCCTGATCTGGTCATGTGATTTACTGAAGAAGGTAAGAACATGAATCCCATTTCCTCGTCAATCTCAGGTTTTTCTGCCACCGTGTTTATTTCTCCGAGGAGTTCTTTAAATGATATCATCCCACATATATCAGCTACTGGGACAGCTCTTCCTGAATCTTGTTCTTCGCTCGAATCTTTGAATTTTTCCCTCCATCCGATGGAAATAGTTCTGTCTTTTCATGTAAAGTCAATGCATTCCACAACTTCAACGGCTTCGTCATACAGGTCTTCCCATTTTATGGGGATATGTGTGATTGAAGGGCCCAATCGCCCTTGTAGCTTCAAAGTTTCAAGTAGTCCAGTGATACTTCAAATGCTGTTGGCTTTCCCAAATAATCCTGCCATAATCTAGACAACATCATCTAGGCTGACTTCTCGGTTGGTACCACCCACATGTCTGAATCTCAGGACCAGTTTCGTGCTTCCAAGAATAGTGTACTGAATCTCTGGCAATCGATGACCATCTGTGAGGGCAATTTCAGCCCGAACTCTAGGAGTTGGTTTAACACCTCTGATAATTCCATACTTCCATTTTTAGAATGGGTACGGACAGCGATGCATGCTCTAGTAAGGAGTGACAGTGCCTGATCAGCGAGGCTAATAGAGTGTAGGAGGAAATATGGACAAATTTGAAGAGGTTTAGGAGAGTATATGGGTGTGATTTGAGTTAAGGCATCAAAATCTGGGTTTTCTTCTAAGAAGAGGGCATTGGTAAGATTTGGGAGTGGGTTATGAGTAGTGTTTGGCTTAGGATTGGATGGTGGGATGATGGTACCCCGGTCAATGAGATCTTGGAATATGTTTCGGAGGTGGAAGCATTGGTCGGTGGTATGACCAGCAGTTTGGTGAAAGGCGCAATGGGCATTGGCCTTGAAGTTTCTTGGGAGTGGATTTGGCAATGGATAGGGATCCAAGGGCTTGATGTGGTTTCGTCTTAACAGGGATTGGTAAACTTTAGAGAGGGGAGCATGGAGCTCAGTGTATTCCCTTCGTATGGGGCAGGGCGGCTTTCTGGTGCCCATGATGTGGTTGGTTGAGAGATGTTATTGATGGTTGAGAATGTAGCACTGGCAAGCTTGTCATACTTTCTAGGGGTGAACTGTCCGGACACCTTTTCATTTCAACCTCTATTTTAACAAGTCTTTCCTCGATTTTTACTCTAGCCTCTCTAAGAGATCGGAAGTGGAGATAGTATTATCCTCCCCATCGTCGCTCGAATATGGGGCAAGAAGTTCTTCTTCACCATGTTGACCTGTTCTTCTTCAGATGGCCGATTGGTCATGGTAGCTGCTTGCTCTCTCCACCGAGTTGTGATGTTACTGACTAATTCCCCAGGGTTTTGTTTGAGAATATCTAAATCACGACGGGTGACCTCAAGATATTCGTTGTATTTGTACTGCGGCATGAATTCTCGGGCTATATCCTCCCAACTACGGATTATGTAGTCCTCGAGAGACAAAAACCATCGGAGGGCACTATCTTTCATTGTTTGCTAAAACAATTGGACCATCACTTCTTCAAAATCCCCTAGTAGAGTCATGGAACGATGATAACTGCGAAGATGAATAATCGGGGGTTCACTCCCTCCAAACTTCTCGATATTTGGCAGCTTGAACTTCTCGGGTAACATCGCTTTAGGATAAGGAGACATGTGTGTGTAGTCCATGTAATTCCCAGAGATTCTGACTTGGTCGAACTTCTTGGTGAGCATCTTGAGATCCTCTTTGACTTTATTCAACTCGTCCTCTTTTGGATCAATGACCACATGCAGGTTAGCAATAGGCTAGGCAATGTTTGGCATTAGAATTTGGGCAGGCGACGACCCATTGACAGAAGGGGCACGTGGACCATGCTGATAATCTTCGAGAACCCATATAGGCTCGGGTGGACCCATAGTATGAGGGAACAGGGCCTCGGGCTCTTGAGTAATAGGAACCTGGTTTTGTTGCATCTCTTGAACCTCGGTTTGGAGGTTGACAATCTTGGAAACGAGCAGAGCTACGACTGTCGTCAGATCCGGTTGTGTGACTGGTGCTTGATCTGTATTATCCATGGAAAGTGGATGGATTCCGAACTTAAAAGAAGTAGTAGAGGAACGGATGAAACTCCGGGGTGATTTGACTGAAGACCGAAGCCAATAGGGAACCAGGCCAAGGGCTTGCGATGAACCTGAGAAAGTGTAGAATGGGATTTATTTTTGGAAAAAGAGAAAAACAATTTTTTGATTTTTTGATAAAGAGAGGAGAAATGTTTTTGGATTTTTGATAAAGAAGGGAGAAATGTTTTTGGAGATTTGATAAAGAAGGGAAAAATGTTTTAGGATTTTTGATAAAGAAGGGAGAAATGTTTTCGGAGACGAAACTCAGGATGATTATTACAATTATTATGTTCTCACTTGTACTTAATTCTCCTAAATGAAATACCGGACGGGACTCGAGCCTGAAAAAATGGGGTGTTTAATATATTCAAAGCTATGGCTGTACATGTAACCAGGATCACGGACATGGTCCTGTTTTAAAAATGCGCAAAAATTTGGGCGGTAGGCCGACCCGAAATTTCGGCAGAGTTTTGGGTTAAAACCGATAATCTAAAGTGTGTGTCCTATATTTGACACCTATATGTGGGTATGCAATTGGTTGGGTGAATTAGAATGGGTTCCCTCATTTGGTGTGAATTCCACGATATACGTCTTGCTCTTACGAGCAATCGGTACATGTGGACAAGTCATTTGACATACCTGAGTGTACGTGAATTGCCTCACTCGTGGGGACGGTACATGTGAGAGTAAATTCTATATACTCAGCGTACGTGAATGAATTCCCTACGATATACCTCACGTCATGACTTCAGTTAAGCGGTACGATGCGAGGGAAGCGTTCGATATACGTCAAAGGTACTTGGCCAATGGAAGGTGAGAGTCATATAGCTTAGGCTAACTGTGACCTGTCGAACCAGCGCCCATCACGAAGTGACCCTCCAATTACTGGGTCGAATTTGGTCAATAGCAATGCTCTTTGGTGATGTCGTGTGAATCATGCATGATTCTCTTATTAGTATCTAATGATGAGAATGCCTTTCTTGATTATGCCAAATAGGGAGCAAATTATAAGTACCCAAAAAGGTACACCAAGTATGGATGAGTGATGCGTGCAACATGGGGATATTTGTGATCCTAGGTGCGCGTGGTGTGAAGTGTACATGGAGAATTTTTTACAAGTGTGTGAACATAACCATAGGCATGGGATACACATGGAAAAGGGGGAGCATGTAGATATGGGGGGAATATAAACAAATATAGCATCCATATAAATAGAGTCAATTCCTCAAAACATACAAATCCCCAGAAGAGTCGGCACTATGGCCATCCCCGATCCTCACCATGCGGAAGGACGCGTGGAGGAAGGATCCTTCGGGTCCCGTGCGTCCCTCTCGGGAGCGCTTCGGCCAACGTCATTTGAGATGTGGTGTAAAAATGTAGAGAGATTCAGAGTCGCCAGTCTATTTTACTGAAAACAGACAAAAGAAAAAAGGGGAAGCCACCCCGAAGGATGGCATCCAAAGACATACTGGTGCATGCGAAACCAAAATGATTCGAGAAGGGTTCGGAGGCTTAGTTACGAAATGGGAAGGTGTTAGGCACCCATTTCGCCCTTTCGGTCTGTCATGGATATTTTCTATTTTCCTTTATTTTCCCCCGTGATATGTGTGCATGTGTATATATATAATGGATGTAGGAATCCTCGACTTGTATCAAGGAAAAGATAAAGCGAATCATCCATAGGAAGATATAAGAATAATATTAGAAAGTAAGATTTACGCGATTAACTTTACGTTGATCGTTATAATGGAACGATAACGTGTATGGAGTAATACGTCACTAAGAACAAGTATATAGAATATAAGAAGATTGGATTTAGAGAAGATAGAAAATGAGAGAAAAGTGCAAAAAAGGACTCGAGTCTCAGGTTTTACATCGAGACGCCTACGTAGCCTATAATGGAATCAAAGTCCACGTAGTTCGCATACAAAATGAGGGTGGGGTTTATCCAATAAATCAAATGGGTATCTCTTATTTGTGAGTGAGTGTGTGTGTAGGAAAAGTGTTTTAGTTGTGAGAAAAGTATGAGAATCCCTATTTGGAATTTATGAGCAAACCCTTTTTTTTTTGGTTTTTTGGGTTTTATTTATATGAAAATAAGAGATGTGCAATAATACTAAATAAAAAGTATATTAGGATGTGTGAGATGAGATAATAAAAGTGCTATGTAATAAAGCAAGTTATTGAGAATTTAAGAGAGAGTTTGAGAAAGGTGGACCTTTTTGAAGATCTTGAGCTTGATCTTGAATGTTGGAGAGTAGCCCTTGCACTTAGATGATGATGGAGAGTGGATAATTCACCAAGTTTGATGAAAAGGGTGATGAAAAGTGGAAGTAAAAAAGAGATTTGGATGTTGAAATCGCGCTACCTTCAAGAGAGGTTTTTGGGATTCGCTGAGAGCGATTTTGATCAGATCTGGGATCCCTTTGCAAATGAGGTAAAGGCTTCCTTTTATAGTCCCAGGTTACTACCGATCGGTATATACCTGTTCCTGCCTATCGTCACCTGCCGATAGGCAGGGTCTGGAACCTGCTATTTGGCAGTGCACTTCAGGCCCTTTCAGAAAATCAACTGCCGAGAGAAAACCGTTGGTCAGAATTATGCACGGTGCATACCATTAGAAAGGTAATTCAGAGACGTTTGAAAGTATTTTGGATCGCTCCTAGGTTCGGGAGATGACTTTGGGTAAAATATGGCTCGGAAGCGTTTATCGGTATATTGGAAGGGGAATCGTTCGGACGTAAATATATCGTTCGTCCGCATGGTAAGTCCAAATTGTGCACGGGGCAGACCGTTGGAAAGGTTAGGAGATGTAATTCGACATTACAAAGAGTTTGAACCAGTTTGGAGAGTTGACTTTGGTCAACCGGGTCTGAGAAGAATTCGGTGACCTCTTGGAGTCAAACAGATCGTTCGTCCGCATGGAAAGTCAGAATCGCGCACGGGACGAACCGTTGGAAAAGGAATTCGGTGACCTTCGAATATTCATTTAGCCTCGGTCGAGCTAAAGAGTTGACATAGGTCAAATAGAGCTCGGGAGAGACTGCTGGCCTCTATGTTAAGTTTCGGATGCAAACGGATCGTTCGTCCACATGGTAAGTCGGAATCGCGCACGGGGTGGTCCGTTGGAAAGGGGATTAAGCACCCTTCGAAGATTCATTGAGTCTCGGTCGAGACGAAGAGTTTAAATTTTTTGTCAAACTGAGCCAAGGAGTGCCCGATGGCTTCTAGGTCAGTACTTGGGACATGACCTAGGTTTGTAGTGATGAAAGGAGGTGATAGGGACCTAAGGAGAGTTGGGGGTAACGAAATGGGGTGTCTACATCTCTTTTTATGGTCTTAGCAGCAAAGTGAAAAGTGCATGCCCATTAACAAAAGATAATGAAAAACTCCATTGCATTACTTATATATATGTTTTTCTGTGTTACATCAAATTTTGCAAAAAATAAAGAAAAGCAGCGGGACACAACCCAAACCCACATTCCCTATCTCTCTCTCCCCCTCTAACCTAAACCTCACCCCTGCGACGTGCTCTATTTCCCCTATGATGAGATGATGCACCATCGCTACCCGAACTAGACTCCTCCCCGGACGAGGCAGACGACACCAACCAAGAAGGAACTGGGACCGCATCCTAAATATGGACAGTCTCCAAAGATATCCAATCTCTGATGTCCCTCAGCCAAGTGATCGACACTCGTACTTGCTGCAAGTAAAGGGAGGAATCAAAATCAAAACAGAAAAGAAATCAAAAAGAAAGAAAGAGAGGAACATGGAAAGATATACCTCAGGTCGAAGAACCTCCTCTATCAAACCCATGTCCTCTGGATCCATCGCATAAGGACGGTGGAGCATAGGCACCATCCCTCCATCAGTCCGCTGAATGTTGTATGAAGAGGTATGCAACCTCAGGAATGGAACCTCCGAAGTCGCCACCACCATAGACATCGATGGACCGCCACCGTTGTGGGAACTCGAACTCAAAGGAGGGAAAGGCATGGCATCATATATACTGGGCACCATCATCTAGCTCGTCACAAAGTCCATGTAATCATACGACACAGCTGTATCGGTGTACAACAGGTAGGACTCGTTGATCATCCCTACAATCCTCGCGTCCTCCGACAGCAGTTGCTCTCGCCTCATAGGCATAGGAGACCTCACAGGTGGTACCACCACTTCCTCAACAATCTGGCGGACCACCCTCTCCCTGAGATACCGAGAGTGGCCAAACTCATGCACCAGTAATCGACGTAGATGTGCGTTCACTCCAGTCACCCCCGTGTCCTGAATAGTAACCCCCCAAGGGTAAAAGGTCACCTGAAAATCCCCAGCGGGTATAATTCAATACGGAATTAGAGCATACGAAGACAAAGACCAAAAAGTAAAGAGACTTACCCTATATCTGGTCAGGCCATTCTAGACCTGACGCACCACCTCCAGAGAGAGAGATCTTTTCGACTGTCAATTGGGCTTGCGCCATTGATACATTCGGCACAAGTCCCTAATGGTATCGTCCTTCAAAGAGATTAGATGGGTATTGCATCCAATCACATCATAGAACCACATCTTCTAAGGACAAAAACTTGCAATAAAAAAATGAGACGCATAAGGAACGTGCGAATGCTTGAAAGGAAAATGTGCAAATTAAAGAATACCTTAAGGAGATACATGGCTCTAGTAAAAGTGTGCCTGCAGTAAGGGAAGAATGAATCCCAAGAAAAATAGAGGGTCACCAAAGTCAGGCTCCCCCAATCATAGAAAGGGAGGCTAAAAAACACCCTCAAGTACGACAAGAACCAAAAGTGGATGACATCACCGCTCGATGCCACTATAAAACTCCCCAGCACTAGCAAGATAAACAACCGGGCCATCTGCCTCACCTGCAACCCATCCTCCATATCAACCACCCTGCTCAGCAAAACATCTTTCAGCAAGGACAGCCAGATGGAATCCCCAAACACTATCCTCCCCACATTACTAGGCACCGACCGAAGTGCCTCCAGCCTCAAATGCAAAGAGCGATCCACCTCTATCTCCTCCCCATCACAATTCAGCCATAGTAGCTATTGCACATCTATGGGAGTCATGGTCATCTCCCCAAATCCGAAATGGAAGGTGTGGGTAGTATCCCACCAAATCTCCCCCAGAGCGCACAAGATCGCTATCGAACGAGGCGTCTCATCCATCACAGACGCCAGCCTCCCAAAACTCGCTGATGATACCACCCAATGGACCACAGGTGGAAGATGCTCCTAAACATCCTTAAGACCCATCATCCCGCGGGCATGCATATTCGATAGAGAGACATCACACTGTCATAAAGAAAAAAAAAACTTGTCAAAGTTCAAATGGAAAAATCACCAAAAAGAGAAGAATACCAAAAGTCACTTTACTGACATAACCGCTAGGGTTCACCACTCTTAAAGAGAAATGACGCGATGGCTCCCATAGAAAGGTCTGCTCATCCGTAACCGGCTCGAATGCGTCAAAAGAATTCTCATTCCCCAAAGCAAGAGGCGCCCTGACCCTCCATTCCACGTTCTCCCAATCATCAACAGTCAACCATTCCCTATGTGCTGTAGTGCTCACAAAAGCGGATTTTTTTATATCAAAGTGCTAGAATGCTTCGCAGAAGCAAATCGCAGAAAGAGAGAAAGAAATAAGCAATGAAAAATGAAGGGAATTCTCCCCCTTTATATAGGATGCCAAGGGTCATGCGGATCGGCACTGACCCCGACCCTACTGATCGACACTTCTTCTTTACCTTCTCGAGGAAGTCCAAAACTCTGTACCACCCTCCACACCATGCCGATCACCCCCCCCCCTAAAATTTGATACAAAAAGGTCCCTGAAAATACAAGAAAGACCTTAAAAATACTCAAAAAATTCCTAAAAACCCTAGGAAGGATTTAGAACATTTTTACAAAGAAAACATCACACTTCGTCGAGCGAAACCCCTATTTCCCTAGGGAAACTCTCAAAAAAATAAAAGAATTCTCCTCCCGGTGATGTCCCCGGAAGATCTCTAAAGATCACCTCCTATACCCCAAAGGTATCAAACCTCCCCGAGCAATACGTCAAATACCTGGACCACCTAATCACTTCCCCCGTGGAGTTTATAGCATCAAATTTCCTTTTATCCAAAATCACAAGGATTTCCACAGCCGTTGGCTCCCCAGCTCAAATCAAGATCACAAGGTAATTTTCCCCGACAGAGTTCCCCGACAACATCGCATCTTCAAGATCGTAGAATTGGCTTCGACCCGTAGAATTGGTCACCTCAACTTAAGCCCGCGGAATTGCCTTCGACCCACAAAATTGGTCATCTCATCTTTTAAGCCCATAGAATTGGCTTCAACCCACAGAATTGGTCATCTCATCTTTTAATCCCACAAAATTGGCTTCGACCCTTAGAATTGATCATCTCATCTTTATGCCCGCAAAATTGGCTTCGACCCGCAGAATTGGTCACCCCAACGTAAGCCCACAGAATTGGCTTCGACCCACAGAATTGGTCATCTCAACCGAAGCCCGCAAAATTGGCTTCGACTCACAAAATTGGTCGTCTCATCTTTAAGCCCGCAGAATTGGTTATCTCATCTTCAGGCCCTCAGAATTGGATTCTACCCACATAATTGGTCATCCTTATTTCCTTAGGTCCTCAGAATTGACCTCAACCCGCAGAATTGGTCATCCCCAGCATGCTCCTTAGGTCCTCAAAATTGACCTCGACCCTTCGAAGTGGTCATCCTTGTTCCTTAGGTCCTCAGAATTGGCCTCGACCCTCTAAATTGGTTATCCTCTTTCAAAAGCCATCATGTGATGTCTATTCGATAGCTATCGTTTGTTCCAAACTCACCTTTTGAGGGGCTCTGTAGACACCCCATTCTGTTACCCCTTAAACTTTCCTTAGGTTCCAAGCACCTCCCTTTAACACCATAAACCTAGGTCATACCCCGAGTACTGACCTAGAGGCCACCGGGTGCTTCCAGGATCTGTTTAACCAAAAAAAAAAACTCTTCAAATCGATTAAGACTAGATGAATCTTCAAAGGGCACTGATTTCCCTTTTCCAGCGGTACGTTCCATGCGCGATTTTGACTTACCATGCGGACGAATGATCCGTTTTCCCTAAAACTCGATCAGGAGGCCACCGGGCGCTCTCGAGCTCCAATTGAACAAATTCAATCCTTCATCTCAATTAAGGATGAATGAATCTTCAAAGGGTGCCAAATCCCCTTTCCAACGGTCCATCCCATGCGCGATTTCGACTTACGGTACGGACGAACGATTCGTTTTACTTTTAAAGATCATCGAATGCTTCTAGGCCCTGGTTGACCAAAGTCAGCTCCCCAAACTAGGTGAAACTCTTTGTAATGTCGAAGTACATATCCTAACCATTCCAAAGATCTGCCCCGTGTGCGATTCTGACTTACCATGCGGGCGAACGATCTGTTTACGTCCGAAGTTTTCCCGTCCAAAGGACCGACGAGCGCTTCTGAGCTACACTTGACCCAAAGTCAACTCCCAAACTCGGGAGCATTCCAAAGGAATTTAGAAGGTCTCTAAAAAACCTTTCCAATGGTTTGCCCCGTGCCTGATTCTGATCAATGGTTTGGACTCTACGACCGATTTTCCAAAAATGCCTGAAAGACACTGCCAAACGGCAGGTCCCAGACCCTGCCTATTGGCAGTGTGCCTAAACACACCTGCCGATTGGATGGACCAAGGATATGACGATCGGTAATGCCCTAGGTGTATAAAAAGGAGGGCATGGCCTGATTGCAGGAAGACACCTGATCTGATAGACATCATTCTCACAAAATTCAAAAAACCTCTCTCGAAGTCAGTGTGATTTTCACATCCAAATCCCTTTCTAACGTTCTCTTCTCATCATCCTTCTCATAAAACTTGGTGAATTAACTACCCTCCATCATCATCTAAGTGCAAGGGCTGCTCTCCAACATTCAAGATGAAGCTCAAGATCTTCAAGAAGGTTCGATTTTCTCAATTCTCTCCATAAACTCTCAAAAATCCTCATTAACTTATTTTATTACTTATAACTTTTATTCTCTCACACATCTCTTATTTTCATAAAAAAAACAAAAAACAAGAAAAATAGGGTTTTCTCATAAATTCTAAATCGGAATTCTCACACTTTTCTCACAACTAAAACACGTTTGTCCACACACACACACAAATAAGAGAAGTCCCCGGTTGGATTTATGGGATAAAACCCCACCCCCTCTCTTTGCATGCGAACTACGTGGACTTTGATGCCTCTATAGTCTACGTAGGCGTCTCGGGGTAAAACCTGAGACTCGAGTCCTATTCTCACTTTTTCTCTCATTTTATATTTTCTCTAAACTCAACTCTGCTAGAGTACATATATTTATATATGCATATATTTGTTCTTAGTGGCGTATTATTCCACATACGTTATCGTTCCATTATAATGATCAATGCAAGGATAATTGCGTAAATCCTATTTTCTAATATTATTTTTATGAACCTTCCTACGGATGACTCATTTTATCTCTTCCATGATACAAGTCGAGGATTACTATCTCCACTACATATAAACACAAGCACATATGTCACGAGGGGAAAATAATGGAAAATAGAACAAACACATGAGAGACCATAAGGGCGGAATGGGAGCCTAACACCTTCCCATTTCGTAACTTATCCTCCGGACCCTTTTTGAATCATTTTGGTTTCGTATGTATCAGTATGTCTTTGGGAAAAATGTTTTTCACACTCTTGGTAAAGAAAGAGGAAAAATGAGAAAAATGATCTCAACATGATTATTATTATGTTTATTAGGTTCTCACTTGTATTAGGTTTACCAAAATGCAAAAAGAAATGTCGGACGGGACCCCATCCTGGGAAAATTGGGTTTGAAAACTATGTAAAAACATGGTTGGACTTGTTTCTAGGCTCATGGATAGGGTCCCATTTTAAAAAAGACAAAATCACGTGACAATTTGGATGCCATGCCAACCCGCCATTTTCGTAGAGTTTCGGGTATAAACCAACAAACTAAATATGAGGGGCCTAGGTTTGACACCTATATGAGGGTATGCAGTTGTTGGGTTAATTGTAAGGGTTCCCCTCTTTGGCATGACTTCTAAGATATACGTCTTGAATTTGAGGGAAATCATTACGTGTGGACAGGCCATTTGATATACATTAGTGTATGTGAATTGCATATACCTCATGGGGATAGTATGTGTGAGAGAGAATTCGATATACTCGACGTACGTGAACAAATTCCCTATGATATACCTACCATCATCACTTCGATTAATGGGTATGATGTGGGTGGAACCATTCGATATACGTCGAAGGCACTTGGCCAATGGAAGGTGAAAGTCATATCGCTTAGGCTAACTACGACCTACAGGACCAGTGCCCATCACGAAGTGACCCCCCAGTTACGAGATAAAATTTAGCGAATAGCCATGTTCTTTGGTGAAGTAGTGTGCAACATGCTGTGACACCCCGCCTAATTAAATACCGGGTGATCAGTCCTTTATTAAATTATAACCAAGGTGAATGGTTGGTTCATTCTTAGCATCACTATCGCAAAATAACTTTACATTTTAAACACCCTAAATAATTAAGCTAAGTGAGAAAACCATTTTTTTAAGACATCAATTCCATATTTAATTTAAAACCAACATTTAAAACCTTACATAATCCATAGTTTAAGAGTCACAAAACAACTAGACTGGAAGAGATAATCCAAGAAATTTAAGCATTCAACAAATAAATTCCAACTTTAAAACTTCAAAGGGAAAAAACACCCGGACAGTAAGAATCCCAAAGTATAAATACTGGAAGTAAACGAATCACAATCTATGATAAAACCAACTGAGTTAATGGAAAAAGGGCGACACATGCCCAACTGGATAAAATAGAACTAGAAGTGGAATCAATAATGAGGTCGTCTAAACAAGGGGCCTGCAACTCCCACATAAGCTGAGGCACGTTCCTTCCAAAGGATCCTAAGCATGACGCCCTTGTGGATGGGCACCTGTAATACATACATACATACATATATATATATATATACTAGTGGATACCCGTGCCTGAAGGCACGGAAAAAATTTTCAAAGTACGTAATCACGAAACGACAAAAATTTTGAAAGTACGTAATCGCAAAACGGCAAAAATATCGTTCTCCAAACAAAATATCTATATATCGTTCCCCAATATATATAAGTGCATAACTGTTACCGTTCAAACTTCGGAAAAAAATAACTCATTTGTGCAACATGTATTATATAAGGACACCACGTGCCAAAGTAGTTTTTTTTAATGATTACAAATCCAAAAAACTGCGTCAACTAAGACTTGTAATCATAGAATTTATTATAAAGCACAGAATGTGTACACGATTTAAGAAAATTCAGACAACATTTCCTTTATTTATAGGACTATCTACCTATTTAAGAAATCAAAACTACTTAGCTATACATATAGTCCTTCCCGGACATTGTATAAGCCAACAAAAAAAATCATTATTAGCACTATAATTAATTACAACCAAAATCCATGAATATGTAGAGATAAAACGATTAAATCAACAACCATACGAAATGAAACATAACAAATGAACAACTCTAAGTCGATCGCCTCACTAAATAGTGGAACAAAACATTTTCAACAGGGAATTCCACTCATTAAAATATTTTCAACATGGGATTAAAACATTTTCGGCGGGGTATTAAAATAATTCAAAGGGGGATTAAAATGACTGCCACACTGAAATCTTTGATCATGCCTGTAACAAACAACAATTGACATCCCACAAACCTTATTGTATCATTTGTTATGAAAAATATGTAAAACCAATCCAGCGATCACACAACATATCAAAAGGTGTAGAAAATATATAAAACAAATTGTAGTGTAGTGCATCTTAAACAATAAAAGGGGAATGGTCTCAAATAATCTCTAAATCACCTCTCAAACATTGTTGTGGTCTTAGCTCCTCATGTTAATTAAAAAACATGTATCAGATATCCAACTTCTGGAGCTAGTAATGAAGCTAAATCTAGATAAAATGAATGAACAACAAAGGAGCACATAAGCATTAAATTTCATAAATGGAGATAAAACATGACAAACAATTGGAGACAAAATAGGGGAAACAATAGGGGGGGGCTAAAAAAATCTTCTTACTAATATAAATTTCAAGTTACAAAATAATTTAGTTGGTTCTTTAATAGCCTCGAAAGCTGTGTGTGTTCAAACCCTATTTGCCGAAAAAAATTATGTTGGTTCTTTAATAATGTAATTATCTAGTTTTCATACTAATTAGCGAGGCTTTAAACAAAATTATATCCAGATTCACAACCCCTTCTATTTTTAATACCTCTAAATGTCATTGATGTTAAAGTATCACTTACCTCAACAAACAACAATTTTATAAGGGAATAAACATCACACTGCACTACGCATTCTAAAAAATCCAAAACACATTTTTATCCACACATCAAAGCCTCTTATTTGAAAATGCACCTTATTCCTTACCACACTTGTATAATGGTAAACATATCAGAACACCTATTACATACAAAATAGTAAGGATGAGAGTTAGCGTAAGTCGTTGGGAAGGAAAGTTCCAAGTTTGTAAACTAAAATATTAGAAGCCCACAATTGCAATAAATTTCTAATGAAAAATTTAAATCTTGCTAAAGAAGAAAATTCAAAGAAACTTACATTATTATGAATGACACTCCAGCAAATAAGAATGACACTCTAGCAAATAAGATAGTATTATATCCGTGAAGATGCAAAACAAATAGTTCGACAAACCCTAATAAAGTATTCATTACTTACACCTACAACTTTCAGCTTCACATCTCCAGTTCTGTAACTTTAAGGGATTTAATGTGAACAATCACAATTTTGAAACCGACAAAGAAACCATATGAAATTGAATCATACAACAAATTATCGAAATATTAAAACGATTCAATGGAGAACCTAAAATTAGTACCAACATCTATTTACCTCTATTGAATCTTCACTATAAGATCTGGAAAATAAAAATAAAACGAAGGAAGAAAAATAGACTATAAGAGAAAAAACCAAAGGAGGAAAACCCCATTTTTATCACACAACACTTTAATTAATTCAGACAAATGAACAAAAAAATCCTAAATATCGGCTTCAGTATAGGAACATTTTGAAAGAATACATAAACGGGTGATTTAGTGATGTTATGGGGTGAGCCAAAAGGGGATAATAAATGGTATTTTTTTTCTTACCATCTCAAGAAGCCCCCAAAAAGCAAAAGTTATAACTTCAAATCAAAAGCATGATTGCAAGTTAGAGAGAGATGATGAAAGTACCTGTAAAAACAAACATGATTTAGAAAAATGGTCGTGGATTTGTGATTGTGAGATAAGAATTCATGGTGGTGTGGTTGGAAATGGAGAAGGAAATATGTTATCTTTTGTTTGGGGAATAGTGTGAGAGAGAGACGAAACTGGTTTTGAAATAAAAGCAAAATGGGCTTGAAATGTTTGGGCGGTATCCGTGAAATTATTAGGCGAGCTAAAAAAATAGGGGATTGGATCTGAACCGTTGATTTGGCAAGGGGAAGATGTGGCAAAATCTGAGCCATCATTGTGCTTTTACATTTTTTCCAATTAAAAAATAATGCTACTCTATTATATGGATATACAAAAGAGAAGAGATAAAAAGGAAACGGGTCAGAGCCCGATTGTAAAACAGTTTAAAAATTATTTTAGCAAGTATTTAAAATGTTTACTGGCTAATGAAAAAATCATATTAGTATGAGGCACTCTCTTGAGAAATTATCACCTCTCTTCTAATGTGCACCCCTACCGCACTATTTATCACAACAATTTAGATTTTCTTAAAATTCTCATAAGGTTTCATGCCGACAATTTCTAGTGCCAAGATAGTTAATTTCTAAATGCAAAGTTTTCACATAAATCTCATTTTATTATAAAATTTCTCAGTGTTGCCTCAAACTTTGCACACACTTACAAATATCGGAATATTTATTCATTACCCAACTACTTTTAATCACAGTAGGAAGTTTCCCAATTTAAATTCTATATATATATATATATATATAACTATATATATATATATATATATATATATATATATATATATATATATATATATATATATATATATATATATATATATATATATCGATCACTCTCATAATATATATATACATACTATCGGCACCCCACATAAATTTATGGTGCTAGCATACTCTGATATCAAGTCCTCGTATCACTCGTACTAAGGGAAATACTAGTTTGGAATCACTCTCGAACTGTATTAACAAAAACCACATAAAAATTGAGGCAAAGCATAGTTCCAAGTCACTAAGAGGTTAGCACATACCTTCACGTCTCTTAGGACCGTCTGACTATCTATCCGATAGCCTGTACCAAGGATTCCTTTGTTCTAGGGTACAAGTAAATAACCCCCATTAAGGTCCCATCGAGATAAGAAAGTCCCGGCGCGGTAACCTCAGTGATAGAAAGTAGCGTGGGCATAATTTTTACACGTATATAGTATATGAACAAACGCAGTCATATATGTATACTACAATTCCCATTTTTAATTTCGGTACACCCACAACCCATACTCATGATATTTATTCTCATTGCACATTACTAGATTATCCTGTATAACGGTTCATCTCTTTTATACTTTTTTATGGGATTATTCCAAACTTACTTCGTAACACTCGTGAAATCCTGTCTCCCTAAGTGTAATTTCAGTAGGTACTCTTTTTTTTTATGACGTAACTTCCTTACGAGTCTTACCCTTTAGACATACATTCCAATTATTCCTTAAGTGTAATACACCTCCGTTAAATGTTAATCTCGTCTTACATTAGAGGTTCCATATTTAAAAAGTCCTACTGGTCTCTTTATATCCCAAAATGTTCTAACAATAATGTCCAAGGATTTCTATTCATTTATGTTGGAACAACCTATTTAAAAAGGGGAATGTGAGTTTTCCAGGAGGGGTCGATAGATCGATAGCAGGGGCTCGATCGATCGATGCTCTTGGGTCGATCGATCGATCAAGCAGTTATGGCGAAATTGCAGAAATACCAGTTATGGGAATGCTATTCCAAAATAATCCA
Source organism: Sambucus nigra (assembly GCA_949130495.1). NCBI lineage: Eukaryota > Viridiplantae > Streptophyta > Magnoliopsida > Dipsacales > Adoxaceae > Sambucus > Sambucus nigra. The sequence continues at coordinate 450,746,404 of OX422208.1, read as the reverse complement.
AATCATCATATTTGATTTCCAAACTTCCAACAAGTAATAATACAAGTGTTATATCCCCAACTAATTAATATTCTACGTAAGACATGCGAGTTTTCATCACTTATAACGAATTAAAAGGGCCAAAATCCATAAAAATAACAAGAACCCTAATATTTTCATTAGCTTATATCTTCCCATTATTTTCCCAGATTTTCTACTCCTAACTCAATGAAATTTCGTGGTTAAACCTCTACATATGAATTAGATTTCCGGAATACGTCTTTTACCTCTACAACACGCAAATTCGAGTCTCCAATACATGCTTTCTTTAACAAAAACTAGTCCTGATCAACCCTAGACAAATATTGTTGAAGCATTAACTAAAATAGAGCAAGATAGATACTTGCCTGGAAATATTTGGCTCAAATTTGAGATTGGTGTGGTTGTGATCCTCATTGCGCGATCTACAATTTGGCGGTGATGGCGGTGCAAACGGTGGAGTTCTTGGCCTAGAACTCCTTGGAAAGCTTCTCCTCTTCCCTTCCAATGGCCGTATTTAGTTTTTTGTTATTCTAACCCTAGAAGACAACTCCTATTATCTGATATAACATTAGAAAATTCGTGGGTTTCCATGCCCAAAGATACAAAATGTTTAAAACGCCTTCACAGGATGTTAATTAGGCCTAAAAATGCCACGAGACCCAAACTAAACCCCCGGGTACATAATTTTGACTATCTTGACCCTTCCGGACACATTGACACACTCAAAATGACCATACAGGTGACTTATAGTTTATTCACTTTTAAAAATTCGAATTTAATCCCGACATGACACAGGCGCGTCCAGATAAATTTCCAAAATTATCAAATTAGATTCTCGTGATAATTTTACAAAATTCAATTACACTTCTTACTTTACCCATAACGTAACTTATAACAAAATTCCATTAATTACTAACTCTCATCACGCTAGTAAGTATTTAAATGATTTTTTGGATTAATATTAAATTAATACCTCTAATTAAATTTAATAAATCCCCAAAATTTAAAAGTCATTAAAATACGGGGTATTACATACTTCGCCCCTAATAACGAAATTTTGTCCCGAAATTCGAAAGATAAAGTATACCTTGTAAGAATAACTCTGGGTATTTCTCACGCATGTCAGCCTCACGCTCCCAAGTGGATTCCTCCACATTATAATGCTCCCACTGGACCCATACAAGTGGTACTACTTTCGACCTCAATCTCCTTTCGCTATGGTCTAGAATAGCCACTGGCCTCTCCTCGAAAGAGTTATTGGGCTGTAAGTCAATCTCCTCAATCATAATGTGGGTGTGGGCCATGTTATCCCTAAGGTATCATCGCAACGACGAGATGTGGAATACATCGTGAATGCGGTGTAAATGCTCCGGCAGTCCCAATCTGTATGCTACCGACCCAATCCTCTCGATAATGGGAAATGGTCCGATGTACCTCGGGGCCAGTTTCCCTTTCTTCCCAAACCTCATCACTCATTTCATAGGAGATACACGTAGTAATACTTGGTCCCCCACATTAAATTCTCAGAAAAACCATTTTGCATCGGCGTAGCTTTTCTGCCTATCCTGGGCTACCCGAATGCGACTCCTGATAAGCTCAATCCTAGCGGAGGTTTCCTGAATTACCTCTGCTCCGAGAAACTTATTTTCCCCCACCTCTAACCAAAAAGTTAGAGAACGATAAGGCTTTCCATATAATGCCTTAAATGGAGCCATACCAATCGTGAACTGATAAGAGTTATTATAAGCAAACTCTACCAGTGGAAGATGTGGCTCCTAACCTCCCTCAAAATCAAGTACACACCTGCGTAGCATATCTTCCAACATCTGATTGGTACGCTCTGTTTGTCAATCTTTCTGTGGGTGATAAGCTTAACTCAACCTCAACTGTGTAACCATGGCCTCCTGAAAACTCTCCCATAATCGTGACACAAAAGTCTTGTCTCTGTCTGACATAATATCGAGGGGCACCCCATGTAGTCTAACAATCTCGACAAAAAACAACTGAGCATACTAACCCGTGGTATAGTGTGTCCATACTGGAAAAAATGATCCACCTTGGTCAAACGGTCCACAATCACCCAAATGGAGTCGTGACCCGATGTGATGAAGGAAACCCAGTAATAAATCTATAGAGATGCTCTCCCACATCCACGTGGGTATTTCCAACGGCTGAAGCAACCCTGACGGTTTTTGGTGGTCTACTTTTACCATCTGGCAAGTAGAACACTTGGACATGAACTCAACAATGTCCTTTTTCATCCCACTCCACCAGTATTATCACCACATATCCTGGTACATCTTATCTCCCCCAGGATGAACTGCAAATCTGGACCCGTGAGACTGTGTCATCACTGCATGACGTAAGTCTTCTCCTTCTGGGACCACTAATCTCCCATTAAACCTCAAACCTCCATCGAAACTAACTGAATAGGAATCAGCACCCTCAACTAAAAGTCATACAATTTGCTCCTAGCAAAATGAGTCTGTTGTCTATGCATGTATTACCCCCATAACAATCTCGGGTGTCACTGTCATGATAGATATGAAGGAATGGGCTTTCGCATCCTGGTGTCCCAACTTTTTCCACATTTCTCTCCAGACATTCGCTACATCGTCTACGGGTCTACGGCTCAATGTATCAGCAACCACGTTGGCCTTCCCCGGATGGTATTGTATGTCGAACTAATAGTCCTGCACAAACTCTAACCACCTGCGCTGATGCATATTTAGCTCTCGCTGAGTGAACAGGTACTGCAGTGACTTGTGGTCTGTGAACAAGTGGAACTTCTCTCCTAATAAATAATGTCTCCATATCCTCAATACGAAGACGACCGTTGGTAACTATAGGTCGTGAGTAAGGTAATTTCTCTCGTGTGGCTTAAGCTTGTGGGAGGAAAAAGTGATAGCCTTCTTCTCCTGCTGAATTACTCCCCCAAGTCCTCATAAGGAGGTGTCGGTGTAAACCAAATACTCCACGCCTGGCTTAGGTAAAGCAACAACTGGTGTCGAAGTCATCTTATCTTTCAGCTCATCGAAAGCAAATTGACAAGTATCGTCCCAAACATATGGTACCCCCTTGCGAGTCAGGTTCATCAATGGACCCTCTATCTTGGAGAACCCTCGAATGAAACCCCAAGAAACTATGCACTTCTGTCGGTGTCGTGGGTTGTCCCCACTCCCTCATCGCTGACACTTTACTCGGGTCAGCTGCTATCCCCAATTAAGATACAACATGTCCCAAAAACTGCACCTCTCGTAACCAGAATTTTCACTTCTCGTATTTAGCATACAACTGATGCTCTCGTAGAGTCTGAAGTACCTGCCTCAAGTGCTCAACATGCTCTTCCTCTGTGTGTGAATATATCAGGATGTCATTTATGAAGACGATGACAAACTGATCTAAGAACTCTCTGAACACTCAATTCACTAAGTCCATGAATACAACTGGAGCATTTGTGAGTCCAAATGACATCACTCTGAACTCATAGGACCCATATCTCATCAAGAAAGCAGTCTTCGAGACATCCTGCTCCCTAATCCGTAGTTGATAGTATCCTGACCTCAAATCTATCTTCGAAAATAATGTTTCTCCCCTCAGCTGCTCGAACAGATCATCGATTCGAGGCAATGTATACTTGTTCCGTATCGTGACCTTGTTCAGCTCTCGGTAGTCCACACATAGCCTCAGTGAACCATCTCTCTTCTTCATAAACAAAACTAGAGCGCCCTAAGGTGAGGTACTCCTACGAATGAAGCCCTAACCTAACAGCTGCTCTATCTGATCTCGTAACTCCCTCATCTCCGCTGGAGCCATACGGTATGGAGCACGTTCTATCGATCGAGTATCCGGTAATAAATCTATGACAAAATCTATCTCTCGACTGGGGGTAGGCCTGTTTTCTCCTGAAATACATCAGAATACTCACGAATGACTGGGATCGAGTCTAAGGGAGTCACGATCTCCTTAGAGGTATCCTGCTCTATGTAATACAAACGAGAGGTAGAGCCTCCCTCTGGGCGAGGAATCACCACCACAAACATCTCCTGCCCCGGAATGGCAAAGATAATACTCCCACCGAAAAAATCTATCATGGATCTATATGCTGTGAGCCAATCCATGCCAATAATAACGTCGTGCTCATGCATATCTAAGACTAACATGTCTGATGGTAAGATTAAGCTAACAATATCTACTCCCACACCCCGACATATAAAGAAAAGTAACGACCCATTTCCCAGTGGTGAGTCTATGCATGTCAGAGTGCTCTCTGCAGTGGCTAATAACCCTAAGGCCTTCACAAAGTGGGTAGCTATAAAATAATTTATCACCCCAGTATCAAATAAAACTCGACCCATTGTACCACGGATAGGAAACGTACACTCAATTGCGGGTGGTGCATGAGGAGCTGCTCCCTGGTAGATGCTATAGACACGTCTATACTGTAACTGCCCCTGCTGCACTGGAGCTGCTGGGATGGATGGTAGGGCTGGTGCCTGAGCTAGTGATGGGAGGGCGACTGGAAAAAATTTCGTCCATGGCTCATTACGGGAACCCTACTTTTGTGGGTCCCTATCTCCCTCTGGACAATCATGGCGCCTATGGCTATTTTTACCACACCTGAAGCATCGGCCCCTGAAATTTCCTCCCATTTGTCCCTGCTGATTACGGCCCTGCTGGCCGTTACCACCCTGCCATTTGCTCTGCTGGCCCTGCTGAAAATGTTGTTGGCCTTGATGGCCCTGCTCCTGACCTTGAGGCTGACGATGTTGGCCATGCTGACCCTGCTGATTAGACTGGCCCGATTGGCCCTGCCTAAATCCCCTAAATCCCTGCCTATAGTCAACTGATCGAAATCGCTTAGTAGGGTCCCCCTGATGGGAATTCTGCTCATGCTGACGAGTCTGCCCTTGAGATGTCGGTGCTCCACTAGTAGCACTACCCCCTGTCCTACCCTTCTGGATGAACTCTCCTGCTTGCTTGCTTCCCCACAGATGGAAGCGGTGATCATGGCAGTGTAACAAAGCAGCATTGAGTACATCCGTGTAGGTACTCAGCGATAGGTTGCCTATGAGGTGTTGACGGATCGTCCAGGCCAGCCCGTCCATAAATAACAGTATCTTCTTTCCCTGAGTGGGTGCCACATCTTGAACTATAGTGAGAAGTCTATTGAACTCCTCCTTATACTCAGCAACAGTCGTATTCTTGAAAAATAGCGTTGCTAAAGCCGTTTATTGAAAATAAACTATTTAAGCAACTCCGAAACTTTGTTGAAGAAACTCTTTACTTAAATCAAACTGATTTAGAACACAAGACGTGTTAACAAAAATTATGTACGAGATATGGACAAGATTTGATAACAAATTTTAGTAAACAGTTTAAAATATTTTAAACTCAGCACACATCAGAATGAGATGAGAAAATGTAGAAATATTAATACTCAGGATTTTTAACGTGGTAAAACCTCAACCTTGAGGAAACATCCACGACTCCCTCTACGGAGTAAAAGAAGAAACTATCACTAAAACAAATATGTGAGTTACTATCTATTTAACTAACATGCACACAATAACAAGTCTATACAAGTTCAGGATTATACCCTCTGGCGTCCTTAAACTTTTCTGCAGATCTTGATTGTTGATGTAGTCCTCTCAATTTGTCAACTCTTCCTTTGTTTCAGCAGTATACGTCGACTTATGTTCACCAAATCTTATAGCCAACACTTTCAGTGTTTGTAGTGTGAAGATGTTTGTGAATAGTGTTCTATATCACATGCATGAACTCACACACACTTATATTTACAAACAGTCCTATACAAATTACATATAAAGTCTATATGCAGTGAGTTTGTTATTTTTCTTTCTTACAAAACCAAAAACCTTTTGACCTTTCAAAATAACCCAGATTCCACGGAGATCTTGCTTAAGAAATCGGTCAAGACCTTTTTCAATCTATTTTGAAAATATTTAGGAGATTGAAAACCCTCCAAGTACGAATCCAACTAGGTCAGGTTAAGTTTTGTAAAAATAGAAACAGAAAAACATCTATTGTTGATTCTGAAGTAAGAAAATGTTTTAACAGAAAACAATCAACAACGAACTTCTCAAGATGAGAAATAAAATGCAACTAAGTGTGTTGTGACATGAAAAACTTCAGATCTATGATTTCTATTGAATCAGAAACAAGATCTGAGTAAGTGTCTAAGTTGGAAAAAAGATTTTATGAACACAAGGTTACAGCAACCCAGAAATCACTCAACTCGAACTCTCATAAACTCAAGAAACACTAAGGATGGTGTTTATTTGGTTATGGTGTTTTTTGGAGAGGTAAGTGGTTTTAGGTTGGAGAAGATTTAGACGAAGTTAGGGTTTCTAACTTGGCTCTCTGGTTTCTCTCTCTCTCTTCTCTGTTCTCTCTCTCTCTCTATTCTTTCTCTGAGAAATTTCAAAGTGGCAAAAGCTTTCGAAGGCTGAGATGAGAGGCCTTTAAATAGCAAGAGAAGAAGATTCCAGACTATCGTTCAAAAACAACGTCTGAGATTGAGTCAAGCTTCTTTGACTTCAATCCAAGGGCTCACAACAGGCGGTGGATTAAACAGGCTGTGATTGGCTTAAAGGTTTACACGGGGATTCACTCAGGCGACATGCAAGCCATTGATAAGGGTTGATCCAAGGGCTGTAAACATACGAAGTTTTGTCTCAGTAAAGAAACACAACTCTGGCCAATCAGAGAGCAGCAAGTGTTGGCCATAGGACGAATGCAATCGCGCGTCCTAAACTAATTACAAAGCCAACCCTGGAGTCTCTAGCGCTTTCGGTTTCTACCCAGAGTAACTTAAGGCCAAAAATCACAACAATACATATTTAGATATTAACCCCAAAACTTTTTAAATCAAGTTTTAATTTAATAAAACCTTAATTAAAAGATGTTTAAAATTCCCAAAAAATTAATAAAAATCAAATTAAGGGATTTAAACACACTCACCACATTAATACACATAAAGGTGCAATATGATATGCAAGAATTAAGTTCTAAGTGTGTGAGTGATGGCTATAGTCTCAGGATCATTACAAGATGAATAGGAGAAGAAGCAACTCAATCTCTGAGGCTCTTTGGTTTCTAGGATGGACACAATTTTGTCACAATTTCCAAACTAGATGAGCCCTTATACAGTCTAGACTCAAATGAGTCAAAAGTATAAGGGCTTCAATCTCCCCCTTTGGAAATATGAGACAAAATATCCTTTGAGTCATCTAGAACTCGTAGGGTGACAACAAATAAGAAAAACCTATTCCTATAAAAGTTCTATCTACCCAAACCCTAGAAAGCAAAAATTACATAACTCAACTATATACAGTTTAACATCCTATTATTACAGTAGCTAATGACTGTACAAGAAGAATACCTGCAAAGAATTACTAAGATCAAGCTGTTTAGTATATGCAGAGATAGAATCAAATTTCTCCCCCATTTTGTCTCAAATGGACAAAGGGAAGGAACTTGGAAAAATAACAGGTATTTACTCGACACAAATCATACCAATAGATTTACGTAAAGAAATGAATCTATTATAATCAAGAGGTTTAGTAAACAAGTCTGCAAGTTGTAGATTAGTAGGAAGATAATTGATTTCTAATTCCTTGGTTTCAACGAGTTCACGAATAAAATGATGTCTTATTTTAATGTGCTTAGTTCGCGAGTGTTGAACCGGGTTCTTAGAAATATTAATCGCGCTTTGATTATCACAATAGAGATGTAGTGTGGGTTCTAGAATACCATAATCACTTAGCAGTTGTTTAAGCCACAATAATTGGGCACAACAGCTACCAGCGGCTATGTATTCAAATTCAGCAGTCGAGAGAGATGTGCAGTTCTGTTTTTTACTACTCCATCCTACCAAGTTATTACCAATATAACAACATGCGCCTGAAGTGCTTTTACTATCATCAGTACAACCAGCCCAATCAGCATCAGTGTACCCAATAATAGTGCTCGGTGTGTCATTCGTGTACCAAATTCCTAAATTTAGAGTGCCTTTAACATATTTAATTATCCGTTTAACAGAGTTTAAATGGCTCTCTTTGGGGTTGTTTTGATAGCGCGCACAAACACACACAGCATACATGATATCAGGACGCGAGGCAGTCAGATAGAGTAATGTGCCAATCATACTACGAAATAAAGTAGGATCTACAGATTTTCCATTTTCATCTTTTGACAATTTTTCTGTAGTACTCATAGGCGTTTTAGCACTTTTAGCACTCTCGAGGCCAAATTTCTTAACTATCTCTAATGCGTACTTAGTCTGCGAAAGAAACAATCCATCTGGTTGTTGTTTGACTTGGAGACCTAGGAAGAACTGTAACTCCCCCATAAGGGACATCTGAAATTCCTTACTCATAATTTTAGAAAAAGATTTTACTTCTGAGGTAGAAGTAGATCCAAATATGATATCGTCCACATAGATTTGAGCGATAGTAATGTGTTTGCCAAAATGTTTGACAAATAAGGTTTGGTCATTTCCACCTCTTTTGAAACCTTTATCCAGTAGAAAACTGGACAGGCGCTCATACCAAGCTCTAGGAGCTTGCTTAAGACCATATAAAGCCTTTTTCAACCGAAATACATGATTAGGATAATTAGGGTCAATAAACCCTTTAGGTTGTTCTACATAGGTTTCCTCGGCAAGTATTCCATTAAGGAACGCAGATTTAACATCCATTTGATATAAAGTAAAATGCATGTGACAAGCTATAGCAAGAAGCAGACGAACTGATTCTAAAAGAGTAACAGGAGAAAACGTCTCGTTAAAATCAATTCCTTCTATTTGGGAATAACCTTGAGCAACTAGTCTACCTTTATTTCTAATTACTATCCCATTTTCATCAGTTTTATTTTTGAAAATCCAACGAGTACCAATAACCTTTTGTGATCAGGACGTGGAACTAGATACCAAACATCATGAATGACAAATTGTAAAAGTTCATCCTGCATAGCAGAGATCCAGTGTGAGTCATTCAATGCCTCTTTTACATTCTTTGGTTCCACAAGAGAAACAAAGCATGCATAAAGTGCATAATTTCTAAGTTGGGATCTTGTACGTACTGGTTCACTAGGGTTACCAACTACGTTGTTGATGGGATGGTCTTTAGAAACCCAGTTAGGTACTTCAGGTGACTCAATAGGTAATGAATTATCTATTTCAGAAGAGTCATTTTCTAAAATATTTGACGATTCTTCTTCTATAGTTAATTCACTAGTCTTGCTTTCTATAGTAGTGTCACTAACAATTACATTTATGGATTCCATTAAGGTTTTAGTGCTAAGATTATACACTCGATAATCTCTACTGTTAGGAGAATATCCTAAGAATATGGCTTTATCTCCCCTAGTCTCAAATTTAGATAAGTGTTCCCTATCTTTGCACACATAACAGGTACTACCAAAGGTTCTAAGGTACTTGAGATTAGGATTTTTATTGTACCAAAGTTCGTAAGGGGTTTGTTTGGAATTCTTTCTAAGATAGACCCTATTAATAATATGGCATGCTGTACGAATAGATTCTACCCAAAAATACTTAGGTAAGTTCTTGGCATGGAGCATGACACGTGCCATCTCTTGAAGGGTTCGATTCTTTCTCTCAGCTATACCATTTTGTTGAGGGGTTTTAGGAGCACTGAACTCATGTTTGTAACCATTATAGTCACAGTATTCTATAATACCTGTATCTTTGAATTCACCACCTCTATCGCTTCGAATTCTATTCACTTTAGTGTCTTTCTCATTTTCAATCCGTAAAAGAATCTTTAAAAAAGTTTGAAAAGTATCGGATTTCTGTTTTAAGAAAGCTACCCAAGTGAATCTGGTGAAGTCATCTACCATAACTAAGATATAACTGTGTCCACAGAGACTAACAGTTTGAGAAGGACCCATTAGGTCCATATGGATGAGTTCTAAGGGATTAGAGGTAAGGATATCTTTAACCCTTTTATGAGGTGCTTTAACAATTTTTCCTTCTTGACAGGGACCACAGACAATGTTATGAATAGGTTTAATCTTTGGTATTCCTCTAACTATTTGTTGAGAGGATAATTTACTCAAATTTTCGTAATTAATGTGACCCATTCTGTTATGCCATATCTCATTGTCATCCATTCTGGCAACATTACAGATTTCAGAACTAGTCATGACAGTATAACAATTGTCAGGAGTCCTGAATCCTGTAATTACGCATTCTCCCTTTTCATTTAAAATCTTGCAATTGTTCTTTGAAAAGGTAACAGTATGGTTTAAGTCACAAAATTGTGAAATGCTGAGTAAATTAGCCTTAAGACCTTTAACTAAGAGAACATTTTCAAGAACAGGAAGTCCTTTTTCTTTAAGGGTTCCTTTGCCTATGATCTGGGATGATACTCCATCACCAAAAACAACTTTTCCTCCATCAAAGATGGTTTTATTAAGAAGTTTTGTATCATCACCAGTCATGTGCTTGGAACATCCAGAATCCAAATACCAACCAGAAGATGTAAGTTCAGCTTTTAGGGCAGAAATAACAATATTACACTTCATCTGGGGTACTAGATCATCTTTTCTAACCCAAATTGCTCTGGTTTTCTGTTTGCGCTTGTTTGCTCTCACTTGGTAAAATTTGCGAGCATTAGATTTTGGTTGAAAAACATTTGGCGCATGATTTTGAGTAAATTTAAACACCTGAGCATTTGATTTAGAAAAGTTTCTGGGATTCCTTCTAGTAAATGTCCTTTTAGGTTTAGTCTTTCTATTCCTATAGTTGGAGTTTTTGTCTGGTGGCCTGGGAAGGACATAATTGTTACGACTCCTCCTAGAATAGTTAAAGTTTTGATACATGGAAGTATTGTAGATAGGCTTAATCAGTCTCCTATCATAGTAATCATCGAAAGAATGTCCGTATATATCACAATAGGAGCAATAAAGATTGCTCATAATGGGGTTTACCTTAGGAAAGTCTCTAAACAAAGGTTTTGAGAAATTTTGAGGCTGAATTTCATTCCTAGGTCGCACAGGTTTGAAAACAGGTTCACTTTTCCTAATTGGGGGGCAGACATATTTTCCCTTTGGTAAACTTTCATGCTTAGAGCAACTTGCATCTCCCGTGTTAGTGTTTTGATGATCAAACTCAGTTTTTAATGAATGAAAGTCTGGACATGTTTCAATAGGTCTTTTGCCTCCTGACACAAATTTGATAGGTTCAACATGTTTTGTTTGTGTCTTCAAATTGGGGCAAAACCCTATACCAGTTCGATCATCAGAATTGGTTTTAGATTCAGCAACGAATTCCTCAAAACATTTAGAATTATTTTCAAATTTTGTAAATTTTTTGAACACAGTTGCTATCTTTTCTTTGGTTTGTTCCAATTCTAATAATGTCCCTTTGTATTTTTTCTCCAGAATTTCATTAGCTTCAGTCAAGGTTTTCAGTTTTTCATCAAACACTTTGATATCACTTTCATGAGACATGCATTGAGTAGTATACTCTTCAGCATTTAGTTTTACCATCAGGCTTAGATCCTCTAGTTTTTTGGTAAGATCTTTCACAATCTTTTCTAGTCTAGTGCTTTTCTTAAGAGTTTTGGCATATAGAGTGTGAATGTCAGGGAGATCTTCATGGTCTGAGTCACTAAGTGAGGTGTGTGAAGTGACCCCTAAGGTTTCATTTCTTAAACTCACGCACCCATTGACATCAGCAGTATCGATTCCCCTTTGACTCACACACCCCGAGGAAGAAGTATTAATGTTCTCAGTAAGTAAAGCATCTAAACCAGTTAAAGTATGATTCAATGCAACAGAACTAGAATTACTTGACTCATCCTCACTATCAAGCACAGGCATATCATCATTATATATAATTTTGGCAAAGAAGGATAAACAAGGATCAAAACCATCAGATGTCTCAGTTTCCTCATTTTCAGAGTCACTTGAGTCATCCCATGTTTTGCAGATGTTGGCTCTAGAGTGTTTGTTTTGGGTATTTAAATTAACTCTACAGTCTTGAGCAATGTGTCCTAGTTTACCACATCTATAGCATTCAGTCTTCTTAAGGTCTCTGTGAGGTCTTGTGTTGTCCTTGTTCTGTTTGTCATGAGATTTCTCATGAGACTTGTGATTTAGAGGAGTTGAATAATTAGACTTGCCCTGTCTATTTGCAATACTGTTTCTAAATTTAACAATTTTCTTAAATTGTTTTGACATTAGGGCAATCTGATTAACTAGACTTTCTAAGTCACAGTCCTCATCAGAATCATTACTAGGAGTGTTTAACTCAGGCTTAGTCATTTTAGAAGTAAAGCTAAGATTGGAATTGGTATGTTTACAATGAGTGTGGGTCAATTGTTTCTTAAACTCCAATTCCATTTCCACAGTTCTTAATTTACTACTGAGTAATTCAGGAGTGAGATTTATATCACACATTTCCTCAATAGCGTATCTTTTATTGTCAAATTTCTGTGGTAATGATCTCAGAATTTTAGACACAATTTCTTGTCTATCATAAGTTATACCATTAGCATGCAGTTTAGTGACAATATCAGTCAGGTTCATATAGAAGTCATCAAAAGACTCAGATTCAGACATGATTAAAGAATTATACTGTTGGATTAACATCTGAGTTTTAACAGCCTTAACCCTAGTGTCTCCTTCATGGGCAGTAATCAGGGTATCCCATGCTTCCTTAGAAGTGGTACATGATGAGATTCTCTTGAACTCATGTTCATTTATAGACATAAATATAGCATTCTTTCCTTTATTATTATTGCGAGAAACTTGTTTCTCTTCTTGAGTAAACTCACTTAATATTTTCTTAACCCTCTCATTACTTCCTTCAGTGGCTGGTTTAGTAGGATAAAAGTATCCATTTTCAATAATGTCCCAGACATCATCTCCCAAAGTTCCTTGAATGAAAGCAATCATCCTTACTTTCCAGTAAGAAAAATTGGTTCCATCAAAGACTGGAGGTATGGTCAAGTTACCATATCTTTCATTTTTCTCGTCCATGATTGATTTTGAGAAAACAGTTTCAGAAACTCAGGATCTTTTTGAAAAAAGTTCACCAAAAGCTCGGATACCAATTGAAAAATAGTGTTGCTAAAGTCGTTTATTGAAAATAAACTATTTAAGCAACTCCGAAAGTTTGTTGAAGAAACTCTTTACTTAAATCAAACTCATTTAGAACACAAGATGTGTTAACAAAAATTATGTACGAGATATGGACAAGATTTGATAACAAATTTTAGTAAACAGTTTAAAATATTTTAAACTCAGCACACATCAGAATGAGATGAGAAAATGTAGAAAATATTAATACTCAGGATTTTTAACGTGGTAAAACCTCAACCTTGAGGAAACATCCACGACTCCCTCTACGGAGTAAAACAAGAAAATATCACTAAAACAAATATGTGAGTTACAATCTATTTAACTAACATGCACACAATAACAAGTCTATACAAGTTCGGGATTATACCCTCTGGCGTCCTTAAACTTTTCTGCAGATCTTGATTGTTGATGTAGTCTTCTCAGTTTGTCAACTCTTCCTTTGTTTCAGCAGTATACGTCGACTTATGTTCACCAAATCTTATAGCCAACACTTTCAGTGTTTGTAGTGTGAAGATGTTTGTGAATAGTGTTCTATATCACATGCATGACCTCACACACACTTATATTTACAAACAGTCCTATACAACTTACATATAAAGTCTATATGCAGTGAGTTTGTTATTTTTCTTTCTTACAAAACCAAAAACCTTTTGACCTTTCAAAATAACCCAGATTCCACGGAGATCTTGCTTAAGGAATCGGTCAAGACCTTTTTCAATCTATTTTGAAAATATTTAGGAGATTGAAAACCCTCCAAGTGCGAATCCAACTAGGTCAGGTTAAGTTTTGTAAAAACAGAAACAGAAAAACATCTATTGTTGATTCTGAAGTAAGAAAATGTTTTAACAGAAAACAATCAACAACGAACTTCTCAAGATGAGAAATAAAATGCAACTAAGTGTGTTGTGACATGAAAAACTTCAGATCTATGATTTCTATTGAATCAGAAACAAGATCTGAGTAAGTGTCTAAGTTGGAAATAAGATTTTATGAACACAAGGTTACAGCAACCCATAAATCACTCAACTCGAACTCTCATAAACTCAAGAAACACTAAGGATGGTGTTTATTTGGTTATGGTGTTTTTTGGAGAGGTAATTGGTTTTAGGTTGGAGAAGATTTAGACGAAGTTAGGGTTTCTAACTTGGCTCTCTGGTTTCTCTCTCTCTCTTCTCTCTTCTCTCTTCTCTCTCTCTCTCTATTCTTTCTCTGAGAAATTTCAAAGTGGCAAAAGATTTCGAAGGCTGAGATGAGAGGCCTTTAAATAGCAAGAGAAGAAGATTCCAGACTATCGTTCAAAAACGACGTCTGAGATTGAGTCAAACTTCTTTGACTTCAATCCAAGGGCTCACAACAGGCGGTGGATTAAACAGGCTGTGATTGGCTTAAAGGTTTACACGGGGATTCACTCAGGCGACATGGAGGCCATTGATAAGGGTTGATCCAAGGGCTGTAAACATGCGAAGTTTTGTCTCAGTAAAGAAACACAACTCTGGCCAATCAGAGAGCAGCAAGTGTTGGCCATAGGACGAATGCAATCGCGCGTCCTAAACTAATTACAAAGCCAACCTTGGAGTCTCTAGCGCTTTCGGTTTCTACCCAGAGTAACTTAAGGCCAAAAATCACAACAATACATATTTAGATATTAACCCCAAAACTTTTTAAATCAAGTTTTAATTTAATAAAACCTTAATTAAAAGATGCTTAAAATTCCCAAAAAATTAATAAAAATCAAATTAAGGGATTTAAACACACTCACCACATTAATACACATAAAGGTGAAATATGATATGCAAGAATTAAGTTCTAAGTGTGTGAGTGATGGCTATAGTCTCAGGATCATTACAAGATGAATAGGAGAAGAAGCAACTCAATCTCTGAGGCTCTTTGGTTTCTAGGATGGACACAATTTTGTCACAATTTCCAAACTAGATGAGCTCTTATACAGTCTAGACTCAAATGAGTCAAAAGTATAAGGGCTTCAATTCTCCTGTTTCAGATTCAGTAGCTTCTGCCTCATCTCAGTCTGCATGGCGGATGGAAAGTATTTATTGTCAAACCGCGCCCAAAATGATTGAATAGTGATAATATCCCTCTACTCCAAGGTGGTGGTGGATTCCCACCAATGCAAAGCGTACCCTACTAGCTTGAAGGAAGCGAACAACTGTTTATGCACGTCAGTGCATTCGTACATGCGCAGATGCCTCTTGATATCCTTTTTCCATTGGCTGGCTACAATGATATCCGAACTACCCACAAACTCTGGGGGTGCGCTTTCTGGAAGGCATCCCTAACTCGCTCTCATGCATAAGGAAGTTGTGCCGGTCCTCGTTCCACTGTCTAAACCTGAGGTGGAGCCAGCTGCACTATCGCTAGTGCGGCATTCACCGCCTGAGGAACGATAGCGGCTACCTTGGTTGCGTTCATCGTTCCTTGAGCTGGAGATGCTGGCTGCTCGGCTTTGGCACTCCTATCCTTGGGTGCGCATCTCGGAGGCATCTGAAATGATAAGGAAATTTATTAGTCTACAGTTATTAGAAAATCTCAAATAGCTGAAGACGTAAGCGTAAATGCAAGAATACAACAATCCTTAAAATAGTGCTCTATAGCAAGAATGCTAAGCTAAAAGCAAAATAAGCCGTACAGATCCTAAAGGACACTAGAAACTGATGATCTGATACCACCTGTGACACCCTGCCTAATAAAATACCAGGTGATCAGTCCTTTATTAAAGTATAACGAAGATGAACAGTTGGTTCATTCTTAGCATCACTATCGCAAAATAACTTTACATTTTAAACACCCTAAATAATTAAGCTAAGCGACAAAACAATTTTTTTAAGACATCAATTCCATCTTTAATTTAAAACCAACATTTAAAACCTTACATAATCCATAGTTAAAGAGTCACACAACAACTATACTGGAAGAGATAATCCAAGCAATTTAAGCATTCAACAAATAAATTCCAACTTTAAAACTTCAATGGAAAAAAAAACATCCTGACAGTAAAAATCCCAAAGTATAAATACTGGAAGTAAACGAATCACAATCTCTGATAAAACCAACTGAGTAATGGGAAAAGGGTGACACATGCCCAACTGGATAAAATAGAACTAGAAGTGGAATCAATAATGAGGTCGTCTAAGTAAGGGGCCTGCATCTCCCACCTAAGCTGCAGCACGTTCCTTCCAAATGATCCCAAGCATGACGCCCTTGTGGCTGGGCACCTGCAATATATACATATATATATACAAAAGAGAAGAGATAAAAAAGGAAATGGGTAAGAGACCGATTGTAAAACAGTTTAAAAATTAGTTTAGCAAGTATTTAAAATTCTTACCAACTAATGCAACAGTCATATTAGTATGCGGCACTCTCTTGAGAAATTCTCACCTCTCTTCTAATGTGCACCCCTACCGCACTATTTATCCCAACAACTTAGCTTTTCTTAAAATTCACATAAGGTTTCATGCCGACAATTTCTAGTGCCAAGATAGTTACTTTCTAAAGGCAAAATTTTCACATAAATATCATTTTATTATAAAATTTATCAGTGTTGACTCAAACTTTTAACACACTTTTAAATATCGGAATATTGACTCATTACCCAACTACTTTTAATCACAGTAGGAAGTTTCCCAATTTAAATTCTCTCTCTCTCTCTCTCTCTCTCTCTATATATATATATATATATATATATATATATATATATATATATATATATATATATATATATATATATATATATATATATATATATATATATATATATATATATATATATATATATATATATATATATATATATATATATATATATCGATCACTCTTATAATATATATATACATACTATCAGCACCCCACATAAATTTATGGTGTTGGCATACTCTGCTATAAAGTCCACGTATCACTCATACTAAGGGAAATACTAGTTCGGAATCACTCTCGAACTGTATTAACACAAAACACATACAAATTGAGGCGAAGCATAGTTCCAAGTCACTAAGAGGTCAGCACATACCCTCACGTCTCTTAGGACCGTGTGACCATCTATCCGATAGCCTGTACCAAGGATTCCTATGTTCTATGGTACAGTCAATATCTCCCATAAAGGTCCCATCGAGACAAGACTGTCCCGGCGCGGTAACCTCAGTGATAGCAAGTAGCGCGGGATAATTTTTACACATATATAGTATATGCACAAACACAGTCATATATGTATACTACCATTCCCATTTCTAATTTAGGTACACTCACAACCCATGCTCATGATATTTATTCTTATTGCACATTACTAGATTATCCCGTATAATGGTTCGTCTCTTTTATACTTTTTTATGGGATTATTCCAAACTTACTTCGTAACACTCATGAAATCCTATCTCCCTAAGTGTAATTTCAGTAGGTACTCTTTTATTTTATGACATAACTTCCTTACGAGTCTTACCCTTTAGACATACGTTCCCATTATTCCATAATTGTACAACACATATGTTAAATGTTAATCTCATCTTACATTAGAGGTTCCATATTTATAAAGTCCTACTGGTCTTCTTTATATCCCAAAATGTTCTAACAATAATGTCAAAGGATTTCTATTCATTTAATTTGGAACAACCTATTTAAAAAGGGGAATGTGAGTTTTCCAGGAGGGGTCGATCAATCGATGGCAGGGGCTCGAACGATCGATGAATCGATCGATCGATGCTCTTGGGTCGATCGATCGATCAAGGAGTTATGGCGAAACTGCAGAAATACCAGTTACGGGACTGCTATTCCAAAATCATCCAAATCATCATATTTGATTTCCAAACTTCCAACAAGTAATACTACAAGTGTTATATCCCCAACTAATTAATATTATACGTTAGACATGCGAGTTTTCATCAATTATAACGAATAAAAAGGCCAAATCCATTAAAATAACAAGAGCCCTACTATTTTCTTTAGCTTAGTTCTTCCCATTATTTCCCCATATTTTCTACTCCTAACTCAATGAAATTTCGTGGTTCAACCTTTACATATTAATTAGATTTCCAGAATATGTCTTTTACCTCTACAACATGCGAATTCGAGTCTCTAATACATGCTTTCTTTCACAAAAACTAGTCCTAATCAACCCTAGACTAATATCATTGAAGAATTAACTAAAATATAGCAAGATAGATACTTGCTTGGAAATATTTGGCTCAGATTTGTGGCAACGATTGGTGTGGTTGTGAATCTCATTGCGCGATCTACCATTTGGCGGCGATGGCTGTGCAAACGGTGGAGTTTTTGGCCTAGAACTCCTTGGAAAGCTTCTCCTCTTCCCTTCCAATGGTCGTCTTTAGTTTTTGGTTATTCTAACCCTAGAAGACAACTCCTATTATCTGATATCACCATAGAAAATTCGTGGGTTTCCATGCCCAAAAATACAAAATGTATAAAACGTCCTATCGGGACGTTAATTAGGCCTAAAAATGCCACGAGACCCAAACTAAACCCCCGGGTACATAATTTTGACTATCTTGACCCTTCCGGACACATTGACACACTCAAAATGACCATACGGGTGACTTATAATTTTTTCACTTTTAAAATTTCGAATTTAATCCCGACACGACACATGCGTGTCCCGATAAATTTCCAAAATTATCAATTTAGAATCTCGTGATAATTTTACTAAATTCAATTACACCTCTTACTTTACCCATAAAGTAACTTACAACAAAATTTCAATAATTACTAACTCTCATCACTCTAGTAAGTATTTAAATAATTTTCCGGATTAACATTAAATTAATATCTCTAATTAAATTTAATAAATCCCCAAAATTTAAAAGTCATAAAAATGAGGTATTACACATGCATGATTCCTTATTAACATATCATGGAGAGAGTATTTTTGTTCAGAATTATGAGCATTATACTAAGCAGGGGAGAATGTACAAGTATAAAAGCTAATTATAACATGAAGCATGAAGATTATACTAAACCGAGATATGTGAGAGTGAGTGATGTGTGAATATCTACAAATGAATGTGTCCATCCCCGATATGTCAATCCACGATATTATACTAAAAGGGAACATACAGGTATGTACATACGCACACAAGAAGAAAATAATAACACCCATACAAACAAAGTCTGTCCAACTTATGAAAACTTTTCACCAATGGATTCCCCACTCTGTCCATCCCTGATATGTCTATCCATCTCTCTCGTCTCACGGGGTTAAACAAAAAAGGGAAGGAGAAAAAGTTCTCGCACCCTTATACTCTACATGAGAGCTTCGTTCGACGTCGGTGTGGAGTGAATGTAAAGATATGGAGTCGCTAGCCTATCTTGCACAAAATAGGAAAAAGAACATGTTGTTGCTTCGAGAGAGCGGCATCAAAAGCAAACTGACGCCTACGAAACCAATAGTTTGAAGGGTTCGGGGGCTATGTAACTGAATGGGAAGGTGTTAACCCCCATCCCATCCTTTGGATCTCTCATGGGCTTGTGTCATTGTTTTCCTTTATTTCTCCACGAAGTGTGTTTGCATGTATATAATGGAGATCGAAATCACCCAACTCATACCATGGAAAATACAAAGTGAGCTCATGTGACACCCCGACTAATTAAATACCGGGTAGCTACTCCTTTATTAAATTAATTCAAAATGCCCAGTTGGTCCAGTTAATAGCATCACTGTCGAAAACATTTTAAAGATTACTAACCACCTAGTATTTAAAAAGTAAGTGCCAAATTTTATTTAAAGTCTGATTAACATGCAACAAGTGTAATAAAGAATAACACCATTCACCATACTGAAGTAAATAAAATGACCATCACATAAAGTAAATAAAGTCTGGAGGAAAAAATCCTCACTACAAATCCGACAACTGAAATAAGTAAACCGAAAACTAAAACAGTACATGCCGAAGTCTGAAAACTGTAATGTAAATGTAAATCTAAAAGAAATGGGCAACATGCCCTACAACTGATAGATAATGAAGCTGGAATCCAAGTGAATAGAGGCGTCTACAAGCAAATCCCTGTAGCTTCCACAAACAGCTACAGCTCGTCACCTGAATGAGTATCCTATGCTTGGTGTCCTTGTGGCTGGGCACCTAAAATGGTGTTACAAAGAAAAATAGATTTGAAAAGCAAACGGGTCAGAGCCCTAATGTGGAGTTATATTTTAAAAACATGGAAGTGCTTTAAAAACATTTAAAACATTAAATGCAAAGTACATGTTAGGACGTGCACTCACATGATATTCTCACCTCTCGTCTAACTGTGCACTCCTAACGTAAGTACCCATCTAGAGTGATACAAACTGCTAGCTAAGTGGCAACTTATTTAGCTAGACTATCATAGGTCCTACCCTTATTACTCGGTTCTCTTAACATCATAATGCTCGTAATTAAGTAGGGGTTTAATATCTCAGATGTTCAATATGCAATACATATAACTATCAGTTAACTCGTTATATTTCTCGAAACAATAGCGTAATTATATTCACAACATTAACATGAAGGTTCCCATTAATTAAGCGTATATTATTCACATCATAAATATACAATATAAGCACCCCGAGAACTAAGCTGCGGTGCACACATACTCTGCTATCCATCCCGGTACATCACGTACATAAGGATTACATATTCCGAATCTCTCAGGAATAGTTCACAGATAACAACATCACAAACAATGGAGGCGAACACAGTCACATCACATGGGTCACGCACATACCTATGCTCCCACGATCAGCGGACTTATTAATATCCCAATAAGTCTTTCTATGACCTATGTTCATCAAGGTAACCAGTCTAAATCCGGGCAACACAAGGATTAGAGGGCCCTAAGTGAACGCAAACCTCCCGTGATAGCAAGTATGGTAGGTATGTCATACACATAATTCATATACCAATACTAAGTAAACACACGTCTTAGTAATCAATGTAGTTTAATCGTAGTACATATCGCTTTCTCGTACTATCTTATAATATCTACAACTTATATTATTCCGGTTTCTAATTATACGCGCCATAATACATTCTCACGTCGTAGTAGACACTCCCGTCTCAACCCAAACCGTCCATTTAATATAACTCTCGTATATAATTTTCCTTCTCATAAATACCCAAAAGTCCCAATTCTATCATTATATCATCCTCAGAATGTTATCTATATCCTCGACTAAGTGTACGGGACTCCAAAAATCAAAACAGTCCAAAAAGGACCAAACTGTCAACTCGTTAGAAGTCTCGTTCGAATGAGGCTGTTCGAACGAGATTGGACTGTCAGCTCGTTAGAAGTCTCGTTCGAACGAGGCTGTTCGAACGAGATCCCAGTTCGTTCGAACGAACTGTACCTTCTAACGATATCTCGTTCGAACGAGATATCGAACTAAACTACCCCTCGTTAGAAGAGACTGGTCAACTCGTTAGAAGCTCGTTCGAACGACCTGGGGATTGCTTCTAACGACTGACCAGTTTCGGCCCAGATTTTTCCCCAATTCGTTTTTATCCATTTTTATCACTCCTAATCTCTTCCAAAGTTCATCCCAACAACGTTTTAGGGTCTCTAATTCATCCTAAACATATTCAAGTCAACTCCTAACATGTTTTCAAGGATTAAATCTCTTTGACATCAATCAAAAATATAAATCTCTACACTTTTTCCCCAATTATTTCAAGAACAAGAACCCTAGGTTTATATCATCATCAAATCCCAGAATTTAATTCGTTTTAATTTCTTCTAATCACAACTATCATGAGAGAAATCATCTACCTATCATTCTACATGCAATTCTCTTCAAAATTTTCAAGTTCTAAACTCCAAACTACATGGGTTTTCATTCATCTTTTAAGAACAATTAAAATTCCTCAATTTCTAACAAGGAAAAGACATTCTCTGAAATTAAATGGAATAAAGTCACTTGCCTTGATTGTCTCTGAGTTTGGTGTTGGTTTGGTAGAACTTTTCTGCAGAATTTCTTCTCTCCAAGCTTCCTCTCCAATGGTGGCTTAAGGTGGCTAGGGTTTTGATTTGGGAAATTTAGAAAACTCTTCTAATAACCTACGTAGCCTTCTAGGTTAATATGGTTTGGTTAATGGGCTTATTGGGTTTAATCCACATCAGATTTACATCTCTAATTTTCGTCACTTTTAATTCCTTAAAAATGTAAAATTACCAAAATACCCTTTTTGATGCCGGTATGGCCTAGAAATACCCCGGGACCCAAACTACACCCCCGGCTAGTGTTTTCTAACTATCTCGACCCTTACGGACGCGTTGGCGCACTCAAAATGACCGTACGGTTTATAGATTTTAAATTCACTTTTATTATCAAAATATTACACCGTGACGCGGCGGTCCCACGCGTCTCAACAAAATTTCAAAAATGCCGTATATAAATCTCACGACAACTTTTATAATTACGAATTCATATATACTCATATATGCACATAATCAAATACCAACTCGCAGCTCGTTAGTATTTTTAACCCGGATTAATTTCCAATTGATACGCATTTAATTAATTAATCCCGAAAATAAATATAGGCAAAAGTACGGGGTATTACATACTCCCCCCCTAATAACTGAATTTCGTCCCGAAATTCGAAACTAGAAAGTACCTGCTAAAAATAACTCTGGATAACGATCGCGCATCTCATCCTCGTGCTCCCATGTGGACTCCTCGACATTGTGATGTCGCCACTGAACACGCACTAACGATACTATCTTTGACCGCAGTTTCCTCTCACTTCGGTCCAAAATAGCAATCGGCCCCTCCTCGTAGGAGCTATCAGGCTGGAGATCGATGTCCTCCACAACAATGTGAGAATGAGCCAAATTATCTCTAAGGTATTTCCTCAGCGAGGAAATATGGAACACATCGTGAATCCGATGCAAATGCTCCGGTAGTCCGAGTCTATACGCAACCGGTCCGATCCTCTCAATAATAGGAAACGGCCCCACATACCTCGGTGCCAACTTCCCCTTCTTCCCGAAACGCATAATCCCCTTCATAGGAGACACTCTGAGCAAAAGTTGGTCCCCCACTTGGAACTCCCTGAAAAATCTCTTCGCATCAGCATAACTCTTCTGCCTGTCTTGAGCTACCCGAATGCGATATCCTGAATTACTTCCGGCCCAAGTAGTTTGTTATCCCCCACCTCTAACCAACATGCTGGGGAACGACAAGGCCTTCCATACAATGCCTCAAACGGAGCCATGCCAATAGTGAACTGATAGGAGTTGTTGTAAGCAAACTCCACCAGTGGAAGGTACTGCTCCCATCCACCCCCGAAGTCTATAATGCACATGCGTAGCATGTCCTCCAACATCTGATTTGTGCGCTCAGTCTGCCCATCAGTCTGGGATGATACGCCGTACTCAACTGCAATTCCGTGCCCATGGCCTCCTGGAAACTCTCCCAAAACCTCGAAACAAAGATCTTGTCTCTGTCAGACACGATATTTAGGGGCACACCGTGAAGTCTCACAATCTCTGAAATGAAGAGCTGGGCATACTGTCCCGTAGTGTAGTCAGTCCTTACGGGTAAAAAGTGAGCGACCTTGGACAACTTGTCCACAATTACCCAAACGGAGTAGTGACCCCTCTGCGACGTAGGCAACCCCGTGATAAAGTCCATGGATATGCTCTCCCACATCCACACCGGGACCTCCAATGGCTGTAGCAATCCTGCCAGTTTCTGATGATCCACTTTTACAAGATGACAAGTGGCGCATTTCGAAACAAACTCAGCGATATCTCTCTTCATACCGCTCCACCAATAC
Source organism: Sambucus nigra (assembly GCA_949130495.1). Taxonomy (NCBI): domain Eukaryota; kingdom Viridiplantae; phylum Streptophyta; class Magnoliopsida; order Dipsacales; family Adoxaceae; genus Sambucus; species Sambucus nigra. The sequence continues at coordinate 450,722,474 of OX422208.1, read as the reverse complement.
TGGCGTCTCATGTCTTGGTACATTTTGTCCCCTCCGGGATGTACCGCGAACCGTGAGCCGTGCGACTCTGCCATCACATCGTGTCGCAATTCCACCCCTTCCGGAACTACCAATCTCCCATTGAAGCGCAATCCCCCGTCTGAGCTAACGGTATAGGACTCGGCTCCCTCTGCTAGTAACCGAACTATCTGCTCCTGACAGAATGAGTCATTAGCCTGTGCCCGTACTACCTTCATGACAATCTGCGGTGTAACGGTCATCACAGACATGAAAGATCGGGCCACTGCATCCTGGTGTCCCAATTCCTTCCACTTTGCTTTCCACACCTCTGCCACCTCGTCTGCTGGCCTACGGCTCAACGCGTCTGCTACCACGTTAGCCTTCCCCGGGTGATACTGGATGTCGAACTGGTAGTCCTTCACAAACTCCAGCCACCTACGCTGCTGCATATTCAATTCCTTCTGCGTGAACAGATACTGTAGGGGCTTGTGGTCCGTGAATAGTTGGAGCTTCTCCCCCAAAAGATAGTGCCTCCAAATCCGTAGGGCAAATACCACTGCTGCCAACTCCAAATCATGCGTGGGGTAATTCTTCTCATGAGGCTTAAGCTTACGGGAAGCATAAGCTATGGCCTATCTCTCTTGCTGCAATACACCTCCCAGTCCTTGCAAAGACGCATCGGTGTAAACCAAATACTCAACTCCCGGTCTCGGCAATGCTAACACAGGTTCTGAGGTCAATTTGTCCTTCAATTCATCGAATGCCAACTGACAGGCATCACTCCAGATGTATGGCACACCCTTACGAGTCAGATGTGTCAAAGGACCTGCTATCTCCGAGAAACCCCGAATAAACCTCCTGTAGTATCCTGCTAGACCCAAGAAACTACGAATCTCAGTCGGTGTCGTGGGCTGTCCCCACTCCCTCACCGCTGATACTTTCCCCGGATCAACAGATATTCCCTAGTCGGAAATGATACATCCGAAAAACTGGACTTCCTTCAGCCAAAACCCGCACTTCTCATATTTTGCATACAACTCGTTCTGACGAAGTGTCTGCAAAACCTGCCTCAAATGCTCGACGTGCTCCTCCTCTGTCTGGGAGTAAACCAGAATGTCATCAATGAAGACAATGACAAACTGATCTAGAAAATCCCTGAACACTCTGTTCATCAAGTCCATAAACACTGCTGGAGCGTTGGTCAAACCGAAAGGCATAACCCGAAACTCGTAAGAACCATATCTCGACAAGAACGCAGTCTTCGAGACATCCTCCTCCCGAATACGTAACTGATGGTATCCCGATCTCAAATCAATCTTCGAGAAGAAAGAAGCTCCTCTCAACTGGTCGAATAAGTCATCGATTCGAGGCAACGGATACTTATTCCGTATCGTGACCTTATTCAACTCTCGGTAGTCCACACACAATCTCAGTGAACCGTCCCTCTTCTTCACAAACAAAGCTGGAGCGCCCCAAGGTGAGGTACTCCTGCGGATAAAGCCCTGACCTAACAGCTGCTCTATCTGATCCCGTAACTCTCGCATCTCAGCTGGAGCCATACGGTACGGTGCACGTGCTATAGGTCTCGTACCCGGTAGCAAATCTATAACAAAGTCTATCTCTCGACTGGGTGGTAAGCCTGGTATCTCCTGAAACACATCCGAATACTCCCTGACAACTGGGATAGAATCTAAAGGAATCACAACCTCCTTAGAGGTATGCTCCTCTAGGTAATACAAATGAGCGGTCGATCCTCCCTCTGGGCGAGGCATCGCCACTACGAACATCTCTTGCCCCGGAATGGCAAAAATAATGCTTCCGCTGAAGCAATCAATCATGGACCTGTAAGCTACGAGCCAATCCATACCGATGATCACATCGTGAACATGCATATCTAATACCAACATATCTGCTGGTAATACCAGACTACCAATCCCTACTCCCACCCCCCGGCATATAAAGAATATAAGTGACCCACTCCCCAATGGTGAGTCGACACACGTCACTGTGCTCTCTGCCGTAGCTAACAATCCTAAAGCTTTAGCGAAGTGTGTAGCTATAAAACAGTGTGTAGCACCCGTATCGAATAATACCCGACCCATAGTGCCATGGATAGGAAACGTACCCTCAATCGCGGGCGGTGCTTGTGGAACTGCAGCCTGGTGAACGTTGTAGACACGTCCATACTGTAGCTGCCCCTGCTGAGCTGGGACTAATGGAATGGGTGGCAATGCTTCCATCTGTGGCGGTGCGGGAAGAGCGGCGGGAAACATAGCCCTCTGTGGCTCCTGGAGAGCCCCCTGCTGCTGCTGCTATGGGGCCCTGCCCCTATCAGGACAATCCTGTCCCTTATGGCCAGTCTTGCCATAAACGAAGCACTTCCCTGGGAAGTTCCCTCCCCTCTGTCCATGCTGTCCCCGACCCTGGTGGCCATTACCGTTCCTCCCTTGGCCCTGCTGGCCCTGATGAAACTGCTGCCCATTCTGCCCCTGTTGGCCCTGATGGCCGTTTGGACCCTGATGGCCCTGACGGAAACCTCCCTGTCCCTGTCTGTAGTTCCCTGACCGGAACCTCTTGTTATCCCCCTGTTGGGAGCCCTGCTCATTCTGTCTCTGCCCCTGACCCGATTGTGCCCCGCTGGCACCATGTCCTCCAGTCCTGCCCTGATGGCTAGACTCCCCCGACCGCTTACCCTCGGCCATATGAAAATGGTGGTCCTGGCAGTGTAACAATGCAGTGTTAACCACATCAGAATAAGTGGCCAACGATAGGTTCCCTAGCAGATGCTGACGGATCCTCCATGTCAACCCGTCCGTGAACTTCTCAATCTTCTTCTTCTCTGTTGGTATCTCGTTTGGAACGATGTTCAACATATTTGTGAACTCGGACTCATACTCGGCCACAGTCTTCGCCTCATGCCTCAAACTCATCAATCTCCTCCTCATTTCCATATGAACAGCTGACGGAAAGTACTTGCGGTTGAACCGCACCCAGAACTCCTGAATCGTGAGAGTATCCCTCTCCTCCATGGTGGTAATAGACTCCCACCACTGCAACACAGATCCAACTAGCTTGAAAGTAGCTAGCACCTGCTTCTGAACATCAGTGCACTCATGCATCCTTAAGTGCCTCTGCATATCCTTCCTCCACTGGCTCGAGACTACCATATCTGAGCTACCTGCAAACTCTGGCGGATGCGCTTTCTGAAAAGCGTCACGTACACACTCCCAAGCAGACGGGAATGCATTAGCCTGTACTGGCGCAGCAACCGGCGCCTGAGGTGGTGCCTGTTGAACAACGGCAATGGCAGCATTTACCGCTTGGGCTACTATAGCTGCAACCTCAGCGGCGTTCATCATGCCCTGAACTGGAGCGGGATGGGGTTCGGGCGTTGCATCCCTGGGAACTTGTCGTGCACGTCGTGGAGGCATCTGAAATAAGAACAAAGTTTATAAGTTCGCTGTTTATAAACTTAAAATAGCTGAAGAACGAAGCATACACAAAAAGAGTACAACAGTCCTAAAATATAGGCTATATATCAAAGAAACTTAGCGGAAGCATAACAAGCCGTCAGATCCTAAAGGACACTAGAACCTGATGCTCTGATACCACCTGTGACACCCCGACTAATTAAATACCGGGTAGCTACTCCTTTATTAAATTAATTCAAAATGCCCAGTTGGTCCAGTTAATAGCATCACTGTCGAAAACATTTTAAAGATTACTAACCACCTAGTATTTAAAAAGTAAGTACCAAATTTTATTTAAAGTCTGATTAACATGCAACAAGTGTAATAAAGAATAACACCATTCACCATACTGAAGTAAATAAAATGACCATCACATAAAGTAAATAAAGTCTGGAGGAAAAACTCCTCACTACAAATCCCACAAATGAAATAAGTAAACCGAAAACTAAAACAGTACATGCCAAAGTCTGAAAACTGTAATGTAAATGTAACTCTAAAAGAAATGGGCAACATGCCCTATAACTGATAGATAATGAAGCTGGAATCCAAGTGAATAGAGGCGTCTACAAGCAAATCCATGTAGCTTCCACAAACAGCTACAGCTCGTCACCTGAATGAGTATCCTATGCTTGGTGTCCTTGTGGCTGGGCACCTAAAATGATTTTACAAAGAAAAATAGATTTGAAAAGCAAACGGGTCAGAGCCCGAATGTGGAGTTATATTTTAAAATGTTTTTAACTCTTGGAGTTGTTTTGACTTCCAACTTTTCATTTCTTTGCCTTATTTAAAGGAGTCTTTTGGATTCCAACTCTTCATTTCTTTTCATTATAAAAGGGAGTCGTGGGAAACCCTTTTTAACATACTTTTAGCACAAATTTTGGCAGCAAATATATTTTATATTCCTCTTCTTTTTATATATACATTGGCCCTTGAGATTTGTGAGTTCCAACCTTAGATTAGAGTTGTTCTTGGAGATATTTTATTGGAGGTTCTTGGAGGAGATTTTTTAGATCTTTTGAGTTGATATTGAGGATGTGATCATTGGTTTCTCATCATGGTTTGAGGTATGGGATTTTACACAATATGCTCCTTAATCTCGCGAGAGTTATTCCCTTTGAATTCATGTGATTATTGAACTCCTATTTGAATTATTAAATTCGTTGAAATCTGGAAAAATAATTGTTGGAATTATTTTGATTCATGTGGTATCATTATATTGTTGATGAGCACGTTGTCATGAGATTTTAATATGGCACGGATGTTGCGCACCCGCCAAAATTCTTACTTCCAAGGGCTATGACTTGATAAAGCATATGCGGATGGGGTGAGGCCTGGTGACCCATTGATGTGTTGTTGAGAAATTATATTGATAAATGCTTTGAGATTTGCATTTTGATACGAAAACATTTAAAACATTAAATGCAAAGTACATGTTAGGACGTGCACTCACATGATATTCACACCTCTCGTCTAACTGTGCACTCCTAACGTAAGTACCCATCTAGAGTGATACAAACTACTAGCTAAGTGGCAACTTATCTAGCTAGACTATCATAGGTCCTACCCTTATTACTCGGTTCTCTTAACATCATAATGCTCATAATTAAGTAGGGGTTTAATATCTCAGATGTTCAATATGCAATACATATAACTATCAGTTAACTCGTTATATTTCTCGAAACAATACCGTAATTATATTCACAACATTAACATGAAGGTTCCCATTAATTAAGCGTATATTATTCACATAATAAATATACAATATAAGAACCCCGAGAACTAAGTTGCGGTGCACACATACTCTGCTATCCATCCCGGTACATCACGTACATAAGGATTACATATTCCGAATCTCTCAGGAATAGTTCACAGATAACAACATCACAAACAATGGAGGCGAACACAGTCACATCACATGGGTCACGCACATACCTACGCTCCCACGATCAGCGGACTTATTAATATCCCAATAAGTCTTTCTATGACCTATGTTCATCAAGGTAACCAGTCTAAATCCGGGCAACACAAGGATTAGAGGGCCCTAAGCGAATGCAAACCTCCCGTGATAGCAAGTATGGTAGGTATGTCATACACATAATTCATATACCAATACTAAGTAAACACACGTCTTAGTAATCAATGTAGTTTAATCGTAGTACATATCGCTTTCTCGTACTATCTTATAATATCTACAACTTATATTATTCCGGTTTGTAATTATACGCGCCATAATACATTCTCACGTCGTAGTAGACACTCCCGTCTCAACCCAAACCGTCCATTTAATATAACTCTCGTATATAATTTTCCTTCTCATAAATACCCAAAAGTCCCAATTCTATCATTATATCATCCTCGGAATGTTATCTATATCCTCGACTAAGTTTACGGGACTCCAAAAATCCAAACAGTCCAAAAAGGACCAAACTGTCAACTCGTTAGAAGTCTCGTTCGAACGAGGCTGTTCGAACGAGATTGGACTGTCAGCTCGTTAGAAGTCTCGTTCGAACGAGGCTGTTCGAACGAGATCCCAGTTCGTTCGAACGAACTGTACCTTCTAACGATATCTCGTTCGAACGAGATATCGAACGAAACTACCCCTCGTTAGAAGAGACTGGTCAACTCGTTAGAAGCTCGTTCGAACGAGCTCGTTCGAATGACCTGGGGATTGCTTCTAACGACTGACCAGTTTCGGCCCAGATTTTTCCCCAATTCGTTTTTATCCATTTTTATCACTCCTAATCTCTTCCAAAGTTCATCCCAACAACGTTTTAAGGTCTCTAATTCATCCTAAACATATTCAAGTCAACTCCTAACATGTTTTCAAGGATTAAATCTCTTTGACATCAATCAAAAATATAAATCTCTACACTTTTTCCCCAATTATTTCAAGAACAAGAACCCTAGGTTTATATCATCATCAAATCCCAGAATTTAATTCGTTTTAATTTCTTCTAATCACAACTATCACGAGAGAAATCATCTACCTATCATTCTACATGCAATTCTCTTCAAAATTTTCAAGTTCTAAACTCCAAACTACATGGGTTTTCATTCATCTTTCAAGAACAATTAAAATTCCTCAATTTCTAACATGGAAAAGACATTCTCTGAAATTAAATGGAATAAAGTCACTTGCCTTGATTGTCTCTGAGTTTGGTGTTGGTTTGGTAGAACTTTTCTGCAGAATTTCTTCTCTCCAAGCTTCCTCTCCAATGGTGGCTTAAGGTGGCTAGGGTTTTGATTTGGGAAATTTAGAAAACTCTTCTAATAACCTACGTAGCCTTCTAGGTTAATATGGTTTGGTTAATGGGCTTATTGGGTTTAATCCACATCAGATTTACATCTCTAATTTTCGTCACTTTTAATTCCTTAAAAATGTAAAATTACCAAAATACCCTTTTTGATGCCGGTATGGCCTAGAAATACCCCGGGACCCAAACTACACCCCCGGCTAGTGTTTTTTGACTATCTCGACCCTTCTGGATGCGTTGGCGCACTCAAAACGACCAGACAATTTATAGATTTTAAATTCACTTTTATTATTAAAATATTACACCGTGACGCGGCGGTCCCACGCGTCTCAACAAAATTTCTAAAATGTCGTATATAAATCTCACGACAAATTTTATAATTCCAGATTCATATATACTCATATATGCACATAATCAAATACCAACTCGCATCTCGTTAGTATTTTTAACCCGGATTAATTTCCAATTAATACGCATTTAATTAATTAATCCCGAAAATAAATATAGGCAAAAGTACGGGGTATTACAGCTCATCCATAAGAATTTTCCCAAAATAATATATAAAAAATATGATTTAGGCGTTTATCGAAATATTAATTGCCATGATGAAACGATAATATGTCTGGTATAAGACGCTACTAAAGATCACAAACATAATATGCATTAATGTAATAAAAGCGAAAAAGGGGAATTTGGGAAAGTTGAAAAATTGAAATTGGACTTGAGTCTCAGGTTTTAATCCAAAATGCCTACGTAGTGTATAAAGGCATAAAAGTTCACGTAGTTTGCATGTGGAATAAGGGGTTTATTCCATAGATTCAAATATGATTTTATTATATGTGTGTGTGTGTGTGTGTGTAGAAACTCTATTTTAGGATGGAAAAGGTGCGATGGATAATCCCGTTTGGAATTTAAGGTCGTGAACCTCTTTAAATTTTTTTTTTTTTATAGAAAATAGAGTATGTGAAATATATCTGATAAAAATGTGAGATGTTAATGTGTATAAGCTAAAGCAAAACTAGATTAAGAATTTAATGTAATTATTGCAAAAATAAGAAATTTAGAGAGAGAGAGAGAGAGAAGGATTTAGACCTTCTTTGAAGCTTGATCTTGATCTTGGATGGACTCCCTTGAATGTTGAGATGAATATTGGATGATAGAGGATGAGATTTTTCCAAATTGGGTATGAAAGTTATGGGAATGTAAGACTGAATGGAATTTCACATGAGGAAAATTCACTAATTGAAAGAGAATGTTATTGTCACTGATGTTGATGGATCCGAGATCTGTTAGGAGTGAGGTCATGGCCTTTATTTATTGGTTCAGGAGTGGTGCCAATCGGTATGGTCCCATCATTGCCAATCAGCATGTAACCCTAGACACACTGCAAATTGGTAGGGAAATGGACCTGCCAATCGACAGTCTTGTGCAGATTCTTCTGGAAAAATGATCATAGAAGGCAATTCGTTGATCCAACTCACACATGGGGAATACAGTTAGAAAGGTAATTCAGATAACTTCAAGATTCCTTTGGACCTCTCCCAGGTTCGGGATTTCAATTTGGGCAAAGTGTGGCTTGGAAGCACACGTCAATCATTTGGACGGGAGATTGTTAGACAAAAACTGATTGTTTGTTCGAAGGGTAAGTCAGAATCGAGCATGAGGCGGACCGTTGTAAAGGTTATATGAGGTACTTCGACATTCCAAAGAGCTTCACTCAATTTAGAAAGTTGACTTTGGTAAATTGGGGCTCGTAAGTGCCTGGTGACCATTCATAGTAAGGCTGGTCGTTCGTTCGTACCGTAAGGCTGATTCGTGCATGGGGAAGACCGTTGTAAAGGTTATTCAGTTCCCTTTGAGGATTCATTCATTATCATTCGAGATAAAGAGTTGACCTTGGTTACACGGAGCTCGGGAGCGCCTGGTGGCCTTCAGATCAGTTTTTGGGAGAAATGAAGTTGTTTTGTGGACGGAGTGGACCATTAGAAAGGTGTTTTAGTTCCCTTAGAGGATTCACAGAGCTTTCTCTCTAACGATGAAGTTTATTGGGGTCAAATCGGGGTCTTAGAGCGCCACGTGGTGTCTAGATCAATTTTTGGTAGTAAATTGGTCCGTTCGTCCGAACTGTTATACCAATTCATGCGCGAGGAAGACCTTTGGAAAGGGGGTTTATACCATTTCGAATATTCAAAGATCTTTTGCTCTAACAATGGAGTTTCTTGGAGTCAAAAGAAGTTTGGTAGAGCCTTATGGCCTCTAGATCGGTAAAGTATGACTTAGGGTTTGTAGTGAAATTGGGAGGTTATAGGGACCTAAGTAGAGACTTAGGGGGTCCTAGAAAGTGATGTCTACAAGGATCTAAACTAAACTAGGTTGATCTTGGCTACTTTTTTCAATGCCACACTTTCTTGGCTCTTTTTACACTCTTTGGGCCTTGGTTACTTTTTACAATGCCACACTTTTTTTATCCCGTCTTAAATAGTGGCTTTCTCGCAAAGGATAAATGTGCCTTTTTTAGCCGTTTCCCGTGAATATTCATCATTTTTCACATTAAATAAATTCCTCACGATCAACGATTCTTACATGCACTACTTTCATTACCAAGTTTTATCGAAATTGGTTTGTTTAAAGACAGGATTGAGATGAAAACACTTAGGCCAATATGTGATGGATAAGTACAATAACCATATAAATTCGAGCATGTGTGCAATAAAGGAAATAAGGAACCAAACATGTAGTAAGATATCACTAATCACATCGAAATGACTCCAAACAATATAAAGCACATGGATGAAATGATGTAGCGTCTCAAATCACTATAAAAAAGGCATGTGGAATCTAAAAACGGCGGTGTGACTTTGGCCATCCTAAATATTCATCCATATAATGTGTGAAAAGAAAAACAAAAATAATTTTGTGTTTTAAAAAGAAAACGTATAAAACAAAACATTTTTGTCTTTTTCAAAAATTTTATCAAAAATAAAATATTTTTTGCTTTTTCAAAGTTTACTTAAAAAAAATATTTTTGTATTTTTCTAAAAAATATGAAGGAAAAAAATATAATGCACATAAAATAGTACAAATTATATAGTCTAGCAATAGGAACCATATGATATGAGCATGAAAAATGTATCCTATACTAGACATGGTTAACTATGCAAATTCCTAAAGACCTCCTAAGACTCTCGAATCTAAGGGCATCAAAAGGCTTCATGAAAATATCGGCTAACTAGAGGTCGGTGGACACAAAACTCAAAGACACGACTTTCTCTCCTACTAAGTCTCGGATAAATTGGTCGTGTATCCTAATGTTCTTTATGCATGAATGTTGGAATAGATTAAAGGATATGTGTATCCCGCTCGTGTTATCACAGGAAATAGTCATAGTGTCATGTGAAATCCCATAGTCCTCTAGCATCTTCTTCTTCCACAGAAGTTGTGTGAACCTACTCCCGATGGCTATGTACTCACCCTTCGCAATGGACAAAGATATGTACTTTTTCTTCTTGCTCAACCAAGAGACAAGAGTAGAACTAAAATAAAAATACCCATCAAAAGTGATCCTACATCCATCTACATCCCTGGACCAATCGGCATTCGAATAGGCATAATATCAAAGGAATACCAAATGTCGTATGAGAGTGTCTCACTCACGTATTCAATAATATGTTTAAAAGCATGTAAGTGCGACTCTTTTAGGGACACCTGATATTGTGCACAGAATTCAACACTAAAGTCAATATCGGGATGATTTGTAGTCAAGTAGAGAAGACTACCTATCATATTTCAATACAATTTTTGCTCTACGTCCTTGCCTGAAGTGTCCTTGCTAATCTTAGTTGAGGTACTCATCGGTGTACTTGTGTTCTTAGAGGGGTCTAAACCAAATTTCTTAACAAGGTCTATTGCTTACATGGATTGGTAGACGAACATCCCATTCTCTAGGGGACGAACCTATGTACCAAGGAGTAAAGTAAGATCAGCAACCATGCTCATCTCAAACTCACCCTTCATCTCCTCCTCAAAGTCATAAGCATTGGGGGAGAATTTAGATACAAAGACTATGTTGTCCACATAGACTTGGGCAACCAAAATAACACAATTTCCTCACTGAACAAATATCTTATCTACTCCCCCTCTCCTAAAGCCATGGGCCAAGAGATAGGAAGTAAGCCTCTCATCTTTGTTGCTTCTTTGACGTTCTTGGGATCAACTTCAGACTTGTGGAACAACAAGATAACCACGTTCTCTAGATGGGCATGAGTCTTGACCCGTAATGTGGTATCTCCTAGAATGGGAAAAGGATCACGACTCTTGTGAACCTAAGCAGGTGTGTCCCCTAAATCAGGAGTAGGGTCCACTCTCGGTGTGTCAGGGATAATAGGATTATCACATGGAAGTGTGTTATCCTAACATAAAAGGCTAGGATATATAAATATCGACGGTTCATCATCTCGTATGACTTCATTTATTGACTCCATAACCTCAGAGTTGCTCAGGTTAAAAACTTGGTATGCTCTACTTTTTGATGAATATCCTAACAGAAAATCCTCCTCATTCAGGGAGTCAAACTTGCCTAATTGCTCTCTATACCAAAGAATGTAACACTTACTCCCAAAGATACAGAAATACGAAAGGTTGGACTTCTTAGTTGTCCATAACTCAAATGGCGTCTTAAGTGTGTCTGGACGAAGGTATACCCTATTCACCGTGTGACACGGGTGATAGAACGAAAAAGGTGCTTCTCCTATGTGCTTGTCGTTGTGTGCAATTCCTCTATCCATAAAAAATCTTCACAACCCTATAAAAGTATAACAAAACTAGAATATAGCGGTAAGTGAGGTATCAATCCACATCTAAGGGTGAAACATAAAATCGGAGAGGACATATATAAATTCATTTGCATTTTATTATTATTTTTTATTTTTACCTTTTATATTTTTTATGGATTTTTCAAGGGATTATTTTAACTAACTAACAATAATAATTTTTATAACTACTAATTAAGAAGTAAAAGCTAATTTAAGAAAAGTGAGATAAACAAATCAATCATAATAAGTAAACTAACTAAATTGGACTCATGAGGGCTTCAAAATTTCATAGCCCTCAATAATCATCATCTAAAAAAATATAAGATAAACAAATGAAGCATGAGATGATAAAAGTAAAAGTAGTGAGAGAGGAATAGATCAAACCCGTTTAAGCCTTGAATTGGAATGGAATCATCAATTACATCAACACTCTCAATTACACATCAAAATTCTCTCAATCTCAATCACTGATGTATTTATTGAATCTAAACTAAAAACTATAAAATAAAAATAAAAACGATAATGGATGAATTCATAATGGACAATTAAATAATAAAAGAGATTTGATAAAAATGCAAATCCTAATATTATAAAATTGTACATTAGAACTCACCCAAAGAAATAAATTCTAGATCATTACTTTATATTGAGATAATTGCTAAAAATGCAAAATCTCAACATAAAGGAATGGATTAGAATTTACCTCCCATAAAGGATGAATTCAACTACATCAATCTATTATGAATTAATTGTTAAAAATGCAAAAATTCATAATAGAGAGGATGGGGTTGAATTTATCCTAGACATAAATTTCACTACACACCTTTATATTGAGATATTTGCTAAAAATGCTAATACTCCACATAGAGGGGTGGAGAGAATTTTATCACACAAAGCTTAAAAACTAATTTGGATATCTTCTTTCAATGGCACCAAGTCGTCAATTCATATGGTGCACATGAAGGCTAGGGGTAAATTGGGAATTGGCTTGAGTGTGCATGATAATGGGGTGTGTGCACATGAGGTAAGAGAGGTGTGAGGTCATGTGGGTTGAATGGGGTGACAAAATCTAATTTGGTTTAGAGGGTATAATGGGAAGTTGGGTTAAAATAGGTAGTTGGGGGTAAAATGGGTATATGTGGGTTTAATTGGGAATACTAAGCATGTGGGCATTTTTTGACTTAGTCTTTGAATTTGGCAGGTAACAAATAGTTGGCGGCTTCTGGAAATGGGTAATGGGTGATATGGGTTTGTTGGAGGTAAGGAAATCGAGTCGTCGGAGATGGGTAGGTCACCGGGGCTGGGATGTCGCCAACGAGGGACACGGGTTTTAAAGGCTTGAGTTCCGGCAAGTTATCGACCGGAGGGTGAGGGATGGCTGGGGTGGGTCGTAAAAGGGTCTTAGGGGCAGATTGGTGTTGGTTGTGGGTTGCGATCACATTGAGCAGGTCGGAGGCTTCGAGGCAGCTCCGGTAGGGGGTTACGAAGTGTGTCACCGCCGATTATGGTCTGGCGGGTAAGAGGTCGCCGGCGGGCTTGGAGTTGGTGGCCGGGTAGGTCTCAAGTTTGTGGGTTCGGGTCAAAGGTCGGTACGGGGTTTGGGTATGCGGTAATGGTGGTGGGGGTGGTTTTGAGTTATGTTGGTAATGGGGGTTATGGTAGTGAGGTGTTAATGGTGGGTGAGGGAGGAGAGAAAATGAGTGGGGTGATGGAGGTTGAAGATGGGTTAGGATGTGTTAGTGTGTGTGTGAGTGTATAGGAATGTGGGTGTGTGTGAGAGGGTGTTTGTGTGTATTAGGGTGTAGGATAAGTTTGGGTGTAGGTGAGTTGTTTTGGTGCATGGGAATGTAGGTTATGTGTGTGTGTGTTTAATTTGGACACCTAAAATAATAAAGACTCAACTAAAATTAATAAAACTAAAACTAAAAAATAAAATCTAACTAAAAGTAAAAGAAACTAAAAATAATAAAAAAAAATTAAAACAAAAAAAAAAATCCTAAGCTTATATAAAAACTAAAATAAAACAAAAGAAATAAAAAATTAAAATCTAAATGAAAATTAAAGTCCTAAAAAAATCTAATAAAACAAAAAAAATTAATCCTAATAAAATAAAAACTAATAAAAATAAAGATAAAATAAAATTACACTAATAAAATAAAAATAAAAAATAAAACCTAGAAATCCTAAATAAATCCTAAAAATAAAAATGTCTCAAACTAAAAATCTAAATAGTATAAAAAGACACAAACCAAACACACACAGGCTTGGGGTTAAGCTTTGGGCTGGGTTTAGACTCGGGTTTGGTTACGGGAGAGGGAATTAACTCCATAAAATGCGCATTTGCCTCGATATATAGCTTTTGACACTGCAAATGGACGTCTGACCTACAAAATAAACATTTAAGCACATAAGACCCATATTGCCAAGAATAAGCAACTAAAGTACGTCTATTCGGGGTATAAAATGTACACTTTTGGTGATTATCACACCACCCCCAAACAGAGCGTTGCTAGTCCTCGAGCAATAAGATAGAGAGAAAAAGAAAGATAAGTAACCAAAAGTGTTCAACTTTCGCTGGCACTTGCGTTTGCACTTAGCATGTGCAACAAGCCTTTAAACCTATAGGTTGTCTTACAGGACGAGTTGTGCCTTGTGAGGGTTTGCAGGGAATATACCTACAAAATTCGTATTTGCAAAAATTTATTGAAAGGCAGTCAATCTCTTATTAGACATAGAATAATCGCACAATTCATCATAAGAAAAATATTTTCAGAAATATAAGCTAGAATGTGTACAAAGATTAAGCTAAGTAAATACTCAAGGCACATCCTTCCTAGAACTCAACGTGTGTGGTGTGAATCAGTCAAAACGGGTCGAGTATCACAAGAGTAATTCCTAGATTGCCTTTTCGGAATCAACGCTTCAACTTCAAATCTCATTGGATACAAATCTCTCAAATGAACTCTCGAGATTAGGGTCAGTGTATCGCTCTTGTGTGTGAGGAGGTGAGTAAATGTCATCAAGTTCAAACGTCTCACACACATATAAGAAATAACGTACAATTTTGAAAGAAAAATGATATCATGAAAGAAATGTTAATCACTATAGTGAGAACGTCGAGTTATTCACCACGTTGACTTTTATTTACTCGAACACCTAGCGAAAAACATGTATGATTGGGTGAGGGGGAAACTAAATGGGAAGGATGTGATGATGTGGGTAGGATATGATGGATGTGTGAAGTTATGGATGTAAGATGGATGGACATGCGATGTGTGAGAGGAGTGTTCTACACTTTCACGAACCAATGTCTTTATTTCTTGACCGCCACTTTCTCTTTTTCTTCTTTTCCAAATACGCATCAATGTATGAGATAAATCAACTAAAAATACAAATAACCCCAACATAGATTTGTATTTAATTTTTCTCTATCTGAATCGGCTTTGGGAGAGATATTCACTAAAAAAGCAAACACTCTCTATGAGAGATCTTCTCCTTTTACTTTCTTTTTTCAAATACGCATCAATGTCTGAGATAAATCTGCTAAAAATACAAATAACCCCAACATATAGATTTGTATTTAATTTTTCTCCATCTAAATCGGCATTGGGAGAGATATTCGCTAAAAATACAAACACTATATTTGACGGGCCTTATCCTTTTACTTTCAACACACTTCCCTTTTTCAATATGGTGGGTGGAAAATGGAATTGATTTGGGAATGGGTGGTATGATATAAAAAAATGGAAGGTGTATGGATGTATGATAAAATGGAATTTGGTTAGTGTGTGGGTGAAGGTGTGGTGATCGGGACAAACTTCAAGACACGTGTTTGTTTACAACTTGAAAAAGATGTTATTCTCAGTGATCAAGCTAAAATTTTATGAAAGATAATGAGATCAGGCAACAATTAAAGTGCGGACCCAAAAGAAGTTGAATTAACTCGTGTCTCGGAGATTGCGTAAAACTCTCTGAAAGGGTGAAAGACACAAATATAACAAGATAAATTCTCTACTAGGTATCCTTAAGGTTCTCTTGGGAATCATAATACTCTTCAACTCTAAACCATAGTGACGTGATAAGTGCGCAAATTTTGTTGAGTCTTGAAATTCATAGTGCAAAATACCTTGGGACGTATTGCATAAGATATTTAGAAAAAATATTGTCTAGTTTAATTCCTAGACTTTTGAAAGATGGATGATTGAAAATTCACATCAATGAATGAGATGAAAGAAACTGCACGAAATTTTAAAAATCAGGTTCAAAAATCAAAATTTTCTAAAAGAGGTACAATTTTGATAAAATTCTCCACCCACAAACAAAAAGGAACATCGTCCTCATTGTTAAGTAAAATGATTTTTAAAATGGAGAGCATAAGGTAGGAACGAGATTACCAGAATCAACTGCTAATGAAGTGAACAGATGAAGCCAAAATGAAACCTGAATAAGTGAGACGATAAAAAAAATACTGTACAAGTAATAAGCATGATAAAGCATTGAGTGGTGTGAAACACCACCCCCAAACAGGATGAAACTAGTATAAGAAATGCAGGATGCCTCCCGGTAGTGCTAAGTTTAATGTCTTCAGCCAGACCGATGGAATCTCACCCTAAGGATAAGAACTAGGAAAGCTCGGGGTGGCAGAAAAATTAGGTGATGATAATCACCCCCAAACAAGACTGAACTATCCTTCTTGTTGGATAAATTGACAAAGGTGAGGGTGAAGAAACACCGATCACGGTCTTTTTTTTTTCAAGATTTTCTCTCTTTTTTTGTTGTTTTTGAATAATTTTAAAACGAAAGGGAGTATTTTTGGGATTTTTAGAGAATGAAAGGAAGAAAATGTTTTTGGATTTTTTGGAAGAAAATAGTACTAATTTTTTTTTCCAAAAGGAAAGAAAATATTTTTGGATTTTTTTGAAAGAAAAGGTGGGGAAAATATGGACTCTTGATTTTGGATGAACCAACTAAAATCGACTACCAAAAAATGAATTGGACACACACAAGTCAAGGATAAATTCTGACTAGCACATAGCCAATTTTATCTTCAAAATTTAGTGAAAGGGTAGTCAAATTTTAATTAAGTCCGCGGGTGATAAAAAAATCACGAAAATATTTGTTATCGCCTTTGCAAAATGTTCTCCTATTGGGCTACCTAGTTGATTGATTTTAAATTTAGTGATGGCTAGGGTAGCACACAATGGTAAGCGAGTGAGTCGGGTGATGAAATCCCTTCTCGTAAGTGACCGAGTGTAGGTCTTAGTCAATTAATTCATCACACCATTCGAGAATGAATGTGAGAAAAAAATCAAATAAGAGCACACAAGCACACACAAAAATTGACTCACTAACAGGAGAGTCACAAGGGTGTAAGAAATGTACCTCCCACAGTTTTTAGGCCGTGGGGTGCCGAAAAATTATAGTTGACCGAGGGGAGATCACTCCTATCTCAGTCGTCCTCGGGATTCCTACCGACCCAAGGTAGATAGGCTTCTAAATATTAGCCTTTGGAGACCCTCTCTCTACCTTGTACGGTTTCCCTATCACGCTTATCTTCGATTATTACAAATTAAAAATGAAAAATAAATGGTGTCTCTATGCACCGCAATACAGACAATGATAAAAATCCAATTACAAGCCTTCTAAAATAAAAAAAATGGTACAAAAAAAATAAAAAGTCCAATACAAATGAATCACAAATAGGTAATCCTTGCAAGTGCTTCAAGCTCCAAATATCGGCAATGACGACATTTGATAGAAAGAAAAAATTGTTTCTCTTATGTGTTTGTCGTTGTGTGCAATTCCTCTATCCATAAAAAAATATTCACAAACCTATAAAAGGATAACAAAACTAGAATATAACGGTAAGTGAGGTATCAATCTACATCTAAGGGTGATACACAAAATTGGAGAGGACATATATAGATTCATTTCCATTTTATTATTATTTTTTATTCTTGCTTTTTATATTTTTTTATGGATTTTTCAAGGGATTATATTAACTAACTAACTATACTAATTTTTATAACTACTAATTAAGAAGTAAAAGCTAATTTAAGAAAAGTGAGATAAACAAATCTGTCCTAATAAGTAAACTAACTAAATTGGACTCATGAGGGCTTCAAAATTTCATCCCATAAATGGGAGATTAGCCATCAATAATCATCATCCAAAAAAATATAAGCTAAACAAATGCAGCATGAGATGATAAAAGTAAAAGTAATAAGAGAGGAATAGATCAAACCCATTTAATCCTTGAATTGGAATGGAATCTCCAATTACATCAATACTCTCTCAATTATACATAAAAATTCTCTCATTCTCAATCACTGATGTATTTATTGAATCTAAACTAAAAAGTACAAAATAAAAATAAAAAGGATAGTGGATAAATTCATAATGGACAATTAAATAATAAAAGAGATTTGCTAATAATGCAAAACCTAATAATATAAAATTGTACATTAAAACTCACCCAAAGAATTAAATTCTAGATCATTACTTTATATTGGTATAATTACTAAAAATCCAAAATCTCAACATAAAGGAATGGATTAGAATTTACCTCCCATAGGGGATGAATTCAACTAAATCAATCTATTATGAATTAATTGCTAAAAATGCAAAAATACATAAAAGAGGGGGTGGGGTTGAATTTATCCTAGAGATAAATTTCACTTCACACCTCTATATTGAGATATTTGCTAAAAATGCTAATACTCCACATAGAGGGGTGGAGAGAATTTTATCACACAAAGCTTAAAAACTAATTTGGAGATCTTCTTTCAATGGCACCAAGTCTTTAATTTATATGGTCCACATGAAGGCTAGGGATAAATTGGCAATTGGCTCGAGTGTGCATGGAAATGGGGTGTGTGCACATGAGGTAAGAGAGGTGTGAGGTTATGTGGGTTAAATGGGATGACAAAATCTGATTTGGTTTAGAGGGTATAATGGGAAGTTGGGTTAAAATAGGTAGTTGAGGTTAAAATGGGTATAAGTGGGTTTAATGGGGAATACTAAGCTTGTGGTAATTTGTTTGACTTGGTCTTTGAATTTGGCAGGTAACAAATCGTAGGTGGATTTTGGAAATGGGCAATGGGTGATATGGGTTTGCCGAAGGTAAGGAAATCGGGTCGCCGGAGTTGGGTGGAGATCAGTAGGTCGTCGGGGCTGGGCTGTCAACAGCGAGGGACACGGGTTTTAAAGGCTTGAGTTCCGGCGAGTTATTGATCGTAGGGTGAGGGATGGCTGGGGTGGGTCGTAAATGGGTCTTAGGGGGAAGATTGGTGTTGGTTGTGGGTTGAGATCACATTGAGAAGGTCAAAGGCATCGAGGCAGCTCCGGTAGGGGGTTGCGAAGTGGATCGCCGCCGATTGTGGTCCGGCGGGTAAGAGGTTGCCGGTAGTTTGGAGTTGGTGGTCAGGCAGGTCTCGGGTTTGTGGGTTCAGGTCTAAGGCGGGTACGGGGTTGGGGTATGTGTTAATGGTGGTGGGGGTGGTTTAGAGTTAAATTGGTAATGGGGGTTATGGCAGTAAGGTGTTAATGTTGGGTGAGGGAGGAGAGAGAAAGAGTGGGGTGATGGAGGTTGAAGAGGGGTTAGGATGTGTCAGTGTGTGTGTGATTGTATGGGAATGTGGGTGTGGGTGAGAGGGTGTTTGTGTTTATTAGGGTGTAGGAGAAGTTTTGGTGTAGATGAGTTGTTTTGGTGCATGGGAATGTAGGTTATGTGTGTGTGTGTTTAATTTGGACACCTAAAATAATAAAGACTCAACTAAAATTAGTAAAACTAAAACAAAAAAATAAAATCTAACTAAAAATAAAATAAAAACTAAAAACAATAAAAATAAAAATATTAAAACTAAAAAAACAAAATTCTAAGCTTATATAGAAATTGAAATAAAATAAAAGAAATAAAAACTTGAAATCTAAATGAAAACTAAAGTCCTAAAAAAATAATTTAATAGAACTAAAAAAAACAAATCCTAATAAAATAAAAACTAAATAACATAAAGATAAAATAAAATTACACCAATAAAATATAAACAAAAAATAAAACCTAGAAATTGTAAATAGATCAAAAATAAATCCTAAAAATAAAAATGACTCAAACTACAAATCTAAACAATATAAAAAGACACAAACCAAACACATATAGGCTTGGGGTTAAGCTTTGGGTTGGGTTTAGACTCGTGTTCGGTTACGGGAGAGGGAATTAACTCCATAAAATGCGCATTTGCCTCGATATATAGCTTTTGACACCGCAAACGGACGCTTGACCTACAAGATAAACATTTAAGCACATAAGACCCATATTGCCAAGAATTAGCAACTAAAGTACGTCTATTCGGGGTATAAGTGCGTGTGGATTAAGGTATACCCTATTCAACGTGTGACACGGGATACACACCGCCTCTACCAAAAAACTCCTACGAACTCTATGATCGAGAAGCATGGATCTAGCCAAATCTGAAATTGTTTTATTCTTCCTCTCTATAATCCCATTTTTCTAAGGATTTTTTACAACTGAAACTCATGTTTTATTCCAAGGCTATCATAGTAAGTATCCACTTTTACTTCCTTAAATTCAATGTCGTTCTCAATATGCATTCTATTAATAGTGATACCATTTTGATTTTTCTCGACACGACACTTGATTGTAAGAAACTCTACAACATTGGATTTCTCTATCACCTAACCTACTATGGAATAATGAGAGAAATCATCAACCATCACGAGGATGTACCTCTTACCACCCAAGCTCTCAGTGGGAGTAGGACCCGTAAGATCCATGTGAATCAACTCAAGCACGTGTGTAGTGGTAATGGAATTCAACTTTCAATGGGGATTACAGACTTGTTTTCCCAACTAATAGGGTCCACAAACTGCGTAAGTTGGTTTTCCATGTGACGACAATAGAAGTTTACGAGCTTGATCATAAGCGTACACTCCTTCCGATCAAACTTTACCTCAAAGTCATTGTCGCACAATTGTCTAATGTTGATAATGTTTGGTTTCAAACCTTTGACGTACAAATCATTCTCTATCTTAGGAGACTCAAGTATCTCTACTATACCTCATCCTAATTTTCTAGATTTGATCCAAAAGTGACTTTACCCTCCTTGTGATCCTTAAAGTATATGAAAAATGAGACGTGACGTGTAAAGTGCCTGGAGCTCCCACTATAAATATACCACTATGAGGTATTATGAGCATTAAAATAAACATGACCAACAAGGGCTTTTGCACATGCTTAGGTACCTCAGATGGGGTAACCTTATGTTTTCCTTTGTCATTGTTGCTTATAGCCGGGATGTTTGAAGTATCCATTAATGGCAAGGACATTTGTTTGAATTATTCCATTAAATTGTGAGAACTGGCAACTAGAAACTCAATTTTCTCTCTAAGACTAGTTAAATCACTAGTGTCGAGGTGATGGAGCCTGTGTACGTCGAGTTCGTCCCAAACGATTGCAAAACTCTCCAAGGTGGCCTTATCTCCTGCAATTAGTACAAAATTACCCGGTCTTAGGTCGACCTTAGTTTGATTTTCTTCACCGTACTGTTCTTTGGGGATTTGGTTGATGGTTATATGGATTCATTCTAAAATTAGGAATCTATTCCTATGTAATATAAGATGTGGAAGGACCATCAAAACCTAATCCCAGCCTTTAACTAAACCCTAAAGCGAGGCTAAGGAGCATATTTCCTATCTTTCTAGATCTATCCTCAATCTTTATCTTGATGTAACACCCCACTCAATGAAATACCGGGTGATCAGTCCCATACCCAATTAAATTAGAGTATACAGTTGGCTAATGTGACACCCCGACTAATTAAATACCGGGTAGCTACTCCTTTATAAAATTAATTCAAAATGTCAAGTTGGTCCAGTTAATAGCATCACTTTCGAAAACATTTTAATGATTACTAACCACCTAGTATTTAAAAAGTAAGTGCCAAATTTTAATTTAAGTCTGATTAACATGCAACAAGTGTAATAAAGAATAATAACACCATTCACCATAATGAAGTAAATAGAATAACCATCACATAAGGTAAATAAAGTCTGGAGGAAAAACTCCTCACTACAAATCCCACAACTGAAATAAGTAAACCGAATACTAAAACAATACATGCCAAAGTCTGATAACTGTAATGGAAAAGTAACTCTAATAGAAATGGGCGACATGCCCTACAACTGATAGATAATGAATCTGGAATCCAAGTGATAGAAGCGTCTACAAGCAAATCCCTGTAGCTTCCACAAACAGCTACAGCTCGTCACCTGAATGAGTATCCTATGCATGGTGTCCTTGTGGCTGGGCACCTAAAATGGTTTTACAAGAAAATAGATTTGAAAGCAAAAGGGTCAGAGCCCGAATGTGGAGATTCATTAAAAACCTGCAAGTGCTTTAAAAACATTTAAAACATTAAATGCAAAGTACATGTTAGGACGTGCAATCACATGATATTCTCACCTCTCGTCTAACTGTGCACTCCTAACGTAAGTACCCATCTATACCGACACAAACCACTAGTTAAGTGACATCATATCTAGCTAGACTGTCATAGGTCCTACCCCTTTTTTTTTACTCGGTTCTATAACATTATAACGCTCGAAATTAAATAGGGGTTAAACGTAAACTCAGATGCTCAATATGCAATATATTACACTATCAACTAACTCGTTATGTTTTTTCTCGAAACAATATCGTAATTATATTCACAACATTAATCATAGAGATTCCCGTTAATAAAGTGTATATTATTCACATCATAAATATATAATACAAGCACCCCGAGCACTAAGTTGCGGTGCACACATACTCTGCTATCCATCCCATAACATCACGTACATAAGGATTACCTATTTGGAATCTCTCAAGAATAGTTCACAGATAACAACATCACAAATAATGGAGGCGAACACAGTCACATCACATGGGCCACGCACATACCTACGCTCCCACGATCAGCGGACTTATTAATATCTCAATAAGTCTTTCTATGACTTATGTTCATCAGGGTAACCCGTCTAAATCAGGGCAACACAAGGATTAGAGGGCCCTAAGCGAACGCAAACCTCCCGTGATAGCAAGTATGGTAGGTATGTCATACACACAATTCATATAACAATACTAATTAAACACACGTCTTAGTAATCCCGTAGTTTAATTGTATCACTATTCTCATTCTAGTACCAATATATACTTTATACACTTTATACGAATTCGGTTTATAATCATATGCGCCAAAATCTATTCTCACGTCGTAGTACACACTCACGTCTCAACCCAAACTATCCCTCGTATATAATTTACTCCTCATAATAACCCAAAAGTCCCAAATCCATCAATACATCTTCAAAGGAATGTTAACTCTACCCTCGAACAAGTTTATGGGACTCCAAAAATCAAAATAGGCCAAAAAGGCCCAAACTGTCAACTCATTAGAAGTCTCGTTCAAACGAGACTGTTCGAACGAGATTCCACTGCCAGCTCATTAGAAGTCTCGTTCGAACGAGATCCAGTTCGTTCGAACGAACTGTACCTTCTAACGACATCTCGTTCGAACGAGATATCGAATGAAGTTCCCTTTCGTTAGAAGCGACTGGTCAACTCGTTAGAAGCTCGTTCGAACGAGTTCGTTCGAACGACATGGGGTTGGGCTTCTAACGACCTACCAGTTTCGTCCCAGATTTCTCTAAATTTCGTTTTTCACCATTCTTACTCCTCAAACCTTCTCCAAAGTTCGTTCCAACAATGTTTTAAGTTCTCTAATCATCCTAAAACATGCTAAGGTCATATACTAACATCTTTTAAGGCATTAATGCATCCTAAACATCATTAAATCACAAGATTCTATACTTTTCCCCAATTTTTCAAGAACATGAACCCTAGACTTTTATCATCATCAAATCCCAGAATTTAATCCGTTTTTACACTACATAAAAATGAAATCTCTGAATTCAAACTTCAAGCAACGTTTCTACATGCAAACCTATACCCAAAATTAAGCTAATAACTTCCAATTTCATGGGTTTTCCTTTAATTCTTAATTAAGATAGATTATCAAGATTTCTAACATGGAAGAAGCATTCTCTGCATAAAGAATGTAATTTAAATCACTTGCCTTAATTCGATTTCTGATTTTGGTGTTGGTTTGGTGAAGATTTCTGCAGAATTCCCTCTCTCTCTCTCTTTCTCCAAGCTTCTTCTCCAAAGGTGGCTATGGTGGCTAGGGTTTTCTTTGGGAAAGTTGGAAACCTAAATGATAACCTCCATAGCTTAATGGGTTAATATGGTTTGGTTAGTGGGTTTAGTGGGTTAAATCCACATCAGATTAAGACTCCTAATTTTCGTCATTATTAATTCCTCAAAATACAAAATTACCAAAATACCCTTTTAGTTGCCGGTATGGCCTAAAAATACCCCGAAATCCAACCTACACCCCCGACTAGTGTTTTCTGACTATCTCGACCCTTCCGGATGCGTTGGCGCACTCAAAACGACCATACGGATAATAGAAATAAAAAATCACTTTTATAATTAACATAATATACCATGACGCGGCGGTCACACGCGTCTCAACAAAATTCCCAAATTGCCGTATATAAATCTCACGACAATTTCATAATTCAATATTCATATAACATCATATATACTCAATATAGTCAAATACCAACTCACAACTCGCTAGTATTTTACCCGGATTAATTTCCAAATAATTCACATTTAATTAATTAATCCCAAAAATAAATATAGCCAAAAGTACGGGGTATTACATACTTCCCCCCTAATAACTGAATTTCGTCCCGAAATTCAAAACTAGAAAGTACCTGCTAAAAATAACTCTGGATAACGTTCGCGCATCTCATCCTCGCGCTCCCATGTGGACTCCTCGACATTGTGATGTCTCCACTGAACACGCACTAACGGGACTATCTTTGACCGCAGTTTCCTCTCGCTTCGGTCCAAAATAGCAATTGGCCCCTCCTCGTAGGAGCTATCCGGCTGGAGATCGATGTCCTCCACATAAATGTGAGAATGAGACAAATTATCTCTAAGGTATTTCCTCAGCGAGGAAATATGGAACACATCATGAATCTGATGCAAATGCTCCGGTTACCCAAGTCTATACGCAACCGGTCCGATCCGCTCAATAATAGGAAACGGCCCCACATACCTTGGTGCCAACTTCCCCTTCTTCCCGAAACGCATAATCCCCTTCATAGGAGACACTCTGAGAAAAACCTGGTCCCCCACTTGGAACTCCCTGAAAAATCCCTTCGCATCAGCATAACTCTTCTGCCTATCTTGAGCTACCCGAATGCGACTCCGAATCAACTCAATCCTTGCCGAAGTATCCTGAATCCCTTCCGGCCCAAGCAGTTTGTTGTCCCCCACCTCTAACCAACATGCTGGGGAATGACAAGGCCTACCGTACAATGCCTCAAACGGAGCCATGCCAATAGTGAACTGATAGGAGTTGTTGTAAGCAAACTCCACCAGTGGAAGGTAGTGCTCCCATCCACCCACGAAGTCAATAATGAACATGCGTAGCATGTCCTCCAACATCTGATTTGTGCGCTCGGTCTGCCCATTGGTCTGCGGATGATAAGCTATACTCAACCGCAATTCCGTGCCCATGGCCTCCTGGAAACTCTCCCAAAATTGCGAAACGAATAACTTGTCTCTGTCAGACACGATATTTAGGGGCACACCGTGAAGTCTCACAATCTCTGAAATGAAGAGCTGGGCATACTGTCCCGTAGTGTAGTCAGTCCTTACGGGTAAAAAGTGAGCGACTTTGGACAACCTGTCCACAATTACCCAAACGGAGTCGTGACCCCTCTGCGACGTAGGCAACCCCGTGATAAAGTCCATGGATATGCTCTCCCACATCCACACCGGGACCTCCAACGGCTGTAGCAATCCTGCCGGTCTCTGATGATCCACTTTTACAAGCTGACAAGTGGCGCATTTCGAAACAAACTCAGCGATATCTCTCTTCATACCGCTCCACCAATACTGGCGTCTCATGTCTTGGTACATTTTGTCCCCTTCGGGATGTACCGCGAACCGTGAGCCATGCGACTCTGTCATCACTTCGTGTCGCAATGCCTCCCCTTCCAGAACTACCAATCTCCCATTGAAGCGTAATCCCCCGTCTGAGCTAACGGTATAGGACTCGGCTCCCTCTGCTAGTAATCGAACTATTTGCTCCTGACAGAATGAGTCATTAGCCTGTGCCCGTACTACCTTCATGACAATCTGCAGTGTAACGGTCATCACAAATATGAAAGATCGGGCCACTGCATCCTGGTGTCCCAATTCCTTCCACTTTGCCTTCCACACCTCTGCCACCTCATCTATTGGCCTACGGCTCAACGCGTCTGCTACCACGTTAGCCTTTCCCGGGTGATACTGGATGTCGAACTGGTAGTCCTTCACAAACTCAAGCCACCTATGCTGCCGCATATTCAATTCCTTCTGCGTGAACAGGTACTGTAGGGACTTGTGGTCCATGAACAGTTGGAATTTCTCCCCCAAAAGATAGTGCCTCCAAATCCGTAGAGCAAATACCACTGCCGCCAACTACAAATCATGCGTGGGGTAATTCTTCTCATGAGGCTTAAGCTTACGGGAAGCATAAGCTATGGCCTGTCTCTCCTACTGTAATACACCTCCAAGCCCTTGCAAAGACGCGTCGGTGTAAACCAAATACTCAACTCCCAGTCTCGAAAATGCTAACACAGGTGCTGAGGTCAATTTTTCCTTTAACTCATCAAATGCCAACTGACAGGCATCACTCCAGATGAATGGCACACCCTTACGAGTCAGATGTGTCAAAGGACCTGCTATCTTTGAAAATCCCCGAATGAATCTCCTGTAGTATCCTGCTAGACCCAAGAAACTATGAATCTCCGTTGGTGTCGTGGGCTGTCCCCACTCCCTTACCGCGGATACTTTCCCCGGATCAACCGATATTCCCCGGTCGAAAATGATATGTCTCAAAAACTGGACTTCCTTCAGCCGAAACCCGCACTTCTCATATTTTTCATACAACTCGTTCTGACGAAGTGTCTGGAAAACCTGCCTCAAATGCTCGGCGTGCTCCTCCTCTGTCTGGGAGTAAACCAGAATATCATCGATGAAGACAATGACAAACTGATCTAGGAACTCCCTGAACACTCTTTTCATCAAGTCCATAAACACAGCTAGAGCGTTGGTCAAGCCGAAAGGCATAACCCGAAACTCGTAAGAACCATATCTCGACAAGAACGCAGTCTTCGAGACATCCTTCTCCCTGATACGCAACTGATGGTATCCCGATCTCAGATCAATCTTCGAGAAGAAAGAAGCTCCTCTCAACTAGTCGAATAAGTCATCGATGCGAGGCAACAGATACTTATTCCGTATCGTGACCTTATTCAACTCTCGGTAGTCCACACACAATCTCAGTGAACCATCCCTCTTCTTCACAAACAAAACTGGAGCGCCCCAAGGTGAAGTACTTCTGCGAATAAAGCCCTGACCTAACAGCTGCTCTATCTGATCTCGTAGCTCTCGCATCTCTACCGGAGCCATACGGTACGGTGTACGTGCTATAGGCCTCGTATCTGGCAATAGGTCTATAACAAAGTCTATCTCTCGACTGGGTGGTAAGCCTGGTATCTCCTGAAACACATCTGAATACTCCCTGACGACTGGAATCGAATATAAAGGAATCACAACCTCCTTAGAGGTATCCTCCTCTAGGTAATACAAATGAGCGGTCGAGCCTCCCTCTGGGCGAGGCATCGCCACTACGAACATCTCTTTCCCCGGAATGGAAAAAATAATGCTCCCGCTAAAGTAATCAATCATGGCCCTATAAGCTACGAGCCAATCCATACCGATGATCACATCGTGAACATGCATATCTAATACCAACATATTTGTAGGTAATACCAGACTACCAATCCCTACTCCCACTCCCCGGCATATAAAGAATATAAGTGACCCACTCCCCAATGGTGAGTCGACACACGTCACTGTGCTCTCTGCAGTAGCTAACAATCCTAAAGCTTTCGCGAAGGGTGTAGCTATAAAACAGTGTGTAGCCCCCGTATCAAATAATACCCGACCCATAGTGCCATGGATAGGAAACGTACCCTCAATCGCGGGCGGTGCCTGCGGAACTGCAGCCTGGTGGACGTTGTAGACACGTCCGTACTGTAGCTGCCCCTGCTGAGCTGGGACTGTTGGAATGGGTGGCAATGCTACCATCTGTGGTAGTGCGATGAGAGCGGCGGGAAACATAGGCCTCTGTGGCTCCTGGCGAGCACCCTGCTGCTGCTGCTGTGGGGCCCTGCCCCTATCGGGACAATCCTGTCGCTTATGGCCAGTCTTGCCACAAACAAAACACTTCCCCGGGAAGTTCCCTCCTTTCTGCCCCTGCTGTCCCCGGCCCTGGTGGCCATTACCGTTCCTCCCTTGGCCCTGCTGGCCCTGGTGAAACTGCTGCCCATTCTGCCCCTGTTGGCCCTGATGGACGTTTGGACCCTGATGGCCCTGATGGAAACCTCCATGTCCTTGTCTGTATTTCCCTGATTGGAATCTCTTCTGATCCCCCTGCTGCGAACCCTGCTCACCCTGTCTCTGCCCCTGAACATATTGTGCCCCACCGGCACCATGTCCTCCAGTCCTGCCCTGATGGCTAGACTCTCCCGACCTCTTGCCCTCAGCCATATGAAAGTGGTGGTCCTGGCAGTGTAACAAAGCAGCGTTAACCACATCAGAATACGTGGCCAACAAAAGGTTCCCTAACAGATGCTGACGGATCCTCCAAGCCAACCCGTCCGTGAACTTCTCAATCTTCTTCTTCTCTGTTGGTATCTCATCTGGAACGATATTCAACAGGTTCGTGAACTCGGCCTCATACTTGACCACGGTCTAACCCTCCTGCCTCAGATTCATCAGTTTCCTCCTCATTTCCGTGTGAACAGCCGACGGAAAGTACTTGCGGTCAAACCGCACCCAGAAGTCCTGAATAGTGAGAGTATCCCTCTCCTCCGCGGTGGTAATAGACTCCCACCACTGTAGCGCAGATCCAACTAGCTTGAAAGTAGCTAGCACCTGCTTCTGAACGTCCGTGCACTCATACATCCTTAAGTGCCTCTGCATATCCTTCCTCCATTGGCTCGAGACTACCACATCTGAGCTACCCGCAAACTCTGGCGGATGGCTTTCTGAAAAGCGTCACGTACACGTTCCCAAGAAGACGGGAATGCATTTGCCTGTACTGGCGCGGCAACCGACGCCTGAGGTGGTGCCTGCTGAACAACGGCAATTGCGGCATTTACCGCTTGGGCTACTATAGCTGCAACCTCAACGGCGTTCATCATGCCCTGAACTGGAGCGGGCTGGGGTTCGGGCGTTGCATCCCTGGGAACTCGTCGTGCACGTCGTGGAGGCATCTGAAATAAGAACAAAGTTTATAAGTTCGCTGTTTATAAACTTAAAATAGCTGAAGAACGAAGTATACACAAAAGAGTATAACAGTCCTAAAATATACGGCTCTATATCAAAGAAAGCTTAGCGGAAACATAATAAGCCGTCAGATCCTAAAGGACACTAGAACCTGATGCTTTGATACCACCTGTGACACCCCGACTAATTAAATACCAGGTAGCTACTCCTTTATTAAATTAATTCAAAATGTCAAGTTGGTCCAGTTAATAGCATCACTGTCGAAAACATTTTAATGATTACTAACCACCTAGTATTTAAAAAGTAAGTGCCAAATTTTAATTTATGTCTGATTAACATGCAACAAGTGTAATAAAGAATAATAACACCATTCACCATAATGAAGTAAATAGAATAACCATCACATAAGGTAAATAATGTCTGGAGGAAAAACTCCTCACTACAAATCCCACAACTGAAATAAGTAAACCGAATACTAAAACAATACATGCCAAAGTCTGATAACTGTAATGGAAAAGTAACTCTAATAGAAATGGGCGACATGCCCTACAACTGATAGATAATGAATCTGGAATCCAAGTGATAGAAGCGTCTACAAGCAAATCCCTGTAGCTTCCACAAACAGCTACAGCTCGTCACCTGAATGAGTATCCTATGCATGGTGTCCTTGTGGCTGGGCACCTAAAATGGTTTTACAAGAAAATAGATTTGAAAGCAAACGGGTCAGAGCCCGAATGTGGAGATATTTTAAAAACCTGCAAGTGCTTTAAAAACATTTAAAACATTAAATGCAAAGTAAATGTTAGGACGTGCACTCACATGATATTCTCACCTCTCGTCTAACTGTGCACTCCTAACGTAAGTACCCATCTATACCGACACAAACCACTAGTTAAGTGACATCATATCTAGCTAAACTGTCATAGGTCCTACCCCCTTTTTTTTTTACTCGGTTCTATAGAATTATAACGCTCGAAATTAAATAGGGGTTTAACGTAAACTCAGATGCTCAATATGCAATATATTACACTATCAGCTAACTCATTATGTTTTTCTCGAAACAATACCGTAATTATATTCACAACATTAATCATAGAGATTCCCGTTAATAAAGTGTATATTATTCACATCATAAATATATAATACAAGCACCCCGAGCACTAAGCTACGGTGCACACATACTCTGCTATCCATCCCGGTACATCATGTACATAAGGATTACCTATTACGAATCTCTCAGGAATAGTTCACAGATAACAACATCACAAATAATGGAGGCGAACACAGTCACATCACATGGGTCACGCACATACCTACGCTCCCACGATCAGCGGACTTATTAATATCCCAATAAGTCTTTCTATGACCTATGTTCATCAGGGTAACCAGTCTAAATCTGGGCAACACAAGGATTAGAGGGCCCTAAGCGAACGCAAACTTCCCGTGAAAGCAAGTATGGTAGGTATGTCATACACACAATTCATATACCAATACTAAGTAAACACACGTCTTAGTAATCCCGTAGTTTAATTGTAGCACTATTCTCATTCTAGTACCAATATATACTTTATACACTTTATACGAATTCGGTTTATAATCATATGCGCCAAAATCTATTCTCACGTCGTAGTAG
Source organism: Sambucus nigra (assembly GCA_949130495.1). Lineage (NCBI taxonomy): Eukaryota > Viridiplantae > Streptophyta > Magnoliopsida > Dipsacales > Adoxaceae > Sambucus > Sambucus nigra. The sequence continues at coordinate 450,691,830 of OX422208.1, read as the reverse complement.
ACACTCACGTCTCAACCCCAACTATCCCTCGTATATAATTTACTCCTCATAATAACCCAAAAGTCCCAAATCCATCAATACATCTTCAAAGGAATGTTAACTCTACCCTCGAACAAGTTTACGGGACTCCAAAAATCAAAACAGGCCAAAAAGGCCCAAACTGTCAACTCATTAGAAGTCTCGTTCAAACGAGACTGTTAGAATGAGATTCCACTGCCAGCTCGTTAGAAGTCTCGTTCGAACGAGATCCAGTTCGTTCGAACGAACTGTACCTTCTAACGATATCTCATTCGAACGAGATATCGAATGAAGTTCCCTTTCGTTAGAAGCGACTGGTCAACTCGTTAGAAGCTCGTTCGAACGAGTTCGTTCGAACGACCTGGGGAGGGGCTTCTAACGACCAAGCAGTTTCGTCCCAGATTTCTCTAAATTTCGTTTTTCACCATTCTTACTCCTCAAACGTTCTCCAAAGTTCGTTCCAACAATGTTATAAGTTCTCTAATCATCCTAAAACATGCTAAGGTCATATACTAACATCTTTTAAGGCATTAATGCATCCTAAACATCATTAAATCACAAGATTCTATACTTTTCCCCAATTTTTCAAGAACATGAACCCTAGATTTTTATAATCATCAAATCCTAGAAGTTAATCCGTTTTTACACTACATAAAAATGAAATCTCTGAATTCAAACTTCAAGCAACGTTTCTACATGCAAACCTATACCCAAAATTAAGCTAATAACTTCCAATTTCATGGGTTTTCCTTTAATTCTTAATTAAGATAGATTATCAAGATTTCTAACATGGAAGAAGCATTCTCTGCATAAAGAATGTAATTTAAATCACTTGCCTTGATTCGATTTCTGATTTTGGTTTTGGTTTGGTGAAGATTTCTGCAGAATTCCCTCTCTCTCTCTTTCTCCAAGCTTCTTCTCCAAAGGTGGCTATGGTGGCTAGGGTTTTCTTTGGGAAAGTTGGAAACCTAAATGATAACCTCCGTAGCTTAATGGGTTAATATGGGTTGGTTAGTGGGTTTAGTGGGTTAAATCCACATCAGATTAAGACTCCTAATTTTCGTCATTATTAATTCCTCAAAATACAAAATTACCAAAATACCCTTTTAGTTGCCGGTATGGCCTAAAAATACCCCGGAATCCAACCTACACCCCTGGCTAGTGTTTTCTGACTATCTCGACCCTTCCGGACGCGTTGGCGCACTCAAAACGACCATACGGATAATAGAAATAAAAAATCACTTTTATAATTAACATAATATACCATGACGCGGCGGTCACACGCGTCTCAACAAAATTCCCAAATTGCCGTATATAAATCTCACGATAATTTCATAATTCAATATTCATATAACATCATATATACTCAATATAGTCAAATACCAACTCACAACTCGCTAGTATTTTACCCGGATTAATTTCCAAATAATTCACATTTAATTAATTAATCCCAAAAATAAATATAGCCAAAAGTACGGGGTACTACAGCTAATTCTTAGCATAACTGTTGAAATTTTTTTTTCTTTTAATCACCTAATACTCAATTAAGTTTGTGTTAAAGAAAACTTTCAAGTTTTAATTTAATACGATCTCATTTTACCATTACAAACAATTTCATATAATTCATTCCACAAAAATGCATAATAGATAAGTAATGCCACAATTGAATTAATTGTAACTGGAATAAACTCCCCAATTTAAATATCTCAATACAATAATCCAACTAAACTGAATGTATCAAAACTGATATAAGTTATACCACAGCCTCAGATAGAATTGAAATAATTAGAATCCTTGGGCGACATTCCTTACATGAAGTAACTACTACTGATGTATGAATCAAGAGAATGAAAGAGTCTAATAAAAGTCTGCAACTCCATAGCATCCATATTATGTCAAGTATCCAATCACCTATGCCTCACATTCCTGTGATTGGACACCTAATATAAAAGATACAAGGGAGGCTAGAATATGCAAGAAAACATGTTAGAGCCCGATGGTAAAATATTTTAAAAATAACAAGTGGTTAACAAGTTCAATTAAGTAATTATTATGTACATGTTAGATTCTTGACCTCTCTCTTGATATTCTCACCTCTCATCTAGTGTGCACGCCTAACGTACCTTCAAACCATACTAGTTACCATTCCCATGCTAACTAGTTCTTTCCAGTCTTACATCTAAAAATAGCCCAATATCGTTCCCATGTATTTCTAATACATATATATCCAATTTCTCGTTAAAATGGATAAGCACTTTTTTAAATTAATATAATTAAATTTTCACCAATTTAATTCATTTCAGATTTCATTATCATTCATGTCTACATAATTCACACAGTAGATAATAGCACAAGTATATATATACATTGACTTTATTATATATATACGATACTGCACCCCAAGACTCAGCTGTGGTGCATGCATACTCTACTATCTTGTTCGGGTACATCTCATCACTATACAAACGATCGACGGTTCGGTATATCCCTCGAACCATAAATAACAAACACAAATATTTGAGGCAAACATAGTCCTAAGCCTTTGGTCTACGCACATATCTACGCACCCAATGACCGTTTAACAACACTATTTTCACACATGGCAATCCGGCCTAAGTCCTATGTTCGGAGGCACAAGTCAAAAATCCCCCCTAAGTCACAACGCGTAAACCTCCTGTCGATAGCAAGTAGGATAGGTATGTCATACACACAAATCATCACATAGGTATACACTCAACCTATATATATATATATATATATATATATATATATATATATATATATATATGTGTGTGTGTGTGTGTGTGTGTGTGTGTGTGTCAATAATAGGGCATTCACACATCCCATATTACAAATCCCATGCATAGTATACTTATATCGCAAAGATTCTAAGTATTGTGATATTTTAAACCTCAATTATATTATTGGTATTCGTTCCACCTATGTATATACATCAACAAATGGCTATACTCTTATCCCATACACAAATCCCACATGTAGTGTATTTCATGTTTTTCCCATAAACTAATAATTCACATTTCCCGTTACTCATAACATCTATTGTTAACCGAAAAGATTTAATTAATTAATCTAGTAGCTACCTTCAATACATACTTATTGGTCAAAACCCAGACTCATTATAACAAGTCCAAATTATATTTGAATTCCCAATATTCTTTTTTCTCGAAAAAGTTACATTCTGCCAAGAAATATAAATTACAATTTGAGGCTTTTCGACTGCGATTTTTTTAAAAAAAACTTAAAATTACAATGTTGTGTAGAATGTGATTTTATACAAAAACACGCGGACACGCTATGAATTTCCACTTAAAACAGTCCTAAAATTATCATACAATGTTCGTCCTTTTTCTACATATTTTTACCTACGGGTTGTAACATAATTCATCCTCAAAACCTCTACGAAATGATGCCAAACTCCTCATAATTAACCCCAAATGATATACCCAAGTGTGTACATGATTTATAACATCAAATTATATCAAAATCATCATGGAATTTTGATTAATCATTCTAATCCCATTTTAATTCAGAAAATCTGCATTTTATTATTCTTACTCAAGAACATGTTAAACCCCAAATTTCTTCATCAAATAAACCAAGTTTCACGATGTTAATTATAATATCAACAAGGTATTAATCCTACATGGTTTCCTTTTGAAGGATTAAACAAAATTCATAAAAAATCATCTTTGATTTATAAAACTAAAAAAAGAAAATCTTTTTCTATCTACCATGGACAACATACATGCTATAGATTGCAAGAGTTAAAACACTTGCCTTTGATTTCGTAGGTCTGAACCTTTGGGGAACATGATGCTTTGGTGTTCCTCTCTTTTTCGTTCACTCTCCGGTGGCAGCAATGGTGGTGCAAGGTGCCTCTGTCCCTTGGTTTTCCTAAAACAACCATTCCTCTCCTAGAGAAATATTTCCATTTCCTCAATAGATGTCTCTTATAGTTTTAATGAATAAACCTTTGGCTATAATATCTCTTAGCTTATATAAAACTACCCAAATTTTGTAAGTACTATTCATCTCCCAAGTAAAATGACCAATACCTCTTTGGGGTGTCTATTCGGTTCTAAATTTACCCAAGACCCAAATTAAACTCCCAGGTAGACTTTTCTAACTATTCAAACCCCTTTGGCCACTTTAGCACACTTGAAACGACCATTCAGATGACATCAAAACAATTTATTTTTCATTCCATTCAATTACAGTCCCGACACGACTCACACGCGCGTCCCGAATTAATTACCCTAATTGTCGTATTTATAAACCCGGATAATTTTTATAAAGTCATGATAATATATCACTTTACTCTAGCAATATTAAATATGAATTAATTCCAATTATGTTTGCATAAATAATTCCAATTAATCCCCATTGATTTAACCCATTTACTTTGAATTTATTTCATTTTAAAAGTCATAAAAATACGGGGTATTAAATACTCACCCTTGTAACGAAATTTCATCACGAAATTTTGAAATTAAGGCATATCTTGTAAGGACAACTCCGGGTATTAATCTCACATCTCATATAACCTCCGTCGTACCGTCCATACAGTACGTTACCAAATACCCATAATAATGAACACCTCACTGATGTTATACTCCATGCCTTACCATTTAAGTTTCACTAATTAAATTTTAATTTTAGATAATCACTATCTATCCTCCTAGTATTTGCACTATAGCATATTAATCAATATTTAGATATATAAAAACTCATCTTAGTACTATGTGACATCAGTAGTTTAATCTTTTTTATAAGATATATATCTTACACACAATATATACTATAAATGCCAACACATTTCCGTAATACTGCCTCAGTAAAGGACTATGGAACCCCAGCCTATAATTTACTTATCAAATATTTACAATAATAGGAAATGGTCATACATATCTCGACGCCAATTCACTTTTTCCAACATGCAATAACGTAACACAACATCATTTCAATTTTGGCTTATGGGCGCTGAATCCCTTTGGATCGCGTAGCTCATTATCCTCCACCTCTAGTCAATAAGCATAAGGATGAAAAGGTCTTATATATAATTCCTTAAATAGAGTCATACCATAAATGAGCTGAGAGGTGTTATTATACACGAACTCCAAATATAACATTAAATCTTCCTATAATCGGAAATGCAACATATCCTCAATATGTAACTAGAATTCTTAGTCTGCCCATCCATCTGTAGGTTTGCTTGGCCGTATACATTCGCATATCAGTACTCATGGACTTCTGAAAACTTTTCTCAATAATCGAGACATAACTCCATTTTCTCTATCAGACAAAATGTCGAAATGTACCCCATATAACCTTACTATCTCAGGAATAATGATTTGGGTAGACTGTCACACGTTATGATTAGTCCTAACCAGCATAACGTGAACTACTTCAATTACCCGACCCACTATCACCCATATAAGGTTGTGATCCCTTTGAGAAGTAATTAATTCTATGATAATTTAGGGATACGATCTCCCATTTCTACCAAGGAATTACCAATGGCTGAAGGAACCCTATTAATTTTTGATAGTCCACTTTCAATTAGAACTCATTAATATTATGCTTGGTTTTATGCCATCACTTCTACAGTTTTATATCATGATGCTTTTTATCTTTGTCACAAATGCCTCCACATCCATGAATCGTGAGCCGATTCCATCACCGCGTGTCGCAATTCCTCCCCCTCTCTTCAAATTTTAGATTCTCATGAAACGTAGGCCTCCACGTATCTTATCATGTAAGTTTTAACTTTCTCGAGCTAAACTTTATCGAATTCTTCCTATACCATCCTTGTGGCAAACTTGGGGAGTAGCGTTCCTAACTGAACTAAACAATCAAATTGCTAAGTCTTGAAGTCACCACTTTTACATTTATTTTAATCAAAAATACGTACTGTGCCACAATTCTCAATTATGGAAAATACTACAATCCAACTTTCTAGGGAGCCCAAACACCTTATGTTGTTTTCATTTCAGCATACGATATAAATGTATGTGATATCATACACTAGACGTGATTACTTCATAAAGTTACACTTTACCAACTTACAATTTCTAATATAATCCGTATCACACTAGTTTTCACATTCACATTGGGCGACTCCACTGGCCACAAATCATACTATAACCCATAACTCTCAGTTTTAATAGATAAATATTATAACAAAGGTTCTAAACCCATATCCTAAGGACCCAACTTACTTCGACTCCCAACGTTCGGTAGTTTCATGCATGGGGTGTCTTGCAGGGAAAAATCCAAACAAGGAACCCCCCTGATACACTACTACCTAACCAAGTCATTCGTCGAAACCCTTCAGGTCCTTAGTCCACAGTATGTACCTTCCTAACATGTTTTGTCTGTTTATATAAAAGTCTACTCATCCACTCTCATATCCCCCAAAGATAATATTAAACATGGAGCTCTAACTAACACAAGTTCTTGGTGATACAAAATTATGAGAAATATCTCTCTCTGCACGAATTAAGAACAAAATATATCCTGAATCACATCAGCAGCAAGTCCCTACACACCGGGGTCAAGTATAGTAAAATGGCATACTCACAGATGCCAAGTATAGAATGCCATCTATAAATTTATACACTTAGGCCCAACCTTATTTGAGGTGGTGCCTAACAGAACTAATACAGTTCACTCTGAAATAACAAATAGGATAGTCTTATTACACAATTTATTATCGATTCAATACTCGAAAATCAGTCACTACACATTACCTTCATAAATCCTTCATTCCTCACTCACAGATGTTGTATATAATAACATAATTCTTAATGATCCTAGCCATTTATCCCTATGGGTGTCAACAACGGGTTTCGCTACCCCATAAACATATACGATAATATCCATACCTAGAATTCACATCTATTGTTCGCACTCTCATATGTCGCACACACTTTCTACGGACTCATTCAACATTAATAGTCCCAATTTTTTTTCTACACCAAGAAAATTTTTCGTGTCATTTCCCTTGTCCCTCGTCCTACGGACCATTTTGAACCTCACAATACTAGCATCAATTGTTGCTCTACTAATTTCTTCGGCTCCACTTTCCTTATGGAACTCGTTACCGACTATACCAGTCTTGACTGAATCCGCCTCCACTTAGTAGATATTCAATTAGACCATTTATATGGGTCCCCCTACTGGGTATTCCCCTAAGTGGTGTTCAACTATCCTTGTTCAGCATAGTCTCACTTTTCGACTAAATTCTCCAACACCCTTGACACCATTCTCACGGAAGCATTAATATTGATTGATAAAAGTACACCCTTGACGACATCATCATTAGTCATCTAAGTATGATTTTTCCATTTACACATGGGTATTTAACGAACTCTTCAATAAAAAGTAACTCATTTTTCTCAGGTACATCCCACTTATGATAAGGTCCAAAATTTCATAAATTCATTCACATCTCTATTACAAAAGTAGATGGACAATTTCACGGTCAAACTGTACCCTAAATTCCACATTTACCTCAATACCAACTTCTTTATATACAAAGTCTAATTTCCATCACTTAAGATTCCTCTTATGAGCAAAATGTTGTCGAAAATTCTTAAATCCTGGGTGTTTCTACACTTCACCCTATATAATTTACTTTGGATTTCTACTTCCATTGGGCCCTCACTTTTTTTTTTTTATAAAATCCTTCCAACTCCACCACCATTCATCGATAAATGTTGGTTGAGTCCAGAATGACATCATCACCAACGATGGTGTTTAAGGAGACTAAAGTTCCCAAGATATTTCTTTATTGTTGTCAACTTGAACAATAATTACGGTGAATTTTACCACGATCAAAATTTTCCAAAATACACTAAGTTTCCTATTAAGCCTTTCCTCCTGCATTTTGTTCAACATCCTTCATTGGTCGTCCTATTCTGTTCGGCATACTAAGCCTGACCGAACTTGTATAAGAATTTCACCACTTATGTTTAATAGCAGGAGATCATAAATCTTTATAAGTGAAGGAATACAACAATCCTAAGGATCTACATCGAAGGACGCTATGGTGAAACGTAGATAGCCGTACAGATCCTAAGGACTCTAGAACCTGATGCTCTGATACAACCTGTACCATGATGCTCAATTAAATATCGGGTGATTAGTCCTACACCCAATTAAATCAGAGTACACAATTCGTTTATTCTTAGCATCACTATCGAAAAACACTTGCTTTTTGTTAATCACCTAATACTCAATTAAGCTAGTGTTAAAAAATACTTTCAAATTTTAATTTAATACATTCTCATTTTACCATTACAAATAATTTCATGTAATCCCTTCCACAACAATGCATAATAGATAAGTAACATCACAATTGAATTAATTATAATTGGAATAAACTCCCAATTTTAAATATCTGAATACAACAATCCTAATAAACTGAATGATGATGCTAGAAATAGCACCACCAGATAAGGTATTGACATGCTCAAGCAAGTGACAACAATGGCAGCACAGGAGAATATAAGTGTATATGTATAAGGAGGTGAGGAAAAGTTGATGAACACTTGAATATAAGTGGTTCAGCCAATCTGGCCTACGTACACTGTGGGTGTCTGAGTAATATCACTGAATGAAGGCACTAATGGCCATGGATACAATATCTTAAGCTTTCTCTCTCTACTGTGTAAAATGAAAGAGTTTTAGCTAGGGTTGCAATTCTGGATCCCTTTACAAGGTAGATGATGACCTCTATATATAGTGCTTAGGGGGTGTAGTGTACCCCCCCCCCCAAGCATGTGCATGAAGATCCAACAAGTGTAAGGATGACACCTAGCTGATCTTAACTAAATAATGATGACCTCAATATTCCCTGACGTGGAGGGAATGATTCAGTTGTAAAAAGATATGTCCATGTGTTCTAAGCCATACATGTACTTGTAAATTCTCGGCTATCTTCGTTTGGTGCCAACCTCGGCTTGGATGAGTACAAGGTTGGTGATGTCCGAGCCCTTCCATGTTAGAGACCAACATACATGATGACCTCGGCCAGGACGCCAACCGAGGTTAGATACGAGGAAGTTTTAACGTCGGATAGGGTCTATGATGTCCTTGGTGCTTGATGATTGTCTGCAAGGCTCTGCTGGCTTCAGATGATAAATTGTAGTGTCGGCTAGGGCCAATGTTATTATTGATGGATGCTTGAACCCAGGTACAAGCCTTGCATACCTCAGCTGATGTCAAACCGAAGTTAGTGTCTCTGAATAGGAAGGTGCACTTTGGGCATATCAATCATCCCCTATACCTTAGTTACCTATATGAGTAGGTGATTTAAGTGTATTGCAAGGTCAAGGCTAAGTTCCAGTATTCTCTTAACACATGTCACTTGTTGAACTGAATGGCATGTGTCTCAAGTTGGTGTAATTATGGTTTATCCCTTTAGGTTCCCATGGCAATGATGGGCCTTGGGATGCGCACTAAAAATGATTGTGGGTTAAAACCCTATTTTCTTCTTTCTTTTTAATTTTTTCTTCACTTTTCCCGCCTATGTATACAATTTTCTCTCTTTTTAATAGCTCAACTGCTGCTGCATTTGAGGGTTTCTTCACTTCCAAATATCTTCTCCCTTATTTCATAATCATCCAGGTATAATTTTAATCCTCTTCCTTCCATTTTCAGCCTTTATTTTTCATTTCTGCATTTTTCGGTGAGAGCTTGTATTTTTTGGTAAGTTCTTTTATTTTTCTGGCCACTCTTTATATTTTCTAGTGACCTGTTCTTGGTTTAAAAAACTTTTCAAACTCTAAGTTTAATCTTCGATTTAGATTGATTTGAGTTGTTTGTTTGTGGTTTAGAGTCCAAGTGTTGTGTCGTTTGCCTTATGCTCAGACCTCTGTATCAGGTCATAGAAGAGTTGACTTCCCTTCACGAGAATACCTTACAAAAAATTAGGCAGGCAGAGCTAGACCAAGAAGAAAGTCATAGGGATAAGGCCTTCCCCCTCAGAATTATGTTTCCCCCACCTCTAAAGGTAATATACCCTGAGCCAGTGGAACCTACTGAGAGGTTCTAGTAGAACCAACACCCATGACTGAATATGAGTCGTCTACCTCAGACCCTATGTCTGTGGACTATTTCCAAGAGTCCATGGACTACTCTATTTGGCAAGATCAGTTCCCTGATCAGGCCGAGGTCCCAAGTCGTGCCTCGTCTCACAATTGTGCTAGCACCTCATAGTCTTCTTATGATGTTCAAATTATATGGCCGAGTGTGGCCGTTCCCCCACCTATTGATATTATCCCCCTATCGACTGCCACCGGGGCTGAGTTCGCTCAGAGGTTCCCTGATGGTCCCCCAATATCTGTCCAGGCCAATGTTGTCAGGGATGAAGATGATGGGAACGAGAGTGATATTGACACCTCTGAGGTGACCAAGATTGAGACCTCCATTAGTGAGTACGATCTTCTGGCTTTTAGGCACCTCTACGCAATAGGTCCTTCCATTAGTCTTAGGAGACCTCTGAGGGGTGAGAGAGAATTTGGTGGCCGAGATGGGGAGATCTACATCTACGAGAAGATGTTTAAGTTAGGTTTTCGTCTCCCTATCCATCCTTCAATCAGAGCCATATAATCCCATATAAATTTGTCCCCTTCACAACTATCCCCCAATACTTGGAGGGTAATGATAGGGGTTATCATCCTGTGAAAGGCAGTCCACCACTCAGACCTTCCTGTTAGGGTCTTCTCAAGCTATTACGTCCTCTCCTCTGCCAAAAACCATCCTAGTTACTACCACTTCTTAGCTAGGAAGTCAAATGAAAAGATGATGTTGGTTACCCAGACTTCAAATCACAACTGGAAACCTTGGTATTTATTTACCTCAGGGGCATGGGAATTTAGTCCATATGCTTCCTCTTTAATGTCTGATCCGAGGACATCTATGAAGTGGGGGATGGTGTCTCTTGCTACTAAAGTCGACCATAGACTCAGCCATGATAATATTCAAAAGGTTAAGGACCTTTAAGATTAGGGGGAGCAGGACCGTCTGGTAAAATACGAACATTTGATGACCCCCTACTACGTCTCTCAAACAGCGCTAGGTATTAGTCCTTTGATAGGTCTTCGTAAGTCTCAATTTTTAACAAGTTGTGCATCTTAGTTTTCATGCCTCTAATTTACTGACTCATAAAATATTTTTGCAGAGTGCCCTGAAGGTATTTTTGATAACCTGTGGGAGATGTATGGCCCAACCCTCATGAAGTTGATGAAAAAGTTTGGGAATAATGTATCCCCTCCTCCTCCTAAAGATAACATTGGCACGTTCAAGGCTGACATTATGAAGAAAAGGAAGACCACAACGGACTCAGAGCATCCGAGGCGGCGTAAAAAAAAATGGGATCATGCCATTCCGATCTCCTCAGACAATGCCCTTAAAACTCATCTTTCTCAGTTAAAAATAAGTGATAGTTTGATTGTCCATGGTTTGAAGGCTATTGATTCCATCAGCTCTATAATGACCGAGGAAGATAAGAACTTCTTATGCTCTCTGGATATCCCTTTACTGGTGAAGTTTACCCTCCACTGATTAATCCAGGTAATTATTTTTGCTATTTTACTCTTCCAAGTGTAACCTCGGCTAGCTTACATTAATGCTCTTATGCATCTGACCTTCTTATATAGGTTATGTTGTCCATGCATCATTTTGTGGACTGTACTTTGAACAAAATGCCCTTGATCGAGAAGGGTCAAGGATCTCTGATAGTCTAAGCCTCTTTGAGTGCAGAGGTTGATCATATGAATGAATTGCTAAAATAGGTTAGCAAGATAAAGGTGGAGGTCCAATAGAGGGACATGGATATGGCTAAGCTAAAGAAGGACTATGAAGCATCTCTGAAATCCAAAGACGATGCTCTGCAGGCTAAGGTGGCCGCTACTGTTAAGGCTTCTTTGGAGGTCACCTCAAAGAAGATTATTACAGATTATAAGGTCTTTGATGAGTTCATCAGCTTTGGCTTTGAATACATTGAAAGAGGTATTAAAGCAAATGGTAAATGGGAAGGCTCCAAGGAATAAGAGTCACGGAGTTTGAGTTCCTCAGACTTTGTTGGTCTAGGCTTTGGTGACCCCCATTTTTCTTAGCCCTTGCAAGAGGTTGAGGAGGATAGTGTTGATCAGGTGCCACTGAGACTGAAGATGTTAATCCTCAAGACGATGGAACCGAGGTGACTAACGTCATATAAGAGGACACCACTTCGGCTGCAGATACCTAGGACTTGTCTTGTGAAGTTTTAAGTTGTAATTTTTACTTCTTTTCGTCTGTAACTTTTGTGAACTCTAGCAGTATATTTTGGCATATTTGATTTGTAACTTTGACTATTTAATGATGAATATTAATACCATTTTCCTCAGACTATACAACTTCTTTTTATTTTTTCTCTTGCATGTTGTTTTAAAGTCGAAGGATATCGTATAACAATGTTTATCTTAAGGTCCAAAGTCACCATATAATGATGTTTACCATATGATGTTTCACCTCATAAATTTCACCAAATTAATGATGGGTAAGGTCTGAGGTCACCATAATATGATGTATCACCGTCATAATTTTCACCAAATCAATGATGTTTAAGGTCTGAGGTCACTATAATATGATGTTCGCTCTCATAATTTTCACCAAATTAATGATGTGTAAAATCTGAGGTCACCATAATATGATGTTTCACCCTCATAATTTTCACCAAATCAATGATGTTTAAGGTTTGAGATCCCCTTAATATGATGTTCACTATCATAATTTTCACTAAATTAATGATGTTTAAGGTATGAGGTCATCAGTTTATGGTGTTTACCCTCATAATTTATCACCAAAATAATAATGTTTAAGGTCTTAGGTCATCAAAATATGATGTTTACCCTCATAAATTGCCACAAAATTATGGTGTAAGGTCTGAGGTCACCAAATAATGATGTTTCACCTCATAATTTCACTAAATTAATGACGTTTAAGGTCTGAGGCCATCATAATATGATGTTAACCCTCATAAATTCACTAAACTAATGATGTAAGGTCCGAGGTCACCAAATCATGATGTTTCATCTCATAATTTATCACCAAATTATTGATGTGTAAGGTCTGAGGCCATCATAATGTGATGTTTACCCTCATAAATTCACCAAACTATTGATGTTTAAGGTCTGAGGTCATCAAATTATGATGTTTATTCTCATAAATTGCCACCAAATCATGGTGTAAGGTCTGAGGTCACCAAATTATGATGTTTCACCTCATAATTTCACCAAATTGATGATGTTTAAGGTCCGAGGTCACCATATAATGATGTTCACCCTCATAATTTTCACCAAATTAATGATGTTTAAGGTCTGAGGCCATCATAATATGATGTTTACCCTCATAAATTCACCAACTAATGAAGTTTATGGTCTGAGGTCATCAAATTATGATGTTTACCCTCATAAATTGCCAGTAAATCATGGTGTAAGGTCCGAGGTCACCAAATTATGATGTTTCACCTCATAATTTCACCAAATTGATGATGTTTAAGGTCTAAGGTCACCATATAATGATGTTCACCCTCATAATTTTCACCAAATTAATGATGTTTAAGGTCTGAGGCCATCATAATATGATGTTTACCCTCATAAATTCACCAAACCAATGATGTTTAAGGTTTGAGGTCATCAAATTATGATGTTTACCCTCATAAATTGCCACCAAATTATGGTGTAACGTCTGAGGTCACAAAATTATGATGTTTCACCTCATAATTTTTCCCAAACTAATGATGTTTAAGGTCTGAGATCACTAAATTATGATGTTTCACCTCATAATTTTCTCCAAACTAATGATGTTTAAGGTCTGAGGTCACCACAATATGATCTTTCACCTCATAATTTGCCACCAAATTAATGATATTTAAACATAATGCAACAAAAGTATTGACACTGGAATTATTCTTTTCATTAAGATCATCTTAGTAAAATGATGTATGTATTACAAACAAATAACTGCAACATCATAAGCAATATTTCTTCAAGTGGTCAGCATTCCAAGGGTTGGAAAAAGGTTCCCCTTCGATATTTTCTAGCCGGTAAGTACTAGGCACAACCTCATCGACCACTCTGTAAGTACCATGCCATTTTGGGTGGAGCTTGTTTGCCTTATGCAGCGTGTTCTTCAGCACTAGGTCTCCTACAGCTATAAGTATTGGTTTCACCCTTTGATTGTAGAACTTTGTTACTCTCTACTAGCAGGCTACGTGTCTGATCTCAGCATCTTCCATTCTATCTTCAATTAGATCCAAGTCAAGTCTTATTTCTTCCCCATTTCTCTAAGGATCATAGGTCTGAACGCTGTGGGTGGGGAGTCCTACTTCTGTAGGGATGACAACTTCTGAACCATGTGCTAGAATGAAAGGAGTCTCTCCCGTTGGCATTCTTGCAGTCATCCTGTAATCCCATAACACAGCGTATACCTCTTCTCTCCATATTCCTTTTTCCTCCTCCAACCTCTTCTTTATCCCATCAAGTATTGTTCAGTTCGTGACCTCAGTCGGCCCATTTGCTTGGGGTCGTCTAGGAGAGGAGAATAACTGCTTGATCCTCTCTCTTTCATAATATTTTTCTAAGGAACAGTTCTTGAACTGGGTTCCATTATTCTAGATAAGGGTATTTGGAAGGCCATATCTACATATGATGTTTTTCCAGATGAACTGGAAGGTCTTCTATTCCGTAATCGTGACCATCGGCTCAGCCTCTACCCACTTAGAGAAGTAATCAATCGCCACCACCAAAAATTGATAATTATTTGTAGCTCTTGGCAAAGGTCCTACTAAGTCAATGCCCCAAACATCAAATGGTCTAGGTGATCTAATTAATGTCATAGGATGATGAGGTTGTTGAAGGATGGTGGATAATCTCTGACAGTTGTCACACCTCTTCACATAAGAAGCTGCATCTTTAGCCAAGGTCAACCCCGGGTACCCCTGAGTAATTATCCTCTTAGCTTGTGCCCTCCCTCCTATGTGACTTGAACAAGATCCCTCATGTACATCTTTCAATATGTGAATAACCTCTGAAGTGTGTACACATATAAGGAGAGGGAGTGGGAACCCCTTTTTATACAAGATGTGTCCAATAATTGAGAACTTGGCAGCCTTAAACCTCGTCTTTCTCCTTTCTAATTTTTATTCTGGAGGCTCTCCCAGTTTGATGTATCTGATGAGTGGGTCCATCCATGAGGCTCCCATATTTAGATTGAGGTAAGTTTTGGCAGCCTCTTCTTCTCCTTCAATGGTTGGCTTGAGCAAGGTTTTGACAGGTACTGTTTTTCTTATATTTGTTATCATTGCTAAGGTTAACTTAGCGAGTGCATCAGCTCGACTTTTATCTAGTCTGGGTATCCTCTTCATCTTCACTTCATTGAAGATTTTTAATATCATTCTCACTCTCTTTAATTATCTGGCCATTCTGTCATCCTTGGCTTGGTATACTCCTAAGATTTGGTTGACGACCAGCCTTGAGTCACTATGGACCAAGAGTTGATCGACACTAAGATATTTTGCCAAGGTGAGACCTTCTATCAGTGCCTCATAGTTTGACTCATTTTTTGAAGCCTTGAAGTTGAACCTCGATGCATATTCGATGTGGGTACCATCTGGTTCTGACACTATCAGTACCGATCCACTTCCGCTTTCACATGAAGATCCATAAACGAAGAAGTTCCAAACATCTTCATTTGAAGAGAAGTTCCCCTATGGAAGGATCCCATGCTTGAAGAGATACCTGCCTTCCTCATTCTCATCTATGCTTTTTTTGTACTTACTTAAACCAACCTCGTTCGGTCCTAGAAAGACGTTATTTTTTGGTTCATCTGCAATCTCTTGACTATTCTTAATATCAACCTCTTCCCAAGTGAATTGTGCTACAAAGTTGTTAAGAGCTTTCCCTTTCATGGGAACCCTTGGTTGATAAACAATGTCATAATATCCCAACTTTATGGCCTAGGTCATTAATCTTCCCGACTTCTCGAGCTTCTGGAGGACCCGTCTTAGTGGGGAATCATGAGGAGAACCATAAAGTGGGCTTGGAAGTATGGTTTCATCTTCGTGGAAGTGTGTATCTGAGCATAAGATAACTTTTCCATTTGAGGGTAGTTTTGTTCAAACCCTTGAAGTGCCTTACTATTGAAGAATACCAGCCTCTGTACTCTATAGTCTTCTCTTACTATGGCCGCACTGATGCTTGATTATAAAACAGCTAAATACACATATAACTTCTCCCGCATTATGGGCCGAGATAGGAGAAGAGGAGACCCGAGGTAGGACTTGAGCTCTTTAAAATCTTTATCACATTCATCATCCCATTCGAAGGCTTTTCTATGCACTTTGAATAAAGGAAGACACTTGTTCGTAGCTCTTGACACAAATGTGTTAAGTTCTATAACTCTTTCGGGTAGCCTTTGAACATCTTCGATAGTTTTAGGTGTCTTCATTTCAAACAGAGCCCTGATCTTCTCGGGATTGGCCTCTATTCCCCTTTGATTGATGATGAATCCAAGAAACTTTCCTTCTCCTACTCTGAAGACACACTTGGCAGGGTTGCGCTTCATCCTGTATAAATCCATGGTGTCAAAAGTCCTCTCCAGGCCGATCACGTGAGTGTCGGCCTTTAATCTCTTCGTCAATTTGTCATCCACATATACCTTTATGGTATTTCCGATTTGACTCTTGAACATCTTATTTACAAGACGTTGATAAGTGGACCCTCCATTCTTCAAGCCGAAGGCCATGACCTTGTAGCAATAGGTCCCCTTGTCGGTTATGAACGATGTCTTCTCTAAGTCTTCTGGGTCCATAAAAATCTGGTTATACCCGTAATAGGCATCCATGAAACTTATAAGCTCATGCCCTGCTGTGGCATCTACCATCTGATCAATTAGTGGTAGGGGTAGCTGTCTTTTGGATAAGACTTGTTCAAATTAGTGAAATCTACGCACATCCTCCATTCCTGGTTAGCTTTCGTCATGATTGCGACGTTAGATAACCACTTGGGGTATATGACTTCTCTGATGATCTTGGCCTCTTCAAGCTTTATGACCACTTCCTTGATGACATCATATTTTTCTCTTGATTAAAACCTTCTTCTTTGTTTGATGGGCTTAGCGTCTTCTAAAACATTGAGTTTGTGGCATATTACTTCATGGACAATACCTGGCATGTCCGTGAGGCTCCAGGAAAAGACACTATGCCTCTTCCTCAATATCTTCACCAACTCTTCCTTGATCGCACCTCTTAGGGCTTTGCCAATTTGGAATGCATTTTTTAGCTCGCCCTCTTTGAGGATGATGGATTCTACCTCTTCCGTGACTTCTCCCTTCTTGAGATTTGTCTCATTCCTAGGATCTAGTGTGTCGATGTTGTACATTATTGTTGCCCATTTATAAGCCTCTCTCTCTTCCGCAGAGTTGAAGTATTATTCTCGTGCGGATGTTTGGTCACCCTACACTTCCCACACCCCATAGGGGGTCGGGTATTTTAGCATTTAGTGGACCGTTGAAGGCATGAACTCAAATTCCTTGAGGTCTACTGGCCCTATGATGAGGTTGTAGGTCGAGAATACGTTTTGATCTTACGGGTCAACCAATTAGGCCACTCGTCTCCCATTAGTACATTAAACTCATACATGCCCAATGGATGGATTTTTCACTGCAGAAGCCAATCAACGGATGATGATAGGCCACAATCCTAGCTCTGATGAGACCTAGGCTCTTGAAATAAGGCCAAAACATTACATCCTCTGAGCTTCCCACATCAGCGAGGATTCTCTGTACCTCACATCCATTCACACTTGTAGTGATTATGAAAGGGTCATCGTGTGGAGCTAGGATACCTTTGAAATCAAGTCGGTAGAATCCAACTATAAGAGTATCTATATCTACCTTCTTTCTCTTCTGTTTAGCCCTTGAAGATGCTAGATTAACAACCTCTACTTTGGTCACTGACTTAACCTCTGCCACATGAGCTTTGTGGTCGGCTACCTCTGAGACACCACCTCCTAGTCCTCCACACATGGTGTTAAGACCAAATGAGATCATACCAATCCTATTCAAAGGGGCATTGTCGTCTTTTAGGGGGAGGTCAGGGTTATCCTCCTCCTCATCATCTGAGTCCTCAGCTCTTTTTATTAGGGTATCTTCCTGACACCTATCGTTTCTCTTCTTTTTAGGGTCATCTCTTCCCCCCCCCCCTTAGAAGCTCTACTATCGACATACTTCCTGAGCTCTCCAGACTTCAGCATCTTATCAATCTCATCCTTCAAGGAAAAGCACTTGTCAGTCAGATGACCGTGGTCTTGGTGGAACTTGCACCACATATTCTTATTCCTCTTATGCTGAGGAGCCTTCATCTTCTCCGTCCATCTCAGGGAACGATCATTTTTTATCTCATTGAGGATGTTCTCACAGCTCATAGTTAGAGGAGTGTAGTGTGCAAACTTGTCGTCTTCGGACATCTTTTTTCCATCTTTTTTCCTTTGGAATTTTCCACTGCTACTTCCGTTCTCATCCTCATACTTTGCGGCTATTGCTTCTTTAGCGTTCATAACTCTACCAACTGTTGCTAACATCTCGACCATGGATTTTGGAGGGTCTTAAGTAAGCTTCCATAATAACTTCCCTTTCTATAATCCTCCTATAAGAGTTGTCCTAACTATATTCTCTTCGTAATCTTCAACCTCCAATTTTTCCTTATTAAACCTCGTAATATAGTCTCCGAGGTTCTCATTTTTGCCATGTTTAACGTACAATAGATGAGTAGTCTTCTTCTGAGGTCTTAACCCAAAATAGAAATTGTGAATAAACCATTCAGCCAATCCCTTAAAGTTCTCAACAGAGTTCTTCGGAAGAGAGGTAAACCAAATATGTGTAGATCCCGTTAAAGTCCCAGAGAAGGCCCGGCACCTCATCTCATATGGTATTAAATAAATGTCTTTTGCAGACTGGTACATCTCAATATGATGCACAGGGTTGGTACTACCATCATACTTTGGATATACCGTAGTTGGCTTGAATTTTGCAGGGGTTGGGAAGTTCACTATCCTTGCCACAAATGGGGATCCCTATGAGAATCCTCTTTGCAGTGGTTCTCGACTTTTGATGAGGTTCCCTATCTTTTCTTTGATATGTTGGATGGAGTCATTCCATGGTTTAGCAACGTCATCCTTGATGAGGTTATCCCTAACCACCTCCAAGGGGTGGACTGAGAGTTCCACGACTACAACACAATGTCGGTTGGTGACCTATTGGCCACAGTCTCGGCCATGTAGGTGTCGGCCATAGCGAGGCTGATAGTGACCATCCCCCCTCTAACCTCTGCCTCAGATTGTTAACTAGGATGAGCCTTTCAAAGGTCGACCCTCTTCTCAAGCGATCAAAAGTTGATCGTCTTGGCTGGGCCTCACCAACCTTGGCCCTTTTTTCTCTGCAAACTCGGGTCTGCTGTATTGGACGTACTGTGTTGTCTGAATCCTCATAAGGCTCTCAACAGTCTGTTGGAGCATCATCTGATTTGATATCCTTGTATTTATCCTCAGGGCAAGGGTTTCCTTGCCTCGTAAATGCAAACATCTAGGGTCAGCAATGTCCCTCCTCCACTTAGGTGTAGGTTGGTCATTTCGTGGTGCCCGGGGTGGTCCTCAGGCCTTCGGATGTGGTTGAAGGGCCGCCTGAGTAATAATTTTTGGTGATATCCCCAGTGGCCTCATCATATTCTGGCTTAGCTGGGCAAACTTCTCCTTCATTACTTGCTGCATCGCAACCAATAACTTCAAGGCTTCTGCCACCTCACCCATCTCGAAATGGGGTGGTGCCTGGATTGAACTGGGTCCTCCAACACCAAATGGTGGAGGAGGTGGTGGTAACTCTGGTGCCATGTGTTAGGTCTTAAAGAGCTTGTGATGAAAATATGAAAGCTTAAATACCTTAAAGGACCTCTTTCAATAGTGAAATAACTCCATACGAAGGGTGAGGTCTGGTTCACCACCAGAGTCTCCGGTGAGGTTAAGATAGGAAATGGGACAGATATATCTTCTTGTTCCCACAGACGGTGCCAATATGATGATGCTGGAAATAGAACCACCAGATAAGGTGTTGACAATCTCAACCAAGTGATAACAATGGAACACTGGAGAATATAAGTGTATATGTAGAAGGAGGTGAGGAGAAGAGGATGAACACTTGAATATAAGTGGTTATGCCAATCTGACCTACTTCCATTGTGAGTGTGTGAGTAATATCACTGAATGAAGGCACTAATGGCCAAGGATACAATCTCTCAAGCTTTCTCTCTCTACTATGTAAAATGTCAGAGTTTCATCTAGGGTTGCAATTTTGGATCCCTTTACAAGGTATAGGTTGATCTCTATATATAGTACTTAGGGGGTGTAATGTACCCCCCAAGCATGTAATAAGCATGTGCATGAAGATTCAACTAGTGTAAGGATGACACCTAGCTGATCTTAACTAAATAATGAGGACCTAAATATTCCCTCACGTGGAGGGAATGATTCAGTTATAAAAGATTTGTCCACGTGTTCCAAGCCATACATGTACTTGTAAATTCTTGGCTATCTTCATTTGGTGGCAACCTCGACCTGGATGAGTACGAGGTTGGTGATGTTCGACCCCTTCCATGTCCGAGACCAACATACATGATGTCCTCGACCAGGATGCCGGCCGAGGATCGATACAAGGAAGTTATAACGTCGGCTAGGGACGATGTTGTCCTTGGTACTTAATGATTGAGTCTGCGAAGGCTCTACTGCCTTCAGTTGTTGTTGATGGATGCTTGAACCCAGGTACCAGCCTTACGAACCTCAGCTGATGCCCAGCCGAGGTTAGTGTCTCTGAGTGGGAAGGTCCACTATAGGCATATCAATAAATATCTCAATACAATAATCCAAATAAACTGAATGTATCAAAACTGATATAAGTAGAACCATTATCTGAGATAGAATCTAAATAACTAGAATCCTTGGGCGACATGCCCTACATGAACTAACTACTACAGATGTATGAATCAAGGGGATGAAAGTGTCTAAGAAAAGTTTGCAACTCCATAGCATCCATATTATGTCAAGTTTCCAATCCTCTATGCCTGGCGTTCTTGTGACTGGACATTTAATATAAAAGATACAAGGGAGGCGAGAATATGCAAGAAAACGGGTAAGAGCCTGATGATAAAATGTTTTTAAAAATGTCAAGTGGTTAACAAGTTCAATTAAGTAATTATTATGTACATGTTAGATTCTCGATTTCTCTCTTGAGATTCTCACCTCTCATCTAGTGTGCAAGCCTAACATACCTTCAAACGATACTAGTTACTATTCCCATGCTAACTAGTTCTTTCCAGTCTAACATCTAAACATAGCCCAATATCATTCCCACGTATTTCTCGTGCAATATGAGTAATACGTATATATCCAATTTCTCTTTAAAATGGATAAGCACTTTTCAATTTAATATAATTAAGTGTTCACCAGCTTAATTCATTTCATATTTCACTATCATTAATGTATGCTTAATTCACACAGTAGATAATATCACAAGTATATATATCCATTCACATTATTATAGATATATACAATATTGTACCCCAAGACTCAGCTGTGGTGCATGCATACTTTGCTTTCATGTCCGGGTAGATCTCGTCACTTTATAAAGGACTGTCGATTTGGTATATCCCTCGAACCATAAATAACAAACACAAATATTGGAGGCTAACATTATCCTAAGTATTTGGGCTATGAACATACCTATGCACCGAAATGACCGTTCAATACCATTATTTTCACACATGGCAATCCAACGTGAGTCCTATGTTTTGAGGCACAAGTCAAAAATCCCCCCTTAGGCTAATCAGGATATGACTGCCCTCAATGTGTAAACCTCCCATCGATAACAAATAAGCTAGGTATGTCATACACACAAATCATCATATAGGTATACACTCAACCTATATATATATATATATATACACACACACACATATATATCAACAATGGGGCATTCACACATCCCATATTACAAGTCTCATATGTAGTATACTTATATCTCAAATATTCTGTGTATTGTGGTATTTTAAACCTCAATTATATTATAGGTATTCACTCCACCTATGTATATATATCAACAAATGGGTATACTCTCATCCCATATACAAATCCCACACGTAGTGTATTTCAAATTTATCCCATGAACTGATAATTTAAATTTTATTCACATTTCCCATTACTCCTAACATCTCTTGTTAATCTAACAGATTTAATTAATTATTCCAGTAGCTACCTTCAATCCATACATATTGGGTAAAACCCAGACTCATTATAACAAGCCCAAATTATATTTGAATTATCAATAATCTTATTTCTCGATAAAATTACATTCAGCCCAGAAATATAAAATTACAATTTGAGGCTTTTTTGCTTCGATTTTGAAAAAAAAAAACTTAAAACTACAAACTTGTGCAGAACATGATTTTATACAATAACTCGCGTGCACACTACCAATTTCATCTTAAAACAACCTAAAATTATCATACAATGTTCCTCCTTTTTCTACATATTTCTACCTATGGGTTGTAACATAATTCATCCTCAAAACCTTTACCAAATGATCCCAAACTCCTTATAATTAATTCGAAATGGTATACCCAAGTTTGTACAAGATTTATAACAGCAAATCATATCAAAATCATCATGGAATTTTGATTAATCATGCTAATACCATTTTAATTCAAAAAATCTACATTTTATTATTCGTACTCAAGAACACGTATAAAACCCAAATTTCTTCATCAAATAAACCAAGTTTCGTGATGATAACTATAATATCAGCAAGGGATTAATTTTACATGGTTTCAACTTGAAGGATTCAAATCAAATTCATAAAAATTCATCTTTGATTTATAAAACTTTAAGAAAAAATCTTTTTCTATCTACCATGGACAACATACATGCTATAGATTGCAAGAGTTAAAACACTTGCCTTTGATTTCTTAGGTCTAAACCTTTGGGGAAGATGATGCTCTGGTGTTCCTATTTTTTTTTGGTCACTCTCGAATGGCGGAAGTGGTTGTGCAAGGTGCCTTTGTCCCTTGGTTTTCCTAGAACAGCCCTACCTCTCCTAGATATATCTTTCCCTTTCCTCAATGGATGTCTCTTAGAGTTTTAGTTAATGAACCTTTGGCTAACATATCTCTTAACCTTTATAAAAATACTTAAATTTTGTAAGTACTATTCATATCCCACGTAAAATGACCAAAAACCTCTCTGAGGTGTCTATTCGGTTCCAAATTGACCCTGGACACAAATCAAACCCCTGGATAAACTCTTCTGACTGTTCAAACCCCTTCGGACAGTTTGGCCCACTCTAAATGACCATTTAGATGACATAAAAATAATTTACCTTTCATTCCATTCAATTATAGTCCCGACACGACTCACACGCGCATCCCGACATAATTACCGTAATTATCGTATTTATAAATCCCGACAATTTTCAAAAAGTCATAATCATATATTACTTTATTCTTGTAATATTCAATCAGGATTAATTCCAATTATTTTTCACATCAATAATTCCAATTAATCCCCATTTATTTAACCCATTTACTTTTAATTTATCTCACTTTAAAAGCCATTAAAACAGGGTATTACATACTCTATCCCCCCCCCCCCCCCCCCTTTATAATGGAATGTTATCACGAAATCAAAAAATGAAGGCATATTTCGTAAGGACAACTCCGGGTATTAATCTCACATCTCATGTAACCTCCATCATACCTCCCATACAGTACATTACTGAATACCCTTAATAATGAACACCTCACTAATGTTATACTCCAAGCCTTGCCGTTTAAGTTTCAATACTTAAATTTTAATTTTAGATAATAACTATCTATCCTCCTACTATTTTCACTCTAGTATATTAGTCAGTCTTTAGATATATACAAACTCGTCCTACTACTATGTCACATAAGTAGTTTATTCTTGTTTGTAAGGTATATGTTTTACACATAATATATACTATAAATGCCAAGACATTTCCACAATATTGCCTTAGCAAAGGGCTATGGAACCCAAGCCTGTAAGCGACCGGTTAAATCTTTATAATAATAGGAAATGGTCCTACGTATCTCAGCGCCAATTTCCCTTTTTCCAACATGCAATAGCATAACACGAAATCATTTCATGTTTGGCTTACAAGCCCTAAATCCCTCTGGCCCGACTAGCTCATTTTCCCCACCTCTAGCCAATAAGAAGAAGGACGACAAGGTCTTATATATAACGCCTCAAATAGAGTCATAGCATAAATGAGATGAGATGAGTTACTGTACACGAACTCCAAATATGACTCTAAATCTTCCCATAATCGGAAAGACAACATATCCCTCAATATGAAACTAGAATTCTTAGTCTGTCCCTCTATCTGTGGGTGTGTTAGGCTGTATACAATCGCATCTCGATACTCATGGCCTTCCGAAAACTCTTCCCAATAATCGAGACATAACTCTCTTGTCTCTATCAGACATAATGTCGAAATCTACCCCATATAACCTTAATATCTCAGGAATAATGATTAGGGTATACTGTTACATGTTATGATTAGTCCTAACTGGCATAACATGAACAACTTCAATTACCCGACCCATTATCACCCATATAGGGTCGTGATCCCTTTGCGAAGTAGTTAACTCTATGATAATTTAGGGATATGCTCTCCCATTTCTACGAAGGAATTCCTAATGGCTAAAGGAACCCTATTAATTTCTGATGGTCCACTTTCAATTAGAACTCAACAATGTCTTTCTTGGTTTTACGCCATCACTACTATAGTTTTATATCATAATGCTTTTTATCTTTCACACAAACGCATCCACAACCATGACTTATGAGACGATGCTATCATCGTGTGTCGCATGTTCTCCCCATCTCTTCAAATTTTATATTCTCATGAAACACAGACCTCCACATACCTTTCCATGTAAGTTTTAACTTTCTCGAGTTAAACTTTATCGAATTCTTCCTATACCATCCTCGTGGAAAATTTTGGGATTAGCGGTCCTAACTGACCGAAAAAATCAAACAACTAAGTCCTGAAGTCACAACTTCTATTTTATTTACCTCAAAAATACGTAGTGTACCAAAATTCCCAATTATGGAAAATACCACAATCCAACTTTCTAGGGCGCCCATACACCTACGTTGTGTAGATTTCAGCATACGATCTAAATAGATGTGATATCACACACTAGGCATGATTACTCCATAAGTTTACACCTTAACAACTTACTACTTATAATATAATCCGTATCACACTAGTTTTATACAAGAACTCGTGTGCACACTACCAATTTTTGCTTAAAACAGTCCTAAATTATCATGCAATGTTCGTCCTTTTCTACATATTTCTACCTACGGGTTATAACATAATTAATCGTCAAAACCTCTATCGAATGATCCTAAACTCCTTATAATTCATACCAAATGAGATACCCAAGTATGTACAGGATTTATAACAACAAATCATATCAAAATCATCATGGAATTTCGATTAATCATGCTAATCCAATTTTAATTCAAAAAATCTGCATTTCATTATCCTTATTCAAGAACACGTATAAACCCCAAATTTATTCTTCAAATAAACCAAGTTTGGTGATGCTAATTATAATATCAACAAGGTATTAATCCTAGATGGTTTCCATTTGAAGGATTAAATCAAATTCATAAAAAATCATCTTTGATTTATAAAACTTTAAAAAAAACAAAAATTCTATCTACCATGGACAACATACATGCTATAGATTGCAAGAGTTAAAACACTTGCCTTTTATTTCTTATAACTGAACCTCTGGGGAAGATGATTCTATGGTGTTCCTCTCTTTTCCAGTCACTCTCCGGTGGAGGTGGTGGTGGTGCAAGGTGCCTTTGTCCCTCGGTTTCCCTTGAACAGCCCTTCCTCTCTTAGGAAAACCTTTCCATTTCCTCAATGGATGTCTCGTAGAGTTTTGGTGAATAAACCTTTGGCTAACATATCTCTTAACTCATATAAAAATACCCAAATTTCATAAGTACTATTCATATCCAATGTAAAATGACCAAAATACCTCTTTGGGGGTGTCTATTCGATTACAAATTGACTTGAGACCCAAATTAAAATCCCGGGTAGACTTTTCTGATTATTCAAACCCCTCCGAGCACTTTGGAGAACTTGAAACATCCATTCATATGACATAAAAATAATTTAGTTTTAATTCCATTTAATTATAGTCCCGACACTACTCACACGCGTGTCCCGACTTAATTACTGTAATTGTCGTATTTATAAATCCCAAAAATTTTCAGAAAGTCATAATCATATATTACTTAGTTTTAATTTATATTTATCTTAAAATTCATTAAAATACACTTGAAATCATGACTGAGTTGGGTTACAAGTGCTTCAAGTTTCTTCCAAGCCTCCACGGATGCAAGGTGATCACTCGTAAGACTAGGAACTTGTTTGGTCAAGTCCCATTTCTCTTTCCCAAAACTACTCTCTCTCCCCAAAAGATCTCTCTCTACATAAACTCTCTCCATCTCTACACGTACTCTCTCTCTCTCTCTCTCTCTCTCTCTCTCTCTCTCTCTCTCTCTCTCTATCAAAGTAATGTGTACTATGTACTCTCTAATCTCTTTCAATTTTTCTATAATGCGATGATCCTAAGAGATAACCCTTTGTTTTGCCTTTTAGTTTTAAAGCACTCAGCATATATATCGGCGTACGCGCGTTGTAGGTCACACTTGCTCTCACTTGCAACATCCTCACTTTCACTCACATAATTTTCATTGTTGAGGTGATCTTATGAGATAACATCCTCATCGTTGTGAGATGAACTAGACTCACTCTCATGACTAGCTATTAATGCGATGAATTTGCATTCATGCGGTGATTCGTCCCCTGAATCCATCGACTCGACCTCACTATCATCACTAAGGGTGACGTTTAAAGAAGCTTTGCCTTTTCCTTGACGCTTTAATCTAGCTGCACACTTGAAGGCTTTATGACCTCTTCCATCGCACTCGTAAAACCTTTTTCTCTTCTCTCTTAGGGTTATCCTTTTTATATCTATCAAATTTATTTTTCTCAACACTCTTTTTGTCGTTGAAATTGCCATTATTTTTTCGTTTGAGAAACTTCTTGAAATTTTTAGCAAACATGGATAAATCGTCTAAACTAATATCATATTCAAAATATGACATTTCTTCCACTCTTCTTCTAGACCACTCTTTTCTTTTTCTAGACGACTCATCACATTTCCTAGACTGGGCTTTAAGTGCAATCCATTTCTCTTTTGCTTTAACTGGTTTAGAAAACATTCAATTTCATAGGTCTCGTGGTCTCCAATAAGTTATTCTAACCTAAGAGAGTCTAACATTCCTAAAGAGTTAAGCACAGTGACTTTCAGGATAAAACAGGTAGGAAATGATCTTAAAATCTTTTTTAAATATTCTAGTGTCAAGAATTTTTTCACCAATATTAAAGCATGAATTAATAATATCTGACATGCGTGCATAAAACTCATCAAAACATTCAGATTCAAGAAAGGTTATGGTGTCAAATTAAGTAGTTAATTTTTGCAATTTGACGCTTTAACGGCATTAATTCCTTTATGGGTAACATGTAAAACATCTCATACCTCCTTAGACGTGGTGCACGTCATAATTCGGCGGAACTCGACGGCATGATCGCTCCAGATATAACAGTTAAACCACTTGAATCAAAATTAATCCACTTAAACTCTTCTTTAATCCACAAATACACATGTTTGGATAATATTTCATTACCAACAACATGAGTGGGTACAGTCCACCCTCTTTTACAAGTGATCCAGACTCTTTTATCAATGGCTTTTATTGCCGACATCATATGGGATTTACAGTATGCATAGTTAGTCCCGTTTGAAACTTCCATTCGATTATATAAGTTTTCCATTCAATTTCAACTTTTTCAAAAATCAACTTTTTAGAAAATTGATATCCACAAAAATTTTGCAAAAAAAATACGCGATAGAAACGTGTAATTGGCCCTTATACCAATTTAAGAATCCACTTGCATTCATTGTCCAAACTTATTTAACTAAACTTAGTTTTATCACTAGTTTTAATGAAACCCCTAAAACATGCATCTAATTGTGATTGAAAGCAATATGAATTATCTAGCATGCAAACCAAAACAATCAAAAGAAAGATTCGAGGAAAAATCTAGAAAAGGGGCAAAACATTTTTATTTCACTATTAACTGTAAATCTCCAACTTACAAGTACATAGAAGTAATACAAATTTTTGATGAAGAATACCCCTAGGTGTTGGTTCAAAGTGTTCAGCAAGATATCCGACAAGAGCTCCAATGGTTAGCAATGGAGACAACCTTCTTCTCCACAAGTTTTACTCCATAATGAGTAATATGAATAAAATGGTTTAAGAATAATTAACATAAATGATTTGGGATGTTTGAAGAAATCAAAAAGAGTTTTGAAGCCTAAAATATAAAGTCTTAAAGTGCATCAGATATGCAGAGGAAGAGTTTTAAAAGACTAACAAAATGTGATTTCACAGCATGTATTTACAGGCTGAATAAAAAATTGAGGTGGCGCATGTCGATCTAACGACATCTGCATGTCGTTTGAACGACATTAGATTTCATTACTAACGACCAAAGAAATGACCTTTAAATTTGCAAAACAGTAAGAAAATAAGAAACGACCATTCGAGATACCTTTGAAATGACATTTCATGTCGTTAGAAGATATCATTTCAACGACTTATCAATTTCGTTTTAAAGAAATTTCTATGTCATTTGAACAACAGGAGCGAAAAATATTATCTTAAAAATTCCCGCCTACAGGTCTTAAAAATTATTTTTAACTTAGAAAAACGCCTCATATTGATAAAAACATTTTATAAAAAATATCCAAAATAAATTCGTGAACATTAATAACTCCCATTAAACATTATACCTTTTAACATAGTGGAGTTAGTGGGAATAGTGGTGACGGGTTTAAGATGCATAATGCACGATGTCAATGATGGGTGCATGTTGATGATGCGTGATGCTAATGATTCGAATGATGGACGTCAAGGATGAACATGTGAAAACGTGCAACATGTATTGGTAAATGATATATTAACTATGATCGAGGACAACTCAGAAAGTCCTAGATTCTAGACGGACATTTATAAAATCATGTCCTTACATTAGATGAATGTTATGGCTATCTTCGAAATCCCCAAGGATTCCTAATTCTGGATATAATACCAAGTCGAATATCCCTTTACTCGGTTGCCTCCCCATTAGAAAAGATGAGTTCTAGATACCACTTGATGAAATTCTAATACAATTAGTGAAAAACTATCATATCGACCATTATAGTGATGATGAGTTTCATTCTAACCCCACTGATGGTCGGCGGGTTGTTATATGAAATGTGGTAAATTACCTAAGATAATAAGATTCGCAACAACTATCTTTGTATATTTTTTATCCATTTTGTAGTTGATCGGATATGATCAACCATGTATATAATGAATATCATAATTGCAATATAACTTATTTACATTTGTTTATATTCTACCACTTT
Source organism: Sambucus nigra (assembly GCA_949130495.1). Taxonomy (NCBI): domain Eukaryota; kingdom Viridiplantae; phylum Streptophyta; class Magnoliopsida; order Dipsacales; family Adoxaceae; genus Sambucus; species Sambucus nigra. Next base: position 450,662,111 of record OX422208.1, on the reverse strand, counting down.
TCTTTATGCCTAGCATATGTTTTTTGTCTCACTTTTTAGGATCTTGTCGTGACACTACCTTAGGCCTGGCATGAAGATCTGGTGAGAAGGCACCTGGTGACTAGGAAGTCCACCCGTTTAGGATTCTTTCATAGACCAAGACTAGTTGGGTATACTTAGTACCTAGGGATCCCTCATACTTATTTTACCTTTCCTAGCATATTCTTGATGTATTAATGTTTGATAGTGATGAAAATGAAAATGCTAATGCCTGGGTTATGGAAATTTTTTAATTTTCTCAATTACATTAATCAAAATAAATAATTGGATCGAATTTTAATATTTGAACTAATTAAACCAAACGTGTTGTGTAATAGTTTACAAATTTTATCTTGATCTATGCATGCATCCAAGTGATATATCAAGAATAAAAATAAGACAAAGAATAAGACGACGATGTACGGACAAAACCCACAAATGGAAAACTTTGGATGGACAAACCAATTAAATCACTATGATATAGATATCGCCACAAGTAAAAATTAGACATACGTAACAGACTCAACACATCCAAGCATTGATGGTCCTTTTTCACTTTGAACCTTCTTCATAGTCCCTATTCGATAGCTTCCATTAGTAGTCCCAATGCATGTACTCCTCACATCTCGGTATTTCACCGATCTTACCATTGCATAACTAGTTTTAGCCGCTCAGGCAAACAATCATGGAGCAATGCATGGAGGAAACACGGACTCCAATGCCAGAAACAACCTCTCAGTAAGAGTAAATATTTTTGGTGAAAGTCAAATTAGATCCCAAATATACACAATATGTTTAATCTTAAATGTATAAAAAAAGTGGGTAAACTAGGGTGAGGGATTCTCTGTATTTGGCTCTGAAAAACATTCGCAAATATCTCTCGTAAAAAACATTTCCAGTCCTCCTATGTATAGTAAACATAAAAAACGAGGTGACATAATATTTGATAAAACTCATTTGAATGAAAAACATCGGGTCATTAAAACGAGTTAACACATTTCGTTCGATCAAATAAAACTTGTTCGAACGATAACGTGAAACTTGTTTGAATGATGATCAAATGACCTTTCAACGCAACCTCTTTGTCAAGCATAAGAAACTCATTCGAACCTCATTCAAACAAGAAGACTATCCTTATTTGAACAAAACCAAAACTTCCTTCTAACAACTATACAAAATTGATTTGAACGATAATAAAACTTCATTTGAATGACTTCTAAATAAAAATATTTTTCTTTTAAAATCATTTTACAAAAAACGCCTAAATTTTTTTGAAAAACTAACACACAAATGCATCCAAAGATCAAGCCTAATATGAAATCATACCTTATGAGAACCCTTGGATGTTGAAGACGAAACTTGACACGAAATTCGGTATCTAATCGATGTCGGTATAACTGGGTCATTATGGTCTTCAATCACACATCATAGGCTTGAAGGAAAAGAAACTCAAATCTTGATGTGTGACTCAAATGTTTTTTGTACAAACAGAATACAACCATTATACATACAAATTGGCTCGATCATAATTTTTTTTTTACAAATGTTCCCTTTGGCTATTACTGGAAAAATAAACAAACTTACTGGGCCGCCAAGTTTATTAAGAATCAATTCCACCCCCTAAAAGGAAAGAGTTCACACTTGACTGACACAAACTTAAGGAGATTTTCCATTATAAACATTGCCACATCATCTCTAATTATTCACACTTAGCCCACATGTTGAATGCAAAAATAATATAAAAATATAAACCATGTATGAAATACAACCCTCCCCTTTGTTAAACAATCTCCCACCTAAGGTAAAACCTCTACACCTAAGGTAAAAATTTATCCCCCTTTTGGTTTGGGAATAGAAAAAGGTAAAGGTACACAAAACAACTTTTCCTCCTAAATGTAACACATGGGTAAATAAAGGAAATTAGCAATCGTGCAACGATGAAAGTGAAATGGAAATGATAAACAAACTTGGCAACACAAGAACAAATAATACAAAGAATGAAACAAATTAGATAAATGTAAATAATGAACAAAGGATGCCAATATGATCATTATATCAGTCAATTTGATACAAATGTGAAGTATAAGCCATCCACGGATTAAATGCAACATAAAGGCTCAAAATAAACAAACATACAAATGTGGTATAAATGCCATAAAAGACACAAAAACTAAGCTTTCCACACGTGCATGGCATAAATATGTCTAAACCAAATGTGGTGCAGAGTGAAGGGGCATGATCTAGAATGACCGAAAATATCTTCCAACCACTCAACATAGTCAAAGGAGTTTTATTTGACTGCATTACTTTATTAAATTTTAATTTAGCCTTAAGTGACAAATATGGAACATATAATGGATAAACAAACACAATGCACACTAACCTAGAAAATATCTATGAATCTTGGATCAATAAAATAAAAAAATATGATTAACTGGGACTCATTTTGCAAACCATTAATTTTCAGCTTATAACAGCCTAAAAATAAACTTAAACAGTTTTTTTGAATTACTTTTGTTTTGAAGATATCACACTTTTGAAGCATCAATCTTTGAAAAATGGCATTTTCTTTTCTTTTGTCTCTTTTTTCTTTTAGGCTTTTTCCAGTGGTGTCGTTTCACTCTAAGGAGAGTTACTCCCTTCGTAGTTGTTTTCAATTGCACCCTCATATTTTCAAAGAAAAACAAACTCTCGGGCAATGGTTCCTACATGCATAAATCCTGCAAAGAAATAAATTTTTAAATGACAAGATTGATAGAAAAAGACCTCGCTTAGGTCATGAACATATGTAGTAATAATAAAAAATAGCCCGTGCAAGTTTATGCGAAGTCATATGCAAAGTGAATCCATTAAGCAAATCAATTCTAAACAACTCCATGCAAGCATGATTAAGAACTTCAAAGCATTGTAAACCATAATCAATTGTCATAGCAACATCAAAATATGTAATGAATGAGATTCAAACCCACGGATATGCCACACAAAATATGTAAAACTAAAATACGCAAAACAAACCAAAATTATTTTTTAGTTTTTTAAGTATTTTTCAAAACGATTCAAAAGGTAAACAAAATATATTTGTATTTTTAATTTATACAAGAAAATTGAAAGATTAAAATAAAAAATACACAAAAATCATACTACTAGTAATAACATAGAAAATGAATCACAAAGCTATTGTACGAAAAATGTGCAAACTTAATCAACCATTGGATATAACATGAGAATAATCATGTGTAAGCATGAAAGAATCATGTGTGACATTTAAAGCCTCCAAACCTGATTTAATAATCCACATATGTGTAACGTGATGATATTTTGAGGAACCTTGGTGACAAAATACTTAGACTTCATAGGAAACTTTATAATATCATAATAAAAAAACCTAATGTTCCTCTTCTACCACAATGCGTGCAAGTGTATACACTAGGAATATTACCTCTAGGTTGAACTCTTTTATCCTTGACTATAGTTGACCATCCCAAATTGTTGGTCTTGGCTTTAATAGAGGAAAATTTTAAAACATCGAAGACACTTTTGACATTTTCATTTATATTTGGACATTGCCTATAATATCGTGCAACTTCCTCGACCTAGTTTCCAAGTCAAATTTCACGTAACTCAAGTATCTTAATTTCTTATTTAACTCCAAAATCCAAATTTCAAGAAAAAGTTGAGACTCATTAAACAATAGGGACTATTTCCTTATATTTTTCCTCAATCTACGAAAGTAGTCTTTTTCCTACTCAACAAGTGAGAGCTTTAAATGATTTTTGAATACTGAGAGCTCTAAATTGAAAATTGAATTCATGTAATATTTTTTCCACTCAAAAAGTTGAGTGCATGGTTTATTAAATAATTTTTTAATAATGTTCATGAATAAAATATTTTTGGCTTTAGATTTGGAATTGAATTCATGTTCTTAGTTAGAAATCGTGATAGACATAATCCTTGTATATATGTTGGACGAATATGGAAATTTAGTAACATGAAAATATGGATAAATTGGGGTTTATTGATGTTGTTACACCAAGAAAGAATAATCTAGGGTTTTGGGAACAAAGTGTAGAATTAATTCTATTTAAATGACTTCCCTGGTTGATTTAACGATTTGGATATGTTAGAAATCAATTATATATGTTAATATATGGTTTGGTGTATTTTGTTTGGAGTTTGGGACTGTATAATGGAGGTTTGAAGGGTTAAAAAGAGTAAAAAATGAAAAATCTAAACGAAGAAGGCAAATGCTACATTTCGAATCGATTTGGCCCAAGGGAGAATCTATTCGTTAAGGCGAATCAATTCGACCATTAGGCAAATCCATTCAATTTGCCACAATTTCTTTAATTTCTCTTATTTAAGCCTAGAACTTGTGAATAAATTTTGGGGAGACTTTTAGGACTTTCTTAAACTTCAATGAGGGATTTAATAATTTGAGTAAGCATGCGGTAAGTGAGGTTTCCCCAATTAAGGAGAATTAAGTCTAGCAATTATTGGGTATATTTTAATTTTTAATGAATTCGTGAGAATTAGCACAAGTCACCAAACGCATGAGTGAACCTAACTCCAGACCAATAGTAGTGAGATGTTATGACTACTGAAATAATTTAAGAAATAATTGGGACCCTTCGAGTAGTGGGAAACACTCGGGAATATACGATGAGAAGTGTAATGGTAAATTGATACTACATAGGATATTTGAGAGTTATATACTACGTACGAGATATATTATAGATTATGTGTATACCTATACTGATGATATTTATATAGGTTTTGTGAATACCTATTGTCTAACTTATAATGTGTATGAACATACCTAACCTATCTCCTATCAAGGGAGGTAGCGCTTCGTGGACATTCTTATCATGATGATCCCATTTGGGGGGAGTTTTAGACTTGTACGTCTAAACATAGAACTTAGGGATTCAACACTACTTGGGTGTATGATAGTGTGATCGGTCATTTAGGTGAATTAGGTGTGTGCATAGCCCAAATTCTTAGAACTATGTTCGCCTTCCAATTGTGTGAATCGTAAATTTATGTTTCTAGAGTGATTCCAAACCATAACTCCTTTACTTAGTAAGTGATGTATCAGGACTCGATAGCAGGGTATGCACGCATCGTAGGTCTCCACCTAGGGATGCCTTATCATCAAAGTAGTCAGGCAAGGTAGTGTAACTAGATTGGTTTAGAAGAATACGTTAAACTTGTAAAATAGTTGAGAGGTGAGGATCTTAAGCGAGGGCACGAGAAGTTAACAGGTATACAATATTTTCTCTTACTGCATTTTAAATACTTGCAAATGTTTTTCATATGATCTTGGGCTCTGACCCATTTCAAATCTATTTTTGTAAAAATATTTGAGGTGCCCAACCACAGGGAGCCCGAGCTTTGGAATTCATTCTTATTTGACGTACTGTAGCTGTTGTGGACATTGTCGGACCTCGGTAGTAGACTCTTCAACTTTTATCAATTCATGTTCATCATTCAGTTATATGAGTTAGTCATGTCGCCCATCTTTAGTTAGCAATTATTTCAGGGATACTGGATTTCTATTTTTATTTCCAGATGTTGGATTTGGTTTTCATTATGGACTATTGTATGTGGATTTCAGTCAAGAGTGTTTATTCCAGACACATTTATTATTCAGTTGTTTTATCATTTATTGTGTTGTTTATTGGAATGGTGAATATGGTTTATTAATGTAAATTATTGCATGTTAGGGTATTAGTAATACAATTGTGTTGCGACATTGAAGCTAATAATGAAACCATTAATGATTCCGATTTAATTTAATAATGGACTGATCACCGAGGATTAGAATAGGCGAGGTGTCAGAAATGGTATTAGAGCATCAGGTTCTAGTGTCCTTAGGATCTGTACGGTCTTGTCAAATTTCCAGCGTAGCATTATTTTATATAGAGCCCTAATATTACGATTGTTCCATTCATGATTATGCTTATACATCTTTAGTTATTTTCAGATATGTTTAATTGTGGACTTATATAAATTTTCTTTTATTTTAAATTCCATCCAGACGTGCACTACGAGCCACCAGAGATGCACAACCCGAGATATAGCTAGCTCAGCCACAAGGGGCTATGAACGCTGCTAAGGTCGTCGTTATTATTGCACGGGCGGTTAATGCATCTTTGACAACATTTTCTCAGCAGGCACCACAGGTGCCACCTCAGGTGCAGGTTGTGTCTCGAGACTAGACACACTCGTTTACTTCTGCCTGGGAACGAGTTAGAGATGACTTTCACATGGCTCATCCTCTCGAGTTTCACTAAATCTTGGATGTCATTGTTGCTTGCCAATATAATAAGGAAATCCATCGGCATTTACGGATGTAGGAGTTCATTGAAACGCAAATACATATACTAGAAACTTTTAAGCAAGTGGGGGTATCCTTGCAGTGGTGGGAGTATGTTACCACTACACATGATATGGATACCATGCCCATTCACGAGTTATGGGAGCAATTAGATCCCAAATAATTTATATCCTCCATTCAGGCAGAGATGAGGTGGAAGTTCTTAAACATCTTCCAAGAAGGAAGGACAGTGTACGAATATGAGCAATTTACTCGATTGGAAAAATTTCATACCATAGAAGGTGAGCATAGAGGAAAAGAGGTTACAACTCTTTGTTGATGGTCTTAGCTGGATGATCCAACAACATTTTTTGGGTAATCCCGACCCAAAAACAAACATGGATGTTATGAATTACGCTTTACTGCATTGTCAAGATCATGGCTTCCATGTAATAGGAAACAAGCGTACTTGAGATTCTAGCCAGAAGGGAAGGACAAGGGGTGGCAGTGCCAGTGGTGCACAATTTACTTAAACTCAGACGAGACAGGGTGCGCAGAGATCCCAACATGGGGATTATTCTAAGCATTTTCAATCAGGAGACTTTAGGCAACAATGGAGTGGATTTAGCCATGGCCATCATGTTAGCAAGGTCAGCAGGATAAATAACATTTTCGATAGGGCCAGCAGGGTCAAGGGAGAGGTGGTACCAGCTAGCAAGGACAAATAGGGTGAAATTTCACTAGTAGATCCTTCATATGTGGTAAGAATAGCCATAAACGTTAGGATTGCCCCGATAAGGGTAGGGTTCCGCAGCTGTAGTGCTCTTGCTAGGAATCATTGAGGCTTATTCTTCCTGCCACCCTCCCAGCACCAGCATCAGCACTGCCTGTTGTACCACTCATCCTAATAGCCCCACCATAACCTGGGAAGTTAATTATGGGTGTGTGTCCACCAGGCTACAGTTCCACATGCTCCACTCACGATTAAAGGTACTTTTCTTATATATGGAACTTTGGGGTTTATTTTATTTGACATCGGGGCTTCATACTAATTTATAGCCACTAGATTTGCGATAGTCGCAGGGTTATTAGACACGATCGATAGTACAGTCACGTGCATAGAATCACCCACAGGTAGCGAGACACTTATCTTCTTTATTTATTGGGGAGTGAGTATACACATTGGGAGACTAGTTTTTCCCATTGATACGCTCCTGTCAGAGTATGACACCGTTATTGGCATGGATTGGCTAAAATCGTATAAATCCATGATTGATTGTTTATAGTAGGAGCATTGTGTTTAAGATTTTGATTTAGGAGATGTTCTTAGTGGCGATGGTCCGTCCCGAAGGAGGATCATTAACTATCTTATACTATATAGAGGATGAGACTTCTAAGGGAGTCATGATCTCCTTAGATTCAATTTTGGTTGCGTGTGAGTTTACCGACGTATTTAAGGAGATACCGGGATTGTCGCTTAGCCAAAAGATAGATTTTGTCATTAATTTAGCACCAGGCCGTCGTCTGATAGCCTGCGCCTTTTCGTATGGGCCCTATGGAGATTTGGGAGTTAAGAGATTAGATCAAGCAACTTTTGGGACAGTATCCACATGAGAACTTATCCTTGGGGAGCCACAGTGATGTTTGTGAAGAAGAGATATGGTTCTCTACGCCTACGCATGGATTACAAGGAGTTGAATAAAGTTATGATACAGAATAAATATCCCTTGCCCAGAATCGATGACTTATTAGACCAGTGAAGAGGAGTCTTCTACTTCTCTAAGATACATTTAAGATCAGGATACCACCAGTTGCACATCCGGGAGCAAGATGTATCTAATATTGGATTTTCTAATGATATTTAGGTCTTATGAGTTTCGAGTTATGCCATTTAGGCTAACCAACGAGATATATATGCTTATGAACTTGATGAATAGGTTGTTTATAGAGTTCTTAGATCATCTTGTCATTATCTTTATTATTGACATTCTCATTTATACTCAAACTGAGCAGGAGCATGCCGAGCATCTATGTGGAGTTCTACAGAAATTGAGAGAGCATCATTTGTACAGTAAGTTTGAGAAATGCGGATTTTGGCTATGTGAGGTACAATGTGTGGGTTATATTATATCTGACGTGGTGATATCAATGGATCTGAGTAAAGTGTCAACGATGAGGTAATGGGGACATCCCATGATGCCGAAAAAGGTGCGTAGTTTCCTAGGGTTAGCCAGGTACTACTGACGATTTATTCGGGGGGGGGGGGTCGAAGATTACGGGTCTGATGACAAACTAGACTCGCAAAGGGGTATCATTTATCTGGGATGACATTTATAAGTTTTCTTCCGATGAGCTAAAGGAAAAGTTGACTTCGACACCAGTTCTCTCACTGCCCAGGATGGGAGTGAAGTATCATATTTTTACTGATGCGTCCTTACAAGGACTTGGGGGTGTGCTACATTAGCAGGCCGAGGCCATAGCTTATGCTTCACGCATTCTTAATGTTGCCATCCCCAATCCTCAGCGCGGGCATGCACGTGAAGGGAGGATCCACGGGTCCCGCGCATCCCTCTCCGGAGCGCTTCGGCCGACGTCGTTTGAGATGAGGTGTAAAAATGTAGAGAGATTTAGAGTCGCTAGTCTGTTTTACTCAAAACAGATAAAAGAAAAAGGGGAAGCCATCCCGAAGGATGGCATCCAAAGACATACTGGTGCATACGAAACCAAAATGATTCGAGAAGGGTTCGGAGGCTAAGTTACGAAATGGGAAGGTGTTAGGCAGCCATTCCACCCTTTTGATCTCTCATGGATGTTTACTATTTTCCTTTTTATTTTCCCCGTGATATGTGTGCATGTGTATATATATAGTGGAGATAGGAATCCTCGACTTGTATGATGGAAGAGATAAAGTGAGTCATCCGTAGGAAGGTATAAAAATAATATTAGAAAATACGATTTATGCGATTACCCTTACGTTGATCGTTATAACCCAACGATAACGCATATGGGGTGATACGTCACTAAGAACAAGTACATAAAATATAAGAAAATTGGATTTAGAGGATATAGAAAATGAGAGAGAAAGCATTACAAAAAAACTGCTTTTTACTATGGTGCTCTAGCCGTCTCAAAAAGTCCTTTGGCCGTCTCAAAAGCCTTTTGTGACGCCTTTTGAGACGGCAAATGGGCGTAGTATTAGACCCCCGTTTTAAAAGATTTTTGACATGGGAAATGCGTCGTCTCAAAAGGTCACTTCTTATAGGAACCTTTTGAGACGGCGAAAAAACCTTCTTTTAAAGTTATTTTTAGAGGCGCCAATAAATGTTCAAAAGATTTTTTGAGACAATAACTTAGCCGTCCCAAAAAGTACTCATTTATGGAATCCTTTTGAGACGGCAAAGAAGTCGTCTTTAATAATTTTTGCGGCGAAATTAAAATTTCATCCATTCCATAATATGCTTAATATACTTTTAAGAAAAAACTCTTAAAAATAACATATAACATATTTGACATCCCATTTCAACAAATATAACACATAATCTTCCATTCAACGTAAATTATAATCCATACAAAGATAAAATAGACAATTTCAACATTGTGACCATCACACTAAATATCTATACAAAATTTCACTTGTCTCATTAGAATAAATACATAAAAACCAATGTATTCCTAATATAAACTAATGCAAGTAAACTTGCAATCTTGATGCAAACGATCTCCATCAAAACGTGTCTTGCCTTGTCCACAAAAGATTTCGATCTGCAATAAAATTTATTCAGTATTAGTTACCGTAAACAAAGACGTAATCTTTTTTTAATAATTCCTATTGATGACAATCTTTAAAAACCTTATCAAAATTGTATATCTTCGTTTTATTTACTTTTAAACACTTAATATTTTTTTTAAAAAAATCGGCAGAACCTCGTTTGTTTATTCATGAAAACCAACATGTTTAACCATAAAAATTAACTCAAAAACAACTATAAAAACATTCACAACATTGTAAACAACTAAGAGCGAAATAGCCACTAATATATATCCTACCTAATACTCCACCAAATTAAATATCTCTACAAAATATAACTTATCTCATTAGAATACATATTCACAATCTTGAAGCAAACGATCTCCATCAAAACGTGTCTTTCCTTTTCCACAAAAGATTTCGACTTGCAATAAAATTTATTCAGTGTAAGTTACCATAAACAAAGAAGTAATCTTTTTTAATAATTCCTATTGATGACAATCTTTAAAAAAACTTATCAAATTTGAATATCTTTGTTTTATTTACTTTTAAACACTTAATATTTTTTTTAAAATTCGACAGAGTCTCCTTTGTTTATTCATGAAAACCATCCTGTTTAAAGATAAAAATTAACTCAAAAACAACTATAGAAATAGACACAACATTGTAAACAACTAAAAGTGAAATATAATATAAAAAGAGTGTAATAAAAAAGTGCATTGCTAACATATGATATACCTGCGGGTTCCTCAACATCTAAAGTCGAGTCGTTGTATGAAGGATCAACATTTTCTCGTAGATAATTAATCTGCTCAATATATTGGGTTTGTTGGCATGTAGGGATCTGAAATAAAGAAACATGAACCTTTGAGTTGCGATGTGACGTGTCTGACTAGGGTGCCACTAGGGTCATTTGTTGGGATTGCAACACCTCACTCGGGTCGGATATCACACATATTCAATCGATGCCGACGCTTCGTTGTCATGGATCTGCATATGTACATAGTAGGTGTAATAAGACACGAACATAAACAATGTGAATAGTAAGCCAAAAGCCTCACTAAAGTTATATTTTAATCAATGCCAACACATAATTAAGACATGTTTTAAAGTTACCTCTCATGGTAAGCAGTCGAACCACGTGTAATATATTGGTGGCATCAAATATCCAAGCCAATACCCACATCTCCATGCGCTTCATGTCCAGCGATGAAATTATAAACGCCAAAACATGCCCAATTAGAATAGGAAAAATGACGCATTAGATAATGTCTGATTTAAAACCAATGTGAATTTTTAATCTCAAGAAATGTCGATCACTGAACCTAAGTTAATTTTCTAGCTTTCATAACAAAGTTCTAGAAATGTCGATCATCCTTAAAGAATATTACCCAAAGAGAATAGTGCCCAATGAGAATAGTGCCTAATAAAGTTCACTTTTTCGTACACATTGCATAATCTATACCTGAACCACTGTCAGGTATAGCATGCAATATCTGACATACATTCTATACCCCAATCACTGTCACTTATTCCACCCCAGCTGCTGCCTCCCGGAGTTGCCACTGATTTTATCATCCCAACCACCTGGTCACGGGGCCTCTTGTAAGCATGAGGGACATACGGATGTCTTGAAGGAACACAATATTCTGGAGTCATGATGCACTTAAATATACTACAGAAAATTTATGGCATGGACTATACCTAGTATGGATGTATATATATACATATATAACTTATAGTAGGTTTTACTTGCTAATTTGTGTACAATTCACATACTGATGCCACAAGGACAGCAAGGGGCTTTGAGCCAACTTTTCATCTAATTTCAGAAGGTAAAGTAGTTTATACAAATAAAGGAATTAGTCTATAATATGGAATAATATTAGCATTAAAATAACATAGATATATTATGTGCGTTACAAGTGATGGGGTGTGCTACTTATAACTTTGGCGCCATGTCTTAGAATTGCAAGGTTAATCTGGATGTTTCCTGTCTTTGGAACATTTTATTTTAAGGTCTGGTCTTTATTAACTATATAGGAGGCTCTAGGCACATCATAACTCCAAGTAGGAACATTGATGGAAGCGTTCTAAAAAACTCACCATGGCGCTAGGTAGTGCTCTACTTCTGTACCTATATCTATATCTATTTCTATATCTATATCTATATCTATATGTATATATATATATATATATATATATATATATATATATATATATATATATATATATATATAACTTTGCTTTGGTGTATGTATGTTATTGATACATTAATTTGGTTGGATAAGACTTTGTGATGATTTGTTAAGTTGGTCCTAATAGTTGTTGTTTAATAATTTTATATTTAGAAATAACAAAAAAATTGCCTAGCCAACTATGCGCCAGGGAGTCTCCTGCCACTAGGTAACACCTCTTGGAACATTGATGTGATTATAATTGAAAGACAGATCTACAGCTGCACATTGCAGACCAATCAAGGTGAAAAATATCTAAATCAAATTCTTAAATCCGATGAAATGATACCTATTATTGACTAGAAATACAACAATTTAAGTCACTTAGTGGAAGGGACTCATAAGCTTATTTATTTACCACTTTGTGTCAATTTTATGGGAGAGTACATTTTTACTGTTGTTGGCGGAATCTTGCAGCCGGTTGCATCTTTGGCTAGGACATTTGATTTATATGGGCTTGGTTGAATTTTGGGAGTATGTTTCAGGTTAGTTATCCTTTTGGTAGTCTTTATTATCTGTGGTAAATTCTTATTATAGCGGGGTACAAATCTTTTGATGATATGAACACATGCATCTTATATGTGTGTACATCTATTTTTTTCATGGTTTTACCAAAAAAAATATTCACTTTTGACCAGATTATCTGGGGATGATAAATTGATTTTGATTATATTTCATTTAGTTTGATTTGTTTATGGTTTTGTATTATTTGCGGCCTTAATTTTCACTATGTACCTAACATTTGAAGTTTCTTGTTCACATATCCAACTCAAATTTTGTTGGCTAACATGACACACTTGCATTGGTTAATACATGGGGTCTGATTATCATTTAAAATTCCAAAAAATGCATTCGTTACATGTCAACGTGTTACAATATTTTAGTAGAGTCGAGCTAGAATTACTCGTGCCAGAAACAAAGGGGAAAAGTTGTGATCTACGAAGTTGTATTTTCTCGGCCATCTGTCATGATTAAAATAGTGATTACCCTAAAAGTTATGATGCATAACTTGGCGTCATAAGTTTTTTACTTTCCTAATTAGGTAGGTTTGTGGATTTTTGGTACAAATATCTCTTGTAATGAAGGTTCTTTTTATGCCTTAATGTGTATGATTTGGCCAAGCACTTCCAAAAGTTCTTAAATAAGGAACTGTAATCAAATGATGAAGGACATTAATAAAACTACGTCAAAATGACAAATTACCTTGGGATGATTAGATATAAAATTTCTACATTTAGTATTAAAGAGACATGTGTCATTTTTTGTGTAGCCGCTAGTGTAAATGAACAAATGTGTACCTGTGGCTTGACCTCTTGAGCCGAAAGACCATCACTAGTATCAATTTGATCTTCAACATTTTGAGTATTCTCCTCCCGTTCCTGCCTGCGCCGCATCATAACACATATAGCACATAAACAGTCATACTTATGCCACTTACATCTGCTTCAAAAAAAATAATATATAGCTTAAGATGTAGTACAAGACTTTACTGCTCCTACTGGAATACAATACAATTATAGTTGTTTGTGTGCTATGCTTTTCGGTGAAATGAGAAATGATTATAGTCATTGAGATCTCTACCATCCACTATGTCATCAACAACACAGTTGCACTGTTTACGCGCTCTCAGCAATCAAGCCTCTTGTCTCAGTTAGGAAATATTGCTCAAAACCTCCCAAAATCACAAATTCAGTAGATTAGACAAGTTTGATGCTTAATATACTGAAAGAAACGTTTTTAGTGGTGTTGACCATAACTTTGATGTGCAATGGTACCAGTTAAGAGACTATGCAGTTGCAGCTGTAGACTCAAAAGTTGACCTACTTATGTAGCAATTATAAAGGAAGAGAATTTGACGGAGAAGCAGCGGAGATTTGATGGGGAGGTCTTTAAAAGACCGAATTCAAATACAGATACGAATAGGGTGTCAATATATTGCAAAAGTGAAAACTTCAGGGACTAGACTAGGCAATATCTCGTCTGGGCCATCCTTACTTATCATAGACTTACATTTGTGACGCACACACTTGCGAGAAACTCTTTGATTTTTTTGAATTTCATGACAAGCATAAAAGAAATATCGACATAGCAAGTGGATCACCAAACAATGAGTTGCAGCAAGTTCATTAAGTATATGTAGTGGTAATGAAAATGAAACTAAGCCAAGAAGAATGTCAACCAGTAGCTTAATTTGCAATACTGAGCTTAAAAGGCAACAAATTCTTCTCGAGGACCATGAACAACTCTGTCTTTTTGCTTGAGAAGTGAAGTTATAAACTGTTTTCTTTCGTCATCATTTGTTGGAGCTTTTGGGGCCATAAAGTTTTATTCAAGTAAGTTGTCATCCTAAATTGGTAAGTCAACCATCAAAATAAATGTGATCAATCCATAACCATCATTGATGTCTTTACTAAAATATAAACAAATTGATTGCATAAAATTACATAAAACACATTGGTAGAAACCTAAAATTAACCTAACATTGAAAATGCCAAATTTTTTACACTAAAAATCATATTATTTCTAGCATGGATCAATACGTGACTATGTTTTTTCAAATTCAACAGCTACCTAAGCCCTATATTTGTAGTTGTGTTTAGGCTAAGTGCTCAAAAAATGAGAGAAGAGAATTGTTAGGTTTATAAATTTCCAAAAGACATTTTAGGTTTATAAATTTCCAGATCAAGAAGGAGTCTCTAAAAGAGGTGGTTAAAAAGAATTCAAACTCTAATGTTTCTTTTAATTCCATTTATGCAGTTGCTTTGAACCTTAAAAATATTAAATTTCACCAGAGATAACTTTGGCGACATTTTCCAATCTACTACAGAGGCAGAAGACAGATTGCTTGCCATTGAAATGGCCTATGAAATTGTTTTTAAATCGCCCAAACAGAAAATTTTATTGGAAATGGAGGGATCATCTTCAAAGGAAAATTCATTGGATAAAAAGGATTCTTCCAGACTTATAACATTTGAAAAATGTTTTTAAAGGAGGATTGATTCCACTCCCTTAGTGAGGTAATAAGCATATTGAGTTTCTTAGCAAAAGAATCCCTAGGATGAGCATGTATAGGTATAGACCAAGAATTTTTAATGACTTGATCTATGTCTTTGTGAAAGTACCCCATTTTTAAAAACTTCAATGGTATAGGGTAATTATTCGAATGGGATTTGATGGAAAATAAAAGAGGATATGGTTAGAGGAATTTTTGGATAGGTGTTGAATAGTGGCATAAGGATAAATGGACTTCCATATAGAGTTTGAAAGACCTCTATCTAACCTGTCCCAGATGCAAGCTTCTTCAGTTTTGAAATTGCTCCAAGTAGAGTACCTGTGTAACCAAGGTTTGATAAGCCTAAAGATGAGATGAAATCGCTAAAATCTTGGATTGCATGAAACTCTAAGTCATTCCTACCTCAAAAAATAAATGTGTAAAATACGCATTATAATAAATAATTGAACATATTAAGTGTAATTCCAATCTTAGGAAATAGTTACTTTGTCAGTTTTGTGATGAAAAGTGTGTTTGAATCCCACTATAATCCCATTATTAGAAGGTTATTAGAATAGAAGAGGAAGAAGTAAGAGTGCAATGAATAAAATAGATATGTATTTACATTTTTTCATAAGAAAAACTCTGAGATGGAGTAATACGACACAACCAGTATGAACCGGTACAGAGCGATGCAAACTGATAAGACTATGATACAATACTACTTGTGATACAACCATCAGATATGCATCTTTTTGATAGTGTTGTATCATATGATGCTAATATCTATGCCTCTATCTTTATCCAACTTTGATTTGCTTCGATATCTCATCGAGTGAGTACCCTTGGAACTTTCTTGATCTTAAGCCGAATGAACACTGGATCCTTCAACTTCATTTTGTAATTTACGATAGATGGCCTTCCATCTCCTTTCTTTTGACTGACATGTCAACAATGTCGACCTCTATTATTCTTCCGAGTTGTTCCTTGAACACCATAGTGATGAGATTTTGATAAGATGCATTTGGTTTCTTTAAATCAAAATGTAACTTCGATGGTATAACCCTAGTCTCTCGATGAAAGCCCTCTCATGGTCATTATTGAAGACATGGATTTTATGGTATACCGAAAACATGTGAAAAGAACTCATGCGCTCATTATTGGCAGTTTCATCACAATGATGTATATTCTCTATGTGATTAGCTAGGACATGTTTAGGTTCCTCGTTTAATGCTACAAACTTTGTGGGAGATTTGATCTTTGCAAGACTAGAATTATAGGGAGTGATTTCAAAAATGATTGGATCTTATTCTTCATACATAACTATGCCAACATCATTTTTTGGATTTTCCTAATGAGCGAGTTCCCATGTGGAAGTTTGAGGATCTGACTTTGGATTGGAATTGGATTGAGGGCCTGATGTTTTTTTTATCTATGGTGGGACTGTAGGTTTTTTTGTGTATTTTAAAATGCAAGAATCTATCGTGTGTCCCTTTTTCATATAACTAGTTGTGCCCACGTGATTCAAATAATATTCAATTCGACAAATAATTCAAGTTAACTTAAATGGATACTTAAGTTGTCTATATTTTTCTTATTAATTTTAGGAACTAAAAATGTTTGAAATGAATTAAATTACCAATGAACTAAACATGGCTAAGTGTTACAACTCAGCAGATATTGATACAAAATGTATCTGCATACAAGAACAGCAGTACTGTATTAATATCTGATACAATAGGTGTTGTATCAATATCTGATACAATAGGTGTTCTAAAATCCTAGGTGTTGTATCAGCCTACACTGAAGTCCATACAAATACATAAACCAAAAAATCCTACATTGAAGTGCATGCCAAAACAGTTACTGATAGTATCTGTTTCTTTCCTTAGGCACATTTGGCCGACATCCTTTTTACAGATTCATAACAAAGCAATAACAAAAGTTGAATAAAATTTCAAATGCCTACATTTATGAAATGCAAACTACAAAAAAGCGTCAAGTTTCATGCAGTTATGGGCATCACAAAAGGAATTTGCTACCTTCACACCCAAGAGAACATAATTCATGGAAATCTTACATCCAACAACATATTGCTTGATGGGCACAACAATCCTAACATTGGTGATGTTGGTCTCTCGCGTCTGATGACTAATGCTGCCAACACCAATGCGATGGGCATTGCGAGTATACAGGGTTACCGTGCATCAGAGTTCTCAAATATTAAAGGACACCAATGAAAAGACCGATGTATACAGCCTCGAGGTGATCATATTGGAGCTCTTAACGGGAAAATCCCCCAGCGAGGGGACCGACGGCCTTGATTTGCCCCAATGGTTGGCATCAATTGTGAAAGAAGAGTGGACAGATTAAGTTTTTGATTTGGAACTTATGAGAGATGCGTCAGATACTAGCATGGGTGATGTGTTGCTTAATACACTAAAATTGGCTCGACACTGTCTTGACCCCTCACCTGCAGCTCGACCAGAAGCTACCCAGGTTCTTCAAAAACTGGGGGAGATCAAGCCAGAGATGACTACTGCCAGTTATGGGGCTGCTGCTGATGATGATGTTCCATAAAAAAGTGAATGATTGGGGTGTTTGACTTTATACAGATTGTATTTATTAGATAGTGGGTTGTATATTCTTTTATACTCAGTATACAATTCATAGTGGCTTGTTCTTTATTATTGTTTGATTAAATGTACATACAAGTCTATGTAAGTTTCATACCATTTGTTTCATTCATCAACGATTGCAATAATTTCATTCCATTCAATTCACCCGTTAAAGTAATAAAAGAGTATTGACATGGTTTATATATAGTGGTTTGGAGATTCTTTTATACTCAGTATACAATTCTTAGTGGCTTGTTCTTTATTATTATTTGATTAAATGTACATACAAGTCTATGTGTAAGTTTCATACCATTTGTTTCATTCATCAACGATTGTAATAATTTCATTACATTCAATTCACCCGTTAAAGTAATAAAAGCGTATTGACATGGTTTATATATATATATATATATATATATATATATATATATATATATATATATATATATATATATATATATACGCAAATGATTTAAATATATATAAACTGGTAGTGGGGCAGTCGATCTTATGGCCAATGTCGTTGAGTAAGAGGAATCTGCAATGATATAAGAAAAAGTTGAATGTTGACTAAGGTAATAAGATTGATGATTTTAAACGACCTCCTCCTAGGGAAGACTCAAAACTTAGCAATCCTTTATCAGTTACTAACTTTTAATCTCCCCATAATCAAAACTTGCCAAGTTCTCAATAATCAAAAGGAAATTATGTTACCCCCGCAATCTTTTATACAACTTTTTAATACAAAAGTATGAACTTATGTTTGATTGTCATGTCAGATTTTTAAACTCTTGATGAAACTAAGTTATGTCTGAATATCATTACTAAGGCTTATATTTCTCCTGATGGGGGATGGTTCATGGATGGTAATTACATTTTGTTTTACATTGTTTTACATTGGCCTATATTTTCTATTATTTTTTTGGTCACTCTTCACTGTTACTGATCAAGATGGGAACAAAATCACACAGGAACGGGTGTTGGATTATATTCACAAGGTGAGTTGTGCCTCCCCAGTTAAGCATTATTTTTTCGTTATCGTACACAACCATGATGGTACGCACTGTAGAAGTAGGGTTTGTTTTTTTGCTCATACACCTTACCAACTCCGTATCCCCTCTCCCCGGGTCAACCAAGACCCGAATCCTACAATGGGTCCCCGGGTCAGGTTCTTTATTCTCCCCTATACAGTGATTTACTTTTACAATTAGGAATCATATTCACTTTAATCGAAAGCAATTTTATCTACATTATCTGTTGAAAAATCTTACGCGCTTAGTTTCTAATAACATTAATCCCCTATACAGTGATTTACCTTATCTATTGAAAAATCCGAATAGGATCATATGAGTGTACTATTTTTTTTTTAATTGTCGGCTCAAGACCTGAACAACGACATATTTGAGGCCATATACTACCATGCTCCCAAGGCTTCTTAACTATCACATGGGGGTCAACAAATTAAGATTTATCGGAGGATCTCTCATATGTCAACTCTCATAAAAGGGTCAACAAATTAATATTTCTCATAGGAGAAAAGGGTGATCAATGCTCGAACTCAAGTATCGGTGTTGATTTGATCAAATCCTACATGTGTTCGTTTTGTTCGAAAGGTAAACACTAATTTTTTGCTAGTTTAGCCTTGTTTGGAATATATCTTCTGAAGTTGACTCAAGTGAGGACTTACTTATGGACTTCGTCCAAAGCAGCTTAATTTTAAACCAAAATCAACATTTCTCTTTTATTTATTTCTTGTTTTTAGAAAATGAATGCACATTTTGGTGCAAAATGATGTCGTTTGAACCAAGTCCTTGAGTAAGTCTGCATAGGAGTGTTTTTGTATATCATATATTAGACATCTTTAGAGTGTTACCTAAATGGACCTTTGGCATATTGGTTGGCGAAAAGACAACTGTTATGCTAAATTTTTGTATTTTTTGTAAAATACAATATTACATGGAGTGATTATTTTATCATTTTGCATAATCCTCCAGAGATGGTCTTATCTCAATAAAGTTTACATAAAATTGAATCTATGCCTTATAATTCAATAGTAGTTATATTCTTCTTTTTTTTCAACAGATATCTACAATACATAGGTACTTACAAAATCTATGTATTTACAAGCAATCCTTCCGTAAGGAATTGTTCCTTTTGTCTTTGCCAAGGAATATTAAGCAATAGGTTAGAACACAAAATTCAAAATCCGATTTTATTGTCGCACTAAGCACATCTGATGTATAGAATTGTTAAGAACTTGCAACGACTCCAATTTCATCCTGTTGGTGGTGGACTAGAAGGGTCATATAAAGTCCAACATTGGGAGTGGTGCGCTTCAACTGACTGACAAGTGTAACACTTAGGGATGGCAATGAGGCGGATTTGGCCAAATGTGACCCCGTTACCCCACACCAAACCAGTTGACCCCACCCCGCCCCAAACCCGTTTAAAAATCCTGTGAGGAAGCGGAACCCACCCTAAAACATTTTTATGATATTTTATAACTTATTTTATTCAAGTATTTTAACAGATTTTAAGTTTTTTTTAATGTTAAACTAATAAAAAGTTAAAGTCCTCTAACTAAGAGTATGTGACAAACTAAGATGTATAGATTTAACTAGAATACTTATAATAAGACCCTTAAACATGACTTTTTCCATACAAAACCCACCGTGACTCGAACTTGACGTTTTTTATTTCAAACCCGACCCCACCACCCGTTTATTTACCCAAAATTTCCCTCATTAAGGGATGGTGCGGGGTGGGTCCCCACCAAAACCCGCCCAGTTGAATTAGATTATTAATTATAAACAAACATATCAATAATCTAACTAAAATTCATACAAACTAGTAAACAAATATTATCTTATATTAATATAAAAACATACTACAACAACCAATTAGCAATCCGGGTTTTCAATTAGCTCACCCTCAACCTCCTATCACCACTACAAATCAATCCAAGTTTTCAATTGGCTCACCATCAACTTCATATCATCGCTATAAATCATATGTACAAAAAGTTTTTCTAAAAAAATGATATAGATCAATAATTAAGAACTGAAATTATCTCGTACTGTATCAATTCAATGTTGTAGCATAAATGACTGGGCTTCGATAATATGTTTCAAAATGAATGAAAAACGGTAATGCAAGCAGTAGCTCCCTGTCAAATACCCATAAATGAAAAACATGTGTATCAGGATGGAACCAAATATGAAAAACAAATGTGTTTTTGCAGAAACTACCATAATCTACAGGCTCGAACTATAACTCACGGAATACAGTTGAATATATTGTTCAATATGAAACTTTCTAATTCTAATTTATGTATTATACTTCTTATAGATAATAGTTGCATAGTAAAAAGATGATGAATGATCGTATAATAAAACTATTCACCAATACTACAATGATTTCATTGTTTTCTATTTTCCAATTACAAAATACAAATACAATCAATAGCATCTACAGAGGTGAATTCAAAAACAAAATATAACCAACACATTATCATGGGATATACATGCTTAACTATGTAAAATCAACCTATAAGAGAAAACAAACAATTTATAAATTGTTGCAAAACCTAATGTGACTGTTTGTAAGAAAATAAATACAATAGAGTAAGATTCAAAACAGACACTTCACCTAATACCTTAAAAAATCAACAAACCAAATCTAAACACTAAGATACAAAAAAAAATAAAAAAAAATATACCTAAGTAGATCTTGAAATTAAAGGGTCCATTGTTCAAATTCTCATATGCAAATCAATATAAACTTTAAATAAAAAAGATAACTACTATAAATCTTAAATGCATAAACAAAGAAATACAATTGTAGATCCTAAATTACTTAACCTAGATAAGTAGAACATCGATCGAAATCAACATGAAGGCTGACTGAAGAGAGAGAGCTGCGTGGAGAAGAAGGAAGGAAAAGCCCCGCGCGCGCGCACGCGGGTTGGGGGGTGGCGGCGGGGGGCCAAGAGACCGAAGAAGTACTGAGAATCAGCCACGCTTGACTTGTTTTTGTTTGTCTCTTTTTCCTTTCTTTTTTTTGTTTTTTCTTTGGCTAATAAAAAGAGGGGGAAACCAAATTGGTTAAAATCGGTAAAGGGGGAAACCAAATTTGTTTTAGCCATCTCAAAAAGTATACTTTTTGAGACAGCTCTTAATATGCCGTCTTATAAGGTATATTTTTTGAGACGTGTAAAACTAGCTGTCTTAAAAATTATAATTTTTAAGAAGGCTAATTTTACCAGTCTCAAAAGGTAACTTTTAGAGACCCAAATTTTAGCTGTCTCAAAAGCCTTCATAGTAAAAAGAATTTTTTTTATAGGGAAGTGAGAATAGGACTCGAGTCTCGAGTTTTACCCCGAGATGCCTACGTAGCCTATAAAGGCATCAAAGTCCACGTAGTTCGCATAAAAAATGAGGGGTGGGGTTTATCCCATAAATCCAAATGGGGGATATCTTATTTGTGAGTGTATGTGTGTGTAGAAAAAGTGTTTTAGTTGTGAGAAAAGTATGAGAATCCTTATTTGGAATTTATGAGCAAATCCTCTTTTTCATGTTTTTTGGGTTTTATTTATATGAAAATAAGAGATGTGCAATAATAATAAATAAAAAGTATATTAGGATGTGTGAGATGAGATAATAAAAAGTGCTAAGTAATAAAACAAGTTATTGAGAATTTAAGAGAATTTAAGTGAATTTGAAGAGAAAGTTGAGAAAGTTGGACCTTCTTGAAGATCTTGAGCCTGATCTTGAATGCTGGAGAGCAGCCCTTGCACTTGGATGATTATGGAGAGTGGATAATTCACCAAGTTTTATGAAAATGATGATGAAAAGTGGAAGTTAGAAAGGGATTTGGATGTTGAAATTGTGCTGTCTTCGAGAGAGGTTTTTGGGATTCGCTGAGAGCGATTTTTATCAAATTTAGGCTCCCTATGAAAATGAGGTGAAGGCTTCCTTTTATAGACCCAGTTCACTCCCGATCAGCATATCCCCCTCCTGCCTATCGGCACCTGCCGATATGCAGGGTCTGGAACCTGCCATTTGGTAGTGTGTTTCAGGTATTTTTGGAAAATTGGCTGCCTAGGGCAAACTGTTGGTCCGAATTCTACAAGAGGCAGACCATTGGAAAGTTAATTTAGAGACCTTTGAAAGTCCTTTGGATCGTTCTCGGGTTTGGGAGTTGACTTTGGGTCAAATATGGCTCGGAAGAGTTTGTCGGTCCATTGGACGGGGAATCATTTGGATGCAAACGGATCGATCGTCCGCATGGTAAGTCCAAATCGTGCATGGGGTAGACCGTTGGAAAGGTTAGGAGATGTACTTCGACATTCCAAAGAGTTTGACCCGATTTGGGGAGCTGAATTTGGTCAATCGGGCCCTAGAATCATTTTGTGACCTCATGGAGTCAAACAGATCGTTCATCCGCATGGTAAGTCAGAATTGTGCATGGAGTGGACCATTGGAAATGGTTTTTAGTGCCCTTCGAAGATTCATTCAGTCTCGATCGAGATAAAGAGTTAACTTAGGTCAAAAAGAGTTCGAGAACGCTCGGTGGCCTCTAGATCAAGTTTTGGGCACAAACAGATCGTTCATCCGCAGGGTAAGTCAAAATTGCGCACGAAGTGGACCATTGGAAAGGGATTTTAGTTCCCTTCAAAGATTCATTCAGCTTTGGTTGAGCTGAAGAGTTTGACTTTTTGGTCAAATGGAGCCTAGGAGTGCCCAATGGCTTCTAGGTCAGTACTCAGGGTATAACCTGGGTTGGAAGTGATGAAGGGAGGTATTAGGGACCTAAGGAGAGTTAGGGGTATCATAATGGGGTATTTATAGAGCCCCTCGACTAGTGAGTTTGGAAAAAATGATAACCATTGAATAGACACCACATGATGCTTTTGATGGAGTATGACCGATTCAAAGGGTCGAGGCCGATTCTGAGGAATTGAGGGGTGTGCTGGGGATGACCAATTTTGTGGGTCAAAGCCAAATCTATAGGCTTAAGTGATTAGGGTCACCGATTCTGCAGGTCAAACCCAATTATGTGGGCTTAGGGTGAAGATATAATAACTGAGGTCAATTATTACGTATGAGCGGTGACGATCAAGGACCGAGGTCAATTTTATCCTAACTCAGGTGATAATACAAGATCAAGGTCAATTTTGACCTAAGAGTGGTGATGATCGAGGACCAAGGTCAATTCTGACCTAACTCGGGTGACGATCCAAGACCGAGGTCAATTCTGACCAAAGAGTGGTGACGACCGAGGATCGAGGTCAATTCTGACCTAACTCAGGTGATGATCCAAGACCAAGGTCAATTCTGACCTAAGATTGGTGACGATCGAGGACCGAGGTCAATTCTTACCTAACTCAGGTGACGATCCAAGATCGAGGTCAATTATGACCTAAGAGTGGTGACAATCGAGGACCGAGGTCAATTCTGACCTAACTCAGGTGACGATCCAACGTCGAGGTCAATTGGAACGTAAGAGTGGTGACGACCGAGGAACGAGGTCATTTTTGACCTAAGGTGATGATCCAAGACCGATGTCAATTCTTACCTAAGAGTGGTGACGACCGAGGACCGAGGTCAATTCTGACCTAACTTAGGTGATGATCCAAGACCGAGGTCAATTCTGACCTAAGAGTGGTGATGATCAAGGACCAAGGTCAATTCTGACCTAACTCAGGTGACGATACAAGACCGAGATCAATTCTGACGTAAGAGTGGATAAAGATTGAATTTTAATTCTGCTGGAGAAAGTGCTTTGTGATTTTGATCTGACCTGGGGAAGCTTTTGTTTCTTTAGGAGGCCTCGCAGGGGGAACAACCAATTTTGGTGCTGTAAAAACTCCGCTGGGGAAGTGATCAGACGATCCTTAGAGATCCTCCGGGGCTTTGTCGGGAGGATATTCACTTGGTTTTCGAGGATTTTGCTAGGAAAGAGGGGTTATTTTTTAGGGAATGCGAAATTTTCCTGGTGAAAATATTCTAAATCCTTCATGGGATTTTAGGAATTTTCCGAGGATTTTTCGGGGCTTTTTGGTATTTTTCGAGAATTTTTGTACGAAATTTAAGGGGGGTGCCGGTCGGCATGGTATGAGGGGGGCCATTCGGCAGTGGCACAGACTTTTGGACTGTCTCGGGAAGGTAAGGAGTCAGTGCCCATCAGTATGGTTGGGGTTAGTGTCGATCGGCATGGCGTTTGACATCCTATATAAAGGGGGCGAATCCCTTCATTTTTTAATAACTTCTTTACTTTCTCTCTTTCTGCGATTCGTCTGCAAATCATTCTATCATTTTGATCTTCAGGAAATGGCTGCTTTTGTGAGCACTGCAGTCCACAGGGAGTGGTTGACCGTTGATGACGGGGCGAATGTCGAGTGGAGGGCTAGGGTTCCTCTTGATTTGGGGAGTGAGAACTCCTTTCATGCGTTTGAGCCTGTTGTAGATGAGCGAACTTTGTTGTGAGAACCCTCGCACCATCACTCTTCTAGAGTGAATCATGGCGGTTATGTAAGTGACCTGACCTTTGGCATTCCTTTCTTTTTGGTGATTTTTCTTTTTTTCTTGACTTCTGATGAAATTTTTCCTTTTTGCCAGTCTGATATATCTTTGAAGAACATGTGCGCCCGCGGGACGATGGGGCTCAGGGATGTCTGGGAGAATCTCCCACCCATGGTGCGTTAGATGGTATCATCAGTGGGTTTTGGGAGGTTGGCATCTGCGTTGGATGAGACGCCTCGTTCGACAGCGGTCCTGTGCTCTTTGGGGGAGAGATGGTGGGATACTACCCACACCTTCCATTTTGGCTTTAGGGAGATGACTGTGACTCCCATAGACATGCAGTAGCTGTTGGGGCTGGATTGTGATGGAGAACAGACAGAGGTGGATCGCTCTTTGCGGGTGAGATCGGAGGCAGTGTGTGCAACACTTGGTGATGTAGGTAGGATAGTTTCTGGGGATTCTATCTGACTGTCCCTGTTGAAGGATGTTTTTTTGGGAGGGCGATTGATGTGGAGGATGGGCTGCAATTGAGGTAGATGTCCCGATTATTTATTTTGCTGGTGTTGGGAGGTTTCATGGTGGCGTTGAGTGGGGACGTTGTCCATTTGTGGTTCTTTCCGTACTTGAGGATGTTTTTCAACATCCCTTTCTATGATTGGGGGAGTCTAACTTTGGCGACACTTTACTCTTATCTGGATGCATTCAGCCGGTGCTGCCGGCAAACCTTTACTAGAGCCATGTACCTTCTTGAGGTATTCTTCAGTTTGTGCATTTATTTTAATGCATTCGCAGTTTCCTTTCATGCATTCGCATTTTCCTTATGCGTCTCTTTTTGTTTGTGAATTCTTATCTTTGATAGACGTGGTTTTATGAGGTTATTGGGTGCAATACCCCACTGACCGCTCTGAAGAACGACACCGTTGGGGACTCCTGTCGATTGTATCGATGGCATAAGGATAATCGGCAGTCGAAGGGATCTCTCTCTCTGGAAGCGGTGCATCAGGTCTTGAATGACCTGACCAGTGGTAGAGTAAGACTCCTTCCATTTTAGTCTTGGTTTTTGCACCTTCTGATCTTGTATTGATTTATGCCTTCTTGTAGATTGTCAGGTGACGTTTTATCCCCGGGGGACAGCCATTCAGGATACGAGGACGACCGGGGTGAATGCGTAGATAAGGCATTTGTTGGCGCATGAATTCGGCCATTCCTGGTATCTCGGGGAGAGGGTGGTTTGCCAAATTGCTGAGGAGGAGGTGTTGGTGCCACCTGCGCAGCCTCCGACGTCTATGAGGCGGGAGTGACTTCTGTTGTAGGATGCAAGGATCGCAGCGATGATCGGCGAGTCCTACTGGTTGTACACTGATACGGTTGTGTCGTATGACTATATGAACATTGTGATGAGCTGGTTGATGGCGCCCAGCATATATGATGCCCGGCCTTTCCCTCTTACGGGTTCGAGTCGGGCGGTGGGATCTTCCCACAGTCGCGGTGGTCCGACGGCATCTGCGTCAGCGATGGCTTCAGAGATTCCTTTTGTGCTGTTACATACCCCTTCGTATAACATTCGACGGGCTGATGGAGGGATGGTACCTATGCTGCATTGTCCTCATACGACGAATCAGAAGGAGTTGGGTTTGACAGAGGAGGTCCTCCGACTTGCGGAATACCTTTCTGTTCTTCTCTTTCTTTCTTTTCTATTTTGGTCATCTCTGCTTTGATACTTATTTTTCCTTTTTCTTACAGCAAGTCCGAGTGTCGACCACTTGGCTAAGAGCCATCAGAGACTGGATATCTTCGGTGATTGCCCATATTCGGGATGCGGTTCCTGTTCCTTCTTGCTTGGTGCCATCTGCTTCATATGGAGAGGACTCTGGCTCGGGTAGTGGTGGTGCATCATCTCGCCGTAGTGGAAAGAGAGCGCGTCGCAGGGGTGGAAGCTCTCAGAGAGAAATGTGGGTAAGAGAGAGAGAGAGAGAAAATGTGGGTTCGGGCTGAGTCCCGTTTTTTTTTCTATTTCCTTGAAAATTGATGCAACACAGAAAACAAATAGATGCAATGCAATGGAATTTTTTATTATCTTTTATTAATGATGAGTGAATGCATGAACATGCGCTTTTTACTTTGCTGCTAAGACCGTAAAAAAGAGTATTTTTGGAATTTTTAAAGGAAAGTTTTTAATTAAAAGGGGAAATTATATAAGTAGAAAAAGGGATTTTGAAATTCTGTTGAGAATATCAATTTATTTTTATTGAGTTTTCTGATTTGACAAAAGAGGAAAAAAGGGAAATTTCTAAAAATGGGGGGTTGCTGATCGGCAAGCACCCTGTCCTGCCTATCAGCAATTTAGTCCAGTCCCATCAATTTAAAGCTTTGAATGGTACCCTCTTCAGCTTTTTGTATTTTGTGGGGTAGGATTCCCTCCGATTTCTGCAGGGATTATGTCTCTTGTGAGGGTTCTCAAGTATAAAAAGGGGTAAAGGTAGAGTGTTTTCATCACATCCTCGCATTCTTACTTACTTACCCGTTATCTCTTAGCCTTGCAAGATGGCTCTCCCTGGTAGCATTGAGTTTCCTAACTACCTCGAAGAAATGTGCTCTTATAATGTCGACTACAATGCTTTCAACATGCGTCGAGTCTTCTTGTGGCGCAATCGGCCTATTGAGTGGAACATGCTGATGGCGGCGGTATAATTCTGGTACCCCGAAGACCATGCATTCCCCTTTTGGTTGGATGAAGTTTGTCCTACCTACGAGGAGTTTTCTTCCATGCTAGGTATAAATCCCAATGTTGCTGCGGCTTTGCCCGAATTTTCCCGTTGCCCTAGGGATGTGTTGGCTGGGCTTCTTCATATTTCGCCTTCAGCGGCTAGATCATTAGTTGCTGGAGGAATGATCTCCCTCCCGACGGTGATGCAGTCTGTGTGTTTGCGAGAAGTAGGTGATGCTGGCTATGCTGGAGTCGTTTCTCTTGGCCTGGTTTCAAAATTATTGCTGGTGACTGAGGAACTGTTGGTGGACCCACAACTTGCAGCCAATACTTCGTGAATGTCATTCCGTCGCAATCCTGCAGCGGTGATACTGGCAGAGACCCTAAATGGCATGGATGCCTGGAGAGAAGGTCCTTCTGACTTCCTGAGGGGTAACCCCGTGATGCTATTCATGTGGATGTATGAAAGACTCCACTTGGTGACTCCTCCAAAATATTTATCGGTTGTACCCAACTTCTTTTCGCGCCATTTCTTCTATGTTGGCCTAGATATTGCGAGCTGGTAGAATTGGTTTGTGGATCATGGGGCTCAGAATTTGTACTGGTCCGTTACTGCCTGTTCTGGGGATAGGAAAGTACTCATATGTGCGGTTGGTTGGTCTCAGGCACACCTCTTTTTATTTCCCTTAGCGGCTTCTATGCCAATTTGGCTGGGCACAGGTCGTGCCACCTCAGACACTAAATTTCTTTTCGATAGAAATTTTGACCGAGCGCCTGCGTCTGTTTCTTGGAAATATGTGGGGGAATCGACGTCCGTCGACCCGTCCCTCTCGGTCTGTCGGGAGAGTTCGGTATGTCCTTGGGGATTATATGAAGTGGTTGTGGAGGAGAGTAGTCAGAAAGATGTTTGTAGTGGAGACTGGGCAAAGGTGGTTTGTTTTATTTAACACCATGGAAGGGGGTGTTGTGGTTTTTTCAAAGCTGGTTTAGGCTTATCGGTCCATGGAGTGTTTACGGCACTTTGTTCAGTCAGGGGAAATTTAGGGACCCCAGGATGTAGATGATGAGGGAGCAGGCTCCTCTGGTAGAAGTGGGTAGGACTTTTGGAAAGTTTATTTGTTGTAATAGGGAATAGATGTGGGGATTTTATTTGGATTTTTATAGCAGTAGGGGGAAGGGAGTTATTCATTACTTTTCTTATGTAATATGTGTTGTAATTTCTTATTAATGAAATACGCAAGTTTCTGATCATCCACCTGTGCCTTTCGATGAATTTTGTATTTTTTTTGTTTGGATTATCTATACCGATCTCGAAGGCATACATAATCCTTTTGTTCAAATATTTGTTAGAATGAACTTCCATTCTCGGAGATAAGAAAAATAATAGTATTTTCTGGAAAAAAAAGGGTTGTGCTCCTGTAAGATGTATGAGTTGCCTACGTACCTCAGGGGATTTAAAAAAAATTCTTAAAAAAAGGTTTTCTCTAGAGGATCGAGCCCATGTAGTTCTGGGTAGAGGGAAATGAAGAGAGTTTTTTTTTAGAATAGAAGGGAGATAAAAAGAGTCGTAGCATGCTGAGATTCCAGACTAGGGGTAGAATTTTTTAGACGATCTAGGTTGACTGGACGAGCCATGTCCTCCCCATCTAGGTCAGTGAGAATGGAGGCACCGCCAGATAAGATTTTCTTCACAATGTAGGGGTTGATCCAATTGGGCTTGAATTTCCCTCTAGGGTCCCAGATTGGTTCTATTATCTCTTTGAGGGATAAATCCCCTTCCCAGACACCGCAGTCTTTGACTCTCTTATTGAATGATCGCGTTATTCGGCGATGGTACCCCTCCATGTGGTAAATATCTTTCAACCTCCTTTCATCTAGGAGGGTCATATCGTCGAGACGGTTTTGGCACCAGTCTTCTTTGCTAACTTTACTTCCAAGCATGACGCGTAGCGAGGGTATTTCCATCTCCACAGGTAGGACTGCTTCCATGTCGTAGACCGAAAAGTAAGGGGTAGCCCCAATAGAGGTTTTGTTTGAGGTTCGATAGCCCCAGAGGGTGTACGGGATCCGATCGGCCCAATCCCTACAACTTCCGATCATCTTGCTGATGATGGCTTTGAGGTTCTTGTTGGCAACTTCAACTGCACCATTGGTCTGAGGTCGGTAGGGAGAAGATTTGTGTCTCTGAATCCCATACTCGTTGACTACTTCTGTGACTTCTGCTTTAAAATGTAACCCGTTATCTGACACTAACTCGTGCAGGACCCCATATCTGCAGATGATATTTATCTTGAGGAATTTGGCCACTTTCTTGGTCAATGACTCAGCTTCGACCCATTTGGTGAAGGAATCAATGGAAACTAGGATGAACTCATGTCCGTTTGAATCCTTTTGTGTAACCTTACCTATGATGTCGACACCCCAGGTGGATAACGGCCAGGGAGAGGTCATGTTGTATAATTCTCGCGAAGGCAGGAGTTGAAGATTGGAGAACTGTTGGCATTTGAGGCATCTCTGGACATAGGCGATGCAATCTTGGGCCATGGTGGTCCCATAGTATCCCTATCGGATGATCTTCTTGGCAAGAATGTGACCGTTCATATGGGGCCCACATTCCCCGCTGTGGAACTACTACATTATCTTCTCAATTTCGGCCCCTGCGATACAGTGTAGATGAGTTCCATCGAAGTTCCTCTTGAGTAGAGTTTTATGACAGATGATGTATTGGGCGACTAGTCTTCGGAGGGTTGTTTTGTCTTTCTTGTTGGAACCCTTAGGATACCTACCATGTTTGAGGAGGCACCAGATATCATAGTACCAATAATCGACTGGTTCGGGATCTTTGGTGGAGACAAGCTCAATATGGTAGCAGTCGGTTAGTTTGTATTGCTTTTAAACTAGGAAGGGGGTGATTGTTATTCCTTCGGGCATGTCAAATATGGAGGCCAAGGTAGGTAAAGCATTGGCTAGGTTATTCTTTGCTCGAGGTAGGTAATGGAAGGTGATATCTCAGAATCAGGAGGCTAACTTTTCTAAGTGGGCATGGAAGGGTTGGAGCTTTTGATCCTTGACTTTGCACTTTCTGAGCACCTGACCGATGATGAGGGAAGAATCCCCGTAGACATCAAGGTATTGAATACCTTTCTTTAGATCAACTTTGAGGCCTACTATGCATGCGTCATATTCCGTCATGTTTTTGGTGCAAGGGAAATCCAACTTGATGGAGATGGGAGTGTGGGAGTCATCAAGGGTGATCAGACGTATCCCAATGCCATATCCATTTTTTTTGGCAGCGCCATCAAAGAATATTTTCCATCTAAGGTTTTATTGAGAGGTGCAGAGGATATTTTCATGTGGGAACTCAGAGATCTAGACATCTGCTTCTTCTACCGGGTAATCAGTGAGGTAGTAAGAGATGGCTCTTCCTTTAATGGCTTTGTGCGTGATGTACATGATATTGAACTCAGTTAGGATCATCAACCATTGGGCCATTCGACTGGTTAAGGCGGTCTTATCAAGCAGGTATTTGATGGGATCCATTGGGGATACAAGTTTGATGGGGAAGGCGAGCATGTAGTGTCGCAACTTTTGGGTGACCCAGACAAATGCGGCGCACGCCTTTTGCAAAGCAGTGTAGTTGATCTCTTACCCGACCAATTTTTGACTGCTGTAATAGATGGCTCTTTATTTACGGGAGTCTTTAAGGTATTAGGCTAGCAAAACCCCAACTGCAGTGTCGGTTATAGTTAGGTATAGGAGTAAAGGGAGACCAGGTTGTGGTGGCATGAGCACTGAAGGTTGGATCATATATTATTTAATTTGGTTAGAAGATTCTTGATAGGCCTCGTTCCAAACTTTTGTTGAATACTTTCAGAGGAGCTTGAAGATCGATTCATAGATGGAGGTTAGCTGGCTAATGAACCGATTGATATATTGTAATTTCCCAAGAAAACCTCAGACTTCTTTCTCTGTTCGGGGTGGTGGCATCTCAAGTATGGCCTTCAGCTTTGCAGGATCTGCTTCTATCCCAAGAGTTTTCCTTTAATGCCAAAGACACACTTATGTGGATTGAGTCTCATAGGATATCTTCGCAGTCGTTCCTTGAACTTCCAGAGAGCGGGAATATGACCTTCTCTAGTTTTGGACTTGATAATCATATCATCTACATAAACCTCGACTTCTTTGTGAATTAGATCGTGCAGGATGGTTGTGGCAGCCCTTTGGTAGGTAGCCCCAGCATTCTTGAGACCAAATGTCATAACGGTGTAGCAAAAGTTTCCCCATAGGGTGATGAATGCAGTTTTTTCTTGGTGATCTGGGTGCATCGTGATTTGGTTGTATTCGACAAACCCGTCGACGAATAACTTGAGAGCATGACTGGCTGTGTTGTCTACGATCATGTCAATATTAGGTAGCAGATAATCATCATTTGGAGAATCTTTGTTTAAATCTCGGTAATCCACACACATTCTAACCTTCCCTCCTAATTTCGGCACAAGTACTATATTGGCTAGCCATGTGGGATATTCGATCACATGAATGAAGCCCATGTTCAACTGTTTGACCACCTCTTCTTTGACCTTGAGCGACCATTTGGTGCCGAGATTTCTCAATTTTTGTTTAACCATCTTATAATCTGGGAGAGTGGGGATCTCGTTCTGAGCTATTTCAGGATCATGCGAAGACATCCACGAATTTCTTTAGCAATTATTCGAGTTGTGCGTGATCATGCTCGTCAAGAGTGGCCCCTGTCCTAATCTCGTGCAGTTGGCTACTAGAACCGAGATTAGTAACAACAGTCTATTCTTCATTAACTTGAACGCGGTTATGTTAGTTATTAATAACCTTATTTAGATCAGTTAAGAATTGTTCATTTGCAAAATCATCATCATCAAAATTTTGATTATAATCCAAATAATTAATGTAAGCCACAACAAGATACTCAAAATCTTCGTTTATTTCATTGATAGGAAAAACAGCATTGAGAACCTTATAAAAATAGGTATCGATTACATTTTAACAAGGATAGACAACATAAGAAGAAATAGGGTAAACATTGGGGTTAGGAGGGATTTCAAGAGGTAGAACTGGCATAGCATTCTAGTTGAGGAGGGGTGTATCAGCAGCTTTAATCATATGGGATAGATCCATTCATGTAGTGCCTGAATGAACCATGCAGAGTGCCAACCCGAGTGCCTGTAAGTTGAAGGAATCTTCGGAATCACTTTTCTCAATCTCTTCGATATCTTTGATGACCGATTGTACTCAGTGTTGGAAACTTTTAGCCTATGGGTAGCTATCTTGGAAAAAGATCTCCATTCCAAGTTTCATCTTCTTATCTGTGTGGTCATACCATGGTTCTAGAAAACTGCAAAAAGGGAAGTCTTCGCCTTCTTTGATGAATCATCCATTCAAGGAGTCTCCTGGGATAGTTTGGATGCAGTATAATCTTCTCTTTGGTTGATACTGGTGGATCATTCTGAGATCTTATTCTGATGGTTGATACCCCAAGCCATAAAGAGGGAAATCTTTCTTCAGTTCGATGGGCTCAAGTATCCCTTATTGCCTTTGCCCTAGCCCCTGTCCGGGCATGAAGTGCATATTTCTGAACATCTGAATCACATTAACATTTCCATGAGGGTTATATTATGGACAAACCCTTTCTTTGAAATCGTACCCTGCTGGGAGTAGGAGTGGTTCAACTCGAAATCCTGATAGGAGCATATAATTTGACCCGTGCTTTATCTCAAGGATGGGACTGTTGGTGCTTACACCCTCGACATTTTCATCATCGCCCAAAATAGTGATGACTCGCCCATCGGCGAAGAACTTCAATTTATGATGGAGTGAGAAAGATACACCCTTGATACTGTGGAGCCAGGGTCATCCGAGCAATAGGTTGAAACAAACTGGGATGTCTATGACTTGGAATACAATGACAGGGTTTATAGGGCCAACCCCTATTACAAGTTTTATGGATACCATCACCTCCCGTCGGGTATTATCGTAAGCACATACAGCGGTGGAGGTTGGAGCGAGGTCGCTTTCTTTCAGGCCTAAACACTTGAAGGTTCTCAGTGGGCAGACATTTAAGGTGGATCCATTATCAATAAGAGAGAGCGGCACGGCCTTCCCCATAACTTTGATGGAGATGTTGAGTGCATGATTGTGATTTGGTCCAATTCTGGGGATTTCCTCTTAAGAAAATGATAACATCCGGGTAGAGGTCAAGGATCTGACTAGATTTATCGCTTCTTCTGGTGTGGTAGAAGGAGGAACTGTGGGTCTAGTGAGCAGCTTGATTAAAGCATTTCTGTGCAGCTAGGAAGACATAAAAAAAAACCATAGAGTGATGTTAGCTTGAGTTTTCTTCAGTTGATCGAGGATCTTGCTCTCCTTGATGGTCCTCTCTGTCATAGGAAGGTTTTCAATGCCCTTCCCTTTGTCGTTTGCTGGTAGTGACCTTGGAACCTGGTAATGTCTCCCTGATCTGGTCATGTGATTTACTGAAGAAAGGAAGAACATGAATCACATTTCCTCGTCAATCTTAGGTTATTCTATCACCCTGTTTATTTCCTCGAGGAGTTCTTCAAATGATATCATCCCACATATGTCAGCTGTTGGGCTAATTCTTCCTAAAGCTTGTTCTTCACTCGAATCTTCGAATTCTTACCTCCATCCCGTGGTAACAATTCCGTCTTTCCATGTAAAGTCAATGCATTCCACAACTTCAACGACTTCTTTATACATGTCTTCCCATTTTGTGGGGATATGTATAATTCAAGGGACCAAGCGCTCTTGTAGCTTCAAAATGTTAAGTAACCCAGTGATACTACAAATGCTATTGGTTTGCAAGAATAATTTTTCCATAATTTGGACACCATCATCTAGGTTGACTTCATCAATTGGTACCACCCACTTGTCCAAATCTCGAGACCATTTCCATGCTTCCAAGAATAGTGTACTGAACCTTTGACAATCGATGACCATCTGTGAGCGCAATTTCAGCCCGAACTCTAGGTATTGGTTTAACACCTATGACAATTCCATATTTCCATTTTCAGAACGGGTACGGACAGCGATGCATGCTCTGGTAAGGAGTGACAGTGCCTAATTAGTGAGGTTAGTA
This sequence comes from Sambucus nigra, assembly GCA_949130495.1. Classification (NCBI taxonomy): domain Eukaryota; kingdom Viridiplantae; phylum Streptophyta; class Magnoliopsida; order Dipsacales; family Adoxaceae; genus Sambucus; species Sambucus nigra. The sequence goes on along the minus strand of OX422208.1, from coordinate 450,626,823 downwards.
GGGTGTATGAGGAAATATGGGCAAATTTGAAGAGGTTTAGGAGAGTATATAGGTGTGATTTGAGTTGAGGGATCGAAATCCGAGTTTTCTTATAAGAAGATGGCATTGGTATGATTTTGGAGTGGATTGTGAGTAGTGTTTGGCTTAGGATTGGCTGGTATGGCGATGGTACCCCGATTAATGAGATCTTTGATTAAGTTTTGAAGGTGAAAGAATTGGTCGGTGGTATGGCCATTAGTTTGGTGAAAGGCGCAATGAGCATCGGCTTTGAAGTTTCTTGGGAGTGGATTTGGCAATATAAGGGGATCCAAGGGTTTGATGAAGTTTTGACTTAACAGGGCTTGGTAAACTTTGGAGAGGGGAGCATGAAGCTCAGTGTATTCCCTTCGGATGGGGGCAGGGTGGCTTTCTGGTACCCATGATGTGGTTGGTTGAGAGATGTTATTGATGGTTGAGATTGTAGCACTGGAAGGCTTGTCATACTTTTTAGGGGTGAACTTTCCGGACACCTTCTTCGGCTTAACCTCTGTTTTAACAAGACTTTCCTCGATTTCTACTCCACCTTCTCTGAGAGCTCGGAAGTGGGGATAGTATTGTCCTCCCATCGTCGCTAGGACATGGGGCAAGAAGTTCTTCTTCACTATGTTGACATGTTCTTTCTAAGATGGCCTATTGGTCATGGTAGCTCCACACTCCCTCCACCGAGTTATGAAGTTATGGACTGATTCCCCAGGTTTTTGTTTAAGGAGCTCTAAATCACGACGGGTGACCTCAAACTCTTCGTTGTATTTGTAGTGCGACATGAATTCTCGGGCTACATCCTCCCAACTACGAATTCTGGATTTCTCGAGAGAGAAAAACCATCGGAGGTCACTATCCTTCAAAGTTTGTTGAAATAATTGGGCCATCACTTCTTCATAATCCCCTAGTAGAGTCATGGAATGATGCTAACTGCGCAGATGAACAATCGGGGGTCCACTCCCTCCGAACTTCTCGATATTTGGCATCTTGAACTTCTCGGGTAACCTTCTTTAGGATAAGGAGACATGTGGGTGTAGTCTATGTAATTTCCCGAGATTATGACTTGGTCCAACTTCTTAGTGAGCATCTTTAGATCCTATTTGACTTTCTTCAACTCCTCCTCTTTTGGATCAACGACCATAGGCATGTTAGCCACGGGCTGGGCAATGTTCGGCATCGAAAGCTGGGAAGGCGGTGACCCATTGACAGGAGGGGCACGTGGAGCGTGCTGATATTCTTCGGGAACCCAGATAGGCTCAGGTGGACCCATTATACGAGGGAATAAGTCCTCAGGCTCTTGAGGAATAGGAAAATGGTTTCGTTGCATCTCTCGAACCTCAGTTTGGAGGTTGTCAATCTTGGACACGAGATGAGATAGGACTTTCGTCAGATTCGACTATATGACTCATACTTGATCTGTATTCTACATGGAAATCGGATGGATTCCGGACTCGGAAGAAGTAGTAGAGGAACGAATGAAACTCCGGGGTGATTTGACTGAAGACCGAAGCCAATAGGGAGCCAGGCCAAGGGCTTGCGATTGACCTGAGAAGGCGTAGAATTGAATTTATTTTTGAGAAAAAAAGAAGAAACTATTTTTGTATTTTTGATAAAGAAGGGAGAAATTTTTTTGGAGATGAAACTTAGCATGATTATTACGATTATTATGTTCTCACTTGTATTTAATTCTCCTAAATTCAATCCCGAACGGAATCCGAGCCTAGAAAAGTGAGGTTTTTAATATATGCAAAGCTACGTCTGGACTTGTAACCAGGCTCATGGACAGGGTCCCATTTTAAAAATGTGTTAAAATTGAGCGATAGGCCGACCGGTAATTTTGGTAGAGTGTCGATTTCAAACCGGTAATCTAAAGTGAGTGTCCTAGGTTTGACACCTATATGCGGATATGCAGTTGGTTGGGTGAATCAGAATGGGTTCCCCCCTTTGGCGTGACTTCCATGATATACGCTTTGCTCTTGCAGGCAATCAGTACGTGTGGACAAGCCATTTGATATACCTGAGTGTACATGAATTGCCTCACTATACACCTCGTGGGGGCGATACGTGTGAGAGAGAATTCGATATACTCGGCGTACGTGAATGAATTCCCTGCGATATACCTCTCGTCATTACTTCGGTCAAGAGGTACGGTGCGGGGGAGCCGTTCGATATACCTCGAAGGTACTTGGCCAATGGAAGGTGAGAGTCATATCGCTTAGGCTAACTGCGACCTGCCGGACCAGCACCCATCACAAAGTGACCCTCCAGTTAATGGGTAAAATTTGGTCAATAACAATGCTCTTTGGTGAGGTCATGTGAATCATGCATGATTATCTTATTAGCATCTTATGATGAGAATGTTTTTCTTAATTATGCCAAACAGGGAGAAAAGTACAAGTAACAAAGGTACACCAAGTATGGATGGGTGATGCGTGCAACATGTGGATATATGTGATCCTAGGCACACATGGTGCGAAGTGTACATGGAGAATTTTCTACCAGTGTGTGAACAAAAGCATAAGCATTGGATGCACATGAAAAAGGGGAACATGTTGATATGGGGGGAAATATAAACAAATATAACATCCATGTAAATAGAGTCAAGCCCTCAAAACATACATATCCCCAGCAGAGTCCCCACTATGTCCATCCCCGATCCTCATCGCAGGCGTGAGCGTGAAGGGAGGATCCTCGGGTCCCGCGCGTCCCTCTCTGGAGCGCTTCGGCCAGCATCATTTCAGATGAGGTGTAAAAATGTAGAGAGATTTAGAGTCGCAAGTCATTTTACTCAAAATAGACAAAAGAAAAAGGGGAAGCCATCCCGAAGGATGGCATCTAAAGACATACTGGTGCATACAAAACCAAAATGATTCGATAAGGGTTCGGAGGCTAAGTTACGAAATGGGAAGGTGTTCGGTACCCATTCCGCCCTTTAAGTCTCTCATGGATGTTTACTATTTTCCCTTTTTATTTTGCCCCTGATATGTGTGAATGTGTATATATATAGTGGAGATAGGAATCCTCGACTTGTATGATGGAAGAGATAAAATGAGTCATTCGTAGGAAGGTATAAAAATAATATTAGAAAGTAAGATTTACGCAATTACTCTTACGTTGATCGTTATAACGAAACGATAACGCATATGGGGTGATACCTCACTAAGAACAAGTATATAGAATATAAGAAAATTGGATTTAGAGAAGACAAAAAATGAGAGAGAAAGTCAGGATAGGACTCGAGTCTCGGGTTTTACCCCGAAATGCCTACGTAGCCTATAAAGGCATCAAAGTCCACGTAGTTCGCATACAAAATGAGGGGTGGGGTTTATCCCATAAATCCAAATGGGGGATCTCTTATTTGCGAGTGTATGTGTGTGTAGAAAAAGTGTTTTAGTTGTGAGAAAAGTATGAGAATCCTTATTTGGAATTTATGGGAAAACCGTCTTCTTTTTTTGTTTTTTCAGTTTTATTTAAATGAAAATAAGATATGTGCAATAATACTAAATAAAAAGTATATTAGGATGTGTGAGATGAGACAATAAAAAGTGATAAGTAATAAAGCAAGTTATTGAGAATTTAAGAGAATTTAAAGAGAAAGTTGGGAAAGTTGGACCTTCTTGAAGATCTTGAGCTTGATCTTGAATGTTGGAGAGAATCCCTTGCACTTGGATGATGATGGAGAGTGGATAATTATCCCAGTTTGATGAAAATGATGATGAAAAGTGGAAGTTAGAAAGGGATTTGGATGTTGAAATCGCGTTGTCTTTGAGAGAGGTTTTTGGGATTCGTTGAGAGCGATTTTTATCACATCTGGGATCCCTTTGCAAATGAGGTGAAGGCCTCCTTTTATAGGCCCGATCACTGTCGATCGGCATAGACCTGGTCCTGCCTATCGGCACCTGCCGATAGGCAGGGTCTGGAACCTACCATTTGGTACTGTATTTCAGGCCTTTTCGGAAAATTGGCTGCCGAGGGTAAACAATTGGTCAGAATCACGCACGGGGTAGGCCGTTGGAAAGTTAATTTAGAGACCTTTTAAATTCCTTTGGACCGCTCCCGGGTTCGGGAGTTAACTTTGGGTCAAATATGGCTCGGAAGCGTTTGTCGTTCCATTAGACGAGGAATCGTTTGGACACAAACGGATCGTTCGTTCGCATGGTAAGTCCAAATCACGCACGGGGTAGACCTTTGGAAAGGTTATGAGATTTAATTCAACATTCCAAAGAGTTTGACTCGGTTTGGGGAGCTAACTTTGGTCAATCAGGCCCTGGAAGCATTCAGTGACCTCTTGAAGTCAAACGGATTGTTCGTCTGCATGGTAAGTCAGAATCGCGCATAGAGTGGACCATTGGAAAGGGGTTTCAGTTACCTTCCAATATTCATTCAGTCTTGGTCGATCTGAAGAGTTGACTTAGGTCAAACAGAGCCCGGGAGCGCCCGATTGCTTCTAGATCAAGTTTCGGACTCAAACGGATCGTTCGTTCGCATGGTAAATCGGAATCGCGCACGGAGTGGACCATTGGAAAGGGATTTTAGTTCCCTTCAAAGATTAATTCCTCTTTGGTCGAGCTGAAGAGTTTGAATTTTTGGTCAAACGGAGCCTAGGAGTGCCCGATGGCTTCTAAGTCAGTACTCGGGGTATGACCTGGGTTTGTAGTGATTAAGGGAGGTACTAGGGACCTAAGGAGAGTTAGGGGGTAACAGAATGGGCTGTCTACAGTCAAGTCTCAAGATAGGAATGACCGCACCCATGACTTAGAGTTAGCATTAGTTATATTAGCATTACGGATATGGAGGCATTACCTTCTGGTGGATGTAACACCCTGTGTTTCTTTAATTGATTTATTTAATTAAATTGGAATTTTTGAGAAAAATAAAATTTTATATTTTTGTGGTTTTATAAATTAATTATGTTGGTTTCAAAATCTGAAATGTAGAATTTCAAACGGAATCGAAATCGGATTTAAAATGTACTTTTTATGAGAGTTTTAAGTTTATCTTTAAAAAAAATGAAAAAACATTTGTCACGGATTTAGACAGTGATTAATGAAAATTTTGATTTTCGATTAAATGGAATTAAACGAAGGGGAATGGCTCTATCCGCTTACCTGATCGATCAATCGATCGACCTAGGGAGTCGATCGATTGACTATGCTAGATTTGAGGCAGTTCGGTGATTTTTATTTGTCGTGTTAGAGTGGGATTAGGATTCCTAACTAGTATATAACACTAATAATCTGTATGGGGACTTATCATAGTCACTTTTTCACATGTTTTACACCAGAGGACTCTTCCAAATGTTTTTCCTCTCCACCATAATCATCAACCTCCAACATAATCAAGTTTTTGTCACAAATTTTGGAAGGCTAAATTGAGGTTTAATCAAGTTTGTCCAAGAACACTTTTTTGTTAATTTTTTGAGAGAAATCGAACAGTGCTACCAATTTTTCTTCAACTTAGTCTCAATCATGAATACTCTATTCCTTTCCTTTAGTATTATGCGTTTTAAGTGTCGCCTAAGCATTTAATTATATGTTTTCTTAAAAACAATTACTAACTTAATTAGAGAAAGTGAACACTAACTATGGGGCTATTTTTATAAAATATTATAATCTGAATAATATTCATAACCCTTTGGGTACGTAGAATTGATGAGTGGATTTTGGATTTTATAAGTGTAGGTTGCATATAGAAAAATCTTGATTCTGAATTAAATGAATTTGGGGACATATGACTCATGTAAATTATGTAGAGATAATGAAATTGGAAATATGATGTATTAATGATGAAATGTCGTTGTATTTAATTTAAAATAATTAACTGAGATTATTAAGGTTTTTTGCCGATGTGATAATTAAATTACGATTTAATTGAATTGGGCTATCATGTTTAGTTTGGTACATTGATTAATTGGGCTTATTTATGTGACTTGTTGGTTTTATTAATTGCCTTTGTGACGACGGGTTGTTGGGTATTTATGCTCTCCCTATATTTTAGGATGCCTTCTAGGTATGGGACTAGTGGGTAGATCTTTTGATGATTTACGCCTTCTAGGTATGGGACTAGTTAGGGTAGATTATCGCGTGTTTATCATTTTGGGGGTGGGCAGATTTTCTATACTATATCGTCCTTACACTAGCCTAGGCAAGAGAATAGGTTGAGGCTTATGTTATAATTTTTTCCTATACATAGGGTAGGACGTATTGATAACTTGGGGACCCTTAGGTATGGGACTAAGGGGTATTTGAGGATCTCACATCGAATAAAAGGGTGGGGTGATTTAAAATTGTAAATTTGAGAAAATGAGAACTAATGCCTAAGATAAAAACGGGTATCAAAGTTTGTGGCGACATAATGTGTCACAACCCAAACCCAATAGTAGTAGGGAATGAGTGTCTTGACATGCCACCAAGGCATTCAATGTTATGAACTTAATATATTTCTTAAAATAAATGCAACGGAAATACATTCACATGGTCATGAATCGTAAACTATTGAAAAAATGGAATTATGTCATCAGAGCTTTCTAAAAGGGAACTTCGTATTTATTAAAGTATAAACGGATTACAACTTATGCCAAAATTAAAAACTTATTAATAAAGAGGCAAACATCCTCTATCTCCTAAAAACAAACGTTATATTTAAAAGTATAACAAAAGAGATCCTTAATCTAGATCTTCAACATAGTCCTTCTACACTCCATCCTCCACTCTAATTATTTCCTGAAAAGTCGTTATTTATACAACGTCACGTAAAAGGTGAATAAGATTTAATCACCCGACATTCCAAGGTTTTCAGAAAATAGATACCTATTCAAGTCAAAAGAGAAGTCATATACATATATGGATAGGAACTTGCAGTAAATAGATACATATTTTGAAATGATAGTATATATATCACAATTGGATAGCTCAAAATAAGAAGAATGCAACAAATCAAATGTGATATCTTTTTCTTTCAATCATATCATTTTAATGGCAAAGTACACTCTAATACCGTGTTCTTCTACCGTATTATACCTCGGTAGTTGAGGGTCAATCGAACATGTTCGTCATAATGCCTTATTTAGGGCACACCAGCGATAACCCAGCTGGGAAGGTCAGTCAGTAAAGAAGTCCCTTAGGCCGAATCTTATTTCCAATATTCAATCTCATTTTCAATACTTATTTCAATCGGTATGTTTATATGGAGAGATATAAACATATCACAAATGAATCAATCATCGGTATCAGATGCATTTTGAGAATAAAAGCAATTCACAAAATACATAGTTTGCATAATATCATAAAATTTAAATGTGCAAGAAATGACATGGAGTACTCACCTAAAATAGAGGCTCGAAAATACAGATATTGAGTCTTGGATCACACATTAATCTAATAAATACAATAATGGTTTAATCACATATTCTAAATAAAGCCCAATTCTAAATATTGTGTTTTAACCCTAAAATAACTTGTTGTAAAAGGTTACTAGAACTATTTTCTCACTTTTTAATATTCATTCATCGTATTTAAAGAATTCAATTTATACTTCTTCCTAATCAGTCGGTTCCTACTAGAGATGGAGGGTCATAGGGGCACCACTTAAATACCATCTCAACTAGACAGAATTTCACCGGGACTGACTTTTGAATTACTTAAATGAGATTCCATAATAACGAACAATTGATTAAAGAAATCATTTTAAAAAGCGTATATACATTTTTTCAAACAAGTTGACTTATTTTGAAAATAAAATCAATTTAGATTGTTTCCAAATTTTAAGTTTTGATTAGAAAGTCTTTAGTGTATTTTACCAGCATAACTACTAAGTAAAGCTATAAAATGCGAAATTAAAACTACAAAAATGTATTATAACATTTAAATAAAATCATACCTACGAAATGAATTCTTTCTTCGAAATTATAGAACTCCTTCTTAAGATATTTCCCAAGTTTTCTATCACTCCTTCTTACTATAATTCTCAAGGAATTGGTGTGAGCTTCAAATGAACCCTAAGACCCTATTTATAGGTTTCTAAAAGTATTACGGTGTTGACATGTGTTTAGGTGATCAAGCATTTACGGTGGCAAGTCATCGTTTGGATGTCGCGTTCCGGGGTGGTCTTGCAGTCTTAACATCTCCAAATGATGACAAGTGTTTTAGCCTTCTTTCTGAAGACGACATGTGTAAGGTGGAGGTGACCAGCACGTGGTGGAAAGGTGATAAGGGTATGAGGGTCATTTCACACATGAAGGGTATTTTGGTAATTTCACACTACATATTTTTAATATTTCATAGAGGTCCTTGAAAATATTTTATTTACAAAATGAACCTTTTTATATTTTTATTTTAGTCCCTAAAGTTTCATAAAATTATATTTTCTACCCCAAAACTTATTATATACCTTAAGATATGTCATAAGACTTCGATTTGATCCTATTTACGATTGATTCTTCATATTTAAAAATGGGGTTTGTTATTTTCATAGCCAATAACACCACATATCTAATAATACAACATTTATAAGATAGTAAGTAACACATGAGTGTAAAAACAAACTATATACATATGAGCACATAAAAGTGGGGTCATTACATCCTATCCTCCTTATAAAAAGTTTGGTCCCCAAACTTGACTCCATTTAATTTACAAAAAAGTATGGATATCTCTCCTTTATTTCATCTTCCCGCTCCCACGTTGCTTCTTCAACTGAGTGATTTCACAATAATACTTTTACTAGTGTAATTATCTTGGTTCGTAATATTTGATCTTTATGGTTCGAAATTTCTAACGGATGCTCAATGTATGATAAATCTTCTCTAACTTGAAGAGGTTCGTGACTTAAGATATGTGTTGGATCTGGAACATATTTCTTTATCATTGATACATGAAACACATTATGTACACTAAAGAGTTTAGGTGGTAAGGCTATTTTATACGCAACAACTCATATCTTTTCAAGGATTTCAAAAGGTCCTATGTATCTTGGGCTTAACTTCCCTTTCTTCCCGAATCGTATTACTCCCTTTGAAGGCGATACTCGCAAGAACACATAATCTCCTTTTTCAAATTCTAAATATCGGTGTTGATTGTCAAAATAACTCTTTTGACTGCTTTGAACGATTCGAAGTCGGTCTTGTATCAATTTCACTTTCTCTGTTGTGATCTGAATCAATTCTGGTCCGAACAATTTTCTTTCTCTAACTTCTACCCAACATGCGGGAAAACGACACCTTCTACCATATAGTGCTTCATATGGATCCATTTGAATACTTGCTTGATGACTATTATTATAGGCAAACTCCACTAATTGTATATGATCATCCCAATTCCCCTTCAAATCAAGTACACAGGACCTAAGCATATCCTCTAAGGTTTGAATGGTTCTCTCAGATTTTCCATCTGTTTGAGTATGAAAAGCGGTGATGAAATTCAATTTTATTTCCATGGCTGCTTGTAGGCTTTTCCAAAAGCGAGAAACAAATTTAGGGTCACAATCAGAAACAATTGAAATTGGGGTTCCATGAAGCCTAATAATTTCCCGTACATACAACTTAGCTAACTTTTCTAATGAATGGTTAATCTTAATGGCTAGAAAATGAGCAGATTTAGTTAACCTATCAATAATTACCCAAATAGAATCATTAAAATTTGAACTCCTTGGTAAACCTGTCACAAAATCCATAGGGATATGTTCCCATTTCCACACTGGGATAGGTAGGGTTGTAGTAATTCTAATAGATTTTTATGTTCAATTTTTACTTGTTGACAAACCAAACAGTGAGATACAAATTCTGCTATCTCCCTTTTCATATTGTTCCACCAAAACACTTCCCGAAGATCTCTATACATCTTGGTATTTCTAGGATGAAACGTAAATCTCGAGCAATGAGTTTCCTCCAAAATTTGCCTCTTTAGTTGGGCATCACGTGGAACACACACTCTATTTCCAAACATCAATATATCATCTTGTATCACAAATTCAATAATCTTCCCTTCAATAACCTCTTCTCTGATCTTCAGTTGTGGGTCATTTACTGGTGCAATTTTGATCCTTTCCATCAACGTGGGTTGTACTTGTAAGGTTGCGATTATTCCTCCTTTGCTATAAATACGTACATCTATTTCCATACTTCTCAAATCCCCTAACAAAGGTTCTTGATTTGTAATGAGACATGCTAAATTTGTTGTAGACTTCCTACTTAAAGCATCAGCTACTACATTTTCTTTCCCTGGGTAATAATGAATATTTAAATCATAATCCTTCATCAATTCTAACCACCTCCTTTGTCTCATGTTCAATTATTTCTGAGTAAATATATATTTTAAACTCTTATGATCGGTATAAATCTCACAAGTCTCACCATATAAATAGTCTCTCCAAATCTTAAGAGCAAAAATTACAGCAGCTAATTCTAAGTCATGGGTTGGATAATTTTGTTCATGTGGTTTTAATTGTCTCGAGGCATAAGATACTACTTTACCATTTTGCATTAACACACATCCCAAACCATTTTTTGATGCATCACTATAAATCACCAATCCTCTTGTCCCTGAAGGTATAGTCAAAACTGGGGAAGTTACTAATCGATCCTTAAGTTCTTGAAAACTATTCTCAACTTCCTCAGACCATTCATATTTTACCTTCTTTTGTGTTAACCTATATGGAGGTTTGGAAATGCTAGAAAATCCTTCAACAAATCTTCAATAATAACCTGCTAATACAAAGAAACTACGAATATCTGTTACATTAGTTGGTCTAGGCCAGTCTAGTATAGCCTCGATCTTTTGAGGGTCAACCGACACTCCCTCCTTGGAAATGACATGTCCTAGAAAAGAAACACTAGGCAAAAAAATCTCACACTTCTTTAATTTTACATATAGTTTATCCTTCCTAAGGATTTGTAATACTATCTCTAAATGCTTCTCATTTTCTTCAATACTCTTGGAATAAATAAGGATGTCATCAATGAAAATAACCACACATTGATTCAAATATTTCCTAAACACTATATTCATCATATCCATAAAAATGGTTGGTGCATTAGTAAGTCCAAATGGTATCACAAGAAATTCATAGTGACCATATCTAGTACGAAAAGCTAATTTTGAAATATCATCTTCCTTAATCTTCAATTGGTGATATCCTGATTGAAGGTCAATCTTATAAAATACTTGCGCACCTTGTAGTTGGTCAAACAAATCATCTATACGCGGCAGGGGATATTTATTATTAATGGTTAGCTTGTTCAGTTCACGATAATCTATACATAACCTCATCGTCCCATCCTTCTTTTTAACAAATAACACTGGAGCACCCCAAGGGGATATACTTGGTCTAATAAAACCCTTGTCTAACAGATCTTGTAATTGAAATTTTAATTCCCTTAATTCTAAAGGTTCCATGCGATAAGGTAATTTTGAGATTGGTATAGCTCCAGGAAGAAGGTTAATGGTAAACTCTATTTCTCTACTAGGAGGTAGATTGGGAAAATCATCTTGAAAAACATCTGGATTTTTTGTTAGCTATAGGTATCTCTTCTAAACTAGGATCCTTCATTTGAAAATCAATAACACTTGCAAGAAATCATTGACATCCTTTCTTAAGAAAACTATAGGCTTGCATTGCAGAGACAATACACATGGGAGATAGGACGCCAGTTCCTTCAAAACTGAATTTTGGTTGGTTAGGAATTTGGAAAGTAAATCACTTCTCAAAACAATCTACATTAGCATGATATGATGAAAACAAATCCATCCCCAAAATGGCTTCAAAATATCTTATGTCTAAAACTATCAAATCGATAAATAGTTTATGACTACTGACATCGATAGGGCAAGATTTATATACTAATGTAACCATCAATAAAACACCAGAAGGAGTAGAAACATGTCTGTTATGATTCAACGGTTCAGGAATATTAGGAAAGAGATTAACAAGACGTAAAAACACAAATGAGTGGGTAGAACCAGGATCTATTAAAAATTGAAAAGGTTGTGCACATATAGAAAGTATACATGACACTACTGCATTGGAATCCTTTGCATCAGAAAGATTAGAAATTCTACCATCTTTGACATTATTTTTATTTCCATTAAAAGCCTTCGTTGGTGCCTTCCCTTTGTTAGGTCAATTTCTCATTTTATGTCACTTTTGGTCTCACCGAAAGCAATTTCCTGTTTCCAGGTAACATCGTTGAACTCTATGAATATTACCACATTATTGGCATCTATCAACATTAAAGGGTTTATTCACAAAAGGTCACCCTATATTGGGTATAGTCCTAAAGGGTTTATTATTGGGGTTCCTTCCTCTTTGTTCCCCAAACTTCCTCTTCCCTTTTCTAATCTGATTATATTCTTCACAGTCCTTCTCAGCTATCGTTGCTCTAGTCACCTCATCAGTATATGATGTCAACTTCAGGATGGAAATTTGACTACGAATGTTCAACCTTAGCCAACATTTAAACTTCTTGGCCTTTAAAGTATCGGTTATCACAACATGAGGTGTAAAACGGGATAACTCGGTAAACTTCGCCTCGTATTGACTAACCGTCATATTTCCTTGAACTAAACTCATGAAGTTGGCTGCTTTTTGGTCTTATACCATTTCAGCAAAGTATTTCTCATAGAATATCACTAGGAAATCATTCCAACCTACGGGATTATTCCTTTCCTCGTACATTCTTTAAGTCATTCTCCACCAATGTTCGGCTTCACCTTCTAACATAAACTTTCCAAATAATTCTCTTTGTTCATCAGTACACTTAAGAACATCAAGTATCTTTTCTATTTGCATCACCCAACTTTCTGCTTCAGTGGGGTTAGCAGTACCTTTAAAAGATGGAGGAATCAATTTCTTGAACTATTTAATAGTACATTTACTTAGTTCAGGATTCCTTGGTACTCCATTGTTTAACTGATGCTCCACAATCTTTGCTAGACTTTCGATCACCTTGTATGCACCTTCCAGTCCTTCAATACATGAATCACAAGTTCCTATAGATGATCTTCTCTTGGTCATTTTCCACAGTCATGGAAAAACGTAAGATCTACTATACTATATCAAGATTGAAAACTAAAATACCGGTTATAAATAATATAACACATAGGGAGGGTTATTACATAAAACAGATATTTAATATTATCTCCTAAGGATGGAAACACGAAATCTATAACGTTCGAAACCTATGTTCAGTAGTCTATGAGTTCATAACCTATGCTCTGATACCACCTTTGTCACGACACCAACCCAATAGTAGTAGGGAATGAGTTTCTTGACATGCCACCAAGGCATTCAATGTTATGGACTTAATATATTTCTTAAAATAAATGCAAAGAAAATACATTCACGTGGTTATGAATCGTAAACTATTGAAAAAAATGGAATTACGTCATCAAAGCTTTCTAAAAGGGAACTTCGTATATATTAAAGTATAACGGATTACAACTTATGCAAAAATTAAAAACTTATTACTAAAGAGCCAAAGATTCTATATCTCCTAAAAACAAACGTTATATTTAAAAGTATAACAAAAGAGATCCTTAATCTAGATCTTTAACATAGTCCTTCTACACTCCATCCTCCACTCTAATTATTTCCTGAAAAATCGTTATTTATACAACGTCAGCTAAAAGCTGAATAAGATTTAATCTCCCGACATTCCAAGGTTTTCAGAAAATAGATACCTATTCAAGTCAAAAGAGAAGGCATATACATATATGGATAGGAACATGCAGTAAATAGATATATATTTTGAAATGATAGTATATATATCACAATTGGATAGCTTAGAATAAGAAGAATGCAACAAATCAAATGTGATATCTTTTTCTTTCAATCATATCATTTTAGTGGCCAAGTACACTCTAATACCGTATTATACCCCGGTAGTTGAGGGTCAATCAAACATGTTCATCACAATGCCTTATTTAGGGCACACCAGCGATAACCCAGCTGGGAAGGACAGTCAGTAAAGAGGTCCCTTAGGCCGAATCTTATTTCCAATATTCAATCTCATTTTCAGTACATATTTCAATCGGTGTCTATATGGAGAGATATAAATATATCACAAATGAATCAATCATCGTATCAGATGCATTTTGAGAATAAAAGCATTTCACAAAATACATAGTTTGCATAATATCATATAATTTAAATGTGCAAGAAATTACATAGAGTACTCACCTAAAATAGAGGCTCAAAAATACAGATATTGTGTCTTGGATCACACGTTAATCTAATAAATACAATAAAGGTTCAATTACGTATTCTAAATAAAGCCCAATTTTAAATATTGTGTTTTAATCCTAAAATAACTTGTTGTAAAAGGTTACTAAAACTATTTTCTCACTTTTTAATATTCATTAATCGTATTTAAAGAATTTAATTTATAGTTCTTCCTAATCAATCGGTTCCCAGTAGAGATGGAGGGTCACAGGGGCACCACTTAAATACTATCTCTTCTAGACAGAAGATTTCCAGATTTATTCCCAGTAGAGATGGAGGGTCACAGGGGCACCACTTAAATACCATCTCAACTAGACAGAATTTCACCGGGAATGACTTTGGAATTAGTTAAATGAGATTCCATAATAACGAGCAGTTGCTTACAAAAATCATTTTAAAAAGCGTATATACATATTTTTCAAACAGGTTGACATATTTTGAAAATAAAGTCAATTTAGATTGTTTCCAAATTTTAAGTTTTGATTAGTAAAGTCTTTAGTGTATTTTACCAACATAACTACTAAGTAAAGATATAAAATACAAAATTAAAACTACAAAAATCCATTATAACATTAAAAATGATCATACCTACGAAATGAATTCTTTCTTCGAAATTATAGAACTCCTTCTTAAGATATTTCCCAAGATTTCTATCACTCTTTCTTACTATAATTCTCAAGTAATTGGTGTGAGTTTCGAATGAACCCTAAGACCCTATTTATAGGTTTCCAAAAATATTACGGTGTTGACATGTGTCTAAGTGATCAAGCATTTACGGTGGCAAG
This sequence comes from Sambucus nigra, assembly GCA_949130495.1. NCBI lineage: Eukaryota > Viridiplantae > Streptophyta > Magnoliopsida > Dipsacales > Adoxaceae > Sambucus > Sambucus nigra. The sequence goes on along the minus strand of OX422208.1, from coordinate 450,611,803 downwards.
TCATCGTTTGGGTATCGCGTTTCGGGGTGGTCTTGAAGTATTAACATCACCAAATGATGACAAGTGTTTTAGCCTTCTTTCTGAAGACGACATGTGTAAGGTGGAGGTGACCAGCATGTGGTGGAAAGGTGATAAAGGTATAAGGGTCATTTCACACATGAAGGGTATTTTGGTAATTTCACACTATATATTTTCAATATTTCTTAGAGGTACTTGAAAATATTTTATTTACAAAATGGACCTTTTTATATTTTTATTTTAGTCCCTAAAGTTTCATAAAATTATATTTTCTACCCCAAAACTTATTATATACCTTAAGATATGTCATAAGACTTCGATTTGATCCTATTTACGATTAATTCTTCATATTTAAAAATGGGGTTTGTTATATTGATAGCCAATAACACCACATATCTAATAATACAACATTTATAAGATAGTAAGTAACACATGAGTGTAAAAACAAACTATATACATATGAGCACATAAAAGTGGGGTCATTACATAATGTGTCGGGGCCGATAGTTTAAACGGGTCAGAGGGATATTTATGTCGTGTTGTGTGTGGAACCATGTCATGTGTCGGGGTCAACAATTTAAATCGGTCAGAGGGAGATCGACAAGGGATTGTGTGACACTTTGCTGGATTACCACCCGGGACGGGAGGACCGTCATATTAAAAAGTGACACCAAAAATAAAAATTGAGTTAAGTTAATAAGAGATTAGCTTCGTTGGACTCGGGAATTTAAAATCATATTGGTGTGCCTTTATAAATGGGGATCTCTACGGTTAGTTAGTGATTTATAATTATCGCGTTTAATTTGAAATACTCTATTATGATATTTATTGCGTATAATACTATTTTCCTGGTACATGGACCCTATTTGAGCGGATTAGTGTGTATTCATGCTCGTGACTCTGACCTCGTGCGTTGATTAATATTTTCAAGTTTTAGTGCTCGAGTTATTGTAGGATTTTTGGAGATTATCTTGGAGGTAAAACATGAGTATTTTAGTTGAGTTTAGTAATGTAGATAAGGTTTTCATTCCTTCGCATTTGTATTGAGACTCAGTTTATGGTTTTGTTGGGCCATTCGATTCCACAGTTGTACGGTTTTACTCAAATATATATAATGGGATTTTATTCAGTTTATATTATTGAAGATTGAATTAATTCGAGTTTTAGTATGAGATGAATCTTTTATCGCTTAGTTGGATGATTTATCTTCTGGGAATGATTGTCATTTATCTTATGGATTAATTTTATTTCTCTCATATCTCTCTCATGCTAAGAATGGTATTTTATTTACTCACGCCTGACTTAGTTTTAGTGGCGGTCGACGCCAGAATTGACCGGGGTGTGACATATGGTATCAGAGCATGGTCTTAGGTCTCGTAGGTTATGAGACCGTTTAGCTTCCGCATTACCCATCTTTGATTCCCTTTGTTAATTAGTACTCCTTAAGGTAGAGGGTCTTACATACGTGTTAGATTTGCTTCTTGGAGATATGAAGTTTTGAGTTAAGGACGTTGTAGGCATTAATTTTAGAATAAGTCAGCTTGATGTGAAGATCCTTAGAATGAATTAGGGAGAGGATAATTATTTTGGAGATTTTAGTAGAAATGTTAGGTATCATACGTATCGATTTTTGGTGTTTAGATTTAATTTGAGGATGTTAGCATTTTGATGACTTTCGGATATAGGATCGAGTGGGGGATTTGTGAGAGCATGTGGTATGCCGTTATTTTCGTAGTTATGCGTGTGTTATATATATATATATATATATATATATATATATATATATATTATTTTGTTGTTCGTCGGGTACGTGCACGTAGTATTGGGTGTATGGGTGCCTAATTATGGCGTTCTACGGGTAGGCATATGTGAGACTTATTTTCTTTTTGCGATATTTATGCGTTGACGTGTATGCTTTGTCTAATTTTGAGGATGAAATTCTTTGCTAGGGGGGAAGTATGTAACACCCCGTGTTTTTATAATTCAATTATTTAATTGAATGGGAATTTTTGAGAAAAATAAATTTTTGGATTTTTGGATTTTTATTAATTAATTATATTGGTTTCATTATTTGGAAAGTATAATTTCAAACGGAATCGAAATCTGATTTAAAATGAACTTTTTATGAGAGTTTTAATTTTAGCTTTAAAAAAAATGAAAAAACATTTGCCATGGATTTAGGCCGTGACTAATGAAAAATTTGATTTCTGGTTAAATGGAATTAAACAAAGGGGAATGGCAGTGGCTGCATACCATCGACCGAGGGAGTCGATCGATCGACTATGCCAGAGTTTAGGCGGTTCATTGATTTTTATTTGTAGTGTTAAAGTGTGATTAGGATTCCTAATTAGTATATAGCACTAATAATCCGTAGGCGGACTTCTCATAATCACTTTTTCCCATGTTTTTCACCAGAGGACTCTTCAAATGTTTTTCCTCTCCACCATAATCATCAACCTCCAACATAATCATTTTTTTGTCATAAATTTTGGATGGCTAAATTGAGGGTTAATCGAGTTTGTTCAAGAACACTTCTTTGTTAATTTTTTGAGAGAAATTGAACAGTGCTACCAATTTTTCTTCAACTTAATGTCGGGCATGAATACTCTATTCCTTTCCTTTAGTATTATGTGTTTTAAGTGTCACTTAAACACTTAATTACATATTTTCTTAAAAATAATTAGTAACTTAATTAGAGAAAGTGGACACTAACTATGGGGATGTTTTTATAAAATCTTGTAATCTGAATAATATTCATACCCATTTGGGTAAGTAGGATTGATGAGCGGATTTTGGTTCTTATTAGTTTAGGTTACATGTAGAAAAACCTTGATTTTCAATTCAATGAATTTGAGGACGTATGACTCATGTAAATTATGTAGAGATAATGAAATTGGAAATATGATGTATTAATGATGAAATCTCGGTGTATTTAATTTAAAATAATTAAATGATATTAATTGTGTTTTTTCCGATGCGATAATTAAATGAAGATTTAATTCAATTGGGCTATCATGCGTAGTTTGGTACATTGATTAATTGTGATTATTTATGTGACTTGTTGGTTTTATTAATTGCCTTCATTACGATGGGTTGTTGGGTATTTATGCTCTCCTTATATTTTAGGATGCCTTCTAGTTACGGGACTAGTGGTTAGCCCTTTTGAAGATTTACACCTTCTATGTATGGAACTAGTGAGGGTAGATTATCACGTGTTTATCATTTTGGGGGTGGGCTGATTTTCGATACTTTATCGTCGTTACGCTAGCCAAGGCATGAGACTTGGTCGATGCTTATGTTAGAATTTTATCCTATATATAGGGTTGGACATATTGATAACATGGGGACCCTTAGGTATGGTACTAAGGGGTATTTGAGGATCTCACGTCGAATAAAAGGGTGGGGTGATTTGAAATTGTAAATTTGATAAAATAATAAATAATGCCCAAGATAAAAATGGATATTAAAATTTTTGGCGACATAATGTGTCGGGGACGACAGTTTAAACGGGTCAAAGGGAGATTTATATTGTGTCGTGTGTGGAACATTGTCATGTGTCGGGCCGACAGTTTAAAGGGGTCGGAGGGTGATTGATAGGGGAAGTGTGACACTTTGGTGGATTACCACCCTGGACGGGAGTACCGTCACAATAAAAAGTGACACCAAAAATAAAAATTGGGTTAAGTTAGTAAGAGATTAACTCCGTTGGACTTGGGAATTTAAAATCATATTGTTGTGCCTCTATAAATGGGGATCTCTACGGGTAGTTAATAATTTATAATTATCCCGTTTAATTAAAAATACTCTATTGTGATATTTTACTGCGTATAATACTATTGTCTGAGTTCACAGACCCTATTTAAGGGGATTAGTGTGTATTCATTCTTCGGGCTCTGACCTCGTGCGCTGATTAATACTTTCAGGTTTTAGTGTAGGAGATATTGCAGGATTTTTAGAGATTATCTTGGAGGCGCAATCGGAGTATTTTAGTTGAGTCTAGTAATGTAGATAAGTTTTCGATTCCTTCGCATTTGTATTGAGACTTAGTTTATGGTTTTGGTGGGCCATTCGGTTCCACAGTTGTATGGTTTTACTCAAATATTTATAATGGGATTTACTCAATTTATATTGTTGGAGATTGAATTTATTCGAGTTTTAGTATGAGATGGATCTTTTATCGCTTAGTTGCATGGTTTATCTTTTGGGATTGATTTTCATTTATTTTGTGGATTAATTTTATTTGTGTCATATCTGTCTCATGGTAAGAATTGTATTTTATTTACTCACGCCCGGCTTAGTTTTGGTGGCGGTCGACGCCAGAATTGAGCGGGGTGTGACAGATGGTATCAGAGCATGGTCTTAGGTCTCGTAGGTTATGAGTCTGTTTAGCGTCCGCGTTGCCGATCTTTGATTCCCTTTGTTAATTCGTACTTGTTAAGGTAGAGGGTCTAGCATATGGGTTAGGTGTGTTTCTTGTAGATATGAAGGTTTGAGTTATGGACGTTGTAGGCATTAAGTTTAAAATTAGTAAGCATGATGTGAAGATCCTTAGAATGAATTACGGATACGATAATTATTTTGGAGATTTTAGTAGTGATGTTAGGTATCATACGTATCGATTTTTTGTGTTGAGATTTAATTTGAGGACGTTAGCATTTTGATGACTTTCGGATTTAGGATCAAGTGGGGGATTTGTGAGAGCGTGTGGTACGCCGTTATTTTCATAGTTATGCGTATGCTTATAAGCAATATATACATATATTATTTTTTTGTTCGTGGGGTAGGTGTGCGTGGGATTGGGTGTATGGGCGCGTAATTATGTCATTCTATGAGTAGGCATATGTGAGCCTTATTTTCTTTTTACGATATTTAGGCATTGATGTGTTTGCTTCGTCTAATTTTGAGGACAAAATTCTTTGTTAGCGGGGAAGTATGTAACACCCCGTGTTTTGATAATTGATTTATTTAATTAAATGGGAATTTTTTAGAAAAATAAAATTTTAGACTTTTGGATTTTTATTAATTAATTATGCTAGTTTTATAATTTACAAAGTAGAATTTCAAACGAAATCGAAATCGGATTTAAAATGAACTTTTTATGAGAGTTTTAAGTTTAGCTTTAAAAAAAATGAAAAAACATTAGCCACGGATTTAGGCCGTGACTAATGAGAAATTTGATTTTCTGTTAAATGGAATTAAACAAAATGGAATGGTAGTGGCAGCCTACCTGATCGATCGATTGATCGACCTAGGGAGTCGATCGATCGACTATGCCAGATTTGAGGCGATTCGATGATTTTAATTTGTAGTGTTAGAGTGGGATTACGATTCCTAATTAGTATATAACACTAATAATCCGTAGGGGGACTTCTCTTAATCACCTTTTCACAAGTTTTTCACCAGAGGACTCTTCCAAATGTTTTCTCTCCACCATAATCATCAACCTCCAACATAATCATGTTGTTGAAACAAATTTTTGAAGGTTAAATTGAGGGTTAATCAATTTTGTTCAAGAACACTAATTTGTTAGTTTTTTGAGAGGAATCCAACCGTTCTACCAGTTTTTCTTCAACTTAATCTCAGTCATGAATACTCTATTCCTTTCCTTTAGTATTATGCGTTTTAAGTGTCGCCTAAAAACTTAATAACATGCTTTCTTATAAATAATTAGTAACTTAATTAGAGAAAGTGTACACTAACTATGGGGTTGTTTTTATAAAATCTTGTAATATGAATAATATTCATAACCCTTTGGGTACATAGGATTGATGAGTGGATTTTCAGTTTTATTAGTGTAGGTTGCATGTAAAAAAACCTTGATTTTGAATTAAATGAATTTGGGGACGTATGACTCATGTAAATTATATAGAGATAATGAAATTGGAAATATGATGTATTAATGATGAAATCTCGGTGTATTTAATTTAAAATAATTAAATGAGATTAATTGGGTTTTTTCCCGATGTGATAATTAAATTGGGCTATCATGCGTATTTTGGTACCTTGATCAATGGTGCTTATTTATGTGACTTGTTGGTTTTATTAATTACCTTTGTGATGATGGGTTGTTGGGTATTTATGCTCTCCCTATATTTTAGGATGCCTTCTAGGTATGGGACTAGTGGGTAAACCTTTAGCTAATTTACGCCTTCTAGGTATGGAACTAGTTAGGGTAGATTATCGCGTGTTTATCATTTTGAGGGTGAGATGATTTGCAATACTTAATCGTCGTTACGCTATCCTAGGCATGAGACTAGGTCGAGGCTTATGTCAGAATCTTGTCCTATATATAGGGTAGGACATATTGATAACTTGGGGACCCTTAGGTATGGGACGAAGGGGTATTTGAGGATCTCACGTCAAATAAAAGGGTGGGGTGATATAAAATTGTAAATTTGAGAAAATGAGAACTAATGCCTAAGATAAAAACGGGTACTAAAATTTGTGGCGACATAATGTGTCGGGGTCGACAGTTTACACGGATCAGAGGGCGATTTATATCATGTCGTGTGTGTAACCTTGACATGTGTCAGGGCCGATAGTTTAAACGAGTAAGAGGGTGATTGATGAGGGGAAGTGTGACACTTTGGTGGATTACCACCAGGGATGGGAGGACCGTCATAATAAAAAGTGACTCTAAAAATAAATATTGAGTTAAGTTAATAAGAGATTAACTTCGTTGGACTTGGGAATTTAAAATCATATTGGTGTGCCTTTATAAATGGGGATCTCTACGGGTAGTTAGTAATTTATAATTATCGCGCAGAATTATCCCGTTTAATTTAAAATACTCTATTGTGATATTTATTGCGTATAATACTATTGTCTAGGTACACGGACCCTATTTGACGGGAGTAGTGTGTATTAATGCTCGAGGCTCTGACCTCATGCGTCGATTAGTATTTTCAAGTTTTAGTGCTAGAGTTATTGTATGATTTTTGGAGATTATCTTGGAGGCGCAACCAAAGTATTTTAGTTGAGTTTAGTAATGTAGATAAGTTTTTCATTCCTTCGCATTTGTATTAAGACTCAGTTTATGGTTTTGGTGGGCAACGGGTTCCACAGTTGTACGGTTTTACACAAATATATATATATAATGGGATTTTATTCAGTTTATATTATTGGAGATTGGATTTATTCAAGTTTTAGTATGAAATGGATCATTTATCGCTTAGTTGGATGGTTTATCTTTTGGGGTTTATTGTCATTTATCTTGTGCGTTGATTTTATTTGTCTCATATTTGTCTCATGATAAGAACAGTATTTTATTTACTCATGCCCGACTTAGTTTTTGTGGTGGCCGACGCCAGAATTGAGCGTGGTGTGAAAGATGGTATCAGAGCATGGTCTTTGGTCTCGTAGGTTATGAGTCCATTTAGCTTCTGTGTTGTCGATCTTTGATTCCATTTGTTAATTTGTACTCCTTAAGGTAGACAGTATAGCATACGTGTTACATGTGTTTCTTGAAGATATGAAGTTTTGAGTTAAGGACGTTGTAGGCATTAATTTTAGAATTACTAAGCTTGATGTGAAGATCCTAAGAATGAATTATGGAGACGATAATTATTTTGGAGATTTTAGTAGAGATGTTAGGTATCATACCTATCGATTTTTGGTTTTGAGATTTAATTTGAGGATGTTAGCATTTTGATGACATTTGGATTTAGGATCCAGTGGGGAATTTGTGAGAGCATGTGGTACGCCGTTATTTTCATAGTTATGCGTATGCTTATAAGCAATATATACATATATTATTTTGTTGTTCATGGGGTAGGTGCGTGTACGATTGGGTGAATGGGCGCCTAATTATGGCATTCTACGGGTAGGCATATATGAGCCATATTTTCTTTTTGCGATATTTATGCGTTGATGTGTATTCTTCGTCTAATTTCGAGGACGAAATTCTTTGCTAGTGTGGAAGTATGTAACACCCCGTGTTTTTATAATTGATTTATTTAATTAAATGGGAATTTTTGAGAAAAATAAAAATTTAGATATTTGGATTTTTATTAATTAATTATGCTAGTTTTATTAATTGGAATGTAGAATTTCAAACGGAATCGAAATCGGATTTAAAATGAAATTTTTATGAGAGTTTTAAGTTTAGCTTTAAAAAAATGAAAAAAGGTTAGTCACGGATTTAGTCCCTCACTAATGAAAAATTTGATTTTCAGTTAAATGGAATTAAACTAATGGGAATTGCATTGTCGGCATACCTGATCGATCGATCGATCGACCTAGGGAGTCGATCGATCGACTATGCCAGATTTGTGGCTATTCGGTGATTTCTATTTGTAGTGTTAGAGTGGGATTAAGATTCCTAATTAGTATATAACAATAATAATCCGTAGGGGGACTTCTCATAATCACCTTTTCACAAGTTTTTCACCAGAGGACTCTTCCAAATATTTTTCCTATCCACCAAAATCGTCAACCTCCAACATAATCAAGTTTTTGACACAAATTTTGGAAGGCTAAATTGAGGTTTAATTAAGATTGTTCAATAACACTTCTTTGTAATTTTTTCGAGAGGAATCCACCCATGATATAAGTTTTTCTTCAACTTAATCTCTGGCATGAATACTTTATTCCTTTCCTTTAGTATTATGCATTTTTAAGTTTCGCCTAAACACTTAATTACATGCTTTCTTAAAAATAATTAGTAACTTAATTAGAGAAAGTGTACACTAACTATGGGGTTATTTTTATAAAATCTTGTTATCTGAATAATATTCATAACCCTTTGGGTACGTAGGATTGATGATTGGATTTTGGGTTTTATTAGTGTAGGTTGCATGTAGAAAAACCTTGATTTTGAATTAAATGAATTTGGGGACGTATGACTCATGTAAATTATGTAGAGATAACGAAATTGGAAATATGATGTATTAATGATGAAATCTCGGTGTATTTAATTTAAAATAATTAAATGAGATTAATTGACTTTTTGCCTATGTGATAATTAAATTAAGATTTAATTGAATTGGGCTATTATGCGTAGTTTGGTACATTGATTAATTGTGATTATTTATCTGACTTGTTGGTTTTATTAATTGCTTTTGTGACGACGGGTTGTTGGGTATTTATGCTCTCCCTATATTTTAGGATTCCTTTTAGGTATGGGACTAGTGGGTAGACCTTTTGATGATTTACGCCTTCTAGGTATGGGACTAGTTTGGGTAGATTATCGCATGTTTATCATTTTGGGGGTGGGTTGTTTTTCGATACTTAATCGTCATTACGCTAGCCTAGGCATGAGAATAGGTTGAGGATTATGTTAGAGTTTTATCCTATACATAGGGTAGGACGTATTTAAAACTTGGGAACCCTTAGCAATGGGACTAAGGGGTATTTGAGGATCTCACATCGAATAAAAGGGTGGGGTGATTTAAAATTGTAAATTTGAGAAAATGATAACTGATGCCTAAGATAAAAACGGGTACTAAAATTTGTGGCGACATAATGTATCGGAACCGACAGTTTAAATGGTACAGAGGACGATTGATGTCCTGTCGTGTGTGGAACGTGGTCATGTGCCTCGCCGACGGTTTAAACGGGTCAGAGGGCGATTGATAAGCGGAAGTGTGACACTTTGGTGGATTACCACCCGGGATGGGAGGACCATCATAATAAAAAGAGACACCAAAAATAAAAATTGAGTTAAGTTAATAAGAGATTAACTTCGTTGGACTTGGGAATTTAAAATCATATTGGTGTGCCTTTAGAAATGGGGATTGATGATGCCTAAATCAGCACCACCAGGTAAGGTGTTTTCAAGCTCAATCTAAGGACAACAATGGCAGCACAATTATGTAAAGGGTAAGAGAATGAGTTGAGGAGAAGAGGAATCAACACCAGAATATAAGTGGTTCAGCCTAGATTGGCCTACGTCCACTGTGTGTGTGCAATCTCACTGCAATAAGGCACTAATGGCCATGGATACAATCTCTCAAGCTTTCTCTCTCTACTGTGTATCTATACCGAGTTTCAGCTAGGGTTGAATATCTGGGATCCTTTTGCAAGGTAGAGGATGACCTCTATATATAGTACCTAGGGGGTGTAATGTACCCCCCCCCCCCCCCATGCATGCAATGAGCACGTGTGTGGTTACCTCACCAATGTGGGAGTGCCATCTGTCACTGTCACATGTAGAGAATGATGATGCAATATTCTTCCCACGTGTGGGGAATAATATTGTAATAACTGATTTTTGTCCACGTGTCCTCATCCAAATGTCAGCAAGTGCTCGGCTATCGTGTCTAGGGTATGACTTCGGCCTTGGTGAGGCCGAGGTTGGTGAGTCTTGATACCTGTTCAGTCCGAGGATTCCATGGAGGTCTCGGCCTAATCCTGGCCGAGACAATGGGCAAGGTCGGCTTGATATGAGGTTGAACTGATGGCTTGATGAGGTTGCTGGTGACTTCCTGCAGGCTCGGACTATGAATGGCCGAGGTTTCCATTTCAAGGCGTATGCGAGTGCTGTTGATCCTTATGATGTCCCTTGGAGAGGCTCGTAGTAGTGTCGGCCTGGGCCGACCTTGATATGGCCGATGGGTGATATCGCGTGCCCAAGACTCGTCCAACGTCTGCCATGATCTCCGCTGAGGTTGGTGTCTCTAGGCCAAGGTTACACTTGGGGCATATCAATCACCCCCCAGCCCTTAGTCATATGTGAGCAAGTGACTTGGGGATTACTACACCTCCGAGGCCTGTCCGTTACAAGCCAATACTTGCTTGATAGTTGTCCAATGCTGGAACATGCTTGCTTGGTAGGCGTGTGGTGTCAGCCGCCCTTTGGGGCTCCCAAGGCAATGATGGTCCTTGGGAGTTGTGACTGAGTATATAAGGGTTTTGGACCCTTATTTCCTTCTTTCTTCTTCATTTCTTCCATTTCTGCCACTAGCGTTCCAGCAGCTTCCTCTCTCTCTAGAAAGATCTTGGTTCAAGGCATTTGGGTGGTGATTTCTCGCGTCTTCTCCTCTCTTCCTTACCATTTCATCCTCAGGTAAGGTTTACCATACTTTTTTCTTTATTTTTCCTGCAAATCCCCTTATTTTCGTACTTTTCGGCGAGTTTCTTAGCTTTTCGATGAGACCACCATAATTTCAGGCGAGCTGTTCTTGCCAAATCTAAGTAGTTTGATCTATAGGTTCCTTTGCTTTATCAGTCATCTTGTTTGTGATTTTTGGAGTTTAGGAAAATCCCTAAGTGTAGTGTCGTCCTCTGATTCTCAGACCCTTATATCAGCTTCTTGAGGAGTTCCCTTCTCTTAGAGAGAAGACTTTAGAAAAGATTTGGAAAATAGAAAGAGCTCACGAGGAATCTCGTAGATCACAAGAGTTTCCCATTAGACCCCTATTTCCACCACCTCTGAAGGTGATATATCCTGACCCCCCGGAGAACTTCTATCAGACAGGGGTTCCTGCTGATCCCATACCTATGTCTGAGTCTGAATTTTCTACCTCAGACCCCATGTCTGTGGATTCCTTTCAAGAGGCCATGTACTTCACACCTAGGCCTGATCAGGCTGAGGTCTCCAGCCGAGCCTCATCCCATAATCACTCAAGCACCTCAGGGTCTTCCTCAGAGGTTGAGATTCTTGAGCCGAGTGTGGCCATACCACCACCAATTGACGCCATCCCCATGTCGGCTGTCACCGGGGCAGAGTTTTCTCAGAGGTTTCCGAGTTACCCATCAACATCTTCTCCGGCCGACATTGAGTTGGATGATGATGAGGTTGAGAGCGATGTTGACGTCTCTGAGGCGACCGAGATCGAGAGTACTATTTTTGAGGTAGACCTTCTCTATTTTAGATATCTGTATTCTATTAGCCCCTCCATAAAACTTAGGAGACCTCTGAGGGAAGAGAGGGATTATCATGGCCGAGATGGGGAGATCTTCTTGTACGAGCAGATGTTCAAGTTAGGGTTCCGTCTGCCCATTCACCCCATTATCAGATCCATCCTCTCTTACATTAATTTAGCCCCCTCCCAGCTCTCTCCTAATGCATGGAGAATCCTAATAGGGGCCATAGTGTTATGGAAGGCTGTCCACCACTCAAGCCTTACAATTCAAGTCTTTGTAGGTTGTTACGTCCCTTCCTTGGCCAAAAATCATATGCGCTACTACAATTTTGTAGCTCGGAGGCCTGAGAAGAAATTGCTTCAGGTGACCCAGACTTCCAACCATAACTGGAAGCCTCAGTACTTCTTTGCCTCAGGGCCATGGGAGTTTGGCCCATGTGTTCCTTCGTCCAATCTGGAGCAGAAGATGCCCCTGAGGTGGGGTAAGGTCACCATGTCTGCCAGGGCCGACCCTGGCCTAAGTCTACAAAACCTCTAGAAGGTGAAAGCCCTTCAAGATCAGGGGGTAAATGGTCTATTTGTCAGGTTTGAACATCTGATGACTCCCCACTTCCTTTCTGGGACAGGTCTGGGTGGAAGTCCCCTTTCCGATCTTGGTAAGCATTTTTGTTTTGCAAGTTTAACCTCTGAGTTTATTCATATCTGATTATCTAACTCGGGTCTACTAATTTTTTTTAGAGCGACCAAGGGATATTCCATACGAGCTTTGGGAGATGGCTGCACCGAGCTTGACAAGACTTGCCAAGAGAGCAGGGCTTAATGTTCCTCCCCCAGTTCCCTCGGCCAATAAGCCCCCGACCAAAAAGAAGAGGGCTCCCGAAGATCATGCCCCTGAGGATCAGAGGCCAAAGAAGAAGACCACTGAAGCCGCCATCCCTATTTCTTTAGCTGACATCCTGTCGGCTCGTCTGGATCAGTTGAAGTTAACTGATAGTGTGGTCGGCCACAGTATGCAGGCCCTGGATGCCATCGGCTCTGTAATGACCGAGGCTGACAAGCACTTCTACAGGGCTATGGACACCCCCTTGTTGGTTGAGTTCGACCTTCACAGAGCTGTTCAGGTATGATTTGGTCCTTCATTACAAATTCTTCTAAGTGTAACATCTGATTCTTCTTCAACTTACTCATGATCACTAAATATGCAGGGCTTGACCGCTATGCACCATCTATCGAACTGGACTCTGAGGAAGTTGCCTCTCATCCAAAAGGGGCAAGAGGCCGAGAAATTCCAAAGTACTCTGAATGCATAGATAGAGCGCCTCAAGTCTAAGTTGAAGGGCTCTGAGGAGAAGGTGAAGGGGTTGGAGAGGGACATCTCCCAGCTCGACAAGGATCATGCTGCTGCATTAAAGGCTAAGGACGATGTTCTGCAGCAAAAGGTCAACTCAACTGTCAGGGCCGTCCTTGAGGACGCCTCTGAGAAGATCATTGCTGACTACAAATCCTCTGATGAGTTCATGGGGTTTGGCTTTGAATACCTTGAAAGAGGTATCAAAGCCACTACTAAATGGGCTGACATCAGGGAGAGAGAGGCCGGCACTTTGAAGGCCTCTGACTTCATGGGTCTCGACTTTGCTGATCCTCAGTTTGCAAAGGCTCTTCAAGAGGTTGAGGAAGAGGCTGCTGCTCCTTCCGAGACTGCTACATTGGAGGTCACCGAGGTTGGAGGGGCAGACCCTTGTGATGATGCGACCGAGGTGACTAACCAAGCCGAGGGTGTCGACGTTCCCCCCTCAGACTCTTAGGATATTTTTTATCACTGTGTAATTTAACTGTATTGTGGAACTTTTGTCTGTAATCATTGAACATCTAATTTTTGAATATATATATCATCCTCTGATGAGGACCATCTTCACTTTCTTTACATTGAATGTCATGTGATGCTTTTCATTCTTAGTTCCATTGTTATGGTGTCAGCTTAGAAATAAATTTCCAATGAGCTTCAACCTCTGAAGCCCTCTTTCTAAGCTTGTCTTTGCAATGGTCTTGTTTAAACTCGACTAATGGTCCTGAGCTCAGACCTCGTCACCAATGCATGGTGTTATGCAGGTCTGAGGTCATTACCATATCACCAAATTATGATGTTATAAGGGTCTGAGGTCATCTCATTATGGTGTCTGACCTCAGACCTTGTCACCAAATTATGATGTTATAAGGGTCTGAGGTCATCACCTAAGAGGTTATCCTCATAATGAATTTCACCAAATTAATGATGTTAATGGTCTGAGGTCATCTCATTATGGTGTCTGAGCTCAGACCTTGTCACCAAATTAATGATATTATAAGGGTCTGAGGTCATCACCTAAGTTTTTATACTCATAATGAATTTCACCAAACTAATGATGTTAAGAGTCTGAGGTCATCTCATTATGGTGCCTGACCTCAGACCTTGTCACCAAATTAATGATGTTATAAGGGTCTGAGGTCATCACCTAAGATGTTATCCTCATAATAAATTTCACCAAATTAATGAAGTTATGTGTCTGAGGTCATCTCATTATGGTGTCCGAGCTTAGAACTTGTCACAAAATTATGATGTTATAAGGGTCTGAGGTCATCACCTAAGAGGTTATCCTCATAATGAATTTCACCAAATTAATGATGTTATGTGTCTGAGGTCATCTCATTATGGTGTCTGAGCTCAGACCTTGTCACCAAATTATGATGTTATAAGGGTCTGAGGTCATCACCTAAGATGTTATCCTCATAATGAATTTCACAAAATTAATGATGTTAAGGGTCTGAGGTCATCTCATTATGGTGCCTGACCTCAGACCTTGTCACCAAATTAATGATGTTATAAGGGTCTGAGGTCATCACCTAAGATGTTATCCTCATAATGAATTTTACCAAATTAATGATGTTAAGGGTCTGAGGTCATCTCATTATGGTGTCTGAGCTCAGACCTTGTCACCAAATTAATGATGTTATAAGGGTCCGAGGTCATCACCTAAGATGTTATCCCCATAATGGATTTCACCAAATTAATGATGTTATGTGTCTGAGGTCATCTCATTATGGTGTCTGAGCTCAGACCTTGTCACCAAATTATGATGTTATAAGGGTCCGAGGTCATCACCTAAGAGGTTATCCTCATAATGAATTTCACCAAATTAATGATGTTATGTATCTGAGGTCATCTCATTATGGTGTCTGAGCTCAGACCTTATCACTAAATTATGATGTTATAAGGGTCTGAGGTCATCACCTAAGATGTTATCCTCATAACGAATTTCACCAAACTAATGATGTTAAGGGTCTAAGGTCATCTCATTATGGTGCCTGACCTCAGACCTCGCCACCAAATTATGATGTTATAAGGGTCTGAGGTCATCTCATTATGGTGTCTGACCTCAGACCTTGTCACCAAATTAATGATGTTATAAGGGTCTGAGGTCATCACCTAAGATGTTATCCCCATAAATATATTTTTGATCTAAGAATGAAGCAAGAACTGTCATGGGAACTGATCTTTATTAATAACCTCTTCATAATAAGATGGTACATTTACATAAAACTCTATGCAACATCATATGTAATATCTCTTTAGGTGGTCAGCATTCCATGGGTTAGTGAAAGGTTCTCCTTCTAGGTTTTCTAGCCTGTAAGTGCCAATAACAACCTCTTTTGTTACTTTGTAGGGGCCATGCCAGTTTGGGTGAAGCTTATTTGCCTTTTGTAGGGTCTTCTTTAGCACTAGGTCTCCCACTGCAATGGGTCTTGACTTCACCCTCTGGTTGTAGAATTTCGCTGCCCTCTGCTGGTAGGCTACTTTTCTGACCTCTGCGTCTTCTCTTATTTCTTTGATAAGATCTAGGTCTAGCCTCCTCTCTTCCCCATTATTGTCAGGGTTGTAGGTCTGAATCCAATGATTTGGGAGTCCTACTTCCGTTGGGATGACGGCCTCTGAGCCATGTGCCAGCATGAATGGGGTTTCTCCTGTTAGTGTCCTTGTCGTGGTTCGGTAAGCCCATAACACAACGTAGACCTCTTCAGTCCATCTTCCCTTCGCATCTTCTAACCTCTTCTTGATTCCGTCCACGATAGTTCTGTTTGTGACCTCGATCTGACCATTTGCCTGAGGTCGACCAGGAGATGAGAATAACTGCTTAATCCCTACTCTTAGGCAATACTTTTCTAAGGAGGAGTTCTTGAACTGGGTCCCATTATCCGAGATGAGGGTGTTTGGGAGACCATATCTGCATATGATATTCCTCCAAATGAACTGGAAGGTCTTCTGCTCTGTGATTGTTATCATCGGCTCTGCCTCCACCCACTTTGAGAAATAGTCAATGGCAACTATCAAGAATCTATAGTTGTTGACATCTCTTGGCAGAGGTCCTACTAAGTCAATTCCCCATACCGCAAATGGCCATGGAGAAGAGATTGACGGCATAGGCTGATGGGGTTGATGAGGGATAGTGGCGAACCTTTGACATTTATCGCACCTCTTCACATAGTCTGCAGCGTCCTTGGACAAGGTAGGCCACCAGTATCCCTGAGTGATGATCCTATTGGCCAAGGGCCTTCCCCCTATGTGGCAAGAGCAAGAACCCTCATGAACCTCCTGTAAGACTCGGGGAACTTCCATGGGATGCACACATCTGAGGAGAGGCAATAGAAACCCCTTTTTGTACAAGACGTCTCCTACCATTGAAAACTTGGCAGCCCTATATCTCAACTTTCTCCTTTCTAGCTTAGACTCAGGCAGCTCTCCCTCTCTTAGGTATCTGACGATCGGGTCGATCCATGAGTCTCCTAGTTTCAAATTGTGACAAGGGTTACATACCTCGTCCTCCTCGATGGTTGCCTTTCCTAAGACCTCGATCGGAATTTTCCTTCCCATATCTGTCTTTATTACCGAGGCCAGCCTTGCCAATGCATCAGCGTGGTTGTTACTTAGTAGAGGCACTCTTTTGAGTTTTTCTTCTTCAAAATATTTTAACAACCTTCTTACCCTCTTTAAGTACTTGGTCATTCTTTCGTCTTTGGCCTCGTATATCCCTAGTACATGATTGACCACCAATCTTGAGTCGCTATGGAGTAGGAGTCGCTTTACTCGAAGAGTTGTTGCCAAAAAGAGACCTGCTATCATGGCCTCATACTCGGACTTGTTGTTTGAGGCCTGGAAGTTGAATCTCAAGGCATATTCAATGTTCGCGCCATCTGGGGCTGAGAGTATTAGCCCCGCACCGCTTCCACAATCACAGGAAGAGACATCAACAAAGAGGCTTCAGACATCTGTATCTGATGAGAAGACCCCTTCTTCCATAACTCCTCTCTTGAAGAGGTATCGGTCCTCTTCGTTCTCTTCTACTCTGCTCCGGGATTTGCCTGAGATGACCTCTTCTCGATCTCGGAAGACATTTGGTGCTGTCTCTTCCAAATTTCAGAAGACACTAAGATTTGTCTCTTCGCCGTCCTCTAGGCCTTTCTTTGTCTCGGCCTCTTCCCAGGTGAATTCTGCGACAAAGTCCGCGGGGACCTGCCCTTTGATGGCTGTCCTAGGCTAGTAGGTAAGATCATATTCTCCTAGTTTGATGGCCCAAGTCATCAACCTACCGGACTTCTCAGGTTTATGCAGCACCTGCCTTAATGGGGAGTCAATGAGGACTACCATGGAGTGAGCTTGGAAGTAAGGCTTCATTTTTCTTGAGGCGTGTACTAGGGCATAAGACAACTTCTCCATACGGGGATAATTTTGTTCAGACCCTTGAAGGGCCTTACTGTTGAAGTACACAGGCCTTTGGATCCCATCCTCTTCCCGTATGATGGTCGCGCTGATGGCTGATTCAGAGACTGCCAGATACACAAACAACCTTTCTCATGCGATGGGCCGAGACAGCAATAAGGGAGACCCTAAGTAGGACTTTAGTTGGTTGAAGGCTTTTTCACACTCTTCGTCCCATTGGAAGGCCTTTCTTAGAACTTTAAATAATGGAAGACACTTGTCCGTTGCCCTAGAAACAAACCTGTTAAGGGCAGCCACTCTTCCCGTGAGTCTTTGGACATCCTTGATACTCCTAGGAGTCTTCATGTCGAGTAATGCCTTGATTTTCTCAGGGTTCGCTTCAATTCCCCTCTGGTTAACGATGAACTGTAGGAACTTCCCAGCTCCTACTCCGAAAACACACTTTGTTGGGTTGAGTTTCATTTTGTACGAGTTCATAACATCGAAGGTCTTCTCAAGGTCCGCTATGTGAGTACAAGCTTTCAAGATCTTCGTTAACATATCGTCTACATACACCTCTATGGTCTTACCTATTTGCTCTTCGAACATCTTATTGATAAGACATTGATACGTTGCTCCTGCATTTTTTAGACCGAAGGGCATCACTTTATAGCAGTACGTCCCTTTGTCAGTAATGAAGGTTGTCTTCTCAGAGTCTTCAGTATCCATAAATATTAGGTTATAGCTTGAATAAGCGTCCATGAAGCTCATGAGATCGTGCCCCGCTGTCGCGTCCACCATCTGGTCTATCCAAGGTAAGGGATAGCTGTCTTTTGGGTAAGACCTGTTCAGGTCAGTGAAATCCACACACATTCGCCACTTCCCATTGGCCTTAGGCACGATGACTGCATTTGAGAGCCACTCCGGATAGGCAACCTCTCTTATGAACTCGGCCTCTTCCAACTTTTTGACCTCTTCCCGGATGACATCGTATTTCTCCCTGGAGTAGACTCTTCGTCTCTGCTTGATCGGCTTGTCATCTCTGGTCACGTTGAGCTTGTGGCTCATCACCTCAGGGTCGATGCCAGGCATGTCTGCGTGACTCCATGCGAAGACACTCTGTCTCCTCCTGAGGAAGTTTATCAGCTCTTCCTTGATTCCTGGCTCTAGGGTCTTATCGACCTGGACGGTTTTTTCCGGCTCGTCCTCATTTAGGATAATGGATTCTACCTCTTCCGTGGCCTCTCCCTTCTTCAACTTTATTTCATCTCTTGGGACAAGAGTGTCAATGCTATAAGTGGTGGTTGACCTCTTATGGGCTTCTCTCTCTTCGACCGAGTTGAAGTAACACTCTCGCGTCGTGGTCTGGTCCCCTTGCACTTCCCCTACTCCATAAGGAGTCAGGAATTTTAGCATCTGATGGACCATCGACGGCACAACTTCAAACTCTTTAAGGTCCACCCTTCCTATGATGAGGTTGTAGGCTGAGA